>CM042692.1:70199619-72599619 GCA_023614405.1 Avena insularis | reverse complement strand
ATGGGATGTAAAAATTTATCATAAACACAAAGATATAATAATAACCACTTTATTATTGCCTCTTGGGCATATTTCCAACAATATGGGTTCCATTCTGTACGAGTATCACCATGCTATACGAATCACGAACTTATTTGTCCTCTCTCAATTTTGGGGCTACATAGTTTATAATTTCATTTAATTCACGCTATCTAATCTATTCGTATCACCAAAGACAAAAGAAGAGAAATGATTCCATGATTCATATAGCATGGGCATGATATGTCAAGTGGTAAAGCAAGGAAAGGATTCGATCTCCATGACAACGACTCTTTTCGAGTTTGGTGTGTCGAAAGGAGTCATTGTCGTGGACCCAGAATCCTTTCCTTGGCTTACCCCTGAACATATTATGTCTTATGTATATGAATATCAAAAATATTTTTCCTCTTTTGACTTTGGGGCTACAAGATGAAATAGTACTAACTAACACAATGTCACCATGCTATATATATACGAATCACAAACTTATTTGCCCCCCTCTCGACTTTGGGTTTACATAGTTTACAATTTCATTATATCACCAAAGACGAAAGGAAAGAAATCATTCCATGATTCATATAACAATGTCACCAATGATATACGAATAGTGAAGTAATGTCTTTCCTTTCGACTTTGGGGCTACAATGAGATATTTGAAACTACATAATTCACCATTTCATTTAATTCACGCTATCTAATATATTCGTATCGCAAAAGACAAAAGAAGAGAAATACTTCCACGATTCATATAGCATGGGCATAGAATGTCCAGTGGTAAAGCAAATGAAAGGATTCGGTCTCCATGGCAACGACTCATTTTGAGTTTGGTGTGTCGAAAGGAGTCGTTGCCATGGACCCAGAATCCTTTCCTTGGCTTACCACTAAACATATTATGTCTTATGTATATGAATCTCGAAAATATTTGTCCTCTTTTGACTTTGGGGCTACGAGATGAAATAGTATTAACTTGGGCGACACTGTTACAAGTCTACTTTCGCCTCATACTTAGGTTGGGCACGGAAATAACAATGTCGCTGATGGATCTGGTGTGGCAAGTAGAGACGATGCACAAATTACAAGTCTACTTGTCACACCAGATCCAGTGGTATAGTCACACACACACATCTATAGTGCCACAACACGTTTTAATCATCGGCATTTCGAAGAAATACAAAAAAAGCAAACCAAGAATGACTTGGATTAGTGCCTCATACTTAGGTTCGGCACGGAAGTAATAATGCCGCTGATGGATCTGGTGCAGCAAGTAGAGGAAGCTCAAATTACATGTCTATTTGGCACACCAGATCCAGCAGCGGTATAGTCACACACATATATAGTGCCATAACACGTTTTAATCATCAGCATTTCTAAGAAATACAAAAAAGCAAACCAAGAAGTAGGGCGGCAATAACAAATGAGAAGAAACATATGACCAAGCACTAAAATAGTTTATAACACAAATGACTAGCTAGCGTCGCTCACAATCAAGTTCAACGGTTTACGAAACATACTCTGGAGGTTGCTAGGCAAGTTAACATAGGGATACACTTTACAACACAAAGTTCAGAACTAACAACTAGCTAAGCAAACATGAAGACTTCTTCGGCTGATGAGTCGGCTCAGGGATATTGATGAAGCCCCATTTAGCTCCTTTCGCTAACGTCATGAACATCCTGCCATCACTCTGCTTTGCTAAGTGTTCATCTATCTCCTTGTTGCGCGGTGGAGTGCCGTCGTAGAAGAGGCCCCCCGATTTTATGTACTTGTTGGAGCACGATTGTTGAGATCTCCTCCTGTATATCAAAGAAATCCATCATGAGGTTGCGATATTGTATATGTTTAAGATCTTCAGCCCACCTTTGGAGGTCAGATGGCAACATGCTGTTATGTTGGTCTCGTACGAACGCCTTCATATGGTGTAGGGCGTAGATGGCATCCTTCCCGCTGTTAGTCGCCTGCTTGATGCAGGGGAACTTCGTTGTGTGGCCGAACACGTGAATTTCGTGCCTCTTAACTGTCCTACTAGGGATGACGCCTCCTGCTGCGATGTAGGCGTTGAGAGCATCGTCAAGAACTCTCTTGATAATGGAGTAGTATTTCCTCTTCGCACTACTCGAGTCGAGATACAAGGCGTTTGAGCGTTGCACATCCAAGGATATGCTCACGCAGCCTTGGTGACCACTCTCTGACTCTGGATGGTAGGGAATGAGAATCACATCATTCACTACAAGAAAAGTTTCCTTCTGCAACGACTTGGCCCGATGGTTGTTGTAAAAGGTGCGTCTTCCGCGATGAAATTCTCGGCTCAACCGTGGCTGATGGAATTTTTTCCCGGTTTCGTGGCCCTCTACTACGACGGAACCGCTAAAAACATGGAGGAAGCTCGGTCGGCATGTGGGAGAAGCAAGATTTTCGGTTCCTCGCTCGATGTTGACTCGCCAAAGTGTTTTGAGGCGTGTGGGTCCCAGACGTCAGTGTATCTAGCGGACAATACTTTTCGCTCGTGCCTCCCTGATTAGAACTCGATAACGTTGCTCGATGCGTCTGCCGTTTAGTCAGGCTGCTGGGTCCCACATGTTAGCCTCTCATTAGCAGAATCGTGTGTATGATGGAATTTTTTTCTTCGCTCGCGCTACCCTGTTCCAAACTTGATAGCGTTACTCGATGCATTTACCGTTTAATCAGGCTGATGGGACCCACATGTCATCCTCTCATTAGAAGAAACGTATGTATGATGGAATTTTTTCCCTCGGTCATGCCTTCGTGTTCCGAACTTGATAGCATTGCTTGCTGGATCAGCTGTGCTGGTGGGTTCCTTATGTCAGTCTCACATTAGAAGAATCATGGGTATGACAAACTTTTTTTTCTACTCTAGCGCTACCCTGTTCCTCTTGACGAATCTGCCGTTTGGTCATGTAGCTGGGTCCCACATGACAGCCTATCATTAGAACATTGGTTGTATGATTGACTTTTTTTCTCTGCTCGCGCCTCTATGTTTCGAACTTAATAATGTTGCTCGTTGCATCAGCTGTTTTTTCAAGCTACTGGATCCCCTATGTCAGCCTCTCATTAGAACAAACGTGTGTATGATGGACTTTTTTCTCGCTCGTGCCTCCCTGTTTCGAACTTGACAACGTTGCTCGATACAACACCTGTATAAGGCCGCGCTGGTGGGACCCACATGTCGGTCTATCTTTAAAGGAAATGTGTGTATGATAGACCTTTTTTTCTACCACGTTCGTTGTTTTGAGCTTTGCAACGTTGTTCCATATGGCAGCCGTGTATGTTCTTGTTGCTAGGGCCCCCATGTCAGCCTTCTGGTATGTTCTGACTTGTGGGTCTCCGATGCAGCCTTGTATGTTCTGGTGGGTAGTTCCCCGGATGCCAGCCTCTCTGTACAAGTATTTAACTTTTTTCAAACCCGACCAGTAAACACGAGGGATGCTGCAGCTGGTGGGTCCGTGATGTTAGCCTCTCTGTAATGCAATATTACTATAGTAGAAGAAAAAACTCAAGACTTCCAATAGATTTAAACTGTGTGTGTTGCCACTACGCCAAAGGTATTTATAGATAATATATTATTAAACATTCCTTAGTACCTTCAAGTTATGTTTTAATGTTTTTAAAAAGATGTTGTGTGTCCGTGTTTATATTTTTAAAAATAAAAGGGCAGCCTCCTGGCATTTCAATTTATAAAATTCCACATATATAATGGACTAGTTTCTTAAAAATATGGCAGAGTTTTTTTAAGAGGTGGAGGTGGAGTTTTTTTAAGAGGTGGGAGGCAATGCTCAAAAGGCCGAATTAAAAATATTTTGAGCTATTCTACATGGTCCATCTACATGCGCTATACTTCATGGGCTCCATCTTAAATTTCACTGGGTTGTGCTAAGCAGTCCCTTGACCCTGACAAGGCCGAATTAAAAATGTTCTTGTCTATGCTCCATGGGATCCTTTCTCAAATTTCATTGGCCTGTGCTCAGCAGTTCCCTGACCATGTGCTAAAAAAATCAGTTCCCTGACCCCAAAAAGGTGTGTGTATGTTGGACTGTTTTTCGGGTCGAACTTGATAACATTGATGGGTCCTCCATGTTAGTCTCTCACCACGCTGGACTTTTTTATCGCGCGCTCTCACCATGTTGCTCGATGCAGCCTCTCTATAAGGCCGTGTTGTTGGGTCCCATGTGTCAGCCTCTCTGTAAATGAAACGTGCGCATGATGGACTTTTTTCAGCCCCGTCCACTGTTTTGACATTGGTCTATTGCTAGGTCTAAATATACATGGTACAAAGTAAAGGTCTAAATATACACCTATACTATATAGATGTCGATTAAATTATATTTTTGTGAGCATTATATATTATAATTTTATATAGTGATGATATGTCATATGTCTATTATCTGGGTCTCATCTGCAGGGTACGTGGAACTTACTAGTAATACAGTAGTTTCTACAAAAACATAGGTAGGCGGAGCTTTTTTGGGAGGGCTGGGGAAGGGGATGACCATAAAGGCCTAATTAAAAAGATTCTAGGCTAATTGGGGGCGGATGCCCTATTCTTCATGGGCTCACTCCAAAACTGAATGCGCTATGGTCGGCGGCCACAAGACAATGAAAAGGCCGAATTGCAATGTTTTGGGCTATGCTTGGGCCTGATAGGCTAATTTCATGGGCTCAGTAATAAAAATTCTAGACCTCAACAAGGAAGAAAAAAATGAGGGAGAAATTTTTGGCTGATATTTTGTGGGAAAATTGTTGACAACCAGGACACATACCCCACGGGTGCCAAAACTTTCCCACTCGTGCCTTCCAACTCGCGCCTTCACTCCAACAGCCAACTACTATCTCTTTGCGCCATTCTTCTAGAGATGCGCAGGTGGTCAAAACCATAGTCCGCGCACCAAAACATTCACACTCCGTCTATCATCCGGGGAGTCTTAACACCATTGCTAGCAGCGCCCTTCTTTTCGAGATGCACACAGGTTGGCGGTTAGCTGGTCGGTCCCCACGGTACGCTTATAATATCCTTAGTTTGCTCGAATCATTCCCTAGAAGTAGTTTCGTACACGATCTGTTTGTTTGACATTATTCTGCACTTGATTTGTTTGTTCGAATTGGTTGGCATTTTGCATTCGGTCGATCTGTTCTCTCAAATATGTAACATAGTTCTGCACTCAATTTCTGAAATAAGCTAAAATTACGTGACATTTATAGTTCTATATTCAATCAGGTTGCGTAGATATCTTGGCTTAATTAGATATGTAATCAACTTGTTCGATGAAAATCTTGAAAGCTTCTGACCATCTCTATCCTCAACAGATAGACATATATTGGATACTGAATGGAAAAAAGCAACACCTTCATATTGGGAAGGTGTTAATGACTTCATGAAGTTTGTTAGACAGCATAACGGCGACTTGGATGTGTTTTGCCCATGCCGACAATGCCTTAATTATAAGAAGCTGAGTCCGAGCACAGTCGCAGATCATACATTCATTAATGGGATGCAACACACATATATTAGGTGGACTAAACATGGTGAATCATATGATTAGCCTATTCTTGATCCTCTAGCCGATGCTGATCTGCTCAAATCTCATCAGATTGACGATGGGGACCTTTTCTAGTTTGTTAAGGGACCTGTACCCCACTTCAAGCAAAAAAGGTGCTCCTTCTCTTAAAAGATCACTTTTCTCTGACCTAATAGAAGATGCCAAGTGTTCAGTGGACCCTGATTCTGGTATCTCAAGATTCAAACTGGTAATGAAATTACTAAAGGAGAATTCGTTCAACAAGATTACCAGCAAAGCTTTTGATTCAGCGATTAAGGTGTACAGTGAGTCAATCCCAAGGGAAGGACTGCCAAAATCCTTTTATCAGATGAAACAGTACATCAAGGTACTTGGACTATCATATGAGAAGATCCATTTTTGTCCAAATAATTGTGTACTGTTCTAGGAGGATTATGCAAACCTCGATGAATGCCCAGTATGTAAAGAATCAAGATGGAGAAATGGTGATAAAAAGAAGAAATATCCTTGTAAGGTTCTGAGATATTTTTAAATTATAGACAGATTGAAGAGGTTGTTTCAGTCAGAACAAATATCTAAGGAAACAAGATGGCACAAAGAGATTCTCAAGCCAGACGATTACTTACTCAGACATCCAGCTGAGGGCGATGAATGGAAGAACTTTGACAAGGCTCATCCAGGATTTGTGGTGGATCCAAGGAACCTGAGACTTGGCCTAGCTACATATGGATTTAACCCATTTGGCAACATGAGTAACTCGTACAACATGTGGCCAGTACTTGTTACAATTTACAACCTACCTCCCTGGGCATGCACAAATCAGTCAAACTGCTTGCTGACTTTACTCATCCCAGGTCCCAAATCACGTGGGAAGGATTTTGATCTGTTCATGCAACCCCTTATACGAGACTTGTAGGAACTATGAAAGGGTGTCATGACTCCTGATATCCTTGCCAGCAAACCTGAAGATGCCAAGTTCCCTATGCGTGCTGTTGTGCTATTCTGCAACCATGATTTTCCAGCTCGTGGCACTATGTCAGGCAGAGTGACAGCAGGTTATAACGCATGTGTTTGTTGTGAGACAAAACAGGTCACAGTGAGGCTACAAAATAAGACTGGTTTCCTTGGCCACTGGGTTTTCTTCCTCAAGGCCACAAATTCCAAAAAAAACTTAAAAATTTGCAGTTCTATGGAAAGAGGACTGAATATGGCATTGCATCATAAAAGTTCGCTGCAGCTGAGTTGCAGGCGCATTTACAAAAGGTCAGAAATGTCAAACCAGGAAAACAACCAGATGCCAGACAAGGTAAAATAAAGAATACAGAAGATGCACCGACAGTAGGAGCAGCATCCAAAAGGAAGAGAGCGGAAGAAGTAGCAATAGATGCCCAAGGGAAGGAAAAGGAACCGAGAATATTTTATAAGCTCAGATCCACTCTATGGGTGACATGGGCATACCTTACAGGTACTCGAGTTTGGTATATACGGTCCAGTCTAGCAGAAGCCCACCACGCTACTAAGGCCCAATCAAAGATTCGAGTGACTTAAGGAGACTCCAACTACTTGCAGCACACGACGAGCTCAAGATAGAAAGTTTAAAGGGAAAACCCTAACTTGTAACTGACTCGACCTGCTATCCCGAGAACTAGCCTATCTATATAAAGGCTAGGAGGGGGCGTCGAGGAGGACAATCACAACCCTAGTTTCCACACCATCGCTAGATTGCATCTGTGCACCCCTATAACTTTCGACTCCCTCGATAAATCCAAGAGCAGACAAGCAGGAGTAGGGTCCTCTATGAGGCCTGAACCTGGGTAAACCTTGCGTCCTTGTGTGCTTGTTTGATATTCGATTGATGCCTCCAATGCTCCCGTCTTCTCCAAAACCCAAGTCCATAACAATGGGCATTGATGAGTTTAACCCTCGTCAATTGGCGTCGTCTGTGGGAATCGAGAGTGTTGATGTTGCGGCTTCCTCGGCCCCATCAACTGCGATCTACAACTTTGCAACAACAGATATTCGGCTCCTCTTCGGTGCCTTCGACTTCACCATGCATACGCCGACCACTCGCCCGGATTTCGAGTCCATGGGCAATGGGATCGGCCTAGCGATCAGGAGCTTACGCTTCCAATTTGGTCAGTTGGGCACGCTTCGCCTTCCTGATCAGCCGCCGGTCCCCGCGATTGCTCCAGCATCGTGGTTTCCACCGCCGATCGGCACCCTAAGAAAACTCAACGCCCCGACAACATTCGGGAACACGGACAGCAACAACAGTCGCAAATCCAATCTGGGCGATCTGGCCACAGAGGATGGAGCCTACGGCTCCAGATCTGAAAGCCGCAGAAGCAACAGCTTCCCAAACACTACATGTGCGCCATCGTCAACACAGGCGACAACGGCGGCAATCGTGACAACACCTCTACTGGCGGCGTTATCCCAGTCGCGAATGGTGGTCCCTCCAATGGAGCACCCACCAACAATGGGTCAGAGAATCATCCAACCCTTACTGCGAATGAACACACCTAGGAGCGCGTGCTGATCAAGCTCAACGACGCTGAGTGGGCTTGCTGCCGAGAGGCCTTGCGGGGCAACCCCTGCCACCAAACTCATCACAAGAAAGGCTGATGGGTTATCACTGGCTGCTCAAGGAGGAATTCAAGCACCAGCAGCAAGTAATCACCTAGCTCGAAGCGCGCAGAAAGGCGGCGGATGAGTCGAGCCTTCGGCGAGCTCAACTCTCTTCCATGGGAGGATCCTCCTCCAAGGGCAACGACCATGTAGCCGCCAAGCGACGTTCTCGACTGGCTCACCGCACTGATAAGGAGCGAGAATAGGCCGCGCGAGTCCTCGACTTCTCATCCATTGTAACACCCATAGTTCTACTAATAGTAATTAGGGTTTGATTTGTGCATAGAATGAGCATCATCTTCTTTAAATAAAAGTCATGGAAGAAAACAAAACCCTAAACCCTAATATTTTCCCTCTCTTTGAATCAATTCAAAATGTTTTGAATTTGAAAAGCACAAAATTTTTGGAGCCCAAATGGATTATAAGGGCCCCTGAAATATTTTCTATAAATTTACAAAGTTCTGGTAATTTCAAAATGTACAAAACAGTTTGAATATGAAAATAAAATGAGAAAATAGAAAAACAGAAATAGAGAAAAATGTTTTACAGAAAAAATAGAATCCTAGATCTACCTGGGCCGAAGCCCATCTCTCCTCTCCTCTCCCTGCCGCTCGTGCTGCAAACCCTGGCCCCTCCCTATTGCTTTGGTGCCTCCCAACCCCGACCCACACCAGCCCGTCTTTGGTCCATACCCCTTCAACCTCTCTATTCCGCGTCGTCTTCCCTGCCAACGGGAAGCACCTCGGTGGATGCTTCTCCGTCGCCCGATGGTCGTCACCGTGCCGAGATGAATGCCGCCGCCCCTCTATGTCTATAAGTCCTCATCGACACTGCCGAGAAGCCCTAGCATGCCCTACTTCTTCTTCTCTTCCTTGTTCCCCACCATGGCCAAAACCCTAGCTTGTCGGGCGCTGGCGTCCCTCTGTTCCCGACCACCCCTCGCCCCTCTAAAGCCATAGGTGTGACTGTCGTCATCTCCTCATTCTTCCCTGCCAAGCCACGCAAGCCGAGAAGCTTCTCCCTCGCTGGAATCGAGCTTCTCGTCCTGCCGGTCGCTGCAATCATCTTCATCAATTTCGTCGCCGTTCGACCTCGCCTAGCGTCGCTGACCTCGCCGTCATGCTTGTGGTGAGCTAGCGGTCCATGTGGACCCTCTCCTTCTCTTCCTATCGCTCTGTAGCTGGCCCCCGTCGAGCGCATGCCACTGCCGCCATCGTTCGTCGTCGCCGGCCATGCTCCGGCGACCATCCGCAAGCCGCCATTAGCCTAGCACACCGATCGAAGGATCGATCAACGATCTGAGAAGGATGCTCTTTGCTGATGTCATCCTAACGTTACCATTGCATCATAAAGCCTTTTTATTTTATTTAATCATTTTTGTAATTGTTTTAATAAATGAAATATCTTACAGGTGGGTCCCTAATGTCAGGTTTTTAATCTTTTTGGAAATGATTTCTGAAATTAATAAAAGTCTGACATGTGGGGACAGTTGTAAAATAATTTATAATATTCCAAAACTGTTAATTGTTTTAAATGATTTAAAAATGGATTAAAAATGGGAAAAATCATAACTAATTCATTTTAAGTCATAAAAATACAATTAATATATCAAAATGTTCAGAAAAATGAGATCTACACAATGGACTCATGATCATGCATTGTTTAACAACTTTAATTGCAAGTTTAAATAGAAGAACAATAGCAACCCCGTAGGTGACTCCAGGGTTCCCCCTATTCTAGGGTTTGTACCCTTCGGACCCTGTTTAAAATGACCAAGCATGTACTAGGGTTCATTTCAATATACTTTAACTTGTCATATCATCATCCCTGTTTGAGCATTGCACATATGCCATGTGTTAATTGTTGTTTTCCTTTCTGGTGTTTCTACTTCTTCTCGGTAAACCTCAGAGTTAATGTGAGTAACAAGATCGAGTCCAACATTGAAGACCAAGATCAACACCATCAAAGGTTATCAATGAACGATGCTAAGCAGATGAACTTGAAGTTCTATATCTGAGTATCAACAGTCAAAGGCAAGCAAAACCCCACACATGATATAATCCTACGATTTCAAAGTATTTCATTCTTGCCATGTGCATACGATTCCAAAGTATTTTATCGATAGATAGAATGACCCTATCTGATGCATGTTCCCTTTGTAGCCTATACTCCCTGATCCACTTCTCTTAGCATAACTAGAGTTTAGCTTATGAGCTTCGTTAGAGCTGTTATATCCGTTGTGCTTAGCCAAGCTTAGCTGTTACCACTAGTCCATCTGGTTGATGAATCAGAGCTGCGAATGAACCTAGTATGACATGATGATGTGGTATGATCAGAGATGAAAGTTAAACATGCTAAGGCTTGTATGGGAGGCCACGTCGGGTTGTGGTTTTTGTAGTCCCATACTTGCCACTACTAGGATTTTAGTTCTTGCCTCTTGAACCAAGACGAGCGTACAGCCACACGGGGGCCTGGAAACCCCCTCGACCAACTAAATTTCCTAGTAGATTCCATGAGTCACTTAGTTCGGGCATTCCATTTGACATATGCATTCTGGTCGTTCTTGAAGGAGGTGAAGGAGGTGCATTCATACAGGTAGGTAAGCGTGGCAGGGAATGGGAGAGGCTCGGCCTCCGTAATCTCAAACCCTGTTCACATCTCTAGGAACCGGCTTCGGGATTTGACCTGTTACAGTGGCATCTCCTTAGGGCGTGACTCATGGTCTCGGCGAAAGCAAGGTAATGGTCGTGGTCAACCACTCTCTGCTAGCCTTCCAACAAAGAGGGATAATGTTAACTAGCACTGGCACTAAGAATTAGTTGGTACGTGTGGGTAAAGTTGTGCACCCCTGCAGGGTAATAATATTTTTGAAAGGCCGTGTCCACGGTTATGGACGACTTGGGAATGGACGTGATGATCATAGAGAACTATAACCTAATCGTAAAACTTGACAAGAGAAGTAAGGTGTGCTTAAGGATGCTTCCTCAGGGATCGAGGGGGGATCCTAGTTAGTAGGTTCAGCTGATAATGATTCGATGGATATCAAAAGAAGATCGAAGCTAGAGATATCATTTTCTTATCCCCTTTTAAAAGGTTCTATTTAGTCGAGCTTCTTCTCCCTCTTTTACAAAGAAAGATAGCTTTATGCAAAGTAACCCCACCAGCCATAAGTCTTGTGGAGTATACCTTGTACTGAGCCTTGCTTTGTTGATACTTTTGCAGTAGGCAAGTGTTACCATAGAAGATGAGTTTGGTACGTCATCGACATCGGCGAGTAGCTTGGGGTTCCCGGTCGGCAGCCTAGAATCTATGGATTGGGATGTCATGATCACATCTCCTCCGCCAGGCTCCACGGCAGAACCACGAGCACATTAATGCAATGCATCCAGCTACAACTTCAAGGCGTCGCTCATGCATGGCTCAACAACCTCCCGTGCGAATCGATTCGCAGCTGGGAAGAGCTAGTCTACAACTTCGTGCGAAATTTCAAGGGCACGTACAAAAGGCCCACATCAATCGAAGAATTGAGAGGCTGCTATCAGAAGACTGGCGAGTCGCTGCGCTCGTACATCCAGAGATGGTCCATCATCAAAAGCTCTGCATAAGACATCTCCGAAGACCATGTAATTGACACGTTCAATGGCGGCATGCGCCACAGAGAGCTCAGGGAGGATCTGGGCCGCTCGAAGCCCAAAACAATCGACCACCTGATGGAGATCGCGAACAGGTGGGCCGATGGGGAGGACTTGGTAAAAAACCATGTCCACTCCGATGATGACGATGACCTCGGCCGTAGACGTGATCGCCGAGGAAAACGTCGAATGCACGACTACGAGGACCGTGAGGAGGTCGACATCGTCGCGGCTGGCTACGATGACAAACGCGATGACAACAACTGCAACAGCGGATACCGTAGCGGTGGATACCACGACAGCGGGAAAACCACGCACGTGTAGCAACACCCAACTCGCGATGAAGCACCTGGAACATCTATCTAGGACAAGTTGTCCGGACCATGCAACATACACTTCTACATAGATAAGCACGACGACAAGAAAAAGTCCAGCCACCTTCTAAAGGATTGCCGCGAGTTCCTCAAGCTCCATGAAGGCTTAGCCCAGATGAATCGTGACACGATAAACCAAGGCTATGGAGCTTCCCTGGGCGCCATGGCTCATGGAGCACCTCTACCACCACCCAGGCCACCACCACCTATGGTTGTGCCAACTCGAAACCATGGAGGCGAGCCATACCACCGACCGCTGGGGAACATGGGGATGATCCAAAAAGGACGCCCCTCAAATCGAGTGCGAAAATCAATCACTCACCAAGTCAATCTAGCGATGAACTGTCCGCCCTCCACCACTGAGTACCTCAGTGGAAGCGAGTTCTGCATCATCTTCTACAAGCGTGATCATCCGTGCCAAGTACCTCGCCTAGGCCACTATACCCTGGTGCTCGAGGCACAAATTGGAGGCTTCGAGATGAGTCACGTCTTCATGGACGGAGGAAGCGACATCAACCTCATGGTCACAAGTACCTTGCGCGCAATGCGGATCCCTCTGTCATGTCTGGAAGCTTCAGACACAACTTTCCACGGCATCGACCTAGGGAAGGGCATATACCCCCTGGGTAAGATCAGCCTCGACGTCATCTTCGGAACGCCAGCAAACTTTTGATGAGAGCGCATCGAATTCGAAGTCGTCGACTGGCCCTCACAATACCACTACATACTCGGGCGTGTCGCGTTCGCGAGGTTTATGGCAGTACCGCACTACGCCTACTTGCAGATGAAGATGCCTGGCCCAAACAACATTATTACAATCAACGGAAGTTTCAAGAGGTCTGACAGCTGTGACAGGGAGTTCAATAGAATCTCCCAGTCTTTTGGCATGCAAGAGGAGATGGCGAGGTTGAAGGAGTCGACAGACAACAGTCTACCACCTCTGAGCAAGCCAAGCTCACCTGACCAATCCTTTGACACCTCGATCCACACCAAGGCAGTCCAGTTCCACCCAACAGACCCAACCAAGACGACCCTCATTGCCAACAACTTGAGTCCCACATAGGAACTCGTGCTCGTCAAATTCCTCTGTGAGCGCTGGGAAATCTCCGCTTGGTGTCCAGCGGACATGCCAAGAGTTCCTAGGGAATTCACCGATCACTCACTCAATGTAAATCCTTAAGCAAGCTAGTCAAACAGACAATACGATGGATGTCTGAACCAAGGGCAAAAGCGGTCGGTATGGAATTCAACAAACTCCTCGACGCTAACTTCATACGCGAGATCATGGAAAGCACCCGGGTAGCAAACCTTGTGCTTGTTCCTAAAAAAGACACGGATATCCTGCGGATGTTTGTGGACTTCACCTCCTTAAACAAGCATTGCCCGAAGGACCACTTCCCGCTACCACAGGTCAACCAGATAATCGACTCCACCGCATGATGCGAGCACCTCTGCTTCCTCGACGCCTACTCAGGCTACCACAAGATTCGAATGAAGGAGGAGGACCAGGAGAAAACAGCGTTCATCACACCCTTTGGTGTCTTCTGCTACACAACAATTCCCTTCGGGCTAAAAAATGCAGGGGCCACCTACAAACGGTGTATGCAGGCTTGCCTCAAGAGCCAGCTGGGCTGTAACATTCAAGTCTACATCGATGACATCCTCGTCAAAACAAAGGAGGAAGCCTCATTACTCGACGATCTCCGCGAGACCTTCGATAACCTTGACCGCTAGCAGATCAAGATGGATCCGGACAAATGCGCCTTCAGCGTACCATCTGGGCAATTGCTCGGGTACCTCATCTCCGCGATAGGGATCGAGGCTAACCCGAAGAAAATAAAAGCCATATTGGCTATGGAGAAGCCAAAGAATGTAAAAGGTGTCCATCAGCTAGCTGGGCGAATCGCGAAGCTCAGTCGATTCATCAGTCAGATGGGCGAAAAGGCACTGCCTTTCTACCAACTTCTCCGCAAGGCTAACAAATTTGAGTGGACAAACGAAGAACAAGAAACATTCGAAGACCTCAAGCATATATTATCCACCTTGCTGGTGTTGGTAACACCTCGCGAAAAGGAGCCGTTGTTGCTATACATCTCCGCCACCAACCAGGTGGTTAGTACCGTGCTCGTAGTAGAGCGAGCCGAAGAAAATAAAGTCCACGTGGTGCAACGCCCAGTCCACTACCTCAGCTAGGTGCTCACACCAACAAAACAGCGGTACCCTCACTATCAGAAGCTAGCATACGACGTCTTCATGACGGCCAGGCGACTGCACCACTACTTCCAGGAGCACCCAATTATCATGGTTGACGATGCCCTGCTAGGGCACATACTCAACAACCCCGACGCCACTGGACGAGTCGTGCTCTGGGGGATCGAACTGTCTCCACGGGACATCACATACGAGAAGCAAGACACGATTAAGTCACAAGTTCTCCCGGACTTCCTTGTGCACTGGATGGAAAACCAGCTCCCCGACAAGCCAGACATGTCCTATCTATGGACAATGCACTTCGATGGGTCCAAGCGCAAGTAGGGAGCTGGCGCGGGCGTCATCCTGACGTCGCCACAAGGTGAAAAGATGAGATATGTCCTGCGAATACAGTTCCAACAATGAAGTTGAATACGAAGCCTTACTTCACAGGATGCGTATGGCAAAGCCTGCAGTGCAAAGAGACTCGTCATCTACGGCGACTCCAAACTGGTGGTCAACCAAACAATGAACGAGTGCAATGCTTTGAGCGACAACATGATCGCCTACCGCGACCTCTACGACACACTCAACGGAGACTTCGACGGCTGTGAGCTGCGACACATCGGCCGTGAGAGCAACAAGGAAGTAGACATACTCCCCAACATCGGCTCAACTTGTGCCCTAGTGCCACCTAGGATATTTTTAGAGCGCATCTACGAGCGCTCCATCAAGCCAAAGGCTCTAGAGCATAAAACCAGCACGTCAAAGGACTCGGGGGCTACACCACCCAATGAGCCTACGGCACTCGATGACATGGAGCCAGATACAGGACTCGAAGGCCCCATGGAGGTCATGATGATCGAGTTATCCTGGACACAACCATACATCACGTGCCTGCTCAGCAAAAGGTTGCCAGATGATCCGACAGCGCGACGATCCAAGGCATTTGCCCTCATCAACGGCGAACTATACAAACGCAACATCACAGGAGTTCTTCAACGGTGCGTCTCCAACGGGGACGGAAGATCCATCCTCCTCAACATACACGAAGGCACTTGCGGCCACCACGCTGGTAGTCGCGCCCTCGTCGCCAAAGCTCTACGAGCTGGATTCTACTGGCCAACGACAATGTGTGATGCTAATGATGTCATCCAGCAATGCAACGCTTGCCAACGATTCGCGGATAAACCGCACGCACCTGGCGCAGAACTCAGGCCAATACTTGTGGGCTGGCCCTTTTGCGCAATGGGGACTCGACATGGTCGGCAAGCTGCACAAATATTCACTTGGAGGATACGTCTATCTCCTCATTGCAGTTGACATATTCACGAAGTGGATTGAGGCCATGCTGGTAACAAACCAATCAGGGGCAGCAGCCGTAAAATTCCTCGAGTCCATCATCTTCTGGTTCGGGGTGCCACATAGCATCATCACAGACAATGGGACGAACTTCACCTCCAAAGAGTTCCAGGATTTCTGCGAAAACCTGGGAATCAACATCAGCTATGCCTCGGTGGCACATCCCCAGACCAATGGTCAAGTCAAAAAGGCCAACGACCTCGTCTGTGGCAGAATCAAGAAAAGGCTCCTTCAGCCACTCGAAAGAGCTAACGGGTGCTGGCCCGAGGAGCTGCAATCAGTACTATGGAGCCTGCGCACAACTCCAAATAGCGCTACAGGCTACACTTCGTTCTTCATGGTACACGGCGCAAAGGCGGTACTACCCGCAGAGGTCCGCTACAAGGCCCCACAGGTAGTAGCATATACAAGGCAGAATCAACCCTCGCACTCGAAGACTCCGTCAATCTCCTCGATGAAGCATGCAAGATTGCAGCGGAGAGATCCACGATCTACCAGCAGAACCTCCACAATTACCACAGCAGAAGGCTACGCCCCAAATCCTTCGTCGAAGGAGACCTGGTCCTGCGACTGAAGTAGCAAGGGCACCTCAAATTCGAGTCCCCTTGGGAAGGACCTTACGTGATTACTGAAGTAATCTTAGGTGGTGCCTACCGCCTTAAAGACGTAGAAAGTGGAGTCGCATACTCCAACCCCTGGAACATCGCGCAGCTGCGTCGTTTCTACCCCTAGCTGTGTTTTACTTTGCAAATAAGGCTATTCAGCCCGGCTACTTAGCCATACATTTTACCTCGTGATATTCTGCGAATAAATAAACCTAAGTGCCCCAAACTTTGTGTCTCTATTTTACTTATAATTACATTGCTCGGGGGTTGCGCCACCCTTTCAACCTCGTTACACGAGTAGCATAGTATCCTGAGTAGCTAACACACTATCAATCGAACCCTTGGCAAAATCAACCCAGCTGCAACTCACTTGACAGGTTGACAAGGTGCTGAGATGAATATCCATCAGGCTAACAAAAAGGAACTATAGAGTACAAACACTCGAAAAATATACAAGCTAGCAAGCTATTACATATAAATGGGTAACAAAACACCCAACACTCTTATGCGAACTTTTACAATGTGCAGGGTCATACTACTGACGTAAAAGGAGAACATTTGTACGTTCTTCAGAGAAGTCGATGATATCTTCGGCTGTCTGATCAAACGCCCGATAATGAGGCACCATGTTCCATGCCATGCCCTCTAGTGGAGGCGGGCCCAGCGGCAACAACTACGAAATCCATGTCAGGTCGATGCAGGCGAACAAGCACCAACGCAGCCTTCGCAGATGCGAACAACTGCTGATGCTCGCACTTGCGAACCGCGCAGATATCTTGGGACTTCGTTAGCAAAGCTAGCAATCTTGAAGGCACCGCGTCCAGGGGGAACATCGCCTGAAAAATATGCTTGAGGCACGAGTGCGCTTTCTTCAAATAAAGCAGCACCCGTGACGCACAGTCCTGCAACGTTGCCAACGCGACTGCAGATCGTGATCAACCCAGAAATACCCGCTAGCTTCCAGCTGCTCCTGAGTCAAGTCATTCAGTTGAATGGCAACTCGATCCCTCTCATCCTGTGGGTGACGAGCGCTAACAACTATAAGAAGCAGGACAAAATTATAAGGACAAAACACTACTGCAAATGGCTAGGAAAGGATAAGAGGCTATAGAACTAACACTAAATTGCTCATTTAACTGAGCCACCTTGCCCAGAAGGTAATTCTCGTGTGCACTGGCCTTTTCAGCCTTCGACTTCCACTCGTCCGCGCTACCATGGATCATGGACATCTCCCTCTCCAAGTGTTTTATGCGGTCGCGCAATCGAGAAAGCAGCGACAACTCCTCCACCTTTGAACGTGGTTGCGCCATAGGTTCATCGGTGGGAGGCGAGTCGGATGGACCACTCGAAGGACCCTATTATAGGCAGAATAAGAAGCAAATAAGGCCAACTATTTATAAATAAGTGCCAGCAGAATAAACATCAAGGTTCAGGGAGTCTCAAAAGGGGAACCCCACAAGGTACAATCCAACAGGAAAAGCTAGACTATTACAAAAGAAGATTAAAACAGCAGGCTACAGCTAGGCGTTGGCACTCGGGGGATTCCTCGAGTCTGTAGCAGTCTCCGACGCCACAACCTTCTCAACTATAGCCTCTGATGTCGTGACTTTCGCCTTCTTCTGCCGCCTCAACTCAACCGAATACGCGACGTGTTTCAATGAGTTGAGGCCCATATTTACTGTAGCTACTGGCAAAAGGAGCAAACACTACCTGCTGGCCATCCACGGTGATCGGCATCACCGAGGAGACTTGGATGGGGTTCAGATCCACGCCATGAGCCTATGCCATTGTGAGTCCCATGGTAGCTCCAACTCCCCGCTATGCGTTCTTGAAGACCATATGCACACCTTCATCAAAGGACTCTATCAAGCCATCAAGATCCTCGATCATCTTGGCCTTGGGAACCATCTCCTCTTGAAGACGTCCAAGCACGCCCTTGGCCTTCTCAAGCGAGTCCTTGATGGCGACACTGCGGTCTTCGACTACAGCCACAACACCAGCCAAAGCATCCGAGCGGGCCAAAGCCTGGGCGTCGAAGTGCACGCCGACATCATCTATAGAAAAAGCACATCAGCATAACAACATAAAAGCAACACATACAACAAATAGAATGTTGCAACATCATACCAGAAAGTTCCTTAGCAATGGAGCCAAGCTATTCTACGAACACTTTATGTCTATCAGCTGCGGCAGAACGCAAGGTTTCCTCGCACTTCTTTGACTCCTCAAGAGCCTTGAGTGCCTCGTCATGTTTCTTCTCCGCTGCAGCAAGTCCCTTATTGAGGGAGGCGACACGACGAAGAACCTCATTATGTGCACCTACAAAGGCTAAACTTGAGCCCACCAACCTCTACACAAGCAGCACAGAGAAAAAGTATAAAACTGACCTTTGAAGGCATGGCGGCGGGTTTCTAGCAAAGCATGCTGTCGACCCAAGGAAATGATCTGCTCGGTAAGGCGAGTAGAATCCTTCACGATAGGCTACAAGAAAAAGGAAATAGCATGAGAATTAACACAAAATTCGACTACCAGCGACACGAGAAAACTCACGTTTTCCTCCAGGGACTCCAAAGATTCTTTCAGAATCGACGTTCGGGCAACAATCTGATGCTCCCCAGCATGGGGGGAACTCGAAGAATTGGCACCGGAGCAGGCCGCCACCAGAGTAGAAGGAGATGGTACCGCCACCTCCTTGTCTTTGGAGTCCACGACTCCAGTATCCTTGACAAAGAGACAGTCATCGGACAATGATGATGCTATTTGACTACAAAAATACCCAGAACTACTTCACAACGACATATTTTGGGAGGACAGGACGAACTCGCAAGAATATAAACACATACCCATCAAACTTGTCGAGGTCGAAGGAATCCCCAGATGACTCCTTCGGTAACCTCAACTTCTTCCGCGAAGGAGGAGCCATGGCACGCATAGGCACGACAGGGATTGGCTCCTCTGCTATAGTAGGGGGACCCTCCGGTGTTGTCGGTGAAGAGGCACCTGAGTCCTTTCTTCAAGAGCGCTTGCGAGTCCCGTGCCCGCTAGACTCGGGGGCTTCCTGCTCCTCTCCAACAGGGACGGTAGAGCCAGACTCATCCTCCTCTTTCGCTTCGCGTGGAATTATTCCCTCGGGATAAGGAGGCAAGTTGGTGGCCACCTTCCAGTCCTGAGAATAGAACCAAGCATCGGTATAAAATACACCTAATAGGCAATCGAAAATCAAGAAAACTTCAAAGAGAAATCCACCTCATGTGGAGGATTCTTGCACAGAAGGGAGACACGACTGAGTCACCCAGGAGGTCCTCCTTGGTGGTGTGCTTGGTTAGCAGTCGAAACCTGCTGTCAACCTCAACCGAAGAAATGCCCTTTTGCGAGATGCGAGTAACATCCTTAGTGCCAGTCCAGCAACACATGGAATGCACCCTAGCCTGCAGTGGCTGCACTCGACGGTGCATCCAAGTGCGAATGAGATCTGCATCGCCTATTTCCTTGCCTATGCGGCGTTCCAAGTCGCAGACACGCTGGTACAGAATCTCTGTTTCTTCGGCCTCGCCGGGCATCACAATGTTCTTCCACGACCTCCTTCTTTTGCATACTGCAACCAGGTCAAAGGGCGCGAGTCCATAATGTTCTTCATCCACTTTCTGGTCGCGAATGCAGAACCACTTCTCCCTCCACCCTTGGACAAATGAGTTAAAGTTGATGGCAAAATAGGTGACATTGGAGTCGACGTGGATACTACAGCCTCCTATATCATAGACTATAGATCCAGAGCCCGACTGGCGTTTGAGTTTGAAGAGTTTTTTTAAAGAGGCCAAAGTGTGGCTCGATTCCGAGCCAGCACTCGCAGAGAGTAATGAAGCAGGCAATGTGAAGGATAGAATTTGGGGTCAGCTGATGCAGCTGGAGCCCATACAAACAAAGCAACCCCCTCACAAACTTGTGAAGGGGGAGGGACAAACCGCAAATGATGAAAGCGAGGAACATCAATCAAAACCTAGCAAGAGGACTGGGGATTACCTCGTCGCCGGGGATGCGACAGTCATCTTCCATGGTGGGAAGCGTCCCATCCTAACGCTGGGTGAAGAGCTCCGAAGGCTTGATGGTGGATGAACGCCACGACCCATTCGTGACACAAGTTCTTGGGCCCCTCTTCTTCCCAGCCATGGTGGCAGTGCTGGTGCCTGCAGTGGTGGCGCCTTTCTTCTTGGCCGTAGCAGTGGCCACCGCAAATCCAGCGGCAGAGCTTCCCTTCTTCTTTCCCATCTGGCGCTTATGGTGGGAGCGCAGGAAGTAGCTCAAAAAAGCACAAAGTTGGTCTAGCGCCGCGAGAGGGTGCAAGCAATGGAACAACGAGGAGCAGTAATGGAGGGTATGCGCGAGGAAGAAGATGACTTGTGGAGAATTACCGCATAGCGGATCTCTACTTAACCTCATCGAAGATGCCATCCAACGGCTAGGAGAAAACCAACCAGACACGTGGCACAAATCAGTGTCGACGCGTTGCAGAGTAAAACCACGAACCGTCGCTCCACTCCCCCCATTATGCACAAGAATCGAGGAGACAAAGTTAAAACAAAGATTACGCACGCCAGGTCAAATCCAAGTCAGAAAATTGGACCCACCTCTTCGTCATGTCCCATCAAAACCACTCACATGGGCAACTGAGATCACTTCATCGTCAGCACTGACGTCATCAACCTCCAGCAGGAGCACTCTGTGACTACTCTAGTCCTTACTCGAGTCTTCGACTCAACCAAGCACTCGGGGGCTACTCCTAACAGGAGCGCTGGCCACACACCCGAGAAACTTTGTAAGAAGTCCAAGCATTAGGAGAACATATTTTCTCACAAAAACCCTTCACTCGAATCAACGATTCGACTGTGGACTTCGGGTTACTCCCATAGGGAGCACTGAAAGCATATTCGACTGAAACAAGCAAAAGACGATAATAGTCACAAAATAATTATAGTCCCCACTCGAGTATACGACTCGAATAGGCACTCGGGGGCTACTCCCATAGGGAGCGCTGGTCGCGCACCCTATTATTTTTCTTATACATAACTGCGTGTTGACTGGATCCACACTCGAAAGCTTTGGTGACTCCGCCTCATATTTTCCCTGCAAAGAGATTACGTCTCTTGGGCCACCTGAATCATCTCCATGATGACAAAATTCGGATGCAATGTCTACGGCATGAAGATAAGACATGAATAAGGCCTGGCAATACACCTGTTGCGCTCTACCACATAATCCGTGCCTACATGCACGATGAAATAAGCCTTGATAGACGTATCGACTTCTCACACTTATACACTGGGATTCCACTCTATAAGACCTCCATGACCTGAGTCGAATTACACTAGCACTTTTCCAAATTTGTGTCCAGGGACTCAAGTTTGAGTAGATTGTGTTGTTTTGCCCTAAGGCAGTTAACTAATCCCCATACATCGGATAAATTAGGCACGTATATCAACAATCCCTATGATAAAAATTGAAGCACTTGAAAACATGCTTGGGTGTGCACTCGAAAGACTTCATAAGTCTCCACTCGAATCTGCAATTCAACCGCACACTCGGGTGCTACTGACATGGGCATACCTTATAGGTACTCGAGTTTGGTATATACGGTCTAGTCTAGCAGAAGCCCACGATGCTACTAAGGCCCAATCAAAGATTCGGGTGACCTAAGGAGACTCCGACTGCTTGCGGCACACGACGAGCTCAAGATAGAAAGTTTAAAGGGAAAACCCTAACTTGTAACCGACTCGACCTACTATCTCGAGACCTAGCCTATCCATATAAAGGCTAGGAGGGGAGGCGAGGAGGATAATCACAACCCTAGTTTCCACACCATCGCCAGATTGCATCTGTGCATCCCTGTAACTTTCTACTCCCTCGATAATTCCAAGAGCAGACAAGTAGGAGTAGGGTCCTCTACGAGGCCTGAACCTAGGTAAACCTTGCATCCTTGTGTTCTTGTTTGCTAGCCGATTGATTCCTCCAGCACTCCCCTCTTCTCCAAAACCCAAGTCCATAACAATGGGCATTGATGAGTTTAACCCTCGTCAATGGGACTTGCCGTATTGGGCTGGTAAGACACTTCGACATAATATTGATGTCATGCACATGGAGAAAAATATATGTGACAGCATTATAGGCACATTACTGAACATTCTATCTAAGACAAAATATAGCTATAATGCTAGGCTTGACTACGAAAAACTCAACGTTAACAACAACTTGAAGCTGCATCATGAAGATACGGTTGATAAGGGCGGTGAAAAACATTACAAATTTCGAGGTGCAGAATTTATCTTGTCGTTGAATAAAAGGGTACTATTTTGTGACTTCCTCCGAGGTGTGAAGTTCCCATCTGGATTTTCTTCCAACATTGCAAATTGTATCAATGTAGAGGGGAACAAGCTCCAAGGGTTGAAAACTCACGATTTCCACATCCTACTACAAAGGATTTTAAAGGTTTAGTGAACAAGGATTTGTACAACGTGCTTGCAGAGTTGGGAAAGTTCTTTAGGGAAATCTGTAGCAAAACTATAGACAGAAGAGTTGTAGCGCGTCTTCAGACGGACATAGCAGAAATCCTGTGCAAGCTTGAGATGATATATCCACCAGCCTTGTTTGATGTGATGGTGCATTTGGCTGTTCATCTGATTGAAGATGCACTTTATAGAGGTCTCGTACAGTACAGATGGATGTACCCTATAGAACATCGACTTTGCACTTTCAAGGGTACTGTTAGGAACAAGGCTAGAGCAGAGGCTTGCATTGCAGAGGCATACATTGCTGATGAAGCATTTGCATTTTGCTCAAGATACATTCTTGATCGTAAAATGAGATCCAATCTGGGTGGCAGAATTGAAGAAGTTGAAAAATCTATTTTTAACCATGGTGTTCGCCTAGTAGGAAAGAAGGAACATAGAACATTAATGCATCACGAATATGACCAACTTACTTGGTATGTGCTGAATAATGCTGATGAGGCTAAAAACTTTGTTGCATGAGTACTATTCATACATATCCTCACATATATGAAATGAAACTTGTAGCAAGATTTGTTCAGATGTCTTACTTGAGTATCGTTTTTGTAGGTTATTTAAAGCAACCAAAGGAAAAGATTATGATGCACCAGTATGTGGGGATGGGTTTCAGGAATGGTTTAAGAATCATGTAAGATGGTTAATTAAACTTTGAATTGCATACAAATTGTGCACATGAGATGACCTCTTGATTATTTTGCATAATCGTAGATCACGAAGCTACATGAAGAGAATCCGGGCGATGTTAGTGATGGTCTCTATGCCCTATCATGTGGTCCGGCAAAGAGGGTGCAGATAGCTTCAACTTGAAATGATGATGGTACCCACTATAGCACTTATGAGCATGGGAAACATCTGAAGACACAAAATAGTGGCATCACGACCAGTGGAGAGCACTTGACAGCCAAAATGAAGAAGTCAGATGACTATGATCATTATGGTTGCATAAAAGAGGTTATTGAGTTGAATTATAACAAGACTAGTGGTCGATCTATGGTTCTATTCAAGTGTTATTGGTATGACCAAGATCTGAACAAGAAAAGAGGCCCCATAAATGATGGGAATTTCATATCGATCAATACTACCACTGAGTGGTACAAGGAGGAACCTTATATTTTGGTAACTCAAGCTTCCAAGGTAATATTCTTGGATGACAGAGATAATAAGGACTAGTAATATGTGAAAATTTTTGAGGCAAGGAGCACCTATGATGTGAATGAGTATGACGAGCCAGTCACCATAGATGTTGCCCACCAAGATGATCCTAGTGGTTGTATGGTAACTGAACTGGCTGACGATGAAAATTTGATTGCCAGAGCCGGCTCTGCCACTACTAGAGAAAAGGCTATAGGAGACATGCTCATTTGAGGCGCATTTAGACTATATGCGCCTCCTATAAAATAGGCGAGGCGCACTGCTCTGACATGCGCCTCTAGTATCAAAATAGGCGAGGCGCATATTTGTAGGATGCACCTCCTATAATATCTGTACGGACGAAATCTGGCAGCCCCAGATTATGCGAGGCGCATTCCGATAATATGCGCCTCCAATATATTAGATAGGCGAGGCGCATATGGGAAGAATGCGCCTTGCATAAGTTGCGTGGGCCCAGGAGGATATCGGTGGTCCAATATGCGAGGCGCATATCATCACATGCGCCTCCTATACTTGATAATAGGCGAGGCACATGCAGCTGTGTGCGCCTCAAGTAACCCCTGCGGGCCCGGGTGGCTGCATAGGCAAGGCGCATGTGAGCATATGCACCTCACATATTTTAGATTATAGGAGGCGCATTTGGTGCAATATGTGCCTCGCATAACCTGGCACCATATTTTTTGCACCTTTTGGCACATGCACCCCACTTACTTGTCTCACTTCTTCCTCCTCCACCAAAAGACAGATTTGGTCGCCCCCTCCTCCTCCCCACCTCATTTCCCACATTGATTCATCATAGAAGCTTGCTCAATCTCCATTGGTTGATACTCATATGTAAGTGAAGTCTCTTACTCCTCTAGATCTACAACATGTCCCTTTACTTCTCCTCTGGCTCTCTTCTGCAAGTTGTCGTTGGAGGAAGCGTGAAAGGTGTTGCTTGCATGCTCATACGCGTTGTCAGCGACACCGCGACTATGTGATTGTGTTGTGGTGCATGGTTCTTTTTGTGCAGGAAATTCATTTGAGATGCCAATGTTTCGCCGGAATGTCGATTCATTTCTTTTCCGGTTTCTGGCACTCGCGGATGTCCTCTTTTTAGGGGAGGTCATGCCGAATTTTTCCGGTGATCCACGTTCATATATGCTCTAATTATTCTCTTGCTCTTTGTACCGCGCGCAGGCGACGATGGTCCGACCACTGATCCGCAAAGCCCTCGTGGATAGGTGGATGAGATGCGCGAGGGACGATATGGCACGCGCAAACAAGACAGAGATAAGATGTCTGTGTCGCGACTACAAGCTGATGTATCTGATAAGGCACGATTCCAGAATGCTGGAGTCGCACCTGCTCCGACGTAGTTTCATGGATGGCTACACTCGGTGGATACGTGATGACGAAGATGATGATGAGGATGTCAATAATGGTGAAGATCAAGATGCCGGTCACGATCACGAAGATCAAGACACCGGCGGCAGGGTAGGTGATGCTCATGAAGATCGGGGTGGCACCGGGCATGGACTTGAAGATCAGGGTGGCGCCGGGCATGGACACGATGAAGATCAAGGTGTCGGACATGATTCAAGCTGGCTGCAAGACCCTCATGTCCAAGATCTGCTTCTCAAGGAGACGAGTAACGCTAGAACTGCCGCTGGAGAGAAAGCTAAGCTGGAGCAAATGAAGAAAGACACGGTCACTCCATTGTTTTACGGATGCAACGACGGGGATACCCGTCTGAATGTAGCGCTCAGGGCTCAGGAGATGATGGCAAAACACAAAATGACCGACGAATGCTTCGACGACAACATTGCATTCTGGCATGATATTCTTCCCAAGAAGGGGAACACATGTCCGACTAGTATCGCTGAGGCCAAGAAAGTCGCGTGCCCTCTCAATCTACTGCACGTGAAATACCATGTCTGCATAAATGATTGCATCATCTACCGGGGCGAGGACGTGGGGAAGACCACGTGTTTGGTTGCAAGACCTCTCGATACAAGAGAGGGACCAAGAAAGCTCCTAGAAAGGTGGTGTGGTACTTTCCTCTAACTCCTTGTCTGTAGAGGTATTTCACGGACCCTAAGGAAGCAGAGCTCATGCGTTGGCACGTGGAAAGAAAGAGGCCGGAAGACAATGATCCGGCGAAGGAGGAAATGCTGAGGCACCCTTCGGATGCTTGCTAGTGGAAGGCGTTGGACCTCCAATATTACCAACATTTCGGGAAAGAGTCAAGGAACCTCAGGCTGGGCGTGAGCACCGACAGACTCAATCCGTTCGGAAGCCAGAGCAGCACACACAACACCTAGCCCGTGATTGTATGGATCTAAAACCTCCCCTGGTTGTGCATGAAGAAGAAGTTCATAACCATGAGTATGCTGGTTCAAGGGCTAAAACAACCTGGTACAGACATCAATTTGTATCTCACACTGTTGAAAGAGGAGCTGGCCACGTTATGGGAAGAAGGAGCTCGTACGTGGGGCGCCTCGAGACAAGAATACTTCGACATGAGAGCGGCGGTGATCACAACGGTGCAAGACTATCCCGATTACGGATACTTCTCGGGGCAGGTGGTCCAAGGATTCTATGGGTGCATTAGGTGCAAGGATAATACAACGTACCGCCAGCTACAGAAAGATCCCGGGTCTGGGAAAACCATGTTCCTTGGGGATTGGAGGTGGCTTCCCAAGAATCACACATGGATAAAGCTAGGAGATCTATTCGATGGGACGGTCGAGCTCCGAGGAATCTCGGACCAGAGGAACGGTGCAGAAATCTATGAGCTGTTGACTAACTGGAAGGAATGCCCTGCACCAGGAAAGACCCATAAGAAGCCAGAGCCACTGCTGAAGGTATGGAAGGCGAGGTCTGTTTTCTAGGACTTTCCATAC
This sequence comes from Avena insularis, assembly GCA_023614405.1. NCBI lineage: Eukaryota > Viridiplantae > Streptophyta > Magnoliopsida > Poales > Poaceae > Avena > Avena insularis. The sequence goes on along the minus strand of CM042692.1, from coordinate 72,572,682 downwards.
TAGAAGATCCTCTGCGTGCCTCATAGCCTCGATCTCATGCATATCACGAAGAACGTGGGAAAGAGTCTGCTTGCCACCCTCCTTAACACCGATAAGACCAAAGATGGGCCAAAGGCAAGGAATGACTTGAAGCATATGGGCATCAGGGATGAACTTCAACCACCACCTAGCAATGGCGAGGAGGAGGACGAGGAGGAGGAGACGAAAACACGGAATAACCATCATCGCAATGGCAAAAAGCAGGTCAAGAAGGGCGAGGTCAAGCTCAAGGCCTCATGCTTCACTCTGAGTAAGAAGGAGGCCATACAGTTTATGAAGTGCCTCCTCAGAGTCAAAATTCTGAACGGCTACGTGGGGAAGATCAGTAGATGGCTAGACGAGGCGAAGCAGCGCTTCAGCGGGATGAAGTCTCATGACGTCGCCGTGCTGATGACGTAGGTACTCCCAATCGCGATCCGAGATATAATGGACAATCATGTCCGTGAAACGTTGTTTGGCCTCTGCAACTTTTTCGACGTCATCTCTCGTAATTCGCTAGGCATTAAGCAGCTCACGAGGCTACAAGATGAGATCGTGGTGATACTATGCGAGCTCGAGATCTATCCCCCCCCCCCCCCCGCATTCTTCAACGTCATGCTTTATCTGCTTCTCCATGTCGTGGAGGATATCGTCCAGCTCGGTCCTCCGTTTCTGCGAAGCATGATGCCGTTCGAAAGGCTCAATGGAAACATGAAAGGATACGTTAAGAACAGGTCCCGTCTAGATGGAAGCATAGCAAACGGCTTCCTGGCTGAAGAGTGCATCTCTTTTTGCTCGAGCTTTCTACAAACCGAGACCCCTCTTGGTCTGCCATTCAACAAGCACCTCGAGAGGCTCACTGGATGGGGTCACCACGAGGGTCGGCACCCAAAGCATGTCGACCTCGAGGGCCGAACCAAGGACTTTGAAAGAGCAAACCTGGTCGTGCTACAGCACTTGCAGGTGGTCGAGCCATACATATATGAGCACAAAGAGTTTATCAAGAAGAATTACGCTGAACGGGCGCCAGTACTCGGAGGAAGGTGTTATCAAGGAGCACAACTCCGGTTTCACGTGGTGGTTTAGGGAGAAGGTCATTGCTAATCCACCACAGGGAGAGTACTCGAAGGAAGATATACTCATATTCTCCTTGTCACAGGGCACCTCGCACAACCTGATGACCTATCAGGTATACGATATCAACGGATACACGTTCTACACCGAGGAAAAGGATAATAACTGCGATTATCAGAACTCAGGGCTAACGGGGATATTCTACACCAGCGACATCCCGGAAAGATACTACGGAAGGATCAAGGAGATTTGGGAGCTCGACTACGTTACGGAGAAGGTGCCTATGTTCCGTGTCAGGTGGGCCAAGAGCGTCGAGAAAGAAGGCCGATATTTCACCACCATGGTTATACCGTCAAAGACCACCAGCACGAACGTACCCACGAGAAATGAGCCTTGGGTTCTAGATAGCAAGGTCGACTAATGCTGGTACATCACAGACCCGTCAAAGCCTAGCCGGGTTGTCGTCAGGAGAGGCAAAAGGAACATCATTAGAATGGATGGAGTCGCCAACGAGCAAGACTTTGACCAGAACGGTGAACCGAAGATAGAAGAAGGATACGGCAACCAAGCACCGTACACCACAATCCAACCTAAGAAAGGACTCCCGTTCAAAAGAAGTAGTGAAGACGTCCCGGACCTAACCTATGCAACCGCGACAAAGAAGGACAAGAAGACGACCATTGTCAAGAAATGCTAGCGCTCTCCGACCATTGTCAAGAACCATCGTGTGCGTGTGGCCTATTATTATGTATTGAAACATTCATAATTATCATTTATTGTATGTTATAATATTGCATTGAGAATATTATGTATCGACGAGACACATTCATAATACTCACTTTTGTTGTTTTGGCAATATTTGAATTTTTAAAATATTTGCAGTATATTTTATAGTTCATATTGTGTTTAGAAAATGTTTTTACATGAAAAATGGCCTTTAAAAAAAATTCAAAAAATTTGAGCCACTAGGATTCAAACCTGGGTGGCTAGGCTTCAGAATAGGACAATGGACAAAACCAGTGGGCTAGTGTCTGTTTGTTGACAGATATAGCGCACTACGCTAGTTGACTAGTGCTGCAGAATACCTGTGGCACATTCTGGCCAGATGTGCCTCGCGTAAACTTATACGAGGCGCACTTTCAAATATGCGTCTCGCATAAGCTGGTACATGTCTATGATTGAGGGCCTTTTCTCTTTCCTCTTTTCATCTCTAGACGAACTTCCTCTCTGTCTCTCTGCCGTCGACGTCGCCCCTTCCTCTACCGCGCCGTCGTCAACCCTTCCTGCCGCTGTCTGTGCCCGCCGTCCACCATCGTCAAGGTGACCCCCTTCCCCTCTCCCTCCCCTTCCCCTACCCCTCTTCCCTCCCCTTCCCCTCTCCCCGACATCTCCGCGACCAGCCATAGGGAGTAGGAGCCCGCTGCCCGAGACTCACTCGCCCCGTGGAGGAGGAGCCCGCCGCCGCCCCGTGGAGGAGGAGCTGCTGCCTATGCTCACCGCCGCCCCGTGGAGGAGGAGCCCGCCACCGCCACCTCGTCCGCAACCTCACCGTCGTCCTCGCCGAGCACCCCAAGGTTTGAGTTTTCATATTCTAGACTTGTATAATGTGTGCACTAATAACACTGGATCGGTAGAATCTGGATCGATAGGTTTGAGTTTTCATATTCTAGAGTATCGGTAGAATCTGGATACGCCGCCCGTTCGATGTGTATTCGCAACCAATTTAGCAACGTAATCATTAGTATCTAGACGGATCGCACGGTACCGCCAAGAAAATTTAGAAATACAAAGCTGCTGCTGCTGCCCACTAGTACCAACATGGATGGATGGAATAGTTTATGCAGCGGTGGTTACAGAAGGCACGTCCTATAAGCATGCTACCAGAGTTGAGATGTAACCATCAGAGCAAAGCAACTGATTGAAATGAAAATGAAAAACAAAAAAGTTTGGCCTCTTCAAGAAGTCCCCTGCGTTGTTCTTTGCCGACAAAATCCGATCGCAAAAACAGGTGGCTGCTTACTTGTCTTTCAGTGTGTAGTGCAGTAGGTTGAGATGTCCCTTGCCTTGCTAGGTGCTGGTCCTGGATTGAGTTTATTATTACAATGATGGATGTGCAGTGCATTTACAGGACCTTTTGTTGTCTGTCTAAGTTGATAGCTTCATGTCCTTCCATTGCTCAGATTCTCTTTCCTGCATATATAAGCTGGTCCCTTTGTTAATCAGTACTTAGAACTCCAGCTCGTTTTGGTTGTACTCTCAGACAAGATACAAGCAATTCATTAGCTAGTCCCCTTGTATTTTCGGATGATTTCTGGTTGTGAACTCTCAAAGATATCATGTCAGTGTCGTAGGTTCGGCAAGCTGACCCAGTTGTAAGTATAATTTTTGAGGTGCCCATACTCTTTCTAGTTTATACCTCTTTATCATGACTCGGCATCTGATAGGATTTTGTACTTTGTTAATGATGAACTGGACATGCTTGTGGTAATCTATACTTTATTGAGTTTGTTTGTTTGTAGTGACATAATTTGATAATATAATAAACAGTCAGCCATGTCCATTTAACAATATCAAAAGTGTCAAGTGTACTTGTTCATTGTGCTACTCATGAATCCAATTGATTTTTTTCTCTCATTCTGGTCAATAAGCGATGTTTCAAACATCTGTTATTATTTGGCCATCACCATTTTCAGAGGTTGTGCTGGGTGGGCCCTGTTTGATATTTTCTCCCTCATACCTGCACACTAGATGATGATGGATCTCCTCATACCTGCACACTAGCAGAATTAGCAGCGTCGTCCTGCTCCGAGAATGTTTCTGCATGTGTATTTGAGTTTTCATATTCTAGACTTGTATAATGAATTCTGTCTTCTGAATTTATCTTTAGTTCTTGTATCGAGAGCTGTTTTACTTGCATGGTTTGATTCCAGGTTCAGCACACAACATATCCAATGCAAAGAAAAAGTAGCTTCTGTATGCTGCCAGTTTTCTATAGCAGGTTGTGTATGGCTGTTCTTGTGTATGCTGGAAGCAAAATGGTTGTGTTTGTGTCTATTTAGGCTTTTTTGTGCAGGTTTTTCTTTTTGAGTTGCCAATGTTTTGCCGGAATGTTGATTCATTTCCGTTCCGGCAAATTTCTGGCACTCCTAGACATAGAAAATTAGCAAAGGTTATGCCGAAATTTTCTGTGAATTTTTATGCTTATTAATTCCATTTATTTGTGTGTTTAGAAATGTCGGAGGAGCCAGGCCCTTCTAGCAAGAAGCCCTTCTGGGAGCAGCAGGCGGATATGGAATCCCAAGAGAACCCGGAATTCGTTCCTCGGGACGACGAGATGGAGGCGGATGAGGATACCTCGTCGGGCGATGAGGAGATGGGGGATGCTGATGGCGACGCCACTACCACTGATGGCGGCGGTGAAGCTACTACAGACGGTGGTAGCACATCGAAGAAGGCCTGGAAGGATCGGACCCCGATCGTGGTCGACATCAAAAGGTCCATCATCACAAGCGTGAGCACTAAAGGTGCGCCTTTGGAGCCGGAAGAGTTTGTCACGGGTTACTCAAACTAGCTCGCGGCAATCCTCCGGAACACCGTCACGATCAACACGGAGAACCTGAAGGCCCAAGAGAACTAGGGTTCCTCATCTAGCCCTTCCAGAAGCTGCACGCAAGATACACGTTCCCGGGTGATGAGGAACACAAGTACAATAATTACAATCTCAAAGGGAATCCGGTGAACAAGTACGCCCTCAGGAAGATGACCAAGGCCTTGTCGAATTGGAGGGTCCGGGTGAAGAATATGATTTTCAAGGACAAGATAAGTTATTTGGAGGTCGTCAAGAAGGAGCCTCTGGTCACGGAAGAAGACTTCAAGGTGTTCAAGGCCAGATGTGAATCTGCCCTAGGCAAGGCCAAGAGTCTGTACTTCAAGGAGTTGTACGAGAAGAACATTGGTACCCACCATCTTGGCTCTAGCAGTTATAGAGCTTTGATTCCCAAATGAGAGAAGGAGGACACCGACGCTCGTGCAAAGGGGTCGACACCTCCCTTTGACGATATAAAAGAGAAGCAGGCAAAGCACTTTGTCAGGGCCCAGTTTGCCAAGCCGAAAGGGAGTTCTAATTATTCCTCGGAGCCCGCCGGACCCTTCACTACGAAGGTGACAGACTTCATGAGAAAATATGTAAGTAGTTTGCATGCAAGTCGATTAATTGCGTTCATGATTAATCAATGAACTCCAGTTTTCTGATCAAATGCTTTGCGTTCCTTGTGCGCAGGACGAGTGTAGGAGCTCCTCATCCCAGGGGTCGGCGCCTGTCGCCAAGTGGGACACCACTTTTAACAGGGCACTGAACTGGACCAAGAATGTCGAGCCCCCTGACGGCCCTGTCGTCGGCTGGTCGTGTGGTCGGCTTTGGCGGCATAACATGGTCCGAGTACTATGGCACCCCGGAGCGGAAGGGTATGAAGGCCGAAAGCGCCGAGGGAAGACACCTAAGGGAACAGGTGGAAGCCTTTCCCAATATAGTCCAAGATGCCATGAACCCGGCTATGTCGGCTACCGAGACAAAGTTCCAAGAACAAGTTCATACACAAGTCCAGGCACAAGTACAGTCACAAGTGAATGATAAGCTCAAAACCATCCTTCCCGCCTACATGGAAAAGTACAACAAGTGGTAGAAGGGTGGTAAATGAGGGCCACCACTGGTTCCCAACCTCGACAGCGCCTAATCGGACAACGTGGCGCGGCCGGAGGCGCTGGTGACTCCTCCAGCGGGTCCGGTGGTGGTGGAGACTCCTCCAGCTCTGGAGCTTAACTTGCCCGCTACGGCGAAGGCGCCGGCCCGCACCACCGTGCCATAAGGCAACCACTTCGCCACTTGCACGCTCAAGCCTGTCGGCGGTGGTGCCTTGACATTGGATGAGTTCGACGCCCTCAAGGTAACTAACTAATTAAAGCGAGAGTTGGGAGGCTTAATCACACCGATGACTTGATCTCTGTTTTACTGATGCCCGGCCTAAATGTCTTTCGTAGGGAGACACTCCTTGCACTCTAATGCACTGGGTGGGAGGCCAGTTGAAGGATGTTGCCAAGGGTACTATCGTTCAAACGGAGAACTGCAAAATGCACAATGTCACAATGCCACCCGGCATGATGAGGGTCAGATACAGTATGGTGCTTCCGGGATACGAGAAAGTGGAACCTCCCTCTCAACCTCAAGGATGGGATGATGAGGAGACAGCGAAGGTCCTTAATACCGGCTTCAGCTACTTGTACCTATGACCGAAGAGCCAGATCCATTTGGCGATGGAGGACCAGCTCAGCATCACCCCAGAGGCAACACAGCCAGCACATGATGAAGACTTCGAGATGGCAGACTTGACAACATGGCACAAAATCCCTATGATAGTGATGGAGAAACTGACCCGAACTTCGGCGACCAGTTCGTTAACACAAGGTTTTTTGATTGGTATTAGCCGGCACCATCAGGCACACAATTTGCCGATACCCAACCAGCACCGGAAAAATCCCCTTGCCAAGTGCATCTCTTCCCAACTAGTCAGGAGACGCCACCACCCGCCCCTTCACCGAGCCTCTGAGGCCAGCAGTTCCTTTGATCATCCCTAGCACCCTCCATAAGGCGATTGGTGAGGTGAACACGATGGCCGATGCCACAAAGGGCAGGAAGCAGGGTTGCAAAAGGAAGCCTAAGGATGACCGGGGCAAGGATCCAAATCTTGTTCTCCGGGCTCAGGACGGCCCTGCGGGGCAAGCCAGGAATCAGCATCACGTGGCAGATGCACTGATGATGTGTAACTCGTTGCTCGAGGTTGCAGGCTCTCAAATGTGAATCCTCATTATAGCTGTCTCACAATTGAGGAGCACCGCATTCGCGAGAACGATCAGTCATACCTCATTTTCAAGGCTAAGGTGCCTTCTGTGTCGTGCTTCGTCAGTGTACCCCCCGGGGATATCTTCTACGTGCGGCATACCAACATATTCGACATGTTGAACGGGTTCTGGCTACATAATACCCTGGTCTAGCTATTTTCCCTAACATGGCCACACATATCACCAGAGACAAGATCCCGGGCATCCAGATAGTGGATCCCTACTTCATGCGTGACGTCATCCTGAAAGATGCTGAGGACATAGCGTTGGCGACCGATAACCTCTCAACCTTCCTGCAAACATACTCGGGCAAGGATGTGATTCTCCTTCCCTACCATCCCATCACGGAGGATGATCGGACAGGCTGCGTGCTCATATGCTTGAATTTGAAACACTCAACAGTCGTACCTCGACTCAAATAGTGCGATCCCGAAAAACTACACCAATATTAAGAAAATTCTTGATGGTGCTCTCACCGGCTACGTCACAGCAGGAGGCGTCAAACCGGCAACGCCACATGTGAAGTCAGGCGCGCACGTGTTTCGCCACAACACCAAGTTCGCCTGTGTCAAGAAGCCGTCTGGCAGCGGGAAGGATGCCTTCTACGCCATTTACCACATGAAGGCGTTCTTCAATGACATGGAGAGCAAAACGCTGCCATCTGACCTCGCGAAGTGGGCTAAAAAGCTTGCAATAATACATGATCGCAACCTCAGGCAGCACTTCTTCGACATCCAGGAGGAGACCGTGACAATCGTGCACCAGGGAGTCATGAAATTCGGGGGTACCTTCTACGGCGATTATACACCGCCCAACATGGAGATAGACGAATGCTTAGCGCAGCAGAGTGATCACAGGACGTTCATGCAGATGGCGAAAACTCGGTCAGGCTTCATCAATGCCCCCCAAAGCCGAATCAACAGCCGAAGAAGTCTTGATGATTGCATTGCCTGGGTAGCTAGGTGTTAGTTCTGAACTTGTGTTGTAACCTCTTATCACTATGTTAAACTTTCCTAGCAAAACCTCTAGAGTATGTTTCTTCAACCGTAGAACTTGATTGTGAGCGACACTAGCTAGTTATTTGTGTTATGAACTATTTTAAGTGCTTGATGCTTTTCATTTGTTATTGCCGCCCTACTTCTTGTGGTTTGCTTTCTTTGTCTTTCTTCAAAATACTGATGATTAAAACATGTTGTGGCGTCATGTGTGTGACCATGCCGTTGTTGGATCTGGTGTGCCAAGTAGACTAGAGGTTTGTGCATATACTCTACTTGTCACACCAGATCCATCAGCGACATTGTCATTTTACGTGCCCAACCTAAGTATGAGGCAAGTAGACTTGTAACAATGTCGCCCAAGTTAATACTATTTCATCTCCTAGCTCCAAAGTCAAAGGAGGACAAATATTTTTGAGATTCATATACGTAAGACATAATATGTTCAGACGCAAGCCAAGGGAAGGATTTTTGGTCCACGACAACGACTCCTTTCAACACACCAAACTCGAAATGAGTCATTGCCGTGGAGACTAAATCCTTTCCTTGGTTTACCTCTGGACATATCATGCCCATGCTATATGAATCATGGAAGTATTTCTCTTCTTTTGTCTTTGGCGATACAAATAGATTAGATAGTGTGAATTAAATGAAATGGTGAATTATGTAGTTTCAAATATCTCATTGTATCCCCAAAGTCGAAAGGAAGAAAGACATTACTTCACTATTCATATAGCACTAGCGACATTGTTATATGAATCGTGGAATGATTTCTTTCCTTTCGTCTTTGGCCATATAATGAAATGATAAACTATTTCATCTTGTAGCCCCAAAGTCGAAAGTGGACAAATATTTTTGAGATTCATATACATAAGACATAATATGTTTAAGGGTAACCCAAGGAAAGGATTACGGGTCCACGACAACGACTCCTTTCGACACACCAAACTCGAAATGAGTCATTGCCATGGAGACCGAATCCTTTCCTTGGTTGACCTTTGGACATAATATGCCCATGCTATATGAATCATGGAAGTATTTCTCTTCTTTTCTCTTTGGCGATACAAATAGATTACATAGCGTGAATTAAATGAAATGGTGAAGTATTTAGTTTCAACTATCTCATTGTAGCCCCAAAGTCGAAAGGAAAGACATTACTTCACTATTCGTATAGCACTGGCGACATTGTTATATGAATCGTGGAATGATTTCTTTCCTTTCGTATTTGGCGATGCAATGAAATGATAAACTATTTCATCTCGTAGCCCCAAAGTCGAAGAGGACAAATATTTTCAAGATTCATATACATAAGACATAATATGTCTAATGGTAAGCCAAGGAAAGGATTCTGGGTCCACGGCAATGACTCCTTTCGACACACCAAACTCGAAAGCCGTGGAGACCAAATCCTTTTGCTTTACCATTAGACATAACATGCCCGTGCTATATGAATCATGGAAGTATTTCTCTTCTTTTGTCTTTGGCAATAAGAATAGATTATATAGCGTGAATTAAATGAAATGATGAAGTATTTAGTATCAAATATCTCATTGTATCCCCAAAGTCGAAAGGAAAGACATTACTTCACTATTCGTATAGCACTGGTGACATTGTTATATGAATCGTGGAATGACTTCTTTCCTTTCGTCTTTGGCGATACAATGAAATGATAAACTATTTCATCTTGTAGCCCCAAAGTCAAAAGAGGACAAATATTTTCGAGATTCATATACATAAGACATAATATGTTGAGTGGCAAGCCAATGAAAGGGTTCTGGGTCCACGGCAACGACTCCTTTAGACACACCAAACTCGGAAATGAGTCGTTGCCGTGGAGACTGAATCCTTTCCTTGCTTTGTGACTCGACATATCATGCCCATGCTATATGAATCGTGGAAGTATTTCTCTTCTTTTGTCTTTGGCGATATGAATAGTATGAGGCACAAATCCAAGTCAATCTTGGTTTGCTTTTTTTGGTCTTTCTTCAAAATTCCGATGATTAGAACGTGTTGTGGCATCATGTGTATGACTATGCCTCTGTTTGATCTAGTTTGCCAAGTAGACTAGTAATTTGGGCATATACTCTACTTGCCACACGAGATCAAACAATAAGCATTGTTATTTCCTTGCCCAACCTAAGTATGAGGCACTAATGCAAGTCATTCTTGGTTTGCTTTTTTTGTCTTTCTTCGAAATGCTGATGATTAGAACTTGATTTCTTACATCTTGTTGCACCCATATATATATATATGCATGATCTTATCTTTGAATAGCTATTGCTTTCCACTGACATAGATAATATCATCTATCTTGTGTATAGGAGATGACGAAGAAGTGCTATGTCATGTATGTCAGCAAGGTTCCAGGTGTGTACGAGGAGTGGGAAGACTGCCAGACGCAAGTGAACAAATTCTTGGGCAACAGCTACAAAGCCTACAAGACTAGAGAGGTGGCAGAAGAGAAGTGGAGGAGGCACGTGAGGAAGAAGTGGAGGAACTTCCTCGTGATCACCACCTTGTGGCTCTTCATGGTAGGTTATGTGCTCTACTTCATCTAGATAGAGCTATGTCGTTGGAGTCATAATGTGATTGTGAACTTGTACTCGGAGGTGTGAACTTGTGGCACAAACAATTGGTGTTGTGTGAAAACTTGGCACTTGTTGATTCTAGTTGAAGTATGAACTCGTATGTCGCGATTGATGTGTAATGTACTTGTATTCATGCTGGTTCTATTCTGCTTTGGCCAATTGCAAGTTTCTGGAAAATTCTATGTTGTTTATACTATATTCTGGACTGTATTGTATATTTGAATACTGATACATCCATTTTGCATCACTATTCTATATCATAATTTACTGTTATTCATTAATATATTTCATATTAAGAGATGATACTTATGTTATTTCATCTGTTTTTGCATGGTTGATGACTTTTGGAGAATGGACCGCTGAAGTCAGGATTCTGATGGAAAAGGCACTGTTTGGAGGCAAAATTCGCGAAGATCATAAAATTCTAGAAAATACATGGAAAATCCTATTTTTCCAAAAGACGAAGGATGCCAGAAGGGGGAGCGGAGATGGGCCACAGGGGGCCCACAGCACCCCCTGGTGCGGGCCACCCTTGGTCGCGCCACTAGGTGGTGTGGCCACCCTGGCCCACCTCTGGCTCTCCCCTTTGGCATATATTATCCCCAGGAAACCCTAAGACTCAGGGGGTGACCACAGAAAGATTCCGCCGCCTCTGCGGGGCGGAAAACTACAGAGAGAGAAAGAGCTCTCCGGTAGGCAAAAATCTGCTAGGGAAATTCCTTCCCGGAGAGGGGAGATCAGCCATCAACACCACCATCAAGGTGGACTTCATCGGGATCATCATCATCGTCATCATCTCCATCACCATCTCCACCAGCACCAACATCACCACTTCATACGGCTGTAACAATTGGGTTGAATCTTGCATAGTTCTTAGGGGAAAGTTTCCTGGTGTTGATTACTTGTTGTAGTTGATGCTATTGAGTGGAACCACTGAATTATTGTTGTGTTCAGATTGTTACTTATCATTATTTCATCTCTGATATTGATCCATATGATGTCTCTTGAGTAGTTCGTTTAGTTCTTGAGGACATGGGAGAAGTCATGTTGTTAGTAGTGGAATTGTGTTGAGAAAGATTCAATAGTCTATTATTTAAGTTGTGGTGTTATTCTTCTAGTGGTGTCATGTGAACGTCGACTACATGATACTTCACCTTCATGGACCTAGGGGAATGCATTGTGTATTTGGATACTAATCGTAGGGGTTGCCAGAGTGACAAAAACCTGAACCCCCGTTAGGAAACCTTTGCACAAGGGAGTGTAGGATCTCAGAGTTTAAAGTTGTGGTTAGGTTTCTATCTTAATTACTTTCTTGTACTTGCGGATGCTTGCAAGGGTTTAATCACAAGTATGTATTAGTCCTAGGAAGGTCAGTACATTAGCACAGGTTCACCCACACAACACTTATCAAACTAAAGAAGATTAATCAACTATATGAAGCGAAAGCACTTAACGATATTCCCATGTGTCCTCGAGAATGTTTGGTCATCTTAAGTAATACAACCGGCTTGTCCTTTGCTAAAGAAAGGATTGGGCCACTAGCTGCATCTATTATTATTGTCTTTTATTTACTCACACTTCATTATCTGCATTATCAAAAACCCCTAAAAATCCACTTGCTAAGTATTTACAGAGAATTCCTCCTCCAAGCCACTTGTCAACACCTTCTACTCCTCGTTGGGTTCGACACTCTTACTTATCGAAAATATTGCGATACACCCCCTATACTTGTGGGTCATCAAGACTATTTTCTGGCGCCGTTGCCGGGGAGTGAAGCGCTATTGAAGAGTGGAACTGGTAAAGGAAACTCCTACTATGAGTATTGTTTATTTCTGTTAGTTACTTTATCTCAATATGGATAATTCACTTAGTTTCTTATTTCGTAATACTACTACCACTACTAAGGTAGTAGATGAACCACCACTTGCTGAAAATGATACTTTTAAAATACCTACAAAAATTCTTGATCGTGTTATGGATAATTACTATTTTGGAGATGGAACTGTCCATCCCGGTGATCATTTGCTCTTTATACACGAATTATGCGGGTTGTTCAAGTGTGTAGGTATTACAACAGATCAAGTCAAGAAGAAGTTATTCTCATTATCACTTAAAGGAAGAGCTGAAGAATGGTACAAACTGCTGAAGGATGGTGAAGCTCTTGAATGGGAGGAAGTAGTACCTCTCTTTTATTCAAAATTTTATCCTCCTAGTGAGATTCATAAAGATCGGAATCAAATATACAACTTTTGGCCTCGTGATGGAGAGAGTACAACTCAAGCTTGGGGGAGATTGAAGTTACTAATGCTCAAATGTCCTATTCATGAGCTCCCTAATAATATTATTATCAATAACTTGTATGCAAGGTTTTCTCTTCATGATAAGGATCTATTGGATGCTTCTTGTGCTGGATCATTTACACGCATGGAAGAAGAAGCTAAATGGGATATTCTAGACCGTATTCAAGACAATGATACAGCATGGGAGAATGATAAAGGAAGAAAGTTAGGTATAAATTATGATTATGAATGCATTAAATCTTTTATGGGAACTGATGACTTTGATAATATTAGTAATGCTTATGGTCTAGACTCTAAAGCTATTGCAAGTTATTTTAAAGATTTTGCTTCTTATATTGAAATTCCTAAAAATAAGTGGAATACGTATCATGAACCTTATAAAGATATTGCTAATTGTGTTCCTGCAAGAGATACCGAAGTTTATACTGCTAATCATATTTTACCTGAACCTAACATCGATAAAATGCCTTTCCCAGTTAAGATAAAGGAACATTCTATGATAGCTAGTATGGTTAATGAAAGTACAAATAAAGCTGTTGAACCTGATGAACAAATAGATGTTGAACCTGTAATAGCAAATATGAAAGACTTTGTCACTAAATATGTAGAATATGGACACACTATCCTCTGTAAGGATACTTCTAATATTGTTTCACAAAGTAGTGTTATGAGAGCTAGTGTCCCTGTGTTTTCTGTTAGAATAAGTGATCATTACTACAATGGTTCATGTGATAGTTATATCGTTAAATTTATGCATGATACTGAAAGTTATTATGAGAGAGGGAAGACTGTTCTTATGCATCTCAATAATATTAAGTTTCCTCGTTTTATGCTGAAAGTCTTTATGTTGCACCTGTTTTGCCTTCCTATGCTAGTAGCCTCTGGTTTCAACAATCTATTTTCTTACAAAATTCCCATGCATAGGAAGTGGGTAAGACTTAAACATGTGTATTTTTGCTTCTTGATGCTCTCTTTTACTTCAATTCATATTCTTATGTGAGCATCATTAAAATTATCATGCCCATCTTAATGGCTATAAAGAAAGAGCTTTTTGGGAGACAACCCAATATATTTTTGCTTTCAGTTTGTTTTTGTTTATTTGAGTCTTGGAAGTTATTGCTTCTGCAATAACCTCTCCTTATCCTTTTGTTTGGTTTTTGTGTCAAGATCAGCCTCTAATGAGAGAGAAGTAAGATTTGGGGAAGTTGATGTCCCGAAACAGATTTTTGTGCTTCACTATAAAAAATCGTGAAAAATCCCAGAACATCGTACTGACCTGTAATTGTTTTTGTGCATGCCCCAGGTTATTATTTAACTTCCGTTAGTTTTGCACTTTTTGATTTGAGCATCAGAAGATTTTCGAAAAAATTGATCTTTACCTGTTGGTCTATTTTGACAGATTTTTGCCACTCTTGCATTTGCCTCTTATATCGATTTCCTTTTTGAATTCCTTTTTGGGCTTTCAAGAGGAGTTGTTTCAGTAGATTATGTTTTGATGGATTTCAGTTGAAATTGAACTTAAGATGTTTATTACCTCGCATGCTCTAATGCTGCTAATGAGAATTGTGTGAAGTTTTGTGTGAAAGAAATTTCCAGGTTGTAGGAGAAAATGGTGTAATACGATGGCGAATGGTTAAAAGACTCAAACAGTAAGTTTATGAGGATGAAGATATTGATGTTATTCAAATGGTGACTCTGGAAGAATTTATTAAATGCCAAGTTCAGAGACCTGTAGAGTCTGTTTTTGAATAGGTGATAGTTCTGGAAAGAAAAGGTCCGCGAAAAATCTGTCAAGTTATAGTTTTGCAATTTTTATCTAACATGGAGAGCAATGAGTTGAAAGAGGGACGAAAACGGAGCCCGGGTGGCTCAGACCACCCCATGGCGCAGGCCCACCTGGCCCCGCCACCAGGGGGTGTGGCCAGCCCGGAGCCCGTCTCCGACCCGTTTTCTACCAGTACTTTCCTTTTGTTGTAAAAATTCGTAATATATAATCCCCCGGATCCCCCAAGGTTCGTATATCGTGTTCTCATCGTGTTTTTGTTTCGATTTGTTTCTGCCAGGAACTATTGTTAAAGTTTAGAAGCACAATGGTCTCCGCCAACGATAAGGTCAAGGAGCCTGCGGAAGAGGATCTCCAAGACTCTGAGCAGGAGGAGGAGATCGAGAGTGAAGTTGAAAAGGAGGCAAAGGAAGACCAGAATCCGCACACCAGCACCACCATTGCAAGTATTGGAGTGATGGCAAATCCCGCCAAGTTCAAAAGGACTGCTCGGATGTCCACTAGAGGGAAGACTCCACGTCATTGCTTGGCTTCATGGTCACCTCCTCCACGCACCAAGAATCCCTTCCATACCCTTATCCATGAGCAGCAATTCCAGAATATGCCCAAGGAGAAACTACCCTCCAATTGGGATATGCCTTGTTCTAACCATGCAGGAAAAGAAGACTTCAAGGAGGAAGAGTGGGGAAAGAATCGCAAGAGCTGGGAATCGCAACCTGACATGATCATGAACCGCACTGAGCATAATTCGGAGTTGATTCGTACTCTCACCTTCGAGATTGAAGATTTGAGGGAATTGATTGAAAAGCTCATCGAGAGAACACCACCACCGAAGGAGTAATTCGTCATCAGGTTTTGGCATCCCCTTGGTTTGTTCCAAGCTTGGGGGAGTGTCGCGGTATCACATCACTATCTTTTATCTTTTTACCTTTTAAGTAGAGTCATATCATGAATAGAGAATTTATCATATAGGATGGTTTCCATTATGGAAGTGTCGCGCCTCTCGTTAGTTATCTATGTATCCCTTGGTGTGAGTTGCCGTTATGGAATATTAATGAGAAGTTCTATCATTTAGTTTTTGCACATCTTATATTAGTTTTCAATTTCTGTTATATGATTGGTCTTGTTGTTAGTATTGGTATCACTTTGGGATCATTAAGTAGATTTAGTTAGTTTTGGCAAACCTGGCTCGGTCAGTAGCAACACTATTATGAGAATTGAATGAAAATGATAAAAGTACTCTTAAGAAATATAATTTCATCATCTTTCTTGATTTGCTCATAAGCTTAGTATTCTCTAGTTAAGATCTTTTATGCTTCCAAGGAAGATTGCATGTTTGTTTTTATCACTTGTATGCTTGTTTGTGTCCTTCAACTCTTATGCTTGCTACACAGCCTTGCTAGCCAAAAACCTATACCGAGAGGGAATGCTTCTCGTGCATCCAATCCTTAAACCAAAACCTATGCCATCTATGTCCACCATACCTACCTATTAGCATTATTGCTATTCCAAGTAAATTCATGTTTTTATCTACCTTCCGAATTAAACTTGTTATGTGAAAATTAGTGATTAAAGCTCTCACGAACTTGATGGCACACTTTACTTTCTTGCACTTAATAAACTTGAACCATTGTGCCCATCTATGTTGCGTATATGCTTGCATTTTGTAAGTTGTGAATTAGCAGAACCATGCTATCATGGGGAACGCTTTCAACATTGCACTTTATTTAGTTGATATCATGTTCTTTTTCTTATGGATCCCGGCAGTGTGAAATGAAAGGGGAGCTTGTAAGGCTCATGGAGTTAGTATATGTGTTAGAGAAACACCTGGGCGGCTGGTCTAATCCATGCCTAATCATGGTGGAAACCTGCAGCGTAACCATAGTGAGAAATCTATGAAGCATCCTCTATAAAAAAAGCCTATGCAAATAGGAAAGAAAAAAGGGAGAGAAAAAAGAAGAAAAAAGAAAAAAGGCCTATGCAAATAGGAAATAAAAGGATGCTGAGATGCTCATTGTCTGCTTGCCTTGTCATTTTGATATGGGGATTCTTCCGTATCATCGGGCAAGGGGTACCCTGTTGGCGGTTCTCTATGATACACATGTACTTACAATGACAAGAACTTACCTGTGACTAAACTTTAGTAGCATGAGGAACAATACTCGTAAGTAACGGGCATGAGATTTTCAGCTTAAAACTTGTCAAGCATATCCTCATATTTGATCACTTTAACATTAATCACCTAAAGATGCTTATGATAGGGGCAATGAGAGATGAAAGCTAATAAGTACCATAATTTTTGGAAGCTCTTTATGAAACTTGAGATCCCTACTTCCCTCGTGAAGGGCCTATGTTTTACTTTTTAGTTGAGTCAGTAAACCTATTCCTTTCTATCTTAGCAAGTATTTTGAGTTGTTGTGTTTCATTCATTCATATGATGATTTATTCAATCATGTTTCTTATGTTCCTTGTTTTGCACATTGCTCTTATCTTAGTGAGTATTACTTTGAAAGCTATCACTGAAACCCCATTATGTTTGAACTCCTGCAAATTGTTAACTATTCTTTGACCAAGAGAAAAGTTTACCATTACCAATTATGATTTACTTTGTGTATCTTTATTGTGTTTCCTTTACTTATTACAAGTTAAGTTATATAATAGTGAGTTGTCTTCTATTATGATTTGTGTATTGATGAATGTAATGCTTCTTGTCCGTATGCTTTTATCGACACTTCACTCCATAAACCCGAGGTCATGTTTATTGAGCTCAGTTTTCGCTTGGGCACAAGCGAAGTCTAAGCTTGGGGGAGTTGATACATCCATTTTGCATCATTATTCTATATCATAATTTAATGTTATTCATTGATATATTTCATATTAAGAGATGATACTTATGTTATTTCATCTATTTTTGCATGGTTGATGACTTTTGGAGAATGGACTGCTGAAGTCAGGATTCTGATGGAAAAGGCACTGTTTGGAGGCGAAATTCACGAAGATCGGAAAATTCCAGAAAATACATGGAAAATCCTATTTTTCTAGAAGACGAAGGATGCCAGAAGGGGGAGCAGAGATGGGCCACATGGGCCCACACCACCCCCTGGCGCGGGCCACCCTTGGCCGTGCCACAAGGTGGTGTGGCCACCCTGGCCACCTCTGTCTCTCCCCTTTGGCATATATTATCCCCACGAAACCCTAAGACTCGGGGGTGACCACAGAAAGATTCCGCCACCTCTGTGGGGCGGAAAACTGTAGAGAGAGAAAGAGCTCTCTGACAGGCAGAAATCTGCCGGGGAAATTCCTTCCCGAAGAGGGGAGATCGTCGCTATCAACACCACCATCAAGCTGGACTTCATCGGGATCATCATCATCATCATCTGCATCACCATCTCCACCAGCACCATCATCGCCACTTCATACCACTGTAACAATTGGGTTGAATCTTGCATAGTTCTTAGGGGAAACTTTCCCGGTGTTGATTACTTGTTGTAGTTGATGCTATTGAGTGGAACCATTGAATTATTTTTATGTTCAGATTGTTAATTATCATTATTTCATCTCTGATCTTGATCCATATGATGTCCTGTGAGTAGTTCGTTTAGTTCTTGAGGACATGGGAGAAGTCATGTTGTTAGTAGTGGAATTGTGTTGAGAAAGATTCAATAGTTTGTTATTTAAGTTGTGGTGTTATTCTTCTGGTGGTGTCATGTGAACATCGACTACATGATACTTCACCTTTATGGTCCTAGGGGAATGGATTGTGTATTTGCCTACTAATCGTAGGGGTTACCGGAGTGATAGAAACCTGAACCCCCATTAGGAAACCTTTGCACAAGGGAGTGTAGGATCTCAGAGTTTAAAGTTGTGGTTAGGTTTCTATCTTAATTACTTTCTTGTACTTGCAGATGCTTGCAAGGGGTTTAATCACAAGTATGTATTAGTCCTAGGAAGGTCAGTACATTAGCACAGGTTCACCCACACAACACTTATCAAACTAAAGAAGATTAATCAACTATATGAAGCGAAAGCACTTGACGATATTCCCATGTGTCCTCGAGAACGTTTGGTCATCTTAAGTAATACAACCGGCTTTTCCGTTGCTAAAGAAAGGATTGGGCCACTTGCTACATCTATTGTTATTGTCTTTTATTTACTCACACTTTATTTATCTGCATTATCAAAAACCCCTAAAAATCCACTTGCTAAGTATTTACAGAGAATTCCTGCTCCAAGACACTCGTCAACACCTTCTACTCCTCGTTGGGTTCGACACTCTTACTTATCGAAAATACTGCGATACACCCCTTATAATTGTGGGTCATCAAATACCTGTAAACTGTTATTTGAAAATTGCTGTAAAACTTGAATTTCGAAAATATATCCGAGGCGCATATGTGAAGTATAGGAGGCGCATATAGGGTACTATATGAGGCACATTATACAACATATGCAAGGCGCATATCATAGGCGCCTCCTATACTTCATATACGTGAAGCGCATATTACTATATGCGCCTCGCGTATATGAAGTATAGGAGGCGCATATGCGCCTCACATAACAAATACTTGAGGCGCGACACTAGAGGCGCATACCATATGTGCCTCGGATAGCGTTTCTAGGGCACCTCGGGTAGGGTTTTACCTAGTAGTGTGCACATGATGGACAAGTAGATTTTACTGTCGAGGTTAGTGTAGTCGACAAAGACAGGAATAAACTGGTTCTACTTGATGAATCTCAGGACATGTATGATGAATGGCATGGGAAAGAAGATCCAACCTAGTCGAAATATGTGGATCTAGAACGCGGCGGTGCTAAAAGCGATGATGGTGATGATAATTAGACTGTTGTTTCATATTATGCGGTGACATGATGAACAATGATTCATATTGGTTTTCTCTTTGTAAAATGTATGAGACATGATGACAATTTCCTGTTGGATTGTAATCCTAGACTAATTGTTTTCCCTGTCTAAATTGGATTAAGCTTAATTCGACAAGTGCAAACATATGTAGAACAGGTTCACTTGGCGTGCAGCAGATACATTGGTTCAGTACATTAATTAATTATCAACCACAAGACCAGGTTTCATACAGAATGGGGCATATGCACCCCGTGTCAGTAGAGATGGGCAAGCACATTGTCTCGGTAGATAGGGCAGCTGGCGTTAGTCTCAAACCAAGTGAATATGCACTTGTGGTGGTACGGATGGTTGCATCCCTGGAGACGCACCGTTGTGCGCTTCGACAGCGCCTTCATGCATATGCTGCAGTGGCCATCCTCCTTCTCAACCAGGTACCAACTGTCTTGAAGCGTCGGCAGGTTGACGATGCCGGAGATCCATGTTGAGGGTGAGGTCAAAGTGGAACCCGCAGACCCACATACACACCTCATGCCAGAGCCGGTGCAGAATGTCATACAATATGATGATGTCCCACTCCTCCGTCGTGAGTTGCAGGTTCTTCAGCAGCCATACATGGCCAAGAACCTTGTGCATAGTTCCCACAACCTTGCTCGCTCTTCGCAACTTGCTGGAAGGCAGACTGAGATTCAACACCCCCACTTCACAGGGTGTGGTCGCGACATTGTCCTCCTCTAGAGGGGCTGGGATGGAGCCAAGCATCCTCCTAAGCTCGTACGTCCTCGAGAAGAAGATCTTTAGTGTCATTGTGTATGGTATCACCTCGTTAACTAACCGCGGCTCGACGACAGGAAGTCGGTTGTGGCTACGGAGACACGGCAGGCATGGAAGACATGGGGGCCAAACTCAATGATGCACTCCTGTGAGGAGCGCTCCAGTTCTGGCAGCACCGCCATTTGGGGATTTTGGGGGATGGGGAAGGGGAGGGGAGGGGCGGGGCTAGTCGATGGTGCTAACCTAGATGAGGGGGAAGAGGCTAGGGGAAATGGGTGAGAGTGGACTGCTCGAACAAAAGGCAGGGCCGTGCTACCTCGTCACTCCCTAACATCACCCCTGGCTCGTCCTCTCTTCATGGTTCTATTTAGGATGGTCATAGTGCTAAGTATAGTAACTTGCATATGTTACTACCTTCATAGTGGGTGATAACATGTGTGTGGTTTCATGCAAGACCTAATTAATTAGGTTCTAGGCTCATATAGTATTGGTATGTGTGATGTTATGGTAATACCTCGCTCTCTTTCATCGTTAATTATCATGCCATGTCACCAATTTGCTTAGTTGGCATTGCATGTACATGCAAGTTACTAGCTAGTAATAAGTTACTCCCACCTGACGAGAGGGATGGCTGTTGTCTCTGCATTAAATAGAGGAAGGGTTGTTTAGCCGGATAGGCAAGACCAATATTTTAACATATGCTGAGTTTGGGCATCGGAGCAAGTAGCTACTCCGGTTCCTTGAATTTTTTTGTGGCATCAGATGTGCACCGTAGGCACCGGTGTCGGATGGATGAGAAGTGGTTTGGGCACCGATATTTGCATATGCTGTGGAGGACCACCCAAGTTCTACGGATTTTCAAGATTTTTAGTTAAAAGAGAGCAACTATGTAGATGCACAGGCTGGTGGTACTTCCCCTTGCTATGGGTAAAAGAGAGAAACTATGTGGATGCGATGATGATTCAATTTATTTATATAACATAACTAGTATAGGTACAATACAACCACAACAGAAACTAAACCATACTCTAGACGGAATCAACACACACATAGACACCCGAATATCATACGGTTCTTTTTTGTCAATAACCTATGTCGCCCTCTGCCCGTGCGAGCACACCGTATTGTGTTCGATGAACTTGAGGAAGCTGCCAGCCATGTCGCAACCTTTGTTGATGCACTTGAGCCTCATTCCCGAGGACATCTGATCCATGGTAGTGGTTGGTTCGAAGACGCCTCCGTATTCACATCCCGGGCACTGGCCACCGGATAATTTTCCAACACATTGTGCGCATGCAATATGCGCCACAGCCTTGCCAAAGCACTGCTCGTGCAAGGAAAAGAGATTTAGCCCAAAAACAAGAGTTGTATCAAACTAATGTGGAAAACATCCTAAAGAAAGAAGTAATAACCATGTACGTGGGATGAAGAACAATTTGAGAACATAGCCTACAGCTGAAGACCTGCCTCATTACACTCATGTCAATCGTAGCTTCAAACCACTAGTCCGCCATAGAGCCCCCTTCTTCAACTGCGGCGGATCTGAGATGGATTTTGAGACCGGACGAGAGAGAAGAGGGAGGAGTGCAGATCTAAGAGGATTGATGAGAGCGAGCGAGAGAGACTGGTACTATAGTTAAATACTAGGAGTACTAGACTCCTCATCTTACTCTAGGCAATATCGTTTGTCCATCCAAATTCAACGGCCATGAACCGATACTATATCTCTTTGCCTAGAGACTGGCACAGAGAAAACTAGGGAAGCGCTGTGTTTCCTGAGTAATTATCTCCCTCTGACCCGGTGTACACGTTGCTTTGACGACCTAGGGCTACGTGGAAGACCAAATAATGTACTCCAGTACTACTCCGGGATGGAGGTACTAGTACTACTACTCTACCTCTTTTTGGGATGAGACTAGCCCAGTGGGGGTATCAGGTGGTACGTATCATGCATTATTACATGCATGGAAAAGCTTATGTGTCATGGCAATTAATGATAAAAGAGATTGTGTTGGTATCACAGATAGAGTATCATAGAAAAAATAATCTCAAATAAATCTTGTACAAAATTTTACCTTGAGATTATAAAATAATAAATACAATAAGACTATGATACTACTAGTACTAAGTAGCATACAACACATGATAGTAGTACTACGCATGGTGGAGATGGTATCATATACTAGTATCATAATATACTCCCTCCGTCTAGAAATAACTGAATTGGATTTGTATAGATTTGAATGTATCTACACACTAAAACATGTCTAAATACATTTGAATCTAGACAAATGTAATAGAGTTATTTCTGAACGGAGGGAGTAGTACATGATACTACTGTATCATACTACTCCTAGCAAGTCATAGTGGGAGTAA
The DNA here is from genome assembly GCA_023614405.1 of Avena insularis. Classification (NCBI taxonomy): domain Eukaryota; kingdom Viridiplantae; phylum Streptophyta; class Magnoliopsida; order Poales; family Poaceae; genus Avena; species Avena insularis. Next base: position 72,550,021 of record CM042692.1, on the reverse strand, counting down.
CATTAGTGGTACTCCCTCCATCCCGATTGATTAGGCACGCACGTAGTTTAAGAAAATATTTGGCTATCAATTTTAGCCAATAATGCAGAGTAATATGGGACAGAGGGAGTAGAGTAACATAAGTAATATGTTAACATCACATCACACTTTCCAATGCAAAATGTGTCTACGAAATAATAAATAGGTTTGCTACTTATGTTACTACACTTATAACACTACCCACTAGTATGAAGGTAGTAACTTAGAGTAGTAGTAATATGGTACTACTTCCTCCGTTTCGGTATACAAGTCCTGCGCGTACTTCTATGTCGCCAAATTGAGCTACTTAGTATAAGGTATATATCATAAAAAATATATCACCGGAAACTTTAAACTTTGTATTTCCAATGATATAATTTTTATATTATATAATTCAAATTATATAGGTCAAATTGATAACCTAGATATATGCACAGGACTAATCGAAATGGAGTGAGTACTCTAATTTACTCCTGCCTGTGACCAGCCTTAGGCCATAGAGCCAAGTTAATAAAACTAAGAAAGTTAATTACTCTACCTCATTATTGCCTTGTGCACAAATATTTTCACTTGCATCATAGAAGAGAGAGAGAAAAATGCATTATTGGTGAAGCGAGAACAACTAATGAGATATGTATTATAATCTCAAGCAATATTAAAAAGGTCTCTGGCCTTATAATCGAAAACAAAGGGAGGAGTACTCCGGGATGGAGTAGTGCGTACCTTGTACGGAGTCCTAGGACTATAGTAAGTTGCACGTGCCTTGCACGTGAGAATTAGATAGTAATAGAAGTACCATATGACATATCATCTTTTATTTATATAAAACTATAATAGGTGACGCTGAAAAATAATTATAATTTCGGGCCACGTCCATAAAGTATAGGGTGTATAATTGGTTCTTGTACCATGTGACAGGTAGAAATCAACCTACTACTATTAGCTACCTATTATTGGATATTCTCGAGAGAAATGACGGAGAAGATTCTAAAATTATTGAGAAGTGCGTTTTGAGGTTTGTGCATAACGTTCATGTCAGGGGGATGACCACCGGGTAGGCCAAGACGGGACCAACCGTCCGGCTCCAAGGAGCTCATGACGTCTGGACCCAGATCAAGGAACCACAGCCAGGTGGAATCCCCCACCCGGTCCGCATTCAAGTTTCCCCGGCTGGCCCGTCTAGCCGGGTAGCTAGAAGAACCGGCTGGGAGGCCGCCCCTAGCCGGCCGCCTCGGATCCACTGGCCATGCAACGGTGGGAATGACGCTCCTTGCTGAGCGCACCTTTGACCGGACAGGCTGGCTAGCCTGGCCAGCGCTATCGGACAACTGTGCCAAAACCGGAGGCTGACGAGCAAAGCAAGGGCTGACGAGGAAAGCTCCGGCTTACGCATAAAGAGCCGGCTAATGGATAAAGAGCCGGCTGACAAGTAAAGCAGGGGCGCTGGACATTGTAGCGTGGTCCTCCCCTGTACTGGAGGCTTGACTGGACCCGAGCCTACCGTTTGGCCCTGTCCAGCTGGCCCACTTTGTAAGGCCCAAATCCAAACAGTAAACTCTAGAACCCACCTTGTAAACTACCTCCTCAACCAGTATATAAGGGGGGGTAGTGCAAGGGTTCTAGGGGGAGGGAGAAGAGAAAGCAGTAGACAACCACAAGTTAGAAGTCCTCCACATTGGACAAGTTGAGTAGATAAGGAAACAGCTCAAGGAGCATCTGTATTGGGCATTCGCCCCCTTTGATAGTAGATCCTTGCAGGAGTAGGAGCTTTACCTCGCCAAGAGGGATCCGAACCTGGGTACATCGCTTGTTTGCAGTATTTGTGCCCAACCTGTTGCGAGTAGCCACCGATAGCATCCTGATTGTCCCCTTCAAGCCATCCCGATGGTGCGCGGGTCCACACCCACGTTGGCGCCACGTGGGGCACGGTAACCGGCTGGGATCATCTTTCACACGGGACTTCCACTCGTCGCCGGTGAGCGAGTCTCCTCTGGCCTCATCCTCACTCTCGGCTCCTTCGACTGCGTCCTCGACAACGCATCCTGTTCCGCGGGGGAAACTTCCCAAGCGGAGGCTCCATCATGCACTTCGGCGAGCACCGTGTCTAGGTCACCACCGCTGCTGAGGCTTTCCCTCGCGAGGTCATCACCATCTCTGGCGCACCCCTGGCTTGTCCGCTCCATGCGTCGCCAGCGGCAGCGTCGAGGTCATGATGGCAGGCTCGTTGGAGAACCGTCGCCCACCTCTGGAGCGCAACGTGGATGGCCGTGCCACCAACTCACGCCTCCCTAAACAGGAACTTCTCAATGCGTCCATCGAGCACCTCCGCAACCCCATCACCTCTATCGAGGCAGATCCAGTTGCAGTTACAGCAGCCCTGGAGGCTACTCATCAGAACCTTCTGGAGGAAGTTGGCAAAGTGGCGGCCGCCCCACGGCGGATGAACGCTACCATGCGGGAATACAACATCATGCACGGCTTCGCACGCTTGCCCGGCACCAGCCGCCTGGCCCAGCCACAAGGATGAAACCTTGGTTCGGAGATGGATCGCGCCGCTGATCCAAGTACGCCCGCGGTGCAGCCGGTCTACAGCACCCCCACCAAAAACATGAGGGCCACGGAGGTGGCAGTTGCAGAGCTAAGCCACCTAGAGGGTGAGAAACTTCTCTGTCAGCAGGCACGTGTCTAGATCCTCGTGGTCACGGCAAACAAACAGCAGGCTGAGGCAGAACTCAGCATGGCCGGCAAAAGCAGAACCCAACCGGCTCGCCGGATGGCGGATCTGGCTGTAGGCGGCAGCAAGGCATCTTCCCCAAACAGAGCAAGGCCGAGCAACCGCACATGCGAGGGATCTACAGGCCATGGGCACAACACCCGCAATGCGGCAGCTGTTACCAGCAAAAACCGCGAGCCGGCTGACAAAGCCGAAAAAGGCCAAGCGCTGCCCAAGTCCCGCCTATCCGGCCGGCTGGGACCGCTCGAGCCGGAAGAACTACAAGACGCACGCGTACGAATCGACCTACTGGTCCAATCACGCGCGCTGGAAGAAGAAAGTCCAGCCAGCCCAAGATGTTTTGGACCGCGCATCCGGAATGAATCGTTTCCAAAGGTTTTTTGGCTCCCAAGGGATACGCTAAAATACAACGGCTCGTTCAAGCCGAAGGACTAGCTGGTGGACTATACCACCGTTGTGGGCATCGCGAACGGCAACCGCCGGGTGACAGTGCGCTATGCCCCTCTCATGCTCCTCGACTTAGCCAGGACATGGCTCAACAGCCTCCCCGACAACAGCATCAACGCGTGGATCGATTTCGAGCAGGCGTTCGTCCGCAACTTCACCGGTACCTACAAGTGCCCAGGCCGACCCGGCGAGCTCGCTCTTTGCGTACATGCCCCAGATGAATCGGACTGCTCCTACATCACCCGATGGACGAGCATGCACAACTCCTGTGAGGGGGTACGTGAGCACTAGGCAGTTGACTTCTTCATCAACGGCTACAGAGATGACACTATGCTCAAACATAAGCTTCACCGGGTGGAGCCCATAACCATGGCGCAGACCATGGCCAACGCGGACAAGTACACCACGGCCGACGTGGCAATGAAAAGATCTATCCGGGTGGACGACCAAGGGCAAATAATCATCGATGTTGTCGTAGATCGGCGCCAGCCGGAAGGAAATGGCCACAATTCCAGGCAGCACGACAACCACCACGGCAAGAGAAAGGACGACCAGCCAGATAACCAGTATGGTTCTAGGCAGGTAGCGGCAGTGCAGGAGGACCCGGCTGCAGGCGGAAGCCGGAGACAGAAGCCCGATGACCGTCCTCCGAGGCCCAAGTACACCATCGAGTCGATGCTTGATGGGCCATGCAAGTTCCATAGCGGAGGCAACAAACTGGCTATGCATACCACGCGCTAGTGCACCTAGACGAAGAAGATGGCAGAGATCGCCGGCACACCGGCTGCACAGGCGCCGCCTCCTCCAGCCGGTGGGCCGCCAGGCAATCGCAATAACCAGCATCGAAAGGAAGATGATGATAACAATTACCCTCACCAGGTGGGAAACTACCACATCGTCACCATGGAGCCGGAGACCAAGCACAACAAGAGGTGTCATGAGGCGGAAGTGAACGCAATCATTCCTCCCGTTCCCCAGTACCTCAACTGGTCGGAGCAAGAAGTTGCATGGAGCCAGAAGGACAAGCCAGCTGAGCTGCCTCACCCAGGCACCTATGAGATGGTTTTGGATCCTATCATTGTCTCCTAGAAGCATTCCTGTAGGTTCTCCCGCATCCTCGTAGACGGAGGGAGCAGCATCAACCTCCTGTACCGCAGCTTGCTAGACTAGCTCGATATAAGTGAGTCGCAGCTGGAGCCGTCAAGCACCTCCTTCCACGGAGCCGTCCTGGGCCCGTCACACTCGCCCATCGGAAAAATCTGGCTGGACATCATCTTCAGCACGGAAGACAATTTCCGCAGCGAGCCCATCTGGTTCGAGGTGGTCAACCTATGCAGCGCGTACCACACAATCCTGGGGCGCCCGACGCTCACCAAGTTCATGGCGGTACCACATTACGCGTACCTCAAGATGAAGCTACCAGGGCCCAAGGGCGTCATCACCGTGGCTGGTTGCTACAGATAGTCTGTGGAGTGCGCCATAGATGGGTCCAAGATAGCGGAAGCCATGATCATCACGGAGGAGAAGCGCATAATCATGCAGAACATGGCGACCCTGCAGAAGGACATGCCGGCTGGCGAGCCCAAGCCGGCCGGGGAAGCACAATTCAAGCCGTCCAAGGGCACGAGAAAGATCCTGTTGAATGAGGTCGAGCTAGACAAGTTCGTCCTGGTTGGAGACGGCCTAGACAGCAAATAGGAAAGTGCGCTCATCGACTTCCTCCGTAGAATCGGGATATCTTCGCATGGTTCCCCAAGGACATGTCAGGTGTTCCGAGGGAGCTCACCGAACACTCTTTACATGTCAGGCCGGATGCAAGGCCGGTCAAACAGTCACTACGCCGCTTCGCGGAAGAAAAAAGAAGAACCATTGGTGAGGAGATCACTTGGCTGCTCGCAGCCGGATTCATCATGGAGGTTTTCCACCCGGAATGGCTGGCAAACCCCGTACTCGTGCTAAAGAATAACAAGACTTGGCGCATGTGTGTTGACTACACTAGCCTGAACAAAGCATGCCCCAAAGATCCATTCACCATGCCAAGGATAGACCAAGTGATCGATTCCACGGACGGATGCGAGCTACTGTCGTTTCTGGACGCGTATTCTGGCTACCACCAGATCCGGCTGAACCCTACTGATCAAATAAAGACAGCATTCATCACTCCCTACGGATCCTACTGCTACACCACAATGTCGTTCGCACTGAAGAACGCTGGAGCAACATACTAGCACTGCATGTAGAAGTGCTTGCAGACTCAGATCAGCAGAAACGTACACGCTTACGTCGATGATGTGGTGGTCAAGACCAAGGAGCACCAAACACTCCTTGAAGATCTGAAGGAAACATTCACCAACGTCCGCCGGTTCCAAATAAGATGAACCCAGAAAAGTGCATGTTCGGTGTCCCAGCCGGCCAACTCCTCGGTTTTCTCGTATCTGAGCAAGGAATCGAGGTGAACCCGGAGAAGATCGGCACAATCGAGCGCATGCAGCCGCGCAAGAACTTACGAGATGTCCAGAAGTTCACTGGATTCCTGGCCTCCCTCAGTCGGTTCATCAGCCGGCTGGGTGAGAAAGCACTCCCACTGTACCAACTCATGAAGAAGACGGACACATTTGTCTGGACATCACAGGCAGATGAAGCCTTCCGTGACCTCAAGCGCATGCTCACTTTACCACCTATTCTGGCAGCACTAGCAGCAAAGGAGCCCATGTCGATGTACATCGCAGCAACCAACCGGGTTGTCAGTGTGGTGCTAGTAGTGGAGAGGCCGGAAGAAGGAAAGGTGCAGTCGGTGCAACGACCGGTGTACTACCTGAGTGAGGTACTCTCGCTCTCGAAGCAGAATTACCCTCATTAGCAGGAGCTGGTGTACGGTGTGTACATGGCCGCCAAGAAATTGAAGCACTACATCCAAGAACATTCCATCCGGGTGGTGGCGCTAGCGCCGCTCTCGGAGGTCATCGACAACAGAGACGCCACAGGTCGGGTGGCGAAATGGGCCATAGAGCTCGCCGCCCACACTACTAGGAAACAGCTCTTCTGTGGCGCATGTAATTACATCTTCTGTGGCGCATATCCTAGTCGCATATCGCTGATATACATCGCCATCGATATGCGCCTTTCGTGGCGCATTTCTTCATATGCGCCACAGGAATGACTTCTGTGGCGCATTTACGCATATGCGCCACAGAAAAGCCATGCGCCACTGATTGCATAACACGTATTCAAAGTAAAATACTTTCCTGGTGTATAATCAGGTATTTATACAGTATTTATCCAGATGAGTATAAAATACATTGCATAAGTAGTAGATGCATGAAAACCGACATATATCTAATACAAACACGTAGAGCTCGATCGATATACATATATAGTGTCAAGTGCCAAATTTTTACACAAGCGCCGAATACAAAGTTCATATCAGCTCACATTACAAATATGAAGTGGCCACCGCCGCCTACACTAGGATCAAATAGAATACAGCTGTGATAATGGTGAGCAAGAGCATTAGCCCGACCAATATCTTCATCCGGTTCTTCTTCCACAAGTGGTTCCTCCACTTGGCTATCGCCTCCTCTCTAGTCGCGTATCCTTTGTAGATGTTGCCGCTGAACTTGTTCACTTGTTTGTGGCAATCCTCCCACTCCTCGTAGACTCCTAGAACCCTACCCATGTACACCACATACCACCTCGTCGCCATCTCTATAGACGACAAGGCATATTAGTAAAAATACAACGAAAAGAATGAATAAAGGGTTCACATCCATATATATATGTTCACAGAATATAAAAAAAATGATCCATAAACCTAAAAGTTAGATCATCATAGAAGCAATAAGTTCAACGACAACACGACCACAAGGTAGTTTAAGTCTAACAACAATGACCATTTCGACCACGAGATAGTAAAGTTTATGACACACACACTAATACAGCACGTGTCCATCAAGAATATACACACACTGGATCATGCTAGAGGCACACATCGATCATGATGAAGACTTCCTCTTCTTGCTCGGCTTCGGGAACGGTAGATGGCCCTCTTTCGTCATCCACGTCCTTGTGTCACCCTGCTTCCGGAGGCGTTCTTCGATCTCCCTCTTACTCAACCCTCTGGCTTGTTGTAGGGGACCGCCCCTTGTGTTGACATCTTCAATGATGATTTGCGACAACTTCATCTGAATGCGATGGAAGTCTTCTCTAAGATCAGCATCGTCGATTTTAGCCAAAGTTTTGGCCCATCCTCGGAGACTAGATGGAAACGTTAGGTTCTGGCAATCCCGAACATAGCCTTTAAGGTGATGGAGGACGTAGAAGGCCTCCTTGGCACCAGTAGTCGACTACTTGACGCAGGGGAAGTCGAGCACGTGCTTGAACACGTGTTTTCCATCCTTGATACATTCCCCCTTATCTACGAAGGTGCATCCCTTCTTGGTGTAGCCCTCGAGAGCCTCATTGAGAACACCCCTTATTCTGGTGTAGTCTTTCTTCTTCGTCAAACTCCCCGAGTCGAAATACGTGGCTAGCGAATACCTCGGGGCAAGAACGATGAGTGTGCAGTATTTGTCTCTGTGCAACACAATTGGAACGGAATGTTGGAAAAAGAGCAAAGGAAGAAATCTATAAGATATGCATAAGTTACGGTGGCGATGAGCGAGTGTGTGTACTTACTCGGGAAAGAAAGGCAAAAGAAGTGTGCCCTTCCTCTTGTTGTCCACCATGAACTTCTCGAGGTACGCCGTCGCCTTGGTCCGTGTCTCTGATCCTTCGACCAACTGATTGTCCCGCATGTAGTAGGGATCCACTATCGCGATTTCCGGGGTACTTTCTCTCTTGATCGTGAGCACCAGATTGAGCGCGTATAGGTGGACCAAGTTATAGTCTAGCTGTTTCGTGGGAAACAGCTTGAATATGTCCTCGAACACTATGAAGAATATATCCGTGGGGGGTTCATCGACGAAGCCCACGTCCAATGGCACCTTGGCCGTGAAAACCGGGTAATTTGGATCTTCGTCTTTAAGAAGGAGGGCCTCTAGTGTCTTGACACCCTCGTGCAAAGTTAACATGGCTCCAACCGCAATGTGGATCATACCCGGAGTCAATATCGGATCACCAGCTACATGCACTTGGGGCAAGCCAAATTGTGTGGATGGTACGGCGACGGCGTGCTAACCCGGAATCCTCTTCGGAAGAGGCTGGCTCGCACCCTTCTTATTATTATTACCTCTCTTCCTGTAGTGCTTCTTCTTCACAACAGTGTTATCCACTTCCATCTGCTCATCAGTCGCCTTTTGGAGTGTGTTGGGGCTGAAAACCAATCCCGGTTTCTCTTGTGGTGGATCAGCGGCCGGAGGCGTCCCTTGAGAAAGACCATGGAAGACTAGGTGCTGCATGCATGTATTGGGTCGACCAGCTTGATGGTCATCGCGAGCTACGAAGGGTTCTTCATCCACAGAAGGCATATACAATCCTTTGGCGGCATCGGTGTTGATGAAGTCATCAACGTTGACCAATTCATCATCATCTTCATGGGTGCCATCATGTGGTGGTGGTAACCCGTGCACTTTGAGATTTCTTCATGGGTTCTTCTTGCCCTTTTTCGCCATGGTTGAATACTTTAGCCCGTGCACTTTGAGATTTCTTCTTGTGAATGGACAACCTTTAGTAGGCAGTGTGGTCTTCCTTCTTACTTTAGTAGTAGTAGTAGGCATGTCGAAGTACTTGTCGAATTCCTCTTCGATCTTTGGGTCGCCGTTTTTGTTGAAGTTTTTCTCGTTGGCGGCTCCTTCCATTCTGATGATGCTCCTCTTGCCCCTCCTAACTACAACACGGTTGGGCTTTGATGGGTCGGTAATAAAAAAGCATTGATCAACTTGGCTAGCGAGTACCCAAGGCTCATTTTTTGCGGAGGCGTTCTTTGTTGATTTGGCATCTGGTATAACCATTGTGGTGAAATAGCGGCCTTCTTTTTCCACATTCTTGGCCCATCTAACACGGAACATCGATACGATCTCTCCATAGTAGTCGAGCTCCCATATCTCCTCGATCCTTCCGTAGAATCTTTCCATCATAGTAGTCTATCATCGACAAGGATAACATAGTTACTCCTGAGTTTTGATATTCAATATTCTTGTCCTTTTCCTCGGTGTAGAATCTGTAACCGTTTATGTCGTATGACTGATAGGTCCTTAGATTGTGCCCTGGGCCCTGCGACAAGGAGAATATGAGTTTTTGATCTTCCGTAGAAGGCGTCTGTGGGGGATTGTCCAGTTGCCTTTTCTTGAACCAACCCGTGAAGCTGGAGTTGTGCTCTCTGGTTACGTCTCCCTTCTTCCTCGGCCGGCCCTGGTCGACGTACTCCTGCTCGATTAAGCTTCTGTGCTCTTCGACCCAAGGGCCGACCACTTCAATGTGTTGTAGCGCGACTCGGTGTGCCCTTTAAAAATCAGTGCGTCGACCATCAATGACGACATGTAGTGAGCGGCAGCCCTCGCGGTGACCATATCCACCGAGCCTGCCAAGGTGCTTCTTTGTGGGTATTCCAACATCCTCGTTCTCGGTGGTTAGATAATTCTGGCAGAAGGAGATGCACTCGTAGATCAAAAAGCCCTTGGCTATGCTTCCATCTGGACGAGACCTGTTGTGAACGAATCCTTTTATGACACCGTTTAGCCTTTCAAACGGCATCATGCTGTGCAGGAATGTTGGCCCGAGCTGGATGATGTCGTCCACGACATGTACAAGCAGATGCACCATGATGTCAAAGAATGCGGGCGGGAAGTAAATCTCAAGCTCGCATAGTATCATCACGATCTCTTCCTGTAGCCTGTCGAGCTACTTCACACCGATCGACTTCCTAGATATGACGTTGAAAAAGTTACAGAGGCCAAACAACGTCTCACGGACATGCTCGTCCATTATCCCACGGATCGTAACGGGGAGTATCTGCGTCATCAGCACGTGACAGTCGTGAGACTTCATACCGCTGAACCTCTTCTTCGCCATGTCCAGATGTCTTCTTATCTTCCCCGAGTAACCGTGAGGAACTTTCACTCCTAAGAGGCACCTGAAAAACTGCTCGAGCTCCTCCAGACTCAGAGTGAAGCAGGCAGCGCGAAGCACCACCTCATTCTTCTTAACTCTTTTGCGACGACCTTGAGTCCCTTCCTGATGATGATGATCATCATCATCATCACTATCAGGGTACTGCAGATCTTTCTTTATGCCAAGAAATTTAAGGTCCTTTCTTGCTTTCGGCCCATCCTTGGTCCTCTCCGGCATGTTTAGTAGAGTGCCAAGCAGACTCTCGGTAACGTTCTTCGTGATGTGCATTACATCGAGGCTATGGGGAGTGTGAAGGACCTTCCAATACGGCAGGTCCCAGAAAACAGACCTTGCTTTCCATACACCCAGCAGCGGCTTTGTCCTCGGTCATTTTTTTCCAGGCGCTAGGCAATCTACCCAATTATTCAAAAGCTCCTCGATTTCTTTGCCACTCCTCGGACGTGGGGCTCTTTCGAGATCGTCCTTACCATTGAACAGGTCACCATGTTTTCTCCATGGGTGATCCATGCGGAGCCACTTTCGAGTACCTTGGAACACGGTTTTCAAAGACCCGGGATCCCTTGGTAGCTGGAGATGCGGTGTCTCATCCATGCACTTGACGCATGCATTGTGTCCGTGGTTCACCTGGGCCGATACATATGCGTAACCAGGATAGTCCTGCACGGTCGTGAGCAACGCGACTCTCAGATGGAAATATTCTTTAGTGTAGGCGTCCCACGTACGGGCCGGTGTCTCCCACAAGCTGGCTAACTCCTCTCTCAATAGCCCGAGATACAGATGCATATCGATACCTGGTTGTTTCAGCCCCTGAATAAGAATGCTCATGTGTACATACCTTTGCTTCGTGCATAGCCACGGGGGGAGGTTGTATGGCCATACAAACACGGGCCAGGTGCTATGCGTGCTACTCTGGTTTCCAAAAGGATTGAGTCCATCGGTGCGCATACCCAGCCTGACGTTCCTTGCATCGCCCCCGAACTCTTCGAACTCGATGTCTAATGCATTCCACCGGCTAGCGTCTGAAGGGTGTGTCAGGATCTTGCCCTTCTCTGGAGCATCTTCGGGTTTCTCTCTTTTCGCGTGCCATTGCATGAGCTTTGCTTCCTTAGTATCTACGAAATATCGCTGCAGACGAGGGGTGATAGGAAAGTACCATACCACTTTTCGAGGAACTTTCTTATTCTCTCTCTTGTACCGTCCTTGGCCACACACTGGACATGTGGTTCTATCCGTGTACTCGTTTTGATAAAGTGCGCAATCATTGATGCATGCGTGGTATTTAATGTGTGGTAGGTCGAGAGGGCACACGATTTTCTTGGCCTCCTCGATACTTGTTGGCAATGTGTTCCCCTTAGGAAGTCGGTCATGCCAATATTCCATGTTCGCGTTGAAGCTCACATCGGTCCATTTGTGTTTGGCCTTCATCTCTAGAGCCTTGAGCGTTACACTCAAACGTGTATCCTCAGGGCGACACCTAGGATACAATGGAGTCATCCCGTCTACCTCCATTTGGGCCAGCTTGGCTTTCTCTCTGGCTGCAGCTGTGTCGTTGCTCGTCTCCATGAGGAGCAGTTCTTGAACATGAGGGTCCTGCAAGACCGAAGTTAGCAGCGTCTGTGTGTTCGCGTCTTCTCCTTCTTCATGATCATGATCATGCCCGTCGCCATATCCTTCTCCATGTTGATCATGCCCGCTGGCATCTCCTTCGTCATGATGATCATGCCCGGTTGACTCTTCGTCTTCGCGCTCGCCCACGTCTTTGTGACCACCACCATGTCCTGCCGGCGCCTCATTGAGGTCGCGCATGAAACCGCGCCTGAGCAGGTGACCCTCCAATTGTCCAGATTCAGGGTTGATCCAGCGCTGCAGTTTGCATGTTCGACATGGACATCTTACCATGGTCTTGTTGTTCAGAATCATGTCCTCCTTCGCGCCTTTCTTGTACCTAGCAATTCGACCTTCTCTCATCGTGAGGACCATGGTTGCCTGAGCGGTCAAAACAGAGAGTATAGGTGAGAACCACACCATATGAACACACACATGCATGAATGCTAGCCGGAAAAAAATCGGCATGACCTTTCCTAAAATTAGGACATATGGGTAGTGCAAAAATTTGCCGAAATGGAAATGAATCAACATTTCGGCAAACATCCATGCAACCACACCGTTCGGGCCTGACAACAACAAGCAACCAACAAAAAACTTCCTCCCATTGCAAACATTCATGCACCACACAAGCATCGTCTCGCCATGGATCGCACACACACACACCGCCCGCGCGACAAGCTTCACCTACATGTTAATGATGGCCAAGTACTCACCTATAGTAGACACAATAATAGCGAGACGAGACCGCGTGATGAGAGAGTGTGGACAAATAGATCTACAATGCAAGTTGGTGGAGAGGAAATTAGTAAACAAATAGAGATGTGAGAGAGAAAAGTAAGGAACTTAGATCTAGAAGTTGGAGCGAAGCTTCCACTTACCAATCTATGGATTAAAGTAGGTTTAGTACAAGAAAATGGAGAAACTATGGGCAAGATGGGGTGTGAGGGAGGAGGAAGACGAGTTGGGAGGAGGTAGAGATGTGAAATGGGTGGTGGTGGATAGATAGATAAGAAAGCTAGCTCTTGTCACCTTTTTAACATGGATCTGGACGCCCTCATCGGTGGCGCATATGGAGGAAATGCGCCACAGATGCTGAAACTTCTGTGGCGCATAAGTCCATATGCGCCACATAAGTGGGTGAATTAGATTCCCTTTGTGGGGCCCACCTCCAAGTTTTGTGGCGCATGTTGGGATATGCGCCACAGGAGTGAAGCACATCTGTGGCGCATATCAGAACATGCGCCACAGAACTTGGGTGAATTAGATTCTGTGGTGGGGCCCCCCTCCATGTTCTGTGGCACATAAGGAAATATGTGCCACAGAAGAGGCAACTTCTGTGGCGCATATCTCAGAATGCGCCACAAAATTTGGATCAACCCACCCCGGCTGGCGGGTCCCACCAATCTTCTGTGGCGCATACTCTGGAGAATGCGCCACAGAACTTCCAATCTTCTGTGGCGCATGCTTTCTGGTGCGCCACTGATGTTTTCCTATGGCGCATGCTTTCGCATATGCGCCACTGAACATCTTGTCTATCTATAGGCCATTTCCTAGTAGTGCCACAACATACAGTACAAGCCAAGAACGACGATCAAGTCTCAGGCCTTGGCGGATTTCTGCGTTGATTGGGCAGAAACACAGTACCTGCCGCCTTGCCCTGACTCCACTCATTGGAAGCTACATTTCGACAGCTCCAAGATGTATGGAGGGCTCGGAGCCGGAGTGGTCATCACCTCTCCAAAAGGAGACCGGCTGGAATATGTGATGCAGATCCACTTCCGCACGTCCAACAACGTCGCTGAGTATGAGGCACTCGTCCATGGCCTTAAGATGGCAAAGGAAATAGGCATTCGATGCATCCTATGCTTCGGCGATTCTGATCTGGTGGTACAGCAAGTGTCGGGCGATTGGGACGCCAGGGACGCAAACATGGCTCTATACCATTTCTTCGTACAGCAGCTATGTGCCTGTTTCGAAGGGTGCGAGTTTCACCATGTTCCCAGGGCAAACAACGAGGCCACAGACACGCTCGCCCGCATCGGGTCAACAAGACAAGCAATTACGCCTAGAGTCTCCCTTGAGCACCTACGCAAGCCGTCAATCACGCCGTCTCCCAAATCCGACTCCATAATATTGGACGTGGCCCCCGGGGACTGCTGGCTCCAGGACCTCCGCAACGGCTTCACCGCACCTGGGATCGCCCCGCACCGGGGACCGCTCAAGACCTCTGTGACAGCTTCACACTTTGGGATCGCCGCACCTGGGACCGCCGGCTCAAGACCTCCGTGATCGCTTTGCACACCCGGGACTACTGCTCCAAGACCTTCATGAGCCACCGCACCCGGGAATTCCTACGTCCAGCCTAGAGGCTGCCGGCTCCACTACTCCACCCGGTCATCCTCTAGACGAGCCGGACTCGGCTATCCGGGCAGAAGTGAATCTGCTGATATAGGCGGTATGTGCCATCCGGGAAACCCCAACATGGGCCAAGCCGTTCATGGATTTCCTGGCCAGAGGAGAGCTTCCCGAGGAAGAGGTAGAGGCAAGGCAGGTGAAGCGCAGAGCCATCGCATACACTATCATCAACAACAAGCTCTACAAGCACAGTGTTGGGGGCATTTATCAGTGATGTGTGAGCTAGGAGGACGGAATCCGGCTGCTGGTTGACATCCACCAAGGAGAATGCGGACACCACGCGTCGTCACGAGCCATAGTGGCAAAGGCATTCCGCCGTGGGTTCTACTGGCCCATGGCACTAGAAGACGCTAAGCAGATTGTCAAAGCATGAAATGGTTGTCAGCGGTTCAGCTAGCAGAAGCACACTCTGTCTGCAGCACTCAAGACAATTCCCGCTGGTCGTTTGCCGTCTGGGGGCTGGACATGGTCAGCCCTTTCAAAACAGCCAGATCCGGCATGACACACTTGCTGGTGGCGGTGGACAAGTTCACCAAGTGGATAGAGGCAAAGCCAATAAAGAAGTTGGATGTACCAACGATGGTCAAGTTCTTCATAGACATAATCACACGCTTTGGCTATCCCAATAGCATCATAATCGACAATGACACAAATTACGCCAAGGGAGCTTTCGCACGATTCTGTGGAGATAAGGGCATCCACCTGGACCTTGCATTTGTGGCACACCGTCCAACGGGCAGTGTGAGCGAGCAAATGGCCTAGTCCTAGCTGGAATCAAGCTCCGGTTGATCGAACCACTAATGCGATCCCCCGGCTGCTGGATTGAGGAGCTGCCGGCTGTGCTTTGGAGCCTTCGCACCACGCCAAACCGGTCCACCGGCTATACTCCTTTCTTCCTCGTCTATGGGAAGGAGGCGGTTTTGTCCACAGACATTGAGTTTGATGCACCCCGCAAACTGCTCTAGATAGAACAGCAAGCCAAAGAAGCACGGGAAGACAACGTCGATCTTCTTGAAGAAGCACATGAGCTGGCCTTGTCCAGATCCGCCATCTACCAGCAAAACTTGTGCCGTTACCACGCCAGCCAGATCCGCAGTGTCTCGTTCCGCGAGGGAGACCTAGTGCTAAGGCTAGTACAAGACACCAAGGGGATGCACAAGCTATCTCCGCCTTGGGAAGGCCCATTCATCATCAGCCGGGCACTACAGAACAACTCATACTACCTCATCAATGCCCGCCAGCTGGAAAAGAACAAATGGACCGCTTAGGTGAAGAAACTGAATGCCCATGGAGCGCGAGCCTGCTTCGCCCCTTTTACACTTGAACAAGAAGCGTATGTATCTTACCTTCATGTAATGAACAAGCATGAGAGTCTCGACACAGTCTCAGGGACTCTGGAATAAATAAGCAAGTCATGCTCCACAATTTGATTTTCCGGCTGCATTTCTCTAACCCCATAGCCGGCGATCCGTCTCGGGGACTCGCCGGTTGGCCTAGACGGCTGCGCGACCCATGCGGAAAAGTACTGTACGCGGTTCTTAGGCCTTCCTCTTTGGTTCCGGCTGCTGACCGCAAGCGGTGACAGATCCTAAAGGCAAAACGCAAAGGCCCTCGAAGAAAAAGCCATGAGGAAAACAAAAATGTCTGGACATCCCGGCTGCGCTCGCTCGCCCAAGGCCAATGACTCAAACCCGAAGTATCTTGCTGTATGCCTACTAAGCTACCCCTTCAACTCCGGCTAGAACCTAGCAAGGGAACAACATCAAAACTGGCCAATGCTCACTGAGAAAAGTGCAAAGACATTGGATTTGCGCAAAACAGCAAAATTTCAAAACTAGTAAATCTACGATTATAGTTTAACTTGCAAATGCTTAGCCAGGCAAACAACTTGTTTGTTTCTATGCTTGCATGAGCCAAAGTTCCACGACAAACACCCAAGCCGGAGGCAAGTAGCTTCTAGGCGGCAACAGAGCAGGTCAAGGAGATTCGACCTGGCTGTATCCTCCAGCCGGCCCGAACCTCGGGGACTACACCCTGTGGGTGTGCTCGCGTGCCCCCACACAGAAACCTGCAAACAAACAACAATACAAATGAGCTTTAACCCGGCTGTATCCTCCAGCCGGCCCAAACCTCGGGGACTACACCCTGTGGGTGCGCTCGCGCGCCCCCACACAGAAACAAGCATGCAAAAAATGCAGAACAGAAAGTGCAAACGCAAAGGAGCGAGCAAATATACAAAGGGAGGCGATGCTCCCACAAGAGTTCAGTAACAAGAACAAAGACAACTATTCAATAGCACAAAGAAAAAACAAGTTCTTCATTCACAAATACTCCCGGCATACCGGGGATCAAGCTCATTGGTGGGCAGAAGGGCTAGAGGCATCAGCCGCAGCTTGGCTGCTGGAGGCGACGTCCGCCGAGGTGGTCTGGGGCGCAGCCGGGGCCTTAGCGCACGGCGCATCCGGGCTATGGTAGTACCGCTCCGTGCCAGTCGGGTCGTTGAAGTCCCTGTCCAGCGCGACGAAGCTCCCAATCTTCACACCACAGGAGTGGATGCCAGGAACCTCGGCGCGAAGCTGGTCATAGCTGGTCCCTTGGCGAAATCCGCGGGAAAGGCTCCACAGATCCACATCTGGGTACCAGGACTTCAACAGCGCTAGGACCATCTCCGCGCCGCCACGAGCCGCCCACTCCCGAGCCATGTTCATGACGTCCGGAGCACCCAAAAGCCGCTCGGCCAAGGCGTCCATGGTGGCCGGCTGGGCAGCATCAGGCCAGACGTAGTCATAGACCTCGAGAACAGCGACACGAAGCCGGTTCGCCTCCTTGCTAACAACCACCACCAGCTCCCCCGGGTGGAGATCCCGCTCCGGATCCGTCTCGGGAATCCGGCCAAGCGCCTGATCTGTTGCCTCAGGATACTGAGCTGTAGCCGGGAAAAGAGACAACAATCAAGGTTGATGGAAAAATGACAAAACATTCAGGAAGTTGAGGGCACTTACTGACAACAATCTTGGCGATCTGGTAGAGCTCTCCCAGAGTCGTCGCCTCCTTGGCCTTGGAAGCTTTGAGGGCATCTTCCTGGGTGGCGTAGAGCACCTCTAGATTCTTCAGCGCCTCGGTCCGGGTATCCGCCACCTTCTTGGCCTTGCTAGCCTTGATCTCCATATGCTGCTGATGAGCAGTCAGCTGGGCGATCTGGTCCTGGCGAGTCTTGTTGGACTCCTCCAGCCGAGCGACCTCTCCCTTCAGCTGGGCCACCTCGTGGTCCCGGTCTGCCAGCAGAGCCGCAGGAGGATAACCAATATTCAACAAGAAGCGCGAGAAATCGCGCAATCGAGAAGATACGGCGGAACAAGTAATCTTATGGCCCAGGTCCCGCGAGGTCTTGGCGGCATCGACAAGAGCCCTCTGTGTAAAAAGAGAAGTAAGAACAAGCTGTGGCGCAAGACGGCGAACAAGCATCAAGATTGGCAATGGGACGCATACCTCGATGGAGGCCCCTAGTGCCTTGGCTTGGCTGAGCCCCTGCTCTAGCGCCTCCACCAGATGGCTGGCCTGGCCAATGGCCAGGGGTGCCGCCTCCAACAACTGCGCCAAGATGGCGTCTAGCAGCGGCGTAGCCCGAGCCGGCGTCCAGCCGGTGACCTGGAGGTCATCGTCGCTCATCGGAGCCGCGAAGGGCCCACCCTTCGGCTGGACGGGGGCCTCCGGCTGCGGCACCTCCACTGGCTCCTCCACCTGGTAGGCACTAGAGACAGCGCCCACCGTCGAGCTAGAGGGAGGCACGTCCGTTCCGGCGCGCCCAAGCAGAAGGCCCTTGGCAAGCCAAGAGACGGCCCCGGCCTGGTGCAGTGTCGTGGGCCTAGCCGACGGCACCACCTCCGTCGTAGCCGCACCAGCCCCAGCCGGTGGAGCAGATGCCGCCTCGGGGACCGAATCCAGCGCAACCTCGGGGGCCAGAGCCGGCGCACTTCCCTCTGCGGCAGGCGGAGGGGCGGACGAGGTGGCAACGGTCACAGAGTCGGACAAGGACATTGCCTCGCTGGGAGAAGACAAGGATGAGGAACACAAGTGCAAACAAATCAACACAAGTACCAGGAGGAAAGAAACACCGGTGGAGCCTTTGCCGGCTTGAAGTCCGCGGCAAAGTTGGGGAGCTCATTGTCCCCCATGCCGTCCTCCGCTAGCTACGCTGTGAAAAGCTACTCAACAAGGGAAGATAAGAGGCACGAAGCGGGAGTCCCTCGGTAAAATCCACCTGGAAAAGAGGAGAAAAGACATACATTCGGCGGAAGCCGGCTGCGGTGTATGGCCAGCAGGAGAACACCCAGTCCTCCTCTAGCGCCTCCCTCGAGATGGTATCGAGCCACTCACGGAGGGCGGCGTACGACACGTCCAGCCGGGATACCCAGGTGGGATCCAGATGGCCGGAAAGGTGGCACATCTGGTGCGACCGGTGCTGTAGTGGGAGCATGTGATTCGCCATCCAGGACAGCAGAATGTCCCGGGCGGTGAGCCGCTCCTTCTCCACGAGGATCGCCAGCCGGGCACCCATCAGGTCGATGTCGCCCTGGGCGCCCAAGTGCTAGACACTCCAGGCCTTCTGGATGGGGGGGACTTTGGCGAAGGCCGGGACCTTGATCCAGTCCACCTCGGTGTTATTGCACACGTAAAAGTACGAGCATTGCTAGAGCTTGACGGTGTCCAGAAGATCTAGCCGTGGCATCACTGCCGGCGGCCGCGGGTAGATGGCGCAGTAGCCCATCTCCGTCAGCAGGCCACCCTTGCCAACCACCTGAACTTTGAAGTAGAAAAACTTCAAGAATTTGCGGCGTTGGGACAGACGCCAAGGTACGCCTCGCAGCAGGCCGCATGATGCGATAGCATTGACACGGCGTTGGCTCCGAGATGGTGGAGCTGGAGGTTAAAGGTGACAAGCAGCTCCAGGATGAAGCGGCTCAGCGGCAGCCCAAGGCAGCGAGCGAAGTGGGCGAGGAAGATGACGGCCTCGCCGGGCTGAGGGTTGGGCACCCGCTCGCCCTCCGACGCGAGGCGGTGCTTCACCAGCCGCTCCGACGGCAAGAACCTCCCCCGCCGGTACTTCTTCACCAGTTCCTCGGTGACGTATGAGCCGCACCACCCACCAGTGACCTCGGACAACATGTTGTTCAGAAAACTAGTTGTGATTGAAGCGCGGGGGGCCGTTGTTGAGGAGGAAGAGGAACGATGCCGGCAACCAAGAAGCAGTGGCACAGAGGAGTAGTGAAGGGCTAGAGCACGAAGGAGAGTAGGGGTGGCAAGCACAGGAAGACAAAGTATAGAGCCACCGCTCCTTGGCGCCCCTATTTATCGGGGAAGAAAGGTTGCACCAGTTGCCCTCCTGCCGCGCCACGTGGCAAGAAACTACCCCACTTCTCCACGAGGATTCGGGGCAGATCGTGTGCGCCAACGTCACGCGCACAGAAGATCCCAAAGAAGTTACCGCGGGAGGCAAACCGCACCCACGATATCGAAGAAACCGCAATGATGAAGGTGTGCACGCAGTTACCAAAAAACTGCCACGGTAGACTAAGAAGTCAAACTGATGCGACGCGTGCCAAAAACAGCAGGCGTGGCTGACACAAGCAACGACGATAGGAAACTGGCAATCCCTCTCCCGGCCGGGTGTGGCAGCCGGTCAAGAAGATCACTGCTCACACCTTGTGGGTGGGGCCATTGGCTCCGTAGCCGGTAAACTCCACTCGGGAAATAGCACAAAATCTCAAGCTGGTACAAGACAAAGACTACAAGACAAAAGAAAATGACAAAGCATCTGCACCATCAATCATTTAAAATGAGCATGCAAGAACTTCTCCGTGGGGCCAAGTCCTAAAACGCTCGGGGACTAGTGTCAGGGGGATGACCCCTGAGTAGGCCAAGACGGGACCAACCGGCCGGCTCCAAGGAGCTCATGCCGTCTGGACCTAGATCAAGGAACCACAGCTGGGTGAAATCCCCCACCCGGTCCGCATTGAAGTTTCCCCAACTGGCCCATCTAGCTGGGTAGCCAGGAGAACTGGCTGGGAGGTCGCTCCTAGCCGGCCGCCTCGGATCCGCTAGCCATGGTATGGTGGGAATGAAGCTCCTTGTTGAGCGCACCTTTCCCCGGACAGGCTGGCTGGCCTGGCTGGCGCTACCGGACAACTGTGCCAAAGCCGGAGGCTGACGAGGAATGCTCCGGCTTACGCATAAAGAGCCGGCTGACAGATAAAGAGCCGGCTGACGAGTAAAGCAGGGGCGCTGGACACTGTAGCGCGGTCCTCCCCTATACTAGAGGCTTGACTAGACCCGGGCCTACCGTTTGGCCCTGTCTAACCGGCCCACTTTGTAAGGCCCAAATCCAAACAGTAAACCCTAGAACCCACCTTGTAAACTACCTCCTCAACTAGTATATAAGGGGGGTAGTGCTAGGGTTCTAGGGGGAGGGAGAAGAGAAAGCAGTAGACAACCACATGTTAGAAGTCCTCCACATTGGACAAGTTGAGTATCTAAGGAATTATCTCAAGGAGCATCTATATTGGGCATTCGCCCCCTTTGATAGTAGATCCTTGCAGGAGTAGGAGCTTTACCTCGCCAAGAGGGCTCCGAACCTGGGTACATCGCAATGTTTGCAGTATCTATGCCCAACCTGTTGCGAGTAGCCACCGATAGCATCCTGATTGTCCCCTTCAAACCATCCCCGATGGTACTGCCGTGTTCCACACCACGACAGTTCACTGTGTTAAAGACTATCAATGGAATATTTATATGCTAGCATGGATAGAAGATCCAGCGGTTTGCAATGTTGGGATTTGCCAGGCTTGATCGATTTTTCAAAGTTCAAAGTACTGTGTACACAATATAGTGTGGTAAGATTATATAATAAGTAAAGCTCAAAAAATATGAATATAATTGAGTCTCACGTGCCGGAGTACTTCTATATAGTGATAATATGACATACTTCTATAGTTCTATCACGTGCTGGAGAACTAAGGCATGTGCAACTTATTACTATACTAGTACTGTATACTAGAGTACATACTCCAAGAATTTACCAGACTCGTTGCTCGAGCTGCCAGCTTCTCGCCACCTCTGTTACGAGAGTGTATAGTACTCCTACTATCCGATTAGACTACGCCAGCTGAAAGTACAGCCGCTACAAGTACAGATATGACATTTTTCTTGAGAGTTAATGCCCCGGACAACCACTGACTGCGAAAAACTCATGCGCCGCCAAGCGGTCACTCTGCATACTCCTTGGAGCATCTAAAAAAGTACTCCTTGGAGAAATGCTTGGTCAAAGGAAAAACACCGAAAAAGAGGTCCCCTCATTGTAATGGTGGGAGTAAAACTGAGTAGCACCGCTAGTAGTACTACTAGTAGTATACTATTCCTTCACAAAAAGCAGTTCAACTTCTTCTTCATTCTACTCTCTGGCAAAATTTCTTTCTTCCACGAAAGGCATGTTACCCTCACAAATACTTGAAGGAATCCTAGTGGATTGGCTGCATCGTCCTTGGAGGTCTGCTTCGGCTCGAGGCTAGGCCTGGGAACAATTCATCCGGCGGGAACATGCTGTCGTTGGAGCCGCCTCTATAGAGCTTAATCGTCGCCTGACGGTAACGCGATTTTGGCCCCTCGAGGCTACCGACATCTTTGGACCGCGTCATGGAGGCGTCAACACAGCAAGCAAACAAAAGTGGACCTCTACAACAAAGCATCGATCCCGATGTGCCTCCCTTTCGACTGCGACAGAGTTGCATCCGGGCAGACGCTCTGGCTGGACATCAACCATGGCCAAGTTAAGCCTAGGCAAGACATCGGCCAATCCTTCCGCCGGGAACCTACAGCTAGCGATAATGCGACCAAGGCAGACAACTCGGGTGGGCTCCAGGTTGCCGTGGCCATGGCCGACATCGTCCTAGGTCCCCTCGAGACTATCGATCCTATGCTGGCCCTTGCTTACGATTAGGACATGCTCGAGTTCGAGCTCGCGCGCGAGGAACCTGCGGCCAACGTGCATGCGAACGGGGCAGACAACTCGGGAGGGCACCAAGTCACAGTGGCCGTGGCAGACGATGCCATCCTGGGTCCCCTCGAGCCTATCGATCCTATGCTGCCCCTTGCTTACCATCAGGACATGCTCGAGCTCGAGCTCAAGCGTGAGGAACATGCGGCCGAAGAAGGTGCGGCTGGGGGAATCGACTCAGGGGGGCAGGCCGACCTGTTCAGACCTTCGCCTGATGTTAACCATGTACAAAAGTGACTTCAGTCCTCGAATTGGTTTTACTAGATTCTTGGTTGTGTTCCTCTACTCATTCTGAGCAATCTCGTCCCTTCGACCATGATCAACACGCAGGAGCGCGCTGTGTTTCGTGTGTGAAGCAAACAGTAGTAGGAAGAGTATGGCTCAGCTGCTCGGTTGAAATTGAGCCAGACCCGACTACCTTTCCAATATAAATTTTAGGGGCCTTTGTGCCAATTGTATGGACTTGGATGTAATTTTCTATTTTTTGTAGTAACCTTTAATTCCACCAATCGTGTTGATTAAAGCATGATGCACTTTCGGGTGATATTAGCTATAAAATTAAGCTTGAAAAATATAACATGTAATTTATCCAACCAATTCAGGTAGTACTATAGTAAACTAGTAAGTTGCACGTGTCCCGCATGTAAGACTCAGATAATAGACGTCTCACATAGCATCACTATATAAAATTATAATAGGTAAAGCAGAAAAAGATATAAATTTGATCAACATCTATAAAATATGGGCGTATATTTGGTTCTCGTACTTTGTATATCATGTAGAGTGAACGATTATTAGCTATCTAAAACTTTAAAATTTGGTAACATGGTCTGGAGAAACGAGGGAGAAGATTCTAGAATGGTGGAGAAGTGTTTTGAGTTTTGGGCATAGCATTCATTGTGATGAAAACTATCAATAGAATCTTCTAGTTGCGAGAATTGAAAAGAAGATCCAATGGCTATAAATGTTAGGATTCGCGAGTCTTGATCCAACAGTTAATATTCAAAGTTATTCATACACTAAATAGTGGTAAGAGGTAAGATAAGATAAATGGCACATGCAAGGTCACGGACATATCCATGTTTATGGGAATTTGGTAGTAGTACTACAATAAAGTAGATGTGTGCATCTTGGCATTGGTAAACAGCTTTGCCAATGGGAGTTTCCAAATATTAAGAAAAATAACAACTCCAATTTTCTAAGCGATGGAAATATTTTTCTGTAAAGAAAAGTACTCCACTTCCGTACTAGTACTACTCAAAAAGGGAGGCGGCTCCTTCCAAAAAAAAGGAGGCAGCACGAGAGCAGCGGGAGGAGGAGTCGAAGGCGGTGCCATGTCAGAGGAAAGTTATGATGGGTTGCTGATACGAGGTACAGGGTACACTCCACTAGTAGTAAATATATGGACCTACTCCTAGAAATATGCACGCAAAACAAGTTGTGTTTTCTCTATCCTTCGCAGGCTCTCACCATCCATTCTCCATCGATCTCTTCTCTGCAGCCGCGGGTGCACAGTCCGGCTTGTTTTTATCTTGTCCACAGTGTGGCGCTGCGCATGTGTGCCTTGGTACAGCACACCGATCTACTTCCAGCAACCATTTGTCCCCCGAAATTCAAGCGATCTACTATATTAATAATCATCTACACCAATACAAAAAGTCTCAAAAGTAATAATAATAATTAGAAAAAGGTCCACAGACCACACTGCGACGACTACAAATCCTAGTCCGCTAATTGGTGTGTCTCGCTCCTTCAGGACCTACGGTATCCCGTTTCCAAAAAATAAATAAAGAATGCCACCACCCCAATATTCAGACAAACTGTACCATGCTTTCTTACAATTCTCAAGTTTTAGGATTTTTCAAGCGGGCATAGAAATGTTTTTCATTTTATTCCTGTTTAATCTTCTTGCTTTTTGATGAGGTTGCTGCAGGTAATGCTAGTTGTTCTATAGTTCAAATGTTAGGTATTGTACATGCTGGTATAAAGCTGGCAATAGATGATGTGTCACTTTGTTATACCTAACACTCGGTTATACTATTGAACTAGCTCTCACGCACTTGTAGAATATTAATTTAGACCTAATTCGACAAATCGATGGAAAGTCGTCTGAGTGGGTGAAATTAGCTAGAAAAACTAAGCTTGAAAAATATAACATGTAATTTATCCAACCACTTTATGTACTATAGTAAATAAATGGCACATGCTATGAACTCTAAGCCATATTGATCGCACTTCCTTCCAAAAAATACTTTTACTTCTTTACCATGCATGCTAACATGCACCGACCTAGCTATACCAAAATATGGGCACACCGTCATTATCTTGATGAAGACATAGTATGTCCATGACCTTGGTCATTTGGCTTGAAACCCAAGAAAGTTCGTACATAGTTCATGATATCATAGGTGATGGCCCACAAGTATAGGGGGTGTATCACAGTATTTTTGATAAGTAAGAGTGTCGAACTCAACGAGGAGCAGAAGGTGTTGATGAGTGGCTTAGAGATGGAATTCTCTGTAAATACTTAGCAAACGGAATTTTAGGGTTTTTTGATAATGCAGATAAATAAAGTGCGAGTAAATAAAAGACAATAAGAATAAATGCAACAAGTGGCCCAATCCTTTATTTAGCAAAGGACAAGCCGGTTGTATTACTTAAGATGACCAAACATTCTCGAGGACACATGGGAATAGCGTCAAGTGCTTTTGCTTCATATAATTGATTAATCTTCTTTAGTTTGACAAGTGTTGTGTGGGTGAACCTGTGCTAATGTACCGACCTTCCTAGGACTAATACATACTTGTGATTAAACCCCTTGCAAGCATCCACAAGTACAAGAAAGTAATTAATATAGAAACCTAACCATAACTTTAAACTCTGAGATCCTACACTCCCTTGTGCAAAGGTTTCCTAACGGGGGTTTAGGTTTTTATCACTTTGGCAACCCCTACGACTAGTAGCCAAATACACAAGTATCATGTAGTCGACGTTCACATGACACCACTAGAAGATTAACACCACAACTTAAATAAAAAACTATTGAATCTTTCTCAACACAATTCCACTACTAACAACATGACTTCTCCCATGTCCTCAAGAACTAAACGAACTACTCACGGGACATCATATGGATCAAGATCAGAGATGAAATAATGATAAGTAACAATCTGAACATAACAATAATTCAATGGTTCCACTCAATAGCATCAACTACAACAAGTAATCAACACCAGGAAAGTTTCCCCTAAGAACTATGCAAGATTCAACCCAATTGTTACAGCGGTATAAAGTGGTGATGATGGTGCTGGTGGAGATGGTGATGGAGATGATGATGATGATGATCCTGATGAAGTCCAGCTTGATGGTGGTGTTGATGGCGACGATCTCCCCTCTTCGGGAAGGAATTTACCTAGCAGATTTCTGCCTGCCGTAGAGCTCTTTCTCTCTCTGTGGTTTTCCGTCCCGTAGAGGCGGCAGAATCTTTCTGTGGTCACCCCCCGAGTCTTAGGGTTTCGTGGGGATAATATATGCCAAAGGGGAGAGCCAGAGGTAGGCCAGGGTGGCCACACCAC
Organism: Avena insularis; assembly: GCA_023614405.1. Classification (NCBI taxonomy): domain Eukaryota; kingdom Viridiplantae; phylum Streptophyta; class Magnoliopsida; order Poales; family Poaceae; genus Avena; species Avena insularis. The sequence continues at coordinate 72,524,106 of CM042692.1, read as the reverse complement.
CTGGTGGCGCGGCTAAGGGTGGCCCGCGCCAGGGGGTGGTGTGGGCCCCCTATGGCCCATCTCCGCTCCCCCTTCTGGCATCCTTCGTCTTCTAGAAAAATAGGATTTTCCATGTATTTTATGGAATTTTCTGATCTTCGCGAATTTTGCCTCCAAACAGTGCCTTTTCCATCAGAATCCTGACTACAGCGGTATGAAGTGGCGATGATGGTGCTGGTGGAGATGGTGATGGAGATGATGATCCCGATGAAGTCCAGCTTGATGGTGGTGTTGATGGCGATGATCTCTCCTCTCCGGGAAGGAATTTCCCCGGCAGAATTCTGTCTACAGGAGAGATCTTTCTCTCTCTGTAGTTTTTCTGCCCCGCAGAGGCGGCGGAATCTTTCTATGGTCGCTCCCCAGGTATTAGGGTTTTATGGGGATAATATAAGCCAAAGGGGAGAGCCAGGAGTGGGCCAGGGTAGCCACACCACTTGCTGGCACGGCCAAGGGTGGCCCGCGCCAGGGGTGGCGTGGGCCCCCTATGGCCCATCTCTGCTCCCCCTTCTAGCATCCTTTGTCTTTTGGAAAAATAGAATTTTCCATGTATTTTTCTGGATTTTCTGATCTTCTTGAATTTCGCCTCCAAACAGCATCTTTTCCATCAGAATCCTGATTGCAGTGGCCCATCCTCCAAAAGTCATCAACCATGCAAAAACAGATGAAATAACATAAATCATCTCTTAATATGAAATATATCAATGAATAACAGTAAATTATGATATAGAATAGTGATGCAAAATGGACGTATCAACTCCCCCAAGCTTAGACTTCGCTTGTCCCCAAGCAAAAACTAAGCTCAATAAACATGACCTCAGGTTTATGGAGTGAAGAGTCGATAATAGAATATGGACAAGAAGCATCACATTCATCAATACACAAATCATAATAGAAACAACTCACTATTATATAACTTAACTTGTAATAAGTAAAGGAAACACAATAAAGATACATAAAGTAAATCATAATTGGTAATGGTAAACTTTGCTCTTGGTCAAAGAATAGTTAACAATTTGCAGGAGTTCAATCATAAAGGGGTTTTCAATGATAGCTTTCAAAGTAGTATGCACTAACATAATAGCAATGTGCAAAACAAGGAACATAAGAAATATGATTGAGTAAATCATCATATGAATGAATGAAATACAACAACTCAAAATACTTGCTTGAGATAGAGAGGAATAGGTTTACTGACTCAACTAAAATGTAAAAGATTGGCCCTTTGCAGAGGGAAGCAGGGATCTCAAGTTTCATAAAGAGCTTCCAAAAATTATGATACTTATTAGCTTTCAGCTCTCATTGTCCCTATCATAAGCATCTTTAGGTGGTTAAGGTTAAAGTTAACAAACTATGGAGTATATGCTTGACAAAGTATAAGTTGGCAATCTCATGTCCCTTAAATATGAGGGCCGCTCCTCATGCTACTCAAGTTTAGTTACCGGTAAGTTCTTGTCATGTAAGTACATGTTTATCATAGAGAACCACCAACGGGGTACCCCTTTCCCGATGATACAGAAGAATCCCCATATCAAAATGACAAGGCAAGCATAGGATTGCTGAGATGCTTATTGTCTGGCAGCAAGTAGACATGTACTTAATATGATGCGTAATTAGCCATGCCAACTTGTCAGATTTGTTCATAGACAGGTTAAATGTGTTTTCTGCTTGTTTCTTTGTATTAGCTTTTCTTCTCTCACCCATGTCACCAACTGATAACCTTATAGATTAAATTGAATGAGGAGATGGAAAAACCTAGGAAAGATGGTCTGGATCAAACCCAAGGAGAATGTCTAGAAACATTTAAAATGGTACTAAAAGGTGAAGGTCATCGTAAAAGCATGTTCCTGCGTAATGCTGGGTTGTCGCGGTGCAAGTCGAAGTCCAATTTGCCGTATTTGTCTAGTCAAGAAGAAATTGTAGCACTACGGGCTGAACAGGAAGTGCATAGACGAGCAATCGATGATATGAGACAAAAAGCATTAGCAAGTGATGCGGAGTTGAAGATGTTACGAGATCAGTAGAATTCTCGAGAGCCCATAGATGAAGAGACTCTTCTAAATTGAAGATGAACCCTGACAATGACAGGTGAGTACAATGGTCCTGTCAAATGGTTCCTGCTATAGAGCCCGGGTTGTGTTTGGGGCCATGTAACAAAAACGAAGGGAGTATTTGTTTCGCATCATGCTTTTATCTATTTACTGTATGCTCGATGCACAAAAATCATGTGCCCGAACCTCACTCTCTCAGCCTTGGACTCATGAACCTCACAAAGGTTTTTTCTTCTTTGGACAACCGCCAAATTCAAAATGTTAGTCTATCGACAAATCCTACCGCCTACCCCATTTGAATTGGAGATTATGTATCCAATTTCTTTGCCAATATGGTCAGTATTTTGATGATCGTTGATGTGACTCAGCCTTAAATTTGTACGGAAGGAGTACCATTAACAAAATTAAAAAATCTCAGTCGAGCGGCAAAACCTGCAGCCAACCTTGTTTGAATCGGAGTTATCCAATTTTTATTATGGATGATAAGTTAATGTCACTCTCTTCCTTCAATTCCTGAATAGGGAGTACACCTTTTATCCAAATATTGCTTGGACGCTAGCCAAATTCAAAAAATCAGTCTGCGCAATTATTATGCTCATGGATGATTACTTGATGTGACTATAGGACTTGAATTCCTAGACAGATAGCGTATGATCTACTAGCTTTATTCTATTATTATTTGGCCGGTAGCCAAAATCAAAATCTCAATCAAGCAGCAAAATCACACACCGACCTTGCAGCATTTCCCGCCCCACCGTTTCAAAAACTCTATGGCAAAATCTCCCACTAGGGAATACCATTTTTCTATTATTAATATTTGGCTGGTAGCCAAATTCAAAATCTTTGTCGAGTGGCAAAATCAAACACCGACTTTGAAGCATTTCCTGCACCACCATTTCAAAAACATGGAGGCGAAATCTCCCACCGGGGAGTACCATTTTTCTATTATTATTATTTGGCTGGTAGCCAAATTCAAAATCTCTGTCGAGCGGCAAAATCAAACACCGACTTTGAAGCATTTCCCGCCCCACCATTTCAAAAACTTTGAGGCAAAATCTCCCACCGGGGAGTACCATTTTTATATTATTATTATTTGGCCGGTAGCCAAATTCAAAATCTCTGTTGAGCGGAAAAATCAAACACCGACTTTGAAGCATTTCCTGCCCCACCATTTCAAAAACTTTGAGGCCAAATCTCCCACCGAGGATTACCATTTTTCTATTATTATTTGGCTGGTAGCCAAATTCAAAATCTCTGTCGAGCGGCAAAATCAAACACCGACTTTGAAGCATTTCCCGCCCCACCATTTTGAAAACTTTGAGCACAAATCTCCCACCGAGGAGTACCATTTTTCTATTATTATTATTTGGCTGGTAGCCAAATTCAAAATCTCCGCCGAGCAGCAAAATCAAACACCAACTTTGAAGCATATCCCACCCCACCGTTTCAAAAACTTTGAGGCCAAATCTCCCACCAGGGAGTACCATTTTTCCATTATTATTATTTGGCCGGTAGCCAAATTCAAAATCTCTATCGAGCGACAAAATCAAACACCGACTTTGAAGCATTTCCCGCACCATCGTTTCAAAAACTTTGAGGCCAAATCTCTCACCTAGGAGTACCATTTTTCTATTATTATTATTTGGCCGGTAGCCAAATTCAAAATCTCTGTCGAGCGGCAAAATCAACACCGACTTTGAAGCATTTCCGGCCCCACCGTTTCAAAAACTTTGTGGCCAAATCTCCCACCGGGGAGTACCATTTTTCTATTATTATTATTGGGCGGTAGCCAAATTAAAAATCTCCATCGAGCGGAAAAATCAAACACCGACTTTGAAGCAATCCCGCCCCACCGTTTCAAAAACTTTGAGGCCAAATCTCCCACTAGGGAGTATCATTTTTCTATTATTATTATTTGGCTGGTAGCCAAATTCAAAATCTCTGTCGAGCGGCAAAATCAAACACCGACTTTGAAGCATTTCCCGCCCCACAGTTTCCACAACTTTGAGGCCAAATCTTCCACGGGGAGTACCACTTTTCTATTAATTATTATTTGGCCAGTGGTCAAATTCAAACTCTCTGTCGAGCGGCAAAATCAAAAAATGACTTTGAAGCATTTCCTGCCCCACCATTTCAAAAAATTTGAGGCGAAATATCCCACCGGGGAGTACCATTTTTCTATTATTATTATTTGGCCGGTAGCCAAATTCAAATTCTCCGTCGAGCGGAAAAATTAAACACCAACTTTGAAGCATTTTGTGCCCCTCCGTTTCAAAAACTTTGAGGCCAAATCTCCCACCGGGGAGTACCACTTTTCTATTAATTTTTATTTGGCCGGTAGCCAAATTCAAAATCTCTGTCGAGTGACAAAATCAAACACCAAATTTGACGCATTTCCCGCCCCACTGTTTCAAAAACTTTGAGGCGAAATCTCCCACCGGGGAGTACCACTTTTCTATTATTATTTGGCCGGTAGCCAAATTCAAAATCTCAATCGAGCGGCAAAACTAGAGACCGACTTTGAAGCATTTCACGCCCCTCTGTTTCAAAAACTTTTGACTTTAAAATTCCTTTTCTACCCATTGTTTCGATGCCCTATGGGCACGCTAAAGTCGGTAGCTTGGGAGCATGATTGTAATTATTTTTCTATTCACCTCCATAGTCCCGATTCGCGTAGTTTTTCCAGATGGCCCTCCCAAAATCCTAGGCTTCTCTCCCATGCCCTCAGCTCCACGACCACCACGTGCACCACCTAGCGGCAATTCCACGGCTGCCGGAGCCGCTTTATCGACGCCCACCCCATCGGATCTAGTTCATCGGGTCTCTCTTCCCCTCCACCAGAGTTGTGGTCTCCCTGACCACGCCTATGGCATCGTCGACCGTCCACGCTCTGCTTCCTCGCTACTGAAAGCTACCCAACCGTACCTGAGCAGCTTCACTATTGTCCACCAGACGGGATCTAGTTCAACAACTTCAATGTCCACTGCTCAAGACCAGCTACATGGTTGTCACCATTGACTGCACCGATATTGACCGCCCAAGATCTACTTCCCTGATGCCAACAGCCACCGCAACCGCAGCATCCTCGGTGACTTGGACGTCACTCTCACGGTACCAATGATTCTTAGACGCCTCTCCGACCAAGGTAACCAAATCTCCAACCCGTATTTGTTTTGTCAGTGGTATAGTAGGTTCAAGCCTGTCGCAGTGAACTGCATTTTTGTAATCGTGCTAGTACATTCAAGTCACTAGGCATGCATGTTCTTCATGCTAGTAAATACAAGGTCATTAGACATGTTGGCTTGCATTCACTGCTCTACAAATTTCAGGTCATGCACATGTCTGTTATTTTGTCATGCACATGTTCTTATCTTAGCTACTCCGTACACCAGTAATTGCCTGCTATTGTGTAGTTCTTGCAAAATGTAATGTCAGTGGAAAATATTAGTGTGGATTCCCTGCTCCACAGTTACTAACTCTATCTGGTTATTCCTGAGCTAAGTTCCTGCTATTATTTCCTCCCTGGCATCATTCTGCTATCCTGTAGCACCCGTTCAAACTCTTCGTACTAGTTCGATTATAATTTTATTGTTGCCGTCTGGTTCTTCAAAAACTGCAACACTGACTATTTTCTTTTTCTTTGCGTAGAGCTCAAAAAGACAACACTGAACATGTTGGTTTGCACAGCCTACAGGTCCACCAGCGATGCCATTATATATTTTCTATATCTGGTGCTGGTTCTTCCTAATCAACGACATAATTATTCTTTACTATATAGTTCATTCGTGTTTTCCATTCCTGCTCGACAAGTTCTGTTATGATGCGGTTATAATTTCTATGTGGTTCATTCTTAGCTACGACAGTAACTGCATGCCATTGTGTAGCTCACCACAAATTCCGAGTCACCCAACGTCTCTTGCATTCGAGGAGATACCACTGCTTCCATATATATTTGCTGAAATGACCTGGCTAGTTTATACTAAAATTCAAAGAAACACTTTGTTTGATTGCTCATTTCATTGTTGGCATACGTGTCTAGTGCTTGTTTGTCCTGTTCTACAGGTTCACAAGCCACACCATTATATCTCGTATCTGGTTCTGGTCTTTCCTAGGCAACGACATAACTATCCTCCACTATATAGTTCATTCATGGTTTGCATTCCTGCTCTACAAGTTCGTATTATGCAGTTATAATTCCTATCTAGTTCATTCTTAGCTATGAGTAGTTTGTCTTGTTTGCTGTATTAACTTGTTATTACTTATTTTTAGACTGCAAGTATTGTTATCACCACCAAACAGGGGACTGCAAAATCATGTCTCAAGGTGGTTTTCCAATGTAGCTGTCACACTCAAAGGGAGATGCAGTTGATGGATTAAGAAAGCAAATTGAGGACTCTGCTATCAACTTGATTGGCAACTGAAATGCTGAATTTTCTTTCCCTTTTGTTCATATTGTGTAATATTTTTAAGAAGTTTGCAGCTGATGTAATATCTAGATAACTCGATAGGCCATGTAGGCATTTAGTTGACGCTATCTATGCATGGCGGTACCATAACTGCGACAGCCGGGTCGATCAGGTAACATTATACGGTTTTGTTATTTGCCCTTCTTGTATTGAGCCTTCCATGAACAGTAAAAGATGCTCGCTAATTATACTCCTTTTTATGATATTTGCATGGGCTTTAAAGGCAAATAAGAAGGGTAATCGCCAAAACAAGAATGCAAATAAGCCAAAACAAGAATAAAGCCAAAATAGTAACAAGCCAAAACACCGAGCCGTAACAACGGCAACCCAAAGACAAGAACGGGCCGTAATGAAAAGAAAAAGCCGAGTAACAGTAACAGGCCAAAATAGTAATAGGCCAGAATAGTAAGAGGCCAAAACAGCGGCAACCCAGCACAATAACGGGCCAGAACAGTAACAGACCAAAAAATGGTAGGACAGAACAGTAAAGGACCACAACAGTAATAGACCTGAATAGTAGATGGCCAGAACAGTCCTGTGCGAGAATAGTAAAAGACCAGAACAGTAACGAACCTTGTCAAAGGTGGGCCGTTCGTAGGCGGCCCAGGACAAGCTGTTAGAATAGTGACGGGCTGATCATAGGTCTTAACAGTATCGGGCCAACTTGATGCATGTTGTTAACGGGCCGCACAGTATTCGACCAATGTGGGCTTCTATAGGCTGAAACAGTAACGGGCCTGACGTTCACAGTCATTGCTATCATCTTTTGGGCCCATTTCAAACAAGATCGAAAACAAGAACGGGTCAGAATCTTATTGGGCTCTCCTAATGGGTCAGCCCACTTAATATTTAGCAGGCCTTGGCTGGGCCTAGCTTCTACCAAGGTTTATGTGGCCGTTAACGGTGGTAACTAGGTGTTAACGGTGTTTGCCATGTGGCATTTTGCATGACGTCAGCAGTCAACACGGGTGGCAAACAGATCTACGACATAACAAGTTTTCGTGGCTGAAGGGTGCGATCCGCCACGATCAGAAAAAATCATGGTAGATTGTTTTGTGGCAGGGCTTTTACCACGAAGGGCATCCGTCGTAGAAGACTTTTTATCCACGAAAAATGGGCCTTCAACCATGAAAATTGTCCGTTGTAAAAGCCAACTTTTCTTGTAGTGCTTGCCCTATTTTTTTGCAGGAAGTATGAGAGGTAGTCGGTCGCCATTAGAACGCCCTCATGCGTTCTCAAGACGGCGTCACGCATGAAGTAGGGATCCACTATCGCGATGCTCGAGGTGCCGTCTCTAATGATCTGCATGGCCATATTGAGCAAGAACAGCTGGGCCAGGGTATCATGCAGCCGGAATCCTTGCAACATGTCGAAGAGGTTGGTATGCCGCACGTAGGAAATATCCCCGATGGCTACTATGACGAAGCTGTCACATTTGGCACCTTAGCCTTGTAAACCGGGTACGACTGATTGCCCTCTCTAATGCGGCATGCCTCAACATACAGACATCCATGATGAATACTACGCATATGCGAGCCTGCGATCGTGAGCATCGATTTATTGAGCATTGGTGTACCTATCTCGTGCACCCGCTTCCTAGAATTTTCTGCAGGGTTGTCCTGAGCCTGGATAGCAGGCTTTGGATTCTGGCTCGCACCCTTAGGCTTCCTTTTCGACCCTTCTTGCCCTTTACGACGTCATCGGCCACCGCTACCTCCTCGACCGCCCTATGGAGGGTGTTGCGGCTGATCATAGGACAAGATGGCATTTGAGGCTCGGTGAAGGCGACGGGTGGCGGCGTCTCCTAACTAGATGGGAAGAGACGCACTTGGCAAGTGGGTTTCACCAAGGGTCTAGGTGCTGGTTGGGGCTCGACAACGACAATGACATGCTGGCCTCCCTATTGCTCATGGTCATCATCATCACCAAACCTTGTTTTCAAGAACTGGTCACCAAAGTTTTCATCAATTTCATCATCGTCGGTGGGATTCTGTGCCATCTCGATGTGCTGGATGTGCTGCCTCTAGGGTGGTGCCCCGGCCTTCCGTCCCCAGACGGCTCTTTGGCCATACGAACATGTAGCTGAAGCTGGTACTGAGGACTGTTGTCTCGTCACTATCCCATCCATGAGGTTGAGAGGTAGGTTCAGCCCAGAAGCACCATACTATATTTGACCCTAAGCATGTCGGGTGCCATTGGCTTGCTATGGAAGGTGCGGTTCGTTGGTTGAATGATAGAACCCTTGGCAAGATCCTTCAACTCACCGTTTACCTAGTGCATTAGAGTGCAAGGAGTGTCTTCTTGCGAAATACATGTATAGGCCGGTCATCAGTAAACTGGGGAGAGAAGGGAGATGAAGTCATCGGTTGAGCCTCCCAAAACTCTCACTTTAATTAGTTACCTTGAGGGTGTCGAGCTTGGCCAATGTCGAGGCACCACCGCCGACGTTGAGCATGCAAGTGATGGAGTGGCCGCTTGCTGGCAAGGTGCAGTCCAGCGCCTTCGCCCGCACCAGACAAGGTAAGCTCCGGACCTTCGGGCCCCGCCGGAGGAGTCACCAACACCTCTGGCACCGTGTTGTCTGATTAGGCGCTAGCGATGTTGGGAACCGGGTGTGGCCCCCGTTTACCACTCTTCTTCCACTTGGCATATTGTTCGAAGAAGGCGGGAAGGATGGTGTTGATCTTCTCGGTCACTTGTGTCTAGACTTGTGACTGGAACTATGTTTGGACAACCGTCACAGCCTCCTCCAATGTATATTGGAGTAGCTGCAGAAACTTCTCCACTTGTTCCCTTAGGTGTTTTACCTCGGTGCTCTCGGCCTGCTTCCTGCCCTTCCGCGGTGAGGTGCCATAGTATTCGGACCATGTAATACCTCCAAAGCCAAGCACACGGCCAGCCGACAATGGTGGCGCCTGGGGCTCGGCATTCTTAACCCGGTTCAATGCCCTGTTAAAAGTGGTGTCCCACTTGGCGACCAGCGCCGACCCCTGGGATGAGGAGCTCCTACATTCCTCGTCCTGCGCATAAGGAACGTGAAGCATTTGACAAATTGGACTTCATTGATTAATTGTGAATGCGATTAATCGACTTGCATGCAAATTACTTACATATTTATTGATGAAGTCCGTCACCTTCGGAGCAAAGGAGCCCCAGGGTTCCGAGGAATATTCAGAACTCCCTTTCGGCTTGCGAAACCGGGCCTGACAAATTACTTTGCATGCGGTTCGGCGATATTGGAAAAGGAAGGTGTATCCCCCTTCTCACGAGCTACGGCGTCCTCCTTCTCCCATTTGGAAATCGCGGCTCTATAACTGTCGGAGCCAAGATGGTGGGTACAAATGTTCATCTCATACAACTCCTTGAAGTACATACTCTTGGCCTTGCCCGCGGTGGATTCACATCTGGCCTTGAACACCTTGAAGTCTTCTTCCTTGACCAGAGGCTCCTTCTTGACGAGCTCCTCTTAAGTTAGATTTTTCTTGTAAATGAGCCTCTTCACCCGCGCCTTCCAATTCGACAGGGCCTTGGTCATCGTCTTGAGGGCGTACTTGTTTATCAGATTCCCTTTGACATTGTTATTGTTGTATTTGTTTTTCTCATCACCCGGGTGCACGTATCTTGCGTGTAGCTTCCTCAAGAGCTGATGGCGGTAACGCTTATTCTCAGGGCCCTTCAGGGTGTTGATTGTGACGGTGTTCCGAAGGATTGTAGAGACCTACAGTGAGTACCACGCGACAAATTCCTCCAGCTCCAAAGGCACCCCTTTATCGCTCACGCTTGTGAAGATGGACCTTTTGAGGCTGACCGTTCTAATACCTCAGACATTACACTCGAAGTTCAAGCCTGGACAAACCCAAAAGTGGATAAGTGACTCTACCGCGGAGGCCCAAGGCCACCCACGTGTAGGCCCGTCGAAGCGGAGTAGGGCATGGTACCGGCCTACCACCTTATCCACTTTCAAGAACATCAGGACAAGAGCAAGCGGCGTAAGCGACAGGTAACGCGACCACGACATACACAAATGAGTATGTATGCCTGCAACTTACAATAGACATCAGAGTCACACCATCTAAAAGAAATAGAAATATTGCAGCGCCATACGGCAAGATCCAATTATCCTAGATAGATATAATAGTTTGGGATACATCCTCAAACATCACGCAACAGAGTATCAAGCGGAAACGGAGTACAAGATCCGAGTATGGATAAGAATTAAATTGGCATAAGATGCCATAGAACGAAGCACATCCCACCCACAGATCTCAGGATCTCCATCCCCGGAATCTCTACACCTGATGGTCGTTGTCACCATCATCCATCTCCTCAAACCAGTAACCTTCCTGAGAGTATACCTGTCCATCTGAACCAAATATTTATCGTGTGAGACCCTAGGGATACTCATCAAGTCTTAATGCATCTAAAGGGAACAACCTGGGGGTGACGCAATTGCAGCGAAAGATAATATCTACAAAGTGCTATAGAGACACGCTACGCATCCGCCCAACCAGAGATGGACGGTCGCTCGTTAATCTCTACCAATAGTTACATAACCAACATAATTTAACCTCGCTCGTCTTCCTCCTCGCTTACTGACGAGAAGGCGGAGGAACAACCCATTCGTTGGCAATTTTATTAACCATTCCATTAGTGTTGTAGTAATTACTAGACATTTCTTAGTCAAATTAAAGACGATACTTTAGTTATGCTTGTCTATGATCGAGAAACAGTGCTCCAAATCGTCCAGAACCGCGGACACGACTTTCAGAAAGATTTACCCTACAGGGGTGCACAAATAGCAACACACACACGATCAACCTCGGGAAGAACCAAATAAAACACAATGAGGCCTCACGACAAAGCATTCACATGATTCATAAATCATTTTAAGGGGCCACCCCACTAAGCTACCCGCAACGAAGTTGGCCGGCTTCGAGTCGGATCCAGGGTTTGTGTGAATGGTTGTAAATGACTGGGAACCCGAAAGTGTGACTGGGCTTGTAGATACCGCGAAAACATTCCATGTTCCAAAACAGTATAAGTGCTCCACGCACAATCGTAAATAAAGCACTAAAGCATGGCATAAATACCGCATAATAGTATAGCCCCAAACTACTTTATAGCCCCAAAAAATAAAGTGCGAATCAAGCTCAAGCAAAGGGGGATTCATAGAGTCTCCTATATATGGATAGTGCGAATAGTTAAGGAACAAGAATCAAGTACTCAGGGTCCTACGGGGCACAACTGAGCTTAAAGAACCAAATAGCAGATAATGCTCACCGATGCCTCTTTCATTAGTTCTCTACTCATATTAAGTTGTTTAGGTACCTCATTATCCAAGGAGTCACACAAACCCTAAACATGCAATTCTACGACCCGCATGGCTCAAACAACTCCTGCAGTAATGGCTCATAGGATTGAGATACAAGCTTCGGTGGGGTTTAAAAGTAAAGACTATGCAATACTTGGGATTCAATTTAATGCAATCGCGACTCAATGATGCAAGAGTAAGATAGAAGCATAGGTACTATATGTATGCAAGCATGGAGAATTTCTTGCCTGGCAGTTCTGTTGTCGAATAGGAAGGATCCGGGTAATACGTCTGAGGCTCCTGGTATTCTCCTTGCTCAGCGTCTATTCGGATAAAAACCAAACACACAAGGGGCCGAAATAAATACATTGCACAATCATATAAATAATATGCAACAAGCAAACAAGTATGCCATGATGAAATGATGCACAATTTACATGGCATAGCATAGCATGGCATGGGTGAGGTGTGGGGTACAAGAATAAATCATTTTATTAGTTGTTTAGTCATACTTTACTCCCATAAACCTTGTTGCCCCTTTAATATTTATATGATGCATGATTCAATTCATATCATGGAATGCATAGTTGGAACGGCCTCGTCGAGCTATTCGATTTAGACACATTATTTGCCGAATTTGGAATTACGGAATTAAAGTTATGGATTTATTAAGAAAAGGACATTTATTAGCTTTAAAACAAATTCAGAGTTTTATTTGCCCAGAAATTGTTTTAGATGGCATATTATTAGTCCTTACATTTTTTTCTGATCAGAAAACATATATAACTTATTTTCAAAGAAGTTGTTTTTAAGAAGATACAAAGTAAAACAAATTTGCATAAATAACCCAAAGGGAAAAAGGAATGGACAGAGGGGGAAAACAAATGGGCTGGACCTGATGTACTAGGCCGTGGTGGAAAGTTTCTGGACATGCAAAACTGGGAGTAGATATAAGTGCACAAAACTGATGGAACAGAGAACCACCGAAGAGCGCTGCTATTCGTGTAAGGAGGCAGGCACGCGACAAGCTGTACTGAAGCAGCTGCTGCATCTGCTAAAGAACACGCACCCGCGCAGACTGACGAGCATGACAGTCTGCAGTGAAATTCAACAATCTTCGACGGACGGTTACGAGCGACTCCGGGCACTAAATTGAGTGCAGTCTGGTGCGTTTGAAAGCTGGAACAACCAGCTACAACAGAGAGTGAGCATAGTCGGGATCGACAGAAACGAAGGCGGGGAGGCGGCTACAGGTAGCTTCGGTTCCTTGAAGAAGAAACTAGCGGTGCTTGAAGGATAGGGTTTGAAGGAGCCTCCTCGGCCAGAGATAAAGAGGGCGGGGCGCTGGTGCGGTGTGACGAGGATGACGGTGTCGAACGGCGACCTGCCCCGTTCCCTCTGCTCCTCCTCTGCTTTGAACAGAAAACTGACGGGGAAGAGAAACAGTGACGGGAGGCTTCAGAGGGGTACGACCGGTGTCGACTTGGTCCAGCCTAGAGGAACGAGGAGAATTGGCAGGCCCCTGGTGGGCTGGAGCTGCTGTTGGGGGGTGCATCGTCAGGTGGGGTGCAGCCAGGTAAGTCTCTCTCTGCTCAAAAATGCTATCTGCTGCTTGCTTGAGTTAACTGAAGATTGTTGTTGCTGCACTTGCATGAATTTTATCCAGAATTTGAAAATAAGGCCAGGTTTTGAACAACGTTTGAACATAATAAGCAGGAACAATTTTTTTTTAGGAGGCCCAAAAATAAAAATAGCAGCACAACCCTGTTATGCAGATCTAGGACAGATACAAAAGGATAAGAGAGGAAAGATACATCATGTGATTGGAAGATAGCCAAAGAAACAATGCTAGCAGACTTATGTGTTGTTCTCATTGATAGGGGAAAAACTTAATGGCTCAAGAGAGGTAGAGAGGAAAAGAACCCACATATGAAAACAAGATTAAAGAGAGAGTGCCAAAAAACACATGAGCAAGAATAAATATAGGAGAAAGGTTCAAAAGATTCCATATATTTCAAATGGGCATGATTCGAACCCACAAAGCAAAATAAAAGGAACCCACTTGACAACATATGGTAGATTTTGGGATTTGATCATATGGACACAATGAGACCACAAGATAGAGATCGAAAGGATTTAAAAGACAATGCCCCCAGCTCAACTTGGGCATCAGGCTTGATAACAAGAAGCAAATACAATTGATACTATATAAATGCATATGAGATAAGAACCAATTAAAAGGGGTTTTATATGATGCTCAAATGCAAGGTGGCATGGTGACATGAGCATGATATAATGATGATGCAACCATTCATATAGGAAGTATCATTTTATTATTAAACCATGTAGCATTACAGATGTTAGACAGATAGGATGCTACAACTCTCCCCCACTAAACAGGAATCTCGCCCTGAGATTCTAGGAAGAAGAAGACTCAAAGAGAACAGGGTACTCGGAACGGAGGTCATCCTCACGCTCCCAAGTGGCTTCATCAACGGAATGGTGAGACCACTACACCTTGCAGAACTTGATAGACTTGTTGCGAGTCTTCCGTTCTACGACTTCAAGAATTTTGACGAGGTGTTCTTTATAGGAGAGATCCTCTTGGAGGTTGATGAGCTCGTGATCCGCGGTCCTGCTGAGATCCTTGAAGCACTTCTTGAGTTGAGAGATATGGAAAACATCATGAACCTTGAGTTTTTCAGGAAGCTCTAGTGCATAAGCCACTCCTTTTTTGCCACAGATTTTGAAAGGACCGATGTATCTAGGCACAAGCTTGCCTTTGATACCAAAGCGATGAGTGCCTCTCATGGGAGTGACACGAAGGTAAACAAGATCACCAGGGACATACTCCATGTCTATGTGTTTTCTATCATAGTTGCTCTTCTGGCGACTTTGAGCAACCTTCAAATTTTCAAGGATGATGTGAACCTTTTCCTCCGCTTGAGTGACAATGTCAGGGCCAAAGAATTTCCTTTCACCTGCGCCCGACCAACCAATCGGAGTTCGGCACTTGCGGCCATAGAGAACCTCAAATGGTGCCATCTTGAGACTTTTCTAGAAGCTGTTGTTGTAGGAGAACTCAGCATATGGAAGGCACTCTTCCCACTTCATGCTGAAAGAAATGATGCAAGCGCGGAGCATATCTTCTAGAATCTGATTGATCCTTTCAACTTGCCCTTGCGACTGAGGGTGGTAAGCTATGCTGAAGTTTAGCTTTGTTCCCAAGCCTTGTTGGAAACTTTCCCAGTACTTGGAGGTAAAGATACTCCCATGGTCTGAGCTAATTACAAGAGGAACCCCATACAAAGAGACAATTCTGTTGATATAGAGCTCGGCCAGCTGACCTGCAGAAATTGTTTCAAAAGAAGTAAGCCACTTTTGAGATCCTGTCAAGGACCAAAAAGATTGCATTGTTGCCTTTTTGAGA
The DNA here is from genome assembly GCA_023614405.1 of Avena insularis. NCBI lineage: Eukaryota > Viridiplantae > Streptophyta > Magnoliopsida > Poales > Poaceae > Avena > Avena insularis. The sequence goes on along the minus strand of CM042692.1, from coordinate 72,508,812 downwards.
CCTTGGAAAGACAGTTATGAAGTCCATCTCTACTTTCTCCCATTTCCATTCTGGAGGCTTCAAAGGTTAAAGAAGACCAGAAGGTTTTTGATGAACAGCTTTCACTCTGCGGCATACATCACACTCAGAGACATACTTGGCATAATATCGTTTCAATGCTGGCCACCAATATTGTGTTTTCAGGTCCATGTACATCTTAGTGCTGCCAGGGTGGATAGAAAGAACAGAATCATGAGCTTCTTTAAGAACTTGCTCTCTCAAACCCGGATACTTCGGAACGAACATCCGGTGCTTAAAGAATAGAGTGCCTTGGTCATCAAGGTGGAAAGGTTCATACTTCGGAAGTTGAATCTTGGAGATGATGTTTTTAGTGTAAGGATCACCAAGTTGAATGGAGCGAACTTTTTCTTCCAAGAGAGGGGTAGCTATCAAGTTATGAAGATAGCCCTAAGGTACAAGCTCGAGGTTGAGTTGACGGAATTCCTCGCACAAGAGAGGTTGTTGTTCTTCCACCATGAGGTTGTTCACATATGCCTTACGACTGAGGCATCGGGCATCACATTTGCTTTGCCCGGAGTGTAGTTGATCGAAAGATCAAAGTCGTTGATGGTTTCAATCCATCTCCTCTGGCGAAGGTTGAGGTCCGGCTAAGTGAAGATATACTTCAGACTTTTGTGGTCAGAAAAGATCTCACAATGGTTTCCAAGCAAGTAGTGCCTCCATACTTTCAAAGCGAAGACAACTGCTGCAAGTTCAAGATCATGTGTTGGATATTTGAGCTCAAGCAAGTAGTGCCTCCATACTTTCAAAGCAAAGACAGCTGCTGCAAGTTCAAGATCATGTGTTGGATATTTGAGCTCATGAGTCTTCAACTGACGGGAAGCATAAGCAACGACTTTCTTGTCTTGCAAGAGGACCGCGCCAAGTCCTTGGAGAGAGGCATCACAAAAGATCTGAAACGGTTTTGATGTATCTGGAGGAATCAAGACAGGCATTGAGGTGAGCTTTTCCTTGAGTGTTTGAAAGCTTTCCTGACACGCCGGTGACCAAAGAAATTTCTTGCCTTTCTTGAGGAGATCGGTAAGAGGCTTAGCAAGTTTTGAAAAGTTCTGAACGAACCGACGACAATAGCTAGCCAATCCAAGGAAACTCCGGACTTCTTTCACATTTTTGGGTGGAAACCACTCAACAATTGTCCGAACAGTTTCTGGGTTGACAGCAATGCCCTTAGCATAAATGACATGTCCCAGATAGGTGACTTCAGGTATACAAAATTCGCACTTGGAGAACTTTGCATATAGACGGTTCTCATGAAGCTTTGTAAGAACACAACAGAGATGTTCTGCATGCTCTTCTTTTGACTTGGAATAGACCAGAATATCATCAAGGTAGACCACCACGAACTTATCAAGATACTCCATGAAAACTGAATGCATAAGCCTTGAGAAAGTAGCGGGAGCATTGGTGAGGCTGAAGGACATGACCGTGTACTCGTACATGCCATAGAGAGTGGTGAAAGCTGTTTTAGGAACATCTTCCTTGTGAATCTTGATTTGATGATAACCACTTCTTAAGTCAAGCTTGGAGAATACCACCGCTCCTGCAAGCTGATCGAAGAGGTCATTGATCCATGGAAGGGGATATTTATTCTTGATGGTTTTTGCATTAAGAGCTCGGTAGTCAACACAAAGTCGATCAGTCCGGTCTCGCTTCTTCACAAAGATTGTTGTGCTTCCCCAAGAGGAAGTGAAACCCAACTTTTCTTGTTCATCAACATGCCGTTTGAGTTCGGACAACTCTGCAGGACCCATTTTGTAAGGCCGCTTGGAGATAGGAGCGGTTCTAGGTTCAAGATCAATCACAAACTCGACTTCTCGATCAGGAGGCATACCTGGTAACTCTTCTGGAAACACATTTGGAAACTCATAGACCATAGGAACATTTTTCAAGGCTTCCATAACATCAATGTTTTGGACACCCAAAGAGTAGAGATGAATAGAAGGAGTTTGCCTCAGAGAATAGACTATGTGGCCTTCAGGAACTTTCAAAGAAACCAAATGTTCAGCACAATCAATCACAGCTTTATTTGCAGCCAACCAATCCATGCCCAATATGACATCAATATCTGAACTGCCAAGAACAATCAAGGAAGCCAGAAATGAAGACCCACCAATTTGAATTTGGTTGCCACGATTGATCTTGGTAGATAGCATTCTTGCCCCGGGAGAAAGAACCATTAACTTTTTATCCAGCGGGTCTATAGCTAGCTCGTGCTCATTTGCAAACTTGTGAGACACAAATGAATGTGATGCACCAGAATCAAATAAAACTCGTGCATAAACTGAGTTAACAGGAAGCGTACCCAAGACAATTCCAGGTGTGTGCTCAGCTTGAACAATGTTGATATTGTTGGCGCGAGCAACAGTGGACCCGGGCTTAGTGTTGATGTTGAGAGCCCGTGGTGCAGGTGCGCGAGGAGCAATTGTCGAAGCAGGTCTTGGAGGTGGAGGAGGAAGAGCCTTGTTGTACATAGGACAGTTCCACTACTGGTGTCCAGAGTTCCCACACAAGAAACAAGCGCCACTCGGATGAGGAGTAGAGTAGCCAGGGACTCCCCTATACGGCGCTCTAGGGTAGTTGTGTTTGTAGCCCCTAGGAGCGGCATTGAAGGAGTTTGGTGGCCTTGTTGAGTAGCTTGAGGGTCTTAGCAGAGCAGGGAGCAGCGGTGCGGTATTAGGAACCCACATACGGCGCTTAGAAGGAGTTGCCATTGCTGAAGAACCAGCTGTGTCCCAGCTATGTTTCTTGGAATCGTCATATGCTTGTTTACTTGCCTCCTCTTGAAGAGATGCTTGTTGAAGCTTGAGCAATGAGCCTAGAGTGGTATGAGTGAGAGCATATTTGATTGAAGCATTTAGCCCTTGACGGAACCTCTTCTGTCTTTTCTTATCATCATAGACCTCATCACCCCCATAGCAAGATAAGTTTGCAAAGTTTTTGATATAGGTGTTGACATTGTCATTGCCCTGCTTAAGATTCAAGAACACCTCCTTCATGCATTCCATGACAATTTTAGGCAGGTACTGCACCTTGAAAGCATTAGTGAATTACCCCCATGTTGGCTGAAATCCAGGAGGACTTGCCCTCAGATAGCTCTCCCACCAAAGAGCGGCTTCCCCATGCAGAAGGTGAGTAGCGCACTTGACCTTGTCGTGCTCAGCAACATCTGTGGTATCCAGTAGCCTCGTGATCTCCCGGAGCCAATCGTCGGCATCCAACAGCTCGGCGGTCACCTCGAAGTGCCGTGGGGTGAACTTCAGAAAGTCCTTCAAGCTGCCACGCTAGGGAAGTGGTGGAGGTGGTACGAACTCATTCCTCCTGACACTCTCCTCGAATCTCTGCTGGTTTTGCTGCATAGCTCCCAGAGTATTCGCCAAACTGACAAGCGCAACACCCAACTCTGGCAAACTCGAGACATCATCATTGCAGCGAGGCATCCTGTTATTGATGGAAAAACTTACATTAGTACCATAATGGAGAATTATCAATCCAACATAGCACTAAAACAGAATTAACCAAGATTAAAGGATACAATTTACTAAGATGATATTAAAATATCAAGCAAAGTTCATAGCACCTAGAATATAGTTAGCATATCGCACACGACAGAAAAGGAGTGTGAAACATAAATCTACCAAAGAAAAAAAATTCGCAAATTTCGGCATTAAAATACCAGCTAGATGCGCAAAACCACTTAATAGTTAGAGCTTAGCAGCTTCACCCATTCAATGTACAAGAGTGAATGATAAAAGTAGTGGTATGGTCATGACTCCATCCCGCACTCAAAGCATTACTTCACACAAGAATAGGAAAAATGCGCAACCCAACTCTTATCCTTCTTACGAACAACTGAACAGATTAACAGATACAGAACGAACACCCCTAACAATAACACGTGGGTAACAAAGAGTATGATAGATCGCACCGGTTTACAAAGAATCGGATAGATCGCGTCGGTTTACACAAAGCCTGTCGGTATGGAATGTACCAACAGTTGATAACCAAAGGCAGATTGCAACAACAAGGTTGGATGCAACAGATATTCAAAGATTTACACACACATCCTATGGTACTACGGAAACCACATACACGTGAATCCTAGTTTGAATTTTTAGAAGAGGATATACAAACGTTACACTTCCTTACCAGAAAAGGGTGGGTGGGTAATAAGAAAAATGGAAGCAATCCTACTCTCACGTTTAGTTTTTCCCTAGTATACATAGCTACCAAAATATTTTCTAGACTGACAACGACCATCTGGCTGAGACACTGAAGGGCGGAATGGTTCTGATACCAATTGTAATACCTCGAACATTATGCTCTAAGTTCAAGCCTGGACGAACCCAAAAGTGGATAAGTGACTCTACCACGGAGGCCCAAGGCCACCCACGTGTAGGCCCGTCGAAGCGGAGTAGGGCACGGTACCGGCCTACCACCTTATCCACTTTCAAGAACATCAGGACAAGAGCGAGCAGCGTAAGCGATATGTAAAACAACCACAACATACACAAATGAGTATGTATGCCTGCGACTTACAATAGACATCAGAGTCACACCATCTAAAAGAAATAGAAATATTGCAGCACCATACAGCAAGATCTAAATATTCTAGATAGATATAATAGTTTGGGATACATCCTCAAACATCGCGCAACAGAGTATCAAGCGGAAGCGGAGTACAAGATCCGAGTACGGATAAGAAGCAAATCAGCATAAGATGCCACAAAATGAAGCACATCCCGCCCACAGATCTCACGGATCTCCATCCCCAAAATCTCTACACCTGATGGTCGTTGCCACCATCATCCGTCTCCTCAACCCAGTAACCTTCCTGAGAGTATACCAGTCCAGCTGAACCAAATATTTATCGTGTGAGACCCTAGGGGTACTCAGCAAGTCTTAATGCATCTAAAGGGAACAATCTGGGGGTGACGTAATTGCAGCAAAAGATAATATCTACAAAATGCTATAGAGACACGCTACGCATCTGCCCAACCAGAGATGGACGGTCGCTTGTTAATTAATATCAATAGTTATATAAGCAACATAATTTAACCTCGCTCGTCCTCCTCCTCGCTTACCGACGAAAAGGCGGAGGAACAACCTATCCGTTGGCAATTTTATTAACCATTCCATTAGTGTTGTACTAATTACTAGACATGTCTTAGTCAAATTAAAGGCGATACTTTAGTTATGCTTGTCTATAATCGAGAAGCTATGCTCCAAGTCGTCCAGAAACGCGGACACGGCTTTCAGAAAGATTTACCCTGCAAGGGTGCACAAATAGCAACACACACACGATCAACCTCGGGAAGAACCAAACAAAACGCAACGAGACCTCACGACAAAACATTCACATGATTCATAAATCATTTCAGGGGGCCACCCCACTAAGCTACCCGCAATGAAGTTGGCCGGCTCTGAGACGGACCTAGGGTTTGTTAACGGATGTAAACGACTGGGAACCCGAAAGTGTGACTGGGCTTGTCAATACCGCGAAAACATTCTACGTTCCAAAACAGTACAGGTGCTCCACGCACAATCGTAAATAAAGCAGTAAAGCATGGCATAAGTACAGGATAATAATAAAGCCCCAAACTACTTTGTGGCCCCAAAAAATAAAGTGCGAATCAAGCTCAAGCAAAGGGGGATTCATAGGGTCTCCCATATATGGATAGTGCGAATAGTCAAGGAACAGAAATCAAGTACTCAGGGTCCTACGGGGCACAACTGAGCTTAAAGAACTAAATAGCAGATAATGCTCACCGATGTCTCTTTCATTAGTTCTCTACTCATATTAAGTTGTTTAGGTACCTCATTATCCAAGGACTCACACAAACCCTACACATGCAATTCTACGACCTGCATGGCTCAAACAACTCCTGCAGTAATGGCTCATAGGATTGAGATACAAGCTTCGGTGGGGTTTAAAAGTAAAGGCTATGCAATACTTGGGATTCAATTTAATGCAATCGCGACTCAATGATGCAAGAGTAAGATAGAAGCATAGGTACTATATGTATGCAAGCATGGGGAATTGCTTGCCTGGCAGTTCTGTTGTCGAATAGGAAGGATCCGAATAATACTCCTGAGGCTCCTGGTATTCTCCTTGCTCACTGTCTATTCGGATAAAAACCAAACACACAAGGAGCCGAAATAAATACATTGCACAATCATATAAATAATATGCAACAAGCAAAAAAGTATGCCATGATGGAATGATGCATAATTTACATGGCATAGCATGGCATGGGCGAGGTGTGGGGTACAAGAATAAATCATTTTATTAGTTGTTTAGTCCTATTTTGCTCCCATAAACTTTGTTGCCTCTTTAATATTTATATGATGCATGATCCAATTCATATCATGGAATGCATAGTTGGAACGGCCCCGTCAAGCTATTCGATTTAGACATATTATTTGCCGAATTTGAAATTACGGAATTAAAGTTATGGATTTATTAAGAAAAGAACATTTATTAGCTTTAAAACAAATTCAGACTTTTATTTGCCCAGAAATTGTTTTAGATGGCATATTATTAGTCCTTACATTTTTTCTGATCAGAAAACGTATATAACTTATTTTCAAAGAAGTTGTTGTTAAGAAGATACAAAGTAAAACAGATTTGCATAAATAACTCAAAGGGAAAAAGGAATGGGCAGAGGGGAAAAACAAATGGGATGGACCTGATGTACTAGGCCGCGGTGGACTGTTTCTAGACATGCAAAACTGGGAGTAGATATAAGTGCACGTACCCAAAAAGATGGGGATTTCAAAAATACGATATAAGTGCACATACAGAAAAAGATGGGGATTTCAAAAATACGATATAAGTGCACATACAGAAAAAGATGGGGATTTCAAAAATGCTGAGGCTGGGATTTGAACTTGAGATTGATCGGTGTAGAAATTGGGGCTAGCCACTAGGCTAGTTGCCTATTGTTGTACGAAAGGAAACTCAGGTTTTTTTCAACATGCACTGGGACGCTGCTGGAATATTAACTGATGAACAGAAACAGGCCGTTGTGGCACTGGCGCACGCGCGGTGGACAGACAAAAATGGCAAAAGTTGGAGGAATTTCAGAGGGAAAAAGGGCTTGATCTTACGCTGATGGAACTGGGAACCACCGAAGAGCGCTGCTATTCGTGTAAGGAGGCAGGCACGCGAAAAGCTGTACTGAAGCAGCTGCTGCATCTGCTGAAGAACACGCACCCGCGCAGACTGACGACAATGACAGTCTGTAGTGAAATTCAACAATCTTCGACGGACGGTTACGAGCGACTCTGGGCACTAAATTGAGTGCAGTCTGGTGCGTTTGAAAGCTGGAACAACCAGCTACAACAGAGAGTGAGCATAGTCGGCAGAGTGATGCTGTGTCGGAGGTGGCCTTGGTCGGATTTTTGGTTTCTGACAAAACTGAAGAATAGCAGGGATGCAATCCTCAATTCAGAGACGATGCGCGCGTGGTGCCGTACATAGCTGATCGTACATGCAAGGAGGTGAACCAAAAGCGATTGGGCAAAACTAGCTAGCTCAAACGCCATGTGCTCTAAACGGAAGTGTCACGGAGCAAGGAAAAATAGCAGCAGCGGCCTGGCCATGGCGATCAGGATATGCGGGAGCGGATGCAGAGGGAAGAGATGAGGGAGGGAATCGGAAGCTGAGCTCACCCTAGGGATACCGGCGACCTTGGCCTGGATGGAGAGGTCACGGACGACGGCGACGGCGGCGCCCTGGGATGCTCTTGTCGGGCTCGACAGAAACGAAGGCGGGGAGGCGGCTACGGGTAGCTTCGGCTCCTTGAAGAAGAAACTGGTGGCGCTTGAAGGATAGGGTTTGAAGGAGTCTCCTCGGCCAGAGATAAGGAGGGCGGGGCGTTGGTGCGGTGTGACGAGGATGACGGTGTCGAACGGCGACCTGCCCTGTTCCCTCTGCTCCTCCTCTGCTTCGAACAGAAAACTGACGGGGAAGAGACACGGTGACGGGAGGTTTTAGAGGGGTACGGCCGGTGTCGACTTGGCCCAGCCTAGAGGAAGGAGGAGAAGTGGCAGGCCCCTGGTGGGCTGGAGCTGCTGTTGGGGGTGCATCGTCAGGTGGGGTGCAGCCATGTAAGTCTCTCTCTGCTCAAAAACGCTAGCTGTTAACTGAAGATTGCTGATGTTGCTGCACTTGCATGAATTTTATCCAGAATTCAAAAAATAAGGCCAGGTTTTGAACAACGGTTGAACATAATAAGCAGGAACCTTTTTTTAGGAGGCCCGAAAATAAAAGTAGCAGCACAACCCTGTTATGCAGATCTAGGACAGATACAAAAGTATAAGAAAGAGAGGAAGGATACATCATGTGATTGGAAGATAGCCAAAGAAAGAATGCTAGTAGACTTATGTGTTGTTCTCATTGATAGGGGAAAAACTTAATGGCTCAAGAGAGATAGAGAGGAAAAGAACCCACATATGAAAACAAGATTAAAGAGAGAGTGCCAAAAAACAAATGAGCAAGAATAGATATAGGAGAAAGGTTCAAAAGGTTCCATATATTTCAAATGGGCATGATTCGAACCCACAAAGCAAAATAAAAGGAACCCATTTGACAACATATGGTAGATTTTGGGATTTGATCATATGGACACAATGAGACCACAAGATAGAGATAGAAAGGATTTAAAAGACAATGCCCCCAACTCAACTTGGGCATCAGGCTTGATAACAAGAAGCAAATACAATTGATACTATATAAATACATATGAGATAAGAACCAATTAAAAGGGGTTTTATATGATGCTCAAATGCAAGATGGCATGGTGACATGAGCATGATATATTGATGATGCAACCATTCATATAAGAAGTATCATTTTATTACTAAACCATGTATCATTACAGATGTTAGACAGATGGGATGCTACAACCGTGATCGGGGTCCGTTCCTTCCGGGGCTTCTTCGGTTGGTGGCTACCATCTGTTGCTCCACCATCAGCACCGCAATCAGTGGTGGTGGCATCCTCGCCACCGGCATCATGCCCCATCTCCTCATTAGACGATGTATCCTCGTCCTCAATCTCTTCCTCCTGCGGAACGAATTTCGGGTCCGCTTGTAAGTCCATTTCATCCAAATGCTCCCAATAGGCCTTCTTTCTAGAAGTGCCTGCCTCGACATCGTGTTGTCCACCACCCAACATATCTAAACACGAAAAGAAATGGAAATAATAAACACCAAAATTCACAAAAAAATTGGGCATGACCTTTGCTAATTTTCTAAACATAGGAGTACCAGAAATTCGCCGGGACGGAAATGAATCAACATTTCGGCGAAACATTGGCATCTCAAAAAGAAAAAAAACCAGCACAAAAAATGTCCTAAATAGGCACAAACACACAACCAACAACTTGTCCATAATAAAAGGCCTACATAGGCCTAAACCCTCCAGCAAAAGCTGGACAGCATACACAATATATGCATAAAATAAATAGCAGGTGTTGAAACAGTAATATAATTACACAAGAAATTAGTACACTTCATAATAAATAAAGATTTATCTCATTTTGCATAGAAACTTTTATGCAAAGTTCATCATAGAGAATAAGAGCCACTACCTGCAGTTCATTACTACAAGCAGTACAAGCTGTCATTGGTACACTTCATTATAGAATTTTTAGGAGTGGTACAAGCAGTACAAGCTATCAAATTATAGATTTCTAGCATAAATCTGTTCTTATACAAGTGGCACAAGCTATCAAATCCCACTACCTACAACTATAGAATTTCTAGGAGATCATTTGGTCTTTTGATTGAATGCATTTCTAGGTATTGTGAGTGTTTTGCTTCAGGTAGATACTGCAATGATTGCAACTGCAAAAACTGTTCTAACAGTACTAGTCATGAGGCTGCAAGACATGATGCTATCAATATTGTAATGGAAAGGAATCATGTGGCCTTTATGCACAAAATTGGGAGTATTCCTCCACATACAGCCTCTTATGTCATTAGGAGTGTCACATTTTTATTTTTACCTATACGATATATTTTTTGTGAGTTCTAGGCAGCAGCAATGACAGAAAACACAACCCCTTTTTGATTATCTAGAAACCCATTCTCTCTTTACATCCCAGTATAAAGTAGTGGAAGGCCCTAATGTGGGTAAGCACACAAAGGCTTGCCACTACAAGAGATCAAATTGCCTGAAGAAATATTGTGAGTGCTTTCAATCAAATGTTCTCTGTGTAGAGAACTATAAGTGTATGGATTGCAAGAACTATGAGAGCAATGAAGATAGGAAAGCAATACACTGTATTACCCAGCAGGATGTTGTCTATGTATAGCATGCGCTGAAACTTTCTATGAAGGGGATTATTGGACCATCTACAGTTCTTTCTCATGCAACAGAACATGTAGTGTCTTGTGGATAGGCAATTGAATATTAGTAGTACTAAGTTAAATGCTAAAACATATCTTTTGGATAAAATAAAAGGCAAATTCTACTAAGTTAAATGCTAAGTTAAAATTTGGTTATTTTAACCATGCCAGATTGAAATAACATGCTTACACTCATAATAACTATAGTATTTTAACCATGCCAGATTGAAATAGAAGATTAATTCTTTTAGCGTCACTGAGCAAAGAGAATGAATATCTCAAACTTTTGGCAATTTCTTCTCTAATTGGTACTATGCTATTGGTGATATTGTTCAAGTTCAGTCAAACACATGTCCAATTAAAAAAATAGAACTAACATCACACCATATGAAATTCAGAGGAACATGCACCATTGGTACTGTGCTCACCGTCAAAGGGGGAGGGGGAGGGGGACGGTGGTGCTCGCCATCAAAGGGGAGGGGAGGGGGACGGCGATGCTCCTGGCTCCGAGAAGAGACCGGTGGTAGCGGCACTCCTGGATCCGAGAAGAAGACCAGTGGTGGCGGCGCTCCTGGCTCCGAGAAGAAGACCGGTGGACTGTGCTCCTTGATCCTGGACAGAGCTCCTGGACGCGAGGTCATCGATTAGATGGGACCGGGAAAGAGGAAAGAGGAAAGGGGAAGGGGGAGGGAGAGGGTGGATCACCTGCGGACTCGATGGCATGTACGGCAGACGACGGACTGTGGCAACGGAGGGGATCAATGGGGACTGAATGTCTCTGAACGCGAAGGGGAGAAGAGATCAAAATGTCTGATGCGAAATGAATGTCTGACGAACTGAACGTGATTGACAGCTCTCTCCTTAGCCAGAGATTATGCAAGACGCATCCTAGCAATATGCAACTTGTATAACTTATGCGAGTCGCATATTGTCAGGATGCGCCTCGTATAATCATGCAATTATGTTCAAAAGGAAGATAGCGTCTTCTATTTCACAAAACTCTTTCGTAGCCGAGTGGCTACACACTCAACCCATTCTTCCCTGGCATCCCAGGTTCGATTCCTGTGAGCCACCATTTTTTGGATCTAATAAATAAATAAATATGAACTATTAAAAATAGTCTAAAACTAATATAAACTATTAAAAATAGTGTAAATATTTTAAATATCCAAAATATTGACTATCTTTTGGAACTTAAAAAAACTGAATGTCTGATGAAATGAATGTCTAAATCATGTATAGCTTTATGCGAGTCACATTTCAGGAACATGCGCCTCCAGTATATTCCTATGCGAGGCGCATTTCGGAATGATGCGTATCCTATAATGTTTTCCACTACTCAAAAGAAGTGTCGCACGGATGTTAACACCAAACAGTTATTCGTCTACTGGCTAGCCACCCAGTCCAATTCACTCCATACTTTGGCAATCCAGGTTCGAATCCTGTGGTGTCCATAATTTTTTTGTCTTTAAAAAAAATATTTTAATGTTTAAATCATTTCCCAACATTAATATAAACTATAAAATATATTTTAGTACTTTAAATATTAAATTACCATATAAAATTATATATAATTGTGTCGATACATAATATTCCATCCAACAATTAGCATACAAAAGAGATAACTAAGAACGTAGATAACTAAGAATGTGCCGATACATATATAATAATGCCACACACACACACGCGCGCGGCACGTCGTGCTTCGTTGGATCTAGTTATTAGCGCTTTTTGTTGACAATTATCTTCTTGCCCTTCTTTGTTGCGGTTGAATATGTTAGGTCTGGAATGTCTTCACTTTTCTTTTGAATGAGAGTCCTTTCTTAGGTAGGCTTGTGGTGTATGGTGCTTGGTCGCCGTATCCGTCTTCCATCTTCGAGTCGCCATACTGGTCAAAGTCTTGCTCGTTGGCAACTCCGTCCATTCCGATGATGTTCCTTTTTCCTCTCCCAACGACAACCCGGCTAGGCTTTGATGGGTCGGCAATGTAGAAGCATTGATCGACTTTACTAGCCAAAACCCATGGCTCATTTCTCGCGGGTACATTCTCGCCGGTGGTCTTTGACTTTGGAGGTATAACCATGGTGGTGAAATACCGGTCTTATTTTTCGACGCTCTTGGCTCACCTAACACGGAACATTGGCACCTTCTCCGTAACGTAGTCGAGCTCCCATATCTCCTCGATCCTTCCGTAGTATCTTTCCGACACGTCGTCGATGTAGAAATCCCCATTACCCCTGAGTTATTGTCCTTGCCCTCGGTGTAGAACATGTATCCGTTGATATCGTATTCCTGATAGGTCATCAGGTTGTGCCCAGGGCCCTGTGACAATGAGAATATGAGTTTATTGTCCTCCAAAGACTCGCCCTATGGTGGACTATCTAGAACCTTCTCCCTAAACCACTGCGTGAAACCAGAGTTGTGCTCTTTGATTACATCTTCCTCCGTCCTCACCAGGTCACGATCAGCATACTTCTTCTTGATAAATTCTTTGTGCTCATGTATATATGGATCGACCACCTGCAGGTGTTGTAGCATGACCAAGTTTGCTCTTTCAAAGTCCTTGGTTTGCTCCTCGAAGTCGACATGCTTTGCGCGCTAACCCTCATGGTGACCCCATCCAGCAAGCCTCCCAAGGTGCTTGTTGAATGGCAAACCGATAGGGGTCTCGGTTTGTAGAAAGTTCGAGCAGAAAGAGATGTGCTCTTCGGCCAAGAAGCCGTTTGCTATGCTTCTATCTAGACGCGACCTGTTACGAACGTATCCCTTGATGTGTCCATTCATCCTTTCGAATGGCATCATGCTTCGCCGAAACGGAGGCCCAAGTTGGACGATATCCTCCACGACATGGAGCAGCAGATGAAGCATGACATCAAAGAATGCCGGAGGGAAGTAGATCTCGAGCTCACATATTATCACCACAATCTCCTCATGTAGCCTCGTGAGCTGCTTAATGCCTATCGACTTCCGAGAGATAACGTAAAAAAAGTTGCATAGGCCAAACAGCATTTCACGGACGTGCTTGTCCATTATCCCTCGGATCGCAACCATAGGTACCTACGTCATCAACAAGGCGACATCGTGAGACCTCATCCCGCTGAAGCATTGCTTCGCCTCGTCTAGCCATCTACTTATCTTCCCCACATAGCCATTCGGAAATTTGACTCCAAGGAGACACTTGATAAACTGTGTGGCCTCCGCCATGCTTAGAGTGAAGCACGTGGCCTTGAGATTAACTTCAGCCATCTTGAATTTTTTGCCCTTGCGACGACGAATGTTCTGCGTTTCCGTCTCCTCCTCCTCCGACTGATCATCGGCTTCATCGTCACTAGGTGGTGGTTGAAGGTCCTTCCTGATGCCCATATGCTTCAAGTCGTTCCTTGCCTTTGGCCCATCTTTGTTCTTGTCGGTGTCAAGGATGGTGGCAAGCAGACTCTCCCCCACGTTCTTCGTGATATGCATGAGATCAAGGCTATAAGGCACGTGGAGGAGCTTCCAGTATGGCAAGTCCCAGAAAACACACATCGCCTTCCAAACCCTCAACAGCGGCTATGGCTTCTTTTGGTTCTTTTTGTTGTTTCCTGGCGTAGGGCACTCTTTCTAGTTTTTCAACAGATCATTGATTTCTACGCTGCTCCTCTGGTACAGCATTCCTCGGAGCTCGACTGTCCCATCGAACAGATGGGACAACTTTCTCCAGGCGTGATTCTTTGGAAGCCACCTTCGAGACCGCTGGTACACGGTTTTCCTGGACCCGGGATCTTTCTGTAGCTGGCGATACATTGTATTATCCTTGCACCTAATGCACACAAAGAATCCTTGGATCACCTGCCTCGTGAAGTATCCGTAACTAGGATAGTCTTGCACCGTCGTGATCACCGCCGCTCTCATATCGAAATATTCTTGTGCAGCAGCATCCCACGTACAGGCTCCGTCTTCCCATAGCGTGGCCAACTCCTCTTTCAACAGCGTGAGATACAGATTGATGACTGTACCGGGCTGTTTTGGCCCTTGAACTAGCATACTCATGGTTACGTACTTCTTCTTCATGCACAGCCAGGGGGAGGTTGTAGATCCATACAAACACGGGCTAGATGCTATGTGTGCTGCTCTGGCTTCTGAACGGATTGAGTCTGTCGGTGCTCATGCCCAGCCTGAGGTTCCTTGACTCTTTCCCGAACCTTTGGTAATATTCGAGGTCCAATGCCTTCCATTGGATAGCATCCGAAGGGCACCTAGGCATTTCCTCCTTTTCCGGATCTTCGTCTTCTGGCCACTTTTTTTCCGTGTGCCGGCGCATGAGATGTGCTTCCTTAGGGTCCGTGAAATACCGCTACAGACGAGGCGTAAGAGGAAAGTACCACACCACTTTTCTAGGAGCTTTCTTGGTCCCTCTCTTGTATCGAGAGGTCTTGCACACCGGACACGTGGTCTTCTCCGTGTCCTTGCCCCGGTAGATGATGCAATCATTTATGCATACGTGGTATTTTATGTGCGGTAGATCGAGAGGACACACGACTTTCTTTTGGCCTCGGTGATACTAGTCAGACATGTGTTCCCCTTGCGAAGATCATGCCAATTCCATGTTGTCGTTGAAGCATTCGTCGGTAATTTTGTGTTTCTCCTTCATCTCTAGAGCCCTGAGTGTTACATTCAAACAGGTATCCCCATTGTTGCATCCGTCAAACTATGGAGTAATCACATCTTTCTCCATTTACTCTAGCTTACCTTCTCTCTAGTTGCGGCTCTAGCGTTACTCATCTCCCTAAGAAGCAGCTCTTGGTAATGAGGGTCTCGCAACCAGCTCGAATCATGCCCGACACCTTGATCTTCATGTTCCTGCCCGGCGCCACCTTGATTATCTTCATGTTCATTCCCGACGCCATCTGCTTGATCTTCATCATGTTCATGCCTAGCGCCACCTTGATCTTCATGATCACCTGCCCCGCCCGCATCTTGATCTTTGTATTCACCATTATTGACATCCTCATCATCATCTTCGTCATTACGTATCCATCGAGTGTAGCCATCCATGAAACCTCGTCGGAGCAGGTGCGACTCCAGCATTCCGCAATCATGCTTTATCAAATACATCAGTTTGTAGTTGTGACACGGACATCTTATCTTTGCCATGTTTGTCCGTGCCATGTCGGACCTCGCGCATCTCATCCACCTATCCACGAGGGGTGTGCTCAGTGGTCGGACCATGGTCGCCTACGCGGTATACAAAGAGCAAAATAATAATTAGAGCATGGATGTCGAGATCGCCGAAAAAATTCGGCATGACCTCCCCTAAAAATAGGACATCCGTCGGGTGCCAGAAATTCGCCGAAATGGAAATGAATCGATATTCTGGTGAAGTCCCTGCACAAAACAAAGGAAGCACACAACACAATCTAGTCGGTGTCGCTGACAACACGCATACATGCAAAATGCCTTCACGCTTCCTCCAACAACGACTAGGAATACGAGAGCCGGAGAAGAAGTAAAGTGAGATCTTGTAGATCTAGAAGTGATAGATCTTTCACTTACATATGTGTGTCAACCAATAGAGGTTTGGCAAGCTTATATGGTGAAACAATGGAGATAATAAGGTGGGGAGGAGGAGGGGGCGACCAGGTCTTTCTTTGTGTGGAGGAGAAAACAGGTGAGAGAGAAGTGAGTGGGGTGTAGGTGCATGTGCATGTGCCAAAAAAGTGAAAAGGGTGGCGAGATTACTCGAGGCGCATCCAACATAATATGCGCCTTGTATACATAGAATACCTGAGGCGCATCTACTCGAGTGGCTGGCGCCTACCACCTCCCAGGCCCACATCACTTACTCGAGGCGCATCTCATAGTGATGCGCCTCCAATATTGAAAAATACTAGAGGCGCATATCAGCTGGTGCGCCTCCTATATTATCACACATACGACCACTAGGTCCACCCACTTTACTCGAGGCGCATCTGCCTCTTATGTTCCTCAAGTAGTTAAACTATTCGAGGTGCATATCGAGCAGATGTGCCTCGAGTAAGGGGCAGCCAGATCTGGTCCGGACATACAATATAGGAGACACATCCCTCAAGAATGTGCCTCTAGTATTAATATATAGGAGTCGCACCATTTAGGCATGCGCCTTGTATATTTAGTGGAGGCGCATACTTGAGGGATGTGCCTCCTATAAGCATGTCTCCTATAGGCTTTTCCCTTTTAGTGCCACGAGATCGAGCCACCAATGTCCAGGTTAGGGGTTAGGGTTTGTAGAGGGAAGTGAGGTGAACAGCTGCATGCCATGGTTGCTTCCTGGATCCTTCCCAAAGCTTGGCAAAAGATCTCCAAAGTTGCCAAAAATTAAGGTGACCATATCCTTAATTTGACAAGGGATGGAAAGCTTGCATGCAGAGTGGCTTAGGATTTTGGTTTAACCATGGCTAGGGGTGGGTTTTGTAGTACACATAACAGGGTACTATGATGTGTGATTACATGGCCAAAGTGAATCATGGTTAGCCCATCCTAAAATGGAACTTTTTAAGGGTTTATGACTTAGCCATATTTCTAGGGGTCTTGTTCTAGATTCTAAAATAGCTGCAAGGTGTGTTACTAGCTAGTATCAAGTGATGATCTAGCATCCTAGGCATGTGATTAAACATAGAACACTACTAGCATGATAAGAAAGCAAAGGTAGCATGAAAACAATCAAGTGACCAAGTACCCACACTAAGCAAACATCATATGCAAGCAAAACCCCAAAAGTTTTATTTCCCCCTAATTTCTAGACATCTAACTAAACAAGCATGGGTGCAAAAGATGGGTTGTTACATTTTTCCTTTTCACTTTACCAAAATCAATTTGCATGGTCTTTTTCCTTGCTATTTTATTCTTTCCCTTTCCTTTGCAATGAAGATATACTTTCATAGACCAACTAGTTAAAAGAAGAGAACTTAACAACAAGATAGACATGAAGTTTGACTTTTGTCAAACACTTTCACCACTTTTTAGATGTCAGCAGTTAATGTTCTTGCCATCTAGTAACCAGTATAAACCTTATTCATGGATCCTTCAATCATGTCATATGCCCTACTCCACCTTTCCTTTCACTTTCCATAGAGCATATGTATTGAGATATCCATGACCCTCAATTTACTCAAAGATTACTAAGTTAGAACAAGAGTATCTCATGTCCCCTTGTCATCATCCCTTCCTAACTACTTGTTCTACAGAACCATATATTTACTACAAATTCAAGGCACCACTTTTACTTATAAATTCATGAGCATCATTTACTTGGATCATTCCTTTGTCGTACTTTTATTTTTATTTGGGAAGTTCTATGCTGGTCCGACACACTCAAATTAATCTAATTCAAGACAAGGTGTAGCTGAAACTTCTATATATGGGGCACACATCTGCATGAGTGTTACCCATAAATGTCCAAACAAGAGAATCATGGATGACACCATACTTTATATTTTATTCAAAAACCACTCGACCAAGGATACATGATAATACTCTAAAAGCTTTTCAAGCGCTGGGACAATTGATACCTAATAGATTAAAACAAAAAAACCTAAAGATTACTACTAAAAGCAAGCATGATAAACTAAAAAGCAAAGGACTTGATGGAACCCCCCCAAGCTTAGAGTGTTGTCGTCGGGTCTTTTTCCTTGGCATCTTTCTCCTCATAATGGGCATCCCACTCCATGAGCTTCCAAGTATAGGGCCTCCCATTGTAAAAGGACAGAGGTGGATCATTAAACTTGGTGGAGGAAGCTTCGGCGATCTTCTGGAAGCGATCTTCATACTCACGGTTCTAGTTTTATGCATCCCACATGAGGGCATGGAACCTATCCAGATGTGTGAGGGTGTGCACGCACTTGTCTTCTAGATCCTTGATCCTTGCCTCGTAGGCTTCAACCTTCTTCTCCATCTCAAGATTCATAAAGTGATGAGCATCAAGGCTGCATTCAACCACAGTGTCATACCTGAAAACGGTGTCCTCTAGGACGTTTTGTCTTTCCTCCATGGTGCCCTCGGTCTTAGGAGCTTTCACCTCCTCCATGAGTAGAACTCGCTCCTTGAAGGTCAAGGTATTCATAGGAGCCACCATGGACTTGAGGTAGCGGTTCACCATGCCCTTCTTTTCAGAGTTATCTCCTCCAAGATTGGATATGGAGCTTGCCATGGCTAAAAAGCTGAAAGGACAGGGCAGAAAACAAGGCTCGCCTCAAAAAGACTCGGTGCGAGATTCAATCGACAGAAATGGGTATATATTGGTGATTTTTAGGGTAAGACGATCATCTCGAGATGAAACGGGGGCGAAGCAGACTCCGGAGTGGAAAAAGAGGTAGGGTGGCATGCCCAAGGCAAGGGGCGTGCCATGAAGGGAATATGCCCGAGAGGCAATAATAAAGTGGTTATTATGTTATTCCATGTTTATGATAAATGTTTATTTTTCATACTATAATTGTGTTAATTGGAAACATTAATACATGTGTGGTTAATAAACAAATAAAGAGTTCCTAGTTAAGCCTATCATATAAACTAGCTCGTTGATTAACTAGATGATCAACGTTTCCTGATCATGGACACTGGATGTTGTTAATAACGAGGTGACAATGTTGGTGGAATGATGTGATGAACATTCATCCGAAGAATAGTAATACGATCAAAGTCATTATGTTTACATTGCTATAACATCATGCAAAGTAACTTTAATCCTTAGACCATGAGATCATCTTAATTGCTAACACCGAAAGAGTACTTTGATAACATCAAACGTCACATCGAAACAGGGTGACTATAAAGGTGGGTTTGGGCACTCTTGAAGTGTTATGTTGAGGCTCATCGATAAAGAGTGGGATTTTTCCATCCTAATGACAGAGAGATATACTCAGGCCCTCTCAGTGATATCACATTAACATAGCTTGCAAGCAAGTGATAAGTGAAGGAGATATGCCCTAGAGGCAAATAATAAAAGGGTATTATTGTCATATCTCATTAGTTCATAATAGTTTTATATCATGTTATAACTGTATCAAGCAGAAACATTGATACAGGTGTGGTGTACAAACAAACCAAGGTCCCTAGTAGCCTCTATTCAACTAGTTCATTGGGCAGACGATGATCAAGGTTTCCTGATCATGTCCTAAACAAAAGTCACTGACAATGAAGTCATATCATCTGGAATGATGTGATGGAAACTTTCCACCAATGATTGTTGCAACACGATCATGTCACTTAGTTCATGTTGCAATTGTCAGAAACAGATTGTCGTAATCCTTAGACCGTGAGATCATATCAATCACTGTTAACGGAGGATGCTTTGACTCTATCAACCATCATCTCGTGATAGGGTGATCATTAAGGTACACGTTGGGTATCCAAAGTAGCATGTAGAGGCAATATGCTTCAAGATAGGGAATTGATCTCCTGTGTGATGGGAAGATACAACTAGGCCCACTCGGTGAATTACATCCATGTTGCTCAACACATGACTAGCTCATAGGGATGGTATTTCACGGGAACGAGTAAAACAATACTTGTTGGAAATAAGATTGAACAAGGTACCGTGATACCGATGATCAAATCTCGAAGAAGTCTTGTATTAAGAACAAGGGAATTGGATATATCGTTTCAGGTTTGACACGATGGAGATTCGTGGAGTGCATAGGGGTCACATGGGCATCCCGGTACCTCTGTTGATCATTGATATGGATCATGTCTAGAGCATTCTCGAACAATAGGGAAACAAACTTAAGGGCGATACGATGCTTGGAGATACTCCTGCTAGATGGAATCATGAAAGAAAGAGAAATTGAAATCGTTCTGGAGAGATCCGAAGTTGTTCGGAGAAAGAAGGAAAGGAAAAAGACCGAAAGGTATTTCAGATAAATGAAAATTTAATATATGCATTTATTATATGTTAATTGTGAATTAACATATACTAAATAAATATTTAAATTCACATTTATGAAGTGACTTTCTCATTAGGCCAAAATCCTGGAGGAAATTGGCCTGTGAGAAAGCCATAGGAAAAAGGCAAAGAAAATAGCAAAAGGGGCTAGTTTTTGACCCGCCCACGCGCATGGGCGGTAGGTAGTATCCATCGCCCAGGGCAAGCGCCAGCCACTGGCCGCCGCGCTAGGCCCGCTCTACCCCGGCCCAAGGAGCTCGCGGGGGAGCTGGTACCCGGGGCGGACCGGCTGATAGGCCGCACGCCTGGTGAGTAGGCCCACCCGGCCGAGGCTCCCTCCCACCCCAATCGCCACGCCAGGCGGCCGCTGGGCATTGGGCCGCGGTCACGGTGAGCCCACTCAGGTGTTGTTGACTATGTCAGGCCACACTACGTCTTTGGCGAGCCATGGTGTCTTTGGGCGGCCACGACCCAGCACCCCGTTTAGCACATCTGATTGTTTGCCTCTTTTTCTTATATTTTCCTTTGACTTTAGTCCCATATGGCTAACCCAATGGAGAGGGCACGCACCCCTCCGCCTATATAAAGGGGTGCCCATTGGAGGATTAAAATACACAATAATTGAGTTATTCCCTTTGGTTGGAATATTCCCTCCTCTCTCTCCAGTTGACTTTGCCGTGGCATGGTCCCAGGGAAAGGACTGTCCGTGAAAAGTCAATGCATCTATGGCACACTATTGTGCTGTAGTGATTCCGCCAGGAGGTCTACTTCCGCAACCCCAACAGGGATCAAGGAGTTAGGGAGTCGTCACATTGCACCGTATGCATGTGATAACTCGGCGGGGCTATTGAAGCTTCCAGGCCATCGTACAAGGACCTGGACAAGGGGTGACATGCGAGGAGCTTCACGACCTTGAGGTCGGACAAGTACGACTACATCATCCATGCTACTACATGAGGGTAACGCTCTCTCGGTCTTCAAGGGTACGTTACTGTTGTCTTCCTTTGTTACTGCATTACTTCTAGATACATCCTTGGGCATTCAAGTGTTCTGCATAGTTTAATTTTTTGTTATCTTCTACGGAAACCCTTCAGTGGTATCAGAGCCTAGATCTATGGTTAGTATGCTAGTATGGATAGACACATGCAAAGTGTGGGCATCGATACATTAGTAGTTACCTTCCCACGTGTATTTGTTTATATTGTGGTACTGTGAGATGAAGCGGCCCAGACCGACCTTACACGTATTCCTAAACGAGACTGGTTCCACGCTCGACATATGGCTTGTATAGTATAAGTGGCTAGCGGGTGTCTATCTCTCTCATAGTAGTTGATATAGCATTTACAACAGAATGCCCCGAAAGGGGTGTAGTAGCAACAACTATTGTATCCATATTGTGGTTGGAAGTTCGTAGGTAAAAACAGTTCTATCGTGAAAGCCTTAACAACCACGTAAAATCTGCATTAGATAGAGTAGAGGCATCTAACTTTATGTTGCGGGGAAGGCTTTGTGATGTGATATGGTTGCAAGTCATGTAAAGGTAAGGTAGTTTACTTTTCCTATTGCTAAGTCATGTAGTAGTAATCATCACGATGATGAACAACAAGACTGATGGTGTTATGCACTTGGCACCAAGCTGGAGCACCAAATGGAGATCATGGAGCGGGAAGACAACCATGTCACATCACATGATTAGATATGATTTAATCTCTGTATGCATCTTATTTGAGTGCTGGTATTAGATACACAACGATAGCATTTAAATAGGATGATACCTAAATTAATACCAATGAAAGTGTTCTCCCTTAGTGTGCACCACCAAGAAAGTTCTTCGTTATGAGGCAGGCCGTGATGATCGGGTGTCAGACATATCTGTGTTCGCATATGGTGGGTGTAAGCCATGTTGCACAGCGTATACACTAAGGTTGAGTTGGCGAGCCTAGCATATGTAGATATGGCCTCGGAACATAGTGATCGAAAGATCAAGCACGAGTCACATGGATGATGTGATCGACCGATAAAGTCCACCCTAGCACCCACATCAAAGGCCGTGATGATCAGGGATGATGTGGTGAAAAGGGGTCGTGTAATCACTTAAACTGTCTTTTAGGGATGATAGTTTAAGTAGGAGTTCATTTGAAGTCCATATTATGAACTTAGTCTATTATGGCCATCCCCTTAGTTCAGGACATATATAGTCCATTAATGAACATGGAGAAACTTAAGTTAGATGGGTCGATTTTCATTGACTGGTACCAATGCTTGAGTAGGATCCTCATAGAAAACCATCTCCTCTATGTCCTTTGTGGACCCCTATAAGATTTCTCTTGATGAATCCGACGGTAGAGAAGATACGACTCTTCGTGACCACCGTGATACCTTTGCCAAGGTCGAACCCAAAGTTGGGATCATCATTAGCGGAAAGTGTATATGTGATATACAAGGAATGAACATTTCCATGAAATGCTTATGCAGGTTTCAAGTATTGGATACTTAATCTTGTTTTAGTGAAAATAGGACCCTCTACATAAGAATTACAGAATGGAATGTGGCGATGATGGCGTGATGATGGCAAGCAAGCTAGTTGATGGCCAACTACTCTCCTTCCCTCGAAGTTTATAATTAGGATTAGAATATTTGAATAAAAGCTTTGTAATCAAGTTTGTGAAACATATTAGCGTGTCTTGCTTATTGCAAGACAGTTATTCATATTAATAAGAAACAATTTAGTTGTTCTGTTTGAATGATCTTCTTTATGTTTCACATTAGGATTATGAACAAGTTATTCTAGTCTTTATCAATATGATAAAAGGACGTTTATGAAAATTGCCAAACAATATTCAAGTTTAAATAATGAATAACACTATTGTTTAAGTCATTATGGTTACTGCATGTTTTTCATATTAATGAAGATCAAGGTCTTAGATATTTAGTCTAGAGACTTTGCAAAACCATGCCTTGTTGGGCAGAATGACTAAAACTCCGCATTCTGGTAAAACGGTGATATGCGAAGAAGTGTTGAATTTTATACATACAATGTATTGTACTTTCAACAGATAGTGGAAATCATTATTTGGTGAGTTTGGGTAAATATGAGCATTTACTTGATGAAACACAAGGTTGAAACTATTTGATTTGTTCAAATGATTTCAAAATGAAATGAATATAAGATTAACAAGAATTCGAAAGTTGTTGCGATTTGATCCAAGTGATTTCGAATTCAGGTTAATAGCAAACTTGCATATAAGGGACTTGTGAAAAAGGTTTCACGAATTATGGCTGTTGGACTAATCAAATAGTATTGATATGTCTAATAAATCATAATCATAGTGTATAAGATACATATGGTCCAAATGATCTTCGAATGGTTTGATGTTAGGAATTATACTTAGAGATCGAATTAGTAAACACTCAAAAGTATTAGGAACATCTAATGATTCGCGGAAACAGCACCATATGAGATATGGGAATCTCGAGTTTCAAGAGACCTCGATAGTTCGAGATCGTTGCGAATAGTAAGTCTTTGTGGTATGTTCTTAGTAACACTATTTCCAAACTAATTCCCGAAGAAGACAAAGTTTGTATTGTCTCAGCGAGGTACTTCTTTTGAGAAAAAGGTTCTCATAGAAGTGTTAGTGGAAAGGAAAAAGTGTAAGCAAAAGGTTTTGACCTTACCTCTAAATTGTCAAGAATGTAAAATAGAATATGTTCCGGAAACAAACTTTACAAATAGTGGGAAACTATAATGATATGATCATAAGTGTTTCAGCTAATACTTTATGAAAGTAGGATTCAAGAACTTGTTCTGCTGGTTGCAGAATTCCATTCTTGATTCACTTGTCCTATTATTGGAATAAGACATACCTACGAACTACAAAGGAAGTTTGATGGACCTAATATAAGAAATGACTTAGAAGTCATGAAATCCCAAATTAAGTAACATTTGAGATTATGAAGTAAAAGTTACTTGATCTCATTAAGTAATGGAATTTACTTAATCCTTCTAGTAAACTTCAAAGTTGAAAGGATTGAAATGAAACTTAAAAGGAAGATATAAAAGCTTATTTTGTCACAAAGCTGTTTTGACAAATGCTTAATGTCTACTGGACTTAATCAGCAAATATGTCCAAATTGGAAATTGGTAGAGGACTATTCAAAACTGCAAAGTCTTCAAGTATATGAAGAGAGAGGTTGTAACTAGTACAACAAACAGGTTTTGATCAATCAGGAATTGCTGAAGTATTGTAACAGAAAATTATTGATTTGATGTAAGATCAAAGCATTTTGGATTTGCCAGGATTATCGAGAAAAGTTTGCAAGTTGAGTGGGAGCTAAGAAGTTTTACCCAATATAATATGTGGACGACATATTTGAGTGGGAGATGAGTGACATCCTAGAATATCAAATATTGATGAAATATTTGAGTGGGAGCGTGACAATGTTCTTATAAAGAATAAATATTCTAGAGTGATTTCTGAATTACTGAATCAAGTTTGAACGCAACGA
Organism: Avena insularis; assembly: GCA_023614405.1. Lineage (NCBI taxonomy): Eukaryota > Viridiplantae > Streptophyta > Magnoliopsida > Poales > Poaceae > Avena > Avena insularis. Next base: position 72,483,998 of record CM042692.1, on the reverse strand, counting down.
AAGCGTGGTTGGACATCAAAGTGAAAGTGTTACACTTTGATTGAAATTTACATAGATATAGAACTATAAGGATACTTCAATGTTAGCAAGTATAATTTTGGTCTTGAGAAAGTTCGACTTTCGACTAAGTGTGTTTGATAGTTATGCATGACATCCTGAAAGTTCTATTGACTGATAGATCATCATTGTGTAAACTAGAAAACAGAAGTCTCACTTTATCACCAAAATGCTAAAAACATTATATGATAATGGTGTGAATGTCAAACAGTTGATATTAATGACTTGCAAAATAGGACCTTATGAATCTGGTAAAACAGATTTAGGACAGGAAGTCCTCCATGAGCAAGCATGATCAATAAATGCACATGAGCCATGGATTATGATTAGTAGCAATGCAACTAGATTATTTGTACTCTAGTGCAAGTGGGATACTAAAGGAGATATGCCCTAGAGGCAAATAATAAAAGGGTATTATTGTCATATCTCATTAGTTCATAATAGCTTTATATCATGTTATAACTGTATCAAGCAGAAACATTGATACAGGTGTGGTATACAAACAAACAAGGTCCCTAGTAGCCTCTATTCAACTAGTTCATTGGGTAGACGATGATCAAGATTTCCTAATCATGGGCTAAACAAAAGTCACTGACAATGAAGTCATATCATCTGGAATGATGTGATGGACACTTCCCACCAATGATTGTTGCAACACGATCATGTCACTTATTTCACATTGCAATTGTCAAAAACAAATTGTCCTAATCCTTAGACCGTGAGATCATATCAATCATTGTTGCCGGAGGATGCTTTGACTGTATCAACCATCATCTCGTGACAGGGTGCTCATAAAGTTACACGTTGGGTATCCGAAGGAGCATGTAGAGGCAATATGCTTCAAGATCTGGAATTGTTCTCCTGTGTGACGGGAAGATAGAACTAGGCCCACTCGGTGAATTATATCCATGCTGCGCAACACATGACTAGCTCATGGGGATGGTATTTCACGGGAATGAGTAAAACAGTACATGTTGGAAACAAGATTGAAGAAGGTATCGTGATACCGATGATCAAATCTCGGAGAAGTCTTGTATCGAGAACAAGGGAATTGGATATATCGTTTCAGGTTTGACACGATGGAGATTTGTGGAGTGCATAGGGGTCACATGGGCATCTGATCCCTCTGTTGATCATTGATATGGATCATGTCTAGAGCATTCCCGAACCATAGGGAAACACGCTTAAGGGAGATACAACCCTTGGAGATACTCCTATTAGATGGAAGCATGAAAGAAAGAGAAATCAGAATCATTCCGGAGAGATCTGAAGTTGTTCGGAGAAAGAAGGAAAGGAAAAAGGCCGAAAGGTGTTTCAGATAAATGAAAATTTAATATATGCATTTATTATATGTTAATTGTGAATTAGCTTATACTAAATAAATATTTAAATTCAAATTTATAAAGTGACTTTCTCATTAGGCCAAAATCCTGGAGGAAATTGGTCCGGGATAAAGCCACTAGAAAAACACAAAGAAAAATAGCAAAAGGGACTGGTTTTTGACTAGCCCACGCGCATGGGCGGTAGGTAGTATCCATCGCCTAGGGCAGGTGCCAGCCGACGGCTGCCATGCTAGGCCCGCTCAACTCAGCCCAAGGAGCTCGCGGGGGAGCTGGTGCCTGGGGCAGACCAGCTCACAGGCCACGCGCCTGGTGAGAAGGCCCAACCGGCCAGGGCTCCCTCCCACCGCAATCAACACACCAAGCCACCACTGGGCATCGGGCCACGGTTATGGCCAGCCCACTCGAGCGCTGCTGACCACGCCAGACCGCACTACGTGTTCGCGGGCCATGGGTGCCGGGAAGCCTACCCGGCGACCAGTAGCTGGCTATTGCCATTGCAAAATGCAAGCTGCGCCGCTGCTCAGTGAGTGGGGCCAGCCCACCCGGCTGCCCTAGCTTAGCCCATCCGGTTGTTTGCCTCTTTTTCTGATATTTTCCTTTGACTTTAGTCCCATATGGATAACCCAATGGAGAGGGCACGCCCCCCTCCGCCTATATAAAGGGGTGCCCATTGGATGATTAAAATACACAATAATTGAGTTATTCCCTTTGATTGGAATACTCCCCCTCTCTCTCCAGTTGACTTTGTCATGGCACGGTCCCAGGGAAAGGACTATCTGCGAAAAGTTGACGCATCTGCGACATGTCGTTGTGCTATAGTGATTCTGCCAGGAGGTCTACTTCCGCAACCCCAACAGGGATCAAGGAGTTCATGAGTCATTGCATTGCACCGTATGCATTTGATAACTCAGCGGGGCTATTGAAGCTTTCGGGCCATCGTACAAGGACCTAGACAAGGGGTGCAAGGAGCTTTCCGACCTTGAGGTCGAACGGGTACGACTATATCATCCATGCTCCTGCATGAGCGTAACGCTCTCTCGGTCTTCAGGGGTACGTTATCGTTGTCTTCCTCCATTACTGCATTACTTCTAGATAGATCCTTGGGCATTCAGGCTGTTCTGCATAGTTAATTTTTTTGTTATCTGCTATGGGAAACCCTTCAATAAGATCACTAGAATGTTATATCACGGGAATGAGAAAATAGTACTTGTTGATAATGAGATTAAACAAGGTATGGGGATACCGATGATCGAATCTCCGACATGTAATATATCGTGAGACAAAGGGATTTAGTTATAATGTTAAAGGTTCTCACAATCACTAGAGTCATCATTGAATGTGTGGGAGTCAGTACAGATCTCTAGGTCCCGCTACTGATTATTGATCGTAGAGAGGTCTTGATAATGTCTTCATTATTCGTGAATCGTAGGGTGACACACTTAAGGGATACTGACACCATTTGGAGCAAATATGATACCAGAGAAATATTATGAAAGCATTGGAATTAGTTCGATGGACACCGAAATTGTTTTGAGTGAAATTGCTGAAATTGGTTCTGCATGTGATATCGAAATGTTGCAAGGGGTTTTATGTGAATGTTTGTTAATTAAAGTAATTAAGAAAATTCTGAATAAAAGAAATAAAAATGGTTTTTATTTAATGAGAGCTTGCATTTTGGTGGAAAAATAATGCATATTGAGTGGAGTTGGTTTAATGGGAGTGGGCTTAGTGGAAGCTCCACTCACCATTATGGAGGGAGAGGTGGGAGCACCATCATTCCCATGCACATGGAGCCTTGGGGGCTACCCCTTCTCCCTATAAAAGAAGCTCCCCTCATCCTCCATCTCACACCTCCTCGTGAAGTATCTCTCCCCCTCTAGAATATTCCCCATAGCTTCAAGTTAGCCAAGTACATGTTCCCGGTGACTTTCTTTGGAAGGATTTGCTGCTTCTACTGCTTTGCTAGAGCGAGGACTCAGAGGTTGTCAGGGTACCGAACATGCGTGAGATTGTGGATGTACAGCTGCTTTGCGGTGCTGGACTTCATCATGATATTTAGATCGACAAGTGAAAGACTACATCATCCACGAAATCAGATTTAGTTAACAAAGCTTTTCAGTCTTCGAGGGTAAGATCTCTATGGATGTATATCCAGATATTGATTGTATCTAAGTAGATAGATCTTGGTGCTTAGTTGTTTATATCGTAGGAAATTTTTCGTTTTCTATGCTGCAAACCCAACTGTGGTATCAGAGCCTGATCTATGCCTAGATGCTTTGCATGGGTAGAACACATATGATTATGTGGGTGCTGATGATCAGGTTATTGCATCTTCTATGTATTTTGTATATTGCTGGCATAGTGGGATGAAGTGGCCCGGACTAACTTTACATGTCCTCTCACATGAGACATGTTCCACACTTAACATGCAACTAGTTTTTCATAAGTGGCTAGCGGGTGTGTGTGTCTCCTGCTATAGTCAATATCTGAATTACAACGAGTTGCTAATAATTTTATTATCATCATTGTGGTTCCATGTTTGACGAGGGGTAACCTCGGCAATGCCCATGGTTATGGACTTAGGGTTTCGAGGAAAAGAGAATGCTAGGGATTTAGTCGGCTGATCAGACAAACAAGGGAGTCAAAGTCGTGTGATTTCTTATGGACAAATCGATTACATATTGCTCAAGGATTTTCTTGGTAACTCTCTGTTCGCTCCTGCCAGCCTATATATAATAGGTTGGGTCCCGAAGCTGTATGTAGATAGCTTACAGATTATGATTACAACAGAGGTACAATGTCGGTTTCTATTCCCTTATCTAGCAAAATATATCTTCCATCAGATGCTTCGTGGGCCTTCTTTTATGGGCTTCATGGGCTATGAGCCTTTATGCAGCTAGGGTAACCAATCATAAGAACCTGAGTAATCATACCCATGTCAGTAGCCCCCGAGACTCCATCTGAATCATAGATTCGGGTTGAGTCTCAAAGATAATTTTATGATCTGAAGTTTTCTTTACAATATATTTATATTAATCTGTAGGTATTTGGTAAAACATGCCTGATGCATCCGACAGATCGGGAATTAGTTAATTGCTCCTAGGAAAAAACACTTTAGACCTACATCAAATTCAAGTCCTCAGGCTTGAACTCGGAGTTTTACTAGTGTAACTCAGTTCGAGCCGCTTAGGTCTTATCAAATACTAAATCCTGTTTCTATTATGTTGGGTACCCAATGCATCCGTCGGGATTTTTCATCGTATCTTCGATACGGATAATTTACTGGCAGAGCGCATTCATGTGTGGTTACCAAGCCACACAGGGCAAGTATCAAGATCTTACCTCCATGTCATGGACACAACATTCAGAGTTTTATCGCGTCAGGCACAGTCTGAGGTTTTCATGATTTTATCGACTGCCTTGTTTGGCTGCTGGAATTGCTAAAGTTATTAGCTTTTTAATTTTTCGGATGATGTTTATAAATGCTCCCGATGGGAGTAACCTATTGAGGATACACTAATGTAATACTCAAAGGCTCTTTTTTATTTTTCACTTTGCTAGATCTTTAAGTTTTATTGAGTGTGATTTAAACACACGAGGATAATATTTCTTCGGGTTATGTTCCGACCTTACATATAAAGCATAGTTTTCTATCGGGTGCGCGACAGTGCTCCTGATGGGAGTAGCCTCTGAGGCTATGTTAGGATGCCTGCATCGGGACATAGGCTCACAATTTTTGGTTCGTTTAACCAAAGTAACTTATACAAAGTTTATGAATATTTTGCCTGTCACAATATATTTTTAATGATAAAGCCCCCGAGTGTGGGCAAAGAGATAATGTAGAAAAAAATTAAATCTGAGTTTGGAAACTTATCCTTTATTTAAAATCTGAAGACGAGGATACATGCTTTTGGCATACTTGCCTGGCCATTGGCCTTATTGAAGAACATCGTGGCTAAGAAGCCAGGTCATAGGCTATTTTAATGTAAATTGCAAGAAAAATAAATTTTAAGCATAAAAACGCCGTAGTTGTGCAACGTTCCATGGGTTGGAGTATTTAACTCCTGTCTTCTTATCTTGAAGCTGATATGCCCCACCAGGGATTACTTCGGTGACAATGTAAGGCCCTTCCCATGGTGACTCCAGTTTTTGGTGACCATCTTGCTTGAGGCGAAGGACCAGGTCCCCTACGACGAAGGACCTAGGACGCAATCTTCGGTTGTGGTAGTTGTGAAGGTTCTGCTAATATATGGTGGCCCTTTGTAGAGCAACGCCGCGAGCTTCATCGAGTGCGTCGACGTAATCCTCGAGTGCTTCCTTGGATGCTTCCTCGTGATATTCAGTGACCCGTGGAGACTCGTGAGTTACTTCGACTGGAAGAATAGCTTCAGCACCGTGGACCAAAAAGAAAGGTGTTTCTCGTGTCGAATTATTTGGAGTAGTACATAGGCTCCACAAAATTGAGGGTAACTCATCAACCCATGCTCCTTTTGCTCTATCAAGCGGTGCTAGCAATCTTTTCTTAATACTAGTGGTAACAAGAACATTGGATTTTTCTACTTTCCCATTGGTTTGCGGGTGGGCAACTGAGGCATAGCTTACTTTTATGCCCATCTCCTTGCAGTACTCCTTGAACTCATTGGAGGTGAAATTAGTTCCATTGTTGGTGATGATGATGTTTGGTATGCCAAATCGAAACACTATTGATTTGATGAAATTCACAGTCGAAGTTCCATCCTGGCTAGTAACAGGCATTGTTCAATCCACTTGGTGAACTTGTCGATTGCTACTAGCAGAAAGACGTGTCCCCCTGGCAATGACTTGTGAAGTTTACCCACCATATCAAGACCCCATTGAGCAAACGACAAGCGAGAGGTATGGGGTTTAATTCAGTAGTGGGTGCACCGGGTTTTCTTGCGAATCGCTAACATGCTTCACTTGTTCGTACAATATCCTTCACATCTTGTACTGCTGTGAGCCAGTAGAATCCTGCCATGAAGGCTTTGGCAGCAATTGCTCGGCTGCTGGCGTGATGACCACATACTCCTTGATGTATGTCTTTGAGTATAATCTTCCCTTCTTCGGGTGTAACACAATGCTATAACACACCCGAAATAATTCTTTTATATAGCTCTCGCTTGATGATCCTAAAGGCTTTGGATCGACGAGTGTTTCGTCGTGCTTCTATCACATCCTCGAGAAGTTATCCCCTCAACATGTATGCTATGTACGGCTGCATCCATGTAGGTCCTAGTATCATGACTTCGTAGATTTCTATCTCCTCTTCAAGGACTTCTTCTTCTGTGTTTTCATGTGTTGGTGTAGCCCCCGAATCTTTCTGCGGCTTGACCTTCTTTCGTGTTTTTGGCACTATTACTTCAGAGACCCTTTTGGCTTTGATGGAGTGCTCCGTTATTTCTTCCTAGAAAACTCTGGGTGGTACTGGTAACCATAAGGATCCGGTATTTTCCAAATTGTCGGCTTCTTCATTGCTTGTGATTCCTATGTGTGAAACTTCACACCCATCAAATTGAGCTTCCATGATGCTGTATAGATCACGGTAGGTGACCATGTTGTCGCTGATAGCGTCGCACTTGTTCATTTCTTGTTGCGCTACAAGATTGGAGTCACCAAATATTCTCAAGCAAGTTGCACCACAATCTTTGGTCATACACATGTTGTGCAATAGGGCTTCATATTCAGCTTCATTATTCGACGCATTTGCAAAGCTCATCCAAAGTATGTACCACATTTTATCGCCTTGAGGTGACACCATATAGACACTGGCTCATGTTCCTTCTATCCTTTTGGACCCATCGAAATACATTGTCCATGCACTAGAAAGATCCAGCGGGCCCGCGCACTTTAGTTTTGTCCATTCAGTAATAAAGTCAGGAAAAACTTGTAATTTAATTGTCTTGTGTTTCTGGTATGTGATATCTCGAGGTGATAGCTCAATGCCCCATAGAGAGATGCGCCATGTAGCTTCTGGATTATGGAGAATATTGGAGAGTGGGGCTTCATTGACCACTATGATCGGGTGTTCCAAAAAATAATGATGTAGCTTGCGTGCTGTCATGAAAACTCCATAAGCTAGCTTCTGATAGTGCGGATACCTTGGCTTGGATGGAGAGAGGACCTCACTTAGGAAATAAACTAGTCTTTGAACATTATGGGTTTTCCCTTCTTCGGGTCGCTCGACGACCAAAACTATGTTGACCACCTGATTAGTAGCTGCAATGTAGAGAAGTAGGGGTTCTTTTTCTCGTGGAGACACGACGATAAGAGATGTCAAAACCGTTTTCTTGAGATCCTCAAAGGCGTGCTAAGATTCGTCCATCCATTCGAGATTTCTTCATGAGAGCATAGAATGGCAATGCTTTTTTGCCTAAACAGGCGATAAAACGGCTAAGTGCTGCAACTCGCCTAGCTAGTTGATGCACGTCCTGAAGATTTGTTGGCTTTTTCATTGTGAGGATTGCCTGTATTTTTTGGGATTGGCCTCTATTCCCCTTGGTGATACAAGGTATCCGAGGAGTTGCCCCGCAGGGACTCCAAAGGAGCACTTCATCAGGTTGAGCTTGATGCAGTATTTGTCGAGGTTATCAAATGTCTCTCGGATGTCATTGATAAGGGTAGACCCTTGTTTTGTTGTGACTATGTCGTCAATGTAAACTTGTACACTTTTTCCAATTTGGCTTCCTAGGCAGTTTTGCATCATCCGCTGATATGTTGCACCCGCATTTTTCAGTCTGAAGGGCATTATTGTGTAGCAAAATACACCATAGGTTGTGACAAATGTTCTTTTATCCTGGTCTTCCTCCTTCATACGAATCTGATAGTATCCTGAATACGCATCTAGAAAGGAAAGACGTTCGCACCCTGTAGTTGCATCGATTATTTGGTCGATTCGTGGTAGTGGGAAGTGATCCTTTGCACAATGTTCGTTTAAAGTAATGAAGTCAATGCACATACGTAGCTCCTTTTTGTTTTTTGGGACACATACTAGGTTTGCAACCCACTCTGCTTTCTTTAGTTCTTTGATAAACTTGGCGTCGGTTAGGCGATGGAGTTTCTTTCCAATGGCCTTTCATTTTGATTCCACGAAGCGGTGAAGTGACTGCTTTACTGGTTAGGATACAAGTTAAGTGCGTGCTCGGCGAGTTCCCTGAGGATTCCCGACATGTCAGCTGGTAACCATGTCAAAATCTCCCAATGCTCACAGAGGAACTTGATGAGCATGCTTTCCTATGCGGGACCAAGAATGGAGGCCACAAAGGTTGTCTTCTTCAGGTCAATAGGGTGGATTTGTACTTCCTTTGTATCCTTTGCAGTGTCAAAAGTCTTATCAGATTGACATGTGCCACTACTAGCGGTTCTACATTTTTTGATATTTTAAATTGCTCAAACTCGGTCTCCATCCTGAAGGATTCGGAGATTTTGTTGAATTCCTGATCGCAAATGTCAGAACGTGTAAAGCTGCCCTTCACTGTTATGACCTCTTTGGGGGCTGGCATTTTCATAACCAGGTACACATAGTGTGGTACTGCCATGAACCATACGAAGGCTGGGCGACCCAGGATCGCGTGATACTGCGATGGCCAGTCCATGATTTCGAACTCGAGCTTTTCACGTTTAAAATTTTCTTTGGATCCGAAAACAACATCAAGAAATATTTTACCTAAAGGAATTTAGGCTTTACCTAGGACTATGCCATGGAAAGATGTTTCTGTTGGTGCTAGGTTTGCTAAAGAGCAATTCATTGCCTTGAGTGTCTTGGTGTAAATTAGGTTGATGTTGCTCCCTGCATCCATGAAAACCTTACTCATATCAAACCCGCTGACTTGCGCCTCTACTATTAGAGCCGAGTGGCCAGGTCTTGGGACTCGAAGTGGGTGATCACCTCTGCTGAACGTGATTTCTTGCTCTCACCTATGGAGATATTGGGGTGTAGGTGGTAGCACTGTTACTGCCATATTTACTTGTCTTATGATCAGCTTCTGGGTCTTGTTAGACGGTCGCCTTTCTGAAGCATCGACATTGCACCGTTAGACCATGGGTATTCGTCTTCTTGATTTGTTGCATTTTATGGTTGTCCCGCTGGCGGATGTACTGGCGGTGGTGGTGGTGCACCAATGGATAAAGCTCTAGGTGGAGTGGCGTATCCTCGGCTTGCTGCTTCGGTTGCCTTTGTGTTGCATACCTCTTGCATCTTTAAAAATGTTCGGCAATCCTTCATGAGATGATTTGATTGCCTTTTGCATGTTGAATCGACGTAGAAGTGCATATTGCAGGGTCCTTCCAGGATTTGCATTATGGACATTGGTGGGTCCCGTGCTCTTGGCTGGTATCGATGTGTTGGTTGGCTTCCCCCATCATTGTCTCTATTGTTGCGGTATCCGTTGTTGTGATCGTCGCTTCTTCGGTTGTCCTCTCCTGAGAAACTAGCTGCAATGTAGCTTGGTCTGCCATATCTGTCGTTGCTCCATCATCTCCTATCATTGTTGCGTATGTCTCTGTCTTCTTCGGGTGAACGTGCCTGCTTATTGTGTACTGCGTCTTCTCTATCAGCCCAGCGATTTTCCATGTCCATTAGCCATGAGATTGTCTTGGGCTTAACCCGCCTCATCTCTTCTATGAACTCTCGTCAGCGAAGGCCGTCGTTGAAGGCTTCAATTGCCCTTTTGTTGGATATAGCTTCATTTGAATTTTTGATGATGTTCCACCACTGGATGAAAGCTCGTATTGATTCTCCAGATTTCTGCTTGCATGCCTGCAATTTCTCCAGGGATGCAGGTTGCTTGAACATGGAATTGAAATTTCAGATGAACTTATCTTCAATATCTTTCCAGCTGCTAAAGGATTCTTCGGGTAACTGCCTTAGCCAGGATCTGGCGGTGCTGCTTAGGTGTAGATGTAGACTTTGCATTGCGGTGGCCTTGGAGCCACCCTATAGTTTGATGGTTTCTAGATAATTTGCCAACCAAGCTTTGGGTTCCTGGAGGCCATCATACTTCTGGCGGTCATGAGGGAGTTTGAAGTCCTTGGGTACTGGAGTCTTGCGAACCCGTTGGGTAAAGCAACTGGCTCCACATAATTCGTGATCATCCTTGCTTTCACCTCCATAGTATCTTTTCCTGCTGTGCTCTTCCCTGGATCTATCGATCCTGCACTATGTAATGTCGTCTCTTGAATCATTTTGTGGCTCGGAGCTGGAAAAGTGCACCCGATGTGGTGACCATAGTCGTTGGGTGTGCCCCACCTGCCGAGGGATGCTGCGACTGCGTGGGGATCTGTCGAGTTGTCGTGTGATTCCGTGTTCTGCTTGCGTAAGAGATGTTCCCACCATGCCGAGGTTCATGAGAGCGGAGCGATGGAGACTCGCACGAGGATCATCGGGTGCGGGTTGAGTTGTGATCAGGTATGTTTGCGTAGCTACAATTGTGGCTTGTGCTTTTTTTCTTTGATGTGTCCTGTTGGATCCACTGACATAAACGATAGATCGAGGTCTTGTGTCAGTTTGTTTCATTTGGCCTCAGGGATATTCTGCAGTCGTGAGGCTCCTCTCCTTGGTTGTTCTCCTCCAGTTACACTTCTTGATCCTTGGGTAGAGCTTAGTTGCGCCCTACGAAGGCTAGACTTTTGGCTAGCCTTTTTCTTTCGTCGAGTTGCCTCGGCTGTCATTGGGACCACACCCGATATTGTGTCCCTTGCTTTTTTCATGCTTCGGATGATAGCCAAAGAGTTTTCCATTTACCTTCACGCGGTTCTCCTCCTCCTTGAATTATGCAGTTGTTTGTTGGGTCTCCTTCATTTCTGTGATTTCCTACATTGTCATTTGACAAAATATCATTGGGATCAAGGATATGGTTGGCGTTGGAGTCACGCTGAGTTGAGGCGTCCCCGATGATCACGCACACTTGGTGGCGAGTTATGTATGAACTAGTGACGTCGTTATCAGATCCGAGGGAGACACTGTTTGGGGGATTAATGAAATCAAATGGTTTCTATTCTGGGTAGATTTCGGCCATCGTGATTCCGAAGTCGATACTTTCGCTGATTTCTCCGGGTTCAACGTTTACTGGGCTCAATCCACATGGTGGCGTTAGCTGGAAGTCTGATCCGAGGGAGAGATCATTGTAGAGACCATCAAGATCCCCTAGATCTGCTGATTTTCCAGATTTTTCTTCGCTGTTTGTCGGCTGTGGTTTAGATTCTATGGATGATCCGATGGAGGATGCAGGTATTGCCATGGGCGCAACTTTTTCGACCGACGGTCCTAACGAGATCGGAGCTAATAGGAGCGGTTCTTCGGGTTCCTCTACGTGAAAGTGGGAACTTCTGATGATGAGGTCGGATCCGCCATTGAAGTCGATGGGAACCAAGATAGGGGTGGGCGGGCGTGGTGCCACTTCTGTCGGATTGCTGCTTGATGAGAGGGGGGCCACCAAATCCATGACTCCAGCATTCAAGTTTCACACAGACGGTGCCAATTGACGAGGGGTAACCTCGGCAATGCCCATGGTTATGGACATAGGGTTTCGAGGAAAAGAGAATGTTGGGGATTTCATCGGCTGATCAGATAAACAAGGGAGTCGAAGTCGTCTGATTGCTTATGGTCAAATCGATTAGAGAGTGCTCAATGCTTTTCCCGATACCTCTCCGTTGGCTCCTCCCCAGCCTATATATAATAGGCTAGGTCCCGAAGCCGTATGCAGATAGGTTATAGAATATGATTACAACAGAGGTACAATGTTGGTTTCTATTTCCTTATCTAGCAAACTATATCTTCCGTCAAATGCTTTCTAGGACTTCTTTTATGGGCTTCGTAGGCTGTGAGCCTTTATGCAGCTAGGGTAACCAATCATAAGAACCTGAGTAATCATACCCATATCAATGTTCGTAGGTAAGAATGGTTCTATCTTCGAAAGCCCTAAGCCACGTAAAAACATGCAAAATATAAATTAGAAGCGTCTAGTTTTTGGTTTTGCTGGGCAAGTGCTATGATATGGTAATGTTATAATTTGTAGTATGGCTTGATACTCATGGAAATTATAACATACCAAAGTGTAAGTTCCATAGACCTTGGCCTTACACATATAGGAATGATGAAGATCATACCACGATGCACAAGATAGTGATCAAGTGCAAGAGCCATATCATATCACTTTTTGCACATGATGTTTCTTTGCATCTTATATTGCTTGTATGGCACTTTAGTAGCAATATAAGATGACCCCTCATTTAAAATATCAAGATAAAAGTGTGTTCTTGCTTTAGTATGCACCGTTAAGAAAGTTCATCATTTCGAGACACCACGTGATGATCAGGTGTGATAGACTCTATGTTCGCATACAACGGGTGTAAGACAGTTTTATACACACGATTAATAAGGTTCTTACTTGGTGAGCCTAGCATGTAGAGACATGGCCTCGGAACACAAACTGAAAGGTAAAGCATGAGTCATATGGTTGATATGATGACCATCTAGATGCTCGCCTTTGAAGCTACACCAACTCACTTGATGATCGGTCTTGGTGTAGTGGATCTGGTTCATGTAATCACCAAAAAGACATGAGGGATGTTGTTTTTGAGTGGGAGTTCATTTGTAGTTTGGATTATTTGAACTCGATTTATCATAAATTAAATTGAACTGAGTTTGCATAATTTGTTGTAGTCATTAGCATCTATTTACTACCTTATGCTTAGTTATAATTGAGATAATAAAACTATAGAATTATGGATATATACTTTACGAACTAGTATCAAATTGTTTTGAGTGTCAATCTAAAGTTTAAAAATCATATTGCAAACTTTCAGAAAACTCTATTTACTCCATGAAGTTTTATAAGTAGTATTAAATAAAGGGTAATAATTCCAGTGTTAGTATCTAAAGTATCATGCTTGCCTCCATGATCCTTTATATTCATAAGATGTTTTTATATCAAGGTTATCTAGGAGCTGAAAGGATTGTTTCAGAAACCATCATGTGTGGAAGATATTGTGATATCTGAAACAATATTTTGGTTGCAATATGATAGAGTATAATTTAGCAAAATACATGTTCTCATATTGTACGAGAATTTGTGAAGGTTGGAGACGCTAGGTGTCCTAATCTTCCAAAAGGTTTTGGGAACTAACATTATACTCGCGATTCGCCTTTATAAGCTCTAGTAGCTTGATCATGAAAGTCTTCATGATAAGTATGAACAGAAGATATAGGTAAAATGCTTACTACGCTAAAATATTACTAAAGAATGGATTTTGAAACAATGCCAAACATTTGATGATGGTGATCCACTTCAAAGTGTAAGTCCAAATGTATTAGTATTTGACTATAAATGCTTTGAACTATGTGTCATGTGTATGGCGCCACTATTGATGTTGATAGATGAAGGAAATATGCCCTGAGAGGCAATAATAAAGTTGTTATTAAGTATTCCTTGTATATGATAGATGTTTATTTTTCATGCTATAATTGTATTGATAGGAAACATCAATACATGTGTGTTTAATAAACAAAAAGGGTTCCTAGTCATGCCTCTCTTATAGACTAGCTTGTTGATTAACAAGATGATCAAGGTTTCCTGATCATGGACATTGGATGTTGTTAATAACAAGGTCACACCATTGGTGGAATGATGTGATGAACATTCATCCAAAGTATAGCATTATGATCAAGTCATTGTGTTTATATTGCTATAACATCATACGAAGTAATCTTTATCTTAGACCATGAGATCATGTTAATTGCTAACACCGGAAGAGTATCTTGATAACATCAAACGTCACACCGTAACAGGGTGACTATAAAGATGGGTTCAGTGCTACGAAGGTGTTATGTTGAGGCTCATGGATCAAGAGTGGAATTTGTCAATCCAGATGATGGATAGATATACTCTGGGCCCTCTCGGTGATATCGCATTAGGATAGCTTGCAAGCAAGTGATGTGATCACTAGAATGTTATATCACGAGAACGAGAAAAGAGTGCATGTCGGTAACGAGATCAAACTAGGTATGGAGATACCGATGATCGAATATCGGACATGTAATATATCGAGAGACAAAGGGATTTAGTTACAAGCGTTAAAGGTTCTCACGATCACAGGAGTCATCGTTGAATGTGTAGGAGTCAGTACGGATCTCCAGTCCTGCTGATTATTGATCGGAGAAGGGTCTCGATCATGTCGCATTATTCGTGAACCGTAGGGTGGCACACTTAAGAGTTACGGACACCATTTTGGAGCACATATGTTTCAGACGAAAGAATTGCAAAGCGCAGGAATTGTTTCAATAGAAACCGGAAATTGTTTCGTGAAATTGCGGAAGGTGGTTCTGCATGTGATATTGAAATATTGCAAGGGCTATATGTGAATGTTTGTTGATTAAAGTAATTAACAAAATTCTGAATAAATTTAATAAAAGAGTTTTATTAAATGAGAGAGCATTAAATTTGGAGAAACTTAATGCATTTAAAGTGGAGACTTTAAAAGGAATGTGAAGAGGCATTTTAATGTGGAGGAGTTACCACCACATGAATGGGGAGGTGAGGGTAACACCCCCCATGTGCCGCCATGGAGAGGGGTCACCCTCCCTCCTCCTATAAAGGCCACCCATTCCCTCCTTCATCCTCACACCTCCTTGTGAAGGATCTCTCTCCCCTAGAATTATTTCCCCATGGTCTCATTAGCGAGATACATGTTCCCGTGGCATTTCGTCTGAAGGAGTTGCTTCGCTGGATCGCTGGAGCGAGGAGGTGGAGGTATTCCGTGGCTTGAACATGTGTGCGAAAAGCGGATGCGCTTATTGATTTGCGGCCGGACTTCCTCACGATCTTGAGATCGGCAAGTGTACTACATCAACCACGAGTTCCTACCGCTAACAAAGCTCGTTGTCTTCGAGGGTAAGTTCTCTATGGATGTATGTCCACCCGTTTGCTTTGTACCTAGTAGATAGATCTTGGCGTGTAGTTCACACCATAGGAATTTTTTTGTTTTCTATGCTATGGACCCAACAGTGGTATCAGAGCCTGATCTATGTGTAGGTGCTTTGCACGGGTAGTACACATATGTTTATATGTGGGCGATGATGATCATGTTATTGCATCTTCTATGTACTTTGGATATTGGTGGCATAGTGGGATGAAGCGGCCCGGACCAACCTTACATGTCATCGTACATGAGACCGGTTCCACGACTGACATGCAACTTGTTTTGCATAAGTGGTCGGGTGTCTGTCTCTCCTACTATAGTCAATATCTGATTTACAACGAGTTGCTAATAACTTGGTTATCCTCGTTGTGGTTCATGTTCGTAGGTTAGACAGGTTCTATCTCCGAAAGCCCTAAGCCACGTAAAACTTGCAATTGATAAATTAGAGGCGTCTAGTTTAGATCGTTGCTGGGCTAGTGTTTTGATATGGTATTGTTGTAAGTAGATGTATGATAGATACTCTTACAACTCACTTAACGTGTAAGTTCCATAGACCTTGGCCTTACACACAAAGGAATGATAGAGATCATACCACGATGCAAATGATAGAGATCAAATGCATGGACCATATCACCTCACTTCACAAATTAGATGTTAGCATCTTATATTGCTAGTTTGGCGCGTTTGTGGATCGTGTTTTGAGGCATCACGTGATGATTGGGTGTTTTCAACTCTATGCTTTCATACAACGGGTGTAAGACAGTTTTACACACGCAAATACTAAGGTTCTTACTTGACGAGCCTAGCATGTACAGACATGGCCTCGGAACACGGACTGAAAGGTTAAGCATGAGTCATATAGTTGATATGATGCCCATATAGATGCTCGCCTTTGAAGCTACACCGACTCACGTGATGATCGGACTTGGTGTAGTGGATTTGGTTCATGTCGTTTTTGAGTGGGAGTTCATTAGTAATTTGGATTAGTTGAACTCAATCTATCATAAACTTAGTCTAAATATACTTTACAAATTCTGTTCTAGATGGCACCACCTGCTTTTAATTTCAATGTGTTCATGGAGAAAGAGAAACTTGCTGCGAATGGTAGCAACTTCACCAACTGGGCTATGAATTTGAGGATTCTCCTCACTGCTGCACAAAAGCAATATGTGCTAGATGCGCCACTAGGCCCCCTACCAGCTCCTGATGCCCCTGACGAGGAAAAGAACGTCTTTATAACTCGTCAGGAGGACCACAACTTAGTTCATTGCGGCATACTGTATGGGCTAGAGCCAGAACTTCGAAAGCGTTTCGAAAATGGCAATGCCTTTGATACCATGGGAGAATTGACAATGATTTTCGATACCCATGTTGCCGTAGAGAGTTATAATGCTACAGAAAAGTTCTTTAGCTGCGTGATGGAGGAAAACAGCTCCGTTAGTGAGCACGTACTCAAAATGTCTGGGTACGCCGATAAGCTTGTGTCCTTGGGAATAACGATTCCCATTGACCTAGGCATACATCGTGTTCTCCAATCTCTGCCACCTAGCTACAAGAGCTTCGTGATGAACTATAATATGCAGGGCATGAAGAAGTCTCTTCCCGAGCTTCTGTCAATGCTTAAGACTGCAGAAGTGGAGATTAGGAAAGAACATCAAGTGTTGATGATCAATAGGACCATCGATTTCAAGAAGGACAAGAAAGGCAAGAACAAGGGAAAGAAGGGTGGCAAGTCTATTGCCACGCCTGAAAAGAAACCCCGAGCTGGCCCTAAGTCTGACACCGAGTGCTACTATTGCAAGGGGACTGGCCATTGAAGAATCGCCCCAAGTATTTGGCAGACAAGAAGTCCGGCAAGGCACACAAAGGTATATGTGACATACTTGTTATTGATGTGTACTTGACTAGTACTCGCAGAGCACTGGGTATTTGATACGGATCGGTTGCTAATATATGTAACTCGTTCGTGGGCCGCGAACAAGCGACAACTAGCAAGGGATGAGGTCTCGATGCGGGTCGGCAATGGATCAAGAGTTGATGTGATCGCCGTCGGAACGCTGCCTCTCCATATGCCATCGGGATTAGTTATAAACCTAAATAATTGTTATTTGGTGCCTGCACTGAGCATGAACCTTGTATCCGGATCGTGTTTGATGCAAAGTGGTTATTCATTTAAGTCTGAAAACAATGGTTCTTCGATTTATATGAATAATATCTTTTATGGTCATGCACCTATGTTGAATGGTTTATTTCTGTTGGATCTCGATAGTAGTATTACGCATATTCATAATGTTGATGCTAAAAGGATTAAACTTGATAATGATATATCTACATATATGGGGCGCTGCCGTCTAGGTCATATTGGCGTTAAACGCATGAAGAAACTCCATTCTGATGGACTTTTGGAATCACTTGATTTTGAATCATTTGATACATGTGAGCCATGCCTTATGGGCAAGATGACTAGAACGCCGTTTTCTGGTTCAATGGAACGGGCGATAGATCTATTGGAAATCATACATACTGATGTGTGTGGACCAATGAGTGTGTCGGCGTGAGGTAGATATCGTTATTTTGTTACTTTCACGGATGATTTGAGTAGATATGGGTATATCTATTTGATGAAACACAAGTCTGGAACTTTTGAAAAGTTCAAAGAATTTCAGAATGAAGTGGAAAATCATCGTAACAGAAAGATCAAATTTCTGCGGTCCGACCATGGAGGAGAGTATCTTAGTTACGAGTTTAGCACACATATGAAAGACTGTGGAATAGTTTCACAACTCACGCTGCGTAACACCACAACGTAATGGTGTGTCAGAACGTCGTAATCGTACTTTATTGGATATGGTTCGATCTATGATGTCTCTGACTGACTTGCCATTGTCATTTTGGGGTTATGCACTGGAAACCGCTACATTCACTTTAAATAGGGCACCGTCTAAATCCGTTGAAAAGACACCGTATGAATTATGGTTTGGAAACAAACCTAAGCTGTCATTTCTTAAAGTTTGGGGATGCGATGTTTATGTGAAGAAACTTCAACCGGATAAACTCGAACCCAAAGCGGAAAAATGCGTCTTCATAGGATACCCTAAGGAAACGATTGGGTATACCTTCTATCACAGATCCGAGGGCAAGGTCTTTGTTGCCAAGAATGGATCCTTTCTTGAGAAGGAGTTTCTCGCGAAAGGTGTGAGTAGTCGGAAGGTAGAACTCGAAGAGGTTATTGAACCTTCTCTTCATGAAATGGCGAGTAGCGCAACTCCAGAAATTGTTTTGGAGTTGACTTCACCTAATGAAGAGAGAGCTAATGATATTGATCATGAAACTCCAAAAGAGGACACTACCGAACCTCGCAGGTCAAGCAGGACACGTGCAGCTCCTGAACTGTACGACAATCCTGTTATGAATTTCATGATTGATGAAATGGATGACCCTGGGACATATGAAGAAGCGATGATGAGCCCGGATTCCAACAAATGGCTAGAAGCCATGAAATCCGAGATGGAATCCATGTACGAGAACCAAGTTTGGAACTTTGTGGACTTACCTCACGACCGAAAGGCCGTGGAGAATAAATGGATTTTCAAAAGGAAAACTGATGTTGATGGTAATGTGACCATCTATAAGGCTCAACTTGTCGCAAAGGGGTTTCGACAAATTCAAGGAGTTGACTATGATGAGACATTCTCTCCCGTAGCGATGCTTAAGTCGGTTAGGATTATGTTAGCAATTGCTGCATATTTCGATTATGAAATATGGCATATGGATGTCAAAACTGCGTTCCTCAATGGTAAGATTGAAGAAGAGTTGTATATGATACAACCTAAGGGTTTTGTCGATCCTAAGGATGCTAATAAGGTGTGCAAACTTCAGCGATCCATCTATGGATCAAGCAAGCATCACGAAGTTGGAATCTCCGCTTTGATGAGGTGATCAAAGAGTTTGGATTTGTCCAAACTTATGGAGAGGCTTGTATTTACAAGAAAGTGAGTGGGAGCAATGTGGCATTTCTGATATTATATGTGGATGACATATTATTGATTGGAAATGATTTAGATCTTTTAAACAGTGTTAAAAGTTATCTAAACAAAGAAATTTTCGATGAAGGACCTTGGTGAAGCTTCATATATATTAGGCATTAAAATCTATAGAGATAGATCAAGACGCCTAATTGGGCTATCGCAGAGTACATACCTTGATAAGATATTAAAGAAGTTTAACATGGACGGAAGTAAGAAGGGGTTCTTACCTATGTTGCAAGGCAAGACGTTGAGTAAGACTCAAAGTCCGCTACTGGAACAAAGAGAGATAATGGATAGGATCCCTATGCCTCACCATAGGCTCTATAATGTATGCCATGCTATGTACAAGACCGGATGTGGCACATGCTATTAGTTTGACTAGTAGGTACCAATCTGATCCAGTTCTAACACTGGATAGCAGTCAAGAATATTCTTAAGTACTTGAGAAGAACTAAGGATATGTTTCTTGTATACGGAGGTGAAGAAGAGCTAGTCGCTAAGTGTTATGTCGATGCTAGCTTTGACACTAATCCGGATGACTCTAAGTCTCAATCTGGATACGTATTTCTCTTGAACGGAGCAGCAGTTAGTTGGAGGAGCTCCAAACAACCTGTGGTGGCTGGATCAACAACGGAGGCGGAATATGTTGCTGCTTCAGAAGCGGCGCAGGAAGCAGTTTGGATGAAAGAGTTCATTACGGAACTGGGTGTGGTTCCCAGTGCGTTGGACCCGATGGTGATCTATTGTGACAACAATGGAGCCATAGCCAACGCCAAGGAACCAAGGTCTCACAAGAATTCCAAGCATATTAAGCGCCGGTTTCACTCCATCCGCGAACATGTCAAGGATGGAGATATAAAGATTTGTAAAGTGCACACGGACCTGAATGTAGCAGATCCGTTGACTAAAGTACTCCCTAGGGCAAAACATGATCAACACCAGAACTCCATGGGTGTTAGATTTATCACTATGTGAACTAGATTATTGTCTCTAGTGCAAGTGGGAGACTGAAGGAAATATGCCCTGAGAGGCAATAATAAAGTTGTTATTAAGTATTCCTTGTATATGATAGATGTTTATTTTTCATGCTATAATTGTATTGATAGGAAACATCAATACATGTGTGTTTAATAAACAAAAAGGGTTCCTAGTCATGCCTCTCTTATAGACTAGCTTGTTGATTAACAAGATGATCAAGGTTTCCTGATCATGGACATTGGATGTTGTTAATAACAAGGTCACACCATTGGTGGAATGATGTGATGAACATTCATCCGAAGTATAGCATTACGATCAAGTCATTGTGTTTATATTGCTATAACATCATACGAAGTAATCTTTATCCTTAGACCATGAGATCATGTTAATTGCTAACACCGAAGAGTATCTTGATAACATCAAACGCCATCGTAATGAGGTGACTATAAAGATGGGTTCAGTGCTATGAAGGTGTTATGTTGAGGCTCATGGATCAAGAGTGGAATTTGTCAATCCAGATGACGGATAGATATACTCTGGGCCCTCTTGGTGATATCACATTAGGATAGCTTGCAAGCAAGTGATGTGATCACTAGAATGTTATATCACGGGAACGAGAAAAGAGTGCATGTCGGTAACGAGATCAAACTAGGTATGGAGATACCGATGATCGAATATCGGACATGTAATATATCGAGAGACAAAGGGATTTAGTTACAAGCGTTAAAGGTTCTCACGATCACAGAAGTCATCGTTGAATGTGTAGGAGTCAGTACGGATCTCGTGTCCGCGCTGATTATTGATCGGAGAAGGGTCTCGATCATGTCTGCATTATTCGCGAACCGTAGGGTGGCACACTTAAGAGTTACCGGACACCATTTTGGAGCACATATGTTTCAGACGAAAGAATTGCAAAGCGCAGGAATTGTTTCAATAGAAACCGGAAATTGTTTCGGGTGAAATTGCAGAAGGTGGTTCTGCATGTGATATTGAAATATTGCAAGGGGCTATATGTGAATGTTTGTTGATTAAAGTAATTAACAAAATTCTGAATAAATTTAATAAAAGAGTTTTATTAAATGAGAGAGCATTAAATTTGGAGAAACTTAATGCATTTAAAGTGGAGACTTTAAAAGGGAATGTGAAGAGGCATTTTAATGTGGAGGAGTTACCACCACATGAATGGGGGAGGTGAGGGGTAACCCCCCCCCCCCCATGCGCCGGCCATGGAGAGAGGGCGCACCCCCCCGCTCCTCCTATAAAAGGCCACTCATTCCCTCCTTCATCCTCACACCTCCTTGTGAAGGATCTCTCTCCCCCTCTAGAATTATTCCCCCATGGTCTCGGATTAGCGAGATACATGTTCCCGGTGGCATTTCATCTAGAAGGAGTTGCTGCTTCCGCTGGATCGCTGGAGTGAGGAGGTGGAGGTTTTCCGGTGGCTTGAACGTGTGTGCGAGTGCGGATGCGCCGCTGATTTGCGGCGCTCAGACTTCCTCACGATCTTGAGATCGACAAGTGTACGACTACATCAACCACGAGTTCCTACTCGTTAACAAAGCTCGTTGTCTTCGAGGGTAAGTTCTCTATGGATGTATGTCCACCCGTTTGCTTTGTACCTAGTAGATAGATCTTGGCGTGTAGTTCACACCGTAGGAAAATTTTTGTTTTCTATGCTGCGGACCCAACAATAGATTCTTTTAGAAGAAAAGGAAATTCTGAAAGAGATTTTGGAAAATATTTGGCAAAAAAGAAAAAATGGAAATGTCCAGCTTAGGTATATAGATGATATAAATGTAATAGTTGTATTCTTTGCTTGTTAAACAATGTGGTTCTTGGGTATTGGAGACCGAATTTGTTGGTGTGAAATGTCATACAGAACAACACAATTCATGAATTACAATGGCCTAAGTAACTAGCAAGAGAATATGTGATGATGTTCATCGAAAACAAATAAAGTGTTGTTGTGTTTCTCGTTGACATGAAACTTTGCCTTCAAGATTCGTTTTTAATAATCGTTATTTTGTTCTGGTATTATCAGAACAATAGTTGTTCAAATAATTACCGTATTCAATAGAAGATGGATGAACTTTTACAAGTCTAGTTGGAGAAATCACGTCCATAAAAACTAATGCTAAATTGTAAGACAAATGATTGAAAGATCACTTACGAAGTGATATCGTTGTTTAAATTATATTGGAAAGAAAAACTTGAAGAAACTCCATGTTGATGGATTTTTTGGAGTCTTTTGATTTTGATCAAATGACACATGTGAAACTTTCCTGTAGATAATTGAAACTCCGTTCATAGGCCAAAGAGGAATGGATGTATAACTTATTGGGCATTATACATGTTTATGTATATAGTATATTGTGTGTAGCCATGTGCGATGTATCTTTTAACTTCATGTACTTTATCTGGGAATTTGAGTGAATATATGTGTATATTTACTTAATAAGGGAGAAGTATGAAACATTTGAAAAATGTTCAAGGACTTTCAACATGAGGTAGAAAATCATTGTAACAAGAAAATAAATAATTTATGATTGGATCAAAAAGAATATATTTGAGTTACAAGTTTAGCAAAACACCTAAGATTTGAGGAATTCTTCCATGTATTTGTTTTTCTGGATAAAGCATAAGAGTATGGAATGTTCGAGAGACGAAAGCAAACCTTGTTTAACATGGTAAGATCAAAGGTGTCATTTATAAAACTACCATTATGTTTTAAGGATTAAATCTTTAGAGACTACCGCTTTTACACTAAAAAGAGCACCATCGTGATCCGTTGAAATGACACCATATGGGTTATGGTTTGGGATAAAACCTGAGTTCTCTTTTCTTAAATTTTGGTATGCTTGGCATAAGTAAAATGTTTACAACCAAAGTTGGATAAGCACGTCTTTGTAGGTTATCCCAAATATACCATTGGGTATTCCCCATAGCACCTAATAAGACAAAATTGTTTGTCGCTTAGAATGTCAAGTTTCTTGAGAAAGAATTTTTCACAAAGCAACATGTGCTAAGTAGCACCGCACCGAAAAGTGTCCTAGAGACAGCCACAATGCTCATGGCTCCCGTGATTACAAAGGTTATGATCTCAGAGATTAGAGTTCCTATTTGAACTGTATGGGTCGGGTAACAAGTAAATAGTGAGATTTGATAAACAAGTCATTATTGTTTTGACAATGATGAACCAACTGCATGCAAATAAGTGATGATGGGCCCTGACTCCATAAAGTGACTATAAGTCATAAAATCCGTGATAGTTTCCATACACGAGAAATCAAGTTTTTTGAACTTGGAAGACCCTCCAGAAAGGCATGTAGCCTATTGGTCGTATTTGGATCTATAAAGAAATAGACATGGATGTTTCACATCTATAAAATAGTCTATATATCGAATAAGAGTTTACGCCAATGTTCAAGGAGTTGACTACGACAAGATTTGATCTTTTGTAGCGATATTTAATCTGGACAGATTAATGTAGCAACCACTACATATGTCAATTTTGGTATATGGTAGTTGAACAAACAAAACAAAGTTCTTCTAATAGAATGGTTACCTAGGACATGTACATGACACAGTCTAAAGGATTTAGTTAATTCAAAAGATGCTAAAAGGACATGCAAACTTCAATGGTTGAAGTAAGCATAGCGGAGTTGGAATCTTCACTATGATGAAACTGTTAAAAGGTTTAATTTCATCGGAGACGATGAAAATGCTTGCATTTGCAAGAAATTAAGTGGGAGCGCTGAGGCATATTTCTAATACATTATGTGTACAGGACATGTTGTTGATTGGAAATGAAGTATCTTTTATTGACATGGGTTAGAATTTCATTAAAATTGGATTTCGATGAAAGACTTGGGTAAAACCAGAATATTAGGCATCAATGTCTATATGGATAGATTCAGGCACTAATATGGTTGTGCTAGACATACATATATGAGATATTGAATGAGTTCAATATGGAAACAACAAGAAATGTTCTTGCTACATGGAAAGGTTGAATCAAAATTCAAGTGTATTGACACTTGGTAAGTGAAACGAGATTCAAGTGTTATGACACTTTGTGAGTGAAATCACATGAATATTTTGATCAATAATGTATACCATGATATGTACATATCCAGATCTGTCCTATGCTCTAAATGTTGTGTGCATATACTAGAATGATTTACAAAATGATAATTGGACAATAGTAAAGATATTCTTATGAGCTTTGGAAGAACTAAGAACATGATATATATAGGTGATAAATAGTTACAAATAGTTCATTATAAAGTGTTACATTGGTAGTAGTTTTGTCACAAGATACAAATTAAGTTTATCTCAATTTAAACTATGGGTGGCACAATGTAATGGAAATGATGTTCCATGATGGATTTTGATTAGTTCCAAAGTTAAGACATTGTGATGGATACTACAATAAAAGGCTAAGTATATGACTGCTATAGTAGTAGAAAAGGAAGGCATTTGTGTTAAGTAGTTTGTTATCAAACTAGGTATGGTTCACAGTGGGATAGTACTATGAAGACATATTGTAAGACAATAATATTGACATGTTTTAACCCAAAAGTAACTAAAGGTCTCACCAAAGGACTAAATTTATACAATGCCATCTCATTTGAGAATGAGTGATGCGTAGAGACACAAAGACATGCAAACACACACGGACCTGAAAGTGTCAGATCCAGAGATTATGTTTACCACTAGCACACACGTATATACAACACCATAAAGCCATAGGTGTTGAATGCGCAAGTTTTTCAAACTAGATTATTGACTCTAGTGCAAGAGGGAGACTGAAGGGGATATGCCCGAGAGGCAATAATAAAGTGGTTGTTATCTTATTACATGTTTATGATAAATGTTTATTTCTCATGATATAATTGTGTTAATTGGAAACGTTAATACATGTGTGGTTAATAAACAAATAAAGAGTTCCTAGTTAAGACTCTCATATAAACTAGCTTGTTTATTAACAAGATGATCAAGGTTTCCTGATCATGGACATTGGATGTTGTTAATAATGAGGTCACGACATTGGTGGAATGATGTGATGAACATTCATCCGAAGTATAGTAATACGATCAAAGTCATTATGTTTACATTGCTATAACATTATGTGAAGTAACTTTAATCTTTATACCATGAGATCATGTTAATTGCTAACACCGGAAGAGTACTTTGATAATATTAAACGTCACACCGTAATAGGGTGATTATAAAGGTGGATTTGGGTACTTTGAAAGTGTTATGTTGAGTCTCATGGATCAAGAGTGGGATTTGTCCATACCGAGATATACTCAGTGCCCTCTTGGTGATATCACATTGACATAGCTTGCAAGCAAGTGATAAGATCACTAGAATATTATATCACGAGAACGAGAAAAGAGTACTTGTCGGTAACAAGATTTAAATGGTATGGGGATACCGATGATCGAATCTTGGACATCTAATATATCGCGAGACAAAGGGATTTAGTTACAATGTTAAAGGTTCTCACGATCACTAGAGTCATCGTTGAATGCGTGGGAGTCAGTACGGATCTCCAGGTCCCGCTGCTGATTACTAATCGAAGAGGGGTCTCGATCATGTCTGCATTATTTATGAACCATAGGGTGACACACTTAAGGAATACCGACACCATTTGAATCAAATATGATACCAAAGAAAGATTATGAAAGCGCTAGAATTATTTCGATGGACATTGAATTTGTTTCGGGTGAAATTGCTAAAACTGGTTTTGCATGTGATATCGAAATGTTGCAAGGGTTTTATGTGAATGTTTGTTAATTAAATTAATTAACAAAATTCTGAATAAAAGAAATAAAAATGGTTTTTATTTAATGTGAGATTGCATTAAATTTGGTGGAAAATTAATGCATAGTGACTGGAGTTGGTTTTAATGGGAGTAGGCTTAGTGGAAGCTCCACTCACCATTATGGACGGAGAGGTGGGGGCACCACCATGCCCATGTGCATGGATCCTTGAGGGTTTCCCCCTCCCCCTATAAAACGAGCTCACCTCCTCCTCCATATCACACCTCCTCATGAAGGTTCTCTCTCCCCCTCTAGAATATTCCCCATGGCTTCGGATTAGCGAAGTACATGTTCCCAGTGGCTTTCTATGGAAGGATTTGTTGCTTCCGCTGCTTTACTGGAGCGAGGACTCAGAGATTGTGAGAATACCGAATGTGTGTGCGATTACGTATGCACTACTGCTTTGCGGTGTTGGACTTCATCATGATCTTGAGATCGGCAAGTGAACGACTACATCATCCACGAAATTAGATTTTGTTAACAAAGCTTTTCGGTCTTCGAGGGTAAGATCTTTATGGATGTATATCAACCTGTTGATTGTATCTAGGTAGATAGATCTTGGTGCTTAGTTGTTCATATCGTAGGATTTTTTGTTTTCTATGATGCGAACCTAACACGTCACTTGGCCTCTTTCCCTCCTCGGGACTCCGTTTTGTCCTGGTCTTTTTTCTAAACTGTGTATTTTCCAAAAATAATGACTTTCCTAACGTATGAAAATATTTCAAGATCGTTACGTACCCAAAATTTGACTTTTATTGATTTATGATATGTGGCAGGGGATATTTCTTTGCAATTATGACCTCGGGACTTTGGAGATGTAACTCTTCCACCTTTCCAATGAATTTTTGGCCTGCAATATAATGTTTAAGACTTTTTCCATTAACAACATGAGGTTTACCTTTGTAGTCTCCATGAAGACGGATGGCTCCAGAGTGATACACCTCACGTACTACTAATGGATCTTGCAACTTTGATGCTAACTTCCCTGCAGAAAACTTGAAACACGAGTTGAACAATAATACTTGGTCCCCTACTTTAAATTCCTTTTTCTTTAGCCTCCTATCATGCCAAATCTTCACTTTTTATTTAAACAACCTAGCACTTTCATAAGCTTCATTCCTCCATTCATCTAACAAGTTTAGGTCTAGAATTATTTTCTCGCCAACAATTTTAAAATCAAAGTTGAGTTGTTTATAATCCCATCTTATGTTCTAATTCTATTGGGAGGTGACATGCTTTACCATAGACCATTTTATAAGGAGACATACCCATACGATTTTTAAAAGCAGTTCTATATGCCCATAATGCGTCATTAATTTTAGTTGGCCAATCAAATCTAGCTCTATTAACTGTTTTTCTAAAATGAGTTTCATTTCTCTATTACTTAGTTCAACTTGACCACTAGTTTGAGGGTAATATATGGGGATGCTATTCTATGATTACTACCATACTTAGCTAAAGTTTTTCTGAAGACTCCATGTATAATATGAGAACCACCATCAGTAATTAAAAATCAAGGTACTCTAAACCTAGGAAAGATGATGTCCTTAAGCATGTCCATTGTTGTAGCATGATCTACACTTTTTGTTGGAATGGCTTCAACCCACTTTGTAACATAGTCCACTACAACCAAAATGTGAGTGTGTTTTGTTTTTTATGCTAGGAAAGGTCCCATAAAGTAAAATCCCCATACATCAAATGGTTCAAGAGGTAGTGAATAGTTCATAGGCATTTGATTTTTCTTACCAATATTTCCAAAATGTTAGCACTTGGCACATGCTTTAACGTAGTTAGCATAATCTTTAAATAGAGTAGGCCAATAAAAACTAGACTATAATACCTTTGCAGCAGTGCGGTCTCCTGCATGATTTCCTCTATAAGGACTATCATGACAATCTTTGATGATATCCTGCTACTCAAATTCAGGCACACAATGTCTAATAATACCATCTACACTTTTCTTATAAAGGAATGGATCATCCCAAAAGTAATGGCTTAAGTCATAGAAGAGTTTATTTCTTTGTTGAGAAGTGAAATGTGGTGGCATAACTTTCCCAACAATAAAGTTAGCATAATCAGCAAACCATGGGGATGCTACTCTAGCACTAGATACATTAACATTTGCTAGTTGTTCATTGGAAAAAATATCATTAATAGGGGTAGGATCTACTAGAATCTCTTCCATTCTAGATAAATGATCAGCTACTAGATTATCTTCACCTTTCCTATCAACAATGTGTAAGTCAAATTCTTGAAGCAAGAGAACCCATCTAATAAGGGACTGCTACCCTGCGGTACCAAAGTTCCCGGGCGAGTGCACCGCGGTACCTAAGTTGCCTGAAATTGCCGCGTTTCGAAATGTTTGGCCGCCAACTACCGAGAGGGGGCATTTCGATGCAAACTCATCTCACCCCTATCAAATCCAATCATTCCGTGAAACTGCCCCGTGAAGTAGACGGTCGGGACCCTCATGTCAGTAATATTTCCGTGACGCGAGTGCCAATGCGGCAACCACGTAGGTGAAACAAGAGACTAAAGGAGCATGGTGCATTGACCAAATTCACAAATCCACTCCCTCCCTCCTTTCGCATGAACCCTAGCACCAGCAGCGTCGAAATCACCTCTCCAACCAGAATGATCTCTTCCGGCATTTGACTTCCGGCCCCAAGTTGTTGCGCCTACTCGCTGCTACCAAGCTCTAATGCCGAATGCAGTGCCAGTCGTTGCGATGATCTAGCCCTCCTCTACCGCTGACGAGCTGAGCAGCGCGAAGGATGGCAGATCCATTTACCGAGGAAGAAGTACTTCTGGCTAATTGTGGGTGAGTGATGCCCCACAAGTATAGGGGGTGTATCGCAGTATTTTCGAGGGAAGTGAAACCCAATTTATTGATTCGACACAAGGGGAGCCAAAGAATATTTATCAGCCTTAACAACTGAGTTGTCAATTCAGCTGCACCTGGAAACAATCTTGCTCACAACAGTTTATCAGTAGCAATAGTTTTGTAGTAGGAATAATAAAGTAACAGCAGTAGTAAAGCAAAGACAGTAGTAACAAAAGCAGTAAACAATGGGATTCGAGTGCGGTAGGCATAGAGATGGATGCACGGGCGTTGCATGGACAAGACAATTCAAATAGCAATCAGAACATAGGGCAATTGCAGATAAATAAGATAAAGCATCCAAGTACTAGACAATCCTAGGCATGTGTTCCATATATAGTCACACGTGCTCGCAATGAGAACTTTCACAACATCTTTTGTCCTGCCAGCCCGTTTGCAGCGGGGCCTCTAGGGAAGTACTGGCAATTAAGGTGCTCCTTTTAATAGAGCACCGGAGCAAAGCATTAACACTCTGTGAACACATGTGATCCTCATATCAAAGCCATTCCCTTCCGGTTATCCCGATTTCTATCACTTCGGGGCCATAGGTTCCGGACAACAACGTGTGTATACAACTTGCAGATAAGACCAAAAACGATACTATCATAATGAATCCATAACATGTTCAGATCTGAAATCATGGCACTCGGGCCCTAGTGACAAGCATTAAGCACAACAAGTCGTAACAAAGTCATAAAGCACTAATAAAAGATACTAGGCACCATGCCCTAACAATCTGATGCCATTACATGAACGATCTCATCCAATCCCTACCATCCCCATAGCCTCTGACGGGGATTACTCACTCATAGATGGGGAAACATGGATGGTCGAGATGATGGTGGAGACCGATGGAGATGGCTCGGGGGCACTTCCTCGTCGGCGTGGTCTTAAACGAGACTTTCTCCCCGAATCTCCCTTGGTGGTGGTGCTGTGGAACTTCTTCTAGAAAACGTCGAACCCCGGAGTTTTTAGGTCAAGGCTTCTTATAGGCGAAGAGGGAGACCGAGGGGTGCAGGGGCCACCACACCATGCCTGGCGCTGGGTCCAGCCAGCGCTGGGGTGTGGCTATCCCCTCCTCCTCCGCCTCGTATTCTGCTCTGAGTCTTCTGGAAAAATAGGCACTTTGGCTTTTGTCCCGTCCAATTCCGAGAATATTCATTTTCTGACTTTCCTGGAACCAAAAACAATAGAAAATAGGCAGCTGGCACTGTGGCTCTTGTTAATAGGTTAGTCCAAGAAATCGTATGAAAAGTACTCCAAAGTGTGGAAAAAACACAAGAAAGTGGATAAAACCAAGCATGGAGCATCAAAAATTATAGATACATTTGCAATGTATCAACATCCCCAAGCTTAACTCCTGCTCGTCCTCGAGTAGGTAAGTGATAAAAAGAAAGAATAATTTTTGAGGTGACATGCACCATCAAAGACTTGATCAAAATATTTGTAAAACATTGAAAGCTGGGATCATAGTAGTTCAATCATAACATGAAAGACAAAGTTCTAGCAATAAGACAAAGAGACTATGATGCAACATGAAAAGGCACAAACAAAAGATTCATGAATAACAATGCCTTGCAAGACGTTTGTTTTTTTTCACATAAAGAAAACATAGCATAGTGGCACTCAGCTTGTCCGTCAAAGAGTAGCAAACATAAATGCATAGGACACCTTCAAAGTTTACAAGAGTGACTAGATACAAATAGTTTAAAACAAGCAATATCAAGGTATGCATCAATCAACTAGTCTTGGGACAATGCACATAGAACTAAGAATGACCACTATGCTCTCAAAGTAGGTGCATAAAGATAGAAGGTGGAGACTCAATATAATGGTGGAAGAAAGGCCTTTGTAAAAGGAAGTAGGGATTCAAGTCTCATAAAGAGCTTCCAAAAATTATGGTACTTATAGCTTTCAGCTCTCATTGCCCCTATCATAAGCATCTTGAAGTGATTAAGGTTAAAGTGAACAAACTATGGTGTACATGTTTGACGAAGTATAAGTCAGACATCTCATGTCCCTTGTATACGAGGGCCGCTCCTCATGTTACTCAAGTTTAGTCACCGGTAAGTTCTTGTCATTGTAAGTACATGTGTATCATTGAGAACCGCCAACGAGGTACCCCTTGCATGATGATACGGAAGAATCCCCATATCAAAATGACAAGGCAAGCAGACAACGAGCATCTCAGCATTCTTCTTATTTACCATGGGAATATGGTGCCTTTTTCTCTCTTTCCTCTTTTCATAGTATCTCTTTTTTTCTTTTCTCTTTTTTCTCAATATAGGACTCTTTTTTTTATAAGAAGAATGCTTCATAGACAGCTCATTATGGCTACGCTGCATGTTTCCACCATGTCAGCATGGATTAGACCAGCGGCCCAGGCATTTCCCTAACACATATACATAACTCCATGGACTTACAAGCTCCCCTTTCATTTCACACCGATGACATCCATATACAAAAGAGCATGATATCAACTAGGTACAAGTACCAAGTGCAATGTTGAAAGCGTTCCCCATGAAAGCATGGTTCTGCTAATTCCCAACAAATAAGTGCAAGCATATACAACATAGACGACACAATGGTTCAATTTTATTAAGGGCAAGTAAAGTAAAGTGTGCCATCAAGTTCGTGAGAGCTTTAATCACTAGTTTTCTCATAACAAGTTTAATTTGGAAGGTAGATAAAAACATGAATATACTTGGAATAGCATAAGCTAGTAGGTAGGTATGGTGGACTCTTTGTAATAACTTGGTTTAGGGAGTTGGATGCATGAGTGGAACTCATACTTGGTTGTGGAGGCTAGCAAAAGACTGGGAGCAACAAATTAAGAGAGCAATAAAGGCCATAATCATGCAGAGCGACAAAACATCATTGATCAAAGAATAAAATGATACTACAAGTTGAAAACTAAAGGATCATAAAGGCTGTGGTGACTTGAGATAGTCATAACATGGTGTGAGCATGTGCCAAGTCAACCCAAATAAAGCATCAAAGGAGAATACCACAATACTATGCTTTAATATGCTAAAACAACGCATGATTCATCCAAGGCACATTAAGAAATCTCCATTGTTTATAACAAGTCATGCTACAGCAAAGAATACTAAGCATAAAGCCAAAACAATATCAAGCATGGCATGACAAAGCACAGGCCACAGTCAAAAACAAGCTCTTTTTACCACATAAGTATGAACTTTCCTACTCTTTTCCAAACCAAACCAAACCATTTGCAAACCAATGTATGAAAGAGGGGGTCCAACCAATTTATTCAGAAAACTAAGCAAACCAAGCAAACTAAAAACCAAAACAAAAACGAAAAATAAGACGCTCCAAGAACAACACAACTGTGCATGAAACAATAAAAATGAAGCGTTTGGAAGAAACCTGGGATTTTTATTGATGAAGAAGGGGATGC
Organism: Avena insularis; assembly: GCA_023614405.1. NCBI lineage: Eukaryota > Viridiplantae > Streptophyta > Magnoliopsida > Poales > Poaceae > Avena > Avena insularis. The sequence goes on along the minus strand of CM042692.1, from coordinate 72,451,530 downwards.
CTTGGGCATCCCCAAGCTTTGACGCTTGTACTTCTCGAATATTTCTTGGGGTGACATGCGTGGAATCCCCAAGCTTGAGCTTTAGTCCATCTTTCATCTCATTACTCATTCCTTCCATACACCTGAAAATTTTCCTTCATACAAAACTTCACACAATCTTTATTAGCAACATTAGTGCACTCAAGATAAATAAGTCTTAAGGTTCAGTTCTAACACCAAATAAACTTCCATTAGAACACTTTCTACTGTAGCACTTCCCTCAAAAAGCTCAATTCCCCAAAAGAACTAAAAAAGGAACCAACAAGAAGCAAATGCAGAAAATGGCAGAAATCTGTCAAAACAAACCAGCAGGTAAATACGAATTTTTTCGAAGACCTTCTGTTGCTCAAATCAAAAAGTGTTGAACTAACGAAAGTTATATAACAACCTGGGTCACAAGCACAAAAATTAACGCCTCAAAAAGACGTTCAGAGATGTTACACGAATGTTTACAGTGAAGCACAGAAATCTGTTTCGGGACAGCAACTTTCCCAATCATTACTTCTCTCTCATTAGAGGTTATTCTTGGCACAAAAAGCAAATAAAAAGGATAAGGAGCGGTTATTACTGAAGTAATAACTTCCAAGACTCATCTAAAACTTTTGGGTTATCTCCCAATAAGTACTTTTCTTTAACGCCTTTAAGTTAGGCATAAGCAAAAACAAAAATGGATAGAATAGAAGTAAGCGGAGATAATCATGGTGAAAACATTGTTTTGTTCAATGAAATCCTTTTGTTAACAAGGTTGATCAGGTCTTATTACCAAAACAATTTCATATGAGACAAAACTTTGTATTCCACTAATGATTATGTTACCTCAACCTTGATAGCAATGGTCCCAATCATAATAGTTTCAAATTTTTCTCTTGGTATGGGACAATATGTTTCTCCAACTTGAATGCCCTCAACATGTTCAATTGAATTCAAACCATAAGTCCTTCCAATCATAATGCTTTTCATGATCTACAAGCACTAGATCTTTATCATAAACATCTTCAAAAGAATCCTCAGGAACATAACAATCATCCTTCTTTAGTAAGCATGGGGGACAATCAAATAATGTAAGGGATAAAGAGTTACTCTCATTAGAAGGTAGGTACGGATAGCTAATCCATTCTTCCTCCTTTTGTTCATCACTCTCCTTCTCTTTTTCATCTAATGAGATTTCAGGTTCATCAATTTCTTCTTCCATAGGATCCTGCAAGGCATTAGTCTCTTCCATTTGTGGAAAGCATCTATTAAAATATTCAAGAATATAGCCATTTTCATCCTTGTAATTATCAAAGCAAAATTTAAGTATACCATAAACCTCATACTTATAAGGAGAATCATCAATATTTTCAAGCAAACTAGCAAGTTCAAATGCACCCTTCCAAGCAATAAATTCCTCAATTTGTTCCACATCATAAAGGTCATAATTTCCCTTAACATAGGAAGATATGGTAACATTATCATTATACTCACATTGAAAAGGGAGGTGTTTGTACCTCCTACAGCAACAAGATTTATCAAGGCAATAAGTAACATTATAAGTAGAGCACACATTTCTAGAAGTGTTTCCCTTTTTGTGACAAGCGGTGTTCCTTATAATAATATTTTTCATCTTCCGTGAACCCACCTTGCCAATGAGATTCAGTTTCAAAGAAACCAACCATTGACAACAAACATGATAAAGCAAGACAATAACAGACCAACGAAAATAACAACTAGAGTAGGAACTAATTTTTTTGTATTTTTGATAAAGAAACAAGCAAACAAGGAGAAAATAAACTTAGCTTGAAGAATAGTGAATCCAGGTGAACTTGATAAATAAAGCTATGCTCCCCGGCAACGGCGCCAGAAAATAGTCTTGATGACCCACAAGTATAGGGGGTGTATCGCAGTATTTTCGAGGGAAGTGAAACCCAATTTATTGATTCGACACAAGGGGAGCCAAAGAATATTTATCAGCCTTAACAACTTAGTTGTCAATTCAGCTGCACCTGGAAACAATCTTGCTCACAGCAGTTTATCAGTAGCAACAGTTTTGTAGTAGGAATAATAAAGTAACCGCAGTAGTAAAGCAAAGACAGTAGTAACAAAAGCAGTAAACAGTGGGATTCGAGTGCGGTAGGCATAGAGATGGATGGATGGGCGTTGCATGGACAATACAATTCAAATAGCAATCAGAACATAGGGCAATTGCAGATAAATAAGATAAATCATTCAAGTACTAGACAATCCTAGGCATGTGTTCCATATATAGTCATACGTGCTCGCAATGAGAACTTGCACAACATCTTTTGTCCTTCCAGCCCATTTGCAGCGGGGCCTCTAGGGAACTACTGGCAATTAAGGTGCTCCTTTTAATAGAGCACCGGAGCAAAGCATTAACACTCTATGAACACATGTGATCCTCACATCAAAGCCATTCCCTTCCGGTTATCCTGATTTCTGTCACTTCGGGGCCATAGGTTCCGGACAACAACGTGTGTATACAACTTGCAGATAAGACTAAAAACGATACTATCATGTTCAGATCTGAAATCATGGCACTCGGGCCCTAGTGACAATCATTAAGCACAACAAGTCGCAACAAAGTCATAAAGCACTAATAAAAGATACTAGGCACCATGCCCTAACAATCTGATGCCATTACATGAACGATCTCATCCAATCCCTACCATCCCCATAGCCTACAATGGGGGATTACTCACTCATAGATGGGGGAAACATGGATGGTTGATGGAGATGATGGTGGAGACCGATGGAGATGGCTCCGGGGGCACTTCCCCGTCCCAACAGGGTGCCGGAACAGAGACTTTCTGTCCCCCGAATCTCCCCTTCGGTGGTGGCGGCACTGCGGAACTTCTTCTAGAAAAACGTCGAACCCCCCGGAGTTTTCAGGTTAGAAGGCTTCTTATAGGCGAAGAGGGAGACCGAGGGGGTGCCTGGGGCCACCACACCATGCCCTGGCGCGGCTAGGCCCAGCCCGTGCCTGGGGGGTGTGGCCAGCCCCTGGCCCTCCTCCGTCTCGTATTCTGGCTCCTGGAATCTTCTGGAAAAATAGGCACTTTGGCTTTTGTCCTGTCCAATTCCGAGAATATTCATTTTCTGACTTTCCTGGAACCAAAAACAGCAGAAAACAGGCAGCTGGCACTATGGCTCTTGTTAATAGGTTAGTCCAAGAAATCGTATGAAAATTACTCCAAAGTGTGGACAAAACACAAGAAAGTGGATAAAACCAAGCATGGAGCATCAAAAATTATAGATACATTTGCAATGTATGAGTGAGATACTCTTATCTTTGTTATTCGCACTACCTATAACTGCTAGCTGGCTATTGGCATTACAGAGTTATATCGAACATAGAATTGTTTGCTAGCACGACGCTGACAAACAATTCTTATCTTTTGTCTCCAACTTTCTGTCAAGTAGGATCTCCGCTGAACCCAAATACACGGTTCGGGTCACCATCTGCGGCTACCACATTAAATTAGCAGATGGGAAGAGCACGTGGAAACAAGCTCACAATCTGAAGATGGAAGTAGCACCTGTGCAGTTATGCAGCATCCCTGGTTTGGTTGCTGCTGTGCGTGAACTTGCTAAAATGAGGCCGGAGCAGACTGCACGGTTCAACATCCTTGATGAACGAGGCTTCAAGGTTCCTATAGCGTGTGACAGACAGCTAATTGGGTTGATGAAACAGCATGCTGGGCTTCGCGTGGTTATGCTGATTTGTAACATACTGGATGAGGAAGCTCCTACTACTGGGAGTCGCCCAGCTATTATTGGACAGGGAGGTCTAACTCGAATCCCTGCTGTTGTTGAGCAAAATATGGTTCCTCATCCGTGACATGCTTCTGTCAGGCAACCTCCTCGTAGGAGTCCCCGTATTGCCATTGTGGAAAACTCTGCTCTGGAATCTGCTGGGTACTGGTCGTCCCCGTGGTGTTGTTGCTCCGGCTGCTGCTGACCCAATCCATGCCTCTATTGAGTAAACTAAGGCTTTCGGAGGCTGCCCCGCTGTTGTTGCCAAGACCGCCGCCTTGTGTGATGCTCCTCCTCGAAACCGTCCTCAATTTGTGTGAACCCATGCTCTGGAATTTGCGGTACTGGTCGTCCTCGTGTTGTTGTTGATCTGGCTATTGTTGACCCAATCCCTGCTATTGTTGAGCAAACTAAGGCTTCTAGAGGCTGCCCCACTGTTGTTGCAAAGACTGATGCCTTGTGTCCTCCTCGAACCCGTGCTCAGGTTTAGCGAGCTGATGGTCTAGAACTAGCTCATGGTCTGGACTCTGCTAACACTCGAAACACTACTGTTGTGGGAACTGCTCCTGATTGTCGATGTGGCATGGCAGCAGCTGATCCTATTGTGGCTGTCGTTAGAAGGGGCCCTGTCTGTCCACCATGTAATGTAGCTCCCGCTGCTAAGGGCCCTCGCCTTGCTCCTGGTCCTGGTACTTCCACCAAGGTTGATCCAGCTAATGATGACGCTGGTGATGGCGACGGTGGCATTGGGGTTGGGTCTGATGGTGCCGCTCCACCTCTCGAACCTCTCGGAGGTTTCTATCCTGAAGAACCTGATGATGGCAAAGTAATCATTCGTATCGGTGTCGCGAATTATACTGCAAAATTAGATGATGGCATAGAAAAATTCTATGACGAGTTTGATGTAATCCTTGGCAGATACGATCCTGAAGTGGTAGATTTATCTGACCTGATGGCATCATTACGTGTGAAGGTGATGTGGGGGTCCTCCCAGGAAGCACGTTTTTTGTTATATTTTGGTTACAGGAGCAAAAAGGCTATCGAAGTGAAAGATACCAGGGATTTAGTCGTACCGTTTACAAGGAAACATTATAGGGGTGAAGTATACTTCCACTTGATAGTGCAAATGGTTGGAGAGGAATTGGAACTCGACAATAGAGATGATGGACTTTTAGAAGGCATGCGTGACCTGATCCATGGCATCACTGGGGCTGGTGTGACTGAGGGTAGCTTCGAACAGAGGAGAGTCTTACAGAGGAGCGTCACAAAGAGGAGCAGGAAGAGCATCCCCATAAAGGGCACCCGAAGAAGAACGTCACCAAGGAGACCATGCCAGAGAAGAGGACGCCCAAGAGTCGCACAAAAAAAGGCACCATGCCATAGAGTACACCGCTAAGATCTAGTCAAAATGCCACACCGAATGGTAGCAGAAAAAAAGCTAAGAGGGCTAGCACGGTGGTGAACACTCCTAGAAGTGGTAGCAAAGAGGCGAAGATGGCCAGCACGGAGGCTACTACACCCAGTGGGAGCAGAAAAAATACTAATTTGGAGCGGAACACGCCGCTGTCAGGGAATAATGCCAGATCGAAGGAGAACACGCCCAATAGTAAAAGGGCTAATTTGGAGCGGAACACGCCGCTGAGGTCAGGCAATAATGCCAGCACGAAGGAGAACACGCTCAATAGTAGCAGCAGAAGGGCTAATTCGAAGAAGAACACGCCGCAGAGGTCAGGCAATAATGCCAGCACCCTGGAGCCAACACCCGTGAGGGGAGGCAGTAAGGAGATCACACCCAAGAGCGGCAGCAAAAATCCTAGTTCGATGGGGAATGGAACGCAGATGTCAAGCCCTACTGATACCATCAGGAAAGATTACATCAGGAAGGAGGATGTACACAGGAAGAGCAAGAGGGTTCTGTATAGTCAAGATTAAATTGATTCTGACTGCTGTTTGTCCACTGAAGTACCTGTCATGTGTGCAAACATAAGACCACCCCATGTGGTTGCAGCAGAACCAACCGAGTGTCTTGGAGAAAACAGAGTTGCCGGTGAGGTGGATTGGGGCAATGTTCCGGTCCATCCGGGTGGAGACGATGGTGCGGCCCCACCCATGGGAGTTAATATGATGTGTGCAGTAGTAGGCATTAGAGACGATGGCAAGGATTCTAAATCAGATGAAGAAGAAGGCACTATAGAGGATCAAGAATCTGGTGATGATGAAATAGACGAGGAACTTAACGATGAGTCTAGTATTCCAATCGGTGATTTGGGTGTTGAAGTAGAAGAAATGAAACATGACCACGAGTATCCTATAATTTCGGTCGGCACCGATTTTAGGAGCATGCATGAGTTCGGGATGTTGTTCCGGCATTTTTGTATCAAGGGGGAGTTCGACGTTTATCGACTGAAGAACACTGCCCAGAGGTATGAGGCCATTTGTAAGTTAACGTGGATGAATGGACAGGCCGAGGTACATTGTCCATGGAGGATCACAGCAAGAGTCTTACATGCGTCGAAGGCAATTAGGGTACTGGGGCAATGAATGCAGCAAACCATTAGAACTTTCTGTCTTTTCACTCTATAACTACAATTGATGTGTGATATCTTTCTGGCAACTAGTCGACTCTGCTTATCTTTTAAATGAATTTGTGTTGCAGGTGAACAAAATGGGCCCTCCACACATGTGTCCAACAGGTAGCAAACCGAAATCCTCAATGGCTGATACGGAGTGGGTGGCTATGCAATCTATGTCCATACTAAAGGATAACCCCAAGGAGACTGCGAAGAATATTCAGACTAGCCTCGGTTCTAAATACAACATTGTCCTATCGTATTACACGGTTTGGAAAGGTAAAGAGAAAGCTCTAGGGGTCTTGCACGGGGATTGGACCAATAGCTTCTGGATGATGTACAACTTCAAGGTGGAGGTACAAGCTAGGTGTCCGGGGAGTGTTGTGGAGATTGAAACCGAATCAGTACGTGGTAAATATATTTCAAAAGATTTTTCATGGCACTTAAACCTTGCATCCAGGGATTCAAGGATGGATGTAGGCCGTATCTGAGTGTAGACAGCACTGTCCTAACTGGCAAATGGAAAGGCCGTCTGCCATCTGCCACAGCACTTGATGGTCACAACTGGATGTTCCCAGTGGCATTCGGGTTGTTTGAAACAGAAACGGAGGAAAATTGGGTCTGGTTTATGAGGCAGCTCAGGAGATCAATAGGCCACATGGATCCATTGGCTATATCCACGGATGCATGCAAAGGGCTGATGAATGCAGTGAAGGAGGTGTTTCCACGAGCTGAAGGTAGAGAATGTCATGCCCATATGATGCTCAACTTGTACTCACACTACGCAAGCCCCTGAACTTCCAGAGTACTTAGCCATTCATCATTCGCAGCTATGGAAGACGAGTCAATTCAACCCTGACATCAAAGTTGATTACATAAACAACAACCTTGCAGAATGCCTGAATAACTGGGTGAAGGACATAAAAGTGCATCTTGTTCATATCTTGATGGACAGCATACGTGGTATGATCATGAAGCTGTTAAATATAAGGAGAGAGATCGGTAAGAGACTTAGAGGACATATGCTACCGCCAGTTGTACAGCAACTGGACAAGAGAAGCCAAGGACTTGCTCATCTTAAGGTTCTCACGTTAACCAGTAGTAGCTGTGAGGTGGTCGATATGTCCAAGAGTGGCAAAAGGGATGTTGTGAACATCCAGCTGCGAGAATGCACCTGCTTAGAGTGGCAGCATACTGGGAAACCTTGTGACCACGCCTTGGCCTTCTTGGTGAAGAAAAGAACTCTACCACATTTGGATCAGTATTTGTCAGACTACTACTCTATGGAAAAGTTCAGAGATGCGTACGCTGGATCCGTCGAGCCATGTACAGACCCATCTCAGTGGCCTCAAGTCCAACTACCTTTCGAGCTTTGCCAGCCAGTTACAAAAAGGGGCAGAGGAAGACCTCGGGTGAATAGGTTTAAGAATTTTCTCGAGAAGAAGGATTTGGCTTTCTGTGCTACCAAGAAGGGCAAAAACAGATGCAAGACCTGCCATCTTATAGGCCATAGAGCAGCAGGCTGTCCCCTTAATGCTCCCAAACCTAGGTATGAGATGGTACATTCACACAAAAAATTGTTTATAGTCTGTAGATATAAGGTAGTAATCCATGTATTGGTTTTTTTTACAGGAAGCGCAAGGTAAGAAACAAGACAGCCGACTCAGTGATTTTGCTGCGGGAAGAAAACCAAAACGAGTGGAGTGATGATGCTGGACAAAATTCTGGTGCTGATTGGCCTAACTTCCCTCGGCCCGGAGATGCAGGGTACGTGAAGGTAAGAAAATTGGCACCCAAGAAGAGGAAGAAGGCGGGAGATGAAGAAGCCAGTGGACATGAAAGCAAGAGGAAGAAAGTTGGCACCCAAGCAGAGAAAGAAGGCTAGCAGTGTAGAAGCCTAATGATGTATTGAACTTGAACCTATATATGTAGTTCGGTTAAACTCTAGAGCTGTGTGTGTGGAACTTGTCGGGCAAAAAAATCTGCCTCCCATACTCGGAGTAAAAAGTATCGCGACTTTAGGATTGGATACGGCCGAGGCCACTAGTTGAATCCAAAATTGTGACTGTGCCACTACTATCTGAACAATCGCGATAGCTGAGCGGTTAAGGGATCTCCAAAATCAATGGGTGTTAGTGGCATAGACATGAATTATTTATAGGCACTTAATAAATCTCTGCTATTGGAATTACACTTATGATAAGTTTCTGGGCTGCAAAACAATTTCTAAGCTGGCCGCTACACTCCACGAAGCAGCAACTTATTTCAGCTGCTGGACAACGACATGGCAACATAAACTGCAAATGCAACAGATAATGCCCAGATAATGAGGAAATTGTTTCCACTATCTGGCCTAATCTTGAGCCCGTTTGTCTCACCACCTCCCTGCCCCTGCCTCCCCTACACCTGGCGAAGCTCTCGGATCTCTCGCTCCATCGCATGAATCTCCTCTTTCTTGTCCCACACAGCATCTCGCAGATCCTAGACAAGCTCTTTGTGAAAACCTGTCAGTGGCTTTTTGATCTACACAAACTTGTCACAGCCAGTCCCCCTCCCTTCTTGCGAAGTAGATCAAAGGAAACCAAAAAAAAATTACATTACGCTTTCCGGATCTGGGTTACCATTGTACCTACAGTACGAACTTACCGCTCTGATGTTGCAGTTGCTGAATTTTCCTGCAGTATTTCGTCGGTCCATGAAATCCATCTCGGCATCTTCTCACTGCACAAACACAGCATATCAGGGTAGTAATCGTAGGGTGCCCTTCGGTACCTGATGGGGGCACCCGTCTGACGGAGTTGAGCCGACCCTGATTCCGCCCGAGACGAACTTCATGAGCTGCGAGCCATGAGCGAGGGGAGCGTGGGCAGAGGAAAGAGGATCCTTTGGATGTCAGGGTAGTGGTGAAGCGTGATTTATCCCCACTTAATAACTCGAGCAGAATCCTACCTTCCACATTCGGCTGACAGGTGGGGGACCTAGCATGTGGACTTGTCAACCAAACCTCGCGCCTTTGTGGTTCAAAAGCCCTCTCCCGCACATTGGACGGAATTTTTTGGCACCTTCCCGCGTACATATCATTGGGAGGCCTTGCTCAGGAACCAGACACGCCTGGCCCACAATCTTACTCCCTCCTAGGAACTTGTCATGGCTCGCGCCAATAGATCCATCCGCTCCACCGCTTCTGGTAGGGCTTGCCGCGGCGGATCTACCCCAAGATCCTACCATCGCAGTATCAAATGGCCATGGTTTATTGAGAGGAGCGACGATGCTATGTATCCGAGCTCGGACCCTCCTACCTGTAGAAGGACTGATGCGGCGTCGAGCTCGAGCAGGAGCCGCCAGGCGCGACGGCGCTTGGTCCATGCCAACCCTGTCAACTTCGCCATTGTCAATTTCGATGTGGAGGACGACGGGAACAAAGCTGTGCAGAATGCCATTGTTGCCTCCTTGGTGAAGGGCAAGCCACAGGCGAGAGTGGATGTCTCTGGAAAGGGCACGGCGGTGTCACCAATCGAGGTGGACTCCGACGACAGCGGTGTGATCTGGTTTTAGATGTTGTTTAGGATGGTTGGAATTTCGGTTGGGTTTAGTGCATGTACAATAATTTTAATGGGTTTGTCGAGCTATATTGAGAAATATGTGCAATAGCAGCGTGTGAGTGCTTCCACTTTAGAAATTGTGTATGTGCCATTTGCATGTTGCATTATCAACATAGATTACATGTAAACAATCCAACAAAAATCAGATTACAACCATCAGACGGGAGTGGCAGGATGGAAGAGAAGTTGGGGCAGTGTCTTCGAGGGGAAGGAAGAGAAGGGGGCGTGACATTGGCAGGTGGGCCCTCCGAACACGTGACACTGACATGCGGGGGCAGGAGCACACGGTATTGCCAGTCTGTCCGGAGCAAGCGGACTTTGCAACATGACAACAGCAAGCTGATTGGACCAATAACTCATCGAATTATTAAGGAGTAGTAAAAACTACAACTGGGGTACATTCGCACAATATGTATGCTCTACGCACCTGAGAAGCATCACTTAAGTCTAATAGTAACGATAGCATAAGTACTACATTTCCCTGTCGGCCTTCTCGATACAAATGTAGAAATGCATCTGCATGTTCGGTCCAACACCGACAAGGTACTGAGATGGCACACATAGGATCAACCTTAGGTCCGCATACTCCACCTCCCACGGCGTCGGGCAGTTTGGCGCCTCGGCTAGCACAAGAATGTTATCGGACGACGACGGCTGGGCGTTCGCCCACATGCACACCGTGTGTACGGGCCAGGTGCACGAGACCGACCTGACACATACGGCACACACGACGGTGGGCCTGTCTCTAGTTCTCGGAACATCGGCGGTGATGGTCAGGACGAAAACAGAGTCGTCCCCCCCTAGAAAATTAGCCGGCAACGTGCCCAGTCAGTGAACGGGACCTTCTCTTGGAGAAGTTGGGCTTGCCCGTACGAGATCCTAATCACTTCGATCAAGTGCTCCTCTGCAAGGTGGACAACAAGCTCTGCCGGCGGGCCGGTGTAGTTGCAGCCCGGCTCCATGCAGGAGCACGCGCCGTGCGGGCACACGAGCTCGTGGAGCGGGAACTCGTGGTAGGAGTAACATCGAAAGCATCCTGGGTGGGAGCACACAAGCGGGAACGTCGCTGCGAAGTTGCGCGCGAGGATCTCCAGATTCTTGGGCTGCAGCATCTGCCACATCTGAAGTTCGTTGAGAAATCAGAAAAAAGATCAGCAATTAGATTGGCGAATAGCAGTAGGATAAGTTCAAAAGCTTGTAAAATGATTTCTTAGCATGAAGGTAGCGACCCGAGAATTGGCGGATGTCGTCCGGGCACGGCGCACAAAAGCCAGTGGTGTCGTCCGGGCATAGTGACATGTGGTGGATGAGGGGAGAGGGGGATGCGGAGTAGACGTCCTCACTCACGAGCTCTATGATATTACTAGTAGGCTATAGGGGAGTGGAAATAATAGTAATATAAGTGAAAATGTAAGCGCGGCCAATCATGTCACGGAACAGCCTACTCGCGGATTGCTCTTACGAAGAACCATCTTATTCGTCCACGCGCCCCAATCGAATGGTCTGCGACAATCGAATTGGACAACTACTTCAGGAGGGGGAGCTTCTAGAAGACGCGATCTTATGTGGTTTGTAGAAAGAACACACATGCAATGACATTGGTTGATCCATGTGTGGTTTGTGAAAAGAACACACATGCAATGAACACTGGTGGATCCATATGTGGTTCATGACAGGAACACACATGCAATGACATTGGTTGATCCATATGTGGTTTGTGACAATAACACACATGCAATGCCATTGGTTAATCCATGTGTGGTTTGTGGAAAGAACACACATGCAATGACTCAAGTGGGTACATATGTGGTTTGTGAAAATAACACACATGCAATGACTCTGGTGGATCCATATGTGGTTTGTAGAAAGAACACACATGCAATGACTCAAGTGGGTCCATGTGTGGTTTGTGAAAAGAACACACATGCAATGACTCTGGTTGATCCATGTGTGGTTTGTGGAAAGAACACACATGCAATGACATTGGTGGATCCATGTGTGATTTGTGTAAAAGAACACACATGCAATGACCCTGGTGGATCCATATGTGGTTTGTGACAGGAAAACACATGCAATGACACTAGTGGATCCATATGTGGGTTGTTAAAGAACACACATTTAATGACTCTAGTGCTGGTTTTAGTATAAGAACACACATGCAATGACTCTAGTGGGTTCATATGTGGTTTGTGAAAAGAACACACATGCAATGACTCTAGTGGATCCATATGTGGTTTGTGACAGGAACACACATGCAATGACCACTGGTTGATCCATATGTGGTTTGTGGAAAGAACACACATGCAATGACACTGGTTGATCCATATGTGGTTTGTGGAAAGAACACACATGCACTGACATTGGTGGATCCATGTGTGGTTTGTGAAAAGAACACACATGCAATGACATTGGTTGATCTATGTGTGGTTTGTGGAAAGAACACACATGCAATGCCATTGGTTGATGCATGTGTGCTTTGTGGAAAAGAACACACATACAATGAACACTGGTGGATCCATAAGTGGTTTCTGGAAAGAACACACACATAGTGAACACTGGTGGATCCATATGTGGTTTGTGAAAAGAACACACATGCAATGCCATTGGTTGATCCATGTGTGGTTTGTGAAAAGAACACACATGCAATGACTCAAGTGGGTCCATGTGTAGTTTGTGAAAAGAACACACATGCAATGACTCTGGTTGATCAATGTGTGGTTTGTGGAAAGAACACACATGCAATGACATTGGTGGATCCATGTGTGGTTTGTGTAAAAGAACACACATGCAATGACTCTAGTGGATCCATATGTGGTTTGTGACAGGAACACACATGCAATGACACTGGTGGATCCATATGTGGGTTGTTAAAAGAACACACATTTAATGACTCTAGTGGATCCATATGTGGTTTGTGGAAAGAACACACATGCAATAACCACTGGGATATCCATATGTCGTTTGTGGAAAGAACACACATGCAATGACTCTGGTGGATCCATATGTGGTTTATGACAGGAACACACATGCAATGACACTGGTGGATCCATATGTGGGTTGTTAAAATAACAAACATTTAATGACTCTAGTGCTAGTTTTAGTATAAGAACACACATGCAATGACTCTAGTGGGTCCATATGTGGTTTGTGAAAAGAACACACATGCAATGACTCTAGTGGATCCATATGTGGTTTGTGGAAAGAACACACATGCAATGACCACTGGTTGATCCATATGTGGTTTGTGGAAAGAACACACATGCAATGAATCTGGTTGATCCATGTGTGGTTTGTGGAAAGAACACGCATGCAATGACATTGGTTGATCCATGTGTGGTTTGTGGAAAAGAACACACATGCAATTACTCTAGTGGATCCATGTGTGGTTTGTGGAAAGAACACACATACAATGACTCTGGTGGATCCATGTGTGGTTTGTGAAAAGAACACACATGCAATGCCATTTGTTGATCCATGTGCGGTTTGTGAAAAGAACACACATGCAATGCCATTGGTTGATCCATGTGTGGTTTGTTGAAAGAACACACATGCAATGCCATTGGTTGATGCATGTGTGGTTTGTGGAAAAGAACACACATACAATGAACACTGGTGGATCCATAAGTGGTTTGTGGAAAGAACACGCACGCAGTGAACACTGGTGGATCCATATGTGGTTTGTGAAAAGAACACACATGTAATGCCATTGGTTGATCCATACGTGGTTTGTGAAAAGAACACAGATGCAATGACTCTAGTGGATCCATATGTGGTTTGTGGAAAGAACACACATGTAATAACCACTAGTTGATCCATATGTGGTTTGTGTAAAGAACACACATGCAATGACTCTGGTGGATAAGTGGTCGGAATCAGTAGTGGTGAATATCAAGGAAGAAGAAGAGATGGAAATGGGAGATGACCAGAATTGGGTGGGTGGCAATGGCGAGTGGCTGGTCCTTTTATCCCAGGATGGGAGTACTTGGACTCTAAAAAATTGCTACAGATCGTTGAGACTTACATTGCCATCTTTGGAGGGTGTCGGCATTACTGCATTCAACAACAGGTGGCCGCCGCCCATTTCTGAATTTGCTTACAGGTTCAACATGGCAGAACTTGAGCTCCTGAAGGTACAGCTCCCACATAGACCGCGGGAGGCGTGGAATACTTGGGAGTACGACCTCTTAGCGTTGTTCGACAAGGTAATCACATTCATTAGATTCCCAGAAGACAAGGAATGGACAGTCTTGCGTGATGACTTCCTGGGGCCGGAGAAGTATGTCGACGTCGTCTTCACCTCCAGCTACTATTCATATAAACCGCAACGCATTTATGTGGTCACTGAACCTAGCGGCAACGTGCGTGTTTGGGAGCCATCCATTTGGGGTGAGTCATGGTGTCATAGAGCATGTAAAATCCCATTCAAAATTCTACTTACTGACTGTAAGTAACACGCAGGTACCCACGCAACCCCGCGCACCATTCCGGCTCCGGTCATCAAAGATGCAGTAGCAGATGCTGAACTTGGGAGACGGCACTGGTTCCTGGAACCTCTCGGAGGCGACACGAAACAGAATGTTGAACTCATGTGGATTCATATCAGGGGAGCACTAAACAACGTTGGTGATACAATAGAACATATGGGGACACAACTTTCTTCATACCCATCGCTGCGGTGTCACGTTTTCTCGAGGCCGCATGCCCATCCAAAGACCTAGTAGAGCAAGTTTGGAGCAGAGTCGACAATCTGAAGGGACAATCTGTGTTTCTTGGGATCAACTACCCTTTCTTTGTCGGAGCCCCTAGAGCTGTTGAACCTGTAATTGCTCAGGCAGCCTTGGCTCCTAATGCTGCTACTGCTGCTGGTGTTGGTGGTGGTGGAGCTGACAAAGAACTAGCTGCTGCTGCTCCTGGTGAAGCTGACGAAATACTTGGTGATGCTGCTGCTAGTGAAGCTGATGAAATACTTGCTAATAATGTTGCTGGTGAAGCTGACGAAATACCTGTTGGGGCTGCTGCTGGTGAAGCTGACGAAATACCGGCTGAGGCTGCTGCCGGAGTCCAGGAAGAACATGTTGGTGTTGTTGCTGAGGTGTCAGCACTTCCAGTGTTTATAGCAGACTGTGTGTTTGCTGCACACTCACGTGCCTATCATGTAGACACTCCAGATCCAACCTGGAGCCAAATCCACGTCGGGGGGAGGGGGCCTACAATTGGCTCATCAGTGGGGTCGTACGATTTGATGGAGAATGATAGATGGCCAAACGCAGCATTCTGGTTAGTTCCGACGATACCACCAGCTCCAGGGACCTAGTGCTCCTACTGGCAGATCCGATGAACCATTTGTCTTTATCTTTATCATTAGTTACGCTTATTTGTATAAAGACTAAGCTATGCTTATTTGTGTAATACTAAGTTAGGCCTAACTTCGTAATATTCAGTGAAGCCCATCTTTTCTTTCCACGCCCATAACAACAGAATTGCAGCATAGAACATACAAAGTTAATGTGCATACTAGGCATTTTTGCTCAGGATAACAACCACTTCAAGTAAATGATACATGGCGTATGCATTTGAACGCATCACTAGAATGTGCCACCTATTGATGATTGATGACATGGATCTAGCTTTTCTGCGCGTATTTGCATTGAATCGCTCATTGATTTGTTCACATATTTTTTGGTAATGGCTGATGAACTCCACTCTCTTGGTAACATGCTTCATCAGCAAGCACTTGTTGATGCAATGCAAAGTACAAAACATGGTCTTCATCATCATTCCATTTAGGTTCTCTATGTTTCGTCATCACGGAGCTACTAATTTCGAATGAAAATCTAGTAAACAACATATGTGTACATTGTTAGAGTATGCTACGACCACGGTACATACATGTTTTTTTACAATCACAAGAAGAAAACTTGATGCATTTTCACCTTGTTGGCGTTGTGCTGAACTAGGTTGATGTGGCTTTGGGGTTCAGAGAGGAAGGCGCTGTGGCTGGTGCGTGTGCGACCACGGCGACGGCGAGCTTGGCTTCCGGAGGAGGCCAACAGGACCGAGCATGGTCGGCATGGTGACAGGTCTCACCCGGGAATGAATTCCCGTCCCCGCGTCGTGCCATGGGTGCGGCGTGAGGGCGAGCTCCGATTCGGGATAGGGAGGAGAGCCAGGCCGAGCAGGTTCGTCCAAGTCCTAGCTCCACGCCATGGCCGTGACCACAGATTGCCGCCCTGGAGGAAGAAGAAGACGTGTAAAGGATGCATGCACCAATGTTGCAAGCCTACATGGCATCCTACATGGCAACCACGACGGCAACGACATAATGGCGAAAGCTGACAAGGGGGCCCAACTTGAGAGCCGTTAGCCTGATATTTTGTATTGAAACGTAAAGTTGAATTCATGCCGAAAAAAACCCTCTGAGTATTTGGAACGCCAACTTTGGGCAACGCAGCTGATTGTAAGCAACTTGGGTACCGCATTGCCTGGCCACCCCAACTTCCGGGCCGCAAAATGATATTCTCATCTAATAAGCCTAGGCTTAGCATCTTTCTTATGCATAAGGTATTTAATAGCAGAATGATCATAATGTACTATGACTTTGGAGTCTACAATATAAGGTCTAAACTTATCACATGCAAAGATCACTGCTAAGAATTCTTTTTCAGTAGTAGTATAGTTTCTTTGGGCGCCATCAAGAGTTTGACTAGCATAATATATGACATTTAATTTCTTATCAAACCTTTGGCCTAAAACATCCCCTACAACATAATCACTAGCATCACACATGATTTCAAATGGTAAATTCCAATTAGGAGGTTGAATTATGGGAGCACTTATCAATGCATTCTTTAAAACATTAAAAGAATCTACACAATCATCATTAATTGAAAATGGAACATCTTTTTGAAAGAGGTTAGTTAGAGGCTTTGATATTTTTGAAAAGTCTTTGATAAACCTTCTATAAAAACCAGCATGACCAAGGAAGCTTCTTATACCTTTGATATCCGTGGGACATAGTAGCTTCTCTATGGCTTCTATCTTGGCACGATCCACTTCAATGCCTCTTCCTGAAACTCGGTGTCCAAGAAAAACACCTTCTGTCACCATGAAATGGCACTTTTCCTAGTTAAGGACTAAGTGTTTGTCCTCACAATGCTGCAAACCTTTGTTAAGATTGAGAAAACAATTTTCGAAAGAGGTGCCATACACAGAAAAGTCATTCATGAATACTTCCATAATTTTCTCAATATAATCAGCAAATATAGCATTCATGCATCTTTGAAAAGTAGCAGGAGCATTGCACAAACCGAATGGCATTCTCCTATAGGCAAAAGTAATGAAGGGACATGTGAAAGTTGTCTTTTCCAGATCATCCTTATGCACTGGAATATGGGAGAAACCTAAATAACCATCTAGATAACAAAAGTGTGAGTGTTTAGTTAATCTTTCTAACATTTGATCAATGAATGGTAAAGGGTAATGATCTTTATGAGTTTCCCTATTAAGTTTTCTAAAATCAATGCACATTCTATAACCAGTAACAATATGTTAGGATATAAGTTCTTTTGCATCATTTGGAACCACAGTGATTCCACCCTTTTAGGCACATAGTAAACATGACTTGCCCATTTACTATCAGCTGTGGTATAGATAATACCTACCTCAATGGGTTTGCTTACCTCTTTCCTTACCACTTCTTTCATTTTTGGATGGAGGTCATGATCGGCTCAACACGTCGATCTCGTTAGGGAACCCCAAGAGGAAGGTATGAGGAGCACAGCAGCAAGTTTTCCCTCAGTTATGAAACCAAGGTTATCGAACTAGTAGGAGCAAGGAAACACCTTCAAGGTGTTGTTTCCAACTTGGAATCCTGCACAACACAACCACAGAACTTTGCCCCCAACTTACAGTGAGGTTGTCAATCTCACCGGTTTTGCTGAAAATAATGGATTAAACATATTGTGTGGAAGATAGTAATTGCTTGGCGAAAGTAAACAGAAAATAGTAAATAGTAGATTGTAGATTGATGGTAAAAGAATGGACCAGGGTCCATAGTTCACTAGTGGTGATTCTCCTTAAGATAGATGACATGTTGGGTGAACAAATTACAGCGGGGCAATTGACAGACACCGAGAAAGCATACATGCATATACTAATCATCTTGACTCCTATGAGATTTGATTGGGCATTACAACATTATACATAGACCATAATCCAACTTCATCTATTACTAATAATCCACCTTTAGGTTATCATCCGAACCCCCTCCAGTATTAAGTTACAAGCAATAGATAATTGCATTAAGAAAAGTGTGTAAAGTAAACAATATGATTGTTCTATGAACAAAGGATTGATGTTTTTTCTCCCTAGTAGCAACAGCACATCTAGTACCTTAGAGATTTTTGTCACTTCCCAGATTCCTAGAGGCATGAACCCACTATCGAGCATAAATACTCCCTCTTGGAGTTGCTAGCATCTACTCGGCCAAGATAGCTACTAACAACAGAAAGAATGCAAGATCACAAATAACATAGACATTATAGAATAAATAATCAATCTGAAATAGCATCTCAATATCCATCGGATCCCCGCAAACACAACATGTAAGATTACAAATAGATGATCTTGATCATGAACGGAGCTCAAAAGATCTAGACATGGTAGCACAAAGGAGAAGAACCAACCATCTAGCTACTACATGGACCCGTAGTCCAGGGATGAACTACTCACGCATCACACCAGAGGCAGGCATGGTGATGAAGAAGGCCTCCAGGGTGATCTCTCTCCTCCGGCAGAGTGCTGGGAAGAGCTTTAGATCCCTCCCGATCTAGGGATGGGGATGGCGGCGGCTACAGACTCTTTCGTGGAATTTTGATCGGGTACTTAGGGTTTTCATCCCGGAGGCAATATATAGGCGAAGGGGCAAGGTCGATGGAGTACCAGGGGGCCCACACCACCCCTGGCGCGGCCTGGCCTAGCCCGTGCCACCAGGTGGTGTGGCTAGCCCCTGGCCCCTCTCCGTCTCGTCTTCTGGCTCCGTGAGTCTTCCAGTAAAATATTGACTTTGGATTTTGTCCGGTCCAATTCCGAGAATATTTCTTTTCTAGCTTTTCTGAAACCAAACACAGCAAAAAATAGGCAACTGGCACTGTGGCATCTTGTTAATAGGTTAGTTCCAGAAAATTTGTAAAAATACTCCAAAGTGTGGAAAACATAAGAAAGTAGATATAAAACAAGCTTGGAACATCAAAAATTATAGATACGTTTGCAACATATAAACATCCCCAAGCTTAACTCCTGCTCGTCCTCGAGTAGGTAAGTGATAAAAAAGAATAAGTTTTGAGGTGACATGCACCATCATAATCTTGATCAAAGTATTTGTAGAACATTGATAGCTGGGATCATAGTACTTTAATATAGCATGAAAGATATAGTTCTAACAATAAGACATAGCAACTATGTTATAACATGAAAAGGTACAAACAAAAGATTCATGAATAACAATGCTTTGAAAGACGTTTGTTTGTTTCACATATAAAAAGCATAATGAGAATGGTATTCAGCTTGTCCCTCATAGTGTAGCAAAACATAAATGCATAGGACACATCCAAAGTTCATAAGGGTGAATAGATACAAGTAGTTTAAGAACAAGCAATATCAAAGTTATGAATCAATCAACAAGTTTTGGGACAATGCACATTAAACTAAGCATGGCCACTATGCTCTCACAATAAGTGCATAAAGATAGAAGATGGAGATTCAACATAAAAGTAAAAGAAAGGCCTTCATAGAAGGAAGCAGGGATTGAAGTCTCATAAAGAGCTTCCAAAAATTATGGTACTTATTAGCTTTCAGCTCTCATTGCCCCTATCATAAGCATCTTGAAGTGATTAAGGTTAAAGTGAACAAACTATGGAGTATATGCTTGACAAAGTATAAGTTGGCAATCTCATGTCCCTTGAATACAAGGGTCGCTCCTCATGCTACTCAAGTTTAGTTATCGGTAAGTTCTTGTCATAGTAAGTACATGTGTATCATAGAGAACTGCCAACGTGGTACCACTTGCACATGATACAGGAGCTATCCCATAATCAAAATGACAAGGCAAGCAGATAATGAGCATCTCAGCAATCTTCTTATTTACCATGGGAAATGGTGCTTTTTTCTATCTTTCCTCTTTTCTCATCTTTTTTCCTTTTTTCAATCTCTATCTCTTTTTTATTAGAAGAATGCTTCATAGATTGCTCACTATGGTGATGCTGCAAGATTCCACCATGATTAGGCATGGCTTAGGCTAGCGTCCCAGGTGTTTCTCTAACACACATACATAACTCCATGGACTTACAAGCTCCCCTTTCATTTCACACCGACGACATCCATAAACAAAAGAGCATGATATCAACTGGGTACAATGTACAAGTGCAATGTTGAAAGCGTTCCCCATGACAGCATGGTTCTGCTAATTCCCAACGTATAAGTGCAAGCATATACAACATAGATGACACAATGGTTCAAGTTTATTAGGGGCAAGAAAAGTAAAGTGTGCCATCAAGTTCGTGAGATCTTTAATCACTAATTTTCACATAACAAGTTTAATTCGGAAGGTAGATAAAAACATGAATATACTTGGAATAGCAAATGCTAATAGGTAGGTATGGTAGAATCTTTGGAATAACTTGGTTTTATTTGGAGTTAGATGCATGAGTGGAACTCATACTTGGTATGGAGTCTAGCAAAAGACTAGGAGCGACCAACTAGGAGAGCAATAATGGCCATAATCATGCAAAGCGACAAAACATTATTAATTAAAGCATAAAGTGATATTGCAAGATGAAAACTAAATGATCATAGAGGCTATGGTGACTTGGTATAGTCTTAACATGGTGTGAGCATGCGCCAAGTCAACCCAAATAAAGCATTTAAAGGAGAATACCGCAATATTATGCTTTTATATGCTAAAACAACGCATGATTCTTTCAAGGCACATTAAGCAATCTCAATTGTTTATAACATGTCATGATACAACAATAATCACTAAGCATAAAGCCAAAACAATATCAAGCATGACATGGTCAAGTCTAAGTCACAGTCAAAAACAAGCTCCTTTTTACCACTTAAGCATGAACTTTCCTACTCTTTTTCAATCCAAATCAACTTTATTTGAAAACTAATGCATGAATGAGGGGGTACAACCAATTTATTCAAGCAAACTAAGCAAACGAAAACGAAAAACAAAAACAAACACGCTCCAAGAACAACACAATTGTGCATGAAACAATAAAAATGAAGTGTTTGGAAGAAACCTGAATTTTTTATTGATGAAGAAGGGGATGCCTTGGGCATCCCCAAGATTTGACGCTTGTACTTCTTGAATATTTCTTGGGGTGACACGGGTGGCATCCCCAAGCTTGATCTTTTGTCCATTCTTCATTTTATCACATTACTCTTCCCTACACTTTAAAATCTCCTTCATACAAAACTTCACACAATCTTCATTAGCAACATTAGTGTACTCAAGATAATAAGTGTAACATCTCAAAACTTCAATCCAAGCTTATCAAGATCAAATCATCCAAAAATTGGGGTTAACAAAAACTTTTCCAAATTTAAAATGAAAGCATTCATATATGTGTGCATTTAAGATATGAGTTGTTTGAATTGCCATGATTGATTGATCCAATGCTTGTAAAATGTTTCTTAGGTGATTTAAACATCATATACATCATTCCCAAACTTTTCCTAAAGAAAATCAAATCAAAACAAATTAAAATGAAGGAATGGTTATTTTGACAAATTTAACTCTCATGCCTACTTTGGCTATTCCTAGTACTCAATTCTTAACAGAAACAATTCTTGATCTTTGCACCCCTTGCTAGTACACATAATGAGGTACCAAGGCCCACCTTTTGATCTACTAAAAACATTCTGTAACTATTTTAAATGACAGTTTAAAATTGAATCTAATGCATATGCATAGATCACCCCTATTTCAAAAACCATCTAATTGAGCACCATTTTCAAAACCTTTGCAACCAGAGACTACCTAGCACTAGTGGAGATCACCCAAAAAATTTGAACTCAAAATTCAAAACTTTTTCTCTTGCGGCCATTTCATCAAACACTTGGCAGGCAGTTTCAAACTAAACAAATTTCACTATTTTAAATAGTGTTCTGGCCAAACTTGTTCCCCAACTTGCCACCAAAATCTCTCCACTACTCCCCCTAACCCCTCTCTAGCCCATCCACCCACTGTGCCAAGACCAAATGGTCATGGCCATTAAGGCCGAGCCCCCACTTGGGCACCCCATCGTGACAAAGACGCCACGCCCGCCAGCGCCATCCACCGTGTCCTGTTGATAGCCTGTGGTCCACCTCCACCACCCAACCAGTCCCAGCCCAAGGACAGCGACCAGAACAACCAGGAACCGCCGCGCCCCGAGCCTGTCGACCATGCCGACGCCGCCCGCAGAGCGCGCACTGTCCCCGCTCGCACCGACCGCCCCTTGGCACCAGCCCGCACCCACCGCTCCGCCTCGACCTAGAGAACACCCCATACACCACCGTTCGCCGCCCAAAGCCCCACAGCCACCGCTCGCCGTGGACACCGCCGCTTCGGCCGCGCAGAGCGCCACCTCGCCCCGACCACATGCCACCGCCCCTACGGCCGCATTGAAGCACTAGAGCACCGCCAGGGAACCGCCCACCGATCGCAATCCCCAGCCATGTCGCTAGATTGCCGTAGCCATGTCGCCACCGTCGACCGCCCATCCCGCTCGGTCTCACCGTCGAGCCTATAAAAGGAGCCCTCCCCAGCACCAAAGACTCACACCATTCCACTCCCCTCACCTCTCTGAACCTCACCCACCTCTCGCCGGAGCAAGTGGAGCAGCAGCTCGCCGGAATTGGAGCCGGAGCCGCCGCCTCTGGAGAAGAAGGGTGTCGTTGATTCTGGCCACCCCAAGCTCCGCCGCGACCACGCCTCGCCTCGCCATCGTCTTCCACTTTGTTCACCCGCCTCGTTGACCCCACCGGAGCCCTGATACACCCCCAGTAGACCCCCACCGAGCCGCTAGGGTTCGAGCCCGCCGGCGACCTGTCCGTCGTCGACGACGACCCTCAGCCGTAGATCTAGCCTCTAATCGCACGGCCCACAGCGCGTGTACCATTTCGCATTTTAAGTGCCGCTGACAAGTGGGACCCCCCTGTCAGCTGAGACCCGCGCCGCGTAGCGCCACTGGGCCGGCCCATTTCCTTTCCCGCGCAAGCCCGTAGATTCAAATCTGGATTTTTCTTTTTAGTTAGAATATAGTTTCTGTCCAGTGTTTCAAAATTCAATTCTGTGAGTTTGACAAATCCAAATTACATGAAACTAATTTTGCCTGAAAGGTATTGAAATGCTCTATCCAAGCCCATTGGATTTAATTCATTTGGAGTTATAGATTTCTCCTAATAAAAATAAGACAGAAGCTTCTACAACTTGAAACTTTTTTGTAAAATCAACCAAGTTAGGTTTTGAGTTGATTCCAACTCTCAAAAATCACATTTCATCATATCTATCCAAATATGTAATAATATTAAGGTTTACAGGCAGTGACTTTGGACTAGTACCAAAATAATGCTATATAGGCATTTCTAGTCACCTTAAATCATTAAATAATAAACTTAAACCAAGGTAATATTGATCCAACCTTTAAATATCATTCCCACATGTTAGAATATGTGGTGAGGACATGTGTCCACATGATCCCATATTTTGGTGGTGAATATTAAATTTTAGTTGATTTTTCAATGAGTAGAAATTACTTTTCCAAAATAAAAAGGTTGAAACTATTGAATTAAACTTGTGATGTTTGGGATGATAATAGATCATCAATTGTGTGGTTTAGAATACTAACTAGCCTAGTTAAGTATTGTTTGGTGATTGTGCACTCCCTATGTATTTCTAGACGATAGTACCGACCAAGCCTTCGAGGAGGAGGAGTTCTACCAAGAAGAAGAAGAAGAAAACTTCAACCACTGCACCAACCAAGGCAAGCTATTAGTGGCAAGCTAACCCTTGCAAACATGCTTTAGTAAGCTATTGTTAGCAAGCTAGAATAAAACTAGATGGTTTAGTAAAGATGCATTAAGCATACTTTGATCACACCCCTTTAACTATTAGTACCCCAAGTCTTATTGACAAGTTTTACCCCCCTTAGTTTACACAAAGTTCTTTAATTAATTTTTGAAGGTAGCATAAAGAGTATAAAACTTGACCTACTTAGAAACCTTTAGATGTCATTCTATGGCATGAGATTGATCCCATCTTTCCACCTTAGTGAACACTCTTAACTTAGTACTTTAGAATAGCTCAAAAACTTGAGTCACTTTAGATGGGAACACTTGGTGAAAATGAGTTATGAAAACCTTGGAATGATGAGTCATTCTATTGAGATGTTTTGACATGTGTTGAGAAACACAATTGGTTTATGATGATGAAAATGATGAGGCATGAGCCTTAACCCTTTTATAAAACTGATGGTTGGATTCGGATGCGATACCATTCCAAATTTACCGTACAACCACATTACCTGAATTGGGTAAGGCTTAGCTGGAAATTTATATGCATTAGTATTAGTTCCCTCACGGGAGAGGTTTGAGCTGAGGATACCTCTCAATGATATCCACCTATGCAGTGCCCAAGATGACTGATGGTCATGGTTGGGAGGTCATGCTCATAGGAGAGGTGCTTGTACTAGGGTGTGTAAAGGGAAGGTTATGTTTGATTATCTGCATACTAAGTATGATGATTCAGGGTTATCCCGGATGATGTATCGAATCTTGTGGTGAAAGTGTACCACCTCTGCAGTGTCAAACTATTGAATAGCGCGTCATGATTATGGACAGTTGGAATGGCCATACTGTTTCGTTGTCATATATTTTCTAAATAACTTGAAATGAATGATGAACTTTGACTTGACCACAACAGGGTTGTGTTAATGAAATTAGCTTCCCAATTTAAGTGATTCTAGAACTTTACTTTATCATGGCCAGACTATGAAGGAGATTATCAAGATGATGGTCAGCAGGACGGTTATGATAACTAGGACTATCTGCCTTCGTCAGCATTGCCTGTGCCCCTGAAGATGGACCCCACCGCTACGCTACCGTTTATTTCCGCTGCTTGTTGTATTAAAGACTGGATCATGAGATCCTTATTGGTGTAAAACCTTATGTATGGTTTGTAATGGATGATATACTGTGATATCCAATCCGTTATGTCTCACAAAAATGGTAATCCTGGGATTGCGAGGTATGGCATAACGGGCATCTGGGATTAAAAATCCGGGTGTTGACAAGTTGGTATCAGAGCCATCCTGACCATAGGAGACCCTAGTTAGAATGGACGTCCAAACCAAAAACTTAGCTTCAAAACCAAAGTGAGTATTTATGAAAAACTATTTCCCCTCTTACCCTTGTGAACTCATTCTTTCTCAAAAACACATGTTCCTCAAAATTCTTACATTACTACATAAAATTTGACACACTTGATCACTTCACTAATTTCCTCATCCTAAATTCTTATAGATGGAGATTCAGTTCAGCAAGTTTTACTAGTTGGGAAACAGAGGTCAGCTGATCTTCGAGAGGGATCTGGATTCACTGTCGGAGTTACTAGGACGCCCGCATCCGGAGTTTCTTGGAGCTCAACTTCCAGGACCCCCAGGAGGAGACCTACAATGGCTAGTCACCGCAGATCTTCGAGGAAGCATTGAAGCACCAACTTTCGGGAGAATTCAGTTCTCTGTGAGAGAGAACAACTGGCTAGATGGATTAGCCAGGGCAATGCATGAAGCTCTCACACGTCTATGTGCCCTCAGCGTCAACAAGATTCAAGGAACCCGTTTTGCCCACTATGCAAGATGTGACTTCATGGGAATGCCGATGGAGATGCCAAGTCACCCAGAGTTGAGGCGTCAAGTGGAGAACCTTGACTTCTTGCTTCATGACCGACAGCAGGAACTGGACAATGCCAGAGAGTTAGCCAACCAGAACCGTGCCATTGCCGACCAGAAGGCCCAGGCTTTCGCACTACTCGTCCAAGATCGCCAGTCTCTTCATCGCCAGCGTGCCAAGAAAGATCGCATCATCGCCCGTCTTCGCAAGAAGGTGGCCGACCTCGAGAAGACCGTCAAGGAGTAGGAAGCTCAGCTTGCCACCAAAGAAGAAGATGATGAGGGTGAAGACATCCAGGGAGATATGGATTCTTACCTCAGCAACGATGACGATTTTCTGGAGGAGGATGCTATGGACTTCTACACTGATGATGAAGACTCCGACTTCATCGACGATGAGTAGATGCACTAGAGCACTGTCGTAGCATGAGATGTACCATCTCATTGTATCGTAGTTTGCAGAATGGTTCTTCAAACCATCTGTTTTTCCCTTTTTGCTTGTTGTGGTGTGTGTTGTATCATGTGCTTGATTGCATGAATGAAAATGAAGTTAGTTGAAAAACCTGAGTCTAACTCAAAGTTGTAGCTTTGAAAACCCAAAACCATGAACCTTTGAATTTCCCTCTTACCCCTATATCTATCTCAATCTTCAGATGACTCGTGGAAACCAAGGAGGGAGCAGCTCATCGCAGGACCCAATGCTGCAGATCTTGCAGAATCTCATCGCGGACCGTGAAGCAAGCAGGGCCGAGCGTCAAGCCAACTTAGCAACATTGCAGCAGATCGCCCAAATGGCTCTCAACAACCAAGGACATGGAAATCAGAATCACCATGGATCTAAACTCAAGAACTTTCAGAACACAAATCCCCCAATCTTCAACCAATCTGAAAACCCATTAGATGCTGATGACTGGTTACAGACCATGGAAAACAACCTAGAAGTTGCAGGAGTTGAGGAGAATGAGAAAGTTCTCTTCGCCACCCACTATCTGGCGGGAGATGCAAGAGCTTGGTGGAATAGCATCCGCAACATGAACCATGGCTAGGTGATGACCTGGGAAGCATTCAAGGTCAAGTTCAGCCGCACCCACATGCCGCAAGGTCTTGTCAACAGGATGAGAGATGAATTCCGTGAACTGAAGCAAGGAAGATTGACTGTAGTAGAGTACCGTGACAAATTCTTATCACTTGCCAGATATGCACCGGATGAAATCAACATGGAGGCCAAGAAGAAGGAGAGATTCTTAAACGGACTGCATGATGAGATGCAGACTGTCCTCGTCAACATCCGTTTCGATGATCTCGAAGAGCTAGTCGACTCTGCCATTCAGATGGAAGGGAAGATTAACCAGGCAAACGACAACCGCAAGCGTCGTATGATGCAGCAGTCTGGATCCAATAGGTCGGAAATGGCCCCAACCCTTCACCACGGGATATGCACCAAGGAACAACCGACCCTCGAATTCTCGCCCAAGCTACCCCAACCGTAGCGGAGGCAATGTGAAGTCCGGAGGAAACAATCACAACTCCGGTAATGCCAATCATTTCAACCGTGCACCTCCCAAGAGCAACAACAACAACAGCAACACTGCACCCAGAACTGGCAGCAATGCTATACCGGTCGCAGCCAAAGACAAGTCCCAGATCACCTGTTTCGAGTGTGGAGTGAAAGGTCACTACTCCAATGAGTGTCCCAAGAAGGCTGCCGCCAATGCCAATGTGAATGCCCCAGCTCAGCAGCAGCGTCGTGTTCAGCCAGGAAGGAGGTTTGCCCCAGGGAACCCGCACAACCGCAACGGTCGTCTCTTCCACATGAACGCAGAAGAAGCCCAAGAAGCGCCAGATGTAGTGCTGGGTATGTTTTCTGTCAACTCAGTTTTAGCAAGAGTATTGTTTGATTCTGGAGCATCGCATTCCTTTGTCACCGAAGAATTTGTATGCACTAGTAAGATTCGCCCAACCAACTTGAAGCATGTCATGATAGTTCAAATCCCCGGCTCAACTACCAAAGCTAGAAAAATTTGCAAAGCTGTACCTATCAGAATACATGGGATAGATTTTTATGCCAACATAATTGTACTTGGAACCAAAGGATTGGAAGTAGTACTAGGCATGGACTGGATGTCAAGGCATAAAGGACTGATAGACTGTGCTAAGAAATCCATCACCATGACCAGTAGTTCTGGAGTAACGGTAGAACATATCTCTGAAACCTTGCCCCGTCAATTCAAGTGCAACAAGAGTGTAGCCCTGCCTACCATTGACCAAGTCAGAGTAGTCTGTGAATACCCCGACGTATTCCCAGATGAATTGCCAGGTATGCCCCCGGATAGGGATATTGAGTTCATTATTGAACTAATCCTCGGAACCGGACCTATAGCCCAGAGACCTTATACCATGAACCCCTCAGAGTTAGTGGAACTGAAGAAGCAGTTGGATGCCATGTTAGCAACAGGCTTGATTCAGCCAAGCGCATCGCCTTGGAGATCACCAGTGTTATTCATCAACAAGAAAGATGGAGGCAACCGTCTGTGCACAGATTACTGAAAATTGAATGATGTCACCATCAAGAACAAGTACCCCTTGCCAAAGATAGAGGATCTATTTGATCCGTTGACTGGAGCTCAGGTATTCTCAAAGATTGATCTTAGGACTGGTTATCACCAACTTAAGATTCGTGCAACGGATATTCCGAAGACCGCCTTTACTACTCGCTATGGTTTATACGAGTATACGGTTATGTCTTTTGGATTAACCAATGCCCCTGCTTATTTCATGAATCTCATGAATAAGATCTTTATGAATTTCCTAGATAAGTTTGTAGTTGTGTTTATCGACGACATCCTTATCTACTCCAAGTCCGAAGAAGAGCATGAGCAACATCTGAGAATCATCCTAGGAATCCTGAGAGAGCATCAGTTATATGCCAAGTTCAGCAAGTCTGAGTTTTGGCTGAAAGAAGTAGGAATTCCTAGGTCATGTTGTGTCTGGCGGAGGAGTCTCTGTTGATCCTACCAAGATCAAAGATGTAGAAGAATGGGAAGCCCCAACCAATCAAACCCAAGTTCGTTCATTCCTTGGATTAGCGGGATATTATCGCAAGTTTGTAGAAGGATTCTCGAGCATAGCCCGACCAATGACCCAATTGTTGAAGAAGGACAAGAAGTTTGAATGGACGGACAAGTGTGAAGCCAGTTTCCGGGAGCTGAAGAAGAGATTGATATCAGCCCCAATTTTGATCATGCCAGACATCAAGAAGCCGTTTGATGTGTATTGTGACGCATCCAAGATTGGCCTAGGATGTGTATTGATGCAAGAAGGCAAAGTCATCGCGTATCTATCGCGACAACTGAAGCAGCATGAGCAGAACTATCCGACCCATGATCTTGAGCTAGCAGCCGTGGTTCTGGCGTTGAAGACATGGAGTCACTATTTGATGGGTAATCGCTGTGAGATTTACTCAGATCATAAAAGCTTGAAGTATATCTTCACCCAGAAGGAGCTAAATATGAGGCAAAGAAGATGGATAGAGTTAATCAAGGATTATGACCTTGACATTCACTATCACCCTGGCAAAGCCAATGTGGTAGCGGATGCTCTTAGCAGATTGCCGTGTAGGCTAAACACCATGATCAAAGAGAAGCAACCAAGTTTGTATGAGGAGCTGGAGAAGTTCATGACTGAGTTAGTTAGCAAAGGATTCCTAGCTAGCATTGAACTTCAACCCACTTTGATTAGCCAAATCAAGGAAGCCCAGAAGGGGAATGAAAGTATCGACGGGATCAAACGTCATATTGGTACAGGCAAGGTACCTGGATTCACCAAAGACGAAGAAGGTGTACTGTGGTACAAAGGACGTATCTGTGTGCCAGCAGATTCGGAGCTAAAGGAAATTATCATGAAGGAAGCTCATGATACTCTTTATTCTATCCACCCCAGAGGAACAAAGATGTATCAGGATTTGAAAGAGCAATTTTGGTGGCATAAGATGAAGAGAGAGATCGGAAGCTACATCGCCAAATGTGACATCTGTCAAAGAGTCAAAGCAAAGCATCAGAGACCTGCAGGATTTTTGCAACCATTGCAGATTCTGGAATGGAAATGGGATTCCGTCAGAATGGACTTTATCACCGGTTTACCTACTTCTAGTAGGGGGAATGACTCAATCTGGGTCATAGTTGATAGACTATCCAAGGTAGCCCACTTCATACCAGTCAAGACAACCTACCAGAGTGCAAAACTAGCAGAGCTATACATTGCTAGGATTATTAGTTTGCATGGAACCCCCAAGACCATCGTATCAGATCGAGGAACTCAGTTTACTTCAAGGTTTTGGCAGAAAGTTCAGGAAGGATTAGGAACCAAGTTGAACTTCAGCACCGCGTATCACCCGCAAACAGATGGACAGACTGAGAGAGTCAACCAGATCTTGGCGGATATGCTTAGAGCCTGTGTGTTGGAATACGGATCAAAATGGGAAGACTGCCTGCCCTTCGCAGAATTCTCATATAACAACAGTTATCAAGCTAGTTTGCAGATGGCACCATTTGAATTCCTATATGGAAGAAAGTGTCGTACCCCTTTGAATTGGTCGCAAATAGGAGAGAGTCAGATTTTTGGACCCGACATTCTCCGAGAAGCCGAAGAGAAAGTTCACAAAGTCCGTGAGCACCTCAAGACCGCCCAATCTAGACAGAAGAGCTATGCTGACAAGAGAAGGAGAGACCTGACTTTCAATGTCGGAGATTTCGTATATCTCAAGGTTTCACCCTTGAAGGGAACTCAACGCTTTAGTCTGAAGGGAAAGTTAGCCCCTAGATATATCGGACCTTTCAAGATTCTAAACCATCGAGGAGAAGTATCGTATCAGCTGGAATTGCCTGAAGAGATGTCAGCCATCCACAATGTGTTCCATATCTCGTTACTCTGCAAATGCCTAGAAGTGCCGGAGAAGACTGAAGTTTTCAAGAACATCGATCACAGAGCTGTGGCAATCAACAACGACCTGACCTATCGGGAAGTGCCCATATGTATCTTAGAAGAGGCCTACAGGACCACCAGGACCAGGATTATCAAGTTTCTCAAGATTCAGTGGAGCAACCATACCGAGGAGGAAGCCACTTGGGAACGCGAAGATTACATTAGGACAGAGTTCCCAGATCTTTTTAGTTCCTAGTTTTCTTTGTAAATCTCGGGACGAGATTTTGTTTAAGGGGGGAAGGTTTGTAACATCCCAAAACTTCAATCCAAGTTTATCAAAGATCCAATCATCCAAAAATAGGGTTAACAAAAACTTTTCCATTTTTAAAAGGAAAGCATTCATATTATGTGCATTTAAATAGGAGTTGTTTGAATTGCCATGATTATGTGATCCAATGCTTGTAAAATGTTTCTTAGGTGATTTAAACATCATCTACATCATTCCCAAACTTTTTCTAAAGAAAATCAAATCAAAAAGATTTAAAATGGAGAAATGGTCATTTTGCCAAAATTAACTCCCATGTCTACTTTGGCTATTCCTAGTACTCAAAAATTAACAGAAACAATTCTTGATCTTTGCACCCCTTGCTAGTACACATAATGAGGTACCAAGGCCCACCTTTTGATCTTCTAAAAACCTTCTGTAAACTATTTTAAATAACAGTTCAAAATTGAATCTTTATCATATGGGAAGATCCCACTTTTTCAAAAACCACTCAAACAAGCTCAACTTTCAAAACCCAAGCATCTGCAGACTCACCAGCACCAACTTAGCACACCCACCAAAAATCTTTTCAAAATTCAAAACTTGAGTTCTTGCGGCCATTTCATCAGCAATTGGCGTACACAAATCAAACAAAAACCAAACACTATTATGAGCGTTGGTTGAAGCTAACTTGTTCCTCTCTAGCTCACAACCATCTCAGTAGATCAGCTAGCAAGTTAAACCAAGCACTAGACTCACTTGTAAGATGGGCAATGACATCAATGGTGAACAGAAGCTCACCATGCCACCCAGTGGAGACAGCAAGCTAGGAGGAGATTTAGCGTGCCAACCTTGTCTAGGAGGCAGCCCACCGTCCACCACCACTCCTCGTCAGCCCGAACCTTGCCAACCCCTGGACCACACGCACGGACCGCGCCCAGCCCGCCAGCAACCATGCCGAGCATGCGCTAGAGCGCCACCCTCGACCGACGCCCACAGACCGCGCGCCGCCCTCGCCGCTTGCATACATGATCGCCACCGACCCAGGAGACCGCCAGACATCCCCGTTCGCCGCCCCATGACGCACAGCCACCGCTCGTTGTCGAAGACGCCGCCTCTGCCGCGCAGAGCATCGCGTGTTCCAGACCAAACCGCACCGCCCCACGTCTCGCCACCGTGTCGTTGAGCATCGCCAGGAAGCACCGCACCGCCCCCTACTGTCGCCCATGCCGATAGCCGTCTGTACCATCAACCACGACGAGCTCACCGTGTGCCCCGTCGGTCCCCTCTCGCCACTATAAATAGAGGCCACCCCCAGCCGATTTGAGCACACCATCTCACTCACCACCTCTCACACTCACTCCCCACCACCAGCCGGAGCCGCTCGAGCACCAGAGCGCCGGAATTGCAGCCGGAGCCACCGCCTCGGGAGGAGAAGGGCGTCGTTGATCTAGGCCGCCCTAGGAGAAGCTGCCGGTACCAGGAGGTTCGCCGTCGTCGACTTCGTCGTTCGCCCGCCTTGCCGACCCTCGCCTGAACCCCGGTGAGCCCCCAACGACCCCCACTGGCGCTTAGGTTCTCGCTCGGCGTTTCCCAACGTCGACGATTACACTCAGCAGTTGGATTAGAACCAGATCGCATGGCCACCGTTATTATCATACCGCACCCCCTGCCCCACGGGTGGGGTCCTCGCTTAAGTCAGCCCGTGACGCCGCGTGGAGCGCAGTGGGCCGGCCCATTTCGTTCCCGCGCGCGTTAGAAATTCAAATTAGGAATTTTCTTTTTAGTTAGAATATAGTTTCTATCCTGTGTTTCAAAAATCAATTCTGTGAGTTTGACAAATCCAAATTGCGTGAAACTAATTTTGTCTGAAAGGTATTGAAATTCTCTATCCAAGCCCGTTGGATTTAATTCATTTAGAGTTATAGATTTCTCCTAATAAAAATAAGAAGACAGAAGCTTTTGCAACTTGAAACATTTTTGGAAAATCAACCAAGTTAGCTTTTGAGTTGATTCCAACTCTCAAAAATCACATTTCATCATATCTATCCAAATATGTAATAATATTAAGGTTTACATGCAGTGACTTTGGACTAGTACCAAAATAATGCTATATAGGCATTTCTAGTCACTTTAAATCATTAAATAATAAACTTAAACCAAAGTAATAATGATCCACCCTTTAAATCTCATTCCCACATGTTAGAATATGTGGTGAAGACATGTGTCCACATGATCCCATATTTTGGTGGTGAATATTAAATCTTAGTTATTATTTCAATGAGTAGAAATTACTTTTCCAAAATAAAAAGGTTGAAACTATTGAATTAAACGTATGATGCTTGTGATGATAATAGATCATCAATTGTGTGGATTAGAATACTACTTAGACTAAGTTAAGTATGGTTTGGTGATTGTGCACTCCCTATGTATTTCTAGACGCTAGTACCGACCAAGCCTTCGAGGAGGAGGAGTTCTACCAGGAAGAAGAAGAAGAAGACAACTTCAACCACTGCACCAACCAAGGCAAGCCACTATTAGCAGGGCAAGCTAACCCTTGCAAACTTACCTTAGCAAGCTATGGTTAGCAAGCTAGAATAAACTAGATGGTTTAGCAAAGATTCCTTAAGCATGCTTTAATCACACCCCTTTTCACTATTAATGCCCCAAGTCTCATGGACAAGTTTTACCCCACCTTAGATTATACAAAGTTCTCTACTAAAAATTGAAGGTAGCATAAAAATTATAAAACTTGACCTACTTAGAAACCTTTAGATATCATTCTATGGCATGAGATTGATCCCATCTTTCCACCTTAGTGAACACTCTTAACTTAGTAGTTTAGAGTAGATCAAAACTTGAGTCACTTTAGATGGGAATACTTGGTGAAAATGAGTTATGAAAACCTTGGAATGATGAGTCATTCTATTGAGATGTTTTGACATGTGTTACGAAACACAACTGGTTTATGATGTGGAAAATGATAAGGCATGAGCCTTAACCCCTTTTATAAAACTGATGGTTGGATTCGGATGCGATACCATTCCAAATTTTACCGTACAACCACATTACCTGAATTGGGTAAGGCTTAGCTAGAAATTTATATGCATTAGTATTAGTTCCCTCACGGGAGAGGTTTGAGCTGAGGCTACCTCTTAATGTTGTCCACCTATGCAGTGCCCAAGATGACTGATGGTCATGGTTGGGAGGCCATGCTCATAGGAGAGGTGCTTGTACTAGGGTGTGTAAAGGGAAGGTTATGTTTGATTATCTGCATACTAAGTATGATGATTCAGGGTTATCCATGACAGATGTATCGAATCTTGTGGTGAAAGTGTACCACCTCTGCAGAGTGTCAAACTATTCGAATAGCCGCGTCCGCGGTTATGGACAGTTGGAATGGCCATACTGTTTCATTGTCAGATGTTTTCTAAATAACTTGAAATGAATGATGAACCTTGACTGGACCACAACAAGGTTGTGTTAATGAAAATAGCTTCCCAACTTAAGTGATTCTAGACTTTACTTTATCTTTTCTTGTTTCAGAACTCATCTTAGGTTTAAAACTTAACTTGATAGTTATTCTTTCAATTCAGTACTTTAACTTAGAATCATAACCCTTGCTAGTAGTAGTTTGCGAGTACTTAAAGAGTACTCATGGCTTTTGTCCCTGGCTATTATCATGGCCAGACTATGAAGGAGATTATCAAGATGATAGTCATCAGGACGGCTATGATAACTAGGACTATCTGCCTTCGTCAGCATTGCCTGTGCCCCTGAAGATGGACCCCACCGCTACGCTATCGTTTATTTCCGCTGCTTGTTGTATTAAAGACTGGATCATGAGATCCTTATTTGTGTAAAACCTTATGTATGGTTTGTAATGGATGAGGTATTGTGATATCCAGTCCGTTATGTCTTGCAAAAATGGTAATCCTGGGATTGCGAGGTATGGCATAACGGGCATCTGGGATTAAAAATCCGGGTGTTGACATCATATTATTTAGATCACTCTATTTTCAACCTTATCATAATATCTATCCTTTTTTGGTATCTTCCTTTTGTGAAGTGCTTCTTTCGATCTTTTGATTGCTTGCTTCATTCGTTGATGCTTCTTCACCATTTTATTTCTTTGCAATCTTTGGATCCTCGGTTTAGTTTGATTTCCTCATGGTATTCATCATTGGATACGTGCATTTAATTCCACTCATATTATGAGAAATGCACACCATATGGAGGAACTCTCACTAAATTGGCCTTCTAAAGTTTTTCACCCATTTCAGCAATCGATGCCAATGGGGGACAAGTTTTAGAGGGTTTTAGGGAATTTGGTTGTGTGTTGTGTGTTGTGAGTTGTGTACTTAAACACTTGCCTCGTGTGCTTTGCATGCTAGTGTGTTGCATGGCATCTTGAATATATAGAGAAAACTCCACCACCGGTAATGGTTGGCACTATATGCAATGAAATTCAAGTTCATCCACAGGTGCATAGATTGTGGGGAGTTTGCTCTATATTGTGTTTGTACTAACATCACATACTTGTGTTGTATTTGATGTTAGCATAACGTTTTGTTTGATTAATTCCTGATATAAACCCTCTCAAAGGGATTGTCATCAATTACCAAAATGGGGGAGATTGAAAGTGCATGTGTGCCCCCATGTGTGGTTTTGGTAATTAATGACAATCTTTATGGACATATGTTTGCATTGAGTTTTACCTGTAGATTTGTCCATAGGCAATGCTTGAACCATATGTTAGCTTCAAGGTTGGGAGAAGAAGAAAGTTAAGAAGATTAAGTGTTGACCAAGGTTTCAATGAGTGATCCGGAGATTGGTCAAGTGAGGGTTGATCCTATAGCACTTGAAGACTAAAGTTGGAGAGATATCTCTTATATACCTTCAAGACACCAACATAATGAAGAAAGAAGAATTGATGTGCAAGTTCAAGATGAGCCATATCGAAGAGATCATTTGCTTAAAGCTTGCCATCCTATGGTGATCATGGATAAGGTAAGATGGTATACCCAAAAGAGAAGCTCTACCATAGTGGAGTATGGGGAGAAATTTGCAAGTCTTCACCAAGCTAGCGCAATCAAGAAAGGTGTTCCATCTTAAGGTGGACAAGATCGCTATCGTCAAGCTCAAGTGGAATATGCTCAAGGCAAAGGTATTTTATTGATAGGGTTTCTTTCTTACCAGTCTCATGGTGTTAGTTTGGGAGACCGGTTTATAGGATAGATAGCCGTACTATCAAGAGGGGGCTGTCGAGTAAGTAACTTGATCATATCCTTTAGAGAGAGCTCAAACCTTTGCATACTTGGCTTCATGTTTCTTGGTTGTTATGTGGATCTTATCCATGTGAGGTTCTTGAGCTTGTGTTAATCATTACAAGCCCAAGTTCATCGAAAACGGATTTCATATGCATTCTCTATTGCGTTTTCGATGTTGGAGGTTTTACCGGTTTGTCTTTTTTAGATAGGTTAAACCTTTCATCATTTGGTTCTATCCTCCCTTGCTGTACTATGATGGTTCTCTGCATGATCTTGTAGATCTTGTTACTATCTTCGAAACGAGCCCAAGATCATCAAAATCGGAGTCCGGATGCAAAAGTTATGGTCGTTTCAGTTTTGCTATTTCTGTCAGTTTTGCCTTGGGCGGAATGTCCGGCCATTTTCAGCCAGAGTGTCCGGTCCGGCCGGAATGTCCGGCTAATTCACGCCAGACTGTTTGGCCCTGGGGTTTTGTCGACCTCCCCAGACATTCAGAACACCACATCAGACTCCACCCGGACTCTGGCCGGAATCTTCGTAGGCCAGAGTGTCCGGTCAGCATCACCCGGAGTGTCCAGCTCTGTCGGACTGTCCGGCTGATGCTGGCCGGACTGTCCAGGGTAAGTTTCTCCCAACAGCTCTAATTCCAAGGGCCCTATATAAAGGCCCCTTCTTCTACCTTGGTTGCTGCGGTTTTTCCAACCTCAAGAACCCTAAAACTGAGCCACCATTATTGATCTCTTGAGCTTGCTTCCCTCTCAATCCCTCCTATGATTATTGCATATTCTTGAGGGATTTGAAAGAGGAGATCTAGATCTACAATCCCACCAGTCATTCTCTCCTCTAAGTGAAAGGAACATATTGGGATCTAGATCTTGGAGTCTTTTGTGGATTTCCTCCATTGTTCTTCCTCTCTTATTCCCCCATAAGCTTTTGTAGCTTTGGTGGAATTTGGGAGTGAAGGACTTGAGCACTTCTTGTGTTCTTGCCATTGCATTTGGTGCATCGGTTTGAGTTCTCGGTGAGGATTCGATTGGGTAAAAGGTGAGAAGCTTTTTACTCTTGGGTTCATTTGAACACTAGACGTATTGGTGGTTTTGCAGGTTTGTGGATTACTTGGGGCCTCCAATTAAGTTGTAGAGCTTTCCCCAAGCTTGTTTGTTGGGAACCTCCAATTGAGTTGTAGAGAAGTGCCCCAACCTTGTGAGAGGTTCTGGATTGCCACCGACAAGTGCACCGATAGTGGAAGTGTGGATCGATCCCGTTGGGGTGAGATACACAGGAGAACAAGGGAGGCCTTTTGTGGCGTTGGTGGTTTGATACCACCCCCTCTCCAAACGAGACGTACTCCATGTTGGGAGGAACTCGGTAAAATATCGTTGTCTCCGTGTGCCTCGGTTATCTCTATATCCGAGCTCTTACTTATGCACTTTACTTTGTGATATCCTTCGTGCTTGAAGTATATATATCTAGCTATCACATAGTTGTTTGTCTTGCTTAGCATAAGTTGTTGGTGCAAATAGGTGAACCCTAGCTGTTCTAGGTTTTCTGCTTAAAAAGTAAATGCTAGTTTAATTCCTCCTTTGTTGAGCCACTCTCGGAAAAGTTTTTAAACCGCCTATTCACCCCCCCCCCCCTCTAGGCGGCATCTATATCCTTTCACAAGTATTCTCAAATGAAGAAGCATTAAGATCGATACCAGAAATATCTTCAACAAGGCAAGTTATCTCATCCAAATAATTTCTAGAGGATCCTCTCTCAATGCTCTTGGGTTCACTATTTTCGTCAAACGGGTTTTCAAGAACAATCCAATCAAAATTCTTTTCTAAGGCTTCATGCATTACTACAAGTTTAAAAGGTATTGGTATTTTAAATTCCTCTCCATTTTTAGGTTTGGTTTTATTCATCTTTTCTCGTGTACCAATAACATCTACACATGAGCCTAGCATATTAAAACGATCGAAGACATTTCTAGCTTCTTTAGCAACATCATAGAATTCTTTAACCAAAGTCTCTAGGATAAATTCTCTATTTTCAGGGTCCTCAATATCTTTAAGTTTAAGAAACATTACTTGCATTATGGGGTTAAGGTTAACAAACCTAGCTTCCAACATGTGAACTAAAGAAACTGCAGCAATTTCATAATTTGGAGCAAGTTCTGCTAGGGATCTATCCTCAATATCCTCATGCTTGCTATCATGATTAAAGAATTCTTCAATATTATCTTTCCCAATTATAGAGCCACTACCTATTGAAAGGTCTTTCAGGGTGAACTTAGGGATCAACATGGTGAGCTAGGAACTAGGTAACAACTATAGAAAGAACTAATAATTTTTTTGTGTGTTTTTA
Organism: Avena insularis; assembly: GCA_023614405.1. Classification (NCBI taxonomy): domain Eukaryota; kingdom Viridiplantae; phylum Streptophyta; class Magnoliopsida; order Poales; family Poaceae; genus Avena; species Avena insularis. The sequence goes on along the minus strand of CM042692.1, from coordinate 72,412,830 downwards.
ATAAAAGAAGCAAACTAGAACGACTAATTTTTTGTGTTTTTGATAAAGAAACAAGAACACAAAGCATAAATAAACTAAGCAAAACAAATAAAAGAGATTGGTTATGAGGGACTCCCCTTGTGAAGATGTCCTTGACTCCCCAGCAACGGCGCCAGAAAAAGTCTTGATGATCGGCTCAACACATCGATCTCGTTGGGGAACCCCAAGAGGAAGGTATGAGGAGCACAGCAGCAAGTTTTCCCTCAGTTATGAAACCAAGGTTATCGAACCAGTAGGGGCAAGGAAACACCTCCAAGGTGTTGTTTCCAACTTGGAATCCTGCACAACATAATCACAGAACTTTGCCCCCAACTTACAGTGAGGTTGTCAATCTCACCGGTTTTGCTGAAAACAAAAGATTAAACGTATTGTGTGGAAGATAGTAATTGCTTACAGAAAGTAAACAGAAAACAGTAAATAGTAGATTGTAGATTGATGGTAAAAGAATGGACCGGGGTCCATAGTTCACTAGAGGTGATTCTCCTTAAGATAGATGACATGTTGGGTGAACAAATTACAGTGGGGCAATTGACAAACACCGAGAAAGTATACATGCATATACTAATCATCTTGACTCCTATGAGATTTGATTGGGCATTACAACATTATACATAGACCGTAATCCAACTACATCTATGACTAATAATCTACCTTCAGGTTATCATCCGAACCCCCTCCAGTATTAAGTTGTAAGCAACAGATAATTGCATTAAGCAAAGTGTGTAAAGTAAACAATACGATTGTTCTATGAACAAAGGATTGCTGTTTTCTCCCTAGTAGCAACAGCACATCTAGTACCTTAGAGATTTTTGTCACTTCCCCAGATTCCTAGAGGCATGAACCCACTATCGAGCATAAATACTCCCTCTTGGAGTTGCTAGAATCTACTCGGCCAAGATAGCTACTAACAACGGAAAGCATGCAAGATCACAAATAACATAGACATGATAGAATCAATAATCAATCTGAAATAGCATCTCAATATCTATCGGATCCCTGCAAACATAACATGTAAGATTACAAATAGATGATCTTGATCATGAACGGAGCTTACAACATCTAGACATGGTAGAACAAAGGAGAAGAACCAACCATCTAGCTACTACATGGACCCATAGTCCAGGGATGAACTACTCACGCATCACACCGGAGGCAGGCATGGTGATGAAGAAGGCCTCTAGGGTGATCTCTCCCCTCCGGCAGAGTGCCGGGAAGTGCTTCAGATCCCTCCCGATCTAGGGATGGAGATGGCGGCGGCTACAGAATCTTTTGTGGAATTTTGATTGGGTACTTAGGGTTTTTGTCCCGGAGGCAATATATAGGCGAAGGGGCAAGGTCGATGGAGTACCAGGGGCCCACACCACCCCTGGAACGGCCTAGCCTGGCCCGTGCAACCAGGTGGTGTGGACAGCCCCTGGCCCCTCTCCGTCTCGTCTTCTGGCTCCGTGAGTCTTCCGGTATAATACTGACTTTGGCTTTTGTCTGGTCCAATTCCGAGAATATTTCTTTTCTAGCTTTTCTGAAACCAAAAACAGCAGAAACAGGCAACTGGCACTGTGGCATCTTGTTAATAGGTTAGTTCCAGAAAATGTGTAAAAATACTCCAAAGTGTGGACAAAACATAAGAAAGTAGATATAAAACAAGCATGGAACATCAAAAATTATAGATACGTTTGCAATGTTTCAGGAGGCAGCGTTGATAGTCAACCACAGTCTTTGCATCTTCTTCCAAGTTAATTTTATGCATGCATAAAGCTGGGCTTATACCTTTCAAGTCATCAAATGAATAGCCAATAGCTGGCCTATGAGCTCTTAGTACATCAAGTAACTTTGATTATTCCCCACCCGAAAGGTTAGCACTAATAATAATAGGATATATTTTATTTTCATCCAGGAATGCATATTTCATATCTACAGGAAAAGATTTAAGTTCAAAACTAGGATCTTCTTTTGGTGGAGGTAGTTCTCCTAAATCATCAGGCGGGGTATGTAACTGCAGTTGAGGGGGCTGTTGAGATAATATTTGTTCTAATGCTTATTTTTCTTCATCACTAAAAGGCTCCTCTTGGCTAAGTACATATCATTACGTCGTGTCCAATGAAGCGACTGCCACAGAAGCAAAAGTTTTCACTATATCTTTTGAATTTTTTATTTTTCTAAATGTTTATCAGTAAACTTTGAAAAGTTAAATTCTAATCTTTCACCAGCACATTTTTAAATTCTAATCTTTCACCAGCACATTTAATGTATACTTTCTCTTTAGGTAAACTAATTTTAGCACCTATAGTATGTAAGAATGGTCTGCCAAATATGATAGGACAAAATGAGTATTGAGAGTAATCAAGCATAATAAAATATACAGGATATTTAATCTTTCCTACTAATACTTCAACATCTCTAACCACACCTATAGGACAAATATACTCTTTATTAGCAAGTTAAATAGTTATACCTGTCTCTTCCATGTGTATGGGATCAATGTTAGGCTTGATTTCAAGATACAGAGAATATAGTATCATACTTATACTTGCTCCAATATCACAAAGACCATGATAGCATGAAGTTCCAAGAGCATAAGATATAATTGGTTTACCAACTTTGGTAGTGTTACCTTGAATTACCTTAGTGGAGTCTTCACATAAATAAACATCACAAGGAGTTTCTTTATGTAATTCTTTGATAGCTGAAATTTGATGCTGAACTTCAATTTGTTCATATGGTTCATTGCATCTTCTAGCAATCTTGTTTGCAATAGTAGTAAGTAAATACTCCTCGACTCTGCTTGGATATGAAGGAACTTCAACATATTCTTGTATTTTGGTTGATGATACTTTATTAACCTATTTCACTTTAGGGACATATGCAAAATATTTGAAAGGCTCAACCTAAACATTAAATCCATTTTTAGGAACATTAAGATGGTTAGAAAAATATTTAGTAATTTCTACTAAAACATGAGGATCAACTCCAAACATGTCCTTTAGATCTTCAAACAATATAGTAGTACAGAAATTCTCTATACATGAGTATTCATATTCAAAACATGGTTTGTTACCTTTATAAAGATTCCAAGCTTCAGAATTTTTAGAAATAAGTATCCAGTAAGTCCCATGCTTCTTTTTCAGTTCTATTAGAGAAACCTCCTTTAGAAGAATTATCCAGAAAGTTCCTAAGATCCTGAGGTAATCTGACATAGAAGTTGATTAAAATAATAATTTCAGGAATATCATGACCATGATTTTTACGAATGAGCCCATTCAATCTCGCCCAAGCTTGAGCAATGCTTACTCCAACATGAGGCCATAAGTTATAAATATGACAATGATCATCATAAGCCTCTTTAAAAGTATAATACTTGAGATAGAAAGCCTTCTTCAGATATTCTCAATTAAAACAATATTTTTCATCTAGAGATCTATACCATGAGCGGGCATTTCTAGACAGAGATATATATAATAGCTTCCTTCTAACTTAATTCTCATGAATACCAGCGAGTTTAAATAAATAAAATAGATCTTCAATGGTATGTAAATGCCCCATAGCAGTTTGGCTTCCATCCCCTATAAAGGTTAGTTTCATAGCCCTTTTTGCAATACCAATAGGAATTTGATATGCCACTTTTGGCTTAGGAGGCTCTTCAAACTTATCTTTAACAACATGAACATATTGATGTAAAGAGAGTTTCATATTGTTATGGCCTAAGAAAGCCATGATAAAAACAAATAATAAACAGCTTCCAAGTTTCTTTACCAAATAACTTACCAATAGCTACGCTCCCCGACAACATCGCTAGAAAAGAGTATTGATGGCTCCTAAGTGCAGGAGATCAATGGTAGTACTTTTCAATATAGAAAGTTTGTCGAACTCACGAGGAGTTGAAGGTATTGGTTAGTAAATTTGACAAGTCAAACAATAAATAAATGTAGCAGTTTTGGCGTTTTGGGATTTGTAGTGTGCAAGAATTTAAAGTACTGAAAGTAAATAGCAAAAAGTAAATGCTCTCAATGAGATAAAGCCCGGTCCTCTATGCAGCAAGAGGACAAGCTCAAGTATGTGTGTGTTCTTATATATGACAAGTGTTCCCGAGGCGGCATGGATATACTTAGCATGCAGATTTCTACATAATATGGTGAATAGCTTGTCAAGTTTCATTCCCTTAGAACGGAGTCTAAATTAGGTGCAGCCATAGATATGAGCAAACACATCCCCTTATGATGGGTCCTAGAGCCATTTTCATGTGCAAACCTAGGAATCATTAAGACATAAATGTCCCACCATAGCAATTAGTTCATTGGTTCTCGACATAAATTCCTCCAATGCAATTCAAAGAATTGGAAAACGGTTTATGTCATTCCGTCCCTTCCAACCCTCATTATTGCATCAAAGTGTGCCCCTGTGAGCCCATATAGGTGAAGTAATATGTAGTCAATGTTCGTATAAAACCATCATAGAACCACGTAAAAGATAAAATCTTGACCAAATACTCATTGCATACTATATGAAAATCATACCCAATTCATCCTATGCCCTCGGGAACATGGGGATCTACTCACAAGTGACAAACATGGTAATAATTAGAGGCATATGGATTACAACACAATCTGAAAATATAATATCACCACCAAATAAAGACAAGTTGCCAATCACAATCATGCAAATAGCCCTTAAACAATATTTGGGGTTCAATCAATCACAAACTATGAGGGAAACAAGGTGGATCTTGTAAATGGAGATGGTGATGGTGCTAGTGCTGATGGAGATGTTGATGGAGAGCCCACACACACACACACACACGCCAAGGAGTGGTGATGACCATGGCGTTGATTTCCCCTCACCAGACGCTCCGGTGCAGCAGGATCTGCCCTCTCTTAGAGTAAGAGAGGACTTCCGCCGCCGCCTCTGTAAATTTTAGGAAAAATGTGGCGTAGGTTTTCGGTCGAGACGGAGGTCTCTGTAAAAGGAGGGGGCGAGACGATGCTCAAGGGTCAAATGGGTCTGGGTGGCACGCCTAGTAAGGGAGGGCGCGCCACCAGTGCTCTTTTAGGCCTCGTGGCTCCCCTCTCTTGCTTCTTTGGCCCAGTGTCCTTCTCCTAGTGAAAAACTCATCAAGTATTTTTCCTTGAATTTTTAGACGTCCAGAAGGTCCCTGAAAACAAAATACGAAAAAGGAGGTTTTCTGTCTCTCAGAAATTAAATATCAATAAAGGAGACTTTGTAAGAAAGTCTCATAAATCATCTAAAACATGCATTTGGATCATGGAAAATATCATTCTAAACATATAATATAAGTCACTATTTTGATGATGCAAAATGCACAAATCAACTAGCTACATAAATAATAATCTAAGACCGTTATTACTCTACCCGGACCAATATCCGTACATCTAACTAACGATATCTAGTAGTTAACCAGTAAAAACTATAATTAGCGAGAGATTAGGGTTTACCCTTGAAGCGTGTGAAGCCCTCGGTCTTCAGTCACCGGGTCAGCACCACAACATAGCTCAGCCAGTTCCAAAACCAGCATTCACCATTGCCATTGCTCCTCACCACCACCACCACCACCACCACCACCAAATCGCCTCCCAAGATAACTAATCAGTACATCGGAGCTTACACTACAGCTGTACTAAGTTTTGCCTGAAGATCTAGAAGAAAACTAAGTAAAATGGAGCAAAATCGAGTTGGCCATGGGAGTGAGAGGGAGAGAGTTGTCGCAAGGGAGAAGAATGGGATGAGGAAGAGAGATGTCGGACAGGGAGCGTCGCCGCGGTCCCTTCATTTAAAGGACCAGACAGGATGGCCTAGCCCAACTGATCCACTCGGGGTGGCCGGCCGCGACCGAGCCCAATCAGGGTGGCCTACACCATGTGCCGGTCTGCGCACCGACCGTTGCAGCCCAACCGGGGTGGCCTACACCATGTGCCGGCCTGCGCACCGACTGTTGCGACCAGTGGCGCTACATTTGAAATTTCTAAAAAACACATATTATATTTCGAAATGAATAAATAAAATGTATTATTTAAAAAAAATAGCATAGTGATAGAGCATAACACAAGAAAGCTACTCCGTACTAATTACTACTACGTACTAATGTTAGTAGTAACAGTTTTTTTTACACGGTATGTTAGTAACAGCTTGGTTCTCGTGTTAATGAGAAGGGAAAAACGGTTCAACAGAGGTGTTTATATGCGTCACAAGAATATGCGGGCAATGAGCTGCAATCTGCCAGAAATTTATATAAACTTCAAAGAGTCTATTCCCCTCTTCCACATACCAAAGCTCGCTCTTTTATACTTATTACTTTCCAAATTCCTTCTATTTCAATCAAGCCCTAATATATTGAACAACGCCTGGTAATGAGCAGATTGAACTAGACAGCAAATTAGGTTAGAATTATAGGCACCAGTTCAACTAACCTGGCAGAAGACACATAACAGATGGTTCATAGCCCAAAAAATGAATGAAATTCTAATGACAGCAGTTCGGGGAAATAACTGTCTTGTAAATACCAAGCAGTGAGAAAGATATGCTGGCGAATACTCGGAATGATGTGATCAGCATACGGGTAAAAAGTGATTTATGAAGTTCAACGACACCGATCAAGATTATTCCTCTATTGTTGAGGACTGCACAAAGTTCAAACAGAAAACTTCACGCCTTCATCGTCTGCTGAAGTGCCCTTAAAGATGGCCGCCTTTCCCTTTTGTTCCAACAGCTTCAAAGCTCGCATGAGGACACCACGATCAATTCCCGCAAGTTCTGCAATAGATGCCACGAGATAAAATGATCCAAACAAGCCACGGCACCATAACAACAGATTAAATTATGAGATACCGGCATGGCCTATTCTCTCAGCAGGCACCACCACCAATTTATGTCACAGCGTAAACTCCGCAGAGCATAGTCATTTGCGTTGTGCCATGACAGAAGCAGGTTTTTTTTAAGGATAACATCTGACCAATTCACTGACAGTAGATGATCCTGGGCTTTATAGAATAACTGACCCCAAAATAACCAATCTGGGAGTCAAGAAACAAAATACTTATTTCTAGGCCTAGGCTCAGCCGGATGGGTCCTCGTGAGTTTTGTGGCGGCTAAATGCTAAAGGCACATGACAGTTTCGGAAACATGAAAATAAATCCAATAAATACATCTAATCTTACATGTATATGTTGTTTCTACCACAAATTGCTTTGAAGCAAGAAAATACATTTAGTGTCACAGAAATATTGGAAATGGTAAACCTAATCTCATCATATTGAAGTTTGGTATACTTACCGGTTCCATGTGTTTCAATTCCATAGCGGATATCTTCAACTGTTGTTACTTCCAACCCATTTTCCTTCACCTACAAGCACAACACCAAGACAAATATTATGGCATGATTAAAAGTCACTGTCACTATTCGTTGATAAACTGATAGCTCTGGAAGAAGCATGTCAAATAAAATAAGTCTTACAAAGTCTAATATGTAATTGGCCCAATCTTGAATCCGCAGCCAAAGAATAAGGCACTTCTTGTGACTTTTGTCAATCCAGTCGGCGCGCCCTGCAGTTTGAACTTGGATTTAAGTAGGTGCACAAGACAAAACTAAATAGGGCTCGCATCAATAACTGAAAGCTTCAATGTTGTGCAGAATAAACCTTCACTAACAAGAGCTGCAAGGAACACTTCCTTTGCTTCATAGCTTAGAGTTCCTGAATAATATAAATCATGTATGTTCAGTGCAATGCCAAAAGAAATATCCAAATGCATAGTAAACCAGTGTAAAACAAATCATGTATACAATAGTAAGCCATGCTCACAGGCCTCCATGGAAGGCTTTTCAAACACATTACCATCATGCCAGATCACTAATGTTATAAAATTTTGAACACATCAGACAATACCACGACTATAAGACATTTTTTTTCTGAATTGCAGAAGAGTGGTGGTCAATACAAGGTTAGGATAAATACAGCTTACTCTCAATCTTTGGATTGGAGAACAACGGAAAATCCTCTTCCAGGGAGATTATATACATCTTTTGACTTCTACAGTAATCAAGTATCAGATCTTTCCATAGCTGCACTTGCTTTTCGCGTGTTTCTCTCACAGGCTGCAAACTGGGAACAAATTCATGCTATTATTACAAGTCCATATATAAAACATATGGTCAAAATAAGTGTTAATAAAAGTTTTCATAGCAAGATTTAAGGTAACATAGCCAAAAGTTCACTTGTGTGACTGAACCAAATGTAAGCATTAGTAAAGCAAGGAACAGCTTCAGTGACTACAAACAGACTGTTGGAACATGCAAGAAAGATGTCAGATCTTAACATCTCATATCAAGATTTGTTACAATTTTGGGGATGTTATGAAATAGAGATTTGTTAAGAGAGACATTTGAGTTTCAACCAAAGGCAGATTTTTGAAGAAACAAGTGCTTTAAGCTTACTAACACAGTTCCTTTAGAGATCCTGATGTACAAATCCTGCATGCATATTCAGTTCTTCAGTTACAAAATATCATTAACCACCGCGTGTTTTGCATTTTGCAGTCTATAAAATGCCATCATATACTTTATTGACAAGCTAGCTCACAATAAAACAAGGGAATACTTCAGAGATTAGAGAAGCTCACAGAATTTAGAATGTACTCGCATGATTATATGATATATCCGGAATATGAACAACAAGTTTAATCCTTATAAAAGGGCAAGGTACTAAGGAAAAATCACGAACTAGTAAATTGTATACTTTGTCAAGTAAACTAAGATCAGTGCCAAAAATTTGATTCACCCGAAAAGTAATTCCGTTACCACCATTACTACATGGAGCAGATGTTTCTGCTCAAGCTTTCACCAAGCACTGTTTAAGAATGTAATATCCAATGGAATCAACCATGAACAAGTAAAACATCATGTTACTGAAAGCCCAGAACATTCAAGCAACACATTATTTCCAAAAAAAAAACAAAAATTCTATGATCTGAAATAATATTCACTACATATTTGACTGTTTGTTAGCACCAGGTAACAATTTAACTCAAATCTATAAAAGAATCGATCATACTGTTACTCTACCACTGATAGTTGTAACAATTGCTTTAACAACCATTCAATACCCCAACTCCTGTACATACTTTTTATAGAAGCCCTACTCCCACACACACTCACTGAAGACCAGCAAATCATGCAAAAAAATGTCTTCAAGCTGGCATTTGGCAGTATTGCTAAAGAACACAGGGGCCTTCTCCTTCTCTGGTGCAGAGTTGGAAGATAAAAAAACGGCGTGGGGGGAGGGCTTACGTAAAGTAGGGCGGGTAGTTGAAGAAAGGGGGAAGCTTAAAATCCCCCGGCCTCTGCATCTCCGCTGAAGCGTGGGCTTCCAGACCAGGCGGATGGACGGCGGCGCGGAGGAGAGCCCGCGAGGGTGTGCCAGGAATCGGATCCCGCGAGGTCAGATCGTCCAGACACGCAGTCGTGGGGTTACGAGACCGAAGACGGAAAGACAGCAAATGCCTTCGGAGATGAGAAAAGTAGGCTACATTTTATCACATGATGGAAACGAAGCTGCTGTCAGCATGATGCATATAATAATGCACCACACTATCACATAATTTCTTTGAGTTATCAATACATACAGACTTACCAGAGAGCCGCAGCAACTCACACTTCAAGCCTTATACTTGACCTTTCAGGACAGACAAAAATATGGTTACGAAATTGTGAAAGTTCGACCAGGAAGATAAATCAGTTATCATATATCAAGCATGAAAGCGTTGCACAGAGCCATAGACTATGGGCAGTCGTTATACAGAAATAATAATACAAATTAATTTCTGTAGGCCTATGAATCGGCAAAAGGAAATTAACTGAGAGACTATCAATTGACAGCCAACTATTGTCTGATTGACCATCAGATCAGTAGTAGATTAGCCCTCAACCGTTTATACTTATCTCACCCCACTCTCACCTCATGATCTAAGCCGCAGCCCGCAGGTCATCAAAGCACCATCCAACCCTAAACTGAACCGTAACCTCGCCAGCGGTGGCACAAATAGTGTAACAAGAGGAGGATGATCGTCAGAGCACACAGCAGAAGTGAAGCGGAGGAAGAAGAGCAGGACAAATAATTGGTACACATTTTGATTGTTGGCCAAGAACAAAACAGTTGGTAGTAAAACTTCGATTTCTCTTTTGAGATAGAGTTCGATCCTCAACTAATTCTCGCGCAGTTAATTTATTAGAAGGCCATACGGTATTCCCCTATGGTATTATGGTCAATTTTTTTAATTAAAAGGCCACTTCCATTTGAATTTGGATGATAATTTGTACAGGGGGAGTTATAGCAGTATGTTTTGATAGAACCACACTATTTTCTTAACGATAGAAAAGATTACCACAGTTTGCATGCATGCTCTGAGTGCTAGGAACTCCTTAGAACACATATTATGATCAATCTCAGGGACCTTTGCTGCTACACATCTCCCGTAATCTTTTGCCTGCATAACATAGCCGATAAATAGAACACTCACAACATAAAGAAACCAAAACCAGTTCACAAGGTCATTGATTATTCACTCATCTCCATCAAGCCAGTTGACACTACCATTTGAATGATTTCATGAATTACATATGGTACCACTAGTATAGTAAATCACACAACCCTTTTCAGTGTCAATTATTTTTCACGGGGAATGTGTACGAAAAGTCCATTTCAACATACTCCTACCTATTTACAATTCATAGAGTGCTGATGGCAAGGCCTCATTGCGTACGTATAAGCAATGGCATGAAACCAATGATTTTCAGCTTAGCAACGTAGCGACTTATCAGGGTACCAAGCTGTTGTGGCTGCTTGGAGCTGCGAAGGTAGTAGGGGTGAATCACAGGAGGACGAGTTCGTCCTCTGTGTTTTGGTGCCGTAGCCAGCGCTTAGATGGGATAGCAGGGGATAGGTCGACAGAATTCAGAATGGTCAGGAATAGCAAGTACTCCCTCCGTTTCAAAATATAAGATGTTTTAGCTTTGTGAAGTAAATGCATCTAGACTCTTTTCAATGTGTAGGTTCGGAGTGAACCTCTATGAACCTACACACTAAAAGTAGTCTAGATACATTTCCTTCACAAAGCTAAAACATCTTATATTATGAAACGGAGGGAGTAGAAGATAGCTAGATTGTTATTGCTTGTCCTAAACACACGTGATACACATCCTCTTATAGGAGGACCAGCCGCCAGGGAACCTGGTGCCCAAAACTGACTCCAAAACCTGTACTACACAACTAGGAATCTATCTCAACTAACTCACGTTACCCTATTTTTCCCTAATTGCGTAATCCTGCAGTAATTGAACTGGACTCTAACTATAGATATGGCAACTGCTATGCTACTTATGCCACAAAACAAGCAGACCTGCAGGTGAATCACAGGTCCAAACTATTTAGGAGAGACAGACTAACAAAATATAGAAAAATGGCAACCAAGTTTAGGGGTAGTAAATTGAGGTTAATTTCTTAAATATAACAATCATCCAAAGGGCAGAGATGCAAATAACTAAGCAGCAGATATCCTCCATGCAGCCCCAAATCAAAATCGTTATTACTAAGCTGAGGTGTACTAATCAAATTTGACCGTATAACAGGATTCTAACGATCTGGCAACAATATGATACTAGGGAACGACTGTACCTATTACCAGGGTTAACAAGAAGCAAATTGGCACTAGTTACAACAGCTTTATCACCATTTTAACCTTCCCAACCGCACTAAACCAGTGGAATTCACGTATATGCAACGGGAACCCTTACAAATGCACGAAATCTATCATCAGACCTGTCTAACAAAAAGGAAAAGTTCAACAGGGGCAATCCGATCCCCGCATGTAGGAGAAGGGGAAGGGGCGGATCGGCACCTGGGACGCGCACGTCGCGAGGATCCGGGACAACGTGGAGGAGGCCGCCGGCTTTCGTTCCTTCATCCAAACCCCGGCCAGATCATGCAACCATACAAGTGGGAAGAAGGGAAAGGCAACAGCAGGGAAATTTAGGTGAGCCTTCGAGCTGGGGCGGGCAGTCGAGGCAAGAGGGATTTGAGTCTCCTGGTTCGAGACTGATGTTGGCAGTGCGAGCTCGTGCCGGCGTCTTCACCGGCCGGTCCACGGCGAGGCAGAGATGTTTTCTATTTCTGGCAGGATAGAGAGAGGAAATCGCAACCGTTGAGGCTTTTTGTTGGACAAAAAACACAACCGAAACAGAGGCATTAACCGATTTGACAATAAAACCTTTCGGGCTGAAACCATTCTATTCTTAGAGCACCTGCAAGCGTTCGTAGGCTAAAATCCGGCTAACGAGGGACGGACGTAACATTCGGCATGTGAATGGCGGTTTTTCCACTCGCGTTTTCAGACGATGCAAAATCAGCGATATATTTGAATATTTTTTGTTTTCGCCGGCAAAATCTCGTCTAAAGGTGTTCGACAGAAGTACGTCCAAAAAAGGTTCGGCGAACATTTTATTACAAAACAGAATAAAGAGCCGCGATCATTCGTCGATGGAGATGACCTCCTCCGGTGTGTCAAGTGCGACGGGGATGGGCTCCTCGATCAGGACAGGGGCAGCCGACGGATTGGATAAGATGGAGGCAAAGCTCGGGGAAGGAGTGGTGGCCTAAATGGTAGACACAGGACTCGGCGTGCTGGCAGGGACGTCCTCGTCGAGAATGGCGGTGCGGCGTGCCATCTACCAGGCCTTGGCCTAGGGCTCATCGCCGAGGTGTCTTCGTCGCCCAAGAGGATCTGGAGGTCTGTGTTCCTCTTCTTGGCGGTGAAGTTCGCCTTGAGGAGGTCGAGCTTCCTCTCTTGGTTCTGTAGCAGTTGCGTCCACCTCTCCTCGGCATTCTCCCCCCTCTTCATGGCATGGGCCTTGGAGTCGGTGATGCACTTCTCGATTAACGAGTGGAGCCGTTCGATGGGAGGTCCTGTAGCTTTTAGCATCTTCGCTTTCTTCTGGCCGATTTCTGACCTTCCTTCGCCGCCAGCTGGAGGGAGCCTCCGGGTTGTACACGCCGTCCTTGTTCTTGGCCAGGCTCACGTGAGTGCCCGCCCATTTCGGGCAGTTCTGAATCTTATCGAACACGTGATGGAACTTGAAGTCCGTGTCAGTGTCGTGCCTGTACTACAGAGCGCACTGAGGAGCTGCACAGACAACGCGAAGTGTGTTAGGACAGACATCATGTCGACATACTTTTAAGCTTGAGGTCGGCGAACTACCTTGCTATCCATGCTTTCGCCGTTGATTGGTGTGCGGCCGATCTCTTCCATAGTGTCGTGCCACTTGTTGCACGCTTGCTGCACCAGTCCCCAGTGATTGGTCATGACTTCTCGCCGCGCTCCATGTGGATCTGCACCAGTCCCTAGTGATTGGTCATGACTTCTCGCCGCGCTCCATGTGGATCTTGTTGAAATTCGGGTCCATGAGGCTGCGTTCATCGAACGCCAACTTCACACGCTTACAGTAATTATCCTAGTTTTGCTTTGCGCATGTGATGGGATCCATGCTCACCGACATCCATGCCTCCGCGAGGCAAATGTCCTCAAGCATCGTCCACTTGATGCGGGGCTCCACCGTCCTTGCCTTCTTCTTGCCATTGCCCTTCGCCACCGCCGAGGCGCCCTCTTTGGCTTGCGTCTGGTTGGCGTCGTCCTCGGCCTCATCCAAGGCATACTCTTTGCCAAAATCCTGGGACTCGAGACCATGTTCAGTGGCGGTTCGGGACTGCTCTTCAGTGAAGAAGCCGGAGGCAGCCACTGCGGAACCCAAGGCGATCATGTCAGACATGTAGGCGTCGCCCGCCATTCCGGCAAACACGTTGTGGGCGTCCTATTCGCCGAAGTTGTTGGGCGAGGAGCTGCTGCCGGCGAACGGAAGAGGACCTCGGCGCATGGCCAACGATGAGCCGTACGCCGGAGAGCTAGTGTAGGGGACGTTGATGTCGACATTGAAGGCCGGAGGACGGGGTGCGGGGTAGGGGAAGAGCATGAACCCGCCGTCTAACTCGAGGGAGGACGAGAACCTCTGCCGCGGGTTCGCCTGGCTCTCCTGGAACATGGGCAGCGAGATCGGCGAGAACCCGGTTGGAGACACGATACTCGGCTGGCTCCCCCAATGCATGGTGTACTGCGAGGCGGTCATTGGCGTCGGGCGTGACATTATTGTGCGCGCGGCGGAACGCTCCAAAGCCTCATGCGCTTCCCTCATCTCCGACCTCGTCGTCTTATCCTTGCGGCTATCTGTTTCGATCTTCCTCCGCCGGCACTCCTTCATCCACTCAGCATCCGTGAAGCCGTCCGGCCTTGGCGTTGGTTTCCTCGGCCTCCTTGACTTCTTCTCCTTTTGCACGCCGACGGCGGATCGGGGTTTCACGAAACCCTTGGGCGGCATGGTAGGTGGGAGCTCGGGGAACTGGCGGGAGATGTGGTAGAGTATGGAGAAGAAAGGCGAGAGGAGGGAGAAGAAAGGCAGGAACTTGGCCTTGAGTCGCCGACAGGGTTGGCCCACCCGTTTTTTCGCTATGCCCGGTGTTCCTAGGAGGTTCCCAGTGCCCCAGGTTCGGCCTGGGAACGTCGGATGAAAGTTGGGATAAATCCGGGCCAATTCGGCGTCCTGGGAACGCGACTGGGCAAAATTTCGCCGCCCGAATGTAAAAATCGCCCTGGGAACACCCTCTTAGGAATGCGAGTGGAGATGCTCTTAACGCTTTCGGGATCATCGGAGACATCTCGCAACCATTTCGAGATTATCTGAGACAATCTCAGAATCCTTCTATCTTATCTTCATATAGCACTTAGGAATTGTCATCTCACACACATTTGTGCTCCCCTCCTGTGTCGCTCCCGCTCAGGTGGCACTGGAGGTTCTAACCCTAGCCTCCCCCACTCTGTCCTCCCCGCCTCCATTGGAGGACGTACCCGAGCAAAGTTTGCGCTATCGCCGACGGGGCGAGGTCTCTCTCTCACGGCGCCTTGTCGTGAGGGCTATCGGTCTAGGCGGTGGTGGTGGTTCTCGACGGCGCGGCGGCGTGTGATGGCACGGGGAGGGTGTGTGGCGGTGATGTGGAGGGCACGAGGTCAAGGCTACGGCAAGGGCGAGCTTCTCGTGGTTATGGTTGCGCATGGCAGCATGGCCAGATCTGGGCATATGTGGGCATGTGCAGGTCGCGGCTTCGAGGTATGACCGCAGCGCATGGAGCTCTGTCTCCAGCATGCTACATGGATGTTGCAATCGTGGTGTCCGGCCGGCACGGGGTGCCTCCTCCCCCGAGCCCATGTTGGTCCTGCCGGTGGACTGCAACTCTGCAACTGTGACTTCAAGGTGTTGTGACGACGACCGTGCAAACCAACGGGCGATGTGCTGCCTCAAGGATTGGTGGGAAGGGACGATCGGTTTGCTACATTGCGGATAAAATCCCGCTCGGTCTTCAATCGAAGCCGATGATGATGACGCTTGCAGGTGTCATTCCCCTCCATGGAATCGTCATCGAGGAGTGCCGACACCTCTCTCACCCACTCGGGGTTGTGTTTCCGGGTGAAAACCCAGACCAGTTTGTCTGGTCGGCCATGGTGATGTCTACGCCGTCGTTTATTTCTTGGAAGCATCATTTTAGAGAGACGAACTTGGCGAGCACATGGGTTTTGGCGCGGTGTTGCTCTGGTGTTGATACTGCTCGGGTAGGCCTTTCAAGGCACAATGTACACCGGCGCCGGTGACTCCAAGGCAACGCCTTTCTCAAGGATGGCCGAATTCTGCCACCCAACTAGGGTATAAAGGGATCAATCGTATCGGATTTTGCACGTACCATATCTTTTACTATGTTATTTTCTCGGATTCAGAGCAGAGCGGATAATAACCGGTTGCGAATATTTTGAACTAGGGATTAGAACCGAAAACCGGTGCGAAATCAGAGTGGAAATAAAAAATATTCAAATAGATATTATCATGGTTGATAATTAAATTTCTCGAGAGAAATTTAACCTTTTAGCCTCGCATGAATCAACTAGTCAATAAATTAGAGACATGGTAATAAAATTCAGAGCTAGACATGTTAATGAACTCAGTAGCTAAATCATTACTAAATTTGAACTTGACTTTTGACTTAAAAATCGAATAATCCAGATTAAAACATTTAGATTATCCTAATAAATTTTTGGATAATCCATATCTGCATGCTATTTGTCATACCGTATTCAGAATGTCACTTGAAACCCTTATCCACTGGATTGTTTAAAATCGGATATGGATACGTTAAATAGGATATGGAGCATGATTCGGTGAGAAAATTATCTTATCCATTTACAACCCTACATCCAACTGTCGGTTCTTAGGAGCTAAAGGGAAGTTGGTACGTTGACGCGGAGAGTTCAAAGGAGGTTGGTTCTGCAGAGTTGCGTATCATTGGTTGTGATACGGCTTGTGGCTTAGTTTGATCGAGGTCCATGTGGCTTAGTTTGGGCAAGGTCCATGTATCGTCGTTGTTGTTGTAGCGTGCGTGCTGACGTGCTGACTGGTCTTTGGATTAGTGGTGTGTGTTGTGTCGTAGTCATTCTTGGCGTTGTGTATCAGCCGTCTGTATCTTTTTCTATGAAACAGATATGTCTCACATTACATATTCTTGAAAAATCTTCAAATAGGACTTGCATTTGTAGATGTCACTAAATCTTAAGTGCGTAAACATATAGGTCCGGATATGCGTAGACATGTACAGAACAAATCCGCAACAATAATCACATAGGATGTTTTCCTAACCATTAAGATCCCTACTTATAACACGAAGATCTTCATCATGTGAACCTTGTATATTACTTATCGATACCATAGACGGATCCAAAGGGTGGCAAGGGTGGTGTATGAACCACCCTGAGATTTCTACATAGACTATGTATCATGGAAAAAAATAAAAAAAAAATATAATTAAATTAAAAATTACACTGTTGTACCACCCTGACATGTCGAGCTAGATCCGCTACTGATCGATACACGTCACACTGCTTTTTGATACTTTATATAATCCAAGATGAAACTTTCACTACTGGGAAACAGCCTATAGATAGACAATATATTCAGTGGCGCATATGTAAAACCATGCGCCACAGATATATATCAGTGGCGCACTAGAAAATATGCACCACAGAAGTTTGGCACTTCAGTGGTGCACGAAACCAATATGCGCCACAGAAGTCCATATCTCTGTGACGCATATTTTCGTGTGCGCCACTGAAGTGCCAAACTTCTGTGACGCATATGGACGTATGCGCCACAGAAGGTTGATGGGACCAAGCAGCAAAAAAAGGGAGAGAAACTTCTGTGACGCATATGTTCATATGCGCCACAGGAAGTGATGTTTCTATAACGCATATAGGTGTATGCGCCACAGAACAAACATATATGAGGGAAAACAGATCCCACCCCCCACCCACCCTCTCTTCCCTACCCGTGGATCGTCTTTTTAGTTTTGTAAAAAATAAACAAAAATGATAGAAACTTCAAAAAAATAATTTCTTTGAGTTGTAGTTAGATTTTAGGGTATAGATCTAGACAAAATTGAAAAACATAAATTTCGATGTATTTTGCAAAAATAGGTCATGGCACGGTAAAACGGCTATAACTTTTCCGTACGATGTCGGAAAAAAATCTTTAACCTATCAAAATGATCGTCTCGAAATTTCCTACTCGAATTCAAAATTTTACAGAATTCCCAAATTAAAAAAGAATAAAAAGTTATTTAGAGTAGAAGATTTTTTACTGCAAAAAAATAAAAAAGTGGGAGAAACTTCTGTGGCGTATTTCCCCCATATGCGCCACAGAAGTCTTGGGCGGGATTCAAAATTTGAATCCCGCCAGCGCCCTTCTCCCTCCCTTTTTCCTTTTTCTCCCCCTCCCCACTTCTTCTCCCCTCCCCACTTCTCCCCTTCCCCTCTCCTCCACATTTCTCTCCTTCTCCTCCTTCCTCCTTCTCCACTCTCCGGCGACCTCCTCCTCCACCACCACCAACTCCGGCGACCACCTCCTCCTCCTCCTCCACCACCAACTCTGACGACCTCCTCCTCCTCCTCCACCACCACCAACTCCGGCGACCTCCTTCTCCTCCTCCATCACCAACTTCGGTGACCTCCTCCTCCTCCTCCACCACCAACTCCAGCGACCTCCTCCTCCTCCTCCTTCTCCTCCTCTTCCACCACCAACTCCGGCGAGCTCCTCCTCTCCTCCACCACCAACTCCGGTAACCTCCTCCTCCTCCTCCACCACCAACTCCGGCAACCTCCTCCTAGCCCTAGCCGCCGCCACCACCACCACCATCACCACCACCAACTCCGGCCAGATCTGGATCTGGCCCAGGTTTTTTTTGAAATTTGAAAAAAACTTCTGTGGCGCATATTGGCCATATGCGCCACAGAAGTTTGAGATCTGTCCCGCTTTTTTAAAAAAATTTTGGAAAACAACTTATGTGGCGCATATTGGGCATATGCGCCACTGAAGTTTAAGACTTCTGTTGCGCATTTTGAAATGCGCCACTGAAGATAGTTATCAGTGGCGACGTATCAGTGGCGACTAACATATGCGCCACGGATAGTGAAAAAAGGTGCGTCACTGATAAGGGGTTTCCTAGTAGTGTTTAGATTATCCTTATACCCGACATGTACTCTTTTATTCGTATCCTATTGTCGATGTTCCTGTAAACAACACTATGGTCATGTGTCTAGCTAGACGACGACAGACATCATAATACATGTGTGGGTCTAAAGTGTATCTCTTCATCATTGGGAGTAACAATTTCCATGACTATACAATATAAAATATCAAAAAAGAGATTCTATGGTGCATGCTAGCTAGCGTGCATAGTTTTTATCTTGTTTTACTCTGTATCAACGTGTCTAGTTTTTTGCAAACTTGATGAAACACGCAGATACACAGAGCATTAATCTTAAAGCGGAAAATCAATGTATAGCACAAACATGTTACCTAGCATGCACGCTAGAAAAATCACTCTCTATTGAATATTAATATTATTCTGTAAGAACAGAAACCGGCTTTACAATTATCTAGCCACGAATCCAAGACAATATGTCGTCTCTATGTGTCTTATGGTCTAACGATCTTTCTGTAACGGTAATACTTGTAATCAAGAAACTACCGATAACAAAATTTGACATGTCTTCTTGTGTTTTACCGACATTGACCATCTATCACATAACCAGCTCATTGAGCTATTAGCCTATTTTTCTCCTCAAGGAAATTAATTAATAATCCAACACCTAGAACCAAGGGGCTATATTGATGGTGTGTTTTACGGTATATCAAACGGGTCTATCCAATACCATTGTTTCACTAATATTGGTGTTCTCAGAGCAAGTACAATAAGATATAGTCAGCAGACTATAGGACATAAAATAATATATTTGTGCTTAGTTGGATGAGAGAGAAGAGGAGAGAGAAGAGGAGTGGGTGCTTAGAGCAAGTACAATAAGATCCAGTCAGCAGACTATAAGACTTAAAATAGTATATTTGTGCTTAGTTGGATGAGAGAGAAAAGGAGAGAGAAGAGGAGTGAGTGCTTAGTTAAGAGCCAGCTGCAACACGTGCTCCTAGGCACTATGTAAGAGTAAAAAGTGGACCATATATTAATAAAGTAGTATATTTTGATCTCTAACTATTGTACATGTTAGCTATTAGATTGACTCTAGATGACATGGACATGGCTTATAGCCAACAGTTGGCTGTACTATTGCCTTTGCTCTTAGTTAAGAGTCAGCAGCTGCAGCACGGGCTCCTAGGCACTATGTGAGAGTGAAAAATGAGTCATACATTAATAAAGTAGTATATTTTTACCTTTAACTATTGTATATGTTGGCTATTAGATTGACTCTAGATGACATGGACATGGCTTATAGCCAACAGCTGGCTCTATTATTGCCCTTGCTCTCATATATCATCGGAAACATCGTAACAACTTTACTCTACCCATAGTTAGGAAACCGGAACTATCAATGGAGTTGGATATTTATTTTGGAACCCGGGTGCAGATGCTCTCTTCACAAGGACCAACCGTTGGCTTCCACATTGCTGACATTGGTTGTATTTTTAGTCGTAGTCTGAAGTATTCAACCCTTTATGAACAGTGTCAAGGCCAGCGACCTACCAGCATTTAAGTCATACTCCCTCCATCCCATGGCTTAGGGCGTAAATTTTTCAGCGCGGTTATTTAGGCAAGGGTAGTAGGAGAGAAAAAATCGGCAACTTCTCTTTTTTTCCCTTGCATGCACGGGAGTTAATCCCCTTAATTTCTTTCACACGACCAGCTAGCCTCCTTGTTTCTCGAGCCACCATCTGCATGCATGAAAGGAGTTAAGGCGTATATGCTTCCGTCAGTCATGGACGGACAGACCGTGTGCACCGGCAACGACTATCGAAACATGGACTGGTTTATTGTTTGCCTCCGTCCTTATCTAAGCCTGAAGCCATAACAATAAATCTTCTAGCTCACGATCTGGTAACAACTAAGGCATAATGAGAATATCATATTATTAGTATCATGTATATGATACTAGTGTATGATACTATATCTTTAGTGGATAGTATCATCTAGTAGTATCATAGTGCTATTATATTTAATTTTTTCTACAATCTCAATGTAATTGTGTGTATGAGATGTATTGATCATTAAATTACCTAGTTTCACGTGTTATGATACGGTATCATATTATGATACTACTAACCTCTCTCTTCATTAATTGTGGTGCCACATCATATTTTTGCCAAGGTAGCATACATGATACTCCTTATGATACTCCCACTAGGGCTAGCCAACGAGTGTGTCAAAAAACAGACGAAAAACACAGGAGCACTCCAGTTGAATCTTCGATGGTATTCGCTGACTCAAGTCCGGTCAATGCCAATTTTTGGAGTGGCAGGACGCCTATGTGACCATTCTCGCTGCAGCAGGCTGCGATTGAAGTATGGAACTGGGAGTACTACTATTCTCCCAGATTCCCGTCGCCGCCGTCCCTGTCTTCGTCCTGGGAGTACTACTATTTGCCTTTTCGTTGCTGCGACAAAACTCATGGCCGCGGCCATTGTAGTTGATGTGGCTCTGGTCCTCTTCACCGAGCGGCCGCGGTACGAAAGCCCCATCACGCGTGACCGAGCTGCAGCGGCACGGGCGGCCGTGTCCGGAGCACCTGGTACACCGTCGAGTACACCAGCGGCATCCTTCCCTTTGCTACCTCCGCAAATCTGTCGGCCTCTATCTTGCTGTCCACCAGCAGCACGCAATGCACCTCGTCTCGGAGCCGGGGCGCAGCGGAGGAGTCCTTGGCGATCTTTAGGATGAGGAAGCGGAGCACAAAGTCTTCGGTGTCTGGGTCGACACAGACCACCGCCTTGACCAGGAAGTAGACGATGCACTGCTGTAGCGAAACCATGAAGCTAGAGTCGACGCTGCCATCTTTCCCGTACTCGACGCCGGGAGGAACTCCTGGGCCCGGACGCGGGAGCTGCGGCGAGGGAAGGCGACGGGTAAGACCTTGGTGCGGGTGTGCTCGGGCAGTCGGGCTCCTCCGTTGCGAGGTACACGGCGGTGTCTGTGCCGACGGTGGAGGAGCTGGCCGCTGGGTAGCAGAGTAGTAGTAAGTCAAACTACATCTTTGTTTCCTTGACTACAACTCTTTTTTTTTTTTGAGAAATACAGTATAAACATAGACGCTCACAATGCGTACATACACTTATCCTATGAATAAACATACGCACACCCTATCCTTATGAGCACCTTCGATAGACTGAGTCGGCGGGTCTTGAAATTGACGAAGTCACCACAGGCGTCTCGCTATCGACGAGAACATTGCCTCTCACAAGAATATTGCGCCTTTATGAGACACCGGCGTTAAGCGCAGGTTTAAGCTACGGTGGTAGAATCTGCCTCCTAACCATCCAACCACAAGTTAGTTCTCCTTGATGACAAGGTCTTGACGGAACAAGCCCACTCGCCCTCCCGTGGGCCCAACAAATTTAATACGTAGTACACTTCAATTTATACCATCTTTATAGGTACACCGTACCTCTCTTCAAAATTATTTTGGCACACATATCAAGATAGACTGATTGGTCCAGCTAACGGGATCACCTGGACCCGAGTGCCAAAACTCCATGCCCGGAGACTATGGATATCTTTATTGGTGTTTATAATAATATACATATACTAGATTTTTCTCTAAATACGTATTCTTTGAAATAACGCAAAATAATAAACTTAATCATCAACATGAAATATGGAATAATAATAAAAAATGATGAAAGAGTGTCTAGAAGGAACTAGGCACTACTCATATTTAGGAGAAGGTGAAATTCGAACTCGGGTTGTCTAGCACACCACCTCTTGTGCTAGCTAGAAAACCCCGAGTCTTTCTCAAATATAAAATAATACAACTTATTATTGACTCTAAGCCATATTTTCAACAGCTGGATCCTTGAGGGAGGACGGGAGTCGACCAAACGATCACTAGTCTCCAAAGGAGTACTCCTTTTATTATTCCACCGTCATGCTAAGCAACTCTAGAACTCGGCACACTTTGTAAGCTTTTGCTGCTTCTCTGTGGATGCTGACCCCCTATATAGCAGCTTTGGCCGCTAGTAGTATGTTCCTGACAGGCGTAGCGTAGAGACCTCGTGGAATCGGTTTCCTAAGGGCATTTCCACTGGGTCGATCTAACATATCATCCGAATGCATCCGCGCGGACGTGCGGGACGTGGTCTCCCAGCGACTCGACCTATCCGGATCGACACGTCCAACTCGACCTATCCGTGCACCTAATTTGGGCAACGGTTGCGTCGGTTCGGACAGCGCGCGCGGCCTCCCTTGTCCTCTTGCTGGAGCCGGGGGCCCGCTTGCCAGTGACCCAGCGGCTTTCTTCCACTAGCCATCAATCAATGGAGAGAGGAAGGGTGCTCCAAAGGATGGCCGTGCCGCTGCTGGCACCGCCTGACACCTGCCCCATGCCGCCACACTTCAATACCGTCGCTTCGGCCTCTGGGCCGGCATCCAACGTCGGGCCTTTTTAAGTGGCCACCCGCGGCCATCTTTCTTCCACACCACACCACTACTAGTAGCTAACCATGGCCAGCGGCATTGGATCGAGGGGAGGGCATCTATGACGACCACCAGGGCCTGGTCGTGGCCGTCAAGGCAGGCACAGAGGAAGCGGCCAAAGCAGCACGCCGCCACGCTCTTCCTCACCACCGTCGTCGCCCGAGCTCGAGCCCATCGACATCAGCCTCGCCGACTTCGAGTTCATCGTGACCATCCACTCGGGCATGGCACGGGATAGGATGCTCCTTCCTCGCAAATTCATCGCTGGTCGACGGCGTAGAGCCCTAGCAGGTCATGCTGCGGGCGGCCGGTGTCAATGTCGGCGCGTGGCTGCTGGAGGTGTTGTTCGACCGCCTCGGCCAGATGTTCCTCGCCAACAAATGGGAGGAGTTCGCCTGCTGGTACCAAATCAAATTCGGCAACTTCGTCAACTTCAAGTACGATGGTGAAGCCATGCTCACTGTCAGCGTCTTCGACGACACCATGTGTCGTCGCTGCTCCAACTCCGACTCCGATGAGTAGGCTTCACTACACTAGGATGTGTACTCGCCATGCACCGTGTTTGGAATAAAATGTGCAATGTGAGCATTGGCCATTTGCAATGACAAGTTCTCGTTCAAATATTTTACAAGCAAACTACACCTAGAACAACATTCTAGCTATGCGCCACCTATGGCGCTGGCAGCGGCGGCGCCGGCGAGTCGGTGAGACCCCATTCTTCGTTGAGAGAGCGGTAGATCGCCTCCCGTGTCTGCAACTCCTCTTGAGCTTGGGCAAGGCAGGCACGCAGGTATGCATCATTGGGATTGGCCTACACCGCTTCCTGGAGCTCGTTGCACATGTCTGCGAGCACAACACGACGTTGGTGCTTGATACGTTGCTAACGTATCCGTAATTTTTGATGTTCCATGCTTGGTTTTATCTACTTTCTTATGTTTTGTCCACACTTTAGAGTACTTTTCATATGATTTCTTGGACTAACCTATTAACAAGAGCCACAGTGCCAGTTGCCTGTTTTCTGCTGTTTTTGGTTCCAGGAAAGTCAGAAAATGAATATTCTCGGAATTGGACGGGACAAAAGCCAAAGTTCCTATTTTACCGGAAGACTCACGGAGTCGGAATATGAGACGGAGGAGGGCCAGGGCCTGGCCACACCCCCTTGGTGCGAGCAACCCTAGGCCGCGCCAGGGCATGGTGTGGGCCCCCTGGCCGGCCACCGACCTTGCCTCTCTCGCCTATAAGAGCCTCCCGATGCATAAACCCTAAATCAACAAGCCTCCAGCCACGAAAAGTTCCGCAGCACCATCGCCACCGAAGGGGAGATTCGAGGGATAGAAAGTCTCTGTTCCGGCACCCTGCCGAGACGGGGAAGTACCCCCGGAGCCATCTCCATCGATCTCCACCGCCATCTCCATCACCATTGCTGATTCCCATGATGAGGAGGGAGTAGTTCTCTCTCGAGGCTAAGGGTGCTACCGGTAGCTATGTGTTCATCTCTCTCTCTATGCATGATCTTATTGAGATCATGAGCTTGTAATCTATAGATCTATCTTGCTACTCAAGTGCTTTAATAGATCTCTGCTCTCCCCATGTGTGTGAAGTTGACAGTGTGCACACCATGGTGGCACTTAGGCTAGAGATTACAAATACTTGTTATGAGTTATATTTGGAGTTGGATGTCTTTATGAAATTGTGGTGTTTGTTTGAACCATCTAGTACTCAAGGTGACAGTGTGGGGTTATCTAGATGCGGAAAGCGAACTTTGAGGTGTGCTGTTATAGCCCTAACATCGATTAGAGTGTTCAACCGGAGATTAGTTCAGTGTAGTATCATAAAGAGAATATATTTATATGAGAGTGTTCACTAGTGAAAGTATGATCCCTAGGCCTTGTTTCTAAGCATTGATACACCGTTTGCAATTAGATATGTTACATGTTTGCTTGCTTCCTTCTTTATTTTAGTTTGCCTTTAGTCTTTTACCACGTCAACCACACGCCAGCAAGCTATTTTCTGGTACCGTTACCACTTATAATTATCCATACCATTTGTATTTCACTATCTCTTCGCCGAACTAGTGCACCTATACACCTGACAAATGTATGGGTGTGTTGGGGACACAAGAGACTTCTTGTATCTTGATTGCAGGGTTGCTTGAGAGGGGATACCTTTGACCACTTCCTCCCTAAGTTCGATAAACCTTGGATGATCCACTTAAGGGAAAACTTGCTGCTGTTCTACAAACCTCTGCACTTGGAGGCCCAACAACTGTCTACAAGAATAGAAGTGCGTAGACATCAAGCTATTTTCTGGCGTCATTGCCGGGGAGGTAAGGTAAAAGGTACTCACATCCTCTAGTGTGAGTGCTCGAAGTTATTTCCTTTAGATTCTGCAATTTTGTCTTTTTGTTTCTTGTTTTCACTAGTTAGGCTTAATGGAAAACAACAACAAAATTAGAGAGCTTTTTAGTATTTTTCCTAAGTTGGAACATGAATTGTCTGAAAAGAAAATTAAAAAACCCATGGAACTTTCTTTGCATGCTAATAGCAATGTTATTAGTATGAATCTTTTGAACACCTTTGTTACTAATGCTATGGAAACGTCTAAGCTTGGGGAAGTTAGTTTTTATGAAAATGATCTTTTTAGTTCCCCAGCTTTAAAGAAGAAAATTTTCTATGATGATACTTTATCTCCCATATGTGGTAATTCTAATGATACTTGTGATATTTTAAATCCACATACTGAAAGCATCCCTTTTAAAATACCTATAAAATTGTTGAACGTGTTATGAATAACTGCTATTTTGGAGATGGAACTGTCCATCCTGGTGATCATTTACTCTTTATACATGAATTATGTGAGTTGTTCAAGTGTGTAGGTATTTCAATGAACCAAGTTAAGAGGAAGCTATTCCATTTTTCACTTAAGGGCAAAGCAAGGGAGTGGTATGAGCTACTAGATGATCCTCATCATTTGGAGTGGAAGGAACTTGAATCTCTCTTTTACTCTAAAGTTTATCCTCCTCATGAAATTCATAAAGATAGGAGTTATATTTATAATTTTCATCCTCATGATGGAGAAAGTATTTCCCAAGCATGGGGGAGATTGAAGTCACTAATGCTCAAATGTCCTATTCATGAGCTCCCTAGTAATATTGTTATTAATAATTTCTATGCAAGGCTTTTAGGACATTACAAGGACTATCTAGATACTTGTTTAGAGGGATCCTTCATAAGTAAGGATGTCAAAGCTAAGTGGGATCTCCTTGAAACAATTCAAAGCAATACTGAAGATTGGGATAACAACAAAGGTAAAGAACCAGGTATAAACTATGAGTATGATTGCATTAAGTCTTTCGCTGAAACTGCTGATTTTCAAGAGCTTAGTGCTAAGTATGGTCTTGATCCTCAAATTCTTATTGATTGTTTTAGAACCTTTGCTTCTCATATTAATGCTCCTAAAGAAAAATGGGACATGTATCATGAGCCTTTTAAAGACACTTGCGTGGAAAATGAAATTGTTATTAATGATAGCAATAAACATGCTCAAACCTCTGAAAGTACTATTTCTTATAAGCATGTTAATTTTTGTGGAATACATAGACCTTGTGAGAATAATCAAATTGAAGAAGAATATTGTATCACCCACAGGAATGAAAAAACTAGAATGTGGTATAGGGCTCTAAATGATCTTGGTAAAAAAGTTTGTGCCCTCTATCCTTTTATTTGTGAACTTTGCTTTGAAGTGGGTCATTTCAATTTTCAATGCTCAGGCCATAATAATAGCCCTTCTAATCCAATGAGTACTGTAAGTTTGTATTGTGATGACATGATCACTCCAAATCAGCATGATGAACTTACATTATTTTTGGGGTGTGAAGAATTATCAAGAAAAACTTCTTTGGTAGATATGAGTGCTTTTGGTATGAATAGCGTCATGCATGGTTGTCATCTTTATTGTGTTGATAATTGCCACACAAATACTTATATACAAAATATTATAAATGATGAGATTTTACCAAAATATGACAGGACTAATATGTGTTTGGCCTTATTAATGAAAAGGAGGAATCCTCCAAAGTTTCTTCTACTGTCTCAAACAATGAACCAGGGTATATGGAGAAGCTTCCTTTCAAGCCTCTCCCTCCTAAAGAGAAGAAGAAAAAGAAGAAGAGGAGGAGTAAAAGGAGAGAGGAAACGGTATTTTCCCCTAAGCATGTTGCTCCTATTATAGTTTTTGATGAGACTGAACTCAATGATGTTCCTATGCCTATTACCTATAGTAGTGATCATGATTGGGAAAAGCACACTACCTTTGATATTGAAAATCTCTTTGGTACCAACTTTGAAAATAATGATATTAATAATTGCTATACTATTAGTGCTATCCATGATCCTTCCAATGATGATATGTTTACAAATGAACACACTTTGGAAGATAACTATTCTATTGCTTATGATGATACTATACCTCCAATATATGATGATTGCAATGATGAATATGATATTTTCAGTCCACCTAGTATTGAGGAGGAAATTAATTATGATTACAATATGCCTCCTATATTTGATGATTATGGTGATGAAAATAATAATGATAGCTATTTTGTTGAATTTGCTCCCACTACAATCAATAAGAATGACTATGTTTATGTGGGGAGTATTAATTCTTTTATGCATGTGGCTCATGATAAGAATGTTTCTTGTGATAGTTATATTGTTACTTTTATTCATGATGCTACTGAAAGTTATTATGAGAGAGGTAAACATGGTTTTATGCATCTCAATAATATTAAGTTTCCCCTCTTTATGTTGAAAGTCTTGAAGTTGCAATTGTTTTGCTTTACTATGCTTGCTATTTTGTGCTTTCATGACTTGTTTATTTACAAGATTCCTATGCATAGGAAGTGGGTTAGACTTAAATATGTTTTGAATTTGCTTCTTGATGCTCTCTTTTACTTCAATTCATATTTCTTATGTGAGCATCCTCCCAAACTATCATGCCTAACTTAAAGGCGTTAAAGAAAAGTACTTATTGGGAGATAACCCAAAAGTTTTAGATAAGTCTTGGAAGTTATTACTTCAGTAATAACCGATCCTTATCTTTTTTTATTTGCTTTTTGTGCCAAGAGTAACCTCTAATGAGAGAGAAGTAATGACTGGGAAAGTTGTTGTCCCGAAACAGATTTCTGTGCTTCACCGTAAAAATTCTTGTAAAATCTCTGTACATCGTTTTGAGGCGTGAATTTTTGTTCTTCTGACCCAGATTGTTATCTAACTTTCGTTAGTTCAACACTTTTTGATTTGAGCAACATAAGGTCTTTGAAAAAATTCGTCTTTACCTGCTAGTCTGTTTTGACAAATTTCTGTCATTTTCTGCATTTGCTTCTTGTTGGTTCCTTTTTGAGTTCTTTTGGGGAATTGAGCTTTTTGAGGGAAGTTATACAGTAGCTTGTGTTTTAATGGAAGTTTTATTGGTGTTAGAACTGAACCTAAAGACCTATTATCTTGAGTGCACTAATGTTGCTAATAAAGATTGTGTGAAGTTTTGTATGAAGGAAAAATTTCAGGTGTATGGAAGGAATGAGTAATGAGATGAAGGATGGACTAAAGCTCAAGCTTGGGGATGACACGCGTGTCACCCCAAGAAATATCCAAGAAGTACAAGCGTCAAAGCTTGGGGATGCCCAAGGCATCCCCTTCCTCATAAATAAAAATCCCAGGTTCCTTCCAAACGCTTTATTTTTATTGTTTCATGCATAGTTGTGTTGTTCTTGGAGCGTCTTATTTTTCTTTTTTGTTTTGGTTTTTTGTTTGCTTAGTTTGCTGAATAAACTGGTTGGACCCCCTCTTTCATACATTGGTTTTCAAATAGTTTGGTTTTGATTGGAAAAGAGTAGGAAAGTTCATGCTTAAGTGGTAAAAAGAGCTTGTTTTTGACTATGGCCTATGCTTTGTCATGCCATGCTCGATATTGTTTTGGCTTTATGCTTAGTATTCTTTGCTGTAGCATGACTTGTTATAAACAATTGAGATTTCTTAATGTGCCTTGGATGAATCATGTGTTGTTTTAGCATATTAAAGCATAGTATTGTGGTATTCTCCTTTGATGCTTTATTTGGGTTGACTTGGCACATGCTCGCACCATGTTATGACTATATCAAGTCACCATAAGCCTTGATGATCCTTTAGTTTTCAACTTGTAGTATCACTTTATGCTTTGATCAATGATGTTTTGTCGCTCTGCATGATTATGGTCATTATTGCTCTCTTAGTTTGTCGCTCCCAGTCTTTTGCTAGCCTCCACAACCAAGTATGAGTTCCACTCATGCATCCAACTCCCTAAACCAAGTTATTCAAAAGATTCCACCATACCTACCTACTAGCTTATGCTATTCCAAGTATATTCATGCTTTTATTTACCTTCCGAATTAAACTTGTTATGAGAAAATTAGTGATTAAAGCTCTCACGAACTTGATGGCACACTTTACTTTTCTTGCCCTTAATAAACTTGAACCATTGTGTCGTCTATGTTGTATATGCTTGTACTTATATGTTGGGGATTAGCAGAACCATGCTATCATGGGGAACGCTTTCAACATTACACTTGTACTTTGTACCTAGTTGATATCATGCTCTTTTGTCTATGGATGTCGTCGGTGTGCAATGAAAGGGGAGCTTGTAAGTCCATGGAGTTATGTATATGTGTTAGAGAAACGCCTAGGCCGCTGGTCTAATCCATGCTGAAATGCTGGAAACCTGCAGCGTAACCATAATGAGCTGTCTATGAAGCATTATTCTTATAAAAAAGAGTCAGATATTGAGAAAAAAGAGAAAAAAAGAGATATATGAAAAGAGGAAAGAGAGAAAAAAGCACCATATTCTCATGGTAAATAATAAGATTTCTTAGATGCTCGTTGTCTGCTTGCCTTATCATTTTGATATGGGGATTCTTCCGTATCATCGGGCAAGGGATACCCCGTTGGCGGTTCTCTATGATACACATGTACTTACGATGACAAGAACTTACCGGTGACTAAACTTGAGTAGAATGAGGAGCGACGCTCGTATTCAAGGGACATGAGATTTCCAACTTATACTTCGTCAAGCATATACACCATAGTTTGTTCACTTTAACCTTAATCACTTCAAGATGCTTATGATAGGGGCAATGAGAGCTGAAAGCTATAAGTACCATAATTTTTGGAAGCTCTTTATGAAACTTGAATCTCTGCTTCCTTCTATGAAGGCCTTTCTTCCACTTATTTATTGAGTCTCCACCTTCTACCTTTATGCACCTACTTTGAGAGCATAGTGGCCATTCTTAGTTCTATGTGCATTGTCCCAAGACTAGTTGGTTGATGCATACCTTGATATTGCTTGTTTTAAACTATTTGTATCTAGTCACTCTTATAAACTTTGAAGGTGTCCTATGCATTTATATTTGCTACTCTATGAGGGACAAGCTGAATACTACTATGCTATGTTTTCTTTATGTACAAACGTCTTGCAAAGCATTGTTATTCATGAATCTTGTGCCTTTTCATGTTGCATCATAGTTTCTTTGCCTTATTGCTAGAACTTTGTCTTTCATGTTATGATTGAAGTACTATGATCCCAACTTCGAATGTTTTACAAATACTTTGATCAAGTTTATGATGGTGCATGTCACCTCAAAAATTATTCTTTCTTTTTATCACTTACCTACTCAAGGACTAGCAGGAGTTAAGCTTGGGGATGTTGATACGTTGCTAACGTATCCATAATTTTTGATGTTCCATGCTTGGTGTTATCTACTTTCTTATGTTTTGTCCACACTTTGGAGTACTTTTCATATGATTTCTTGCACTAACCTATTAACAAGAGACATAGTGCCAGTTGCCTGTTTTCTGTTGTTTTTGGTTCTAGGAAAGTCAGAAAATGAATATTCTCGGAATTGGACGGGACAAAAGCCAAAGTTCCTATTTTAGCAGAAGACTCACAAAGCCAGAATATGAGACGGAGGAGGGCCAGGGCCTAGCCACACCCCCCTTGGCACGGGCAACCCTAGGCCGCGCCAGGGCATGGTGTGGGCCCCCTGGCCGGCCACCGACCTTGCCTCTCTCGCCTATAAGAGCCTCCCGATGCATAAACCCTAAATCAACAAGCCTACAGCCACGGAAAGTTCCGCAGCGCCACCACCACTGAAGGGGAGATTCGAAGGACAAAAAGTCTCTGTTCCGGCACCCTGCCGGGATGGGGAAGTGCCCCCGAAGCCATCTCCATCGATCACCATTGCTGATTCCCATGATGAGGAGGGAGCAGTTCTTTCTCGAGGCTAAGGGTTCTACCGGTAGCTATGTGATCATCTCTCTCTCTATGCATGATCTTATTGAGATCATGAGCTTGTAATCTATAGATCTACCTTGCTACTCAAGTGCTTTAATAGATCTCTGCTCTCCCCATGTGTGTGAATTTGACAGTGTGCACACCATGGTGGCACTTAGGCTAGAGACTACAAATACTTGTTATGAGTTATATTTGGAGTTGGATGTCTTTATGAAATTGTGGTGTTTGTTTGAACCATCTAGTACTCAAGGTGACAGTGTGGGGTTATCTAGATGCAGAAAGTGAACTTTGAGGTGTGCTGTTATAGCCCTACCATCGATTAGAGTGTTCAACGGAGAGTATTTCAGCGTAGTATCATAAAGAGAATATATTTATATGAGAGTGTTCACTAGTGAAAGTATGATCCCTAGGCCTTGTTTCTAAGCATTGATACACCGTTTGCAATTAGATCTGTTACATGTTTGCTTGCTTCCTTCTTTATTTCAGTTTGCCTTTAGTCTTTTCCCACGTCAACACACGCCAGCAAGCTATTTTCTGCCACCGTTACCACTTATAATTATCCATACCACTTGTATTTCACTATCTCTTCGCCGAACTAGAGCACCTATACACCTGACAAGTGTATTGGGTGTGTTGGGGACACAAGAGACTTCTTGTATCTTGATTGCAGGGTTGCTTGAGAGGGGATACCTTTGACCACTTCCTCCCTGAGTTCGATAAACCTTGGGTGATCCACTTAAGGGAAAACTTGCTGCTGTTCTACAAACCTCTACACTTGGAGGCCCAACAACTGTCTACAAGAATAGAAGTGCGTAGACACCAGTGCTCCGGCAGAAAGACGCGGTTCATCACCTCCCACAAGAAAGACTCGCAGATGGTCCTGTTGTAGTTGTAGTGAGTGCGCCGCCGGTGGTTGAACGTCAGCCTGTATATCTGTGGGCGTCTCGGAATCAGAGGTGGCAACATGTCTGGTTCCTCCAGCGGGTCTGGCCACCACGATGGTAACAGTGTCGGTGAGGGGCCTTTTGCCAATCATGGACAGATGGGTCACGCCGCTGGGCACGGTTGCCCAAATAGGCCGGACCGACCCAAAAGCGACCACGGCCCGACCTAAACTGACAGAATCAGACCCTTTCGGTCAGCCATTTCGGTCGGCCCGGTGGAGATGCCCTAACTTGTGGTTGCGGCGGCCAATGATTGGCATCTCAACCACTATGTCTGACTCTCTCCAGCCGATGATGTGCCGACCCCATTATCGGCTAAGAGCAAGTTCAATAGTAAAGCCCATTGCTGGCTATATGCAGTTGCCACGTCAATTAGAGTCAACCTAATAGCCAGCACATACAATAGGTAGATATAAGATAGTACTACTTTATTAATACATGGCCCACTTCACGTACTCATGAAGTTCCTAGGAGCATGTGTTGCAGCTGGCTATTAGTTAAGAGCCTGCTTTTCTCTCTCATCTTCTCACCCATCCAACTAAGCAAAGAGATAATATTTTAATCCTTATAGCCAGCTGACTAGACCTTATTGTACTTGATCTAATACCTCCTATCTTCTAGTACCATCTCCCTGTAGGGGTTCGCGTATGAAAACAATAAATTTTACCCTACGCCCCTGAACCCCTTTGTTGCCAGGACCTATCTATTAGTAATGCAGTAACGGGAGGGGCTTTTTGTGAACTTACCCTTGAAGACTGAAAAGCATTGTCAACGCTTGGGGGGAGCGTGGTTGATGTAGACGAGCCGAAGCCAACCTCAAGGTCGTGATGAAGTCCTTGCGCTCCTTTGGCTCCAAAGACTTCTGGTGCCTCAAATGTTGCACCTTGCAGGGAGTTACATTTATCCGGTTCCTAGCGATAACTCCCGCTTCCCTGATCCAGCAGTAGTTCGCGTAGTCCGGACTTGGGACCACGATCATGGGAGAGAGAGAGAATATCAATTGGAGGTCTCCCCAAAAGTGAGGAAACCTTTATTAAATATTGTGTTGTATTTATTTGGTCAAAATACCCCACTATATATAGGGGAGAGGAGGCACTCCCTCCCTCAAAGTCCCGGGGTGGGACTAATCATGGGAGGAGGTGGGGGGAGGCGCCGTTGGCCACCCCACCATGGGCCCCACGTGGGGGAGCTGGCCCACTAGGGGAACCAGCCACCCCTTGGCCCCTCCCAGGGAGGCAGCCCCCTCTTGGGCCCTTTCCCCTCCGGGATTTGGCCCAATAAGGTATTTTAACCCTTTAATTGATTTCTCTTTTATTAAATAATTATGAATAAATGATTGAATCAATATTTAACATTCATTCACATATTATTCAATCTTCATGGCTATGGAACACCTTCCACCTCCACTCTGGACATCCTCCGGACTTACCGAAACCCTTCTCGTTTTTTCTCTTCTCTTTCTTTGGTGATTCTACCGATCCTATAAACACTCTCTAAGCATCACCAAGCCCTTAAGCGTGATACCCCACGGTTTGGGAACACTCTAGACATGGTCAGGACACTCCCGGACCAATGATCGACAGAGGGACCTAGATGGCCATGTGACCCCTGTGCATTCCACAAAATCTTTCGTTGTTTGAACCATGAGTGTCATGTCTTATTCCTTTTGTCTCTCGATACTTGCATTGTCCGAGATCTGATCAATGGCATCACCATGTTGGGTTCAACCTCGTTACCAGAAAATGCTACTTGACTCGTTCTGACAAGTGATATCCATGTGATCAAATCACATGCTACACAACTATTGGATATAACTTCTCCGAGTGGGCCCTCGAGTATCTTTCCGTCACGCGGATGGACAAATTCCTCTCTTGACATATAATGCCTCTACTATTCCTCCAAATACCTTAACACACCTTTATGATCACTGTTTAACCGTGTGACGTTTGATGCTATCAAAGTACCCTCGGGAGAGAGTGATTGATATAGCCTCACGGTCTAAGAAATAATCCACTAGGCCTATTCTAATCATCATAACTTGAACTTCGTGACATGATCATGTCATGATGTTTAGGTTGGGTATTAGTTCATCATCTCATTAATGAGATGACTCCATTTCCAACTGGCATAAATGCCACATGATCAGGAAACCTTGATCATCTGTTGACCAATGAACCAGTGACTAGAGTTTCACCGGGAACCCGTGGTTGTTTATATATCACACGTGTATTGACGTTTCCTTTTAATACAATTATAGCATGATATAAAACTTAATCATAAACTTTATGAAATATGATAATAATCCTTATTACTATTTGTCTCTAGGGCATATTTTTAACAGTCTCCCACTTGCACTAGAGTACAAATAAACTAGTTGCATTTGTTCTTAATCATTGGCACCATATATCCCGGTACCTTGAACATGCTTGCTCATGGAAGAGGTTGAGTCTTGGGCATGTACTTTACAGTCCCAAATCCTTTGCAACTTACTAATGTCACCTTGATTAACATTAATACTTTATCATCACATCATAACATCTTTGTGTATGCATCGTAGTTATGGCAGCAAAACGAGGCCGCTTTTTAGGAGCCTACAGTGACTTTATATCAACCTCATGGACTTTCTCATGGGCACTGTGCCCTGGGAAACATCATTCTATGTTAAAGACGAACTAGTCCTGCCACAACAGTATACATAACATTAGATGGTACCCTTATCTTTTATTATAAATGTAATTATCGAAATACTAGTGCACCCTGTGCAACTTTTGATGTTTTGTTCACCTCGCTTCCTGATAACCCACAAGTATAGGGGATCGTGTGTAGCCTTTTCAATAAGTAAGAGTGTTGAACCCAACGAGGAGCTAAAGGTAGGATAAATATTATCTCAAGTTCTATCAACCACTGATACAACTCTACGCACACTAAATGTTTGCATTATCTAGGAAATAAAACTAGAGCAACAATACGAGTAATAGAGATAGCTTTGCATGATAATAAATAACAAGAAAGTAAAGCTAGTTGCTGCAGCAATAAAATACACTAAACTAACAGAACCATGAGTGTGGAATAGTGGTGGTAATTGTGGGGGCTTTGTCCAAGTTTAAATAGCGAATAGATCAGGTTCATTGTCTTCGATGCAGTTTTCTATGTGGGAGAGGCTAAATATACATGCGCTTCACTACTTGGAATTACATATGCTATATGATTGGATTGTTAGCAAATATCCGTAAGTACTAACAATGCATTAAGGTTTCCCCAACCACAGCCTTAAGTTTAATGGTCCTCTTACTCCCATACGTGCAACATTCCGGTTCGCGTCCTCAGGTTTCTGTCACTCCGGCAAAACTCGCCCCTTCCTTTTACACATACTACAAACCCTATGATGTTTAATCCATGCGCGAACAAATATAATAGACACCAAAGGACTGTACCATATCAACATACAACTCTAATGAACCAAAGACGTTCAACCATTCAATCTAAGAACAAAGAAACTACACAAACATGACATAGATCATAGGATTATAACTTATAGCATCAAACACCATGTTTACATAAGACGGTAAAGAGGTGTGTGGGAGGATGAACCACTGCATACTAGGAGGATTAGGTGATGGAGATGGTGGTGAAGATGGTGAAGAGGGTGGTAGCGTTGCCGGCAGCGGCGCGGGGGACTCCTTCCCTGCCGCCGGTATCATGGGGGAGCACTGCCCCTTAGCCCCCTTCCTTCATGGCTTCTTGGGAGCCCTCCCCCATGGAGATGGGATCCATAGGGGAGGCAAAAACGTGGCTTTGTCCGCTGCAAATTCGTGGGTGGAGATGTCTTGGGCGAATTAGGTTTCCTCCCTTTATATAGCTTGGATTCCTGTCACCCCATCTTGGGCTGCAGTAAATCGGGCCTAGCAGGCCTGTCCTGACTTGGGATCAGCTAAATTTTATGTCCAGAACATTTGTCGTGAAATTTCCAACAACTTTGTAGTTGAAGAGTTTTCCGTTTGACGCCGTCTTCGACCCGAAACATGACCATCTTTAAAAAGAGTTCTGAGACAGATTTGTGGAAAAATCCCAATTTGACTCCAACAAGGTTTCCACTTGTATTCTTGGTAATTCCTACACATCAAAGTGTAAAACAAGAACATTGTGCACTTTTGAAACTATTAGTAGGTTAGTCCAAATAAATCATAAACTTTATACAAAAAGGAGCGTCAAAACCATATTATTAGCATAAAACCATCAAAAATTATAGATACGTTATGGACGTATCACTTCCTACTTGACTTTAGTTGGTATTATCGATATAGGAGTTTCCAATCTTCTCACAACATAACCCTTTAAGCTTTTAA
The DNA here is from genome assembly GCA_023614405.1 of Avena insularis. NCBI lineage: Eukaryota > Viridiplantae > Streptophyta > Magnoliopsida > Poales > Poaceae > Avena > Avena insularis. The sequence goes on along the minus strand of CM042692.1, from coordinate 72,376,056 downwards.
GATATGCCATCCTTCATGGATTTGGAAACATGTCTACAGTTTTCAATTAGACACTTTGGACAAACTTAGCTCAATATTCTGTGATTCGTGTTCAATCACTTTTCAAATGTTCCTTCTTGGATCATATATTATGTTAAGTTGTTTGCTGAGTGCATATTTTCATCATGTTTATATTATTATTTTGTATTGTAGATGTAGGATCTTGGTATTTTACGGCGCTCGCACGCACATTTTATGTCTATTTTCATCAGGACCAGGACAGATGATAGATCCAATTGATACAATTATTAAAGCAGTTGTACTGTGGAGAAAAGGAGTCAAAAACAATGTAAATCGCTTATTTGGGAAATATTAATAATACCAGAAAACCAGAAGCGAATAAAGGAGGCAGAGAGCCCAACGACCAACTATACGGCAGGAGCAACTCTTCCGCCCATATAGCTCCGGCCGTATAGTTGGCGCCGCCTCCGCCTCGTCAAATAGTTTCACCCCGTGCAATTGGTTCGAAGGGACGACATACAGAACACCCAGAAATTGCAGAAACCTCACCTCCGGAAGGCATCTAGAGGGGGAACTCATCCACAAGGTATCCATCTTCGCCCTGCGCAGATCCGGGAGGCTAAGGCATCGATCTTCATCATCCACCGCTGCATCACCACCATCTCCATCCATCCCATCTACATCTTTTCTAGATCTTGTTGTAATTCCTATACTCATTGTGGATTTATACAAGTACTGTTCATCTATGATTGTTTCCATTATCATTGCCATGATGTTGATTGCCTCCATGTTTGAGTAGATCATTAGTTCTTGGGGAGATGGAGAAACCCTAGTATGAGATTGAAATAAGATAAAGTCTATTATGATATTCATCATTGTGACCATGTGTTAGATTCTCTACATCTTGATGTTGAGAGAAGTTGACCTCTCAATGTTTGCCTCTTGCGGGGACTTGATGGAGGGAACTACTTGTTGGTAGACGGAGGCGTGCTAGCACTTAAAGTGACTATAAAGCTATTGGCACTCCTTACGTATAACTTGGAAAATCGAGAAAACTCACGGAACACTATCCATGCCATCGGATACGTCCTATGGGATTACATCCTTAATAGCGTAGTAATTTGATTGATGTCGATTGCTCACTGTTGTCGTTATGAGGATGATGTGAGCAGTGGTTTTTGTCTACTCGTCCACATACAGAGTTCCTCCCACACATACATAGTTGAGAATGTTCATGATGATAATCTTTATCTTAGATCTTTACAATACTAGTCGTGTATCGGCTACTCCCTAAGAACGCCTTTTTCCCTACTACAGTTCCAATCTCTCTTACATACACGATACTTATTTTCTATATTAAGTTATTTTGCTTTATTTTATTATTGCTCTTATACCCAAAACCCCAAAACACCTTTTTACACAATACTCGCATTTTATCTTGTTACTTAGAACTTTATCTAGCATTTCTATCGCAATAACTATTTCAAGAATTATTAGACTTCAGACTCTCCTCGTGGGATCGATAACTTTATTTCAAACTAGCTACAAACGATCTCGCACTTGCGATCATCAAGCTATTTTACTGCGCCGTTCCGGAGCTAAGCTGTAAGTCTTTTAGTTTTTGCTTATTTATTTTTGTCTTGCTAAATTTTGTTTTGAGTTGCAGGTTTCCACCAACATGATGGAGTTTGAGCATATGACTAGTTCTAACCCACTCAACCACTTTGGGAAGCCCTATGATATTTATAAAAGAGACAACTCCAAGGACAAGACAAGGGGGTTTGAAATAAATCCTCTACTACTTAGTATTCTACATAAGAAGCAATATACTAGAGATGAAGAAGATCCTGATCCATATGAGCATATTGCATGTTTTAAAGATATATGTGGCACTTTTCTATTGACATGATATACCGCCGATGAGGTAAGGGTTAAACTTTTTAGTCAAACTTTGACAAGTACAACTCTCTCATGGTATAGATCTCTACCCCCTGAAGCCACTACTACTTGGGATAATTTAGCCTGTGAATTTCTATCAAAATATTATCCATTATCAAAATCTTTTGGAATCAGGCGTCTTATAATGACTTGGAAGAATCATTCTAATGAAGGACTAGTAAGAGCTTATATTAGATTTAAATATTTACTATGACTATGTCCTCATCATGATTTGCCTGAATGGTATTTACTACATATCTTTTATGGCAGTTTAATTGAACCTAATAAAATTGAACTAGACTCTTTCGTGGAAGGAGCCTTTATGAATCTTCCTATACCTAAAGCTTAGGCTTTACTTAATAGAATTCGTGATCATAGAGTTTCATGGAATTTTGGTCTAGGAAGTGAAGGAGGCATAGAAATAGAGCATGATTGTATTCATGATTATAATAAAAAGGCCATGTTAAAGAATTGTCTAAAGAACTTTATCTGGATTCAGATCTTGTGTTGCAAGTTGTTAAAGCTTTTATAGAACATATTGAAGCTCCAAAGGAGGGTCCAGTCAAGTATGATCCACCACCAAAACCAGAAAAGAAAAGAGAAGATAAAGCAACACTTGCCTCCATAGAACCAATATATGAAGTGCCTTTCCCTAACACTGCACAAAAGCATATTTTTGAATACAAACAGGTCAAAGCAGTACAGGAAAAGAGGGAAGAGGAAAGCATTCCAAAAGTTGTGGAACATCTGAAGGAAACCAAAGATGAAGAGGTAACCAAGGAAGCAATTATGGCTATGTACTCACATTGTAACATAGTTGAACTTGATGTGGAGACTTCCATAATGGTTGAAGGTAAAACAAAGGTAAAATATGTGGGCAAGCCTATTCTTCCCTGCATATTTAAAGAAACCTCTCAGTACGGTTTATGTGATCTTGGCACCAAAGTTAATGTTATATCTTATGATTTCTACCTAGAAATAAAAGAAGAAATAGAACCGGCTACAATTGAAAATAATGATATAACAATTATGCTAGCCAATAAAAACCTTAGAATTCCAATGGGAGTAGTTGACAATGGAACTATCATAATTGGCAACAAAAACTTTCCTATCAATTTTGTAGTTGTTGATATGCCAGCTGACACTTTTTGCCCTATTATATTTGGAAGAACCTTTTTGGGTGATATAGGTGCCTATGTTAATTTCAAGAAGGAGATTGTGTCTCTTATGTTTGGGGGAACGGAAAATAAATTCCATTTTTCCAAATTTAAAGACAGACCTCCACAAATACAATAAGAAGAGGAAGAGAGAACCATTGAGGAAATGGCAGCTCTTTTCTTTGGTAATCAAGAAGAAGAAATAAATGAAGATCAAAATTATGAAGAAATAGTTATGGAGGACAAGTCCCTAGAAGAACTAGAAGATGAATTCGATTCACTTCCATTTTGGGACCTCCAACTGATGAGGCTTTTGAAGAGCCAGAAAAGAGAGGGGACGAGGAATTACCACCCCCAGAGTTGAAGACTCTACCAGATAATCTCAAAAATAGGTTTTTAGATTATACCAATAAATTCCATGTTATTATTAGTGCTAAACTTTCGGGAGAAGAAGAAGAAGAACTCATGAGGATACTTAAGGACCATCGCCAAGCCTTTGGGTACTCAATGGATGACTTGAAGGGCATTAGTCCCATGATAGCCGTCCATCGAATATTCATGGAAGAAGGTGCAAAACTAGCTGCGGAATTTAATAGAAGATTGAAGCCTGAAATGAAAGAAGTGGTAAGAAAAGAAATTGTATGCCTACTAGACACAGGTATAATTTATCCTGTTAAAGAGAGTGATTGGGTAAGTAATGTTCATTGTGTCCCTAAGAAGGGCGGTTTTACTGTTGTTCCTAATGAAAACAATGAACTAATACCTACTAGAACTATTGTTGGGCATAGGATGTGCATAGATTTCAGAAAATGAAATAAAGAAACTAGGAAAGATCACTATCCATTACCGTTCATAGATCAAACTTTAGAAAGGTTAGCAAACCATACTCATTTTTGTTAATTGGACGGATACTCTGGTTTCTCTCAAATAGTTGTTCATCTAGATGACCAACTTAAAACAACTTTCATAAGTCCTTACGGTTTACATGCTTACCGACGTATGCCTTTTGGTCTATGTAATGCTCCAGCTACTTTTCAACGATGTATGACTGCTATTTTTGCTAATTTTATAGATCTTATAATGGAAGTATTTATGGATGACTTTTATGTCTATGGAACTTCATTTACTAGTTGCTTGGATAATCTCAAGAAAGTTTTGTAGCGTTATGAAGAAACTAATCTTGTTCTAAATTGGGAGAAGTGCCACTTTATGGTTAAAGAAGGTATAGTCCTCGGACACAAGGTATCAGGTAAGGGAATTGAAGTTGATAGAGCTAAGGTTGAAGCAATAGAGAGAATGCCACCACCTAGGGATATTAAAGGTATAAGGAGTTTTCTTGGTCATGTGGGTTTTTACAGAAGGTTCATTAGAAATTTCTCTGGGATATCTAAACCTTTGACTAACCTCTTGCAAAAGGGAATGGGATTTAGTTTTGATGATAAGTGTCTCAAAGCCTTTGATAAACTTAAAAATGCTTTAACTCGAGCTCCCATCATTAAACCGCCTATCTGGGATACAACCTTTGACTTAATATGTGAAGCTAGCGATGATGTTGTAGGAGTAACTCTTGGACAACATATTGGTCGTAGATTTAATATTATACATCATGCTAGTAGAACTCTTAATGGTGCTCAAAAGAATTACCCGAAGGAAGAAAATGAACTGTTTGCTGTATTTTTCTCTTGTGATAAATTCCGTTCCTATATAGTTGATGCAAAGGTAAGAGTTTACACGGATCATGATGGCTTAAAAGAACTCCTTGAAAGGAAAGAACATAAGCCAAGACTGATCTGTTGGATTCTTTCACTACAAGAATTTGAGTTGCAGATTATGCAAAGGCAGGAAATAAACATGTTAGATGCAGTGTCCATGCTTGCCTAGGAAGACACTAACCCTATTGAGAGGAACTTTAGTCCTGGTGATTTTTGTTTACGGGAATTATTTGATGAACTAAAGTTAATTCCTCCAAGAGAGAAGGAGTCCTTGTTGTGGGAGGAACTTTTCAACCCGATTAAGAAAATGGTAAGTACAAGGTAAGTGTTCTTACCCAAATAAGTGATTTATTTTCACAATTTTTACTCTTGAAAATTCTGTTTTTGAATTCCTTGTGTTTTTCTGAAGTTTTAGAGGGGTTTTACCAACTATACGGGCAGAGCTATACGAACGGAGAGGGGGGATCCCACCGTATAGTTGGTCTTAAACTCTCTGTATCATCTTTGTAAAATTGTTTTCAATATCTGAGCCTATACGGTCGCAATTATATGACCGGAGCAAAAATTCCGGCCATATAGTTGGTCGTTGAACTCTCAGATAGTTTTACTTTTTGGTGTATGTATCTATACGGTCGCAACTATACGACCGGAGCAATAATTCTGGCCGTATAGTTGGTCGTTAAACTCCCACGCACTTTTGATTTTCGGTGTTTGAAACTATACGGTGGCAACTATATGACCGGATAAAAAATTCTGGCCGTATAGTTGGTCGTTAAACTCTCAGACACTTTTTCGTTCGATCTTTCTTTTATATTATCTAAAAAACATTATTGTCGGTTCCGAGTCATGATTTAATCGATATGGACTCAAGATATTTGGAAATATCTGCCCGGAACCAACTATACGACCGGACCTATACGGGTCGCACCCGTATAGTTGGTCGTTACGCGGCAGGGTACTTCCAAATCCGTGATTTCTTTCTCTGTTCTGTTTGGATTCTTTTCTTAGACGACAATTTGGTGTTTCTCGCGAGTTTTACCGACCTTGGCCCCCTCTTATATACTGTCATTGTCTCTCTCTCTCTCTCTCTAATCGCAATCTACAGAAACCAATCTAGCAATGCGCTTTCCCACCCTAGGCCGTGGGAAACCCATGGGGCTCATTGCTCCTTCCAGGGACTGCTCTAGCATCCCGTCCGTGGAGGACGATGACGAAGAGGTGGAGAGGTTTAGCCCGAAGTACAAGGAGTATGTCGAGCCAAGCTACTTCAACAATGATTCTGATGGTGATGATGACATAGTTGACGTCTACATCCGCCATGACATATATGATCCACCGGAGATCAATTGGGTGGCAATGAAGAAGCTCAACAAGAGAGAGAAGATCGCAAGCCACATGGAAAAGGGCGTGTGGAGACGTTCAAGTTCATCACCATAGATCCAAGGCTGCACAAACGTAAGGAATTTATCTAATATTGGTGCAGGTACTAGCAAGGAAGGGGAGGTTCCACTCTCGAGGCTAACCATTGGTGCTCGTATGAAGGTTAAACTTCAAGAAGAGTGGAGGTATGGTTTCCACTTCCCCGATCCATCAATTATGGACAAGGAAGAAGAAGTTGTCCCCATGACCAAGGATCGCGTGCAGGCACTAGAGATATATCAGAAGCAAGAGCTACTCCATCACGTCTAAGTACATCACTGTCTAAGACCTCCTTCCATTGGTGACCAAGCTCGCAGATAGAGTGGACACTCTGAATCTGATTTGGGCAAGTGCTACAGCCGCATATCTACTCTAGAGGGGACCAATAAGAATCTACGCACCGTGGTGTTACATGCCATGGCGCCACAATGATCTACAACAATCACGGTATCAAATAATCGCAAGGGATTATTTGATCCCGCATGGCTTGATTCCAAGCTTGGGTAGATCTTTAAGACCTTGTGATCTATCTTATAAGTTATTATTATTCTTGCATTAGTTCAAACTAGAAATAAAGTTTGCATCATTAGAATTCCCTTCAGGAATAGTCGATCCCTTTTATGAAATTCCGAGTTTATTATTATATATGGAGCAATATTGAGTTTGTATTTGCTTTATTGATATATGAAAGGCTTGCATATGATTTTACTTGCACTTGATGATAGCAATAGGAGTCTTCCACACCATTGGTATTAATGGAACACATAAAGATAATTTGATCAATATGTTGTAAGTCTACGGTTTGATTCACAAAGGAAAATTATCTATACAATTAAGTTGAAAAAGAAACCTTGAATAAAGGAAATTGATGTGCTATTCAAATAGAGTGAGAACAAGCCGTGGTAGAATCTCAAGTCATATGAATGCTTCATATACAGTTGGAATTTTATAATTGAGATCATTGAACTTTGAATTCCTACATAAGGTGGAATATATGGCTAGCTCCTTTGCACAACACTTAAAACAAAAGTGTGAACATATATGCAAAAGAAGAGGAAAAGAAAGAAGAAAAAGAGCGAATGTGCAAAGAGCAAATATGCATATACCACTGTATTGTAGTATGACAAAGAGACACTTTTGAGATTTTGAATCCCAAGTGAATACATTGATCCTAAAACACTTGGGACTACCTCGTTAACTCATTCGGTTGAACTGGATTTTTTTTACATTATGTTGAGATTCATCTTTTATGAACTATTGATAACTAAGGTGTGGAAGCCTTCCAATACTATTCAGATGGTTCGAGTAAGGGACTATTCATGAACTTATTCCCCTATATCGTACATGATAAACACATGCTGCAGTTGCCTCATTTATTTTATCGACTCAGCTTCATGAATATGAGGATCACATCCATTAAGCTAAAAACTTGCTCGGGACGAGTAAGAGTCTAAGCTTGGGGAAGTTGATGAGTGCATATTTGCATCATGTTTTACATTATTATTTTGCATTGTAGATGTAGGATCTTGGTATTTTACGGCGCTCGCACGCACATTTTATGTCTGTTTTCATCAGGATCAGGACAGATGATGGATCCAATGGATACAATTATTGAAGCAGTTGTACTGTGGAAAAAAGGAGTGATATATTGCTAACATATCTATAATTTTTGATGTTCCATGCTTGTTTTATATCTACTTTCTTATGTTTTGTCCACACTTTGGAGTAATTTTATACACTTTCTGGGACTAACCTATTAACAAGATGCCACAGTGCTAGCTGCCTGTTTTCTGCTGTTTTTGGTTCCAGGAAAGTCAGAAAATGAATATTCTCGGAATTGGACGGGACAAAAGCCAAAGTCAATATTTCACCGAGGGGGACATGGAGCCAGAAGATGAGACAGAGAGGGGCCAGAGGCTGTCCACACCACCTGGCCACGCGGCTAGGCCTGGCCCGCGCCAAGGGGTGGTGTGGCTGCCTAGGGCACCCTCTCGGCCTCCCCTTTCGCCTATAAGAAGCCTCTGATACAGAAACCCTAAGTACCTGATCAAAATTCCACGAAAGAGTCTGTAGCCTCCATCATCTCCATCCCTAGATCGGGAGGGATCTGAAGCTCTTCCCGGCACCCTGTCGGAGGGGAGAATTCACCCTGGAGGCCTTCTTCATCACCATGCTTTCCTCCGATGTGATGCGTGAGTAGTTCATTCCTAGACTATGGGTCCATGTAGTAGCTAGATGGTTGGTTCTTGTCCTTTGTGCTACCATGTCTAGATCTTGTGAGCTCCGTTCATGATCAAGATTATCTATTTGTAATCATACATGTTCTGTTTGCGGAGATCCGATGGATATTGAGATGCTATTTCAGATTGATTATTGATTCTATCATGTCTTTGTTATTTGTGATCTTGCATGTTCTCCATTATTAGTAGCTATCTTGGCCGAGTAGATGCTAGCAACTCCAAGAGGGAGTATTTATGCTCGATAGTGGGTTCATGCCTCTAGGAATCTGGGGAAGTGACAGAAATCTCTAAGGTACTAGATGTGTTGTTGCTACTAGGGAGAAAACAACAATCCTTTGTGCATAGAACAATCGTATTGTTTGCTTTACACACAATGCTTAATGCAATTATCTGTTGCTTGCAACTTAATACTAGAGGGGGTTCGGATGATAACCTGAAGGTGGATTATTAGTCATAGATGCAGTTGGATTACGGTCTATGTATAATGTTGTAATGCCCAATCAAATCTCATAGGAGTCAAGATGATTAGTATATGCATGTATGCTTTCTCAGTGTCTGTCAATTGCCCCGTTGTAATTTGTTCACCCAACATATCATCTATCTTAAGGAGAATCACCACTAGTGAACTATGGACCCTCATCCTTTCTTTTACTATCAATCTACAATCTACTTTTTACTATTTTCTGTTTACTTTCTGCAAGCTATTACTATCTTCCACACAATACGTTTAATCCTTTGTTTTCAGCAAAACCGGTGAGATTGACAACCTCACTGTAAGTTGGGGAGAAAGTTTTGTGGTTGTGTTGTGCAGGATTCCAAGTTGGAAACAACACCTTGGAGGTGTTTCCTTGCTCCTATTGGTTCGATAACTTTGGTTTCATAACTGAGGGAAAACTTGCTGCTGTGCTCATCATACCTTTCTCTTGGGGTTCCCCAACGAGCTCGATATATTTTGAGCCATCAAGCTATTTTTCTAGCGCCGTTGTCGGGGAGTCAAGGACATCTTCACAAGGGGAGCCCCTCATAACCAATCTCTTTACTTTGTTTTATTTGTTTTGCGTAGTTTATTCCTGCTTTGTTTGCTTGTTTCTTTATAAAAAACATAAAAAAATTAGTTGTACTAGTTTGCTTTCTTTATTAAAAACACAAAAAATGACTACTCTTGAAAACACTAAGTTGTGTGACTTCACTAGCACCAACAACAGTGATTTCATGTGCACACCTATTGCTCCACCTATTCCTGAAGCTACTTTCTTTGAAATTAAACCTGTTTTACTCAATCTTGTTATGAGAGAACAATTTTCTGGAATTGGTACTGAAGATGCTGCTGCTCATCTTAATAACTTTGTTGAACTTTGTGAGATGCAAAAACATAGGGATATAGATGGAGATATTATTAAGATTAAATTGTTTCCTTTCTCTTTGAGAGGAAAAGCTAAAGAATGGTTGCAATCCCTAACTAGAAATAGTATTGATTCTTGGACTAAATGCAAAGATGCTTTCATTGGAAAATACTATCCTCCTGCTAAGATTATATCTATGAGAAGTGAAATAATGAAATTTAAACAAGCTGATAATGAACATGTTGCTCAAGCTTGGGAAGAATGAAATCTTTTGTAAAGAATTGTCCCACTCATGGACTGACTGCTTGGATGATTATCCAAACCTTTTATGCAGGACTGAATTATTCTTCAAGAAATCTACTAGATTCTACTGCTGGAGGCACCTTTATGACCATTACTTTGGGTGCTGCAACAAAGCTTCTGGATAATATGATGGTTAACTATTCTGAATGGCACACTGAGAGAGCTCCACAAGGTAAGAAGGTAAATTCTGTTGAAGAGACCTCTTCCTTGAGTGATAAAATTGATGTTATTATGTCTATGCTTGTTAATGGGAAAGCTCATGTTGATCCAAATCATGTTCCCTTAGCCTCTTTGGTTGCTTAAGAAGAGCAAGTTGATGTGAACTTTATTAGAAACAATAATTTTAGCAACAATGCCTACAGGAATAATTTTGGTAATAATAATTATAGGCCATATCCTCCCAATAATGGTAATGCTTATGGAAATTCCTACAACAATAATAGGAGTGCACCCTCTGAACTTGAAGTTATGCTTAAAGATTTTATTAGTAAACAAACTGCTTTCAATAAAACAATTGAGGAAAAACTCTCTAATGCTGAAAGAAATATAGCATCATTGTTTGAAGCATAGTCTTCTTTGAATAAAATGGCTGCTAAAACTAAAACTATTGAAAATCCCTTTGCTGCTACTAATGCCATACAAGTTAGAATTGATGAAAATGTTAGACTATTAGTTGAATTGCATGCTAAGTGGGAAAAAGAAGATGAAATTGCTAGAAATATTAGTATTTCTACTATCACTACCACTAGTGTTAAAGCTAGTAAACCCAATGGAACCTTTTCTAATAAAAATGCTGAAATTCTTAACATGGGAAACAATAGCTCTACCTCTTTAGATGATAATTATGATTTTGATCTTGATGGTTGCAATATCTCTGAAGTAATTATGTTCCTACAAAAGCTTGATAAAAGTCCTAATGCTAGTGCTATGAATATGGCCTTTACAAAACACATTACTGATGCTCTCATAAAAATTAAAGAAGAAAACATGAAACATAAAGCTTCTATTCCTATGAAATTAGAAGATGGTTGGGAACCCATCATTAATATGAAAGTGAATGATTTTGATCTCAAATCTTTATGTGACCTTGATAGTAGTGTTTCTATTATGCCTAGAAAGATTTATGAAATGCTTGATTTGCCACCATTGGTAGATTGTTATTTAAATGTCCCACTTGATGATAATGCTAAAAAGGAACTCATGGGGAGTATTAATGATGTTCTTATTATGGTTAACAATACCTATGTCCCTATTGATTTCTATGTTTTGGATGTTGAATGCAATGCTTCTTGTCATATTACTTTGGGAAGACCTTTTCTTAGAACTGTTGGTGCCATTATTAATATGAAAGAAGGCACCATTAAATATCAACTTCCACTCAAGAAAGGTATAGAACACTTCCCTAAGAAGAAATAGAAGATTCCTTTTGCCTCTCCTATTAAAACAAAATTTGCTCTTAATGCTTCTTCATTTGAGAATACTTGATTCTTCTCTTGCTTCTTATGCCTAACTTAAAGGCGTTAAAGAAAAGTACTTATTGGGAGATAAACCAAAAGTTTTAGTTGAGTCTTGAAAGTTATTGCTTCAGTAATAACCTCGCCTTATCCTTTTTATTTGCTTTGTGTGCCAAGAGTAAAATCTAATGAGAGAGAATTAATGTGTAACATCCCAAATCTTTAATCAATGTTATCAAGAGCCAAATCACCCAATTTAGGGTTAACAAAAACTGTTTACTATTAAAACAATTAAGAATGCATATGTGTGTTGCACTAATATAGAATTGTTTGAAATTGCCATGTTTGATTGTTCTAATGGTTGTAAAATGATTCAAAGATGAATGCCACATCATCTAGATCATTTAAAAACAAAATCCAAAGAAAAAGAAATCAAATAAGAATAAAAATACCAAATGGTCACTTTGGCCATTTTAACCCACTAGGTCACTTTAGGTGTTCCTAGAAGTTAAACTCAAACAGAAACATCCTCAACTCTTTTCACCCCTTGCTAGTACAAGTAAAGATCTACCAAGGCCCACTTTGAAATCTTACAAAAACATTTAAACAATAATTTTAAATGGCATTTGAAAATTGAATCCTTTTGATATGCATAGATCCCACTTTTTCAAAACCACTCAAATGAGTTCACCTTTACAATCCCAAGCAACCACAGATGATCAAGCTTATGACTAACCCACCCACCAAAAAATCTTTTCAAATTTCAAAAATAAATTTCTTGCGGCCATTGTGTCGAACAATTGGCAGGCAAAGATAATCTATCCTAACTAATACTGTTGCTAATCAAGTTCTTGTCCCCCATTCGGCCCTCTCATCTCTCATCTGTCCACTCTTAGTCTAACCCTGACCCAGACAGCATCCCCTCTTCACCGCAGTGCCAGTACCGCGCCGCCCGAGAATGGTCGCCGCCGGCCAACCATGCCCAAGCAGCAGGAGACCACCCGCCCTCTCTCGTCGTGTCTAGGAGGTAGGCGTGATCACACCGCTGCCCCCTGTCCCTTCCCCGAGCAATGCCAGGCACTGGACCACCGCAGAACGCCTGTGTTCTCCGCCTCTGCACCGTGCATTGATCGCACCAGTGCGCCGCCCCCGACAGCCTCGCACAGAGCTCGCCTTGCCCTCAGCTCGCGTGCGCCACTTCACCTTAACACCAGCACGCCCCCAGACATCCCCGCTCGCCGCTGTTTGACCTGCAGCAACCTCCGCCGCGTCGAACGCCGCCTCTACCGCTCAGAGCACGAGCCGCACCCGACCGATTGCCACCACCCCTAGCAGCACCATTACGCCGTAGCTGACCGCCAGGAGACCGCGCATCGATCGCCACTCGCAGCATGCCTCTAGCGACCCATAGCCATGTCGCCACCGTTGCCTTCCCACGCCGCTCTGTCTCGTCGTCGAGCCTATATAAGGAGGCCACCCCCAGCATCATTCTGCACACCATTCACCTCCCCTCTCACCACTGAACCTTCCCCACCTCTCCTCGGAGCCGCTCGAGCCCTCAGTCACTGGAATTGTGCCGGAGCTCGCCATAGCAGAGGAGAAAGGGAGCCGTCGATTGCAACCACCCCAGGAGTTCCCGCGACCATGCTTGAGTCTGCCATCGTCCACCAGTTTGATCGCCACCATCGCCATGTTAGTTGGAGCCCTGGTAAGCCCCCAATCGACCCCCACTGAGACGCTAGGGTTAACCCTCCCCAGCGGCGACCTATTCGTCGTCGATGATGAGCCACGACCGTTGATCTCTGTTCTAATCGCACGGCCCATATCGCCCCTTACCGCTTTGCATTAGAGTCAGCCGCTGACACACGGGACCCCCTTGTCAGTTGCCCTCTGTGCTACGGAGCGCCACTGGGCCGCCCATTTAGTTTCCCGCCTTAGCCCACAGATTCAAATAAAGATTTTTCTTTTTAGACCTAAACTCAATTCTATCCACTAGTTTAAAAATCAATTCAGAGAGTTCTACTAAACCAAAATGAATGATTCCAGTTTTTTTAGAAAGATAATTCAAATATCTATCCAAGCCCATTGGATTTAAATCAATTGGAAGTATAGATCACATATAGCAAAAATAACAAAACAGAGACTTTTCTACATTCAAACATTTTTCAAAAATCAACCATAATAGCTTTTAAGTTTATTCCAACTCTCAGAAATCACATTTGACAATACCTATCTGAATATGTAATAATATTTAGGTTGCATGCAGTAACTTTGAACTAGTACCAAAATAATGCTATATAGGCATTTCTAGTCACTTTAAATCATTTAAATATTAATCTTAAACTTTATAAAATGTGACCAAACATTTAAATCACATTACCATGTATTAGAATATGTGGTGATGACATGTGTCCATATGATCCCATATTTTAATTGGAGAATATTAAATCTTAATTATTTTCAATGAGTAGAAATTACTTTTCTCAAATAAAATAAATGAAACTAGTTCATTAAATATTGTGATGATTGTGATGATACTAGATCATCAGATATGTGCCTTAGTGTGCTAAATAGACTAGTTAAATATTGTTTGGTGATTGTGTATCCCGTATGTATTTATAGACGATAGTACCGACCAAGTCTAGGAGGAGGAGGAGTTCTACCCCGAGGAAGACGAGGAGAATTTCAACCACTGCACCAACCAAGGCAAGCTATTGTTAGCAAGCTATAATTATACAAGATGACCTAAGCAAGATGCATTAGGCGTGCTTTGGTTATACCTTCTGGATTTATACCCATCCCAAGCTTTACTTACAAGTTTTACTTTTTGCTTTACCAAAGTTTCTTTACTTCTAGTAATGCTTTGTGAGATTCTAGAAAGTAGTATAGATAGCATAAAGAGTATAAAACTTGGCCTATACTAGATGTCATTCTATGGCATGATATTGAGATTAGCATCCCACCTTAGTGAACACTCTTAACTTAGTAGTTGGAGCTAAACCAAAAACTTGATCACTCTAGATGACAATACTTGGTGAAAATGCTTATGAAAACCTTGAAATGATGAGTTATTCTATTGAGATGTTTTGACATGTGTTGAGAAACACAAATGGTTTATGATGATGAAAATGTTGAAGCATGAGCCTTAGCCCTTTATAAAAACTGATGGTTGGGTTCGGATGCGATACCATTCCAATTTTACCGTACAACCACAATACCTGAATTGGGTAAGGCTTAGCCAGAAGTTTATATGCATTAGTATTGGTTCTCATGGAGAGGTTTGAGCTGAGGCTACCTCTTGATGTTGTCCACCTATGCAGTGCCCAGGATGGCAGATGGCCATGGCTGGGAGGCCAAGCTCATAAGAGAGGTGCTTATACTAGAGTGTGTAAAGGAAAGGTTATGATTGATTATCCGCATACTAAGTATGATGATTCAGGGTTATCCCTGACAGATGCATCGAATTTTGTGGTGAAAGTGTACCACCTCTGCAGAGTGTCAAACTATTCGAATAGCTGTGTTCGCGGTTATGGACAGTTGGAGTGGCCATACTGTTCCGTTGTCAGATTTTTTCCAAATGACTTATGAAATGAATTGTGACATGACTTGACCACAACATGGTTGTGACTATGAAAACTAAGTTCCCACTTAGGTGATTTAGAACTTTATTTTATCTTTCTTTGTTTCTGAACTCAGCTTAGGTTTCAAACTTAACTTTGCAAATAAACTTAGAACTTAGCATTCCTACTAGAACTACCTTACTTGTTAGTGATAGCTTGCGAGTACTTAAAGAGTACTCATGGCTTTGTCCCTGGCTATTCCCGTGGCCAGACTATGAGGAGGACTATCCGGAAGAAGGATAGCAGGACGGCTACGACAACTAGGATCATATCTCATTGTCAGCATTGCCTGTAACACTGAAGATGGAGCCCACCGCTACGCTTATTATTCTGCTACGTGTTTGTACTAAGACTTGATCATGAGATCCTTTATTTGTGTAAGACCTTATTATGGTTTGTAATGGATGATGTACTATGATATCCAATATGTTATGTCTCGCAAAAATGGTAATCCTGGGATTGCGATGTATGGCATAACAGGCATCTGGGATTAAAAATCCGGGTGTTGACATAATACTTGGGAAAGTTGCTGTCCCAAAACAGATTTTTGTGCTTCGCTGTAAAAATTCATGAAAAATCTATGTACGTCGGTTTGAGCTGTGATTTTTTGTGCTTATGCTCCAGGTTGTTATCCAACTTTCGTTAGTTCAACACTTTCCGATTTGAGCAACAGAAGGTCTTCGAAAAAATAGGTTTCTACCTGCTGGTCTGTTTTGACAGATTTCTGCATTATTTGCATTTGCTTCTTGTTGATTCCTTTTTGGGTTCTTTTTGGGGAAATTGAGCTTTTTGAGGGAAGTGCTACAGTAGCTTGTGTTTTAATGGAAGTTTTACTTGTGTTGGAACTGAACCAAAAGACTTACTATCTTAAGTACACTAATGTTGCTAATGAAGATTGTGTGAAGTTTTGTATGAAGGAAAATTTCAGGTGTAGGGAAGAATGATGTAATGAGATGAAGAATGGACTAAAGCTCAAGCTTGGGGATGCCACCCCGTGTCACCCCAAGAAATATGCAAGAAGTACAAGCGTCAAAGCTTGGGGATGCCCAAGGCATCCCCTTGTTCATCAATAAAAATCTCAGGTTTCTTCCAAACACTTCATTTTTATTATTTCATGCATAGTTGTGTTGTTCTTGGAGCGTCTTCGTTTTTGTTTTTGGTTTTCGTTTCCTTAGTTTGCTTGAATAAATTGGTTGGAACCCCTCATTCATGCATTAGTTTTCAAATAAGATTGGTTTGGATTGGAAAAGAGTAGGAAAAGTTCATGCTTAAGTGGTAAAAAGGTGCTTGTTTTTGACTGTGACTTAGACTTTATCATGTCATGCTTGATATTGTTTTGGCTTTATGCTTTGTGATTCTTGCTGTAGCATGACATGTTATAAACAATTGAGATTGCTTAATGTGCCTTGAAAGAATCATGCGTTGTTTTAGCATATTAAAGCATAGTATTATGGTATTCTTCTTTGATGCTTTATTTGGGTTGACTTGGCGCATGCTCACACCATGTTAATACTATACCAAGTCACCATAGCCTCTATGATCCTTTAGTTTTCAACTTGTAATATCACTTTATGCTTTAATTAATAATGTTTTGTCGCTTTGCATGATTATGGCCATTATTGCTCTCTTAGTTGGTCGCTCAAAGTCTTTTGCTAGCCTCCATAACCAAGTATGAGTTCCACTCATGCATCCAACTCCAAATAAAACCAAGTTATTACAAAGACTCCACCATATCTACCTATTAGCATTTGCTATTCCAAGTATATTCATGTTTTTATCTACCTTCTGAATTAAACTTGTTATGAGAAAATTAGTGATTAAAGCTCTCACGAACTTGATGGCACACTTTACTTTTCTTGCCCCTAATAAACTTGAACCATTGTGTCATCTATGTTGTATATGCTTGCACTTATATGTTGGGGATTAGCAGAACCATGTTGTCATGGGGAACGCATTCAACATTGGACTTGTACATTGTACCCAGTTGATATCATGCTCTTTTGTCTATGGATGTCGTTGGTGTGAAATGAAAGGGGAGCTTGTAAGTCCATGGAGTTATGTATGTGTGTTAGAGAAACGCTTGGGCTGCTGGTCTAATCCATGCTTAATCATGGTGGAAACCTGCAGCGTAACCATAATAAGCAATCTATGAAGCATTTTTCTTATAAAAAAGAGATAGAGATTGAGAAAAAATAAAAAAAAGATGAGAAAAGAGGAAAGAGAGAAAAAAGCAGCATTTTCCCATGGTAAATAAGAAGATTGCTGAGATGCTCGTTGTCTGCTTGCCTTGTCATTTTGATATGGGGATTCTTCCGTGTCATCGGGCAAGGGGTACCTCGTTGGCGGTTCTCTATGATACACATGTACTTACTATGACAAGAACTTACCGGTAACTAAACTTGAGTAGCATGAGGAGCGGCCCTCGTATTCAAGGGACATGAGATTGGCAACTTATACTTTGTCAAGCATATACTCCATAGTTTGTTCACTTTAACCTTAATCACTTCAAGATTCTTATGATAGGGGCAATGAGAGATGAAAGCTAATAAGTACCATAATTTTTGGAAGCTCTTTATGAGACTTGAATCCCTGCTTCCTTCTATGAAGGCCTTTCTTTTACTTTTATGTTGAGTCTCCATCTTCTATCCTTATGCACCTATTAAGAGAGCATAGTGGCCATTCTTAGTTTAATGTGTATTGTCCCAAGACTTATTGATTGATGCATAACTTTGATATTGCTTGTTCTTAAACTATTTGTATCTAGTCACCCTTATGAACTTTGAAGGTGTCCTATGCATTTATGTTTTGCTACTCTATGAGGGACAAGCTAAATACCATTCTCATTATGCTTTCTTTATGTGAAACAAACAAACGTCTTTTAAAGCATTGTTATCCATGAATCTTTTGTTTGTGCCTTTTCATGCTACAACATAGTTGCTATGTCTTATTGTTAGAACTATATCTTTCATGCTATGTTAAAGTACTATGATCAAGTTTTACAAATACTTTGATCAAGTTTATGATGGTGCATGTCACCTCAAAAATTATTCTTTCTTTTTATCACTTACCTACTCGAGGACGAGCAGGAGTTAAGCTTGGGGATGTTGATACGTTGCTAACGTATCTATAATTTTTGATGTACCATGCTTGTTTTATATATACTTTCTTATGTTTTGTCCACACTTTGGAGTATTTTTATACACTTTCTTGGACTAACCTATTAACAAGATGCCACTGTGCCAGCTGCCTGTTTTCTAATGTTTTTGGTTCCAAGAAAGTCAGAAAATGAATATTCTCGGAATTGGACGGGACAAAAGCCAAAGTCAATATTTCAACGAGGGGGACAAGGAGCCAGAAGACGAGATGGAGAGGGAGCGGCCACACACCACCTGGCGCGAGGCAGGCAGCCCGGCCTGCGTGCTGGGGTGGTGTGGCCGCCTAGGCACCCCCTCGGCCTCCCCTTTCGCCTATAAGAAGCCTCCGATACAGAAACCCTAAGTACCCAATCAAAATTCCACGAAAGAGCCTGTAGCCGCCGTCATCTCCATCCCTAGATCAGGAGGGATCTGAAGCTCTTCCCGGCACCCTGCCGGAGGGAAACTGTTGGAGATATGCCCAAGAGACAATAATAAAGTGGTTATTATTATATCTTTATGTTTATGATAAATGTTTACATCCCATGCTATAATTGTATTAACAGGAAACATTAATACTTGTGTGTTTTGTAAACATAAAAGAGTCCCTAGTAAGCCTCTTGTTAAACTAGATTGTTGATTAATGGATGATCATGGTTTCCTGATCATGGACATTGGATGTCGTTAATAACAAGATCATATCATTAGGAGAATGATGTGATGGACACACACCCATAGTAAGCATAGCATAAGATCAAGTCATTAAGTTCGTTTTGCTACAAGCTTTTCAAATGCATAGTAACCTAATCCTTCGACCATGAGGCTATGTTAATCACCATCACCGGATGGGTACTTTGATGACATCAAACGCCGCTTCGTAACTAGGTGGTTATAAAGGTGGCATTGGGTATTCTGAAAGTATGTGTTGAAGCGCATGGACCAAGATTGGGATTTGTCCATCCATATGACGGATAGATATGCTCTGGGCCCTCTCGGTGGAATGTCATCTAGTTAGCTTGCAAGCATGTGACTAGGTCACAAGGGGTGACATATCATGGAGCAGTAAAGAGTACTTATCGATGTGAGGTAGAACTAGGTATGGAGATACCGCGATCAAACCTCGGATAAGTAGAGTATCGCGTGACAAAGGGAATTGGTTTCATGTTAAATGGTTCTATCGATCACAAAGTCATCGTTGAGTATGTGGGAGCTATTATGGATCTCGGATCTCGCTAATGGTTATTGATCGGAGATGTGTCTCCATCATGTCGCATATTCAAGAACCGTAGGGTGACACACTTAAGGTTGAAGTTGTTTTAAGTAGATATGGAATGTGCGTTGGAGACCGAATGTTGTTGAGTCTCGGATTGGATCCGGACATCACGAGGAGATCCGGAATTGTCCGGGAATAAGATTCATATATTGGGGATCATTTTCTAAGTTAGGAAATGTTAGGAGTATTTGTATGGGGATTCTAGAAGGATTGAATGTTAGGAAGGTTCTAGAAGATTTCTTGGAGTTTACTTGAAAACCAAGAAAGGATCAAGGAATCCTTGTGGGGTAAGACAAGGATTAGTGGGGAGTAGGACTCTCCCCACCTCCTTGATCCACGGGCCAAGGAGAGGGAGTCCTACAAGGACTCCACCTCCCCATGGCGCCTCCCTCCTTTAAATAGAGGGTGGAGGCACAAGCCCCTTGCCCTTCTATTCTCTAGATCTCAAGTTGCCTCTCTCCTCCTCCTTCCTCTGCTCGCTTAGGCGAAGCCTGCAGAATTCTCTACTCCACCACCACCACCACACCGTCATCTTCTTTGGGATTCCGTGGAGATCTACTACCTCCGCTTCTTTGGAACAGGGAGAGGAAGGTCTACCGACTCAAGACGTGTGACCGATCATGAAGCGCTGCCGAACGCTGCCACGGAAGGATCGTCTACTCGATCTTGAGATCGGCAAGTGATCGACTACATCAACCACGAGATCCGATCTCGTAACGCTTTCGGGTCTACAAGGGTTAGTACAGATCTATCTCGTTGCACATGTCTAATAGATTAGATCTTGGCTTTTATCTAGATTAGATCTGGGTTTTGTTCGTTCTTGTGGTAGAATTTTTTTGCTTTTTCCATGCTACGAACCCATCAGAATTCACCCTGGAGGCCTTCTTCATCACCATGCTTGCCTCCGGTGTGATGCGTGAGTAGTTCATCCATGGACTACGGGTCCATGTAGTAGCTAGATGGTTGGTTCTTCTCCTTTGTGCTACCATGTCTAGATCTTGTAAGCTCCGTTCATGATCAAGAGCATCTATTTGTAATCATACATGTTGTGTTTGCGGGGATCCGATGGATATTGAGATGCTATTTCAGATTGATTATTGATTCTATCATGTCTTTGTTATTTGTGATCTTGCATGCTCTCTGTTGTTAGTATCTATCTTGGCCGAGTAGATGCTAGCAACTCCAAGAGGGAGTATTTATGCTCGATAGTGGGTTCATGCCTCTAGGAATCTGGAGAAGTGACAGAAATCTGCAAGGTAGTAGATGTGTTGTTGCTACTAGGGAGAAAACAGGAATCCTTTGTTTATAAAACAATCGTATTGTTTACTTTACACACAATGCTTAATGCAATTATCTATTACTTGCAACTTAATACTAGAGGGGGTTCGGATGATAACCTGAAGGTGGATTATTAGTCATAGATGCAGTTGGATTACGGTCTATGTACAATGTTGTAATGCCCAATCAAATCTCATAGGAGTGAAGATGATTAGTATATGCATGTATGCTTTCTTGGTGTCTATCAATTGCCCTGCTATAATTTGTTCACCCAACATGTCATCTATCTTAAGGAGAATCACCACTAGTGAACTATGGACCCCGGTCCTTTCTTTTACTATCAATCTACAATCTGCTTTTTACTATTTTCTGTTTACTTTCTGCAAGCTATTACTATCTTCCACATAATACATTTAATCCTTTGTTTTCAGCAAAACCGGAGAGATTGACAACCTCACTGTAAGTTGGGGGCAAAGTTCTGTGGTTGTGTTGTGTAGGATTCCAAGTTGGAAACAACACCTAAGAGGTGTTTCCTTGCTCCTACTGGTTCGATAACCTTGGTTTCATAACTAAGGGAAAACTTGCTGCTATGCTCATCATACCTTCCCCTTGGGGTTCCCCAATGAGCCTGATATATTTTGAGCCATCAAGGAGTCAAAAACAACGTAAATTGCTTATTTGGAAAATATTAATAATACCAGAAGAAAACCAGAAGCGAACAAAGGAGGTAGAGAGCTCAACGACCAACTATACGGCGGGAGAAACTCTTCCGCCCGTATAGCTCTGGCCGTATAGTTGGCGCCGCCTCCTCCTCGTCAAATAGTTTCACCCCGTGCAATTGGTTTGAAGGGATGACATACAGAACACCTAGAAATCATAGAAACCTCACCTCCGGAAGGCATCTGGAGGGGGAACTCATCCACAAGGGATCCATCTTCGCCCTGCGCAAATCCAGGAGGCTAAGGCATTGATCTTCATCATCCACCGCTGCATCACCACCATCTCCATCCATCCCATCTACATCTTGTCTAGATCTTGCTGTAATTCCTATACTCGTTGTGGATTTATACAAGTAATATTCATCTATGATTGTTTCCATTATCATTGCCATGATGTTGATTGCCTCCATGTCTGAATAGATCATTAGTTCTTGGGGAGATGGAGAAACCCTAGTATGAGATAGATATAATATAAAGTCTATTATGATATTCATCACTATGACCATGTGTTAGATTCTCTACATCTTGATGTTGAGAGAAGTCGACCTCTCAATATTTGCCTCTTGCGGGGACTTGATGGAGGGAACTACTTGTTGGTAGATGTAGGCATGCTAGCACTTACAGTGACTATAAAGCTGTTGGCACTCCTTACGTATCAACTTGGGAAATTGAGGGAACTCACGGAACACTATCCATGCCATGGGATACGTCCTACGGGATTACGTCCTTTAATAGCACAGTAATTCGATTGATGTCGATTACTGACTACTGCGGTTATGAGGATGATGTGAGCAGCGATTGTTGCCTATTTGTCCACATACGGAGTTGCTCCCACACATACATAGTTGAGAATATTCATGATGATAATCTTTATCTTAGATCTTTACAATACTAGCGGTGTATCCGCTACTCCCTAATAACGCCTTTTCCCTACTTCGGTTCCAACCTCTCTTACATATGCGATACTTATTTTTTGTATTAAGTTATTTTGTTTTACTTTATTATTGCTCTTATACCCAAAACCCAAAAACACCTTTTTACACAATACTCGCATTTTATCTTGTTACTTAGAACTTTATCTAGCATTTCTGTTGCAATAACTATTTCAAGAATTATTAGACTTTAGACTCCTGCTCTCTGTGGGATCGATATCTTTATTTCGAAACTAGCTACAAACGGTCTATGCACTTGCAGTTATCATTGTCACCATGGTTTTTCAAGACAGAACCTATGTCTCAACATAGTGGATGATGATCATCCTTTTCTTTCTTTCAACCATCGATGTTTAACTTAATGCTATTCCTAATTTGAATTGACCAAGGACTAGTCATGAATCAATTCCTATTCCGAAACTCTTTGCAGAATCCCTTATAGGAATACAACATAATATCATAATATACTTACTATCAACTTATAATCCCTATAAATCATTATTTATCGGTACTTGCGCTTTTATTCTTAATGTGTCGTACACACACTTAAGAATCACTCCTTAAGCTCCCACTCAAAATATGTTCCTACATATTTGAACCTGAGACTTACTTTGCTCTCACTCAAAAATATGGCATTCACATATTGTTTTAGGAAGACTTTCATAGCTCCCACTCAATTTCATGCAAATTGCATATCCACTCATTATTTTGAACAACTTCAAAATCCTTTGATAAATTATCAAACTGAGAGATTTATTATGAGATACTAGTACCTTACTAGTTTTAAATCCACTAGACTTTCAACACTTTTGAATCAAATTCATTTGAATTTTCCAATACATTATTCATGAAAAATCGTGCCTTTTTCATTCACCTTTTCCTTCATGACTTTGAAGTCGTTTTGGAAAATTCAAGTAACCCATTTACTTGTTAAGATTCAGCAATAAATTCCTTTCTAATCCTAAGCAAATTTTGCCTCTAGGATTTCTCATAATTGTAGTTTACCATTATTTCCTTAGTAGTTCGTAGGTATGTCATATTCTAGTAATATGTCAAATGGTTCACAAATATCTCCATACGGGATATGGGGTACATTTTGAATCCTACTCCATGTAGTGAAAACACTAGTAGGGAAAATACAATGATCATTATCATTGATTCTTTCCTTTATGAAGAGAATCGTTCAGGAATGCTTTCCGTTGTGCTCCTCAACACTCTAATGCAGGGTTTTGAATCATCATCGTGTTTTTCACATATTATCAATATAACTTTGAATTTAAACAATGGTTTCATTCATAATGAACATATCATTAAGTTGGGTAATTTTCAAGGCATTTTTTCAATATTTTACAAATGTTCATGTATTATCAATTAGTTTCATAACAAGGATAATTCACACATAATCGAACAAGATATGAACACAAATATAAATTATTCATAAAAGTAGAACAACTGTTTGTTACAAACTTATGTGAATAACCGTCTCACTAAGTGTGAGACGCGCTAAAGAAGTTCACATTCCATCGATTACAATAATCATCCTAAAACCATAAACTAAGTGATAAATGTCGAGGGAGAGTGTCGTTGGCCATCATCATCATGCTTTCCATCAACACGCAACGCCACCTCCTCTCTAGCAAGCAACTCTCATGCAGAAGGGCATGCTTTCAGCAAAATAGAGCAAGTATCAAATAAACTTAACACTACAACATGTGTTTTGCAAGATTATAACATTTATAAAATTTTATATCAAATATATACCTTCATCATCGACGACCTCACCTGCAATGGGTTTAACCTTCACATTCCTGAGATGTGATATGAACCTGTGGAAATCCTGTGTTTTCGTATCGCCTCTCATGATGCAAATCCTGGCATGTGCTTGGTAGCTTGGTGGCAACGACTGCAGCACAACGCCATTTGTAAAAGAGCTCATCATCCAGCTATCCAGGAAGTATGCAGGCCGCATGTACGCATCATGCATGCGCTCCAAGTGGTCTTCAAGTGAAGAGTTCTCTTCCATCTTAATGGAGAAGAAATCTCCCATCAGCTCATGCTCCCATATGCGTGCTTGTTCCACGAAATGTGTCCTAAGCTGTACCATTACCGTACAAGGGTCAAGATTACCCACGACTGGCCACAGCTCATTCACCATCCCGAAATGCATCGTCACTGATATGAAGGTGGACATCTCATGCTGGTTATAGCGGTCTTCCCGCTGCTCTTGGATCTCTAAGATACTAGGCTGCTCCAAATCCATCTAGTTGAGTATATAGTCGACCATGTCATTATTGCTAAGGAGAACATGGAGACGTGCAACCCATAGAGGGAAGTTTGATCCGTCTAGTCTGAGCTTTTCTCCATCTAACCAATCGTCAACAGGGAAGGTAGCATTGGGGAGAACCATTTTCTTCATTTATAATTGCAAAGGGAATTTTAGACTAAGTTTATAATAAAATGAGTTAAATAATAACTCCACTAAAAAACACCTATCCCTAGAAGGGTTCTAGTGATTACACGATCCCTTTCCCCCACATCTCCCCGATCATCACGGCCATCCATGTGGGTGTCAGGGTGGACTTTACTAGTCGATCACATCACTCATGTATGCTTGATCTTTCGATCCTTGTGTTCTGAGGCCATGTCTACACATACTAGGCTCGCCAACTTAACCTTAGTGTATTTGTTGTGTAACATGGCTTACACCCACTGTATGCGAACATAGATATATCTGACACCCGATCATCACGGCGCTGCCTCATACCAAAGAACTTTCTTGGTTGTGCACACTAAGGGAGAAGATTTTCCTTGGTATTTTATTAGGGATCATCTTATTAGGCTACCATCGAGCATCTAATACTAGCACATAATAAGATATACAAACAATAAACATTGAATGTAAGAGTGATGTGATATGGTCCTTCTCTCTATGATCTCCATCATGCGCCTCCGGATTCTGACGCTAGGGTTCCGACGCCGTAGGCACTAGGGTACCGGTGCCTTCCGGCATGGTAGTCCTTCACCTTCGTGACCGTCTACTACTACTTAGCAACATAAGGTAATTACTTTACCTTTTCCACAACCATATCACATCACAACGCCCCCTGCAAAACAAAGTTAGACGCCTCTACTTTATCTTTGCATGTTTTACATGGCTGAATGGGCTTTCGCACAAGAACCGTTATTACCTACGGACTTTCACCACAATGTTGATCAAGTAGTTGTCTATACTACACCCCTTTCAGGGCCCTCTGTTGCAAATGGCATACCAACTAATGCGATAGAGACAGACACCCCCCAAAGCCAGTTTATACGGCACAAGCTGTATGTCAAGTGTGGACCAGTCTCGGAGTGAACACGTAAAGTCGGTTGGGGGATGCTTCATTAAGCATTGTTGCGGTATGCACAAGTACATGTGGGAGGGTAACAACTAAAAGATCAATGCCCACATGCTACATCTCGTGTGTTTTACCCGTACTTAGCTCTGATACCACTGTAGGGGTTCGCGCATGAAAACAATAAATTTTACCCTACACCCTAGAACCCCTTTGTTGCTAGGACCTATCTATTAGTAATGCAGTAATGGGAGGGGCTATTCGCAAACTTACCCTCGAAGACCGAAAAGCGTTATCAATGCTCGAGAGAGCATGGTTGATGTAGACGAGCCGAAGCCGACCTCAAGGTCGTGATGAATTCCTTGCGCTCCTTTGGCTCCAACGACTTCTAGTGCCTCAAATGTTGCACCTTGTAGGGAGTTACATGCATCTGGTGCCTGGCGATAACACACGCTTCCCCGATCCAGCAGTAGTTGAGGAAGTAGAGCTCCTGGATCCGAATCCCGCAGCACAACAGCACTCCGCGGTGAAGATGTCTCTCGTTCGCGTAGTCCGGACTTGGGACCACGGTCACGGGAGACAGACACACACACAGAGAGAGAGAGAATAATAATTGGAGGTCTCCCCAAAAGTGAGGAAACCTTTATTGAATATTGTGTTGTATTTATTTGGTCAAAATACCCCACTATATATAGGGAGAGAGGAGGCACTCCCTCCCTCAATGTCCCGGGTTGGGACTGGTCATGGAAGGAGGTGGAGGGAGGTGTCGTCGGCCACACCACCATGGGCCCCACGTGGGGGGCTGGCCCCCTAGGGGTGCTGGCCACCCCCTTGGCCCCTCCCAGGGCGGCGGCCCCATCTTGGGCCCTTTCCCCTCTAGGATTTGGCCCAATAAGGTATTTGAACCCTTTAATTGATTTCTCTTTCATTAAATCATTATGAATAAATTATAATATTTAATATTCATTCACATATTATTCAATCTCCGAGGCTATGGAACACCTTCCATTTCCACTCTAGACATCCTCTGGACTTACCGAAACCCTTCCGGTTTTCTCTCTTCTCTTTCTTCGGTGATTCTACCAATCCTAAAACACTCTCTAAGCATCACCAAGCCCTTAAGCGTGATACCCCATGGTTCAGAAACACTGCAGACATGGTTGGGACACTCTCGGCCCAATGATCAACAGAGGAACCTAGATGTCCATGTGATCCCTATGCATTCCATGAAATCTTTCATTGTTTGAACCATGAACATCGTGTCTTATTCCTTTTGTCTCTTGATACTTGCATTGTCCGAGATCTGATCAACGACATCACCATGTCGGGCTCAATATCGTTACCGACAAATGCTACTTGACTCGTTCCGACAAGTGATATCCCTATGATCAAATTACACGCTGCACATCTATTGGATATAACTTCTCATAGTGGGCCCTCGAGTATCTTTCCGTCACGCGGATGGAAAAATCCCGCTCTTGACGTATAATGCCTCTACTGTTCCTATGAATACCTAAACACACCTTTATAATCACCGTTTAACCATGTGACGTTTGATGCTATCAAAGTACCCTTGGGAGACAGTGATTGATATAGCCTAACGGTCCAAGAAATAATCCACTAGGTCTATTCTAATCATCATAACTTGAACTTTGTGACATGATCAGGTCACAATGTTTAGGTTGGGTATTAGTTAATCATCTCATTCTTAGAATGAGATGACTCCATTTCCAACTGGCATAAATGCCACATGATCAGGAAACCTTGATCATCTGTTGACCAATGAACCAATGACTAGAGTTTCACCTGGAACCCCTGGTTGTTTATATATCACACGTGTATTGATGTTTCCTTTCAATACAGTTATAGCATGATATAAAACTTAATCATAAACTTTATGAAATATGATAATAATCCTTATTATTATTTGTCTCTAGGGCATATTTCCAACACTCCCCTCCCAAGGTCGTCAGCCACGGGAGGCTCTCTTTCACTAGTGAAGATATCCATGGCGCGCAAGGTAGTGGGCCTTGGCTTCTGAGTCTTCCAATGAAACTCGTAAAATGGCTTCATCTCAACCTGTCGTCTCGCGACCAAATCTTCCTCACGAGCGACATGCTTTCTCTTAGTCTCTGCCTTCTGTTGGATGACAGCTGCCCCCGATGGGCCTCGATTTCTGCAGCACTTGCGGTCGTCTTAGAGCAAGTACAATAAGATTCAGTCAGCAGGCTATAAGAATTAAAATAGTATATTTATGCTTAGTTGGATGAGAGAGAAGAGGAGTGAGCTCTTAGTTAAGAGGCAGCTGCAGCACGTGCTCCTAGGTACCATGTGAGTGTGATGGCTCGGATTTTTGCCATCCTCCACTGCGTTTAAACATTGTTTTTGGTCAAGCAATTTCCAAAGAAACTCTCAACTCTTGCCACTAATGACTAATAATTGCAAAGATATGCAAATCCCTTCTTTGATTTATGTTGTGCAGGAAATCATGGTTTTTAAAGCGAAATAAGGAATCATAATGAAGGATCACTACAAGAAATGTGTTAACTTGTGACCTTCTGGTCGTGACCGTGAGAAAATTGGTCATAGATCTATGACCATTTCAAACCAGATGGTCGTAGGACATTTAGGAGGGTCCAACCCCTAAAAAACTATGACCAATTATGTCAGGAAGGTCATAACTTACTTGCACCAATTGGTCATAACATAAACAACACTAGTCTACGACCTTAATTTTATGCGATCACGACCAATTTAAATGGTCATCGCTGCTAATTCACAATAACTTAAAGTGATTGGTCATCCACCTCAATAGGTTCGTCTATGTGTCGTGTCCATGTGTCAACTTACGCTGATTTGTCTGCATATGTGTCATATACATGTATCAAGTGGAGCCTACGTATGTGCCACCTCAGCAGGTCCACCTATGTGGCATTCTGGTATGGAAGTTGTGCCACCTCAGCAGGTCCGCCTATGTGGCATTATGATATGGAAGTTGTGCCACCTCAGCAGGTTAGCCTATGTGGCATTGCCTGTATATGTGCCACCTTAGCAGGCCCTCATATGTGGCATTTTGATATGGGAGCTGCTCCGCATGACTTACAGGCGGGGCCCACTATCCCACTATGCACATGAAACTAACAATTGGACCTCCCTAGGTAACCCCATTCGCGGGAATTTAGAACAAAAAGGGAGGACATGGGGATCGAACCTGCGACCAGCATCATCCCTGGACGGAACCAAACCATCGGACCACCTTGTTCTATCTGATAGTATCTATGTGTGCGCTCCACTTAAGCAATTAAGTTTGGTTGCTGGGCCTGGGCTGCAAAGCGATAAGGCCTTCGCCTCTCTTTTTTCCCGTTGTGATCATGTCCACCGACTGGGCTGACGACCCAAAAGACGTTACAAGGCTGATTTCAGTGCAAATTTGGGCTTATGTATATGTTTCCGATTCATATATAATATGGGACTTTAATTTATTTCGAAACATTCTAAAATATAATGTTACCGTTAATGTTGCATATTGCCTCAGATTGAGAAGGTAAAAAATCAATTTGGTTCATCTCAAAGAGATGCATATCTTTTGTGTTGGCGAATTTCTCATTTTACGTCATCTCGGCAGCATTTAGAAAATGGAAAATGCATTTTCTATGCGACAAAAAGGAAATCTTCCTCCTGCAACATTGTTGGCAATCTGAAGATTCACATGTGTGCACAATATGAGCATATTATCACAAACTATGCCATGATTCTGGCCATAACATTGGTCGTTTGACCCGAAAGCCATGAAACCTCCAACAAGATAAGTCATTTCTATGAAGGTTTTTTCAAGATGCAATCAATATACCAACTTTGATATTTTTCCTTGCAACTATGCTAGATAATATGACACCACGCGAAGGATTTACCTTGTTTGAACCGTTTTTGAATTTTTTATGCCTGTTTCGAACTTTGGTCAAAACGGCGAGCATGAAGGTTCTTAGCTAGGGGATGCGCCTCGCTAAACTTGCATTGGATCTCTAATAAAACAACATATTGTGAGCATAAAAATAATTTTCCCAAAAATTCATGGACATTAGATCATGTATATGTAGTTCAAATCAGACCCACTTCGTAGCGACTCGGTAGACATTTGTCGTTTTCACGACGGGTGAATGGAAAGGTTTCAGATACCTCACTTGGGACATTATCCATGTGAGGTAGTCTAGTATTTTTGAAAAATAGGGTTGTACTATTTTAAATTAGAACTTTGGTGGTTGCTTCATAAAACGCTCCATTTTTGGCATTCAAAAAATGGAAAATGCATTTTCTGTGCGACGAAAAGGAAAACTTCCTCCTGCAACATTATTGGCCATCTCAATATGCACATGCATGCACAATAAGATCACATTATCATAAACTAAGCCGCGATCATGGCCATAACATTGGTCGTTTGACCTAAAAGCCATGAAACCTCGAACAGGATAGGTAAAAATGGCGGACATGAAGACAGGGGATGAGCCTCGGTAAACTTGCATTAGATCTCTAAAGAAACATCATATTGTGAGTCTAAAAATGATTTTTTCAAAAAATCATGAGTGTTAGATCATGTACCTGTAGTTCAAACCGGACCCACTTCCTACCGATTCGGCAAACATTTGTCTTTTTCACAAGGAGTGGACAAAAAGGTTTGTGAATCCCCGGTTGAGACATTGTTCATGTAAGGTGGGTCTAGTATTTTTGAAAAATGGGTTTGTAGCATTTTGTATTTACCGTTTGGTGTTGCTTCACAAAACACCCCGATTTTGGCACTAGCAAAATAGAAAATGGATTTTCCGTGCAACGAAAAGGAAAACTTCCTCCTGCAATATTGTTCTTCATCCCATTATACACATGGGTGCACAATATGGGTACATTATCACGAACTATGCCGCAATTCTGGCCATAACATTGGTCGTTTGGCTTGAAAGCCATGAAACCTCGAACATGATAGGTCATTTCTGTGAAGGTTTTTTTGAGATGCAGTCAATATACCAAGTTTGGTATTTTTTCTTGAAAATATGTCACATAATATGACACCACGCGTAGGATTCACCTTGTTTGGACCATTTTTGAATTTCTTATGCCCGTTTCAAAATGTTCTCATTTCAATCTATGGTCAAAATGGCAGGCATGAAGATAGGAGATGAGCCTCGGTAAACTTGCATTGGATCTATGAAGAAACATCATATTGTGAGTCTAAAAATGATTTTTTCAAAAAATCATGAGTGTTAGATCATGTACCTGTAGTTCAAACCAGACCTACTTCCTATCGATTTGGCAGACATTTGTCTTTTTGCCATGGGTGGACGAAAAGGTATTAAATACCCTAGTTGGGACATTGGCGATGTAACATGGTCTAGTATTTTTGAAAAATAGGGTGGTACCATTTTGAAACTTTCATTTGGTGGTTGTTTCATAGAACTCTCCATTTTTGGCACTCGGAAAATGGAAAATGCATATTTTGAGCGACGAAAAGGAAAACTTCCTCCTGCAACGTTGTTTGCCATTCCAAGATGCACATGCATGCACAATATGGGCACATTTTCACAAAATATACAATAGGAAATGCCATGGACTTTTTAACCCCTTTAATTAACCTCTAAGAAACCCCTAAAACCTATAGAACAGAGTCAACCAATCAGAAGAGAAAGACAGTCTACCCACGGATCACCCACCGAATGAGATCTCAGTCGTTGATGCTTCCATACAACACTCTGAAGTTGCAGCACAAGTTTCTCCCGCCTCCCACAATTTTGACTTGAATAGACCGAAACACCCTGGTATTCCCAGTACTGCACCAGAGAAGTTATCACTGGCATTTTGGTAAATTCCACTGACACCCGTCCACCCAAAGGCGACCCTAATCCCCTCACGCGCCTGACCCCGCCACCACTTCTCCTCCTTCACGGCCCACACAAACCCTAATCCTGTGGGTGCCTCCATCTCTCTACTTCCCATCGCCCACACCGCCTCCGCCTCTGCCTCCGCCTCCTGTCTAGCCAGCCACCGCAGCGCCGCAACCTACCATGGCGAGACACCACGCGGGATGAGATCCAGAGGCGTCATGGTGGTCTTGCTCGCTAGCGCGCGCGTGCATCACTGCTCGGCACTCCATCGAGCTCGCCTCACCGCATCGCTACTATGGACAATGGCAACAAGGACGCCACGAATGGCGTTCGCAGTTCCTCCTGGCGGCGATAGGAGCACCTTCCTTTCCCGCTTCAGATCCGGTAACTTCCCCCACTCCCTCTCTCCCGTCCCCTTTTTCTTCTCTCTCTCGGTCCCTCTCTCAGTATCCCTCTCTCTCAATGCAGATGCCGCCGCACCCGAGGGTGGTCCCTCCCTCCCCTTCACCAGTCATGGCCACCGAGCACGCGTAGTGGCCGTCGATGAGGAGCACGAAGGAAATGCAACACGAATGGCACAGGGCTCTTCTACCGCGGGCATGGGACACGGACGAGGGTGCGCAAGGAGAGGAGAGTGGCGGCCCTCACACTCGAAGCCGCCAAATCCATGACAAGGCCTACTCCTCCGATCTGTGCGGGATTGTGTAGATTGCCACGCCGCCGGGGGCGCATCAGGAGGAGGCCCGTCGGGCTGTCGTTTCTGTTCGAGTCTATTTCCCACTACAACCGCCTTGGGCTCTTCCTCTTCTCCCTCGACCTCACCCAGGTACCACAACAGATCCTGTTTTGTTTGGTCTTGCAAGAATCTTAGCTGCATCTTTTGTCAACATCTTCTGTGATCTAGGATCTGAAATTGGTTTTGCTGGTTGTTGTGGTTGAATTATATACTGTTCTAGATTTCCACATATTTTTGGCTGGTGACAAGATTAGTGAATCTTATTACAATTGCAAAAACTTTATAAACTACATGTTCCTATTGTTATCTCTTCATGAAATGTTTTGACTGCTGAATTCATGTCAAAACATGTGATTAGCAAGTCAATTTTTAGTGGCTTTTATTTAAATGATGGTAAGATAGAATTACATGATCCGTGGAAGCTAGTATACTAATCTACAATAATAGCTTCTGTGTTGCTATCCCTAGGCCGCCGCACCTCTCTGCCGGCTCCGTTCGTGGCTTCCTGTTAGTGTGTCCTGCTACATATAGTTAGCATCTAGCTGAATGATATTATGTTCTACATAACCTAAAGTTTATTCTTATTTGTGGATAAAAGTCGTTACTATTTAATGCATAAAGTTGTGTATTACTCCAATATTTACAGCATGCTACATGAGGATAAGTTATTGTCTCAAGCTAGTTAACTAAGCTTGAGTTGCAAGTACTTGCTTTTTATCCTGGGATGTTGTTTAGCACCCTGAAAGCTATTTATAGATTCATATTTTCATCGTATTTCAGTACCTACTCTAGCCTGCCTATTTCAATCTACTGGATGATGTCATATTCTTGATAATTGCACAATTTCTTCTTGAGCTGTAGATAGTCGAACCCCCACTAGTAGGGCTCGAGTAAGACCAAGGTGATGCTAATGTGTGTGCTTGATAATGCCTTCTAGCTCATGTTATTTTTCTTATGGAATTCACCCTTTAAGATGAGAATTTGTGGATTGCTCATAATTTGTTGGCGAACATGTTTGTACTCTGCTATGTTGTGTTCCTGATAATGGCTCCATGCTAATTACTTGTTGATGCTAGAGATACTGATGTTGTATCTTTGTTTCTGATATATGCAATCTTGCTTAGGCTGTTGTGTTATTTGGTTGCTCCATTTACGTGTATAAAATGTGAGCTCTCCTTGCCAATTTTTTATGAGCCTTACTTCTTCATTTTCAGCCCGGGGAGCATGCTGTTGGTGTTCTTGCAAGCTTTGAAGGGTATTTTTCGACGACATTATTGTTAAACAAGCCCATCCTATTAACAGAAACTAACTACCTAAACCGCTTGAAATATATGAAGTATGACCTTTGTCATCTGGTTTTTACTTTCTTTAAACCTAGTCAATTATGCTTAAACGTCTGTTATCCATTATTCTTAAAGTATTTAGTTATGGTTTTTTGTGTGCATACAGTAGTGTAACATTCTACTACTTTAATCATGTATATTATGATCATCTTGTTGAACAACTCTTAATGTTTAACATCTGAATTCTGTTCTCTACTTATTTCTCACTCTAGGAACTGTTGTGTATTATGTTTTATGCTTATTGCATATGGATATCCTTTTGTTTTAACACACTGCTGAATGTATGCATCTTATTTTTCATCTCTAGTCAATAACAAAATGACTAATGCTAGTCTAACCAACGCTTTGTTTTGTTTCTAGAATTTTATTTTGGAATAGTGAAAGTCGAAGCATTTTAACCTTTGGTTGTTTGAATTTGCATGAGTATTCATAGTTTGGGTAAATGACACAGTTCCTAGCTCCTCTTGATGGATGGTTGCTTGCTCCTTTTGATCAGATGTACATGTAATGAACTGGCTGTGATGTTGTGTGATAGTCTTATTCTTTAACCTTTGTGATGTACCGTTTGTGTAATGGAGACATCGAGTAATGTGATGGTTGAGTTCAAATGTTGGATTTTTGAATATTCGAATGTGGTGTAAAATATATTATTTGATTTGAATTACTGTTGGGCTGATTTTGGTTGTTTCTTACTCTTGGGCCAGTTCTGGACCCATGATTAACTCTGTCTTAAAAAGGCCTTTGCCCACTATCTTAAAAGGTCTTGTCCCAGACAATGTTGGGCTGAAATACCGTACTAAGGAAAATGGCAGAATAAATAAAATGAATTAAATAATCTACATCAAAAAGACAGAAACCCAAAAGTGAAATGGGCTATAAAGCGATCAAAACCCCAAATGAAATGATCGTAAAAAGGCCTAGTCTCGAAAAGAAATGAACATTTAAAAGGCCAAGATCTAGAAAAGGAAAAGGCTAAATTGTTGGGCTTGGCCCATGTAGACGGTTGAACTGGACTGGGCTGATTTTGATGTAGGACCATTTGGTTTGGTCACAGATTTTGCCACGTAGGATTGGCCACGTAGGATCTTACGTGGACAGGCCAGATATCCCATGACCAAAAAATTGGTCATGGACTCTATGAGCATCTATATTGGTCATAGGTTACCATGACCAATTCCAAAATAAGGTCATATACTGTCATTAGTGATGCTCCCTATGTGACCTAGTGCTTTTGGTCATAGAAAGGTCATAAATGGATTACTATGACCTTTTAGTGACCAATATTTAGGGTCACAAGTTAGCACATTTCTTGTAGTGGATTTTGAGGAAGTACACATGGCCAAGTAATTGGAGAAGCGTTCTAGGGCGTCTACAAGCTATACCGCCCGCCTGCACTTGTGTGTAGGCTTTACCTCGTCAAACCCTACAACTTTTGTGAAGACGCCTATATATTTCGAGGCTCCAGCCACCGGCCAGAGAGCCACCATTCTCAAATTGCATCACAACATCACCAAAGGAGATCCACACCATTGTTCATCCATTGTTCTTCACTTCCACCATCCATCAACAAGCCATAGCCATTTCTGTGTACTTTCGATCTCCTTGTGATTTGGTGACCATTGTAAGAATATTTGATTTCAATCTAAGTATTTGCATGATGTTTTCTATCTCTGATCTATTTGTTATGACTAAGTAGTCCTCACGGGCTGCTGGTTGGGGAGAAAC
Source organism: Avena insularis (assembly GCA_023614405.1). Lineage (NCBI taxonomy): Eukaryota > Viridiplantae > Streptophyta > Magnoliopsida > Poales > Poaceae > Avena > Avena insularis. Next base: position 72,340,525 of record CM042692.1, on the reverse strand, counting down.
CTTGCAACAATTATGTGCATGTAGATCATGGGAGAATTGTATTTTGTTTGGAATTGTGATTTGTATCTTTTGTTTCTTCATCTCTTGTCTCAATCTATGGACTTGTAGGTACCCAAGATCCCATAGATTGATAATGGCTTGAGGTGAGATACTTGGCTAGCGGCAATCTCATAGGAACCTCAGTGACAGAAAGGGTAGTACGGTCTTCGCTTAGCGCCCCATTCGGGATCAACAACAACATCACCACTTAAAGCTTTGATCTGTGTTTTGCACTTAATAATCATTTGTAACCCGTAGCTTCGGTGTACTCTCGGTTGGATTAAAAGTCTATTGATATGCCCGCTGCATCACGGGGGCTATAGAATATTAGGATGTGTTGCCCACAAGAGATTATCTCGATACAAACATTATACATGACTATGCTTATTATTATCTTTTATCCCATTTGATGTGCAGCTGCAGGTGGATCTTCAACCCTAGCATATCTCCATCCATTGATTCAAACCCGTTATAAAGTAAACTAGATCGGTTCGGTCAACTAAGGTAAAATGAACAAACAAAGTCTTGTAGATGTGTCCTTTTTTATTACCTTTTAGCAGTGCTTTCCGAGATTCGATTAAACCTAGGTCTTCTAGGGAAAAAGATATTATACTACATTCGTGAATCCGGATTAAAGGTATCAGAGTGTAAACTGAGTCATGTATTAATAAAGTAGTATATTTTTATCTCTACCTAGTGTACATGTTGGCTATTAGATTGGCTCTAAATGACATGTACATGAATTATAGCCAGCAGTCGGCTCTACTATTTCCCTTGCTCTTCCCAGTAGAGATGGGTGTTACGAGAGGATCTGGCGGACCATTTCCACCATCCATGAAGACGCCGACCTTGTTGATCTCTCCGTCGGAGATCAGACAAATGTCGTCTTAAAATTCATGATACGTCCAAAACATATCTACTTTCTCAAACACTTTTGCTATTGTTTCTCCTCTAAACTTGTGTAATTTTGATAGAACTAACACGGACTGACGCTGTTTTCAGTAGAATTGCCTTGGTGTCTAGTTTTTGTGCAGAAAATCAACTATCAGGAAAAATCGTGGAAAATATGCCAAAAATCATATTTCACCAGAAGACTCATGGAGCCAAAAGACGAGACGGAGGAGGGCCACGAGCGGCCCACACCACCTGGCCGTGTGGGTCAGGCCAGGACGCTCCTGGCGGTGGTGTGGCTGCCTCGGTCACCCCCTCGGCCTCCCTCTTCGCCTATAAGTTGCCTCTTGACCAAAAAACCAAGGGGGGTTCGACGTTTTTCCAGAGAGAGTTTCGCTACACCGCCACCACTAGATTCCGCGAATCGGAACGAGGAACTTCGTTATGGTACCCTGCCGGGACGGGGAATTGGAGGAGATCATCGCCATCATCGTCACTATCGCTTCTCCATCAACCATCCATGATTCCCCATCCATGAGTGAGTAATCCCCCGCTATAGGCTATGGAGATGGTAGGGATTGGATGCGATCATTCATGTAATGGCATCAGATTGTTAGGGCATGGTGCCTAGTGTCTATTATTAGTGCTTTTTGACTTTGTTGCAACTTGTTATGCTTAATGCTTGTCACTAGGGCCCGAGTGCCATGATTTTAGATCTGAACATGTTATTGATTCATTATGATACTATTGTTTATGGTCTTACCTGCAAGTTGTATACACATATTGTTGTCCGGAACCAAAGGCCCGAAGTGACAGTAATCGGGATAACCAGAGGGAATGGCTTTGATGTGAGGATCACATGTGTTCATGGAGTGTTAATGCTTTGCTCCGGTGCTCTATTAAAAGGAGCACCTTAATTGCCAGTACTTCCCTTGAGGCCCCGCTGCAAACGGGCTGGTAGGACAAAAGATGTTGTGCAAGTTCTCATTGCGAGCACGTATGACTATATATGGAACACGTACCTATGATTATTTAGTACTTCGATGCTTTATCTTATTTATCTGCAAATGCCCTATGTCTTTATTGCCATATGAATTGTCTTGTCCATGCAACGCCCGTCCATCCATCCCTATGCCTACCGCGCTATAATCCTACTGTTTACTGCAATTCTTACTGCTGTCTTTACTTTTACTACTGCTATTACTTTGCTATTGCTATTACAAAACTGTTGCTACTGATAAACTGCTGTGAGAAAGATTGTTTCCAGGTGCAGCTGAATTGACAACTCAGTTGTTAAGGCTTATAAATATTCTTTGGCTCCCCTTGTGTCGAATTAATAAATTGGGTTTCACTTCCCTCAAAAATACTGCGATACACCCCCTATACTTGTGGGTCATCAAGACTATTTTCTGGCACCGTTGACGGGGAGCATAGCTCTATTTATCAAGTTCACTTGGAATCACTATTGTTCACTGCCATCCATCCATCATGGGTATGACTCGTGATGGCAAGGTCCCTATTTTACCATCCACTACAAGAAGAGGTATGGTTCTGAACACCTCTGTTGCTCTTGATTCACTGTCTGTTATGAGTAAGTTCCTTACACCACCACATACACATGCTACACACACTGCTACTACTACTGAATCTGAAACTTCTGATACTTATGATGCTGCTTCTACTGTGCTTGATAAGAGTGGTTCATTAGGTCCTTTCCTAGATGCTACGATTGCTAGAACTATAGCTAGAAATACTGAAACTCCTAATGAAGACACTACTACACATGTCAGTTCACCTGAGTCTAGAGAGAGCTATGATATTGAAGACGGTTATATAGAGATGAACGATGAATTTATGAAAGAATGTCAAAACACTCATGGTAGGAGTGCTATTAAGAGTCTCCTTGAGAGGCGTACTATAAAACCAAAATTATCTCCTAATGATAAGTTTGCTACATCTCCCATAAACATTAAAGATAAGGATTATGATTTCTCTCTTGATTTATCTTACATAACCATTGTTGAGAAAGAACCTTTTTGTGGGACTAAGAATGAAAGTGTTGTAGCACATATGACTGAGCTTTCTACCATGAGTGGCTTATTTTCTGATGATATTAAGATGCGCACCTACTTTTTTGCTAAAATTTTCCCTTTTTCACTGAAAGGAGAAGTTAAAACTTGGCTTAATAATTTACCTCCTAGATCTATTGATAACCCTGATTGCTTGATTAGTACTTTCTTGTAGAAATATTTCCCTCCTAGTGCTAGACATGCTATTTTGCAGGAACTTTTTGATTTTAAACAGGGAGAAAGAGAGATATTGCCTGAATCATGGGCAAGGTTTTGTGCTTTGATTCATGCACATGCTGGATGTCCATTACCTAAAAATGAGCTTCTTGATATATATTATAATGGAAAAACTGAAGAATCTAGGACATACCTGGATAGTTATGCTGATTGTGTTTTCAGGAATAGAACTCCCAAAGAAGCTGAGGAATTAATGGCTAAAATAAGCAAAAATTATGAAGATTGGACTCCTCCTGAACCAACTATACCTGAGACAACTACACCTGAGTTAACTGTGCCTGAGTCAACACCAACACCAAAACCAAAGAAGAGGGGAGTTATTGAACTAAATGATGAAGTGATGAAGGAAGCTAAGAAATGTCTTAAGGAGAAGGGAATTAAAGCTGCAGATGTGAAGAATTTACCTCCTATAGAAGAATTATGTAAGCCAATATCCCACTCATCCACTATTGAGGTACACTCTCTCCAACATTTTGATGAAGGTGATATTCCTTACTCTAAACCTCCTGATCAATGCTTAGAAGAATTTGATGTTTTTATTGTTAAGCAAGATAATTTTAATAAAAGGGTGCAAAATCATTTAATGGAAAACTCTAGAGTTGTTATTGAGTTAAAGGATATTGTGGAAAGAACCTCTAACGATGTTAAAATGCTTGTTAAACATTTCCAAATGGTTCAAACTCAAATTGATCGCTTATTAAGGTACAAAAAGACTTGCTAGTTAATGATGCTAAAGAAAAACATGCTTATGAAATTAGAACTAGAAGTGGTGCTGCTACCCATGATCTTCTATATCATGAGGGGATCCTAAAAGAATTGAGCAGGATTCTCAACAAACTGAAAATAGTGGTACTACTCCTAAGAAAAGGAAAAAGAAACATAAAACTATTGTAGAACCTTCTGAACCTGCTAAAGATCCTAATAGTATATCTGTCTCTGATGCTGAAACTGAAAGTGGTAATGAGGAAAATGATGCTCCTGATAAAGAAAAAGTTGAAGAAGAACCTGAAAGGCACACTAAGAATACTAAATACACTAAAGAAGATTTTCTTGCTAAGAAACATGGTAGTGAAAGAGAGCCTTGGGTCCAAAAACCTATGCCTTTCCCTGATAAGTAACACAAGTCAAAGGAAGACGAACACTATAATAAGTTTTGTGAGTGGATGAAACCTTTATTTTTGCAAATACCTTTGAATGATGCTATTAAATTGCCTCCTTATTCAAAGTATATGAAGGATATTGTCTCTAATAAAAGGAAGATCCCTAATGAAGAAATTTCTACTTTGCTTGCTAATTATTCCTTTAATGGTAAGGTTCCAAATAAACTTGGAGACCCAGGGATTCCAACTATTCCATGCTCTATGAAAAATAGTTATGTTAGAACTACTTTGTGTGATTTGGGAGCAGGAGTTAGTGTTATGCCTTTTTCTCTCTATAAGAGACTTCAATTAGAAAAACTAATACCAACTGATATATCTTTGCAAATGGCTGATAAATCTACTACTATTCCTATTGGTATATGTGAGGATGTACCTGTTCAATTTGCTCATAATTGCTTGATATTAACTGACTTTGTTGTGCTTGAAATGCCTGAAGATGGCAATATGTCTATTATTCTTGGGAGACCTTTTCTTAATACTGCAGGAGCTATTATTAATTGTAATCCAGGAAAGGTGACTTTTAATGTTAATGACAAGGAGCATACTGTCTATTTCCCCAAGAAGATTGATAAGACTTATGGTTTAAACTCAATTGAACATGTTGAGGGCATTCAAGTTGGAGAAATATATTGTCCCATACCACGAGAAAAATATGAAACTATTATGATTGGGACCATTGCTATCAAGGTTGAGGTAACATAATCATTAGTGGAATACAAAGTTCTGTTTCATACAAAATTGTCTTGGTAACAAGACCTGATCAACCTTGTTAACAAAGGGATTTTAATGAACAAAACAATGTTTTCACCATGATTATCTTTGCTTACTTTTATTTTACCCATTTTAGTTTTTGCTTTCGCTTAGTTTAATTTTCTGTTGCTAGTTGCTTGCACATTAGAGTGTCTTAGAACTTCTGAAGTTTTAGTTTTGTTTTGCTTTTGCATCTTTCCAAAAACATCTTTATGTCAGAAAATCATTCATCAATACCTGAAAATTACTCAAAAATAAAGTGTCTCAAAAAATTCCAGAAAATTCATATTACATTTTTACGTGAAAAAAGGGGCAGAGAAGTGCCTGGAGAGTACCAGGGGCACCAGGCAGGCACACAACCTGGTGGTGCGGCCACCCCAGGGGCGCGCCTGGCCATGGTGTGGGCCACCCCTGGCCCTCCACTCACTCTCTCACTTGCCACTACCGTCTCTCTCCCGAGAAAACACCAGTTCATTGCTCGAAATCGAGTTCTTGCTGTTCTTACTCACGATTTTTCAATCTCCTTGCTCATCCCATCTTTGCTGCTGAAATTTGGAGCATTTGTTCTCCAGTATGTGACTCCTCCGCTTGTCCAAGTAGATTTGTGTTTAGTGGTTTATATCGTGAGTATTTTGCTGCTGTAGGTGACAGGTTATGAGAGCTTGTAAGCTTGTTCAATGCTTATAGAAATTGTTTTGATGCATGTTTAGGCTTCTTACAAGTGCCTAGAGTAGTTCCCTTCATTATGTATTCACTTTGCAATCACTTGTATAATGGATGTTTAAATTTCAGAATATCAAAGATGAACAACCACACTTTTGGAGAAATATTTGAGAGGGACACACCCAGGAGGGCAAGGCCTTCAATATCAACCTCACAGTTTAGGCCGTCATATAATGAAGATCTTATTGCACCACGCTTTGGAAATGAAGGAGATGAGGGAGATGCTCACCCATCTACCTTCCCTTGTTTTACCTTTTTGCAAGCTGCAGGGATCCTTAATGACTTCTTACTACTAGTTCAGAGGGTTGGTCCGACCACATACATGGAAGATGAGAGTGAGCAATATGCCATGCTCACCAAAACTTTCGTTGAGAGTTTTGTTTTCACTAACACCCCTTATCAGTCAACTGTTTCATTCAGAATTTATAATCAGCCTATTACCATGTCATTGGAAAGATTTTGCAGTATTATAGGCATAGGCATGACTGGGACAGTGAAGAAGATCCAAGGTCGACCCGCTGATTTGCTGGAGCTCTATCGAAATGTGACAAATGACGATGACCGCATAGCTCAGCGCGGGAAGATAAGGAACATTCAACTCCCAGCTCTTAGATATTTTGCTTATTATCTTGCCACTAGCATTCTTGGTAGGGAGAACACTAGTAATATTTCTAATTATCATTTAGCCTTTCCTTCTATTGCACTTAATAATGATAGCAAGTATAATCTAGGCTCTCTCATTGCTCGCCGCCTAGCCGCTAGAGGACCTATTTATGGGGGCATTATTGCCTCACGCATAGTTGCTGCTTTAGAACTTTCTGTTGATCCTAATGACACTGTGTTGACACCACAAAGGCTTGATCTTGCTGCTATGAAAACGCATCACTTTGTCACTGCTGACTCTAGTACGGAGAGTTTAGTATACAGGATGTTGTTTACTGACGGAGACGAGAGGGAAATTCCTTTGCCACAATCCACTTTGTTCAGTATTTACAGGAGGCCATGGTCGCGTTCCAAGGAGGAGGTGGACGAGAAGCTCCGCTTGCTTGGTTTCCACAGGCAGCACCAGGAGGATGTGCCTTCTTACGACTATTCTACGCACTACGGTGGGGCGTCCTCGAGCTCGTATCAGGACGAGGGCACCTCCTCGCCGTACTACGGAGGCGCTCCATCTTGGCCAGCTTGGGATTGATACCCACTTAGGCCAAAAGCCTAAGCTTGGGGGGAGGTACACCGACATCACACTCATCTACATATCATGTTTAGTCGGTACTTTGTATATCCATGTTTCGTTCTCTTTCTAGTTTCTGTTCTTTCTTTACTTTTTCTTTCCAAAACACAAAAAGACCAAAAATATTTTTGTTGTTTCTCTTTATTTGCTTCTTTGTCTTTTTAGCCTTGGTTTTCCTCTTCCTTTTTGCTTTGATTGGACTATTCGAAAAAACCAAAAAGATTTTGCTTTGCGTGTTCCTCCTTTTTGCTCTTGCCTTTAAAAATCAAAAACACCAAAAATATTTGTTGTTCTTCTTTGATTTTGTGAAGTTCGGTGCAGGGTTCAGCAGTCCTCAGTGGAGTTTGGTTTCATGTTATTATTCAACCCACACAAGTGAAGGGCAATAATGAGGATTAATGAAAACTTGAGGTGTGGTAAGAGGCTAGTAACGAACTCTATTTGTTTTCATTTTTGTAAATATACTCATCATTGTGGGCATGCTTAGTCTGTTCATGTAAGATGTATGTTATTTATGGATGCTTAGTAGTTCTTGCTTTCCTATGATTAGCTCCAGCCTACTAATGGTTTATAACATGTCAAATGAATGTTTGCTTGCATTGTTCTATTCATAACTTGGTATGACACTGTGGTATCCTCATTTGAATGTTTCACTTGAATTGACTTGGCACATGCTCATGCATGCATATGACTGAAACAATAATCAGTTAAGCCTCGATGAAATTAGTTTTCCTCAGGGGTCTTGAATCACTTTCATGCCATGATTAGTCATGTTTTGTTGCAAGCATGATTATGACAGTTATTGCTCTCTCGTTTGTCGCTCCCTTACTATTGCTAGCCTTCACTTGCGCTGAGTATGAGCTCTACTCGTGTTTCCAATTCCCCAAAACCAATATTGCCAAAAGTGTCCACCATACCTACCTATTAGCATCATGTGCTATTCCGTGCATATTCAATATGCCTAGTTTTCTTACAAATAAAATGTTTGCTTGTTATGAGAAAGTTAGTTAGTAAAGCTCTCACGAACTTGATAGCACACTTTATTTCTTGCACTTAATAAACCTAAACCATTGTGATTGTCCATGAAAGTTATATGCTTGCAAATAATAGGCTAGGGATTAGCAGAACCATGCTATCATGGGGAATGCTTTCAACACCTATAAATATATACCCAGTTGATATCATGCTCTTTTGTTTACAGATGTCATCGGTGTGAAATAAAAGGGGAGCTTGTAAGTCCATGGAGTTATGTATGTGTGTTAGAGAAACGCCTAGGCGGCTGGTCTAATCCTAATCATGGTGGAAACCTGCAGCGTAACCATAATGAGCAATCTATGAAGCATTCTTCTTATAAAAAAGAGAGAGATAGTTATTCTGAAAAATAAAAGAGATGATGAGAAAAGAGGAAAGAAATAAAAAAGAACCATTTTCCCATGGTAAATAAGAAGATTGCTGAGATGCTCATTATCTGATTGCCTTGTCATTTTGATATGGCGATTCTTCCGTACCATCGGGCAAGGGGTACCCTGTTGGCGGTTCTCTATGATATGCATGTATTTACTATGACAAGAACTTACCGGTAACTAAAGTTGAGTAGCATGAGGAGCGTCCCTCGTACTCAAGGGACATGAGATTTCCAGTTTATAGTCTGTCAAGCATATAACTCGTATTGGACCTCACTTTCACCTTAACCATTTAAAGATGCTTATGATAGGGGCGATGAGATCTCAAAGCTAATGAGTACCATACTTTCAGCATTTGGAAGCCTTTCAAACTTTTCAAAACCTTTTCATTCCCTTGTTGAGTCACCACCTATTCTATGAGCACTTTCTTGAGAGCATAGTTGTCATTCTTAGTGTAATATGCTTGTCTCAAAATTTGGATTGATTGTTTCATGACTTTGATGCTTGTATCTTTGATATCTTTACTTCTAGTCTTCACTTGAATTTCAGAGGTGCCTTGGCATTTATGTTTGCTCTACAATTAAAGGCAAGCGAGATACCACTCTATCATACCTTTTTATGAGCATCGCAATGTTGCTTATGTTTATGTTTCATGCTATTTATTATTTTGAGTTGGAATCTCTTTCATAGCTTGCAATAACTATTGAGTAACCTTATTTGCATGCTCCTTATTATGAATTGACCAAGTACTTGATCATATGCTGAGAATATATACATCTTATGAAGCAAATGTGTTCGTGAAAGTTTCTTTTATCGCACTCAGTTTTCAACTGAATTGCTTGAGGACAAGCAATAAGCTAAGTTTGGGGGGAGTTGATATGTCCAAAACGTATCTTTACTTATCCTCTAAACTTGTGTAATTTGGATAGAACTAACACGGGCTGACGCTGTTTTCAGCAGAATTACCTTGGTGTCTAGTTTTTGTGAAGAAAATCAACTATCAGGAAAAATCCTGGAAAATATGCCAAAAATCATATTTCACCAGAAGACTCACGGAGCCAGAAGACGAGACGGAGGAGGGGCACGAGGGGCCAACACCACCTAGCCACGGGCAGGCCGAGCCACGCCACTGGGGTGTGGCGCCTCACCCCCCCTCGGCCTCCCTCTTCGCCTATAAGTTGCCTCTTGACCTAAAAACCAAGGGGGGTTCGACGTTTTTCCAGAGAGAGTTCCGCTATGATGCCACCACCAGATTCCACGAATCGGAACCAGAAACTCCGTTCTGGCACCCTATCAGGACGGGGAATTGGAGGAGATCATCGTCACCATCGCTTCTCCATCAACCATCCATGATTCCCCCATCCATGAGTGAATAATCCCCCGCTGTAGGCTATGGGGATGGTAGGGATTGGATGAGATCGTTCATGTAATGGCATAAGATTGTTAGGGCATGGTGCCTAGTATCTATTATTAGTGCTTTTTGACTTTGTTGCAACTTGTTATGCTTAATGCTTGTCACTAGGGCCCGAGTGCCATGATTTCATATCTGAACATGTTATTGATTCATTATGATAGTAGTGTTTATGGTCTTACCTGCAAGTTGTATACACATATTGTTGTCTAGAACCAAAGGCGCCGAAGTGACAATAATCGGGATAACCGGAGGGAATGGCTTTGATGTGAGGATCACATGTGTTCACTGAGTGTTAATGCTTTGCCCCGGTGCTCTATTAAAAGGAGCACCTTAATTGCCAGTAGTTCCCTTGAGGCCCCGCTGCAAACGGGCTGGCAGGACAAAAGATGTTGTGTAAGTTCTCATTGCGAGAACATATGACTACATATGGAACACATGCCTATGATTATTTAATACTTGGATGCTTTATCTTATTTATCTGCAAATGCCCTATGTATTGATTGCCATATGAATTGTCTTGTCCATGCAACGCTCGTCCATCCATCCCTATGCCTACCGCGCTATAATCCTACTGTTTACTGCAATTGTTACTACTGTCTTTACTTTTACTACTGCTATTACTTTGCTATTGCTATTTCAAAACTATTGCTACTGATAAACTGATGTGAGCAAGATTGTTTACAGGTGCAGCTGAATTGACAACTCAGTTGTTAAGGCTTATAAATATTCTTTGGCTCCCCTTGTGTCGAATTAATAAATTGGGTTTCACTTCTCTCGAAAATACTACGATACACCCCCTATACTTGTGGGTCATCAATTCACTAGCGAGCTCATCATCGAGCAATGGGTAGATCGAATCCTCGTATTTGCTAGATTGTTCGCTAAGGTAACTAACGTCGTCTCTGAGGGCAACTGTGCCCATGTTTGAGCTGGTACTACCCTCAGGACTGGTGTGGACGTAGTTGATTAAGAGTTAGATGGATCCAACCAAAAGAGGACGACGCCACTAGTCACCTTCTAAGTTGTTGGGGGTACAAATCACCTGGCCGACGAAGTTGAGGCTTCCAAATTGCATTAATCGTCTGACATCAATAGTCAAACCGATCGGAGATACCGCCTGACCCCTAAATCATTTAGTTGCAAGCCCCATAGTGGAGTATGCTCGAGTTACCTAGGTTTTGCCCTCACTCTAGAGGTAAAGACCTATGCATGCTTTGTTGTATTGATTGTATATCGATTACAAGGTTCCGGCGACTAAGGCTCTTCGCTTAGTCGGCAACCTCTATGCCTGCGATTGATTCACGAGTACTGGACGCGAGGGTGTGTGTGGGGGGTGTTCTCTGTACGGACGATCCCAATCAGCCTTACAAACAAGACCGGCTTAGGGTTTACAGGACTCCCGTGTCGGTTTTGGAGTAGGAGTCCTGATGGATACCGGATACCATCTAGGTGTCTTGGACATCGGATATCTCTTCGATTCCCTTGAAAATCTCCTTTATGGAATGCATCAAGCATTTCTTTGAGATCCAGTTTGATATCTTCGTAGAGTTCCTTATATAGAATTCGGCAGGGTATTCATCAGGACCATATGCCTTGTTGTGTTTAAAGCTAAAGACAACTTAATTTTCTCCAAATCAAAAGGCCTTGGCATAAAAGCTTTATCATCATCATCTAGCTGACTGCAAGTAATATCATCTATCATGAGATTTGTCATAATTGAAGGACCAAACATCTTATAGAACTTTGTGACATGTTTTTATCAAATCTTCATTTCCCAGTATTTCCTCTCCATTATTCATCAAAATTAAAATGTGACCTTCTTTTTCCTTCCACTAGCTTTCAAGTGAAAGTACTTCGTAATAGGCGAACATGCGTGCTTCGTCGCGCCGCATACAGTCTATTTATGAGAGTGTGGTAGGTGTATTGTATTCACTACTAGCAACACATTTTGTTTTGTTTGTGTTACCATAAATTAAATATATGAGCATGTGCAGGGTTGAGTGTTTTAATCGGTACACAAATATGTCACTCACGTGTTAGACATGTCTGATACTGAGAGATCTAGCCTTAGACGCATGAAACAGACCCTTATTTCATATTGAAGCTCATAAGCAACATAGGGGTTCTAGTGTTTCTTCAAGTAAATAAAAAGGTACATCGAGCAAACTTTAAATAAAAATACATCGAGCAATAGACCAAGTTCAGTACCAAAAAAAACTGGCATGTTACATGATCAAGGTAAAAACTAATGATGTCAAAACAAACTACCTTTTGAAGATCACACGATAACCTTGTTCGACTGCCTCAAAATCGATGCTTGCAACTATTTGGATTGTAGAGCTCCAAGAGAAGCCACAACTTTGTATTCAACACTTATAAGTGGCTGGATTATGTCAACACCCGGATTTTTAATCCCAGATGCCTGTTATGTCATTCATCGCAATCCCAGGATTACCATTTTTGCGAGACATAACAGATTGGATATCACAGTACATCATCCATTACAAACCATACATAAGGTCTTACACAAATAAGGATCTCATGATCCAGTCTTAATACAACAAGCAGCAGAAATAAAAGATAAGCATAGCGGTGGGGTCCATCTTTAGGGGCACAGTAATGCCGAATGGCGAATAGTCCTAGTTATCATAGCCGTCCTGCTGGCCATCATCTTGGTAGTCTCCTTCATAGTCTGGCCATGAGAATAGCCAGGGACAAAAGCCATGAGTACTCTTTAAGTACTCGCAAACTACCACTAACAAGTAGTATAGTTCTAAGTTAAAGTGCTAACTCTAAGTTTAACTATAAAGTTAAGTTTGAAACCTAAGCTGAGTTCTGAAACAAAGAAAGATGAAATAAAGTTCTAGAATCACTTAAATTGGGAAGCTAGTGTCATAAACAACCCTGTTGTGGTCAAGTCAAGATTCAACATTCATTTCATAAGTTATTTTGAAAACATCTGACAACGAAACCGTATGGCCATTCCAACTGTCCATAACCGCGGACGCGGCTATTCGAATAGTTTGACACTCTGCAGAGGTGGTACACTTTCACCACAAGATTCGATACATCTATCAGGGATAACCCTGAATCATCATACTTAGTATGCAGATAATCAAACATAACCTTTCCTTTACACACCCTACTATAAGCACCTCTCCTATGAGCATGGCCTCCCAACCATGACCATCTATCATCTTGGGCACTGCATAGGTGGACAACATTGAGAGGTAGCCTCAGCTCAAACCTATCCCGCGAGGGAACTAATACTAATGCATATAAACTTCTGGCTAAGCCTTACCCAATTCAGGTATTGTGGTTGTACGGTAAATTTGGAATGGTGTCGCATCTGAATCCAACCATCAGTTTTGTAAAAGGGCTAAGGCTCATGCCTCAACATTTTCATCATCATAAACCATTTGTGTTTCTCAACACATGTCAAAGCATTTCAATAGAATGACTCATCATTCTAAGGTTTTCACAATTCATTTTCACCAAGTGTTCCCATCTAAAGTGACTCAAGTTTTTATTTAACTCTAAATTACTAGGTTAAGAGTGTTCACTAAGGTGGAAAGATGGGATCAATCTCATGCCATAGAATGACATCTAAAGTTATCTAGATAGGTCAAGTTTTATACTCTTTATGCTACCTTCAAAACAAGTAAAGAACTTTGGGTAAAGTAAAGGAAGTAAAGCTTGAAAATAATACTTGGGGTCAATAATAGTCAAAGTGGTATATCCAAAGCACGCCTAAAGCATCTTTGCTCAAGTCATCTAGCTTAATTCTAGCTTGCTAACAATAGCTTGCATTGTTAATGGTGGCTTGCTAGTATAATACTTGCAAGTGTTAGCTTGCCAATAGTAGCTTGCCTTGATTGGTGCAGTGGTTGAAGTTTTCTTCTTCCTCTTGATAGAACTCCTCCTCCGCGAAAGCTTGGTCGGTACTATCGTCTATAAATACATACGGAGTACACAATCACCAAACAATACTTAACTAGTCTAATTAGCACTCTAAGGCACGCATTTGATGATCTATTATCATCACAAGCATCACAAGTTTTATTAACTAGTTTCATTCTTTTTATTTAGGAAAAGTAATTTCTACTCATTGAAAATTAACTAAGATTTAATATTCACCACTTAAAATATGGGATCATGTGGACACATGTCATCACCACATATTCTAACATGTGGGAATGTGATTTAAAGGTTGGATCATAATTACTTTGGTTTAAGTTCATTATTTAATGTTTTAAAGTGACTAGAAATGCCTATATAGCATTATTTTGGTACTAGTCCAAAGTCACTGCATGTAAACCTTAATATTATTACATATTCAGATAGGTATGGTTAAATGTGATTTTTGGGAGTTGGAATCAACTCAAAAGCTATCATGGTTGATTTTATGAAAATGTTTGAATGTGCAAAAGCTTCTGCCTTGTTATTTTTACTAGGAGAGATCTCTAACTCTAATTGAATTAAATCCAACGGGCTTGGATAGATCTTTTCAGTAGCTTTCTAAAAAAAATTGAATCACTCAATTTGGATTTGTAGATCTCTCTGAATTGATTTTCAAACTAAGGGACAGAACTAGGTTTAAACTAAAATAGAAAAATCCTAATTTGAATTAAATGGGTCGCGCGGGAAAGCTAACGGGTCGGCCCAGTGACACTCTGTGCCTTGAGGCACAGGTGACAGGGGTCCACCGGTGTGACTCATAACACGCTGTGATCCGGCGATGTGGTAGTTAGATTAGAACTAGGATCAACGGCTGGGGATCGTCGTCGACGACGAACAGGTCGCCGGCGAGGACAAACCCTAGCGTCTCGGTGGGGGTGCTCAGGGGGCGTACCAGGGCTCCAGCGACGATGGCGATGGGGGCAAACGAACTGGTGGACAACGGCAAGCTCAGGGGTGGTCGAGGCAGCTCCGGGGGTGGCCGAAATCAACGTCGCCTTCTCCTCCTCTGCTGCGGGCTCCTCCGGCCAAATTCCGGCGAGCAAGTGCTCGTGCTGCTTCGGCTAGAGGTGGGGAAGGACCAGTGAGGTGAGGGGAGTGGAATGGTGTGAGTGGTTTGTGCTAGGGTGGCCTCTATTTATAGCTCGACGAGGCTGACTGACGTGCTAGCGGCGTGGCTCGAGGTAGGGGATGGTGGCTGGTCTCCTGGCGGTGCGCTACGGCTTAAATGCGGGCTTAGGGACGGTGGTGTTTGGTCGGGCGGTGCTCACGCTCTGAGCAACAGAGGCGGCGGTCTTCACGGCGAGCGATGGCTGTGGTCCAATGGGCGGCGAACGGGCATGTCTAGGGTGTTCCTAGGGTCGTGGCGGCGATGATGACGGTGCCGCTGCGGTCGGCGGTGTGTACACACGCAGCCGCACGGCCTGCGCTCGGCGTTTCGGCATGGCGCAGACACTCTGGGCACGGCGCGTTGTGGGTGGTCCACGACTCGTCTGTGCTCGGGGAGGGGACAGAGGGTGGCGGTGAGGTCTGGGCTAGCTCGTAGACATGGCGAGAGAGAGAGAAGGGTGGTCTGCTACGGCGATGGCAAGTTAGGCCGGCGAGCATGGCCTCGGGGTGGCATGGCATTGCTTCTAGGGGTAGGGAATGGGGTGTAAATGGCCTGGTTGGATCAAGTGGAGACAGTGGGAGCAAATGGGGGTCAATTGGGGGCAAAACCCTATAGAAAACAGTGAGCTAGTTTTAGAGTTTGATTCCTGCCTGCCATGTGTTTGTGGAAATGGCCGCAAGAAACTTACTTCTGAATTTTGAAAAGATTTTTGGTGGGTGTGCTAATAGTAAGCTTGAGACTCCGTGGGTGCTTGGGTTTTGAAAATGGAGCTCATTTGAGTGATTTTTGAAATAGTGGGATCTTCCCATATGAACTAGATTCAATTTTCAAATGTCATTTAAAATTAGTGTTTGAAGGTTTTTGGCAGATCACAAAGTGGGTCTTGGTACATCATTATGTGTACTAGCAAGGGGTGCAAAGATCCACAATTGTTTCGGTTAGGTTTTGAGTACTAGGAATAGCCAAAGTAGGCATGTTGATTAAAATGGCACAAATGACCATTTCATTCTTTTATTCATTTTGATTTGTTTTTCTTTGGGATTTGTTTGGGAATGATCTAGATGATGTTTATTTCACCTAAGAATCATTTTACAAGCAATGGATCACTTAATCATGGCAATTCAAAACAACTCCTATTTTAAATGCACACACATATGAATGCTTTAATAATTTTAATTGGAAAAGTTTTTGTTAACCCTAATTTTGATGATTTGGATCTTAATAACCTTGGATTGAAGTTTTAGGATGTTACAGATTATTAAATAATTAGTTTAGTCAATATAAACAACCAGATTACATATATACTAATTCTTGAAGGAGTTATACTTAATATATTCCAAATTATTCACTAGTTCGATAAAATTTAAAAGATGGTATGGCTGGAAGTTGCCATGAATCTTTACATAAAAGCAAGATCTAATATATAATCAAGTTTGATAATTTCTGTACATCAAAATGGAAATAGAAGTTATGACATTTCTTTTGGACCCACTTAGTTGATGGAACCCGCTTGTTCATTAATCATAGAGCATGCTCCAAGTTAAGGAAACTGAAATTTTTGTTAACTCAATGTAGAAATTGTAGAACAACGTAGAACATATACCAGTTCACACAAGCATCTCATGTATTCTCGAGATATGCTAATATATTCAAAAGCAAATTCGGTTGTAGAGCCTAAGAGGGACCAAAATCAACTTTTTATGCTTTGTTTCAGGAATAGATACATGTTAATTATTAAAGTGACATGAAACACGATCATTTCTTGCAAGGCGCGATCATTTCTCGCCTGTTAGCGCTCCACGCTTTCTATTTAGCCATTCTTTCGTTCGGTTATTGTAGATTCTGGATTCTGGCCAATCGCTTTGTGCCACGTCATTGCATGCATCGCGAGCATTCTCTTTTTCAATTCCTTTTTTCCGCCATCCATCCCTGATTTCTCCAGTCAAAGCGGTGAGGATGATGTGACATCTTCGCGTAGTCTCGCATAGGAGCGTCTCTACCCGTGCCCCCGCCTCTCCCTCACTTCCACCGTCCCACGCGCTCACCTCCTCCTTATCTTCCTCACCACCGGCAAAGCGTGACGACAGACGGGTGCGCGATGTCGGAGGTGATGTTGAATCGGTACTAGGCAGGTTCAAGGCGGGGAAGCAGAGGCGGCCAATGCTGGACGCGGGAGCTGGACAGGAGGCAGTGGCCTCGTGAGTGGATGGGACGGAGAGAGCGGTGGTGAGAGGGAGAGCTCGGGGGTGGAGGGGACTTCTCCTTTTCAATTTGTTTTTTCCACCATCCGTCCCTGATTTTTCCAGTCAAAGCGGTGAGGATGATGGGACCTCTTCGTGTAGTCCCGTATAGGAGCGTCTCTACCCGCGTCGTCCCCTCTCTCTCACTCCCACCGTCCCACGCGCTCACCTCCTCCTTATCTTCCTCACCACCGGCAAAGCGTGGCGGCGAATAGGTGCTCGATGTCTGGGCGATGTTGAATCAGTATTAGGTAGGTTCAAGGCGGGGAAGCAGAGGCGGACGACGCTGGATGCGGGAGCTGGACGGGAGGCGGTGGCCTCGTTAGTGGAGGGGTGGAGAAAGCAGAGGTGAGAGAGAGAGCTCGAGAGCGGAGGGGGCTAGGATGGGCGAGAGCTCGGGTGGAGGGAACGTGATCGAGATGGGGTGGGGGTGAAGGCGGGGACAAGAGGGACCAGCTCATAAGATTTCGATCAACATTTGAAACTGCACGATTGAGATGACTCAGAGTGAAAATCAGACGGCCAGGAACACGCGCGCAGGCAGATGGCCTCAAATGGCTCCATTTTAGACTTAAGCTATAGTATAATTTCTATCTCCTTTCAAACCTTTCTCTTTTGCTCTTTGTCTCGACTTAATTTCTTCGTCTTTAAAGTTTTTTCAGTGTAGCATGCGGAGCCACCTGCGGCTCTTTTTTCTTGAACAGATAAGGTACCACTTTCTCCCTTTTTTGTCCAGGGTATCTAGTTCTGCTAGAATCTCATTTTTACCTCTTTTCTATAAGCAGCTTCAACACTGATATGTCATCCTTTGGTATGTCTCCTCAATCTATGTCATGCATGTGGTAGGTTCTTCATTTTCAACTGTTCCTCACAAGGTCATGAAACCCTTCCCTCTCCACCCAGCAATTCTCATATCTAAATGAGCACATGATCAAAGATGTCTCAGCTCAATCCAATCTATTAAGTACTAGATCACTCTACTGTAACTAGAACTTTGTCCAGTTTCTCATAAGTGGGATCCTCTAGATTATTTGCCTAGGTTATGAGTTTAACCTCTTTCAATCCATTATTTTCTATAATGGAATAAAAGATGTGATGAACTACCCCTCAGTTAAACAGCTGCTCTAGTGCCCGGCACAAAAAAAACGCATCTATAATGCCACACCTTAAAAAGATAGCTCGCCTTGATGCAAGATGCATTGTTCTGACGACTTACAAATGAACCTTCAATTCAAACCACTCAACGGAATAAAAAAACTCCACAAGCATGTTAATCATCGACATCACTTGCCAGTAAAAGGTTTGCAACACGACTACATTGAGGAATATATCATACTGGATATTGTCGAATGGCCTAGATGTAAAAAAATGACAGTGCACTCCATATAAATGCACAGCAAATATGCTGCTACTGGCACAACCACACAAGTAAACGATTGAACAAATTTCATTGCATCTCCCTCTTTCCACATCCAAGCAACAAAACAACTGCTACTCCCTCCGATCCATATTATTGTTCTCAACTTTATCTAGATTCGGATGTATCTAGTTAAGTATTTAGACTAGATGCATTTGTATCTAGACAAAGTTGAGAACATTAATATGGATCAGAGGGAGTACTAGAATTATGTGTAGAAATTGGAAAACACTAAATCTATTATCACTACTAGGAATGTTAAAGGGAAAAGATTTTAGGTTTCTTTGTTAGTACCCCAACTCATGACAACTAATTGGTCATCAGATAAAAATACTAATTCTATTACCACTACTAATTGGTCATCAGATAAAGTACTCCCTCCGACCCATATTAGTTGACTTGGATTTGGCTAGATTCGGATGTATCTGTCTAGATACATCCGAATCTAGCCAAATCCAAGTCAACTAATATGGGTCGGAGGGAGTAAGAAAGACAAGACACAAGGGTGGAAAATACTAACACTATGGTATAACACTACTATAACCAGTATAACAGGACTAGGAAAATAATGAAGGAGAGAAAGGGGGTACTGTTGCTACAGAATTCTTAGTAGTCACCAGATCCATATTGATTCATGATTTGACTAGGAAACTGTTGAACAAGGATGTAAGCATTTAAAAGAAATGCAATCGGGCCAGCCATCATCACAATTGCATCTCACTGCAACCAGCATCAGCAGCGTCACCACAATTATCAGCAGCACCATGAGGAGCATCAACATCAAAAACGATGACTTAACAGCAACAACATCATCCACCATGAGTGATCCCGTGCAATATCATTCTAGCGGTAAACTGCAACCCATCTCACGAACAGATAACTAAAAAATGCAAAAACGTTTTGACAAGTTAATACAACAGTATCAAGGTAAATAATGATAAAGTCGAATACAAACCAACAGTATGATTCTGATTGTACTGGAAAATACATCTAAGAAACCACAAGGAACAGCTAGCAACCTTGAATAGCAGCTCAGTGCTACTCCCATCATGCTCAGCCAAATTTTGGCAGTCACCAGTTCTCGGTCATCATAGCACGCTTTACTCCTGACAAAAGATTTTTGTTTTCCAAAGTTAGACACGTAAAAGTGTGCAAAGGGCAACACCGTAACCAGCAGCAGAACCTCAACCGTACCTTGTCATCACTGCCTGGGCTACGAGAGCTAGCACGCTGTGGTGATGGTGAAACACTGCGTGAAGGAGGTGAACCTTTTCCATTGGTCTGCTTTCTGGGACTTCCATCTAAGGGGCTCTTGGGTGGTGTTGGACTCCTGCTGCGTGGTGTTTGGCTCCTGCTGTGTGATTTTGGACTCCTGTTGTGTGGTGCTGGGCTCCTGCTGCGCTGTTTTGGGCTCCTGCTGTGTGGTGCTGGGCTCCTGCTGCGTGGTTTTGGGCTCCTGCTGTGTGGTGTTGGGCTCCTGCGTGGTGCTGGGCTCTTGCGGGTGCTAGCACCACGGCGAGCAGGTGAAGCACTAGCAGAAGAAGACAAATTAGCAGTTCAAAAGATAACCAAGGTTAGAAACTGGAACTAGAAAAAGTGGTTAAGCACCTATGGTATGAGCCGCTCCGACTTCCGCTCCTGCTTCTGCGCTTATCATCATCCCTTGCTCTACGGCGGTTTTTATAGTCAGGGCTTGCACTCCGGCTTGGGCTTCGGCTGTGACGACGATGGTCTCTCTCCCTATCCCGTCCATGCCTTTCTCTGCTTCTGCTGCGACTGCGCCTCCTGTGATCTCTGTCTCTATGGCCATCTCTGTGTCTGATTGGAGCAATAAATGCACTGTTATTACATTGACTACTCAAATTACATAAACCACAACAAAACAAGCAGTGCTTAGACGACACCGGGAAAGAAGCCGATCTTCAGTAGTGGTGCTTTGCAGGCAAGTATTTTTATTCATGAAGACAGCAAATGTCCAAAGGGCACAATTAAAATGTAACCAGGAACATGTTGATAGGGCATTCCACCATTAGAACAATTAAAATATCTATAAGAATATTTTAAACAATGTCTGTGAACTCCAAATGTACTGTAAATGGAAGAAATTAAGTTTCACCTTGGCCTGGGGCTACGGCTTCTTGACCTGTCACGCGATTTCTCGACTTCCTCAATGACCCTTCCTTTACGGCTATATGAATTAAAAGAACACATAAGCAATAACGAATAAGTAATGAAAATTATGGCCCTTCAATCTACATGAGTGGGACTAGACTAAAATGAATCATACTACAACTTACAAGCAAGACTTTGAGGAAACTAACAAAAAGCACGATAAAAGTATAATTTCCATTCTTTAATAAAGCTTAATAAATGAGAAATAATGCAAATATGGAAAACAATGCTCTATAATCGTAACTGCAGCTACAAGAAGTTCATGAGTATTATAACATCAGAACTTCAATGTTTCACCAGCCAGTCATAGTCCCATCAGATGCACATTACAGCTAATTATTTTTCACTGACACTAATCAAATATTCAAAATCAAACAAACAGTATTTAAAGAAAAGATTATTAAGAATGATATAAAATCCCAGATCAGCAACATAGCAATCACACAACGAACGCTCTAATAGCATAGAAAAATAACCACATAAAAGTTGGGTCAACTGTTCATACACACTTTTGTCAACAAGTCCTAAGTTTATCGGTATCTTTTATTCTAAGAGGGCAACATTATTATTTTATGACATTGTCTATTTATACTTCTACTAGGCTTACGTGGAATGGAACTTAAACATTGATATTCACAATCCAATAATATACTTATCAAGGCTGATAGATGGTAGTACACAAAATAACAAACACAAAATTCCTGGAGTGACATGGACCATTTCACCAGATCAATAAACCATGTGCAAATATGATCCCAGTACCTAATCATTGAATACAGATCCAGGCCACATGAAATCAAGATGACTTATGCAACCCACCCCAAAACAAACAAGACATGCAACCTGATAGCTAGTATGTTCACAGAAGTAATTACCTACCGAAATGCATATGACACGATACAAGGAATGCAATATGATTGGAAGAGTCCCACTTACATTGGCTCTGCATTAGGGCCATACTTGGCAAACTGCACCATGATGTTTCTGCCATCCACATTACGCCCTGTGCAAACAGTAAGAGTCAGCCATACAGGCACCCAAATTGTCCACGAAACAAATGGGGAGTCTGGTGACCCACCATCGAGCCGATCTACAGCCTTCTGGGCCTCATCCGCGTACTTGTACCGTACGAACGCGAAACCCCTAGAGTCCCCAGTCCTTGAGAACAACCATAAATTTCAGAAGGAATCCATCGACATCTAAAAAAGTAACAGCACAAAATGCCCAGGGCCGTGCAGCTCCTCACCTCCGATCCCTCGGAATGAAGACGTCCACGACCTTGCCGTAGCGGTCGAAGAGCGGGTGTAGGTCGTCAGCCGTTGTTCCTGCGGAGGAGTATGGCGGGGGGAGCGATTAGACGGAGCGAACACGTCGGGGGAGCGATTCGGCTAGGGTTAGGGTTTCCTCACGGAAGCTGATGTTGAGGACGAGGAGCGAGAAGGTGTCGCGGATGTCCGGCGGGCCCGACCTCCCGAAGTGCGACATCACGCAGTCGCCTCCGCCGCCGGCGAGGCCTAGGGTTTAGGGCTCCGGCGCCAAGAGCGACGGGGACGGGAGCAGCGGAGGGTGGAGCGAGAGAGCGCAGCGCAGTGGGAGTGGGTTCGGCGAGTATCGGCAGGCAATTAGTTTCCGTGTGATTTTTAGTGTGCTGTAGTGGGCTCACAAAAGAGTCCACAAGGCGCGGCCTTTGATGGCCCATTTAGCGGCCAATAAAAAAATGTTTGAATGGTGATCAAAAGTTTCCCTACCAATATTTTTTTCATGACAAAAAAGTCGTTCATGTTTGGATGATGGCCAAATATTTTGCATGTCAATGATCTTATGCCAACCTTAGTTCATTCTTCGGCCAATTTTTGTTAAAATTGAACACATCTGCATCAATGGAGTATCATCATCTCTTAAAAAATAAACATCTTATCGTGTTAGCAATCCCTGGTTCAGCGAGTAAAGCTTATTTTAGATTACGTTCCAAAAAAAATAGCCTACTTGACATAAAGGGTGGGCACTCTCGGCTCGGAGGTAGACACTCTTTTGCTCCAATCCCGCCATCACTTTGAATTTAGTATGAAATTGTATACTTACAACCTCAATGAATATAGTGGGGCCGGTGCATGGTGAACGGAAGGGTTCGTCAAGCCATTTCTCACCTTAACCCCTATACAAAATAGGAAGAATGGTTTTTAAATTAAAATTGTTATTATTTAGTTATTTATTGTAGATTTGCAATTCTTATAGTTCTTACTATTTTTTACTTCTATTATTGCTGAGCCATAGTAGCTATTAAAGAAAGTATAATAATATGGAAACAAGATCAAACGGAAGATAAAAATCGGTTTATAAATGAATCCCAATTTGTGGAACATTATTTATGGGTCCATTGGCAACAATATTTGTTGGATTCTAAGTCGCCCACTTCTTCAAATCCTAAGATGATGACCTTGTTTTTTATGATTTACTTTGACTATCAATTTGACCAATAGTAGCTAAGGACAATGTCATAAAAATTAAATCATTGAAGACTTTTCGTGTATACAAATTCAAAGGTATAATATTTAGACATATAAAGCCATGTTGTGTTGGTATGAGTTGATGTACAAAGTTGAACTTCGACCAAGTAAATAGGCCTGAGTGGGTAGCTCCATACATTTGCACAGCAAAATCTTGCGAGCAAGGACTCATTGTAATATACTAGATTTAGGGGTGTGCCTTGGTGCACGACCCCATTGCTTGAACCAATTTAGCATTAATAAATACGCAAGAAATAATACGTAGAAGTCGGCACAATCAAATTCGTGAAACAAAAAATACATGTGTATTTGCTTGCATTCTTTGAAGCAAACAATCATCCGATTTAATAACCGTATTAACAGCCAAAATAGGTTGAAGAAGTCATCCAATTGTGCACACTAAAAAGATAGAGATTTCATTGCTCCATAGAAGAAAACATCTCATAAAACAAAACCATAGGAAGTTACAGGAAGTTTGAACTACATTTGACACCTCCACACTACATAACCTCACACTAAATAGGTAGGCCCCGGCCATGGTGGCGAGGGGAGGAGGCGATTCGACGTTGCATCGATGGTTGGGATCTTCTGCTCGGGGATCTTGGATTGAAGGTACTGCCTGGTCTTCACCATCTTCTGCCTGCCCGATGGTCTGGAAAAGTCTTTTAGCTCTCACTCCTCGGGGTGGGCACTCCTGCGGTGTTCAAAGCCCAATGTGGCGAAGGTGGCGACGGTCATTCGATGGTGGCTGGAGATGTGCTTCTTCTAGATCCGATCCCGGTACTTGGGTGGTGACGATGAGGACGATGGGCTTGATCGCGTTTTGGAAGTACGGTGTGTGGTCTTCTGGGTCCATGTTGTATTTTCCTTTTTTTTGAAGTCGTTTGTAATCGGTTTCGCCATTGCTAGAATTTCATCAGTTGTTATCTCAAAAAAAATAGGTAGGCCCCCTCTTCACTGGGGGCACCAGGAGGCGATGGTAATATGTTCTATGGATTCAAGGCATATGATAAGAACCTACATGATTTTCCAAAAGCCAAACCACCAAAGTCAAATTCACTGTTCAATATCACTCAGTAGGCAGACATTTATCAGAACTTACATAATGGAACCACTGCAAAGAAAAGAAGAGCAGATAAGTTAAAAAATAACTAAATAGATAATAATGAGTCATAAATATAATACAAATTCATATTTGCCAAATTTAGTGCTCAGTCCATGCACTATTTTTTTTTAAATTGATTCCAAATGTCGTGTGTCAAATATGTTCAAACCATGGGGCTGGTACTAAAACCATGAATTGGATTCAAACAGTTACACATGTTGGCATAAGCAATACACATTTAGATAACTCACCTAACACCAGATCACTTCTTTTGGCCTATGCATTTACTACATGAAGAAAAATTATTAGGAATTTTATGCGAGACATTGCATCTTCCTATATCCTATCAAGATGCTTCCATGAACTTTTAGATAAAAAATTCATGATCATTTCATATATGGATACACATCAAATCAACAATATATGAAAAGCAAATAATAAAGAAAGTAGAATGCTTCCAGGATTTCATACAACAAACCAACCTTCTGTTCACCACAAATTCAGAAGGGAGAAGAGTTCCTTGAGATCATCCTGGATAATTGAAAAAAATTAGACAAAAACAGAAAATACTTCAAACATAAACAATCTCTTCTGGTATATAGACACAGAAAATAGAAGCTACTTCCAGGAACAAACGCTCCTTTGACATATCATAATGTAATGATATATACCATCATGTGAACATTAGTGATACACATTAAGTGGGTTTTCCTGTAGATGATGTAAGGTGCAGATGGTATAACCAGTTCAACAGTTCACTCCAAAACTTACGTTTCTAAGCTATGTACCACAAAATAGAAAACACATTAGATTTTGCGTACTATAACATACAAGAAAATGACACCTTCCAGTTGACCAAGATAGGATTTGGCAGTATAATGAGATGTGGTCCATAATTCCCTTTAAACTCCATCAAGTATGCCATCAATGCCATAACCTGTATAAGCAAAAGGTTATAATGTACAAAAACAGTATTTAAGATGAAAGTATGTTTTCTGCTGGAATTTTGTACTATATATGAGGAGACATGCCATGTACCATGATCATATAATATGAGACACAAAGCAGCCAACTGACTCTGCTTTTGTTAGTCCATCCATCCAAAAATGTTCAACATGCTTAAATAAAGAATCAACATAAGAATGTTCTTATATATAGAAATAAATGATCAGGTATGGAGAAAAGTAGCATCACCAAAAGTATCTTTTATTTCTTATGCACATCCTTAAACATATATTTACATCATTGAGGAAAACTGCTAACAATCTGGTATACCTAGGGACGGTGCACTGTTTGTTGTCATCGAGACTTTTCCCCAAGCACTGTCTGTGGTGACCCAGCATACCACTGCATGATGTAGTACACTATAGTCGTTGACATAACACCAATGAAACACCGTTCACTAGTATTACATCCCTCAGAGTGGTACAACAGAAACACAGCAGGTCCAAGACATGACTATAGATTACAACTCGACTCTTTACAAAAGATCCAGAGAACATTCTAGGTTAAAGAGAGAGAAAGAACTTCTTATAAAGAAGAACCAGAAATAAGAATTCAGAACTATCTAGTAACTAAGACTAGTATCTAAACTATTTGGCTTGCCATTGCTGTTATTGCAATGCTCTATAGAAATAGGTTTTATGGCTAGAGAATCTACTCCTATCTAAACCGACACTTTATCTTCACTTCAGCTGATGTAAATGTTAACTTTATTGAAGAACTTGAGTTGTCAATGATGGTTTCTTGAGCAGAAATTGATGTTGACGTCGTATTCAATGGCTTAGAACCTAGCAAGGGTTAAGAAGGTACAGTTGAGTACGAGCGTACTCAGCAAGTTCACTAAAAAGGAGTGTATGATGCACTATCTCTACAGCCACAGACCATAGGTCGTAGGAAATGCAGGTTTTCGTAAACATTTCTTCAAAGGTTGCTTTTATTCTAAAAACTATGTCCGATAGCCTTCACAGGTTGACCAGAACCTTCGTAGGGTTCCTTTCCTGCCGTGTTCGTAGCTCCTTCCCGGAACAAGGAGTAACATGTTACAATTCTTACACTCTGCAGAGGTGCGTCACTTTTCCCACAAGAGACCTTAGCCTTGTTGCACAACCAAGTCATGAACTTGTCCATACTTCCTTGGTATGGGGCCTAGTCTAAGATCCAAGCCAATCACTGCCCTCTCTGCGACCCCATATGTCTGCACGATCCTCCAGGGCTGACTACACCTCTGTTAAGCCTCCAACTAGGGCAAGCTATAACCCTGGTGAGTTCCCGAAGACTCTATGAGTTGGTGATACTCCTGGTAAGCTCCATAAAAGGTCTGACTATACCTCCGGCAGCCACTCATAAATAATCTAGACACCAAAATTGTGGGGCCTAAGGGTGCCCACCCATATGTTGGATCCATACCAGGAATCCCAACGTCACGATAAGGTCATCTTGCCTCCATATGAAAGAAAGAAAATACAGCTGACTTCTCCATCCCATTCCAAATCTCATGGTTAACGCGTGATATACGACGCTAGAATCACTGACGACATTGGTTGTTAAGTCCTAGATGATATATTACTATACAATGGCGTTTCCATTGCTAGTTATTATAGATTAGCTGATCACCCTGGATCAGTAACCTATATTTCCAGTTAATTGTGAAAATTGTGTTTTCGACCTTTTTTGAAATGCAGGTGATGACACAGTTGAGTTACAAGCATAGAAAATAATCAAAGGACATGAGCAAGTTGTGAACTTGCCTTTTGTGATTGCAAGATTATGCACTCACGGTCTTCAAGACAATAGAAGATCCAAATTCTGTAAATAGCATCATTGGTCCGGTAAGGACTAATGTTTAAAGAAGCAGGATACAACGATGCATAAGTAATGTAATGCAATTTGATAAACGCGAATCCCCGGAATAGTCGTATCTAATCTAGGGTTTGGAAACTGGGAATGAATTCTTTAGAATGTGTTGCACTTTTATAGCAGATTCACACTTGTGCTTCTTATTAAGGCTTGTGAGAGTGCGTGTGAAACAATAAGTAATTATAACAAGTAATATGCAATAGTAAAGCACTCAAATGATATGGTATCTGAAATACTTCTTAAACAAGATTAAGATTCCATTAGAGTTTTTAAATAGGTGTCAAGGATTACTTTTAATGTTTCTTAAAAGAATAACTTTTGAGGAAAACATTACTTTACAAAGTAAAAAGTATTTAAACTTAAGGCTAATACTATAAGGTTTTCTTATTACTTATAAGTACTAAAGTAGGAAACAACTAGTATTGTTGATTTTACAATTGATAAAATACTTCTAGAGAGTAAAACTTATTTAATTTGAAATGGTAGTTTTAGTAGGTATAACTGAAAATGGTTAGACTTATGTTAACTTCAATTAAACATTATTTGAACTTGTTCTTACGTTTTTAGACTTTAAACAAGTAATGCTAAAGGTAATAGTAAGCACTTATATATTTTTAATGAATTAAAATAAAATAAAAGGGTTTAAATAAGATTTATTAGACCTTTACCTTTTATTTTACTTCAAAAGTATGAGTTGGTATTTTTAGTGTGTATATTTCATTTTTGTGATCATTTTGGTATATTATAAGTATTTATGTGAATTTTAAATAATAAGATATGATTTTTATAAGTTTTATCACTTTTAAATACTAAATAAATAATAAATATTAGTTAAGTGATATAAAAATAATTTAAACAAGTTTATAAGTCTTGATTTTGTTTTTCTATAATTTTTTATACATTATACATTTTTATGGATTTTAAATAATAAAAACCTTATTTAAGATTTATCCCAAATAGTTTATTTACTAATTATATTATTTAAGTTGGAAAATAAAATGTGATAATAGGTTTATAATATAGAGTTTATTTTTCTGAACATTTTGATATATAATATATATTTTTCTGAATTATAAAACAAAAGATATAGAATTTATAAGATTTAACCTTTTTATTAATTCCTGAAAATACTTTATATTTGAATTTATATTGATTTACTATTTATTAAATAGACAATACCTTTTTATACCGAACAGCTATCTAGCCATAGACACTGACCAGTGGGGCCAGGGCCACGTCGGCACGACACGTTGGCGAAGACCAGTCAAACGACTTTTGACTTTTGCTACTAACCTATTTCTACCCAGTTTCAATGACAAGCGGGCCCGGGGCCACGTTGACCACTCACGCTGGCGCGAACCAGTCAAAGATGATGCAATCAGACGACCACTCGCCGGAATCCCACCGGAGTACGGCGGCGATGCTGAAAAACTGCACCATGGACCTTTTAAAGTGATGCTTTCGAACGAGTAGACGACGCTGAACACTATCGTGCCGGTGCCGCTCATAAACGGTCGCCGGAAAACAGGACACGACGGTGTCCGATGGTGGTGCACGGTGAACGACAGCTATGGAGCACACGCTAGCGAATCAGAGGCTACAGAGAGACTCGCAAGCTAACCGTGGTGATGTTGGGAACGATGAGGAGACCGGAGGAAGTCAGAGACGACGAGACAGACCTTGTCGGAGTCGAGGAAGAAGATGTCCTAGGGCTCGATTCTGTGGACCCTAGTTCGATTCCTTCAGCGAGGCAACGTAGTAGATCATGGCGGAGCTCTTGGGCCACTTTTCCAGCCACAGGACGGCTCAGAGCATCGGCGAATTGGGGTGGTCGAGGGCTAGGGTTTCGGCCATGTGCAGTGAGAGGAACAGAGAGCGTGTGCGAGAGGGAATGGATGAGAATGAGGACAGGGTACGACACGGTGGCGTTCTTATCCCTCCCAGCGACCGCGACACCGATCTTGGCGCTTGCCGGCGACGAGGAAGCGACCACCGAGCTGCTTCGGTCGTTGCGCGAGGTGGATGACGGAGATAGGTCGGACGAATGGGTATTCGGGCTGGGCTACTACTGGGCTGTGGCTCAGTGAGCGAGGATTTCCGGAGGGTGCACGTAGGCGGCAGCTAGGCGAGAGAACAAGTGGGTTGTGGGCCGAACGACTGGCTGCCCTTTTTCCTTTTTTTATTTTAACTCCAATTTCCGTTTTCTTTGCTATTTATAAATTCACTTCTAATTCGATTTCTACAAAGATTTAAAATGTGTAGAAACTTTATAAGTCATGAATATTATTATTTGTAGAATTTATAATCATTTTCTATTAATTTTTTTATTGAGCAACAAAATATATTCAGAAATATATGAAAAGTTCTTTTTATTAGGAAGTATTAATAGAGATTAGGGTTTTAGGGATTTGTTACTTCTATGCAAATCGTATAGAAATGTTCTTGTTTTCACCATGGTAAGGGTTATGGTCTAGGATGTCTAATAATATAAATGGAATTCTATTATATCCTAGACTCATATAAGGATTAATGGAATAAACCTTTTTTAATGAATTAAATCTTGGGGTTCATAGATTGGTGGTTTAAATTTCATGGTTCTCCAAAACTTGGAATTTCCCTGATGAAGTTCTACTTGCATAATAATGTTTATAATTATCATAAAACCATTTTGGTTAATTCTTATACATGGATAACAACAATGAAGATGCTCATCTACATATAGTTATCATGGCTTCTGAGAGGATTCAATAACTCATATTCAATTATAGGTATGGACAAGGATCAAGGTTTAGGGATACTACTTCTAAATCCATGAGTGAGTTTGATATCTCCACATAGAGTCAGATCTTTGAATTACTTAGTAATGTGATCATGATAATTCTATCATTCTAGGTTTCTATTAGGGTTTAAGACAATCAGCTGGGCAAGGCTTTTTCAACTCTCACCTGGTCATCTAATTACCTAGGAATAGGAAATGGTTTCACTATCCATTTGATTCCAGGGTTTCGAATAATAAAGTAGACATGGGTCTTGTCATGGTTGGATGTACATGTAGCTAAAGGTTTCTAAAGAATTCTTACCTCAATACTTCACTAAGCTTATCTTGAGATAAAGAATTCCTTTCCTAAATATACTCTAGATATCTCTCTTATCTTATTCACAAAGATCACATCTTCCTGAATAAGACAATTATCTGACTCCACCATATCCATCATCATATGATGACATGGTCATGCCACTTCAACATTACTCCATTATTACTCCTAGTATATAACTCTTCTTAATCAATTACCATTGATACACCTATCAATGTAGCTACTGCTAACTCCATCTATTAACTTCCTCAAATCCATCTTGCTACTACTTCCAAGGGTTGGAAGACTAGAATCCTCACTATACATAACAAAGGATATCAATCCTTTGAATTAGGTATGGTACTTCTCCCATAATACAAGTTGTCCTTATATTAACTTGGTTAAGCTACTATGCCTCCAACTACTCCATACAACTTATCAAATACTTCATCATACTCTAGCTTGACTTCTAATGATCAAGCTAGATGATTCAGCTTACTAGGACTTGCCTAACTTGGTATATTCATAACTCTTCTTCAACACCTAATCATCTATTCTCAAGTGACTTGAGAATAATGACCTCCATCCTTTGATCATACAAAGCTTAGGCTTCTAATTGTTTGATCAAGATCTATACTCAACTAAGTAGTAAACTTGTATTAGTCTCTCCATAGACTTATCTTGTTAAGCAAGCTTATTCTAAGTCCATATCCCCTTGTCCTAACAAGATTGTTATCTAATGTACTAATACTACTAGCTTACTCATAGCTCCTCAACTACTATCTAAACTCTTGGGTTTAAATACTTCTTCTAGTTAACTCAGGAGTGAGTTAACTCCTCCAACATCAAATGGTTTGATCTCCACTAAGGATCACCTTCCATTGATGATGGTACACTCAACCATATATAGTTCCTCCTTCTTATTAATTAACTTAAGGTCTTTCGAAGGTTTATATAATAGGTCAAAGCTAAAGGTTAACAAGTGCTAGGTCAAGAATTGGTTGCTCAACAGTGATGATCATCTGACACTAGGACTTGGCTAAATAGGAATGTCACCTCCTAATATCATATTAAGGATATGTGCTAAATGGTCTTGGCTTGACTTCCCTTTCTACTCTATTTGTAATAAGATCTAATGTTTAAGAACTACCATGGTACCTATGATAAGAGTAGCTATGGCAAACAAGTGTTTCAAGATTTAGTTATAGAGTTTCTTTACTTAAGTGATATGCTTAACTTAGTATTCAGGGTTTGTGGTAGACAATACCTTGATATCATCTTTAGAATATTAAGTATTCATCCTTGAGTTGTGGCATGGAATACCATGTAATGATCTCTAGAAGATCTAGTACTCCTTATTAAGTAGTGTGTTGTGACTTAGTTTTATTACATTTGATCTACCCTTAGATCAAATTATATTACCCAAAGATAAGGTTTTAGCAAAGGTCATATTAAAACTTATCGCAGTCAACTTGATGATCTACTTCAGTTCCATAAAGTTAAGAGAAGCTTCAATCATTTTGACAAGTTTTATTTAAAAGCGCAAAAAATACCCGGATTTTCTATGCATGAATGCAATGCACACACCTGTGTTCAGCTTATTTCTAAGCTCTAATGCTGGGACGTTACACTGCCAGAACCTGTCCAGCCACCATGAGTCATGTGCCGATCATACTTGAGCTGCTTGGCACTTCCAATGAGAGCTAAATTTCCAGTGGTACACCCCCAAAACTCAGAGGGAGCTAACAGACCCTTCCACTTCATAGTTCTGTAGCAACCCAACATGTAGAAAAGAAAGTAGGAATTTAAATACAAAACTTCTGAATTGTCTTGAACACAATAAGATAACAATAGTTTTTAATATGGCTATTGTATAAAAACAGAATGGGAAAGACCATGATTGGATCATACAACACATCAATAAAAATTAAGGCATAAGATAACCAGAAACTTGCCTCATCTAATATACGCGAAACCGAACTTTCTCTCTGAAAACTAAATACATGTCTCATCTTATTCCATCATGTTTTGTATGGAACCATGACCCTAGAACATGTAGGAGAAAAAATATAAAAATGGTTAATCCTTCATCAGAACAAACTGGACGTTCAAAAGTTCAGATTACCGATGTCACAATCTCATTAAAAAACTATTACCATGTGCAACATTGTACATGGTGCAAAAATATTATGAATCCATTCAACCTATATAAACTATGTTTTTGAGAACCAAAAATTCCATGGTATTAACATATATGGATGTAATATGATGTGCATCTGAAATTATGACCCAAATACAAAATTGATGCTGCTTTCATTTCTTCAAATGGTTCGGCAACATCTTCACTGTTACTGGAAATGGATAGAAGTATGTCATTTGTTAAAAATTGGTTCGGATATGAAATTTTTCTCCTCGCTATAATACCACGAAGCTAATCTTTAATATCATGAGAAGGGAAATAAATGTTCAGCGAAAGCAAACCAATAGTTTTCACATCCACACTACAGTTTTAAACTACCATCTATGCAGCTAGATTAAAGCCACTACTCAAATGCCAAAATTTAAACATGTGACAATATATCTTGATTTATATGGGGTTTGATGTACATCATTAATTAGCTATGCAACCGACACTGATGTCTAAAGAATTTCAACAAGCTATAGAAGAACATTCACTCGGTCGTTTACAAAGAGAAATAAACAGAAGGACAATCACATAAGAGAGCAAAGCGTACCTTCTAGAAGTGATACAGATCTAAGTATGGTATATGCTCTTTGCAAGCCACTTCAAAAGAGAAATCTGAATGATATAAAACAATGAGGAGTGTCATATCTTGCATCATGCGGCCATAACACAAAAAACATGTCAATTTTCCTAATTGCTACAAACAGTAAACAAATCTACTTGTGTGTGTAAGTACTACAATACCCAAACTTTAAGTATGGGCTTATTACATCAAATGAGCTAAAACTTTCTGAAATAGTAATTAAATAAATTGTGCAGTAGGTTTTGTAGCAAGTAGAAAATGATCTATGACATGTTGGAACAAAATGATACATCTTCAACACAATAGCAACAAGCTCCATTGGAATATAATGATTTGCACTTGCAGACTTGATAACCTATTCCATAGCTATCAAAGACCAGGGGATACTTAAGAGTGGCCTACAAACAACCTCCTTGCCCATCATGTCAAAGAACAGAAGCTCAACCTCACCACACTACCATAGTCATCAAGTCCCGCGTAGCAAATCCAATACCTAGGGGGGAAATAGAACTGATCAGTAACAGGCTAACAAAAACAAGATATTTTTCAATAGCAGGCACTCAAAGATTATCACCTAGTCAATGCGCCTTCACAACAAAGTTTGGATCAGAACATATATTAGGTTTCATATGGAACCAAATATTTATTGCAAGCTATACGGGAAGAGAACTTCTGGTGTTGTATAAATTGAAGAACCTAGTTTTCTGCAGACAAATAACCATGCACTAAAATGCAATAAATAATAGTAATTTTCCGTCTTGAGAAGCACAAATACAAAATGCAATTATTAGTTGGAAGTGAAAAGTAGTACATATTCCGTTCCTAAATCTATCTAGGAATCAAAATCTTCATAAAGTAGAAAACTTGGTTATTAAGTACCAACTATAGCTTCCTTGTTAAACTTGAGAGGCAGATACACAAAATGCAATTTTTAGCGGAAGTGAAAAGTAGTACATATTCGGTTACTATCTAGGAATCAAAATCTTTATAAAGTAGAAAACTTGGCTATTAAGTACTGAAAAGTAGTACATATTCGATTGTGCATATTTGTACCACCAGAGCAAAAGCAGTTCTGTTTATCTTATTTTTCATGGCCTGGTCTTAGAGGCTAATATAGTAAATTCTATTTTATCTTGGAAGTAGTACACAATGTGAGAAGAAATGTTTACTTACTATTCAACATATTGTAAACCAAACATACACCCGTAAATGAGCAAACTAAGGGCGAGTGTGCATCATTTTAATGGTCAGTTGTGATATATCCAATATAATTAATGAATATGCTTTGCTGTTGTGTACTGCAACAAAGAAATTAGTTATACGTGAACATTACTGTAACCTGCACTACTCTATTTTCTTTTAAAATCTCAGCACTGAAAGATCATAGGAAAAGCTGGACGATGCAGACAATAAGAAACTATGAAAAGGACATACTGCATGACATGAGTCCATTATTCAGAGAGTTGTTAGCATAAAACTACCACTTTGCGAGCAAAATTTCGAAAATCTACCACTATCCAGAAGATATAACAACATCAGAAGCTGGAGAAGCCTTCGAGTACAACAATTAGGGATCCTTCATGGGAATGCAACTATGATAAACAACATGAAAATGGATATGATGTTGTTTTAGACATATTACCTTTTGAGCACCTCAACCACAATGAAGAAGAGGAAACTAAGAGATAACTGGCAGCAAAGTCGTTGTAGCTGCAGGCTCCCGTGGCAGCCACACCACCGTCTTCCTGCAGCCCAATAAAGATGCAAGTACACCAAATAGAAGCTATTGTGATAATTAAAACTTGATAGTTCAGAAAATACTACTCATATAAAGATGCAAGGACACCACAATATGCAGGCTGCAATGGTTCAAAAATAATAGTGAAGCACTAAAACTCAGAAAGGGACGGTATATTTCCATAACTGAAGTTATAATCCACTTTTTCTTTTCAGTATACATACCAAACTGAATCACCTTCTAGCCCCCAAAAACTTAGGGAAAAGCTCATTAGTAATTTAAAGCACACAAAATTTTAGCCAAAGTGGGTATATTGGTAGCATCAATCATTCTAGTAATGTAATTTGCAACTCCCAGAACTACTGCAGCTACTGCATGTAACCTGCAAGCAACAAAAGTATGCTATAAGCATAGAATTCAAGGAAAAAAATAATAGATACTAATCAGCAGGAGTCCCACAAAAAATTGAACCAAAAATATTATTCAATTATTACTAAGCAGCGCCTTAAATCCCTGAACTCTCGATCGAGACATTTTATTTGATTAACACATGGTAGAAAGTAATATGGTGTAGTGTCAAATACATTGCTTTCACCGTTTCACCTACATTCAGCAAAATATTAGTGAATAGAACACTGGTATTCAGGCAAACTGGCAAAAAATCAATATTTTTCTTACCATACACAAAATTGGGCAACTGCTAATAAATGGTCATATCAGGTATTTTTCTCATATTTTGTGGTTTCTCTCTGATCCAGCACCTCTAAAGAGAAATGCATATAACAAAAGAAAACATTTAGAAAAGAAAGTAAATCTCCATCGTCATAAGAACTTGGAAATATATCATATCTGGTCGAGTGACTGCTGATATATTTTTAAACTCTGAATACAATGGTATTATAAGTCAGGTTTAACCAACACCAAAGTTAACACTTATGAAAATTGTAGAAAAAATACTGAAAATACACATATAAGATGAAGATTTTACCTTGTTAAGGAATGGAATTCTATAAAAATAAATTACAACCCATGAGTTGAATACCATTTAGAAACCACTATGATCTCCTTTAAGATCTGGATACCTGAAATCAAAAATTCTATGCGGCTTGTGTGATTGTTGACCAAAATTGTTCAACCAAATAAGAAGAAAACTCATAGCATCAACCTTTGTCGCGGTACAACTTGGTGTGATCGACATCGAGGACGTTGTCGTGCTCATATAGGAGATGATGATGACGACGACCACAACATGGAAGGCCATTTTCTGCAGCATACACTTGTGCAGGAGTAGCGCGAGCACTTCCTTGAAAAAGAAGAGACAAATTAACAAAAAATTCTATATTAGAATGGTGAACTCAGATAAACCATCAGAACAGAGTTTAAGTTTATATAACCAACAGAGGATACAATCAAGGTAAAATGAGCATATCATGTGTGCTATTTGTTATCCTTACCAATGAATCGGACCCAAATTTTCATAGAATTTCGTTGCCTACAGAAGCATAAATTCTAGAACAACCAGAAGGAGCATCAATTTGCCTCTTACATGAAATAAAATCTACCAAAAGGAAACCTGATTTATTCCATTGACATAACCATCATATAAAACATGACCCATAATACAAAACTAAACATCTGAAGGGAAATACATTACATGAAGACTGCTGAATTTTCCTTACAATGAATTAAGAATAAAATAGAGAGATGCACCATGACCACTGCTAGTTGAGCGGCCTGAAATCCACCCGGAGATGGAGATGACACACTATTCCTGGTGAGAGAGAGAGTACCAGAGCGCCCTATGAGGGACAATGGAGCTTAGCCTGGAAGCGGTAGCCACCATCCTCTCCTTCCAATGTGCGGCATGACACGCAGCCATGCGAGGCGCTCTTCCTAGCAACGACACGACAAGCAGCGATGGAGCGGGCAGAGTGCTGCGCTCCTCTCACGGCCACCAGGCGCTCCTTCCAATGACAGCACGGCGTGCGGCGGCGGTGCGAGCAGCGGCATGTGCTGCTCCTGCCGGCCATCAGCTGATCTCTCAGCGACGTCATGGTGCGGCGGGTGCGGAGCTGCAGCGCTGGCGCTGCTTCCCCGGGTGTGGCGGTGGTGGGCTTCGCAAAACTGCTCTACCCACCAGCCAGTCTCTTGACGATAGAACGGTGTGCAACAACATAAGGACAAGGGCGACGACGCAACGCTGGGGGAGGAGAAGGCGCTGGCAGCAGCAGACGACGGAGCTCGAGACCCACTGGCGGCGCGATGGGATTGGAGGAGGCGGTGTGGACGGACCTATCGGGAGGCGGCTAGGGTTTTCACCCTCACGCCTAGCCTTTTTGACCCCTGGTGAATGGAGCCCATGTCCCTCTTGCCCCTCCCGCTTACTAGGCAGCTGCACCCCGCAAATAATATTAGCGTGAGGTTAAAGGCCTGAGAGAGAGTTAATGGACTCACCGACAGTGGCCTCAGCGGTGTACACGCAACAGTTTAGTAAACGGGGGTAAAAAAGTCTAATTGTGATCTCACGGTCCGGATTAGCTGCAGGACCCCGATCTGAGGGCTCAAATGCACTAATTGTTGTGGTTAGAGCCAGGAGGTGCCCCTATTATACTTTTAGATACATGCTCGGTTTTTTATATTTAGAATATCTTTAACACAACATTTTGAATTTCCTGAATAAAGCGAGAAACAAGCTTCCCTCCTCCACACGAGAAGCATTGTTTATTGTCAAATCCACATGAATACATTTCGAGCATTATCACCATCGATAATTATGTAAAGGTAGGTTTATGAATTTTCTTTGACTGATTTCTTGTTATTTTCTACGGTGACCCAACACATCATCACCATTGATAATTATGTAAAGGTAGGTTTTTGAATTTTCTTTGACTGGTTTCTTGTTATTTTCTACGGTGACCAGCACGCCTCTACATATTGTAGCACGCAAGTCGTTGGCATAACACTCACTGAACACCATTCTATGAACATTACACCCAACATAGTAGTACATCAGAAGAAACATCACAGGCCCAAGGTCTGACTATTTTTAGCATAAGTCTTTACAAAAGATTCTCAGAACTTCCATAAAAGAGTACTCATCAAGTCCTTGTTGGAAATATGCCTTAGAGACAAATAATAATATGGATTATTATCATGTTTCATAAAGTTTATGATTAAGTTTTATATCATGCTATAATTGTATTGAAAGGAAACATCAATACACGTGTGATATATAAACAACCAGTAGTTCCCGGTGAAGCTCTAGTCACAGGTTCATTGGTCAACAGATGATCAAGGTTTCCTGATCATGTGGCATTTATGCTAGTTGACAATGGAGTCACCTCACTGCGATAATAAGATGATGAGCTATACCCAACCTAAGC
Organism: Avena insularis; assembly: GCA_023614405.1. NCBI lineage: Eukaryota > Viridiplantae > Streptophyta > Magnoliopsida > Poales > Poaceae > Avena > Avena insularis. Next base: position 72,302,277 of record CM042692.1, on the reverse strand, counting down.
ATCGTGACCTGATCATGTCATGAAGTTCAAGTTACGATGATTAGAAAAGACCTAGTGTCCTATTTCTTAGACCGTGTGACCATATCAATCACTGTTACCCAAGGATACTTAGATAACATCAAACGTCATCTGGTGATATGGTGATCATAAAGGTGTGTTCGGGTATTCGGAGGAACATGTAGAGGCATTATGTGTCAAGAGCAGGATTTGTCCATCCGCGTGACGAAAAATATACTTGAGGGCCCACTCGGAGAAGTTATATCCAATAGCCGCGCAGCGTGTGATTTGATCATGAGGATATCATTTATCGGAACGAGTCAAATAACATTTGTTGATAACGAGATTAAGCGCAACATGGTGATGTCAATGATCAGATCTCGAGCAATGCAAGTATCAAGAGACAAAAGGAATACGACACGATGTTCATGGTTTAGCAACAAAGATTCGTGGAATGCACAGGGGTCAACAAGGCCATCCAGGTCCCTCTGATGATCATTGGTGCGGGAAGGTCCTGATCATGTCTGGAGTGTTCCCGAACCATGGGGTATCACGCTGAAGGGCTTGATGATGCTTAGAGAGCATTTTGGTATCGGCAGAATCATCGAAGAAAAGAGAGCAGGAAAAACCGGAAGGGTTTCGGAAGTCCGGAGGATGTTCGGAGTGGGGTGGAAGGAGTTCCATAGCCATGGGGATTGAATAATATGCGAGTGAATGTTGAATATTGACTTAATCATTCATTTATATTTATTCAATAAAATAAAAAGAATTAAAATGGTCGAAATACCTAACTGGGAAAAATCCCTAGGGAAAAGGGCCCATGAGGGAAAGACCAAAGGGAGGAAGGAGGAGGGGTGGTCGGCTGGGCCAAGGCATCCTGCGTGGGGCCCACTTGGGCCCTGTCTGGCGGTGGCCAAGCCTCCTCTCTCCTTTGTTTAGTCCCACATGGCTAAGGCAATTGCCTATGTGGGGGGGGGGGGGTCCCCTATATAAAGAGAGGTATTTTGACAAATTAAATACATAATAATTAATAAAAGGTTTCCTCTCTTTTGGGGAGACCTCCAGTTGATTCTCTCTATCTCTCCCTCCCATGATCATGGTCCCAGGTCCGGATCACGTGAGCAGGAGTCTTCTTCACTACAGAGCGCCATCGCACTACGGGATTCGGATCTAGAAGCTCTACTTCCGCAACTGCTGCTGGATCGGAGGAGAGAGAGTCATCGCCAAGCACCGAGCGTGTGTAACTCCCTCAGAGGTGTAACACTTGGGGAACTAGAAGTTGTTGGAGCCACAGGAGCTGCCGGGACTTCAACACGACCTCGAGATCAGCTTCGGTACGACTACATCAACCACGCTCTCCCGAGCGTTGACAACGCTTTTTGGTATTCAAGGGTTAGTTTGCGAAAAGCCCCTCCTATTACTGCATTACTAATAGATAGGTCCTAGAATTAGGGTTCTTGGCATAGGAAAAATTATTGTTTTCGTGCGTGAACCCCTACGGTGGTATCAGAGCTAGATCTATGCGTAGTATTGCTAGTACGGGTAGAACACACAAGTTATAGCATGTGGGCGTTGATATTTTAGTTGTTATCCTCCCACGTGTACTTGTGTATACCGCGGTAATGCTTGATAAAGCGCCCCCCAACTGACTTTACGTGTTTATTCACGAGACTGGTCCATGCTTGACATACGGTTGTATCGTATAAAGTGGCTTTGGGGGTGTCTGTCTCTCTCGCATTAGTTGGTATGCCATTTGCAGTGGAGGGCCCCGAAAGGGGTGTAGTATAGACAACTAGTTGATCAACGTTGTGGTGGAAGTTCGTAGGTAAGAATGTTTTTATACGAAATCCCTAACAACCACGTAAAACATGCAAAGATAAAGTAGAGGCATCTAACTTTGTTTTATAGGGGGTGCTGTGATGTGATATTAGTAGCCAAGGTAAAGTAATTTACTTTATGTTGCTAAGTAGTAGTAACAATCATGAAGATGATGGACTACCATGCCGGAGGCACTGGTACCCTAGTACCTATGGCGCCAGAACCCTGGCACCAGAATCTGGAGGCGCATGATGGAGATCACAACGTGAAGGACCATATCGCATCACACTTACATTCAATGTTTATTGTTTGTGCATCTTATTGTGTGATAGTATTAGATACTCAACGGTGGCCTAATAAGATGATCCCTAATCAAAATACCAATGAAAGTGTTCTCCCTTAGTGTGCACCACCAAGAAAGTTATCCGTTATGAGGCAGGCCGTGATGATCGGGTGTCAGACATATCTGTGTTCGTGCGGTGGGTGTAAGCCATGTTGGATAGCGGATACACTAAGGTTGAATTGGCGATCCTAGCATGTGTAGACATGGCCTAAGAACACGGATGGTCAAAAGATCGAGCACGAGTCGCATGAATGATGTGATTGACGTTTTGGCCTCCAGCTTTGCAGCTATATCGCCGACCATGACGATCGGAGGTGGTGTAGCGAATAGGGATTGTGTAATCACTAAAACCCTTTTTGGGGATAGGAGTTTTTAGTGGAGTTCTTGTTTTAACTCATATAATTATAAACTTAGTCTAAATTCATTTTTGCAATTATAAATGTAGAAAATGGTTATCCTCGATGCTACCTTCCCGGTTGACGATTGGTTAGAAGGAGAGAAGCTCAAACTAGATGGATCCAACTTTTCTATGTGGGTTGCGTGTCTCCATGCTCTACTTAGTGAGAATGATGTGGTCAACTATATATGCTATGAGATGGATTTGGAGCAGCCCTATTTCTATGAGACCCCAGAATAGTGGGAAGACCGCTATTACTGTCGTGAGATGTCCACCTTCATTTCAGTGACGACGCGCTTCGGAATGGTTGATGAGTTGTGGCCAATTGTGGGTAATCTTGACCCTCGTACGATAATGGTACAACTTAGATCACATTTCGTGGAACAAGTGCGCATATGGGAACATGAGTTTATAGGAGATTTCGTCTCCATAAAGATGGATGAGAACTCTTCACTGGAGAGCCAGTCAGAGCGCATACATGATGTGTACATGAGGCTTGCTTACTTCCTAGATAACTGGCTTACAAGCTCTTTTGCAATAGGCGTGTTGTTGCGGTTGCTGCCACCAAGCTACCAAGCACATGCTAGGACTTGCATCATGAGAGGTGATGGGGAAACATAGGATTTCCATGAGTTCATGTCACATTTCAGGAATGTGAAGGTTGAACCCCTTGCTGGAGAGGTCATCAAGGACAAAGGTATATATTTGATATATAGTTTTATAAATGTCATAATCTTGCAAACACGTGTTGTAGTATTAAAGTATTTGATACTTGTTCTGTTTTGGTAAAAACAGGTCCTTCTGCATGAGAGCTGCTTGCTAGAGAGGATGTGACATTGCATGTTGATGGCGAGCATGATGATGATAGACAACAACAGTCTCCCTCGACATTTATCATTTAGTTTATCTTTTTGGATGATTATTGTAATCGATGGATTGTGAACTTCTTTAGTGTGTTTCACACTTCGTGAGACAATTATTCATATGAGTTTGTAACAAACAATTGTTGTGCTTCTATGAATGATTTCTATTTGCATTCATATCTTGTTAGATTATGCATGGATTATCCTTGTTGTGAAACTAATAGATAATATATGAACATTTATAAAACATTGAAAAATGTCTTGAAAAATACCCAACTTAATGATATATTCATTTTGAATAAAACCATTGTCTGAATTCAAAGTTATGTTGATAATATGTGAAATTCATTTGATTTCTTATCACATATGAATCATGCCCATGTTCGGCAAGATAACGAAACACTGCGTATGAATCATAGAAAGAAAATACATATTCGATGTATCGTATTTCAACAAAGTGGTGATTATCATTTTTTGATTGTTTGAATTTTGTAAAAAGGTTTACCAAAGGAAAAATGAGAATAAAACTGTTTGATGTGATCAAAGTATTTCATCATCCAAGGGTATTAAACATAAAAGAGAATCTGATTACTAGGATTTGATCAATAGTAATGAAATTCGACGTTATAAGATTGGCATAAGAAATTGTGAAATGCAATGCATTTGATACGTCAAAATGCAAAGTATCACAATGTGATATTAGTTATCAAGTGGGTGAATAGATGGTGCCAAATAAGTCATTGCAGTGTAAAATGTAAAGACCATTAGGTAGATATATTAAACACTCATTTAGAATATAAAGTGAACCATCTGAATTTGTGAGATCGGCACCATATCTTGTATGGATCATCGTGAAAGTTTTGGAGCTATTCGATATCACCAAAACAATAGCGAACAAGTCCTTATAGAGTATTCATTGGAAACTTTGAATACAAAATCCATGGCTAGAACCAAAAGAAAGGCAAAACAAGTGTTGCTTAAATTTTGGTGAATTCTCCAGGAAGTTTGTGTTCTCGACCGTGGAGCTTATGGAAGATAGTGAAAACACGATGAGGATTCAAAACCCTGCATCAGAGTGTTGAGAAGCGCAACGGAAAGCGTTCCAATACTATTCTCTTCATAAAGGAAAGAATCAATAATAATGATCATTGTGTTTTCCCCACTAGTGTTTTTACTACATGAAGTAGGATTCAAAATGTACCCCACATATTTTATGGAGACATTTGCGAATCACTTGTCATGTTATCGGAATATGGCATACCTACGAAATATGAAGGAAATGATGGTAAACTAAAATTATAAGAAATCCTAAAGGTAAATTCACTTAAGATTAGAAAGCAAAACATTACTGAATCTTACCAAGTAAAGGGTTACTTGATTTTTCCAAAAGACTGCAAAGTCATGATGGAATAGGTGAATGACAAAAGCATGATTTGTCATGTATTGGAAAAATTCAAAAGAATTTGATTCAGAAGTGCTAAAAGTCTAATGGATTTAATACTAGTAAGGTACTAGCGTCTCGTAATAAAACCCTAAGTTTGATAAATGATCAAAAGATTTTGAAGTTATTCAGAATAGTCAGAGGATATGCAATTTGCATGAAATTTAGTGGGAGCTATAAAAGTCTTCCTGAAGCAATATGTGAATGACATATTTCTGAGTGGGAGCAATATAAGTTTCAGACTAGAATATGTTGGGAACATATTTTGAGTGGGAGCTTAATGATTGATTCTCAAGTGTGTACAACACATTAAGAATAAAAGCGTATGCATTAATAAATAATGATTTATGGGGATTAAAAGTTGATAGTAGATTACAATATTATGTTGTATTCCTAAAAGGGATTCTGAAAATAGTTTTGGAATTAGAATTGATTAAGGATTGGTCTTTGGTCATTTGGATTAGGAATAGCACTAAGTTATACATCAATGGTTGAAAGAAAGAAAAGGATGATTGTCATCCACTATGTTGAGACATAGGTTCTGTCCTGGAAACCATGGTGACAACTTAACATAATATATGATCCGAGAAGGAACGTTCAAAAGTGATTAAGTATGAATCACGGAACATTGAGCTAAGTTTGTCCATAGTGTTTGAATAAGAACTATAGACATGTTTTCAAGTCTGTGAAGGATGATATATCTTAAAACATAAAGGGTTATGTTGTAAGGGAATATGTTAACCTTGGAAGATTTAAAATCCTTGCATCGATAATACCGATAGAAGTCAAGAAGGAAGCGAGGTGGTAAAACATCGCAAATTGCACATGGTGCACTAGTGTTTTGATGATAACATTTATAACTAAAATATAAGGGTACCATGTAAACGTGATGTATATTCTTGTGACGGGACTGGTTGGTATTTGTGCAGAATGTGTGTCCCAGGGCATAGTGCCCATGAGAAAGCTTGTTATGACTGATCTAACATCACTGTTGGCTCTTGGAAACCGACCTCACTCTGTTGCCATGACTACAATGCATAGACAAGGATGTTATCATGCGATGATAAAGTATTAATGTCAATTTAGGTGACATTAGTAAGTTGCAAAGGATTTGGGGCTGTAAAGTCCATACCCAAGACTCAACCTCTTCCATGAGCAATCATGATCAAAGGTGCTGGGATATATGGTGCCGATGATTAGTAACAAATGTATCTAGTTTATTTGTACTCTAGTGCAAGTGGGAGACTATTGGAAATATGACCTAGAGACAATTAATAATATGGATTATTATCATATTTCATAAAGTTTATGATTAAGTTTTATATCATGCTATAACTGTATTGAAAGGAAACGTCAATACACGTGTGATATATAAACAACCAGGAGTTCCCGGTGAAGCTCTAGTCACAAGTTCATTGGTCAATAGATGATCAAGGTTTTCTGATCATGTGGCATTTATGCAGTTGACAATGGAGTCACCCTATTGCAAGAATGAGATGATGAGATATACCCAACCTAAGCATCGTGACCCGATCATGTCACGAAGTTCAAGTTACGATGATTAGAGAAGACCTAGTGTCCTATTTCTTAGACTGTGAGACCATATTAATCATTGTTACCCGAGGATACTTAGATAACATCAAACGTCATCTGGTGATACAGTGATCATAAAGGTGTGTTCGGGTATTCATAGGAACATGTAGAGGCATTATGCGTCAAGAGCGGGATTTGTCCATACGCGTGATGAAAAAGATACTCGAGGGCCCACTCGGAGAAGTTATATCCAATAGCTGCGCAACATGTGATTTGATCACGGGGATATCACTTGTCGGAACGAGTCAAATAGCATTTGTTGATAGCGAGATTGAACGCAACATGGTGATGTCAATGATTATATCTCGGGCAATGCAAGTATTGAGAGACAAAATGAATATGACACGACGTTCATGGTTAGCGACGAAAGATTCATGGAATGCATAGGGGTCAACATGGTCATCCAGGTCCCTCTGATGATCATTGGTGCAGGAAGGTCCCAACCATGTCTAGAGTGTTCCCAAACCGTGGGGTATCACGTTTAAGGGCTTGATGATGCTCAGAGAGCGTTTTGGTATTGGCAGAATTACCGAAGAAAAGAGAGACAAAAACCAGAAGGGTTTCGGTAAGTCCGAAGGATGTCCGGAGTGGGGTGGAAGGAGTTCCATAGACACGAGGGTTGAATAATATGTGCGTGAATTTTGAATATTGATTTAATCATTTATTTATATTTATTAAATAAAATAAAAAGAATTAAAATATTTGAAATACCTAATTGGGCCAAAATCCCTAGGGAAAAGGGCCCATGAGGGAAAGACCAAAGGGAGGAAGGAGGAGGGGTGGCCGGCTGGGCCAAGGCACCCCGCGTGGGGCCCACTTGGGCCCTGGCCAGCGGCGGCCAAGCCTCCCCTCTCCTTTGTTTAGTCCCACATGGCTAAGGCAATTGCCTATGTGGTTTTTTCCCTATATAAAGAGAGGTATTTTAACAAATTAAATACACAATAATCAATTAAAGGTTTCCTCTCTTTTGGGGAGACCTCCAGTTGATTCTCTCTCTCCCTCCCGTGACCATGGTTCCAAGTCCGGATCACGCGAACAAGAGTCTTCTTTACCGCGGAGCGCCGTCGTGCTGCGGGATTCGGATCCAGAAGCTCTACTTCTGCAATTGCTGCTGGATCGAAGGTGCGGGAGTCATCGCCAGGCACCGAACATGTGTAACTCCCTCGGAGGTGCAACACTTGGGGCACTAGAAGTCGTTGGAGCCATAGGAGCTGTCGGGACTTCAATACAACCTCGAGGTTGGCTTTGGTACGACTACATCAACCACGCTCTCTCGAGCGTTGACAACGCTTTTTGGTATTCAAGGACAAGTTCACGAAAATCTCCTCTCGTTACTGCATTACCAATAGATAGGTCCTGGCATTAGGGTTCTTGGCGTAGGAAAAATTATTGTTTTCATGCGCGAACCCCTACAGTCCTATCTATGTGGATGTTTGATGAATAGCCGTGGTGGATTAGACATCCTAGGCTTATGCAAGTTTTCAAAAGGGTTTTGTTGGAAAGTGTAAGTTTTAGTTTGGAAAGCTATGTCCATCAGCCTTCACAAGTTGTACAGAATTTCATGGAATTCCTTTCTCGCTGCGTCCGCAGTTCTTTCCCAGAATAGGGAGTAACATGTCACGTTTTATACACTTTAGAGATGTGCTACTTTTTCCACAAACGTCTTTAGCTTTGTTGCACAACATGTTCGAACTTCCTTGATTTTAGGCCTAGTCTAAAGACAAATCAATCACTAGCCTTGTCCAATAACCCGATGTCTACCCATTGCAATGAGCTTCACTCTACAACCTACACTCAGTTGTCATCCCTTCTAGTACGCTCAAGTCTTCATCCCGCTACACGAGATGGGGATGTTATGAGCTCCCACCGGCTTCTCTCCAATCTGGATCACAGTCTGACTCAAAATACGAAGACATATGAAAGAAAGGTCTAGATGACTTTCTAGACTCATTTTAGGATCTATGGTCAGCACAATTTATACGACGCTCTAATGACTAGCTACAGTTGTTGTTAGGTCCTAACTTTCCTTGGTACAATGGAATATCTACCACATGCCTTCCCAACCATGTATTCCAACCATGATTCCATTGCACATCATTTCACATTACATTTCATTCATAAGATGATATTTTGCTTTTAATGCAGATTATATTACTATTGAAAAGTATTTTTACATAAAATAAAGGACATGCAAGATTGAACTTGTCTCGTTATTGCAAGATTATGAAATCAACGTTTCTTTTACTTGTCATAAGATCCAAATTCCAATAATAGCATCATCGGTCTGGAAAGAAATGATGTCTAAAGATTGCCAAAATGCTATTATGCATAAGTATCATCTGTAGGCGCTATCCCCAAAACTAACCCTAGTTGGTTTGGGTTAGGTGTTTGGTTTAGGGTTTGAGTTCTTAGTTGGTCTTATACTATTAAGTGATCTACTTCAAAATAAGGAATCATTTTCAAGTTAAAGTAAGGTGAATTGCCTTTTTAGATGATTTCATAGTTTTAAGTGTGTTTCTTTGATTTCATTTTATAAATGTTTTATTTTACTAAATAAATAGTTTTCATGTGTAAATGTGGCTTAAGTATTTTAAGATAATTTCTATATTAGGTTTTGTTTTCTTATTTCAATTATAGATTTAAAGTAAAACATATTGCTTGTATTTAGTTTATTTTCTTTGCATGTTTAGTTTTGATACCATAAATATAAATCAAAAGGTTTATTCATTTTATTCTATGAGATCATGTGAATCACAATTCTTTTAGTATTTTATTTTTGTTTAAAATTAGTGCTTTAGAGTTGAAATAAATATTCTCCCATTCTATTCTTGGGTGAAGAATAATATTGATAAAGTATTTCACAATTTCTATACATTTATTTTAAGTATTGTTTTGAATTTGCCATTTTTAAAATGTTATTTAGGGAATGATTTCATTCTTTAAGGCTAGGTTCTGTTTGATTCACATTTAACTTAGGAACTTGCTATTTTGTATTTCCTTTATATTGGTATTTAAGAAAGTATATGTAAAGGTTTTATGTATTCCTAATTTTGTAGCACACGTGTATAAGATTTTGATGTAGATAGATAGATCTTATTTTTTGACCATTTTGATATATTATTTGTAATTCCCTAAGTTAGAATGATTTAGTTATTATTTTTCTAAGATTGGATTATTTGTTGGAAAAAATTAATAAATTTTACTATACACACATGGGCAGTACAACCACTAACGTCTAGGTCCAGTTATAGTCAACTGTCACGTGGGCTCAAGGGTCAACATGTTTTTTCAAACCGACACGTTATTTAGTTAGAGTAAGTGACATGTGGTCCTTGGGCCACATCAACTGCGTAGAACCTGGTCAAACTGGTAAGTGGGTCCAGGAAATGATGCCATCACCACTAGTGTGATTCTAGCATTTTCTAGCAACAACAAAGACACTAGAATATGGCACTCGAGAGGCTGTGGCTAGGTTCGTTTGACGCGGAAGGACAAGGAAAATTTAATAGGATACTCCAATGACCAAGGGGCCATTGGAATCGATGACAGCGACCACCTAATGCAGCGGCGCATTCTGACAACCGATGGAATCTACACTATGGGCTCCCCCAGGATGAGCAAGTAGGTTTATTCGACACTTGGGAGCATTGCGAGTCGAATGGGATACTCCCACGACCCTATCATCATTGGAGATCATGCCGACGACGACCTACTGAGGTGGTGCCCTCCACCAAACCATCAAAATCTATGTTATGACCTACGTTTTACTAAACTAAAAGGCTCTAAAGATTCATACACTCACGTAGGGGATGAGGAACTAGTCCTCAGAGTCCAATTGCTGCCAAAGAGGTTGGTTTCTTTGTGGATTCTGGTAGAGCTCGTTAGAGAAAACTTCGAATCCATCGTTTCTCGTCTTCCTCCTCTCGATTCCCTTGGCCAAAACAGTCCAGTCAATCCGTCGGTGCTCCACCGCTGCTCAAAGGAGCAAGGGATGGCGGCTAGTGGATGTTACCCTCTGTTAGGGTTCTAGCGAGGTGCGGAATAAAGCGAGAGCTCGAGAGGGAGTGAGCTGAGGTTTAAGTGCAAACACAAAGAAAGTTCAGTTGGTCTAGATAGGTGGGTGGCTAGATGGGTCGTGGTCTATTTGGCTGTCTAGGTTTTTTTCCTTATTATTTTTCCTTTTTGTTTTCTGTTTTGTTTTCCAATTTGATTTATATTTTGAATTATGTGTAAAGTTTTAGATGAATTCAAAATCATTCTAGAGACTTTTATTACTAGAATTCTTTAAATAACATTCTAAATCATTTTGGTATTAATGTTTAAGTATTTTAATAGGATTTTCTCTATTTAACTAATAGATTTATGGAATAGATGTATATAAGGGTTTTGGGTTTTGGTTATTTGAGAAGTTTTGAATAGTTCAAATACTTGAGATATTGGGATTTGAATTGTGGGGTATTTGTCTTCCCTTTAACAATTATCAAAAAATAGGTTGTAGTCATTTCTTTCCTCACATAAATATGTAGAGGATTCAGATGGCCTTTACACCTTTATATACATTTGTTTAATATAAATATTTTGAACTCCAAGAGTCTTTATGGATTTTGGATATTTAATTTTGATGCTTTACAAAGGATATGAAGTCCTTTATTTAAAAATAGCATCATAGGAAATAATTTCCTAATAAGAAAGAATTTAGAATGAAAATATATAAGAAACCTCCAAATGGGGTCTTTGTTCAAAATGAATATTTTGAACATCTAAAGATTTCCATGGTATCTATAAACTTCCTTTCTTTTACATAGTTAATGCATAAAATAGTTCCACCTTCTTTCCTTGTCATGGAAATGTGATTTATCACTTAGGATTTCCCATCTAAGAGAAATCTTAGATGATTTCCTTGTGTTTCGGGAAGTAATTCATAAGATCTTGAATAACTGAAAATTGAGTTGGGAATCCTATAAAGAATTTTATGTATAGTTTCATTAGATTCACTACTGATAAACAAGAATGATTTTGGGTAAGTGCTCTTATGATGAAAATCATAAGTTATTATGTGCGTGTTTTACCCAAGACAATTATTTATCCCTTGTGGTAATATTACCCATTGGATAAGGTTTAGGTTTATTTCACCTAGATACTTGTGATATTATTCTTATCATCTAACACTCGAGTTTAGTGTTAGAAGAATATATTTTCATCATAAGAGTGTGAGGTATGGATCATCTCAACACTTGAATTCTAGGGTTGCAAGAATATATGAGATATTGTTTACTAACCATATGTTGATTCCTATGATGGTTTTAATAAAGGTGAGTCTAAACTATGCCCACAAACATAATATCTCTATATGTAGGCGTAGTTGTGAGTTTTCAACAAGATTTTCTTCAACCAAGATATAGTTGAAGATATAGGATCCTAATTAATCTTGGTATTAGCTTCTGATACAAAAGTGTAGGTATTACCAATGAACGGGTATTGATACTATCTACTACTAAGACAAGTCTACATGCATACGAATCTAGACAAATATGAGTCAATTTTTATGGAACAAAGTGAGTAGAAACTACTAACACATGTGTCCTATGTGTCATGGAATCCGAGACAATGTTTCATGGATTTTCATATGCCTGATGGAGAGAAACATGTATTGAAAGCTATGGATGAAATATGGTGGCTACCGGAGGTGGACGAGGTGGCCAATAACGGGTCAGAATGGCTCCTGCATCGGCTGGATCAATGCTCTAAAATGGAAGAGACCATTCTCCTCATGACCCTGTGGCATATATGGTATGTCAAAAATTAAGTGGTGCACCACAAGCCGTCCCCTCTAATCGAAGCATCAAAACTCTTCTTGTATAGCTACCTAGACACCCTCCTATGTATCAAGCAACATCCCCATGTTGATTACACCAAAGGAAAGAGGATGTTTGACTATGGTAGGACAAAGATGAGGGGAAAGTTACAGCACAAGATTTTGAACGCCTAATAATCCCCAAGCTCTGGTTTAACCCCCTAAAGGAACACTTAAGCTAAATGTGGATGGGACCTTCTCGACGAGCAGAGGAAATGGAGGAGCAGGGATGGTGATACATGATCATAATTGAGACATTAAACTATCAACATGTAGACACCTGGTGTCATGTTCGAACCACTAGAAGCAGAGCTAGGGACATGTATAGAAGGCATTGCCCTTGTTCTAGAATATTATGAGGAACCAATCATTCTAGAGATGTGATGACCCACAAGTATAGGGGGTGTATCGCAGTATTTTCGATAAGTAAGAGTGTCAAACCCAACGAGGAGCAGAAGGTGTTGGCTAGTGGTATGGATCAGGAATTCTCTGCAAATACTTAGCAAACGGATTTTTAGGGGTTTTTGATAAAGCAAGTAAACGAAGTACGAGTAAATAAAAGATAGTAGGAATAAATGCAGCAAGTGGCCCAATCCTTGATGCAGCAAAGGACAAGCCGGTTGTATTACTTAAGATGACCAAACGTTCTCGAGGACACATGGGAAGACTATCAAGTGCTTTCGCTTCATATAGTTGATTAATCTTCTTTAGCTTGCTAAGTGTTGTGTGGGTGAACCTGTGCTAATGTACCGACCTTCCTAGGACTAATACATACTTGTGATTATACCCCTTGCAAACATCCGTAAGTACAAGAAAGTAATTAAGGTAGAAACCTAACCACAGCTTTAAACTCTAAGACCCTTACGTCCCTTGTGCAATGGTTTCCTAATGGGGGTTCAGGTTTCGCCTTGCAACCCCTACGATTAGTAGCCAAATACACAATGCATTCCCCTAGGCCCATATAGGTGAAGTGTCATGTAGTCGACGTTCACATGACACCACTAGAAGAAGTACACCACAACTTAAATATCAAACTATTGAATCTTTCTCAACACAACTCTACTACTAACAACATGACTTCTCCCATGTCCTCAAGAACAAAATTAACTACTCACAAGACATCATATGGATCATGATCAGAGATGGAATAATGATGTATAACAATCTGAACATAAACAATAATTCAATGGTTCACTCAATAGCATCAACTACAAAGAGTAATCAACATCGAGAAAGTTTTCCCTATGAACTATGTAAGATTCAACGCAATTGTTACAGAAATATGGAGATGGTGATGAGGGTGCTGATGGTGATGATGGTGGTGATGATGATGATGATCCTGATGAAGTCCAGCTTGATGGTGGTGTTGATGGCGACGATCTCCCCTCTTCGGGAAGGAATTCCCCCGGCAGAAATCTGTCTGCCAGAGAGATCTTTCTCTCTTGGCGTTTTTTGCCCCGTAGAGGCGGTAGAATCTTTCTGTGGTTGCTCCCCGAGTCTTAGGGTTTCAGGAGGATAATATCGCGGAGGGAGATCGGAGTGGGCGGTGGCCACACCACCTCTTGGCGACCTAGGGCCTTACGCCAGGTGGTGTGGGCCCCCTATGGCCCATCTCTAGCCCCCCTTCTGGCTTCCTTCATCTTCTGGAAGAATAGGATTTTCCGTATATTTTCCCGGATTTTCTGAAATTCATGAATTTTGCCTCCAAACAACACCTTTTCCATCAGAATCCTGACTACAGCGGTCCATGCTCCAAAAGTCATCAACCATGCAAAAATAGATGAAATAACATAAGTATCACCTCTCAATACGAAATATATCAATGAATAACAGTGAATTATGACATAGAATAGTGATGCAAAATGGACGTATCAAGATGGATTTCCCAGAATCCCTCAGCTTGATCAAGGTAGATGGAGCATACAGGTCAACAAATTCCTTTGTCATTCAAGAAATAAAGATGTTGTTATAGTCTAGAAGAAACATAGTGTTAGTAGCCATTCATCGGGACCAGAATAATGCAAGCCATACTCTGTCTAACTTTAGTAAAACTACAAATATAACCATGACTTGGATCGACACCAGGTCTGATGTATTTCTAGTTGCTAGGCTAAGAGACATTTCTCCTCCTACCTAAGTAATATATATTATTTTGCAAAAAAAATACTCTCTAAGATTCAATTCATAAGATGTGGATTATGGTTTGATGTTAATAAATGGTTTTATTCTTTAAGAGAATGATCGCAACAAGTGCTTCATCTTGGTTTGATTCCTATTAGATAAACAAGGTCTACTCAAGATTGAGCTCACTTCACCACTATCTAGGTATTCTGATTCTCTTATAGGACTCCCACCCTAAATATGTTAATACTTTTAACATATCTAGATCTCTTCCTTTTGATCGGTATAGGATAAATTGGTAGATAGGAATGGAACGAGTCAAGATTGAGATAGATTTGGATTTAGTTATCAATCATTAATGTTTGCATTTGTACTAGAAAATTGTATTGCACAAGTGTAGATGTTTTTAGGATGTTCAGATAGTATGATATAGAATGAGGTAAGATTAGAAATGATCTTGTTTTGGTGGATTGATCATGTGCTAAGGAATTATTCAGCACATGTGTTAATTGATGATTAGAGAAGATAAGTTAAGCATCAAGTTGTTATTTGTTTCTTAAGGATGTATCGTGTATTGATTCACTTTTGTTTATGATTCTTACATCTACCCTTCCTAACCTAGAAGTTTATCAAAGGTTATTTCAAAGTTTTAACACTCAGCATGCTGAACTAGTTCCTAAATCATTATCTTGGTGGAACTTCGATCACTTTGACAAGTTCTATAAAAAAGTTTAAATTTTCCTAGATTTTACATGCATGAATGCAATGCACACATCTATATTCTACCCATTTTGAGTCTATTGAACTATAGGATGTTACATCATTCCACCCTTAAACTAAAACTTCATCCTCGAATTTCACATCCTTCCCATGTCGGATAGTTAAAAGAACGTATAAAGAAATTGTCGTATTTTTATTCCTTAACCAAAAAATGCTTTGTCGTTAGAGGATTTCTCAAAATTCCTCTTTGGATCTTTCTGCTATTGGTTCAATCTATCTATTGATACCATCTACGGTTTATCTCCAGGTCCTGCCTCTATTGATCCTATCTATCTATCGATACCACCATCTGCGGACACCGATACTATTGTGATTCTTATCACATGCTAGGATTCTATTTGGTCCATTGATCTCTTAGATTTAAGGTAACAAAATATTTTTTCTGCTATCCATCTATCTTCAAATGGGTCTTAGACATTGTAAATGTCTTGGTCTTTCCTAATTTACTCTTATTGTATCTTTACATCCTTTCGAATGTATGCTCCTATCGAGGGGATGACCCTTGGTAGGGTCAAGGTATGGTGTAAAGTGGCATCAAGAGGTTGACCAGAACTAAGGTTGGCCGACATAAGCTGACATACCCAGACTAACATATACAATATATGTCAGCATAACCAGGTTGTCTCTTTTATGCAGGAATGGCCAGGCCGACTTACCTCAGCTGGTGCCCTTGATTTGACATAAGGGACAGGCGTGTGATCAACTATCAAATGTCAGCCTCTAAGTCAATGCTATAGTCTTTTCCCAGGAATACTGGAGAGGATCCTCGTTATCATGCAGGCGTGCCCCTAGATTATAGTGAACAGTCCCATCGAGGATAACCCGGGGGTGACCGTTACTAGGCGTGGTGACATTTGTCAGGGGAGGACAGGTCTTGTCCCATCAAGGGTTATCAGGAGGTGACCCAGCGACAAGAGGAGCATCCTGGCGGGCCCAAAGCAATGACTTTGGTGCTGTAGCTAGAGCATATTCCCTTTTCACATGTGCGCTAACCATTGTAACCTGGGCACCGTATATAAAGTGCCCTAGAGACTCCAGAGAGAGGTGGATCCATTGCTCTCTCATTTCCCCTTTACTCATCGAACAACTCAGAGAGAGGAGAGAGCAGAGAGAGATTCTTCCTCCTCTCACCATACAGCTCAAGGAGCGCATTGTAGCTGCCGTTACTGTTCTCGATATAGAGTAGACATGCAAGAGTAGGGGTGTTATCTCACTAGGAGAGCCCCAAACCTGGGTACATCATGTGTTTGTGTTCTTGTGTGTGTAGTATCCACCGCATCCTCCCTCCTCAGATCCTCCGGCGTCCATTCGGCCCCAACTTAAGCCATCCCATGGCATCTACGATGACACCACCACGACAGTTGGCGCCCACCGTGGGGCCAGCAGAGGCACTGGCTGGAGATCTCATCTAGATGGGAAATGTTATCGCCTTCAATGAGCATGTGGTATCTAGCCTTGTCCAGAGGCTCAACTTGCTGAGCTTCATCAGCAAAGATGCTGGTGATACGTTGTAAACGTATCTATAATTTTTGATGTTCCATGCTTGTTTTATATCTACTTTCTTATGTTTTGTCCACACTTTGGAGTATTTTTACACATTTTCTGGAACTAAACTATTAACAAGATGCCATAGTGCCAGTTGCCTATTTTTTGCTGTTTTTGGTTTCAAAAAATCTAGTAAGGAAATATTCTTGGAATTGTACTAGGCAAAAGCCAAAGTCAATATTTTACACGAAGCAACACGGAGTCTGGAGGGGAGACGAAGTGGCGCACCAGGGCGGCCACACCTGGTGGCCGCGCGGCCTGGAGGGGGGCGCCACCAGGCGATGTGGGCTCCCTGGTAATCCACCTACCTTGCCCTTCTGCCTATAAAAGCCTCCCGGGACGAAAACCCTAAGTGCACCATAAAATTCCACGAAGAGTGCATGGCCAGTGCCATCTCCATCCCTAGATCGGGAGGGATCTGAAGCTCTTCCCGGCACCCTGCCGGAGGGGAGAGATCACCCTGGAGGCCTTCTTCATCACCATGCCTGCCTCCGGTGTGATGTGTGAGTAGTTCATCCCTGGACTACGGGTCCATGTAGTAGCTAGATGGTTGGTTCTCCACCTTTGTGCTATCATGTTTAGATCTTGTGAGCTCCATTCATGATCAAGATCATCTATTTGTAATCTTACATGTTGTGTTTGCGGGGAAGTGACAGGAACCTCAAAGATACTAGATGTGCTATTGCTACTAGGGAGAAAACAACAATCCTTTGTCCATGGGACAATCATATTGTTTACTTTACACACTTTGCTTAATGCAGTTATCTGTTGCTTTCAACTTAATACTAGAGGGGGTTCAGGTGATAACCTGAAGGTGGATTATTAGTCATAGATGCAGTTGGATTACGGTCTATGTATAACGTTGTAATGCCCAATCAAATCTCATAGGAGTCAAGATTATTAGTATATGCATGTATGCTTTCTCGGTGTTTGTCAATTGCCCCGCTGTAATTTGTTCACCCAACATGTCATCTATCTTAAGGAGAATCACCTCTAGTGAACTATGGACCCCGGTCCATTCTTTTACCATCAATCGACCATCTATTTACTGTTTACTATTTACTTTCTGCAAGCAATTACTATATTCCACACAATACGTTTAATCCTTTGTTTTCATCAAAACCGGTGAAATTGACAACCTCACTGTAAGTTGAGGCAAAGTTCTGTGATTGTGTTGTGCAGGATTCCAAGTTGGAAACAACATCTTGGAGGTGTTTCCTTGCTCCTATTGGTTCAATAACCTTGATTTCATAACTGAGGGAAAACTTGCTATTGTGCTCATCATACCTTCCTCTTGGGGTTCCCCAACAAAATCGATATATTTTGAGCCATCAAGCCTTTTTCTGGCGCCGTTGCCGGGTAGTCAAGGACATCTTCACAAGGGGTGTCCCTCACAACCAATCTCTTTACTTTGTTTTTTTGTTTTGCTTAGTTTATTTCTTCTTTGTTTGCTTATTTCTTTTATCAAAAACACAAAAAAATAGTTGTACTAGTTTGCTTCTTTATATTAAAAACACAAAAAATGAATACTCTTGAAAACACTAAGTTGTGTGACTTCACTAGCACCAACAACAATGGTTTCATTTGCACACCTATTGCTCCACATGTTCCCGAAGCTACTTTCTTTGAAATTAAACCTGCTTTGCTCAATCTTGTTATGAAAGAATAATTTTCTGGTGTTGGTACAGAAGATGCTGCTGCTCACCTTAATAACTTTGTTGAACTTTGTGAGATGCAAAAACATAGGGATATAGATGGAGATATTATTAAGCTTAAATTGTTTCCTTTCTCTTTGAGAGGAAAAGCTAAAGAATGGTTGCTATCCGTAACTAGAAATAGTATTGATTCTTGGACTAAATGCAAAGATGCTTTCATTGGAAAATACTATCCTCATGCTAAGATTATATCTATGAGAAGTGAAATAATGAAATTTAAACAATCTAATAATGAACATGTTGCTCAATCTTGGGAAAGAATGAAATCTTTGGTAAAGAATTGTCCCACTCATGGACTGACTGCTTAGATGATTATCCAAACCTTTTATGCAGGACTGAATTATTCTTCAAGAAATCTGATGGATTTTGCTGATGGAGGTACCTTTATGACCATTACTTTGGGTGCTGCAACAAAGCTCCTTGATAATATGATGGTTAACTATTCTGAATGGCACACTGAGAGAGCTCCACAAGGTAAGAAGGTAAATTCTGTTGAAGAAACCTCCTCCTTGAGTGATAAAATTGATGTTATTATGTCTATGCTTGTTAATGGGAAAGATCATATTGATCCAAATCATGTTCCCTTAGCTTCTTTGGTTGCTCAAGAAGAGCAAGTTGATGTGAACTTTATTAGAAATAATAATTTTAGCAACAATGCCTACAGGAATAATTTTGGTAATAATAATTATAGGCCATATCCTCCCAATAATGGTAATGCTTATGGAAATTCCTACAACAATAATAGAAGTGCACCCTCTGAACTTGAAGTCATGCTTAAAGATTTTATTAGTAAACAAACTGCTTTCAATAAATTGAGGAAAAACTCTCTAATGCAGAAAGAAATATAGCATTGTTGTCTGAAGCACAATCTTCTTTGATTAATAAAATGGCTTCTAAACCTGAAACTATTGAAAATCCCTTTGCTGCTACTAATGCCATACAAGTTAGAATTGATGAAAATGTTAGACTGTTAGCTGAATTACATGCTAAGTGGGAAAGAGAAGATGAAATTTCTAGAAATAGCAGTATTTGTACTGTCACCACCACTAATGTTGATGCTAGCAAACCACATGATGTCCCCATTCCTTTTGCAACAATGCCTAAAACCAATGGAACCTTTTCCAATAAAAATGCTGAAATTCTTCGAAATATGGGAAACAATAGCTCTACTACCTTGGATGGTAATTATGATTTTGATATTGATGGTTGCAATATCTCTGAAGTAATTATGTTCCTACAAAAGCTTGATAAAAGTCCTAATGCTAGTGCTATGAATATGGCCTTTATAAAACACATTACTAATGCTCTCATAAAATTAAAGAAGAAAAATTGCAACATAAAGCTTCTATTCCGATGAAATTAGAAGATGGTTGGGAACCCATCATTAATATGAAAGTGAATGATTTTGATCTCAAAGCTTTATGTGATCTTGATAGTAGTGTTTCTATTATGCCTAGAAATATTTATGAAATTCTTGATTTGCCATTATTGGAAGATTGTTATTTAAATGTCCAACTTGATGATAATGCTAAAAATAAACTCATGGGGAGTATTAATGATGTTCTTATTATGGTTAACAATGCCTATGTCCCTGTTTATTTCTATGTTTTGGATGTTAAATGCAATGCTTCTTGTCCTATTATTTTGGGAAGACCTTTTCTTAGAACTGTTGGTGCCATTATTGATATGAAAGAAGGCACCATTAAATATCAATTCCCACTCAAGAAAGGTATAGAACACTTCCCTAAGAAGGGAGAGAAGGTTCCTTTTGCCTCTCCTATTAAAACAAAATTTTGTCTTAATGCTTCTTCATTTGAGAATACCTGATTCTTGCTTCTTATGCCTAGCTCAAAGGCGTTAAAGAAAAGCACTTATTGGGAGATAACCCAAATTTTTAGTCAATACATTTTTATTTTGTTGAGTCTTGGAAGTTATTGCCTCAGTAATAACCTCTCCTTATCCTTTTTGTATGGTTTTTGTGCCAAGAGTAACCTCTTATGAGAGAGAAATAATGCTTGGGAAGGTTGTTGTCCTAAAAACAGATTTTTGTGCTTCGCTGTAAAAAATCGTGAAAAATTTCTGTATGTCAGATTGAGCTGTAAGTTTTTGTGCTTCTGCCCCAGGTTGTTATATAACTTTTGTTAGTTTAACAAAAGGTCTTCGAAAAAATTGGTTTTTACCTGCTAGTCTGTTTTGACAGATTTCTGCCATTATTTGCATTTGCCTCTTAATCTTTTTCTCTTTGAGTTATCTTTGATCACTTGAAGTTTTAAAAGGAAGTGCTACAGTAGCTTGTGTTTTAATGGAAGTTTTACTTGTGTTGAAACTGAACCTAAAGACTTATTATCTTGAGTACACTAATGTTGCTAATGAAGATTGTGTGAAGTTTTGTATGAATGAAATTTTAAAGTGTAGGGAAGAACAATGTGATAAGATGAAGTATGGACAAAAGCTCAAGCTTGGGGATGCCACCTGTGTCACCCCAAGAAATATTCAAGAGGTACAAGCATGAAAGCTTGGGGATGCCCAAGGCATCCCCTTCTTCATCAATAAAAATCTCAGGTTTTCTTCCAAACACTTCATTTTTATTGTTTCATGCACAAATTGTGTTGTTCTTGGAGCGTCTTCGTTTTTGTTTTTAGTTTTATTTTGCTTAGTTTGCTTGAATAAATTGGTTGGACCCCCGCATTCATACATAGTTTCAAATAAGTTTATTTGGATTGGAAAAGAGTAGGAAAGTTCATGCTTATAAGTGGTATAAAAGGAGCTTGTTTTTGACTGTGGCCTAGGCTTTGTCATGTCATGTTTGATATTGCTTTGAATTTATGCTTAGTGATTATTGCTGTAGCATGACTTGTTACAAACAATTGAGATTGCTTAATGTGCCTTGAAAGAATCATGCGTTGTTTTAGCATATAAAAGCATAATATTGTGGTACTCTCCTTTGATGCTTTATTTGGGTTGACTTGGCGCATGCTCACACCATGTTAAGACTATACCAAGTCACCAAAGACTCTATGATCATTTAGTTTTGACTTGTAATATCACTTTATGCTTTAATTAATAATATTTTGTCGCTTTGCATGATTATGGCCATTATTGCTCTCTTAGTTGGTCGCTCCTAGTCTTTTGCTAGCCTCCACATGTACCAAGTATGAGTTCCACTCATGCATCCAACTCCAAATAAAACCAAGTTATTCCAAAGAGTCCACCATACCTACCTATTAGAATTATTGCTATTCCAAGTATATTCATGTTTTTATCTACCTTCCGAATTAAACTTGTTATGTGAAAATTAGTGATTAAAGCTCTCACGAACTTGATGGCACACTTTACTTTTCTTGCACTTAATAAACTTGAACCATTGTGCACATCTATGTTGCGTATATGCTTGTGTTTTGTAAGTTGTGAATTAGCAGAACCATGTTACCATGGGGAACGCTTTCAACATTGCACTTTATTTAGTTGATATCATGTTCTTTTGCTTATGGACCCCAGCGGTGTGAAATGAAAGGGGAGCTTGTAAGGCTCATGGAGTTCGTATATGTGTTAGAGAAATGCCTGGGCGGCTAGTCTAAGCCATTCCTAATCATGGTGGAAACGTGCAGCATAACCATAGTGAGCAATCTATGAAGCATCCTCAATAAAAAAACCTATGCAAATAGGAAAGAAAAAACCCCTATGAAAATAGGAAATAAAAGGATCGCTAAGATGCTCATTGTCTGCTTGCCTTGTCATTTTGATATGGGAAAGCTTCCATATCATCGGGCAAGGGGTACCCTGTTGGCGGTTCTCTATGATATACATGTACTTACAATGACAAGAACTTACCTGTGACTAAAGTTGAGTAGCATGAGGTTCGGTACTTGTAAGTAAGGGGCATGAGATTTTCAGCTTATAGCTTGTCAAGCATATCCTCATATTTGTTCACTTTAACCTTAATCACCTAAAGATGCTTATGATAGGGGCAATGAGAGCTGAAAGCTAATAAGTACCATAATTTTTGGAAGCTCTTTATGAGACTTGAATCCCTGCTTCCTTCTATGAAGGGCCTTTCTTTTTACTTTTATGTTGAGTCTCCATCTTCTATCTTTATGCACCTATTGAGAGAGCATAGTGGTCATTCTTAGTTTAATGTGCATTTTCCCAAAACTTGTTGATTGATTCATAACTTTGATATTGCTTGTCCTTAAACTATTTGTATCTAGTCAGGCTTATGAACATTGAAGGTGTCCTATGCATTTATATTTTGCTATGAGGGACAAGCTGAATACCATTCTCATTATGTTTTCTATATGAGAAACAAACAAACTTCTTTCAAAGCATTGTTATTCATGAATGTTTTGTTTGTACCTCTTCATGTTACAACATAGTTGCTATGTCTTATTGTTAGAACTATATATTCCATGTCTATGTTAGAGTACTATGATCCCAGCTATCAATGTTTTACAAATACCTTGATCAAGATTGTGATGGTGCATGTCACCTCAAAAATTAGTCTTTTTTATCACTTACCTACTCGAGGACGAGCAGGAGTTAAGCTTGGGGACGTTGATACGTTGTAAACGTATCTATAATTTTTGATGTTCCATGCTTGTTTTATATCTACTTTCTTATGTTTTGTCCACACTTTGGAGTATTTTTACACATTTTCTGGAACTAACCTATTAACAAGATGCCACAGTGCAGTTGCATGTTTTCTGCTGTTTTTGGTTTCAGAAAAGCTAGTAAGGAAATATTCTCGGAATTGGACCGAACAAAAGCCAAAGTCAATTATTTTACCCGAAGCAACACGGAGTCCGAAGGGGAAATGAAGTGGCGCACCAGGGCGGCCACACACAGTGGCCACCCTGGTACTCCACCGACCTTGCCCTTCCACCTATAAAAGCCTCCTAGGACAAAAACCCTAAGTACCCGATAAAAATTCCACGAAAGAGTCTGTAGCCGCCGCCATCTCCATCCCTATACCTGGAGGGATCTGAAGCTCTTCCTGGCACCGTGCTAGAGGGGAGAGATCACCCTGGAGGCCTTCTTCATCACCATGTCTGCCTCCGGTGTGATGTGTGAGTAGTTCATCCTTGGACTACGGGTCCATGTAGTAGCTAGATGGTTGGTTCTACTCCTTTGTGCTATCATGTTTAGATCTTGTGAGCTCCATTCATGATCAAGATCATCTATTTGTAATCTTACATGTTGTGTTTGCGGGGATCCGATGGATATTGAGATGCTATTTCAGATTGACTATTGATTCTATCATGTCTATGTTATTTGTGATCTTGCATGCTTTCTGTTGTTAGTAGCAATCTTGGCCAAGTAGATGCTAGCAACTCCAAGAGGGAGTATTTATGCTCGATAGTGGGTTCATGCCTCTAGTAATCTGGGGAAGTGACAGGAATCTCAAAGGTACTAGATGTGCTGTTGCTACTAGGGAGAAAACGGCAATCCTTTGTCCATGGGACAATCGTATTGTTTACTTTACACACTTTGCTTAATGCAATTATCTGTTGCTTGCAACTTAATACTGGAGGGGGTTCGGATGATAACCTGAAGGTGGATTATTAGTCATAGATGCAGTTGGATTACGGTATATGTATAATGTTGTAATGCCCAATCAAATCTCATAGGAGTCAAGATGATTAGTATATGCATGCATGCTTTCTCAGTGTCTGTCAATTTCCCCGCTGTAATTTATTCACCAAACATGTCATCTATCTTAAGGAGAATCACCTCTAGTGAACTATGGACCTCGGTCCATTCTTTTACCATCAATCTACCATCTATTTACTTTTTACCGTTTACTTTCTACAAGCAATTACTATCTTCCACACAATATGTTTAATCCTTTGTTTTCAGCAAAACCGGTGAGATTGACAACCTCACTGTAAGTTGGGGCAAAGTTCTGTGGTTGTGTTGTGCAGGATTCCAAGTTGGAAACAACACCTTGGAGGTGTTTCCTTGCTCCTACTGGTTCGATAACCTTGGTTTCATAACTGAGGGAAAACTTGTTGTTGTGCTCATCATACCTTCCTCTTGGGGTTCCCCAACGAGCTCGTTATATTTTGATCCATCAGCTGGCTGCTTCGACAACAAGCCACTCCCCAAGAATAGTCGTTTCTTCAACTTTGGCGGTCACCCGATCTACGTCTCTGTCAACATCATCCGTAACTACCCACAAAAGGTGCTCGTGGCCGTAGATCCTCCTGCTGTCTACGTGGCTCGCAGCCGGTGTATCGATCGCCCCGCTAGCTCCGTGGAGATCATGATTACTGCTCTAGGTGCTGGTCCTAACAAAGGTGTTGCCAGAGATGCTGATACAACTCCCAAGCCCATCAGGTTAGGGCGCCCGCCGCTAGAGAAGCCCGAGATCATCGCAAGTGCCAGTATGCCGGCAAAGATGAATCCCCTTCAGGCCACCATCGAGAAACTGGTAGTGCCAGTTGCTCCCATTGTTGATCCAGCACGGGTGCAGGCTCAGTTGGAGGAGCAACGCCAAAGTGTTCTCCAAGAGGCTATAACAAGGCACATGGGTTTACTGTTGTAACAACTCATCCTAGTCGCATAGATGGTGTGCGTAACCGAGGTAAAAACCTCAATGCTGAAATAGCTAAGGATGGTAGATCTAAGTTTGGTATGTCGGCTAGACTTCTGTCGGCTGATAGGCTAAAATATAGTACACATGCTAAGAACCTTAGAGCGGTAGAGGCTACAATAACTACGTTATCTAGCTTATCAGGGGAGGCACTATGCAAACGGCAGGCCCGAGTGAATGAGTTGTTGTATGTCGCTAACCATCAAAATGAGGCATACTTCAAGGCAAACCCAGGTGGTGTTGGCGGTTTCCAAGTAGTTCATTCGGCTGGGGGTGCCGGGGTAAAGTCTGTCGGCCAAGTGTCATCCCCTCATGTCGGCGCAAGGCATGTAGGGAGTGTTAAGTCCAGCAAGAACAAGCAGTTGCTGGCATATGATCCGACTAAGCAAGGTAATGTAGGGCAAGGTCATGTCGGCCAAGGGAATGTCGGGCAAGGAAATGCCGGCTAGAACAACCAATACCGACAAAGTCATAAGTCAGCGGGCGGGGGATAGCCACCTCGGCATCCGGCACCCAATCCTCCTCAGCAACAATAGAGTGTTGGGTAAGTTATTCACTACCAAGGTGGTGGCTTGAGGGTAAACCACTATAATGATGTTTATTCAGCCATGGAGAATGCCGGCTACCAGAGGTATGAGAACCATATGATTAACAATCCTCTTGGGTCCCGGCTGGGGAGTCGTCAATTGCCAGCACATGATGCACATCTCAAGCTTGATAGAATCTATTTGTTGGAAATCCTCGAGGAGCAAGGTCCCCCAGGTCCCAGTTGTTTCAGACCTCGGATCATGCGAGAGATTGGAGTACAATAATGGTATTACTAATCCAGAAGATTGGTTGACAGATTATGTCACTGCAGTGCATTTAGCAAATGGAAACCGCAGGTGCGCGGTTCGGTATATACCATAGATGTTGGAAGTTCCAACCAGAATTTGGCTGAAAAACTTGCCAAAGAAGAGCATCAACTACTGGCTCGACTTTGAGGAGGCTTTTGCCAGTAATTCCACTAGCACATACAAGAGGCTAAATCATCCTCAACAGATGTCCATGTGCAAGCAAAGAGAGAATGAAACTGACTGAGAGTACCTGATGAGATGGAGTACAATGCACAATTCCTGTGAAGGAGTTGTTGAATCACAAGCCATAACTTGGTTTGCCCAAGGGTGCCGACATGGCAACATGCTTTGGGAAATATTGCAAACATAAATGCCAACCACTTTGGCCGAGACTATCAAGATATCCGGCATGTATGCATTGGGAGATCCGACTCAGCCATTGCCGATGTCGGCTGAGCCGAGCAGGGAACACCTAACCCATGATGGGCCTGGGTCATCCAGGCAAAATGATCGTCATGATTACCGAGGCAAGAGAAGAGATGATAGGTTAGATTATCGATATGGGTCGAATCAAGTGGTGGTTGTCGATCAAGACCAGCCAGATGCTGGCAAGAGCCAACGTTAGAAAAGTAGCGGCCAATAGTGAGTGCAGAAGGGTGATGGCAAGAAGCAGTGGGGTGATCAAAAGAAACCATGGAAAGATATGTGATACCTTCGATCTGGATTATGGATGTAGTATAGCTCTTTTTCCCTAGTAGACCTAGGTTTATCGAATCCTCGGGAAGCATAAGCATAGTGAAGTTACTTTAACGGACCTTCAGGAGTTTTAGAATTCCTTTTGTTTTTTTACTGGACCAAGAGTTTCCATCTTTTTGTTGTTGTCGATGATTGAGAGAGAGGGCCTAGGGCGTGCGGTTTCACCTGTAGCTGTGCAAAACATCTGATGGGGAAAAAAATAGAAATAAAGTATGCATGTAATTGTTAGAGCAAGATAAATTATATGTGGGCAGTGCATCCATAATTGCTATTGCCTCTGCAACCGCTTATAGAAATAACCTACTAGTCTCATCCATAGAAGAAAGAGAACTAATGATATGCATAGTGAAGTCACCGTTAATCCCAAGTAAATCCCTCACATACAATCGTACTACCCTTTCTGTCACTAGGGTTCCCATCCTGCAGATTAGTCATTACTCATACTCCCTATACCTGGCTCAATCCTCGGGGTCTTGGGTACCTAACAAGTCCTTAGATTGAGGCAGGAGAGGATACAATAATCATCATGTCATACAAACTAATACATGATCCCATCTATGATAAATAACATGCACAAAAAGCTACATGGCTAGGCCGAAGCCCTTAGCCCAAAGAGAATTACTCACACATAGAGATGAGATCAAAGATCATAAACATTGTAATAGAAATCATGAGATTGATAGAAAATAGTCTTACAATGTCGCCAATCAAATAAGAGATCTACTATTACAAGTGGTGGAATATGGCTATGGTGGTGGAGAGATTAGATCTAAGTCTATTCCTCCGGCGGCTCGTCCGTGTTGTGGATGGAGATCTGGGGGGTGGTTGATGGTTTCTGCGAGCGCCTGTTTCTTGTCGCTCGAGGCCTCTTTATATAGGGGTCCCTTCCTGAAAGTTGTTCGGTTTGACCTAGCGTCGTCGATGGAAACTATACGGCTGGAACTATACAGACGGAATTTTATTTCGGTCGTATAGTTGGTCGTTAAAGCGTCTGCCTCCGATACACGACTCCTGGTTTCTTCTAGTTGTTGCAAATCTCGTATCTTTGACTTTAATGTAGTGATTCCCATCATAAAACATCATTATCTGCGCAGGAAAAAATAGAAAGAAAGGGTTGCATACCCCTTTGAATATTAGGCATTAGTGGCAGGGTTTAGAGAGATATTTCATCAAAATTGTGAATAGTATCCAGTTTAAATATGGACGTAGATGGCTATATTTTAGAGCCATCAACCTCCCCATGCTTAAACTTGATCGTCCCCGAGCAAGAAAACTAAAATCAAAAAGGAACTCAACATTTAAACTGAAATAACGAGATGATGATCTTACTCATGATTGATAGTCTCATGTTTCCTCCACTTCATAAATCTGAAAAACTTCAGCATAGATAGAGTAATGGAAAGCATATCATACGGGTTTTATGCATCCTTATAGCGTAGCAAAATTATTGTTAACATGGATGATTCAAATGAGTAAACTTTATTCCGTGTCATGTAATCAACTCATAGGCTTGCCTTTGAACAATAAAGTATAATCATGTAAATTGAGAGTGTGAGAGTTGTTATGAAAATCATATACACTAGAGTATCTCAATTCTACCACATCAATAAATCAAGACTTTTCAAGCACTACTTTTCTATTCATGGTCCTTCAAGAATTTCAGTTTTTGAGTAATTGAGGGCATGCCAAAAATTTGCTTTTAGTTTATCGGGATGTGATGGACACTCGTGGCATAACTAAGGTTTTTGTTCCTTCTGCAGAATGATTACTCATAATAGCCATAGGATTGATTCCATCATGAACACAGCTACCCAGGAGTGCCAAGAATCTTACCCACTATAGCATTGCTGCTACATGTGTTTAACCAACTCATAGCCGAAATCTAGGAGTTTCCTCCATGAAGATCATTCGTAGGCCAACGGAGTTGTTGGCATCCCATGAAGTTTGACACACGTAAAGCAATATCATTCTTATGATTAACAAGTCAAACTTTGGCATGCTCACAAAAACTGCTAAACATTAATTCAATCGAACAAATCCTTTTAAAGAAAGATATCAAGTCAATCAACATTTTCAGTGGTGTTGAGTGTCTATAGAAATAAGCCTTCAAGACTAAACACTACAACACCCAAGCCTTCAATTGTGATACTTTTTCTTATTACAATTGTTTAGCAATTTTTAAGGCAAGACTTGGTTAATTACGAGAGCTAGAACAAAACGTACCCAACTAAATACCCATGCAAACGAAAATCTTACTACAATATAAAGACTCACTCCACCAATATAATATCTCAACATTTACTACTAACTAGCATGGGTTTCTCAAACTTAAAAAGTGGGGAGT
Source organism: Avena insularis (assembly GCA_023614405.1). Lineage (NCBI taxonomy): Eukaryota > Viridiplantae > Streptophyta > Magnoliopsida > Poales > Poaceae > Avena > Avena insularis. The sequence goes on along the minus strand of CM042692.1, from coordinate 72,273,285 downwards.
CATAAGGCATACCTCTCATGTTTGGTTCCACTTCTCTCTTCCTTTTTTATTTGTTTCTTGGAAACTCGAAGTCGATCACTCTTCTGCAAATACATGAGAACCTCGAGGCGGAAAGAAAAAGAAAGTGAGAAAATAAAGAAAAATGGAGAAATCTTTTTGTTGTTTTTTAAGAGAGGGAATTTAAAGAATAGAAAATTGGCGGCAAAGCTCGGCTAGAAAATCTTGAATGCAAATAGATATAACTAAAGATAAAGTGTTGGGGAAACCAACACGAGTGCTTATAAACTCGAATTAAGAACACAACCTCGAAATAAATAAAAGCAAATGAACGCCAAACAAAGATACGTGAGGAAACTTCCCCAAGCTTAGGCCTTTGCAAGCCCTTCAAATCATTGTGGTGGCAGAAAAAAGTCAGAAGTCCAGTTCGCAAATTGAGTTGAGAGGTTACTAGTGGATTCTCGTATGTTCAGAGAGAGGCTATGCATCCTCTCAACAGTCCCTCCAAGTTCTTGGAAGTCTTGGTATGTAGCGAACCGGGTTGATGGCTGCTCCTCTTGATGAGGAACTTCTTGCTCCTCTTCTTGGTCCTCATCCTCATCCAGAATCTCCTCCTCGGGTTGGTGTTGCTCAACCTGCAAGTCATGTAGAAAACGTCATTCCTCGATAGAGAAAAGACCATTAGGCATAGGAGCGGGGTAGATACACCCAGCTCTAGCAATATGCAGATAATAAACACCACCTCTCCTAGTGAGCATTCCACAAGCTTTCAAAGTAGAGAAACCAACACGTCGCTCACCTAGCACATGTTGCAACTCACCTAGGTCGATGCCTAGGGCATTGGCGAGCACGGTGATGACGCCTCCACCTATGATTGGTCCTTGGCTTTGGGAGGATTGGTGCTCCAAGTAGCGCACAAGGATTGCGCCCAAGTTGAGTGACAAGTTGCTGTTGATGTAAGCAACCTTTGCAAGGACTAAGATGTCCTCCTCATTGAGTCTTGTGAACTCATTACGTGCCTGCAAGGTGTTAGCAATAACATAGAACAAATAGCGAATTGCAGGATGTTGAATATTCTTCCCCTTGCTTACTCTAGTAGTGAAACTCATTCCATTATAATATTGTTCAGGGGAAGGAATTAAGCCAGTAAAGGATGCACGTAAAGCATTAACATCATTGTTTGGGAAATTAAAACATGCGCCATTCATCTAGTGTTAAAGTGTAGTTGTTGTTCATAAGTCGGAAAGAAATCGTGTCCTCTCCTTGCCATAGTTTAACAGTGATTTGCAACGAACTTAGGAATTCAATGGTTAACCGACAATAAGTAGGCACATCATTGTACACAAAGTTTTATAGGCCAGCTCTATTGCAAAGTAAATTGAAGTCATCAAAAATACCGAGTTGGTTCAATATAATGGGGCAAGCCCACTTGATGGCCTTCACTTCGTAGTTCTTGATCTTGTTGAAGCGTTCGCATTGGAGCTCATTCCTGAACCGTATCCCCATGCGTTCTTGAGTGACATCCCAAGAAGCGCTAGCGACGACACGAGCACGAGTTTGGCTCCTTGTGTTCATCATCTAAAACAATAAAGGAAGACAAAAATAAAACTTTTTGATCCAACAATAGTAAGTATAATATATTCCTCATCAGAGCACACTAAAGAATCCTCTCTAAATAATAATCTAGGCAAGAGAATCATGGCAATTAGTTCATAGTAGGTCTCACCCTAATTTGATAATGACAATATACCGAAAATGAATTTGTAAAAAGTAATTGGAGGATCGGAGGAGAAACATACCGAAGATCACTTGTGTGCGAGGAAATCGAACGAAATTGAGTAGAGGTGAAGATCTCTTGAGGTTTTGAGAGAGTTTGGAGGTAGAAGAAAGAAAAAGGATTAAAGTTTTGGAGTTGGAGGTACCTCCCCATGCGATTTTGTGGTCGGACGCAACTATACTGGCGCAACTATACAGCCGGAACAATGCGTTCCCGCTGTATAGTTGGCCTACTGTCAATTTTTTAGGGTTTCCTGCTGGTGGCGCAGCTATACGGCCGGAACTATATGGCCGGAACAATATGTTCCCCTTGTATAGTTGGTCATCAAACTGTCTGTACCTGGGAAATAAATTGTACAAATGCATCGATATCTATACGACCGGAGCTATACGGCCGGAATTTTTATTCCCGCCGTATAGTTGGTCGTTAAACCGTCAGCACGTGGAAAAAAGAATTCGTACGAAAGCACCGATATCTATACGGCCAGAATTTTTATTCCTGCCGTATAGTTAGTCATTAAACCGTCAGTACATATGAAATAAAAATTGTAGATGGCAAAAATATTTATACGACCGGAACTATACGGCCAGAATTTTTATGCCCGTCGTTTAGTTGGTCGTTAAACTCTCGTGTCCATCAAAAAATTTCCGTTTCTTCGTGAATTACTTCTTATACTGAAACTTAGTGAAATACCTTGTTTTTGACAGAAAGTTGGCAGTTAAAATTATCGACCAACAACAACATGTATAAAGCAGAATTTTAAGTACTACCGAATTTCTTCTTCTCAAATGGAGTTTTCTAGCACTCTTTATTAAATATAAACTTAAACTAAGACTTAAAATTTAACTCAAACCTTTATTTCACATGGGTTGCCTCCCATGGAGCGCTCTTTTATGGTCAATAGCTTGACCTTGATGTTGATCATTTAGGCCAGATGAGTGGAACACCCACTCCAAAGTAGTTGGCCTTCAAAGTGATGGCCTCCTTCTCATCATGTTTGGCTTTATTTTTCCTGGGGAAATGGATAACAAAAGGATCATGTGAAGGCAATTGCAGCTTCACGTTCCCTTCATAGAGATTCATTAAAGCCTTTATTGTTCTTAAGAAAGGAAGGCCTAGTATGATAGGAGCAATAGCATCTTCAGGCATGTCAACAATAACAAAGTCAATTAGAGAGCAGGACGACCTTTAATGTAAACTAAAGTGTTCTCCTTAATTCCTACAGCTTGTTTATAGGTAGAATCTGCAAGATGTAGTTTTAGTTCGGTGATTTCGAAAGAGCCAAGATTTAATTTGTTAAAAATACTCTTTGGGATTGTTGAGACGCTTGCACGTAAATCACACAGTGCAGCTATCTCATTTGTACCAATCTTAATTTTAGTCGTGGCTCAAATATATCATCTAGTTTAACAGGTAAATTTTCAACTATTTTCTTGTATCCCTCTTCAAGCTCGCGTACCTTAATCACAACTTGATCAACAAAGTGTTGATACATGGCTTCATCATTACCTTCACTTACTGGAATTTTGACGTTGATCCTTTTTACGAGATCTTCGATGGTGTAGCTTGGCGAAGGGGCATTGCTATAATCAAGCTCTTCAGGTTCCTCTCTTTGGATCTCATCATTTTGAGTTCTTCAACAAGATTGGGCCCAACTTTACCTGCAAATTTAGCTTGAATGAGAGTTTTACTCTCGGTTATCTTACCTAGCTGTGCCTCAACAATCCTTGTCCTTTCTTAGAGGGCCTGCAAATCATTCCTCAAACTTACAGCTTGGTTTGATAATTTACCAAGCATAGCATCATGTCTCTCCATTATTTTAACAAGAATATTGTTTTGTTCATTTTGTGAGTCTATAAAAGACTTAAGTGTTTCTTGGAGACTACCATTACTAGTTCCCATATTATTATTAGAGTCACCTGCAGGATTAGAATAATGTTTCTGAAAATTAGGATTATAATTTTTCTTCCAAGAAGGGTTATAATCATTACTAGCTATGAAGTCTATTTCTTCAATATTAGTTTCGGGAATAGCTCTTACCTGGGTTTCGTTACCTTTTACGGCTAATATGAGCTCATCCAACTTAGCATTGAGTTCTTCATTTTCTTGTGGTGAGACAGAGTTCACCTTCTTCGTGTTTGATCTTTCCACATGCCATTGGGCATGGTTGTCTTGCATATTGTTTAGCAGCTGCTTTGCTTCGGTAATATGTTTACCCATAAATGTTCCTCCAGCTGCAGTATCAAGCATAGACTTAGACACATGATTAAGGCATTATAAAATAAATGGAGGATTAACCAATCTTCCATCCCATGGCTGGGATAACTTCTTAAGCATTCTTTCATCCTCTCCCATGCAAGCTCTAGTGGGTCATGCTCTTCCTATCTAAAACTAGTAATATTAGATCTTAGTTGCATAGTCTTTGCAGGTGGAAAAAATTTAGTCATAAATAAAGAAGTACATCCCACCCATGATGTAATAGTATTTTTAGGCAAAGTGTCAACACCCGGATTTTTAATCCCAGATGCCCGTTATGCCATACCTCGCAATCCCAGGATTACCATTTTTGCGAGACATAACGGATTGGATATCACAGTACATCATCCATTACAAACCATACATAAGGTTTTTACACAAATAAGGATCTCATGATCCAGTCTTTAATACAACAAGCAACGGAAATAAACGATAGCGTAGCGGTGGGGTCCATCTTCAGGGGGCACAGGCAATGCTGACGAAGGCATATAGTCCTAGTTATCATAGCCGTCCTGCTGACCAACATCTTGATAATCTCCTTCATAGTCTGGCCATGATAATAGCCAGGGACAAAAGCCATGAGTACTCTTTAAGTACTCGCAAACTACTACTAACAAGGGGTGTAATTCTAAGTAAAAGTACTGAATCTAAGTTAACTATCAAGTTAAGTTTGAAACCTAAGCTAACTTCAGAAGCAAGAAAAGATAAAGTAAAGTTTTGGAATCACTTAAGTTGGGAAGCTATTATCATCAACACAACCCTGTTGTGGTCAAGTCAAAGTTCATCATTCATTTCAAGTTATTTAGAAAACATCTGACAATGAAACAGTATGGCCATTCCAACTATCCATAATCATGACGCGTTATTCGAATAGTTTGACACTCTGCAGAGGTGGTACACTTTCACCACAAGATTCGATACATCTGTCAGGGATAACCCTGAATCATCATACTTAGTATGCAGATAATCAAACATAACCTTCCCTTTACACACCCTAGTACAAGCACCTCTCCTATGAGTATGGCCTCCCAACCATGACCATCAGTCATCTTGGGCACTGCATAGGTGGACAACATTGAGAGGTAGCCTCAGCTCAAACCTCTCCCGTGAGGGAACTAATACTAATTTATATAAATTTCCAGCTAAGCCTTACCCAATTCAGGTAATGTGGTTGTACGGTAAATTTGGAATGGTATCGCATCCGAATCCAACCATCAGTTTTATAAAAGGGTTAAGGCTCATGCCTCATCATTTTCATCATCATAAACCAGTTGTGTTTCTCAACACATGTCAAAACATCTCAATAGAATGACTCATCATTCCAAGGTTTTCATAATTCATTTTCACCAAGTGTTCCCATCTAAAGTGATTCAAGTTTTTGATCTATACTAAGGTACTAAGTTAAGAGTGTTCACTAAGGTGGGGAAAGATGGGATCAATCTCATGCCATAGAATGACATCTAAAGGTTTCTAAGTAGGTCAAGTTTTATACTCTTTATACTACCTTCAAAAATTAAGCAAAGAACTTTGTGTAAACTAAGGGGGGTAAAACTTATCAATAAGACTTGGGGTACTAATAGTTAAAGGGGTGTGATCAAAGCATGCTTAAGGCATCTTTGCTAAACCATCTAGTTTTATTCTAGCTTGCTAACAATAGCTTGCTAAAGTATGTTTTGCAAGGGTTAGCTTGCCACTAATAGCTTGCCTTGGTTGGTGCAGTGGTTGAAGTTTTCTTCTTCTTCTTCTTCTTGGTAGAACTCCTCCTCCTCGAAGGCTTGGTCGGTACTAGCGTCTATAAATACATAGGGAGTAGACAATCACCAAACAATACTTAACTAGGCTAAGTAGCATTCTAAAACACACAATTGATGATCTATTATCACCACAAGCATCACAAGTTTAATTCAATAGTTTCAACCTTTTTATTTTTGGAAAAGTAATTTCTACTCATTGAAATATTAACTAAAATTTGATATTCACCACCAAAATATGGGATCATGTGGACCCATGTCCTCACCACATATTCTAACTTGTGGGAATGAGATTTAAAGGTTGGATCAATATTACTTTGGTTTAAGTTTATTATTTAATGATTTAAAGTGACTAGAAATGCCTATATAGCATTATTTTGGTACTAGTCCAAAGTCACTGCATGTAAACCTTAATATTATTACATATTTAGATAGATATGATGAAATGTGATTTTTGAGAGTTGGAATCAACTCAAAAGCTAACTTGGTTGATTTTATAAAAATGTTTCAAGTTGCAAAAGCTTCTGTCTTCTTATTTTTATTAGGAGAGATCTATAACTCTAAATGAATTAAATCCAATGGGCTTGGATAGATCATTTTAATACCTTTCAGACAAAATTGGTTTCATGCCATTTGGATTTCTAAAATTCTCTGAATTGATTTTCAAACTAGTGAACATAAACTTCAAACTAAAAGAAAAATCCAGATTTGAATCTGTGGGCTAATGCGGGAAAAGAAATGGGCTGGCCCAGTGGTGCTGTATGTACAGGCTCAATGACAGAGGTCCAGCTGTCCAGCATTTAACCATAAAAGCATAAAGCAGCAGGTGGGCCGTGCGATTAGAGGCTAGATCTACGGCTGAGGGTCGTCATCGACGACGAACAGGTCGCCGTCGAGCTCGAACCCTAGCGGCTCGGTGGGGGTCTACTGGGGGCATACTAGGGCTCCAGCGGGGTCGGTGATGCGGGCGAACGAAGTGGAATACGACGGCAAGGCGAGGCGTGGTCGCGGCGGAGCTTTGGGTGGTCGGAATCAACGACACCCTTCTCCTCCAGAGGCGGCGGCTCCGGCTCCAATTCCGGCGAGCTGCTGCTCCACTTGCTCCGGCGAGAGGTGGGTGATGTTCAGAGAGGTGAGGTGAGTGGAATGGTGTGGAGAGGAATGGCTGGGGAGGGCTCCTTTTATAGGCTCGATGGTGAGACCGAGCGGGATGGGCGATCGACGGTGGCAACATGGCTACAGCGAGCTAGCGGCATGGCTGGGGATGGCGATCGATGGGCGGTCTCCTGGCGGTGCTCTAGGACTTAAATGCGGCCGTAGGGGCGGTGGTATGCGGTCTGGGAGAGGTGGCGCTCTAAGAGGCAGAGGCAGCGGTGTACAGGCGAGCGGTGGCTGTGAGGCTTTGGGCGGCGAACGGGGGTGTCTGGGGTGTTCTCCAGGTCAAGGCGGAGCGGTGGGCGTGGGCTGGTGCCAAGGGGAGGTCTATGCGAGCAGGGACAATGCGCGCTCTGGGGGCGGCGTCGGCATGCTCGACAAGCTCCGGGCGCGGCGGTTTCTGGCCGCTCTGCCCTCTGTCTCTGTCCTAGGGCTGTTTAGGCGGTGGAGGTGGACCACTGGCAAGGTACTAGACATGGCGAGAGGGGATGGAGAGGGTTGCTGCTGCAGGTGCATGGTCGGCCGGCGAGAGAGGGCTCGACATGGCAGTGCAGTGCGGCTAGGGGGTAGAGAAGAGACTGGGGTTGGTCTGGTCTGGCTTGAGGGGGGACAAGATGATCAAAGCACTACAGAATTGCTAGACAAAATCAGCCCAAAACAGTAATAGTTAGGCCTTAATGATCTTGCTAACAAGGTGTTTGACAAAATGGCCGCAAGAGAAAAAGTTTTGAATTTTGAGTTCAAAATTTTTGAGTGATCTCCACTAGTGATAGGTAGTCTCTGGTTGCAAGGGTTTTGAAAATGGAGCTCAATTAGAGGGTTTTTGAAATAGGGGTGATCTATGCATATACATTAGATTCAATTTTAAACTGTCATTTAAAATAGTTAACATAATGTTTTTAGTGGATCCAAAGGTGGGCCTTGGTACCTCATTATGTGTACTAGCAAGGGGTGCAAAGATCAAGAACTATTCCTGTTAAGTTTTGAGTACTAGGAATAGCCAAAGTAGGCATGAGAGTTAAATTTGCCAAAATGACCATTCTTCTTTTTAATTCTTTTTGATTTGATTTTCTTTAGGAAAAGTTTGGGAATGATGTAGATGATGTTTAAATCACCTAAGAAACATTTTACAAGCATTGGATCATTTAATCATGGCAATTCAAACAACTCCTATTTTAAATGCACACACATATGAATGCTTTCATTTTAAATTTGGAAAAGTTTTTGTTAACCCTATTTTTGGATGATTTGATCTTGATGAGCTTGGATTAAAGTTTTGGGATGTTACAAACCTTCCCCCCTTAAACAAAATCTCGTCCCGAGATTTACAAAGAAAACTAGGAACTAAAGAGATCTGGGAACTCTATTCTAATGTAATCTTCGCGCTCCCAAGTAGCTTCCTCCTTGGTATGGTTGCTCCACTAAATCTTGAGAAACTTGATACTCCTGGTCCTGGTGGTTCTGTAGGCTTCTTCTAAGATACAGATGGGTACTTCCCGATAGGTCAGGTCATTATTGATTTCACCGCTTTCGTGATCGATATTCTTGAAAACTTCAGTCTTCTCGTGCACTTCCAAGAATTTGCGAAGTAACGAGATATGGAACACATTGTGGATGGTGACATCTCTTGAGCAGTTCGGTTGGTACGATACTTCTCCTCGGTTTAGAATCTTGAAAGGTCCGATATATCTCGAGCTAACTTTCCTTCAGACTAAAGCGTTGAGTTCCTTCAATGGTGAAACCTTGAGATATACGAAATCTCCGACATTGAAAGTCAGGTCTCCTTCTCTTGTCAAGATAGCTCTTTGTCTGGATTGGGTCTTGAGGTGCTCATGGACCTTGTGAACTTTCTTACGCTTCTGAGAATGTTGGGTCCAAAGATCCGACTCTCCTACTTGCGACCAATTCAAAGGGGTACGACACTTTCTTCCGTATAGGAATTCAAATGGTGCCATCTGTAAACTAGCTTGATAACTGTTGTTATATGAGAATTCTGCGAAAGGCAGGCAGTCTTCCCATTTTGATCCGTATTCCAACACACAAGCTCTAAGCATATCCTCTAAGATCTGATTGACTCTCTCAGCTTGTCCATCTGTTTGCGGGTGATAAGCGGTGCTGAAGTTCAACTTGGTTCCTAAACCTTCCTGAACTTTCTGCCAAAATCTTGAGGTAAACTGGGTTCCTCGATCTGATACGATGGTCTTGGGGGTTCCATGCAGACTAACAATTCTAGCAATGTACAGCTCTGCTAGTTTTGCACTCTGGTAGGTTGTCTTGACAGGTATAAAGTGGGCTACCTTGGATAGTCTATCAACTATGACCCAGATTGAGTCATTCCCCCTACTAGAAGTAGGTAAACCGGTGATGAAGTCCATTCCGACGGAATCCCATTTCCATTCCGGAATCTGTAATGGTTGTAATAGTCCTGCAGGTCTCTGATGCTCTGCTTTGACTCTTTGACAGATGTCACATTTGGCGATGTAGCTTCCGATCTCTCTCTTCATCTTGTGCCACCAAAATTGCTCTTTCAAATCTTGATACATCTTTTTTCCTCCGGGGTGGATAGAATAAAGAGTACCATGAGCTTCCTTCATGATAACCTCCTTGATTCGAATCTGGCACACACGATACGTCCTTTGTACCACAGTACACCTTCTTCGTCTTCGGTGAATCCAGGTACTTTGCCTGTACCAATACGACGTTTGATTCCGTCGATAATTTCATTTCCCTTCTGGGCTTCCTTGATTTGGCTCAACAAAGTGGGTTGAATTTCAATGCTAGCTAGGAATCCTTTGCTAACTAACTCAGTCTTGAACTGCTCCAACTCCTCATACAAACTTGGTTGCTTCTCTTTGATCATGGTGTTCAGCCTACACGACAATCTGCTAAGAGCATCCGCTACCACATTGGCTTTGCCGGGGTGATAGTGAATGTCAAGGTCATAATCCTTGATTAACTCTATCCATCTTCTTTGCCTCATATTCAACTCCTTCTAGGTGAAGATATACTTCAAGCTCTTATGGTCTGAGTAAATCTCACAACGATTACCCATCCAGTAATGACGCCATGTCTTCAACGCTAGAACCACAACTGCTAGCTCAAGATCATGGGTCGGATAGTTCCGCTTCATGCTTTGCTTGATTGTCGAGACAGATACGCGATGACTTTGCCTTCTTGCATCAATACACATCCTAGGCCAATCTTGGATGCATCACAATACACATCAAACGGCTTCTTGATGTCTGGCATGATCAAAATTGGGGTTGATATCAATCTCTTCTTCAGCTCCTGGAAACTGGCTTCACACTTGTCTGTCCATTCAAACTTCTTGTCCTTCTTCAACAATTGGGTCATTGGTCGGGCTATGCTCGAGAATCCTTCTACGAACTTGCGATAATATCCCGCTAATCCAAGAAATGAACGAACTTGGGTTTGATTAGTTGGGGCTTCCCATTCTTCGACATCTTTGATATTGGCGGGATCAACAGAGACTCCTCCGGCAGACACAATATGTCCTAGGAATCCTACTTCTTTCAGCCAAAACTCACACTTGCTGAACTTGGCATATAACTGATGCTTTCGCAGGGTTTCTAGGATGATTCTCAGATGTTGCTCATGCTCTTCTTCTGACTTGGAGTAGATAAGGATGTCGTCGATAAACACAACTACAAACTTATCTAGGAAATTCATAAAGATCTTATTCATGAGATTCATGAAATAAGCAGGGGCATTGGTTAATCCAAAAGACATAACCGTATACTCGTATAAACCATAGTGAGTAGTAAAGGCGGTCTTCGGAATATCCGTTGAACGAATCTTAAGTTGGTGATAACCAGTCCTAAGATCAATCTTTGAGAATACCTGAGCTCCAGTCAACTGGTCAAATAGATCCTCTATCTTTGGTAAGGGGTACTTGTTCTTTATGGTGACATCATTCAACTTCGTAGTCTGCATACGCATTTGCCTCCATCTTTCTTGTCGACGAATAACACTGGTGATCTCCATGGCGATGCACTTGGTTGAATCAAACCTTTTGCTAACATGGCATCCAACTGCTTCTTCAGTTCTACTAACTCTGAGGGGTTCATGGTATAGGGTCTCTGGGCTATAGGTCCAGTTCCAGGGATTAGTTCGATAATGAACTCGATATCCCTATCCGGGGGCATACCTGGCAATTCATCTAGGAATACGTCGGGGTATTCACAGACTACTCTGACTTGGTCAATGGTAGGCAGGGCTACACTCTTGTTACACTTGAATTGACGGGGTAAGGTTTCGGAGATATGCTCTCATCATTACTCGAACTACTGGTCATGGTGATGGCTTTCTCGAGCACGCCTATCAGCCTTTATGCCTTGACATCCAGTCCATACCTAGTACTACTTCTAATCCTTTGGTTCCAAGTACAATTAGGTTGGCATAAAAATCTATCCCATGTATTCTGATAGGTACATATTTGCAAATTTTTCTAGCTTTTGTTGTTGAACCAGGGATTTGAACTATCATGACATGCTTCAGGTTGGTTGGGCGAATCTTACTAGTGCATACAAATTCTTCGGTGACAAATGAATGCGATGCTCCAGAATCAAATAATACTCTTGCTAAAACTGAGTTGACAGAAAACATACCCAGCACTACATCTGGCGCTTCCTGGGCTTCTTATGCGTTCATGTGGAAGAGACGACCGTTGCGGTTGTGCGGGTTCCCTGGGGCAAACCTCCTTCCTGGTTGAACACGACGCTACTGCTGAGCTGGGGCATTCACCGGGGCATTGGCGGCAGACTTATTGGGACACTCATTGGAGTAGTGACCCTTTACTCCACACTCGAAACAAGTGATCTGGGACTTGTCCTTGACAGCGACAGGTACAACATTGCTCCCAGTTCTAGGGGCAGTGTTGTTGTTGTTGTTGTTGCTCTTGGGAGGGGCACGGTTGAAGTTGTTGGCATTGCCGGAGGGGTGATTGTTTCCTCCGGACTTCACATTTCCTCCACTACGGTTGGGGTAGCTTGGGCGAGAATTTGGGGGTCGGTTGTTCCTTGGTGCATATCCTGGTGAGGGGTTAGGACGGTACTTCTGGTGACTATCGGATCAGATCGCTGCATCATACGACGCTTGCGGTTGTCGTTTGCCTGGTTAATCTTCCCTTCCATCTGAATGGCAGAGTCGACTAGCTCTTCAAGATCCTAGAAATGGATGTTGACGAGGACAGTCTGCATCTCATCATGCAGTCCGTTTAAGAATCTCTCTTTCTTCTTGGCCTCCGTATTGATTTCATCCGGTGCATGTTGGAGATATGCCCAAGAGGCAATAATAAAGTAGGTTATTATCATATCTTCATACTTATGATAAATGTTTACATTCATGCTATAATTGTATTAACCGGAAACATTAATACTTGTGTGATTTGTAAACTTAAAATAAGAGTCCCTAGTAAAGCCTCTTGTTAAACTAGCTTGTTGGTTGATTGATGATTGTGGTTTCCCTATCATGAACATTGAGATGTTATCAACAACAAGATCATATCGTTAGGAGAATGATATGGTGGACATACTCCTATAGACAAGCGTAGCATAAAGATCAAGTCATTTCAATAGTTCAATTGCTATATGCTTTCTGATACATAGTAACCTAATTCCTTCGACCATGAGATCATGCATATCACCTTTACCGGATGGATGCTTTGATGTCATCAAACACCACACCGTAACAGGGTGGCTATAAAGGTGGCATTGAGTGTTCAGAAAGTATTGGTTGAAACACATGGATCAAGAGTGGGATTTGTCCATCCACATGACGGATAGATATTCTCTGGGCCCTCTCGGTGAAATGTCATCCAATTAGCTTGCAAGCATGTGACTTGGTCACAAGGATCACATATCACGGAACGAGAAAAGAGTACTTATCAAGAACGAGGTTGAACTAGGTATGCGAGATACCGACGATCATAACCTCGGATAAATAACATATCGTGAGACAAAGGGAAATTGGTATCGTATGTAAGTGGTTCATTCGATGCAAAGTAATCATAGAAATATGTGGAGCCATATGAATTTCCAGATTCCTCTATTGGTTATTGTTCGAGAAGTGTCTCGATCATGTCCGCATAATTCACGAACCGTAGGGAGACACACTTAAGGATTCGACGTTGTTTGAGTAGTTATGGTATTATGAGAAAGAGACCAATGTTGTTCGAGTCTCGGATGGGATCCGGATATCACGAGGTGATCCGGAATGGTCCGGAGAATAAGATTCATATAAGGAAAGTCCCGCTTTGAGTAGCGGAATGATTCCGTGTTTTCATCGAACATTCTAGAAGGTCCTGTAATGTCCGCACTCGAGGGGAAGGGTACATGAATGTGTCATTGTAAGTTGGAATGATTGCATCATGTACTAAGTGTTCTCGCTGTCCAAAATAAAGGGTTTATTTAAATCCTAAATTGAAAAGTCAAACGGCTAGTTTGAAAGTCAAACGGCAAGTTTTGGAAAGTGGAAAGAGGAGGAGAAGTGGAAACCGAGTTGGGAGGGATCCTCCTCCAAGCCGGGCGCCCACTCCAAGCCGAGTTGGGGAGGACTTCACCTCCCTTGGCCGGCCAGCCCTCCCACCTATATAAGGAGGGGCAGGCTCCTCCTAACACACAAGTTCCTATCCTCTAAACTAAACCCTAGATCTAAACCCCGGTTTAGAGCTATTTCGGTTTAGAGCCTTCTAATTGGTTTAGAGCCTTCTAATTGGTGTGTCTAATTACTAGACCACTAATAGCCTCTCTCATAAGCTCCACCATACTCGCACCGCTTAAGGCGAAGCTCATGGATCTCCCTCTACTTCCTGCATACCGCCAGTCACGAATCGCGAGGAGAGTGCTACAACCTCCGCTGCCCGCCGAACAAGGGAGAGGAAGGTCTCGCCGAGTACCGAACGGTGACCGATCATGAGCGCTGCTGAACGTGGCGCTGGAAGGATCGCCTACACGATCTTGAGATCGGAAAGAGTATTTACATCACCCACGAGAATCTGCTCTCGTTAACCGCTTTGGAATCTTCGAGGGTGAGTTTCACTATCGACTCGTTGCTACAATCTAGTAGATAGATCTTGGCTTGTTTGTTTGTATGCGGTAGAAAAATTTTGTTTTCCATGCTACGAACCCCTACAGTGGTATCAGAGCCGTGTCTATATGTAGATCTGTTGCAGTAGAACACAATGGTCATTGTGGGCGTTGATGCTTTTATTGTAGATTGCTTTTGTGTACTTTGCATCTTGCGGTATGTTGGGATGAAGCGCCCGGCTAACCTTACATGACATCGCTCATGAGACTTGCTCCACGCTTGACATGCAACTTGTTTTGCATAAGTGGCTTTATGGGTGCCTGCTTTCTCCTAGCATAGTAAAGATCCAATTTACAACGGGTGATCAACAATGCTAGTATCAATGTTGTGGTTCTTGTTCGTAAGTTAGAACGACACTTATTGAAAGCCCCAAACCACGTAAAATATGCAAAGAAAGTAGAGGCGTCTAACTTTGTTTTGCGGTGTGCGATGATGTGATATGGCCATGATTGTGATTATATTTGATGTATGCAATGTTCCTTATTGTAAGTTGGCAACCGTGAGCCATATGGTTGTCTTTAATTTCATTAAGACCTCGTGTCTATTCAAAATAGTTGTAATAGTTGAAGCTGGTGGACGACAACCATGAAGAAGCGTCATTGACCTTGATGCTATGCCGGTAATGATGGAGATCATGTTCGTGCTTGAAGATGGAGATCGAAAGCACAAAGAAGAAAGGCCATATCATATCACATATTATGAATTGCATGTGATGTTAATCCTTTATGCATCTTGTATTGCTTAGTAGACGGTAGCATTATAAGATGATCCCTCATGCACATAAATTTCAAGTTCTAAAGTGTTCACCCTTAGTATGCACTGCCAAAGCTTCGCTCAAGCACCACGTGATGATCGGGTGTCTTTGATTCCGCTGGTGAATACAACGTAAGCCAGATTTGCTTATGCGGTAGCTAAGGTTTGATCTTGACGAGCCTAGCATGTACGCATGGCCTCGTGAACACGGATTGCCGAAAGGCAGAGCATGAGTCATATAGTAGATATGATGAACATGTTGATTGTTCGCCATTGAAGCTACATCAACTCACGTGATGATCGGTTTTGATGTGGTGGATTTGGTTCGTGTGATCACTAAAACAATGTGAGGGATATTGTTTTGAGTGGAGTTCACCTAGATTAATTTAATTATTAATTAGAACTCAATTTATCATAAACTAAATCAAAGTGAATTTGCATAGTTGTTGTAGTCATTGGCATCCGCTACCACCTTGCGCTTAGTTATAATTGAGATGATAGAACTATAGAATTCTGGTTAGTTACTTTACTTAACTGGTATCGTATTGTTTTGAAGTGTTAATCTAAAGTTTAAAAGTCCTATTGCAAACTTTCAGTAATTTCCGGTTACTCCATAAAGTTTAATAATTAGTATTAAAACAAGAGTGACAATTCCAAGTGTTAGTGTTTGAGTATCATGTTTGTCTCCATGATTCTTGATATTCAAAGGATTGTCTTAATATCAAGGTTATCTAGGATCCGAAGAGTTGTTTCAGAAACCATGATGTATGGAAGATATTGTGATATCTGAAATGAAGTTTTGGTTACAACATGATAGAGTATAATATGGCAAAAGTCATGTTCTCATATTTGATGAGAATTTGCAAAAGGTTGGAGACACTAGTTGTCCTAATCTTCCAAAAGGTTTTGGAGAGCAACATTATACTCACGATTCACCGTTATAAGCTAGTAGCTTGATCATGGATAAATCCATGATGAAGGTGAATATTTGATGTAGGTAAAATGTTTACTACACCAAGAGTTAACTAAAGAAAGGAATTTGAAAGAACACCAAACATTTGATAATGGTGATCTACTTCAAAGTGCAAGTTCAAAGACATTGGTATTTAACTATACACGCTTTGGACTATGTGTCATATGTATGACTCCACTATTGATGTTGATAGATTCTTTCAAACAGAAAAGGAAATACTGAAAGAGAATCTCATAAGTATATGGCAGAAAAGAAAAGACTAGAATTGTTCAGTTTAAGTATATAGATGATATATGTGTTATGGCTATATTCTTTGCTTATTAAACAATGTGGTTATTAAGTATTTGATACTGAATTTGTTGGTGTGAATCGTCATACGAAACAACACAATTCATGAACTACAATGGCCTAAGTAACTAGCAAAAGAATATGTGATTATGTTCATCGAAAACAAATAAAGGGTTATTGTGTTACTCGTTAAACATCAAAGCTTGCCTTCAGGATTTGTTTTATCAGGTATTATGAGAACAAAAGGGTTGTTCAAATAATTGCCGTAATCCATAAAAGATGGATGATTCACAAATCTCGTTGGATAAATCACATCCATAAAACTAGTGCTAAAATTGTCGAAAGACAAATTGATTGAAAGATCACTTAGGAAGTGACATCGCCGTTTAAAATATATTGGAAAGAAAACAAGAAGAAAATACATGTGGATGGAAATTTTGATTCTGTTGATTTTTTATCACAAGAAGCTTGTGAAACATTACTATAGATAATTAAAACTTCGCTCATAGGCCAAAAGGGAATGAATGACTAGCTTATTGGAACTTGTGCATATTGTTGTACGAACTCCATTATGTGTAGTCAAGAGCGATGGATTTCAACTTCATATGCTTTCTCTGAAAATTTGAGTGAATATATGAATATTTACTTAATAAGGATAAAGTATGAAACACTTGAAAAGTTCAAAGACTTTCAAGATGAAGTGCAAAATCATTGTAACAAGAATATGAATAGTTTATGATAAGATCATAAAGGAAGATATTTAAGTTACAAGTTTAGCATAATACCTAAGATTTAAGGAATCGGTCCGTGGATTTGCATTTCCCGAAACACCATAAGAGTATGGAGCGTTCGAGATATGTAATTGAACCTTGTTTGACATGGTAAGATCGAAGGTATAATTCATAAAACTGCTATTATATTTTAAAGATTAAAAGCTTTAGAGACTACCGTTTTCCACTAAAAGAGCTCCATCATAATCCGCTGAAATGACACCATATAAGGTTATGGTTTGGGATAAAACCCAAGTAGTCCTTTCTTAAACATTGGTATGCTATGCATAAGAAAGATGTTTGCAACCAAAGTCGGATAAACCTGTCTTTGTATTAATGTTAAGTATTCCTCCATAAACACCGGAGACAAAAGTGTTTGTTGCTTAGAACGCCAAGTTTCTTTGAGAAGGAATTTTTCGTGAAAAGTTAAGTGGGAGGACAATAGAACTTTGATAAGGTTAAAAGAACCTTAGCTATATGTGCAAAGTTACAAAGCACCGAAAAAGTGTTCCGGAGGCAGAATAATGCTCATGGCTCACGTGCCTCAAAGGTTGTGGTCACGGAGGTCTAAGTTTCTATTGAAACAAGTAGGTCGGATGAACAATCAAATACCAAGATTTGAGGGTTGAATCATTATTTGAGAATAATGAACCTACTACATGCAAAGAAGCGATGATGGGCCCTGACTCCGTCAAATGGCTTGAAGCCATATAATCCGTGATAGTTCCATACACGAGAAATCAAGTTTTAAACTTGAAGGACCCTCGAAAAAGGTGTAAGACCTTGCAGTTGTGTTTGGATCTATAAAGAAGTAGACATGGATGTTTCACATCTATGAAATATTCGACATGTTGGGAAAGAGTTCACAACAATGTTCAAAGGTTGTATATGACAAGATTTGATCTTTCATAGCGATTTTTAGTCTAGACGGATTAATGTAGCAACCACTACATATAAATTGTTATGTAGTAGTAGAATAAACAAAACAAGTTCTTCTAATAGAATGGTTACCTAGGACGTGTGCATGACACGGTCCAAAGGGTTTTGTTAATTCAAAGGATGCTAGAAGCATATGCAAACTTCAATGGTTGAAGTAAGCATAGCGGAGTTGGAATCTTCACTATGATGAAACTGTTAAAAGAGTTTAATTTCATCGGAGACAATGAAGATGCTTGCATTTGCAAGAAATTAAGTGGGAGCGCTAAGACATGTTTCTAATACATTATGTGGAAGACATATTGTTGATTGGAAATAATGTATCTTTTATTAACACATATTAAGAATTTCATCCCGATGAAAGGCTTAGGCAAAACCCAAATATTTGGCATCAATAGACGCTAATATGGTTGTGCCAGAAGTACATAGACGAGATATTGAATGAGTTCAATATAGAAACTACAAAGAAAGGTTCTTGTCGCACAGAAAGGATTGAATAAATTCAATATTGATGATATATTCAAGTGTATTGACATTTGGTAAGTGAAACAAAGATTCAAGTATAGATTGATACTTGATGTATGAAATCACAAAGAGTATTTATATCAATCATACTGATATGTACAACCAGATATGTCCTATGCTCTAAATGTTGTGAGCATATACCAGAATGATTTATAAGATGATCATTGGACAATAGTAAGGATATTCTTATGATCTTTTGGAAGAACTAAGAGTATATTATTTGTAGAAGTGACAAATAGATGGTTAGTTCATTGTAAAAGTACTACATTGATACTAGTTTTGTCACAAAGTACAAATTAAGTTTATCTCAATCTAAACTAAGGGTGGCACAATATAATGGAAAGTGAGTTCCATAATGGATTTGGATGAGTTCCAAAGTTAAGACATTGTGACAGATACTACAACAAAAGGCTAAGTATATGACTGCTATTATAGCAGCAAAAGAGGGCATTTGTGTCAAGTAGTTTGTTATCAAACTAGGTGTAGTTCACAGCGGGATAATACTATGAAGATATATTGTACGACAATATTGTCAACATGTTTTAACCCCAAAAGAACTAAAGGTCACACCGAAAGACCAAATTTATACAAAGCCATCTCATTAGAGAATGAGTGATGCGTAGAGACGCAAAGACATGCAATTACACACGGACCTGGAAGTGTCAGATCCGGAGATCAGTTGACCACTAGCAATCGTGTACATACAACACCGGAAAGCCATAGGTGTTGAATACACAAAGGTTTGAAACTAGATTATTGACTCTAGTGCAAGTGGGAGACTGTTGGAAATATGCCCAAGAGGCAATAATAAAGTAGGTTATTATCATATCTTCATACTTATGATAAATGTTTACATTCATGCTATAATTGTATTAACCGGAAACATTAATACTTGTGTGATTTGTAAACTTAAAATAAGAGTCCCTAGTAAAGCCTCTTGTTAAACTAGCTTGTTGGTTGATTGATGATTGTGGTTTCCCTATCATGAACATTGAGATGTTATCAACAACAAGATCATATCGTTAGGAGAATGATATGGTGGACATACTCCTATAGACAAGCGTAGCATAAAGATCAAGTCATTTCAATAGTTCAATTGCTATATGCTTTCTGATACATAGTAACCTAATTCCTTCGACCATGAGATCATGCATATCACCTTTACCGGATGGATGCTTTGATGTCATCAAACACCACACCGTAAATGTGGTGGCTATAAAGGTGGCATTGAGTGTTCAGAAAGTATTGGTTGAAACACATGGATCAAGAGTGGGATTTGTCCATCCACATGACGGATAGATATTCTCTGGGCCCTCTCGGTGAAATGTCATCCAATTAGCTTGCAAGCATGTGACTTGGTCACAAGGGATCACATATCACGGGAACGAGAAAAGAGTACTTATCAGTAACGAGGTTGAACTAGGTATGCAGAGATACCGACGATCATAACCTCGGATAAGTAACATATCGTGAGACAAAGGGAAATTGGTATCGTATGTAAGTGGTTCATTCGATCGCAAAGTAATCGTAGAAATATGTGGGAGCCATATGAATTTCCAGATTCCTCTATTGGTTATTGTTCGGAGAAGTGTCTCGATCATGTCCGCATAATTCACGAACCGTAGGGAGACACACTTAAGGATTCGACGTTGTTTGAGTAGTTATGGTATTATGAGAAAGAGACTGAATGTTGTTCGGAGTCTCGGATGGGATCCGGGATATCACGAGGTGATCCGGAATGGTCCGGAGAATAAGATTCATATAAGGAAAGTCCCGTTTCGGAGTAGCGGAATGATTCCGGTGTTTTCATCGGGAACATTCTAGAAGGTCCCAGAATGTCCGGCACTCCGGAGGGGGAAGGGTACATGAATGTGTCATTGTAAGTTGGAATGATTGCATCATGTACTAAGTCTTCTCGCTGTCCAAAATAAAGGGTTTATTTAAATCCTAAATTGAAAAGTCAAACGGCTAGTTTGAAAGTCAAACGGCAAGTTTTGGAAAGTGGAAAGAGGAGAAGTGGAAACCGAGTTGGGGAGGGATTCCTCCTCCCCAAGCCGGCGCCCCACTCCAAGGCCGAGTTGGGGAGGGACTTCACTCCCTCCCCTTGGCCGGCCAGCCCTCCCACCTATATAAGGAGGGGCAGGGCTCCCCTCCTAACACACACAAGTTCCTATCCTCTAAACTAAACCCTAGATCTGAACCCCGGTTTAGAGCTATTTCGGTTTAGAGCCTTCTAATTGGTTTAGAGCCTTCTAATTGGTGTGTCTAATTACTATACCACTAATAGCCTCTCTCATAAGCTCCACCATACTCATCTGCTTAGGCGAAGCCTGCGGGATCTCCCTCTACTTCCGTACCATGTCAGTTGTCTTCAGGAATCGCGAGGAGAGTGCTACAACCTCCGCTGCTTGGAACAAGGGAGAGGAAGGTCTTCGTCAAGCCATTGAACGTGATGACGTGGCGCTGGAAGGATCGTCTACACGATCTTGAGATCGGAAAGAGTACGACTACATCACCCACGAGAATCTGCTCTCGTTAACCGCTTTGGAATCTTCAAGGGTGAGTTTCACTATCGACTCGTTGCTACAATCTAGTAGATAGATCTTGGCTTGTTTGTTTGTATGCGGTAGAAAAATTTTGTTTTCCATGCTACGAACCCCTACAGTGCATATCTGGCAAGGGACAAGAATTTGTCATGGTACTCTACCACTTTCAATCTTCCTTGCTTCAGTTCACGAAATTCGTCTCTCATCCTGTTGACAAGACCCTGCGGCACGTGGGTGCGGCTGAACTTGACCTTGAATGCTTCCCAGGTCATCACCTGGCCATGGTTCATATTGCGGATGCTATTCCACCAAGCTCTTGCATCTCCACTTGAGATAGTGGGTGGCGAAAAGAACTTTCTCATTCTCATCAACTCCCAACTTCGAGGTTGTTTTCCATGAATCGTAACCATCATGACATCTAATGGGTTTTCAGATTGGTTGAAGATTGGGGGATTGGTGTTCTGAAAGTTTTTGAGTTTAGATCCATGGTGATCCTAATTTCCCTGTCCTTGGTTGTTGAGAGCCATTTGGGTGATCTGCTGTAATGTTGCTAAGTTGGCTTGACTCTCGGCCCTGCGTGCTTCACGGTCTGCGATGAGATTCTGCAAGATCTGCAGCATTGGGTCCTGCGACGAGCTGCTCCCTCCTTGGTTTCCACGAGTCATCTGAAGATTGAGATAGATATAGGGGTAAGAGGGAAATTCTAAAGTTCATGGTTTTGGGTTTTCAAAGCTACAACTTTGAGTTAGACTCAGGTTTTTCAACTAACTTCATTTTCATTCATGCAAGCAAGCACACGATACAACACACACCACAACAATCAAAGGGAAAACAGATGGTTTGAAGAACCATTCTGCAAGCTACGATACAATGAAATGATACATCTCATGCTACGGCAGTGCTATAGTGCATCTACTCATTGTCGATGAAGTCGGAATCTTCATCATCAGTGTAGAAGTCCACAGCATCCTCTTCCAGAAAGTCATCATCGTTGCTGAGGTAAGAATCCATATCTCCCTGGATGTCTTCACCCTCATCTTCTTCCTCCTTGGCGTCAAGCTGAGCTTCCTACTCCTTGACTGTCTTCTCGAGGTCGGCCACCTTCTTGCAAAGACGGGCGATGGTGCGATCCTTCTTTGCACGCTGGCGACAAAGAGACTGACGATCTTGGACGAGCAATGCGAAAGTCTAGGCCTTCTGGTCGGTAATGTGTTGGAGATATGCCCAAGAGGCAATAATAAAGTGGTTATTATTATATCTCTATGTTTATGATAAATGTTTACATCCCATGCTATAATTGTATTAACCGGAAACATTAATACTTGTGTGTTTTGTAAACATAAAAGAGTCCCTAGTAAGCCTCTTATTAAACTAGCTTGTTGATTAATGGATGATCATGGTTTCCTGATCATGGACATTGGATGTCGTTAATAACAAGATCATATCATTAGGAGAATGATGTGATGGACACACACCCATAGTAAGCATAGCATAAGATCAAGTCATTAAGTTCGTTTTGCTACAAGCTTTTCAAATGCATAGTAACCTAATCCTTCGACCATGAGGATATGTTAATCACCATCACCGGATGGGTACTTTGATGACATCAAACGCCACTTCATAATTGGGTGGTTATAAAGGTGACATTGGGTATTCTGAAAGTATGTGTTGAAGCGCATGGACCAAGATTGGGATTTGTCCATCCATATGACGGATAGATATGCTCTAGGCCCTCTCGGTGGAATGTCATCTAGTTAGCTTGCAAGCATGTGACTAGGTCACAAGGGATGACATAACATGGAAACGAGTAAAGAGTACTTATCAGTAACAAGGTAGAACTAGGTATGGAGATACCGACGATCAAACCTCGGATAAGTAGAATATCGCGTGACAAAGGGAATTGGTTTCGTATGTTAATGGTTCTATCGATCACGAAGTCATCATTGAGTATGTGGGAGCCATTATGGATCTCCAGATCCCGCTGATGGTTATTGATCGGAGATGTGTCTCCATCATGTCTACATGTTCACGAACCGTAGGGTGACACACTTAAGGTTCGAAGTTGTTTTAAGTAGATATGGAATGTGCGTTGGAGACCGAATGTTGTTCGGAGTCTCGGATTAGATCCGGGACATCACGAGGAGATCCGGAATTGTCCGGGGAATAAGATTCATATATTGGGGATCATTTTCTAAGTCAGGAAATGTTCCGGAGTATTTGTATGGGGATTCTAGAAGGTTTCGGAATGTTCCAGAAGGTTCTAGAAGATTTCTTGGAGTTTACTTGAAAACCAAGAAAGGATCAAGGAATCCTTGTGGGGTAAGACAAGGATTCGTGGGGGAGTAGGACTCTCCCCCACCTCCTTGATCCGCCGGCCAAGGGAGAGGGGAGTCCTACAAGGACTCCACCTCCCCATGGCGCCTCCCTCCTTTAAATAGAGGGGTGGAGGCACAAACCCCCTTGCCCCTTCTATTCTCTAGATTTCAAGTTGCCTCTCTCCTCCTCCTTCCCTCTGCTCTGGCTTAGGCGAAGCCCTGCAGAATTCTCTACTCCACCACCACCACCACGCCGTCAGCCTGGGATTCCGTGGAGAGATCTACTACCTCCGCTGCTCACGGAACAGGAGAGGAAGTTCTACTGACTCACGCGTGTGACCGATCATGAAGCGCTGCCGGAACACGACGCCGGAAGGATCGTCTACTCGATCTTGAGATCGGCAAGTGATCGACTACATCAACCACGAGATGCGATCTCATAACACTTTCGGGTCTACAAGGGTTAGTATAGATCTATCTCGTTGCACATGTCTAATAGATTAGATCTTGGCTTTTATCTAGATTAGATCTGGGTTTTGTTTGTTCTTGCGGTAGAAATTTTTTGTTTTCCATGCTACGAACCCATCAGTGGTATTAGAGCTAGGTCTATGCGTAGATCTGTTGCACGAGTAGAACACAATGGTTTTGTGGGCGTTGGTGCTCGTGCCGTCTTTTTCTTTGTGTACTTTGCATCTTGCGGTATGGTGGGATGAAGCCGCTCGGGCTAACCTTACATGTCATCGCACATGAGACTTGCTCCACAGTTGACGTGCAACTCGTATTGCACAAGTGGCTTTGCGGGTGTCTGTCTCTCCCATCATAGTATAGATCCAATCTACACTTTGCACTTGATAGCACTTGTATCAACGTTGTGGTTCAGTTTCATAGGTAAGATCCGTTCTTATTCGAAAGCCCCAAACCACGTAAAACATGCAAAGAAAATTAGAGGCGTCTAACTTATTTTTGCAGGGGTTTTGTGATGTGATATGGACATCATGTGATTGTGATTATATTTGATGTATGCAATGATCCTTGTTGTAATATGGCAACCGGCAGGAGCCTAATGGTTGTCTTTAATTCTGTTAAGACCTGCGTGTCTATTCATCTTGTAATAGCTTTATTCCAAGTAGTTGTAATAGTTGCTAGTGATGATGGACAACCATGAAGCGGCGCCACTGACCTTGACGCAATGCTGGTGATGATGGAGATCATGTCCATGCTTTGGAGATAGAGATCAAAGGCATAAGAAGAAAGGGCCATATCATATCACACTAATTATGAATTGCCTGTGATGTTAATCCTTTATGCATATTGTATTGCTTAGATCGTGAAGGTAGCATTATAAGATGATCCCTCTCACTAAATATCAAGTAATAAAGTGTTTGTCCTTAGTAGGCACCGTTGCTAAGACTCGTCGTTTCGAAGCATCTCGTGATGATCGGGTGTGATAGATTCTACGTGTGCATACAACGAGTGCAAGCCAGATTTGCACATGAGGATACTAAGGTTAACCTTGACGAGCCTAGCATGTACAGACATGGTCTCGGAACACGGAATACCGAAAGGTAAAGCATGAATCATATGGATGATATGATGAACATGTTGATTGTTCGCCTTTAAAGCTACATCATCTCACGTGATGATCGGACTTGGTGTAGTGGATTTGGTTTGTGTAATCACTAAAACAACTGGAGGGATGTTGTTTTGAGTGGGAGTTCATTTGTAATTTGGATTAGTCAAACTCAATTTATCATAAACACAATCAAAGATAATTTGCATAGTTTGTTGTAGTCATTGGCATCCGTTCACCACCTTACGCTTAGTTATAGTTGAGATAGTGGAACTATAAAAATTCTGGATATTTTCTTTACAAACTGGTATCGTATTGTTTTGAGTGTCAATCTAAAGTTTAAAAGTCCTGTTGCAAACTTTCAGCAAACTCCGTTTACTCTGTGAAGTTTAATAAATAGTATTAAATCAAGAATAACAATTCCAGTGTTAGTATCTAATGTATCATGCTTGCCTCCATGATTCTTGATACTCAAAAGATTGTTTTTAATATCAAGTTTATCTAAGAGCTGAAAGCAATGTTTCAGAAACCATCATATGTGAAAGGTATTGCGATATCTAAAACAATGTATTGGTTACAACATGATAGAGTATATGTCCTCATATTTGATGAGAATTTGTGAAGGTTGGAGACGCTAGTCGTCCTAATCCTCCAAAAGGTTTTGGAAAAGAAACATTATACTCGCAATTCACCTTTATAAGCTATAGCAGCTTGATCATGAAAGTTGCCATGATAAGGATGAATAGAAGATGTAAGTAAAATGTTCACTACACTAAAAGATTACTAAAGAATGGAATTTTGAAAGAATGCCAAACATTTGATGAAGGTGATCCACTTCAAAGTGCAAGTCCAAAGGTATTAGTATTTGACTATACACACTTTGTACTATGTGTCATGTGAATGACACCACTATTGATGTTGATAGATTCTTTTAAAAGAAAAGGAATTGTTGAAAGAGAATCTATAAAATATTTGGCAGAAAAGAAAAGATTGGAGATATCCAACTTAGGTATATAGAAGATACATGTTATGGCTGTATTCCTTGGTTGTTAGATAATGTGGTTCTGCAGTATTGGATACCGAATTGGTTGGTATGAAGTGTCATACAGGACAACACAATTCATGAACTGCAATGGCCTAAGTAACTAGCAAGAGAATATGTGATGATGTTCATCGAAAACAAACAAAGGGTTATTGTGTTGCTCGTTAACATCAAAGCTTACCTTCAAGATTTGTTTCAATAATTGTTATTTTGATCAGGTATTATGACAAAAAAAGGTTGTTCAAATAATTACCGTATTCCATAATAGATGGATGATATATAAGTCTGGTTGGAGAAATAACGACCATAAAACTAATGCTAAAATGTCGCAAGACAAATGATTGAAAGATCACTTGCGAAGTGACATCACCGTTTAAATTATATTAGGGATACATGAAGAAACTCCATGTTGATGGATTTTTGGAGTCTTTGATTTTGATCAAATGACGCTTGTGATACTTTCCTGGAGATAATTAAAACTCCGTTCGTAGGCAAAAGAGGTGATGACTAACTGATTGGAATTTGTAAATATTGATGTATATAGTTCATTATGTGTAGTCGTGGGGGATGGATTTCAACTTCATATGCTTTCTCCGAAGATTTGAGTGAGTATATGTATATACTTACTCAATAAGGAAGAAGTATGAAACATTTGAAAATGTTCAAAGACTTTCAAGATGAAGTGGAAAATTATTGTAACAAGAAAATAAAAAAGGTTTATGATTGGATCATAAAGAAAGATGTTTGAGTTACAAGTTTAGCAAAACACCTAAGATTTGAGGAATCGTTCCATGGATTTGCATTTCCCAAAACACCATAGGAGTATGGAGTGTTCAAGATATGTAATTAAACCTTGTTTGACATGATAAGATCAAAGGTGTCATTTATAAAACAGCCATTATATTTTAAAGATTAAAGCTTTAGTGACTACCGCTTTTACACTGAAAAGAGCTCCATCGTGATCCGTTGAAATGACACCATATAAGTCATGGTTTGGGATAAAACCCAGGTTGTCCTTTCTTAAATTTTTGGTATGCTAGGCATAAGTAAAGTGTTTACAACCAAAGTCGGATGAGCATGTCTTTGTAGGTTATTTCGAATAACCATTGGGTATTCCTCCATAACACCGAAGATAAAAGTGTTTGTCGCTTAGAATGTCGAGTTTCTTGAGAAGGAATTTTTGGTGAAAAGTTAAGTGGGAGGACAATAGAACTTTGACAAGGTTGTTGAACCTTGGCTAATATGTGCTGAGTTACAGTCGGAAAGTGTCCCTGAGGCAGAAGAATGCTCATGGCTCACGTGCCTCAAAGGTTGTGGTCACGGAGATCTAAGTTACTATTGAACCAAGTAGGTCGGGTAAGTAATCAAATGCCAAGATTTGAGAGTTAAATCATTGTTGTTTGACAATGATGAACCGACTACATGCAAAGAAGCAATGATGGGCCCTGACTTCGTTAAGTGGCTTGAAGCCATAAAATCTGTGATAATTCCATACACGAGAAATCAAGCTTTGAATTTGAAAGACCCTCTAGAAAGGTGTAAGACCTTACAGTCGTATATGGATCTATAAAGAAATAGACATGGATGTTTCACATCTATGAAATAGTCGACATGTCGGAAAGAGTTTACGACAATGTTCAAGGAATTGACTATGATAAGATTTGATCTTTCATAGCGATATTTAGTCTGGACGGATTAATGTAGCAACCACTACATATATTTTGGTATATGGTAGTTGAACAAACAAAACAAGTTCTTCTAATAGAATGGTTACCTAGGACGTGTACATGACACGATCCAAAGGGTTTTGTTAATTCAAAGGATGCTAAAAGAGTATGCAAAACTTCAATGGTTGAAGTGAGCATCGCGGAGTTGGAATCTTCACCGTGATGAAACCGTTAAAAGGTTTAATTTCATCAGAGACGATGAAGATGTTTGCATTTTGCAAGAAATTAAGTGGGAGCGCTAAGACATATTTCTAATACATTATGTGAAAGACATATTGTTGATTAGAAATGATGTATCTTTTATTGACACAGGTTAAGAATTTCATTTCGATGAAAGACTTAGGCATCAATGTCTATATGGATAGATTGAGGCGCTAATATGGTTTTGCCAAATGTACATAGATAAGATGTTGAATGAGTTCAATATGGAAACAACAAGAAAGGTTCTTGACGCATGGAAAGGACTGAATCAAGATTCAAGTGTGTTGACACGAGATTCAAGTGTTTTGACACTTGGTGAAATCGCAAGAATATTTTGATCAATCATTCTTTGAGATGTACACATCCAGATATGTCCTATGCTCTAAATGTTATGAGCATATACCAGAATGACTCATAAGATGATCATTGGACAATAGTAGGGATATTCCTATGATCTTTGGAAGAACTAAGAATATATTATTTATATAGTGGTGACAAATAGTTCATTGTAAATTGTTGCATTGATACTAGTTTTGTCACAAATTAAGTTTATCTCAATTTAAACTATGGGTGGCACAACGTAATGGAAAGGAAGTTCCATAACGGATTTGGTTGAGTACCAAAGTTAAAACATTGTGACAGATACTACAACAAAAGGCTAAGTATATGACTGCTATTGTAGCAGCAAATGAGGGCATTTGCGTTAAGTAGTTTGTTATAAAACTAGGTGTGGTTCATAGCGGGATAATACTATGAAGATACATTGTATGACAATTGTATCAACATGATTTAATCCCAAGGAACTAAAGGTCTCACCAAAGGACCAAATTTATACAATGCCATCTCATTGGAGAATGAGTAATGCGTAGAGACGCAAGGAAATGCAAATACACACGGACCTGGAAGTGTCAGATCCAAAGATTATGTTTACCACTAGCAATAGTGTCTATACAACACCAGAAAGCCATAGGTGTTGAATGCACAAATTTTTAACTAGATTATTGACTCTAGTGCAAGTGGGAGACTGTTGGAGATATGCCCAAGAGGCAATAATAAAGTGGTTATTATTATATCTCTATGTTTATGATAAATGTTTACATCCCATGCTATAATTGTATTAACCGGAAACATTAATACTTGTGTGTTTTGTAAACATAAAAGAGTCCCTAGTAAGTGTTAAACTAGCTTGTTGATTAATGGATGATCATGGTTTCCTGATCATGGACATTGGATGTCGTTAATAACAAGATCATATCATTAGGAGAATGATGTGATGGACACACACCCATAGTAAGCATAGCATAAGATCAAGTCATTAAGTTCGTTTTGCTACAAGCTTTTCAAATCCATAGTAACCTAATCCTTCGACCATGAGGTTATGTTAATCACCATCACCGGATGGGTACTTTGATGACATCAAACGCTCAGAATCGGGTGGTTATAAAGGTGACATTAGGTATTCTGAAAGTATGTGTTGAAGCGCATGGACCAAGATTGGGATTTGTCCATCCATATGACGGATAGATATGCTCTGGGCCCTCTCGGTGGAATGTCATCTAGTTAGCTTGCAAGCATGTGACTAGGTCACAAGGGATGACATAACATGGAAACGAGTAAAGAGTACTTATCAGTAACGAGGTAGAACTAGGTATGGAGATACTGACGATCAAACCTCGGATAAGTAGAATATCGCGTGACAAAGGGAATTGGTTTCGTATGTTAATGGTTCTATCAATCACGAAGTCATCGTTGAGTATGTGGGAGCCATTATGGATCTCCAGATCCCGCTGATGGTTATTGATCAGAGATGTGTCTCCATCATGTCTACATGTTCACGAACCGTAGGGTGACACACTTAAGGTTCGAAGTTGTTTTAAGTAGATATGGAATGTGCGTTGGAGACCGAATGTTGTTCGGAGTCTCGGATTGGATCCGGGACATCACGCGGAGATCCGGAATTGTCCGGGGAATAAGATTCATATATTGGGGATCATTTTCTAAGTTAGGAAATGTTCCGGAGTATTTGTATGGGGATTCTAGAAGGTTTCGGAATGTTCCGGAAGGTTCTAGAAGATTTCTTGGAGTTTACTTGAAAACCAAGAAAGGATCAAGGAATCCTTGTGGGGTAAGACAAGGATTCGTGGGGGAGTAGGACTCTCCCCCACCTCCTTGATCCGCCGGCCAAGGGAGAGGGGAGTCCTACAAGGACTCCACCTCCCCATGGCGCCTCCCTCCTTTAAATAGAGGGGTGGAGGCACAAGCCCCCTTGCCCCTTCTATTCTCTAGATCTCAAGTTGCCTCTCTCCTCCTCCTTCCCTCTGCTCTGACTTAGGCGAAGCCCTGCAGAATTCTCTACTCCACCACCACCACCACACCGTCGTGCTGCTGGGATTCCGTGGAGAGATCTACTACCTCCGCTGCTCGCTAGAACGGGGAGAGGAAGGTCTACTTCGACTCAAGACGCAGACCGATCATGGAAGCCGAACGCGGCGCCGGAAGGATCGTCTACTCGATCTTGAGATCGGCAAGTGATCGACTACATCAACCACGAGATCCGATATCGTAACACTTTCGGGTCTGCAAGGGTTAGTACAGATCTATCTCGTTGCACATGTCTAATAGATTAGATCTTGGCTTTTATCTAGATTAGATCTGGGTTTTGTTCGTTCTTGCGGTAGAAATTTTTTGTTTTCCATGCTACGAACCCATCACAATGGCACGGTTCTGGTTGGCTAACTCTCTGGCATTGTCCAGTTCCTGTTGTCTGTCATGAAGCAAGAAGTCAAGGTTCTCCACTTGACGCCTCAATTCTAGGTGACTTGGCATCTCCATCGGCATTCCCATGAAGTCACGTCTTGCATAGTGGGCAAAACGGGTTCCTTGAATCTTGTTGATGCTGAGGGCGCATAGACGTGCGAGAGCTTCATGCATTGCCCTGGCTAACCCATCTAGCCAGTTGTTCTCTCTCACGGAGAACTGAATTCTCCCGGAAGTTGGGGCTTCAATGCTTCCTCGAAGATCTGCGGTGACTAGCCATTGTAGGTCTCCTCCTGGGGGTCCTGGAAGTTGAGCCCCAAGAAACTCTAGATGTGGGCGTCCCAGTAACTCTGATAGTGAATCCAGATCCATCTCGAAGATCAGCTGACCTCCGTTTCCCAACTGGTAAAACTTGCTTAACCGAGTCTCCATCAACAAGCATTTAGGATGAGGAAGTTATTGAAGTGATCAAGTGTGTCAAATTTTAAGTAGTAATGTAAGAATTTTGAGGAACATGTATTTTTGAGAAAGAATGAGTTCACAAGGGTAAGAGAGGGAATAGTTCTTCATAAATACTCACTTTGGTTTTGAAGCTAAGTTTTTGGTTTGGACGTCCATTCTAACTAGGGTCTCCTATGGTCAGGATGGCTCTGATACCAACTTGTCAACACCCGGATTTTTAATCCCAGATGCCCGTTATGCCATACCTCGCAATCCCAGGATTACCATTTTTGCGAGACATAATGGATTGGATATCACAGTACATCATCCATTACAAACCATACATAAGGTTTTTACACAAATAAGGATCTCATGATCCAGTCTTTAATACAACAAGCAATGGAAATAAACGATAGCGTAGCGGTGGGGTCCATCTTCAGGGGGCACAGGCAATGCTGACGAAGGCAGATAGTCCTAGTTATCATAGCCGTCCTACTGACCATCATCTTGATAATCTCCTTCATAGTCTGGCCATGATAATAGCCAGGGACAAAAGCCATGAGTACTCTCTAAGTACTCGCAAACTACTACTAACAAGGGGTGTAATTCTAAGTAAAAGTACTAAATCTAAGTTAACTATCAAGTTAAGTTTGAAACCTAAGCTGAGTTCAGAAGCAAGAAAAGATAAAGTAAAGTTTTGGAATCACTTAAGTTGGGAAGCTATTATCATCAACACAACCCTGTTGTGGTCAAGTCAAAGTTCATCATTCATTTCAAGTTATTTAGAAAACATCTGACAACGAAATAGTATGGCCATTCCAACTGTCCATAACCGCGAACGTGGCTATTCGAATAGTTTGACACTCTGTAGAGGTGGTACACTTTCACCACAAGATTCAATACATCTTTCAGGGATGACCCTGAATCATCATACTTAGTATGCAGATAATCAAACATAACCTTCCCTTTACACACCCTAGTACAAGCACCTCTCCTATGAGTATGGCCTCCCAACCATGACCATCAGTCATCTTGGGCACTGCATAGGTGGAAATCATTCAGAGGTAGCCTCAGCTCAAACCTCTCCCGTGAGGGAACTAATACTAATGTATATAAATTTCCAGCTAAGCCTTACCCAATTCAGGTAATGTGGTTGTACGGTAAATTTGGAATGGTATCGCATCCGAATCCAACCATCAGTTTTATAAAAGGGTTAAGGCTCATGCCTCATCATTTTCATCATCATAAACCAATTGTGTTTCTCAACATATGTCAAAACATCTCAATAGAATGACTCATCATTCCAAGGTTTTCATAACTCATTTTCACCAAGTGTTCCCATCTAAAGTGACTCAAGTTTTTGAGCTATTCTAAAGTACTAAGTTAAGAGTGTTCACTAAGGTGGAAAGATGGGATCAATCTCATGCCATAGAATGACATCTAAATGTTTCTAAGTAGGTCAAGTTTTATACTCTTTATGCTACCTTCAAAATTAATTAAAGAACTTTGTGTAAACTAAGGGGGGTAAAACTTGTCAATAAGACTTGGGGTACTAATAGTTAAAGGGGTGTGATCAAAGTATGCTTAAGGCATCTTTACTAAACCATCTAGTTTTATTCTAGCTTGCTAACAATAGCTTACTAAATCATGTTTGCAAGGGTTAGCTTGCCACTAATAGCTTGCCTTGGTTGGTGCAGTGGTTGAAGTTTTCTTCTTCTTCTTCTTGGTAGAACTCCTCCTCCTCGAAGGCTTGGTCGGTACTAGCGTCTATAAATACATAGGGAGTAGACAATCACCAAACAATACTTAACTAGGCTAAGTAGCATTCTAAAACACACAATTGATAATATATTATCATAACAAGTTTAATTCAATAGTTTCAACCTTTTTATTTTTGGAAAAGTAATTTCTACTCATTGAAATATTAACTAAAATTTAATATTCACCACCAAAATATGGGATCATGTGGACCCATGTCCTAACCACATATTCTAACTTGTGGGAATGAGATTTAAAGGTTGGATCAATATTACTTTGGTTTAATTTTATTATTTAATGATTTAAAGTGACTAGAAATGCCTATATAGCATTATTTTGGTACTAGTCCAAAGTCATTGCATGTAAACCTTAATATTATTACATATTTAGATAGATCTGATGAAATGTGATTTTTGAGAGTTGGAATCAACTCAAAAGCTAACTTGGTTGATTTTATAAAAATGTTTCAAGTTGCAAAAGCTTCTGTCTTCTTATTTTTATCAGGAGAGATCTATAACTCTAAATGAATTAAATCCAACGGGCTTGGATAGATCATTTTAATACCTTTCAGACAAAATTGGTTTCATGCCATTTGGATTTCTAAAACTCTCTGAATTGATTTTCAAACTAGTGAACAGAAACTAGATTCAAACTAAAAGAAAAATCCAGATTTGAATTTGTGGGCTAACGCGGGAAAAGAAATGGGCTGGCCCAATGGCGCTTCAGCTGACACTTAACACTTGAAACGGCAGTCAGCTGTGGGCCGTGCGATTAGAGGCTAAATCTACGGCTGAGGGTCGTCATCGACGACGAACAGGTCGTCCGTAGCCTCGAACCTAGCGGCTCGGTGGGGGTCTCTGGGGCGCATTGTGGCTCTAGCGGGGTCGGCGATGCGGGCGAACAAAGTGGAAGACGACGGCGAGGCGAGGCGTGGTCGCGGCGGAGCTTGGGGTGGTCGGAATCAACGACACCCTTCTCATCCAGAGGCGGCTGCTCCGGCTCCAATTCCGGCGAGCTGCTGCTCCACTTGCTCCGGCGAGAGGTGGGTGATGTTCAGAGAGGTGAGGGAGAGTGGAATGGTGTGTAGAGGAATGGATGGGGAGGGTTCCTTTTATAGGCTCGACGGTGAGACCGAGCGGGATGGGCGGTCGATGGTGGCGACATGGCTACGGCAAGCTAGCGGCATGGCTGGGGATGGCGATCGATGGGCGGTCTCCTGGCGGTGCTCTAGGACTTAAATGCGGCCGTAGGGGCGGTGGTATGCGGTCTGGGCGAGGTGGCACTCTGAGAGGCAGAGGCGGCGGTGTCCATGGCGAGCGGTGGCTGTGAGGCTTTGGGCAGCGAACGGGGGTGTCTGGGGTGTTCTCCAGGTCGAGGCGGAGCGGTGGGCGCAGGCTGGTGCCAAGGGGAGGTCTGTGCGAGCGGGGACAGTGCACGCTCTGGGGGCGGCGTCGGCATGCTCGATAAGCTCCGAGCGCGGCGGTTTCTGGCTGCTCTGCCCTCTGTCTCTGGCCTGGGGCTGTTTGGGCGGTGGAGGTGGACCACTGGCAAGGTACTTGACATGGTGAGAGGGGCTGGAGAGGGTTGCTGCTGCAGGTGCACGGTCGGCCGGCGAGAGAGGGCTCGGCATGGCAGTGCAGTGCGGCTACGGGTAGAGAAGAGACTGGGGTTGGTCTGGTCTGGCTTGAGGGGGGACAAGATGATCAAAGCACTACAGAATTGCTAGACAAAATCAGCCCAAAACAGTAATAGTTAGGCCTTAATGATCTTGCTAACAAGGTGTTTGACAAAATGGTCGCAAGAGAAAAAGTTTTGAATTTTGAGTTCAAAATTTTTGAGTGATCTCCACTAGTGATAGGTAGTCTCTGGTTGCATGGGTTTTGAAAATGGAGCTCAATTAGAGGGTTTTTGAAATAGGGGCGATCTATGCATATACATTAGGTTCAATTTTAAACTGTCATTTAAAATAGTTAACAGAATGTTTTTAGTGGATCCAAAGGTGGGCCTTGGTACCTCATTATGTGTACTAGCAAGGGGTGCAAAGATCAAGAATTATTTCTGTTAAGTTTTGAGTACTAGGAATAGCCAAAGTAGGCATGAGAGTTAAATTTGCCAAAATGACCATTCTTCTTTTTAATTCTTTTTGATTTGATTTTCTTTAGGAAAAGTTTGGGAATGATGTAGATGATGTTTAAATCACCTAAGAAACATTTTACAAGCATTAGATCATTCAATCATGGCAATTCAAACAACTCCTATTTTAAATGCACACACATATGAATGCTTTATTTTAAATTTGGAAAAGTTTTTGTTAACCCTATTTTTGGATGATTTGATCTTGATGAGCTTGGATTAAAGTTTTGGGATGTTACACAAAGCTGGCAACCATTCTTCTGCTCTTCCTCTAAGAGAGAAAGGAAATAAACGCAATTTGACCGCATCGGGGTCAACATTTTTATGTGCATCATATCACATATTTTAGTGAAAGTATTCAAGTGCATACCTGCATCCTCAACAACAGAGCCTCCAAATTGATTCCGTTGAACCAAACTTAAGTAATGGGGTTTAATTTCATAGTCATCAACATCAATTGCTGGTTGAGTAATAGGAGTATGCAAATAATCATTATT
The DNA here is from genome assembly GCA_023614405.1 of Avena insularis. Classification (NCBI taxonomy): domain Eukaryota; kingdom Viridiplantae; phylum Streptophyta; class Magnoliopsida; order Poales; family Poaceae; genus Avena; species Avena insularis. The sequence goes on along the minus strand of CM042692.1, from coordinate 72,238,010 downwards.
GGGAGTGGCAAATTTCCCAAGCTTCTTTTCAGCCATATTCCCTATGTTTTTGGGTTTTCTTAAACAGAAACTTATGATAACAATAAAAACAAGTATTTAAAGAGTAACTATTTTTTTTGATTTTCAAATAAAGACTGAAAGCAAACTAACAATTAAAAACAAGAATTAAAACTAGCAAGGTTCCTACTAACCTCACTGTAGTATCGCCTCAAAGAACGCATGTAAAAAGGGTTGATACCTTCGATCCGGATTACGGATGTAGTATAGCTCTTTTTCCCTAGTAGACCTAGGTTTATTGAATCCTCGGGAAGCAGAAGCGTAGTGAAGTTACTTTAACGGACCTTCAGGAGTTTTAGAATTCCTTTTGTGTTTTTACCGGACCAAGATTTTGCGTCTTTTTGTTATTGTCGATGATCGAGAGAGAGGGACTAGGGCATTCGGTTTCGCCTTTAGCTGTGCAAAACATCTGATGGGAATAAAAGATAGAAATAAAGTATGCATGTAATTGTTAGATCAAGATAAATTATATGTGGGAAATGCATCCATAATTGCTATTGCCTCCGCAACCGCTTATAGCAATAACCTACTAGTCTCATCCATATAAGAAAGAGAACTAATGATATGCATAGAAAGTCACCGTTAATCCCAAGTAAACCCCTCACATATAGCCATACTACCCTTTCCCTGCAGATTAGTCATTACTCATACTCCCTATACCTGGCTCAATCCTCGAGGTCTTGGGTACCTGACAAGTCCTTAGATTGAGGCAAGAGAGGATAAAATAATCATCATGTCATACAAACTAATACATGATCCCATCTATGATAAATAACATGCACAAAAAGCTACATGGCTAGGCCGAAGCCCTTAGCCCAAGGAGAATTACTCACACATAGAGATGAGATCAAAGATCATAAACATTGTAGTAGAAATCATGAGATTGATAGCAAATAGTCTTACAATGTCGCCAATCGAAGAAGAGATCTACTATTACAAGTGGTGGAATATGGCTATGGTGGTGGAGAGATTAGATCTAAGTCTATTCCTCCGGCGGCTCGTCGGTGTTGTGGATGGAGATCTGGGGGTGGCTGATGGTTTCTATGAGCGCATGTTTCTCGTCGCCTGAGGCCTCTTTATATAGGGGTCCCTTCATGAAAGTTGTTCAGTTTGACCTAGCGGCGTCGATGGCAACTATACGGCCAGAATTTTATTCCGGTCGTATAGTTGGTCATTAAAGCATCTGCCTTCGGTCCATGACTCCTAGTTTCTTCTGGTTGTTGGAAATCTCGTATCTTTGACTTTAATGTAGTGATTCCCATCATAAAACTTCATTATCTGTGCAGGAAAAAATAGAAAGAAAGGATTGCATACCCCTTTGAATATTAGGCATTAGTGGTAGGGTTTAGAGAGATATTTCATCAAAATTGTGAATAATATCCAGTTTAAATGTGGACGTAGATGGCTATATTTCAGATCCATCAATAGGCTGAAGTACACGTTCAAGATGATGCTCGATCAACCTTACAGTTTCCATACCCCGAACCCGAGTAAGCCGACAAACCACACAACTTGGCAGTGCAGTTGGTTTCAGCTGCAGGAAAAGGAGAAGGGAATCTACCACCTCCACCACCACTGTTAACGGGTGCAAATACCCAAGCACTGAATGCACCTCGAGATATGAAAACTCGGACAAGAGAGAAGTTGTCAATCAAGTGGGAAACTAGGGCTATGACAATAGTAATGCCGGCCATGGTGGCCGAAACGAGTATAAAGAGCATCATCAGAGCTATGTGGTATTTGTGACTGAGGTAACTAACAAGCATAGCCAACATCGGTGGGAGATTGTGGCGCCCCGCAAAACCACTACTAGAAAATCGCGTTGTTTTTGTGCATTGCATCATCATGACCGCATGCTCATGTCATCATGCCACCTTGCTTTGAGCATCGTCATGTCTTCTTGCATTTGTTTGCATAAAACTATTTTTAAAAGTCTGTTTTGTTTTCTAAATGCCCCGTAATTATTTCAACCCAAAACCCAGGTCTCCAGAATATTTTGTTTTGTCTGCCAACGGTTTGCAAAAGCCCCATTTTAAATAAATAAAAAATTTAAATTGTTTTTAGGAGGCAGCCCGCCAGGCCCGAAAGCCCAGCTGGCCACCTCCAGATAAAATCCTAGCTACCCCAAATCTTTTCCTACCTAATCCTAATCTACCCATCCCCAGCCACATCACCCCGGCCAATCACCACCCGCCACCTCACCACTTCCTCCACCCCATCCACTCCTAACCTGCCACCTCACCCCAACCCCTCCACCCCTTCACACACACAGCCCACTTTTCTCACACACCACGACCAAGACCAGCTTGTACACAAGACACGCCAAGACGCACGCCCCACAACCCCACCTCCCTGGATCCTTGGCCCACCACACCACCACCCGCACACCCCCCCAGACACAAACGCACCCCACCTCCCGATCCTGGCCCACCAACCGCCCCTCGCCAGATCCACGCCTCTCGCCGACCTCTCTCCGCCTCTGCTTATGCCGCTTCCCCCAATCCACTCAGCGCCGCCTCCTCTGCAAAAACCGCCCGTCGTCCTCGGCTCCAACATGCGACCATGCCCGCCCTGCCTCGGCTCCATCGCCTCGCCCCGATGCCAAGCTCGGCCGTCGTGCCATGAACCCCGCTGCCACCGCGCCTCTGCGCCACCTCCTCGTCGCGCGACTCCCGCCGCTCCCCCCATGTCCGCCGCCGTCGCCTTCCTTCCGCCTGACCGCCGCCGTCCGTCTTCCTCGACCGCCTCCTCTACCTCCGTCGAGCGCCCGCGCGAGGCCAGCCCCGCCAAGTTCAGACGCGTCCCCGACACCGTCTTCCCCGCCCCTCGACCCTCAGCCAGCCGCCGGTCCTCCTCTCGTCCTCCTCCCGCGCGTGGCTGCGCTGCAGGCGACCTCGCCGCCTCCCGTGGACCGAGCGTCGTGGTCACCTCGACCCGACTGTCTCCCTGCTGCCTCTCTCTGCTGCCACCGTGTTCGGTCGGTGCTTCAAGTTGGCCGCGGGCCCTCTCGGCGTGGCCTCCTACAGGTTTGTCATGGACGTCCGTGTGCTGGCCTCTGGGTCAATGTTGCCGCTGCTGCTACCCAATGGCCAAGGCTCATCTTGCAACTCGAGGACTCCTAGACAAAAGGGTAGTGTGTTGTTATGCATCGTGGTGATACAAAAACCTGTGTGACCGGAGACTTCTCGATCTGTTACCCGGAAGGCCACTGGAGTACCATCTAAAGATCACCTGCGTCGAAACTAGAGTACGACACCATCAATCGAGCCGAAACCTCAAGATCTCCAACATGGATAAGATGACCGGACCCCGAAGACCGAACCCGACACGCCAAGTTCTTCCTCTCGGATCCGAGGACACCGAGACCGCGGTGCGACAAGTACTCCTTCCCGGACGCCAAGTTCGCCGAGAACCCGGATGCCAAGGTCACCGACACGGAACGACAAGACCTCCTTCCCGCACCGATGCCGACGACGTCGCACGCCAAGTTCTTCTTCCCGAACGCCAAGACCGACCCGATACGAGGACCTGACAAGATCTTCGTGACGACAAGATCGGCACCGACCAGGGCGGATCCGATGTGCCCCCGACGCCAACCAAGTTCTTCTTCTCGGATGCGACAAGATCTACTCTGGTATCCGAGAACGATCCTGCCGAGACCGAACCCCAGATCCGGACCCTGAGACCCGACCCCGAACCCCTCGGAGCCCAAGTTCGTAGAACCCTAATGTGATTCCCTATTCGAGACCCCCATTATTTTATAATATGACATTATCAACTGATGCATATTAAATTGTTCATGCATGCATACTTATCTGTGGTTTGGGGGCATTATGCCAATTCATCTCATAATTAAATATGGAGTCTATATGCGGGATATCTTTGTCTTATTCCGGACTCCATTTAAATTGGCAAAGCGAACCGAAGCCATGTTTTGTCTTGCTAATACAACATTTAATTTGCGGGGTAGATAAATAACTGGAACCGTTTAATTAAGTGTCGGGACCCCGGTTCCGCTTAATATTGCCTAGTTGCATCACATTTGTGCCATGCCATGCATCATATCATAAGCATGCCGGATTTTCCGCCGTCGTATTAAATAGTGCATCCGATGTTTCTTCTAGTGTTTTGCTTCTTCGCGGATAAGATCGATGAGTTGATGTGAGCTTCGCCCCGATCTTCGGATGAACCTTCAGCAATGTTTTCAGGCGAGCATCTCCCCCTTTCTACCTATCTTACTTTTATAGTATTTATTCCCTCCTGTTGATCTATTGCTATCTGTGTTGCGATTCTCTAGTTTTCGTGCCCGTGATATCCCTTGCAGCCTTATATTGCCTTGGACACATCCTATTACCTGTTGTTTGGTAGATAGTTGGACTTGCACGTCGTAGTCGCTTGCTCAAGTGCTGTTGCGTGTCATCAAGTACCACAGTTGTTGGAGTAATGCCGCATGTTTAATGTTGGAGATGATCAAGGCTTTAATTATTGTTTAATAACTAAAATTGAAAGTAGGTAAATGCAGAGGCACCGGTGGGTAATAGACAATATTGGGTTTTTAACCGCTCACTGGTGTCCCGTAGGACCCCGAGTTCTTGACACCTGTTCCGAGATCGAGCGCGCTAACCACAGGTGGGGTGTGTGGGCACCCCCATCGATTTAGTACCTGATTTCAAAGTATTGTACCGGGGGCCACAAAGTAGTTTGGGGCTTTATTACTATCCTGTACTTATGCCATGCTTTACTGCTTTATTTAAGATTGTGCGTGGAGCACCTGTACTATTTAGGACCGTGACACGTTTTCGCTGTATCGACAAGCCTAGTCACACTTTTGGGTTCCCAGTCGTTTACAGCCGTCGACACAAACCCTGAGTCCGTCTCGGAGACCGGCCGACTTCGTTACGGGTAGCTTAGTGGGGTGGCCCCCCGTGCTTGCTTTGGGTCTGGGAAACGTCGTGTCCGAAACCCCGTCGACATACCGTTGGGTGTATGTTTTGTGATCTTGTACCTACCTGATCTGACAACAAGGGTGTAGGTGCGTGTGGAAACTTTGGTGCACCCCTGCAGGGTTAAATCTTTTCGAGAAGCCGTGTCCGCGGTTATAGACGACTTGGAGCACAGTTCTCGATCATAGACAACTATAACTAAAGTTTACTATTATAAATTGACTTGTATCCGATATGACTAGTAATCAGCGTCACTACAACGGAATGGCTAAATAAAAGTACCAACAACTGCTGGGTTTGGGATATCTCATGCTAATTGTATCTGACTAGTAAGTGTTGCAACTACAATGGAATGGTTAACTAAAAGTGCCCACTGCTTATTATATCAGGATGACTATCTATACCTGACTAGTAATTGCTGCAACGATAACTGAATAAATAAAACTGCTAACGGTGTGAGTTCCTCGGTTGACTTCCTCGTCTGGTCTCGAGGGGGAAATACCAGGATGGGTATGTTTGGTGGTAGCATCAGGTTGGTTCCGGATAGGTCTTTCTTATCCCTCTCTGATAGCCGACAGTTATCTCGAGTCTCTATAGGTTGTTTAGTGCTTGCTATGCTGCCGCTTCAGTCCATCATACCTATGTAGGCGAGGACCGCCGAATTCTAGTCTCGCCGTGTACTGGCCTCAGTACTGACCGCTCTCTTTTTCCTTTGCCCTTTTGTCGGCACCCCTTTTGTTTTTAGCAGGTTTTGAGATCGACGTCGTTAGCAGGGTTACCCTTCCGGCTTGTCCTGGGCAGGGTTATGGACGCCATTGGTTATTCTTCAGGGCTCTTAGCTCAATTTGCATCTTGTCCGTACTCGGATGCTGTATTGTTTTCAAGGTGATTTGGATATTTGTACTGTAAATCTGTATTCTTGACTCTTTGAGTCGCTGTTGTATATATATGTTTTGTGGGTTTCATCGAGGACTATTGTGTAATGATATTACTTCGTTTTCCACCCGCACGCAAGTGCCTGGTGGGCACCTTTGAATCGTTTCTATGCGGGTTTGGCGGGAAGCGCTGAAACTTGCATAGGACCGATTCTGAGGGTGCTACAGAGATGGAAGTGAATCCTGTTATGCCAACAGTCCCCAAGTACATGTACTGGTCCGATTAAGAGATCAGCAGGAGTATAAAGGATCATCCTAAACTCATGCTGAATCTGGGAGGATATGCCCTAGTGTTGGACCCGATATTCACCGGGCCCGACATAAATGTCAAGTTCACCAAGGTCCTCATTGATGATGGGAGCAACATCAACATACTGTACATAGATACTATGCTCAAGATGGGTATCAAGGAAAACATGTTGAAGCCAACCAAGACTACATTTCATGACATTGTGCCGGGAGTGTCATGTGAGCCGATGGGCAAAATCTAGATTGATGTCTTGTTCAACACCAGGGAGAGCTGTCAGGCCGAGAGTCTCTTATTCGAGGTGGTTGATCTCACCAGCTGCTACCATGCTTTGCTCGGTAGGCTGACATTGGCAAAGTTTATGGCGTCCACGCATAACATCTACATCAAGATGAAGATGCCAGGGCCAAATGGTGTCATCACCATCACAGTCAACTATAAGCGCTCCATGGAGTGTGCCTCGGCTGGATCTTCTTTGGCTGAATAATTGGTCATTACCAAGGAGAAGAGGTGAATTCAACATGTTGTGGATTTGGCATAGTCGGCTCAACTCACTATGCCAGGTATGAGCAATCCACATGGTAGTGTGGCCTTTCAGGCGACGAAGTAGACGAAGAAAATTCTAGTTGATGCTGATTTCCCCAAGCGTGCTATCATTATCGGTGCTAGCCTGGCTGACATATAGGAAAGCGAGCTCGTCAACTTCCTCTACGAGAATTGGGACATCTTTGCATGGTCGAATCAAGACCTGGTAGGTGTGCTAAGGGAGTTGGATGAGCACTCATTGCATGTTAGGCCATACACAAAGCTGGTGAAGCAACCTCTCCGATGCTTTGCCAAATACAAGAGAAAGATCATTGGGGATGAGATAGCAAGGCTGCTTGCAGCTAGCTTTATCATGGAGGTGTTGCACTCGGACTGGTTTTAAAACCTAGTCCTATTAGAGAAAAATAAGGATGATCCAAATGTCGTAGTAGTTTGACGTATGCGTATTGATTACACCAATCTAAACAAGGCATGTCCTAAAGATACATTCTCACTACCTCGAATATATCAAGTGATCGATTCCACTGCTGGATGTGAGCTATTGTCATTTGTAGATGCTTATTCTGATTTCCACCAGATAACTTTGAACCCGATAGATCAAATAAATACATCCTTTATTACCCCGTACGTGGCTTATTGCTATCGCACTATACCATTTGGTTTGAGAAATGCAGGTGCCACATATCAAAGATGTATGCAGAAATGTTTGCATGATCAAATCGTCAAAAATTTATAGCTGTATGTCGACGATGTCATCATCAAGACCAAGGCTAGTCATACCCTGTTGAATGATCATAGGAAGACATTCGCAAACCTGAGAAGATTCAGGATGAAATTGAATCTGGCCAAATGTACATTTGGTGTGCCGACAGGCACTCAATTTTCTTGTATCAAGCCGAGATATCGAGGCAAACACCATGAAGATCAGTGCCATAGAAAGAATGGAACTACCAAAGTGCCTCAATGACATCCAAAAGTTAACTGGATGTCTGGCATCATTCAGCTGCTTCATTAGTCGGCTGGGAGAGAAGGCACTACCATTATATCAGCTGATGAAGAACCGATAGATTCATATGGACACATCAAGCTGATATCACATTTCGTGAAGTAAAGAAGATGTTGGCTTCAGCACCGATATTGGCGTCACCACTGTCCAAAGAGCCGATGTTGCTCTATATCGTAGCAACAAACCAGGTTGTTAGTGGTGTTGTGGTGGTAGAAAGAGAATAATAAGTAAAATTGGTACAAAGGCTGGTACACTACCTGAGTGAGATACTCTCCTCATTGAAGCAGGATTACCCGCATTACCAGAAAATGACATATGGTGTCTATATGGTGGCCAAGAAGCTCAAGCATTATTTCCAAGAACATCCCACGAGAGTGATATGTGAAGCTTCTATCTCGGAAATTCTGGGTAACAAATATGCTAGTGCCCGAGTAGCCAAGTGGGCCATTGAGTTGGCACCCTATACGCCACAATATGATACAAGAGATGCAATCAAATCTTAGGCATTGGCTAATTTATTCGTCGATTGGGCCAAGATGTAGTATGAGCCACCATTGCCCGACTCCAATTACCGAGGATGCACTTTGATGGATCCAAGATGAAAAGTGGTTTGGGTGCCGACATAGTCCTCACCTCACCCAAGCGAGATTAATTGAAATATGTCCTACAGATTCATTTTGCAACATCCAATAATGTGGCTGAATATGAAGCACTTGTTCATGGACTCAGAATGACCAAGGAAATTGGCATTCATCAGATTCAATGTTTCGGATCTGGTAGTTCAGTAAGTGTCTAGAAATTGGGATGCGCTAGATGCCAGCATGGCATTATATAGATTTCAAGTCCAAAAGATCTATGGGTATGGTTGCGATTTTCACCATGTACCTCGGGTAGAAAATGAAGTAGCCGATGTGCTGTCCAAACTGGGTTCATCTCGGCAGGGCATTCCAGCCGGCATAGCACTGGAGCATCTTCGTAAGCCATCAATCAAGCCGTCACCTGAATCCGAGTCGATATTCATCCCGGTGCAGCCAGAACCAGATGTCGTCCCAATGGACATAGATGCTGACAACAATTTGAGTAACCCAAGGACTGTTCAATCAGACCCGGGGACTTTCAAGTCAAACTCGAGACTTCACAGTGTATGTCAATAGAAGAAATGTCGGTTGAGCCTATGATGATCGATGAAGGTGTCTTCACGGTTCAAGTTGTACCATCTTGGGCGTAGCCAATCATGCCATATATGGTGGATGGCAGTTTGTCGAATGATGAAACCTCGACCATGCAAGTACAAACAAGAGCAAAGGCGTACACCATCATCAATGGTGAGCTATACAAAAGAAGTGTCATGAATGTGCTCCAACATTGTGTCGAACCAAAAGAAGCGCAAGAGATTCTCCAAGATATTCATAGGGGATAGTGTGGTCATCATGCTTAATCAAGAGCCCTAGTTGCCAAGGGATTTCTGCATGGGTTTTACTGGCCAAGTTCTCTGCAAGAGAGTGTGGATATAGTCATAAAATGCAACGGTTGCCATAGATACGCCAGCAAGATTCATATGCTAGCATCAACACTCAAAACTATTCCAATCACATGGCCATTTTCCGTATGGTGTCTAGACGTGGTTAGACCATTCAAACCGGCTTGTGGCAATATGGCCCACATCCTAGTGATGGTAGATAAGTTCACCAAGTGGATAGAGGTGAAACCAATAAAGAAGTGTGACGGTCGCACAACGGTGTCATTTCAGAAAGATATTATATTGAGATATGGCTATCCACATAGCATCATTACTGATAATGGAACAAACTTTGCCGAGGGAGCTTTTGCTCGGTTCTGTATGGATAAAAGGATCAGACTCAACATGCACTATTAGGAAACTAGTTATAGATAGAAAGACTTTCTGTGGTGCATATAAAATTGCATGCTCCATAGAATTAATTCTATGGCGCATAAAAATGCATGCACCATAGAAATATGGTAATTCTGTGGTGCACATAACCCATATTTTCTGTGGCACATATTTTTGCATGCGCCACAAAAATGTGTGTTTCTATGGCACATATTTTTGTGTGCGCCACAGAAATTTGGCAGGAGCCACAACCAAGTACGGGTGGATGGGATTCTATGGCACATATGACTATATGCACCACAGAAAGTGATGATTTTGTGGCGTATATAGATTCATAGTTTAGTTTCTAAAAGATAAAAAAGTACCCGTAGAAATGCTCCAATTCTAAATAAAAGAATTTTAAACAATTAAAGTAAAGGGTATATTTTACCCAGAAACGAATATCTTTGTATCTTTTTTCTTTTTGTTATTTCTAACTCATACTAGCTGAATGCCCGTGCGTTGCAACGGGTGTAGATTCTACGTTTTATATAAGAAAACATGCTCATGCGTTGCAATGAGACAATTTTTTTGCATAGGTTAGGGGTCACAAAGGACCTCGTTGCTTCCATTCATTAATCTCGATGGGTACAGAAAATTACAACAGGACACAAAGGATAAAGAAAAATACATTGTAGTCCTGCACTTATGCAAGGAGGACCCTAAATCTAAGATAGAAAATGCCGCCGGGAACGCACCACTTGACGAGGAGAAGGCGGTGAACTCCGGCCCAAGGTTCTGGGAGGGGGGGATCCACTCTGGAGGTTGAAGAGATGCTTCCATGGCATCGAAATGGGCTGCCCTTTCAGCCACAGATCATGGTGACGACGACAGTCGCCATGTGATTCACTCGAATTAGCAGCAGTGACTCTCCTCACCCTCGAGGAGGAACTGATGGTGTCATGTATAAGCCGCTCACCTCCCCACCACGGCCGGACGGAGCACCCTGCAGAGCATCACCACACCACCAGAAGGAGTGGACAAGCGCGACTTGTTTATTATCGGAGACGCTGGTCCACTCCGCCGCCGTCAGCTCTGCTCTCCCCTTGCCACCATGACCGGTCGGAGAACACAACAAGACGAGGAGGACGAACCCTAGCTGGACCCTGATCTAGTCGCATGGATCTTTAACACTGCTCCAAACTATAGGCATGAGGCCAACAACCCTACCCCTACCACTACTCTCTACACAACGAGCATCTCCTCTTCCCCAACCCCGAGCGACGGTGCCGCCAGAGCAGGTACAGAGGAGATCTCGAAGACCGCCTGGGTGCCTCCAGAATCGTGCGGAGGGAAAGGGGAAAGTGACGTGTGTGGGGCGCGTTGGTTTTGTTGCAATGAGACATAAAATATGCATTGTGAAGATAACTACTTATGAATAATTGCACATTTATAGAACTACATCATTGAAATAAAGAAGATAGATTTTACGAATTTCTTAGTTTTGTTGGATTGACGTACAAATCGAGAAAGGTTTGAGAGATGGGTGATCGGACATGTTTTGTTCAAGATTACAACATTTCTCTTCAAATCCACTTTATATTTTTGCTCTTAAGAGAAAATTGTCGTCAATTTTATTCAAATTACCAATTTATTTCTTCCAGCTAATACCATGAGTTATAATTCTAAGAAAAAGAAACGTCAACCCTTAATAATAAACTCAGGCTTACCATTAACATCTCGTATCCACCAACAAAGAAAATGAAGCACAAAATCCGAGTCATACAAAATCATAGTATTCTAGTACTATTCTAGCTTCATGTTCTTGCGGCTCTTGCGGCTTGTTCATCCCATATTCTACTATACAAATAAGGATAGCCAGATCTGAAGAGAAAATTGACGAAGAGATGAACAACTGCTGCTGATCCTGAAGGAATTTCAGCGACTCAGCATTAGGAAATGAACCAGCGCCAACCACTTGGCCGGCGCGCCGATGGGGACTGGCTTGTCCCTAAGGCTGTGTCCGCCCCGATCGGAAGAGAGGAAAAATTAGGAAGTAGCCATGGGAGAGAGAGAGAGAGAGGAATCCGCTGCCGCCATTCACCTGCCTCCTGTGCTCCCCGTTCACTCTGGACGCCCCTCCTCGTCAAACCCTGCTCGTTGCCGCCTGTGAGTGCGTGCCGCCGTCGGACCCCTTGTCCCCGAGCTCGCCCACAATGGGAGGCATAGTCCCTCCTTCCTCGCGCGCTGCCGCCTTCCATCGCCTCCATCTGCAAGCTCCAGCGCCGCCCGGATGTCGACCTCCCTCTGTTCCCGAAGGTCTACCTTGGGCTGAATCGGCGGCGGTGCTCCAGTCTCGGCCGGTCCGACCGGCAGTAGCGAGGCTTCAATTCATATTCACGGCCACGCAATGACTAAAGTGCAAAAGTGCCGATTTTAACTGGACCGCGGGTTGACTTGAAACAACTTGAGGGGCTATTTTGCAAAACAGGCCGACGGACGAAAACCAGACGAAAACCACCTCTAGACAAATTATATAGTAGAGATTTATGAGATAATAAAATATGGCAAAGCTATCAAAAATAGGTTCACGTAAGAAAGTGCGTATTGTTTTACGTAGGAATGCACGTTTTAGTCTACGAAAAAGTCGAAAACAGATCCCCGTGGATTAATAAACAAAAATGATAAAAACTTAAATTTTTTTGCTTTGAGATGTAGTTATATTTTGGAGTATATTGTAGGGGAAATTGAAAAACATGAATTTCAAGGTATTTTTCAAAAAAATCATGTCCCGGGAAAACAACTCCTGATTTTGCATAAGACCTCTATAGAAAATGTTTACCTATCAAAAGACCGTCTCGAAATTTCCTGTTCAAATTCAACTGCCAAAGGCTGTTCTTCTTTTTTATAGAATCTCCAAATTTAAAAAGAGTAAAAAGTTATTTCAAAAATAAGATATTTTCCTGCAAAAAATAAAAAGGGGGAGACAATTATGTGGCGCATTTTGAAATATGCGCCACATAATTGTTGGGATGGATTCGAATTTTGAATCTCGTCGGCGCCCTTATCCCTCTCTTTTCTCCTTCTATCCTCTCCTTTACTCCTCCTCCTCCCCTCTATACTTATCCTATCCTTCACTTCTCCTCTCCTTATCCATCCCTTCTCCCCTTGTCCTCACTCTTCCTCCTCCACTCCCCGGTGACCTCCTCCTCCTCCACCTCCAGCCATGGACTCCTCCTCCACCACCCCGATGTAGTATCCCAATTGTCTAACAATTGCAATGCTGCTTGCCTAGTCTATATAATGCTACTTTCTACATATTATTTATTGCATCATTATTATATCATGCTCATGTCACCATGCCACATTGCATTTAAGCATCATATAAAACCCCTTTTTCATTTGGTTCTTCTCTTATATGCATTTGTATTCTTATTAATTGCATTTGTCTCTTGATACATTGTACTTGGTTCTTGATATAATACTTGATTCCCAAGTTGAGTTGGGGACATATCTAATATAATTCCACCACCTTTCTTTTGGCTCCATCTAAATTCCACCATCCACCTTGCAACCTTCACCTCCACCATCTTAATTATATATGAGCCCATGTCCTTCTTTTGGTATTTAAATCTAGCTCATAAATAATTGAGGATGGTTCCATCTTTTGTTCTACATGTTTCAATATATGGTCTCTTATTGTTTTCAAATTATTATGCATGGTAGCATGCATGGCCACATTTGCATGCCATGTGGGTGTACAATTCATTTTCTTATCCTTTCCATGTGTTTATTTGGATTGAGTCCATGTTAGCGGGACTATATGATCATGATAGTGATATATACACACTAGCATAGTCTACTCTTTTATTCATGCATGGTCATGATTCAAATACATCATGTGTATTGAAAAAGGTTCCATAAATCTCTTATTTTTAGAGTTTCATCTAAAATTTGTGAGATTGTGTGCAACCATGTCCCATACAAATATAGTTGTTTTCACAACTACGAAGTATGTATTCATGCTTTCATGGGTGTGCTAGCTAGTCTCATGCTATCATAAACCTTATGTGACAATGCCTCTTATTTCAATTTGTTTTGATTTGCCTTTTCATTCGATTTTATTCAAACTTGATCTCCATCAATCTAATCACTAGCTAAAATCTATCCTAAGCTATCTATTTAATCTAGCTATTCTATCTATCCATGTGTGTACCTGGGTACCCGATCAACCAAGTCCAGACCTTCTCTATCCGGTGGTGCAACCCAGCCAGCCAGCAGGAGGACAACAAGCACGTCCGCAGTTCCCTGTTCCTCTTCCCCCCTCACGTGCGACGCAGAGCCGCCGCTCCCATGCCTCTCTCGTGCTCCCTCTCTCCCCTCTCTGCATAAAACAAAACCAGCAACACCTCTATCATGCCAACCACCCTAGATCGGGATCTCGATCCACCATCCCTTCTCTTTTTCTTCCACCACAAGCAGGCCATGGCCATAATCTAGCGCCGCTGTCTACCCTACCTCTCCACCGTCACGACTGCTGTCGGAGCCACGCAGGCGTGGAGCAGCTGCGCGCCCTTCTTCCGAATCAGTACGGTACCAGGAGCTAGGTGGATGAGGCCTGGAACAGCTGCAGCACCCCAACGTCGCCGTGCATGCTGCAGTACCAGCCGGCTTCGCCGACCACACCAACTCGCCGCCTTCCTCCCGCTTCGCCACCGGTTCATGCCTAGCTGGGCTAGGTACCTTCCCACGGTGAGCACCGTCCTCCCCCTAGCGTTCTCTGTATCTTGTTCGTCGCGCAGCCGCCGCCGCACCCGCGCACACACTTCGGCACGCAGACAGCAGCCGCAGCACCCCTGTACTCCACCGTTGCCTGACTTCCTCAGTTCACCTCCGACGATGTTGGTTACCTCCCTGCAATCTCAGTACCATCCTCTCTACGGCGCACCAAAGCGATCTCAAATCGGAGCAACATCGTGCTCGGAACCCCGAAAAACTCCCCAATCTCACTGAAAACTACTACAGTTTGGCAGTTTAAGAACCATGTTATCACCTCTGTTCTCTTCATGTTTGCGTCCAGCCCGGACGTTCTCCGGCGTCAATATTCGTAGCTAATTGTTCCCGATGTATCTGTCTAACCAATGCAAGAAAGCTCTCACGAAACGGTGGTCTGAGTCGATCGATATCGTCTGTCGATGTTGGCTTCAGCTGGCATTTTTCCGCGCAGACAAATTTTGTTCGTCAGTTTATTGTAGTGTCTCTGTTCTTAGATTTTTGCCGTCCTTCCCGAGGTCTTCCTCCAGCGCATCTGAGCACACCAGATTGTAGCTGGATGTACCACCTTCCCAATGCACCAAACAATTCTCCAATCCGAGCTTGGAGTCGCTCGTTATCTTTATCACAAATTTACAGTTATCACGAACACATTGTTTTCATCTCAGTTTTCGTCAGTCCAAATCCCGGCCTTATTCCACTTACAAAAATTCCGCAGTGCTTGTTATCACCAACACATCCGTACCTCTGTGGTTGCAATCTTGTTCTTGCATCCCGGAGATCTGTAGTTCAATTCCCACCGGCGGTAGATTTTTAAGTCCCTTTCTTAATCCTCTTTTTAAACTCTAAACTTTGACCAAGTTCTGAACCTGAAAACGGTGACACAAATTCAGTTAAGAGTCTCTCAAAAACACCCTGTAGATACAGCAGCAAGCACCTGACGTTGAGCCTTCTTGGTGCAAACCCCTTCCAATTCAAGAGCCTATATTCTTAAATCTGTAGCTCTAATTCAAAATATTTCAAACGGGACACTTAATAAAATTATCCAAACATTTCGAATACAAATTTGAAATACTGTTTGGAATATTCCAAAATACATAAACAATCACCTTTTTGTCCTTTCCTATATAAAAGGCAACCTTATATATATATATATTTTTTATATATCACTATTTTCGAATAATACAAATAATATATGTTTTCTGATCAGAAAAACGCACGAATTCAAATATGCCATCCAAAATAATTTTTGAACATTTTAAAATTTCAAATTATTAAAAATCCAATAAATGCCTTTTTTCTAAATAAATCTATAACTTAAATTGTGTAATTCTAAATTCGACAAATAATATGTCTAAATCGATCAGCGCGACGGGCCCATTCTGTTTATGCATTCCGTGATATCAATTAAAGCATGCATCATGTAATTACTTCAAAACCTGAATGGTTTATGCAAATAAAATGAGCCCAAAATATTAAAAATGTTAATTCTTGTTTCCACACTTCATCCTTGCCATGCTACATTACTACCATGCAATTGCGCATCATTTTATCATGACATGCTTTGTTTGCTTGTAGCATTCTATTCATATGATTGTGCAATGTATTTATTTCGGCCCCTTGTGTGTTTGGTTTTTATCCGGATAGACGCTGAGCAAGGAGAATACCAGAAGTCTCAGGAGTATTACCCGGATCTTTCCTATTCTAAGCAACAGCAATCGCCAGCAAGCTTGCATACATATAGCACCTATGCTTCTATCTTACTCTTGCATCATTGAGTCGTGATTGCATTAAATTGAATCCCAAGTATTGCATAGCTTTTAATTTTAAACCCCACCGAAGCTTGTTCCTCCATCCCATGAGCCATTACTACAAGAGTTGTTTGAGCCATGCAAGTCGTAGAATTGTATGTGTAGGGTTTGTGCGAGTCCTTGGATAATGAGGTACCTAAACAACTTAATATGAGTAGAGAACTAATGAAAGAGGCATCAGTGAGCATTATCTGTTATTTGGTTCTTTAAGCTCACTTGTGTCCCATAGGACCCCGAGTACTTGATTCCTGTTATCCATATCCGGGAGACCCTATGGACCCCCTTTGCCTGAGCTTGATTCGCACTTTATTTCTTGGGGCCACAAACTAGTTTGGGATTTTATTACTATCCTATACTTATGCCATGTTTTACTGCTTTATTTATGATTGTGCGTGGAGCACCTGTACTGTTTAGGAATTGCGCAGTGTTTTCGCGGTATCGACTAGCCCAGTCGCACTTTCGGGTTCCTAGTCGTTTACAGCCATTGGCACAAACCTTGGGCCTGTCTCGGAGCCGGCCAACTTTGTTGCGGGTAGCTTAATGGGGTGGTCCCCTGAAATAATTTATGAATCCTGTGAATGCATTATCGTGAGGCCTCATTGCGTTTTATTTGGTTTTTCCCGAGGTTGATCGTGTGTGTGTTGCTATTTGTGCACCCGTGCAGGGTAAATCTTTCTGAAAGCCGTGTCCACGGTTATGGACGACTTCGAGCATAGTTTCTCGATCATAGACAAGAATAACTAAAGTACCGCCTTTAATTTGACTAAGACATGACTAGTAAATAGAACAATACTCATGGAATGGTTAATAGAATTGCCAACAGATGGGAGGTTCTTCCGCCTTCTCGTCGGTAAGCGAGAAGGAGGGCAAGCGAGGTTAATTATGTTGCTTATATAACTATTGCTATTAATTAACGAGCGTCCGCCCATCTCTGGTTGGGCGGATGATGTAGCGTGTCTCTATAGAACTTTCAGATATTCTCTTCGCAATTCGTCACCCGTGTTGTTCCCTTTAGATGCAGTAAGACTTGTTGAGTACCCCTAGGGTCTCACACGATAAATATTTGGTTTAGGTGCACAGGTATACTCTCAGGAAGGCTACTGGGTCGAAGAGACCGAACATGGTGGCAACGACTATCGGGTGTAGAGATTCTGTGGATGGAGATCCGTGAGATCTGTGGGCCGGATGTGCTTCGTCCTGTGGCATCTTATGCCGATTTGCTTCTTATCCGTACCCGGATCTTGTATTCCGCTTCCGCTTGATACTTTGTTGCGTGATGTTTGAGGATGTATCCCAAACTATTATATCTATCTAGGATACTTGGATCTTGCCGTATGGCGCTGCAATATTTCTATTTTTTTTAGATGGTGTGACTCTGATGTCTATTGTAAGTCACAGGCATACATACTCATTTGTGTATGTCGTGATCGCGTTATCTGTCGCTTACGCCGCTCGCTCTTGTCCTGATGTTCTTGAAAGTGGATAAGGTGGTAGGCCGGTACCGTGCCCTGCTCCGCTTCGACGGGCCTACACGTGGGTGGCCTTGGGCCTCCGCGGTAGAGTCACTTATCCACTTTTGGTTCGTCCAGGCTTGAACTTAGAGCGTAATGTTCGAGGTATTACAATTGGTATCAGAGCCATTCCACCCTTCAGGGTCTCATCCAAGATGGTCGTTGCCAGTTTAGAAAATATTTTGGTAGCTATGTATACTAGGGAAAAACTAAACGTAAGAGTAGGACTGCTTCTATTTTTCTTCTTACCCACCCACCCACCCTTTTCTGGTAAGGAAGTATAACGTTTGTCTATCCTCTTCTAAAAATTCAAACTAGGATTCACGTGTTTGGGGTTTCCGTAGTACCATAGGATGTGTGTGTAATTCTTTGTCTATCTGTTGCATCCAACCTTGTTGTCGTAATCTGCCTTTGGTTATCAACTGTTGGTACACTCCATACTGACAGGCGTTTGTAAACCGACGTGATCTATCCGACTCTTTGTTAACCGATGCGATCTTGTTAAGGGTGTTCTTCCTTCCAGCATGCTTTCACAGAATGTGAAGTTGCTAATCTCTATCTGTTAAGTGGTTTTGCGCATGTAGTTGTTATTTTAATACCGAAAAATGCGGAAAAAATTTATTTAATACATTTGTGTTTCCACACTTCTTTTCAGTCGTATGTGATACATGTTTCACCTTCTTTGTCAGCATGTTCATGCTAACTTGATCTTTTGATACCGACGCATAATCTGAAGTTTTTTACTTCATCTTCAATTTCTTTTAGCCTAAATACATAACTTGTGTCGATCCGATGCTTGCGATTGTAGTCTGGTTCTCAGTATAGCTCTATAACACTTATCATGAGTGGAATATGGTCAATACTATCAATCTTATTCTCTAAATGGTGGCGGTTATTCTCTTGTGATTTTGAGTTATATCGTGATCATATCTGTATCATATTCAAGTATCTTTGGCGAATTAGGAGGTTTCTTAAGGCACTATGATGGATTATCATTTGTTGTCGTGCTTCATATTCTTTTGAAATCCATATCTCAATGGTTCTCTTTGATACAGGAGAATCTCATCGTTCATCTCTGATAGTTGTGCTTAATGTATGAGTTACCATTATCATTCTTATCCAAAGATCTCCTTATCTTTTCAACCGGTGTTTCGATCAACAAGGTGAACAAGTCAGTATCTCTTTTCTTATCCAAGGCCAGATAATATATTCTTTCAATACATCTCTTCCAACATGAATCCTTGCTCTTAAATGTTGATATTTCAAAGAGCGTTGAGCTCAGAAGGTGTTTCGAGCATTTGTTCGTTTCTCTCGCTTCATGAACTTGGTATTCTTGGAATATCTTGTTAAATTCATGGTGGTATATCTTGAAGATATTCTCGTCTATTCTATATCAATGCAAGAACATGAAGAACATCTACTTATCATTCTCCCAAGCTTCGAGAACACCGCATCTGTGCAAAGTTCTCAAAGTGTGAATTCTGACTTTTTGAAGGCACTTATCTTGGCCACGTCCTTCTGCTAAAGACATTTCTACAATTCTGAAATCATCAAGTTAATTGTTAATTTCATCCTCCACCTTTAATCAAATCTGGAGCTTTTCCTTGTTACATTGAAGATTTCCGCAAGACTGCTAAATCTCTCTTGGAGATTCTTAAGAAGGATAAGAAATTCTTTCGGTCTTCCGCTCATCAAGAAACCTTTTGAAACCTTCTCGCTTTATCTCCTATCCTCACTCTGATGGATGCCATGAAGACTCTTCAATCTTTGCAATTCCTCTATTCCAGACCTTCGTGTTTTTACCGTCTATCTGTTGAAGCCTTTATCTGTTTTTAGTGATCTTCCTCCATATCTTTTCTGGTGGTTTGGAAACTTCGACACGACAACAACTTCATCTTCTTTATCTGCTTTGGATCCGACGAAGTGTTTGCATCATCTCCTTGTTTTCCTACGAAGCTTCTAGAATTCTGCTTATCAAGATCTTCAGTCTGAAATTCAAGAGTTACGTTGCATGATTTTCCTATTCATGTACGGAGTAATGCTCTGAGTGCGGGATGGAGTCATGACCATACCACTACTTTTATCATTCGCTTTTGTACATTGAATTGGTGGATTAATGCGATTTTACTCATTCCACGGAAGTCAAAAGTGGCCTTTATCATTCGAGACTTTTACTTCCGTCCTTGTTTACCAGAGTGTTCTCTCGACGAACATGAGCAACAATCTCTTGTTGATGGTCTCGTCTATTTCAACACGGAGCAAAATCTTCTATGTTTTGGTGGAAACAAATGCAAAATCTTCTCCATCCTCTTCTTTCTGCCGGCATTCTACACCATCAAACACGATAAATGGAAGATATCTCTAACTTCAGTCTATCAAATCCTTTTTCTCTGGGTAAAGCCAATTATGGTTGATGTCATCAATTGCAAAATCTATTGCAATAACCTCAGGTTAAAGAAAGCAATAAGCATCTCTGCAATAAACTCCAGATCTTCAACATTCAACTCTTTCCTCGAGATTCCACCATAATCTAGCATCACCTCCTTCTTTTGAAGAGATATCCGCGCATCGCAATTGCATGATCCTTTGGTTCTTACTGACGCAAGAAGAAGCTAATTCGAGAATTTTGAACCCAAATCTTTTCCGTTGACAACAAGAACTCTATTGTTTGAAGGAAATATGGTTTTTCCAAACTTCTTTCTTAAATCTAAGGGAACCAACAATGCTATTGTCATAGTGGTTGATAACTTCTCCAAACCACTCTTTTCTTCCAGCGAAACAAAGAATCATATTCACTTGCATCTTTTCATCTTCAATCCTAACGATGTGCCTTTCTTTCTCCTTGATACATCATCCTTTCTAATTCTTTCAAGAAGTGGTTCTATCCTTTTATCATGTTATCGAGAGCACCAGAGCTATCTTTCTCGTCTCACAATAATCCTCTAGGTTCTTCAAGTCCTTTGTTTCTAACAAGCAAACGCAAGACTCGCAACAAGTCTAGCAAGTTTTGCAAGGTGTAATGGTTGCACAATTCCGTTGATGAATCAACTTGGGAATGCGAGGACCACCTTTGTTTTGAACACCCGACTTCCCCTCGTGCCTTTTTCTTTTTCCTAGGAATCTCGGGGCGAGATTCTTGTTTAGTGGGGCAGAGTTATTGTTGGAGATATGCCCTAGAGGCAATAATAAATGTAGTTATTATTATATATCTTTGTGTTTATGATAAATGTTTACATTCATGCTATAATAGTATTAACAAGGAAACATTGATACTTGTGTGATTTGTAAACTTAAATTGAAGTCCCTAGTATAGCCTCTATACTTCACTAGCTTGTTGGTTAATAGATGATTGTGGTTTCCCTATCATGAGCATTGAGATGTTATTAACAACAAGATCATATCGTTAGGAGAATGATATGGTGGACATACTCCTATAGACAAGCGTAGCATAAAGATCAAGTCATTTCAATAGTTCAATTGCTATATGCTTTCTGATACATAGTAACCTAATTCCTTCGACCATGAGATCATGCATATCACCTTTACTGGATGGATGCTTTGATGTCATCAAACACCACACCGTAACAGGGTGGCTATAAAGGTGGCATTGAGTGTTCGGAAAGTATTGGTTGAAACACATGGATCAAGAGTGGGATTTGTCCATCCACATGACGGATAGATATTCTCTGGGCCCTCTCGGTGAAATGTCATCCAATTAGCTTGCAAGCATGTGACTTGGTCACAAGGGATCACATATCACGGGAACAAGAAAAGAGTACTTATCGATACGAGGATGAACTAGGTATGCGAGATACCGACGATCATAACCTCGGATAAGTAACATATCGTGAGACAAAGGAAATTGGTATCGTATGTAAGTGGTTCATTCGATCACAAAGTAATCGTAGAAATGTGTGGAGCCATATGAATTTCGATTCCTCTATTGGTTATTGTTCTAGAAGTGTCTCGATCATGTCCGCATAATTCACGAACCGTAGGGAGACACACTTAAGGATTCGACGTTGTTTGAGTAGTTATGGTATTATGAGAAAGAGACCGAATGTTGTTCGAGTCTCGGATGGGATCCGGATATCACGAGGTGATCCTAATGGTCCGAGAATAAGATTCATATAAGGAAAGTCCGTTTGAGTAGCGGAATGATCCTGTTTTCATCGAACATTCTAGAAGGTCCCTAATGTCCTACTCCGGAGGGGAAGGGTACATGAATGTGTCATTACATATTGGAATGATTGCATCATGTACTAGGTGTTCTTGCTGTCCAAAATAAAGGGTTTATTTAAATCCTAAATTGAAAAGTCAAACGGCTAGTTTGAAAGTCAAGCACAATTTTGGGAAAAGAGGAGGATTGGTGGAGGCCGAGTTGGAGAATTCTCCCCTTGGCGGCCGACCTCCCAAGGCCGACTTGGGAGGAACTCCTCCCCTTGGCCGCCAGCCCTCCCACCTATATAAGGAGGGGCAGGGCTCCCCTCCTTACACACACAAGTTCCTATCCTCTAAACTAAACCCTAGACCTAAACCCCGGTTTAGAGCTATTTCGGTTTAGAGCCTTCTAATTGATTTAGAGCCTTCTAATTGGTGTGTCTAATTACTAGACCACTAATAGCCTCTCTCATAAGCTCCACAATACTGCACTTGCTTAGGCGAAGCCTGGGATTTCCCTCTACTTGGTACCACGCCGTTGTCACGGAATCGCGAGAGAGTGCTACAACCTCCATTTTCACTGGAACAAGGAGAGGAAGGTCTTCGTCGAAACCGAACGTGTGACCGATCGGGGCGCTTCTTTGAACGTGTACTTGGAAGGATCGTCTACGCGATCTTGAGATCGGAAAGAGTACGACTACATCACCCACGAGAATCTGCTCTCGTTAAACACTTTGGAATCTTCGAGGGTGAGTTATTCCATCGACTCGTTGCTACAATCTAGTAGATAGATCTTGGCTTGTTTGTTTGTATGCGATAGAAAATTTTTGTTTTCCATGCTACGAACCCCTACAGTGGTATCAGAGCCGTGTCTATATGTAGATCTGTTGCACGAGTAGAACACAATGGTCATTGTGGGCGTTGATGCTTTTATTGTAGATTGCTTTTCATGTACTTTGCATCTTGCGGTATGTTGGGATGAAGCGGCCGCTAACCTTACATGACATCGTTCATGAGACTTGCTCCACGCTAACATGCAACTTGTATTGCATAAGTGGCTTTCTTGGTGCTGTTTCTCCTAGCATAGTAAAGATCCAATTTACAACGGTGATCAACAATGCTAGTATCAATGTTGTGGTTCTTGTTCGTAAGTTAGAACGACACTTATTGAAAGCCCCAAACCACGTAAAATATGCAAAGAAAGTAGGCGTCTAACTTTGTTTTTGAGGGTGTCGATGATGTGATATGGCCATGATTGTGATTATATTTGATGTATGCAATGTTCCTTATTGTAAGTTGGCAACCGTGAGCCATATGGTTGTCTTTAATTTACATTAAGACTGCGTGTCTATTCAAAATAGTTGTAATAGTTGAAGCTGGTGGACTACAACCATGAAGAAGCGTCATTGACCTTGATGCTATGCGGTGATGATGGAGATCATGTTCGTGCTTGAAGATGGAGATCGGAAGCACAAAGAAGAAAGGCCATATCATATCACATATTATGAATTGCATGTGATGTTAATCCTTTATGCATCTTGTATTGCTTAGTACGACGGTAGCATTATAAGATGATCCTCATGCACATAAATTTCAAGTTCTAAAGTGTTCACCCTTAGTATGCACTGCTACAAAGCTTGTCGCTCAAGCACCACGTGATGATCGGTGTCTTTGATTCCGCGGGTGAATACAACGTAAGCAAGCCAGATTTGCTTATGCGGTAGCTAAGGTTTGATCTTGACGCCTAGCATGTACGTATGGCCTCGTGAACACGGATCGCGAAGGTAAAGCATGAATCATATAGTAGATATGATGAACATGATGATTGTTCGCCATTAAAACTATATCAACTCTCGTGATGATCGGTGTTGATGTAGTGGATTTGGTTCGTGATCACTAAAACAATGTGAGGGATGTTGTTTTGAGTGGGAGTTCACCTAGTTTAATTTCATTAATTAATTTGAACTCAATTTGTCATAAACTTAGTCTAAACTATTGCAAATATGTTGTAGATCAATGGCGCCCTACCATCAATTTTAATGCGTTCTAGAGAAAGAAAAGTTGAAAACAATGGAAGCAACTTCATGGATTGGTTCCGCAATTTGAGGATCGTCCTCACAATGGTAATTTGACCTATGTGTTGGATGCACCGCTAGGTGACCCACTGCACTGATGCTACCGATGAAGTAAAGAATGTTTACCTCGCCTAAGAATCAAGATCTATAGTTCGATGTGCTATCTTGTATGGTTTAGAATCTGAGCTTCGTAAAAGGTTTGAGGAGTCAGATCCATATGATATTGTCGAGGATCTCAAATTAATCTTTGAGACTCATGCGCAATTGAAAGTTATGAAGCTTCAAAAGTTCTTTAACGCAAGATGGAAGAGGGTAGCTCCAAGCTGAGCATGTGCTTAAGATGTCCGGCACGCAAATAAACTTCAAAGTTTGGGTATAGTGATTCCTAATACTTTGGGGTTTACATCCTCCAATCACTACCACCAAGTTACAAGAACTTTGTGATGAACTACAACATGCGTAACATGAACAAAGAGTTGCGTAACTGCTTGCTATGTTAAAATCTGCGAAGTGGAGATCAAGAAAGAGCACCAAGTGTTGATGGTCAATAAGACCACCAAATTCAAGAAAGGCAAGTCTAAGCAAAGGGACACTTCAAGAAGGGTGGTAAGAAAGTTACCACGCCGAAAGAAGACCAAGGCTGGACCTAAGCCCTAAACCGAGTGCTTTTACCGCAAGGGAGAAGGTCATCGAAGCGGAATTTCCCAAAGTACTTGGCGGATTTGAAGAACGCAACATCAAGAAGAAAGGTATATCCGATATACATGTTATTGATGTGTATCTCACTAGCATTCGTAGTAGTGCCCGGTATTTGATCTGGTTCGGTTGCTCATATTTGTAACTCGAAACAGGAGCTGCAGAATAAACGGAAGCTAGTGAAGAACGAGGTGACGATGCGCGTAGGAAACGGATCAAAGGTAGATGTGATCGCGGTCGGCACGCTACCTCTTCATCTACCATCGGATTAGTTTTATACTTAAATAATTGTTATTTGGTGCGTTAAGCATGAACATTATATCGTGATCTTGTTTATTAAGTAGATTTACTTGTTTAAATCCGAGAATAATGGTTGTTCGATTTATATGAGTAATATGTTTTATGCACATGCACCTTTGATAGATGGTCTATTCATATTGAATCTCGATAGTGGAAATACACATATCAACAACATTGAGGCTAAACGCTTGAAATCAAGCGATAATTCGACCTATATGTGGTAATCGCTGCCTTGGTCACATTGGAGTGAAGCGTATGAAGAAACTCCATTCCGATGGACTTCTTGAATCACTTGATTTTGAATCACTTGAAAGATGCTAAGCATGTCCGATGGGTAAAATGACTAAGACTCCATTTTCCGGTCTCAGATGATGGAGCGAGCTACGACTTATTGGAAATCATACATACCGATGTGTGTGGTCCAATGAGTGTAGCATCGCGCGGTGGTTATCGTTATGTTCTTACCTTCACAGATGATTTGAGTAGATATGGGTATATCTATTTCATGAAACATAAGTCCAAACTTTCGAGAAGTTTAAGGAGTTTCAAAGTGAGGTAGAGAATCAACGTAACAAGAAGATTAAATTTCTACGCTCGATCGTGGAGGTGAATATCTAAGTTACGAAGTTTGGCGAGCATTTGAAGAAATGTGGAATACTTTCAGCTGACACCGCCGGAACACCACAACAGAATGGTGTGTCCGAACGTCGTAATCGAACTCTCTTAGATATGGTTCGCTCTATGATGTCACTTACAGATTTACCACTATCATTTTGGGGTTATGCATTAGAAACAACCGCATTCACTTTAAATAGGGCACCGCCTAAACCGCTGAAACGACACCATATGAATTATGGTTTGGGAAGAAACCTAAATTGTCGCTCCTTAAAGTTTGGGGATGCGGTTATGTAAAGAAGTTACAGCCGGACAAGCTTGAACCCAAAGCGTAAAAATGCGCCTTCATAGGATACCCAAGGAAACTATTGGGTATACCTTCTATCATAGATCCAAGGCAAAATCTTTGTTGCTAAGATTGGATCCTTTCTAGAGAAGGAATTTCTCTCAAAGAAGTGACTGAAGGAAAGTAGAACTGACGAGGTTGTCGAACCTTCTCTCGAAATTGCGAGTAGCAAAGACCGAAGAAGTTCCTATGGTGCCTGCACCAATAAGAGAGGAAGCTAATGATGGTGATCATGAAACTTCGGTTGAAGTTGCTACAGAGCCTCGGAGGTCAACGAGAATTCGTACCACTCCAGATTGGTATGATTCCGTTATGAATGTCATGTTGGTGGACAACACCGATGACCCCGAGACATATGAGGAAGCGATGATGAGCCCAGATTCCAATAAATGGCAAGAAGCCATGAAACCGAGATTGGATCCATGTACGAAAACCAAGTATGGAC
Organism: Avena insularis; assembly: GCA_023614405.1. Lineage (NCBI taxonomy): Eukaryota > Viridiplantae > Streptophyta > Magnoliopsida > Poales > Poaceae > Avena > Avena insularis. The sequence goes on along the minus strand of CM042692.1, from coordinate 72,211,712 downwards.
TTTGGTGGACTTACGGATGGCCTAAGGTCACGAGAACAAATGGATTTTCAAGAAGAAAACAGATGTCGATGGTAATGTTATCGTCATAAAGCTCGACTTGTCGCAAAAGGGTTTCGACAAATTCAAGGAGTTGACTACGATGAGACTTTCTCACCAAGAGCTAAGCTAAAATCTGTGAGGATTATGTTAGCAATCGCTGCATATTATGATTATGAGATATGGCAGATGGATGTCAAAACAGCATTCCTCAATGGAGACATTGATGAAGAGTTGTATATGATGCAACCCAAAGGTTTTGTCGATCCTAAAAATGCTAACAAGGTATGCAAGCTTCAACGGTCCATCTATGGATTGAAGCAAGCATCCCGGTTGGAATCAACGCTTTGATAAGGTAATCAAAAGTTTTGGTTTTATACAAACTTATGGAGAAGCTTGTATTTACAAGAAAGTGAGTGGGAGCTCAGAGCATTCTTAATACTATATGTGGATGACATATTGTTGATTGGGAATGATGTAGACCTTCTTAATAGTGTCAAAGAGTATTTGAATAATAGTTTTCAATGAAGGATCTTGGCTAAGCTTACATATTAGGCATAAAGATTTATAGAGATAGATCGAACGCCAAATATCATTGTCACAAAGTACATATTTGGACAAAGTTCTAAAGAGGTTTGGAATGGAAGATAGCAAGAAAGGGTTCTTGCCCATGTGCTCAATACGACCTTGAGTAAAACTCAAAGTCCCACATCGCGTAAGATAGAGAAAGGATGAGTAAGACTCATGCATCAGCCATAGGATCTCTAATGTATGCCATGCTATGTACTAGACCCGACATTGCATATGTCGTTAGTTTAACTAGCAGATATCAAAGTGATCCAGAGTGGATCATTGACAATGATCAAAAACATCCTTAAGTACTTGAGAAGAACTAAGGATATGGTTCTTTCTTATGGAGGTGATGAACAGCTCGTTGTTAATGGTTACACCGATGTTAGTTGGAACACCGATCCGGATGATTCTAAATCACAACTGGATAATGATTTATTTTGAATGGTGCAGCAGCTAATGGAGGAGTGCAAAGCAAAGCGTTGCCAGGCGAGATCTTCAACCGAATCGGAATACATGGTCGCCGGAGGCTTCACAAGAAGCGATATGGATGAAAGAGTTCATTACAGCTGGGTGTGGTTCCTAGTGCGCCGGACCCAATGTCTATCTATCAGTGATAACATGGGCGCCATAGCCAATGCGCAAGAACCAAGGTCACACAAGAAGTCAAGCATATCAAGCTACGCTTTTCACGCTTATTCGAGAACATATCCAGATGGGGATATAAAGATTTGCAAAGTACACACAGATCTGAATGTGGCGGATCCGTTGACTAAACCTCTCCCGAGGGCAAAACATGACCAACACCAAACTGCCATGGGTGTTCGGTATATTACCATGTAATCTAGATTAGATGACTCTAGTGCAAGTGGGAGACTGTTGGAGATATGCCCTAGAGGCAATAATAAATGTAGTTATTATTATATATCTTTGTGTTTATGATAAATGTTTACATTCATGCTATAATAGTATTAACAAGGAAACATTGATACTTGTGTGATTTGTAAACTTAAATTGAAGTCCCTAGTATAGCCTCTATACTTCACTAGCTTGTTGGTTAATAGATGATTGTGGTTTCCCTATCATGAGCATTGAGATGTTATTAACAACAAGATCATATCGTTAGGAGAATGATATGGTGGACATACTCCTATAGACAAGCGTAGCATAAAGATCAAGTCATTTCAATAGTTCAATTGCTATATGCTTTCTGATACATAGTAACCTAATTCCTTCGGACCATGAGATCATGCATATCACCTTTATCGGATGGATGCTTTGATGTCATCAAACACCACACCGTAATGTGGTGGCTATAAAGGTGGCATTGAGTGTTCGGAAAGTATTGGTTGAAACACATGGATCAAGAGTGGATTTGTCCATCCACATGACGGATAGATATTCTCTGGCTCTCGGTGAAATGTCATCCAATTAGCTTGCAAGCATGTGACTTGGTCACAAGGGATCACATATCACGGAACAAGAAAAGAGTACTTATCAAGAACGAGGATGAACTAGGTATGCGAGATACCGACGATCATAACCTCGGATAAGTAACATATCGTGAGACAAAGGGAAATTGGTATCGTATGTAAGTGGTTCATTCGATCGCAAAGTAATCGAGAAATGTGGAGCCATATGAATTTCAGATTCCTCTATTGGTTATTGTTCGAGAAGTGTCTCGATCATGTCCGCATAATTCACGAACCGTAGGGAGACACACTTAAGGATTCGACGTTGTTTGAGTAGTTATGGTATTATGAGAAAGAGAATGTTGTTCGAGTCTCGGATGGGATCCGGATATCACGAGGTGATCCGAATGGTCCGAGAATAAGATTCATATAAGGAAAGTCCTGCTTTGAGTAGCGGAATGATCCTGTTTTCATCCGGAACATTCTAGAAGGTCCCAAATGTCCGACTGAGGGGAAGGGTACATGAATGTGTCATTACATATTGGAATGATTGCATCATGTACTAGGTGTTCTGCTGTCCAAAATAAAGGGTTTATTTAAATCCTAAATTGAAAAGTCAAACGGCTAGTTTGAAAGTCAAACGCAATTTTGGGAAGTGGAAAAGAGGAGGATTGGTGGAGGCCGAGTTGGAGGAATTCTCCCTTGGGGCGCACCTCCCAAGGCCGACTTGGGAGGAACTCCTCCCTTGGCCGGCCAGCCTCCCACCTATATAAGGAGGGCAGGGCTCCTCCTTACACACACAAGTTCCTATCCTCTAAACTAAACCCTAGACCTAAACCCCGGTTTAGAGCTATTTCGGTTTAGAGCCTTCTAATTGATTTAGAGCCTTCTAATTGGTGTTTCTAATTACTAGACCACTAATAGCCTCTCTCATAAGCTCCACCATACTGCACCGCTTAAGGCGAAGCCTCAGGATTTCCCTCTACTTCCTAAGACCACTGCCAGGCCGTAATCACGAGGAGAGTGCTACAACCTCCACGCCTTGGAACAAGGGAGAGGAAGGTCTTCACGAGTACCGAACGCAGTGACCGATCAAGGGAGCGCTGAACGTGGCGCCGAAGGATCGTCTACGCGATCTTGAGATCGGAAAGAGTACGACTACATCACCCACGAGAATCTGCTCTCGTTAAACACTTTGGAATCTTCGAGGGTGAGTTATTCCATCGACTCGTTGCTACAATCTAGTAGATAGATCTTGGCTTGTTTGTTTGTATGCGATAGAAAATTTTTGTTTTCCATGCTACGAACCCCTACAGTTATAGCATCCCAATTGTCTAAAAATTGCAATGCTACTTGCCTAGTCTATATAATGCTACTTCCTACATATCATTTATTGCATCATTATTATATCATGCTCATGTCACCATGCCACATTGCATTTGAGCATCATATAAAACCCCTTTTTCATTTGGTTCTTCTCTCATATGCATTTGTATTCTTATTAATTGCATTTGTCTCTTGATACATTGTAGTTGGTTCTTGATATAATACTTGATGCCCAAGTTGATTTGGGGGCATATCTAATATAATTCCACCACCTTTCTTTTGGCTCCATCTAAATTCCACCATCCACCTTGCCACCTTCATTTGGTTCCTCCCATCACCTCCACCATCTTAATTATATATGAGCCCATGTTCTTCTTTTGGTATTTAAATCTAGCTCATAAATAATTGAGGATGGTTCCTTCTTTTGTTCTACATGCTTCAATATATGTTCTCTTATTGTTTTCACAATATTATGCATGGCCACATTTGCATGCCACGTGGGTGTACAATTCATCTTCTTATCCTTTCCATGTGTTTATTTGGATTGAGTCCATGTTAGCGGGACTATATGATCATGATAGTGATATATACACACTAGCATAGTCCACCCTTTTATTCATGCATGGTCATGATTCAAATACATCTTGTGTATTGAAAAAGGTTCCATAAATCTCTTATTTTTGGAGTTCCATCTAAAATTTGTGAGATTGTGTGCAACCATGCCCCATACAAATATAGTTGTTTTCACAACTACGAAGTATGTAATTCATGCTTTCATGGGTGTGCTAGCTAGTCTCATGCTATCATAAACCTTATGTGACAATGCCTCTTATTTGAATTTGTTTTGATTTGCCTTTTCATTCGATTTTATTCAAACTTGATCTCCATCAATCTAATCGCTAGCTAAAATCTATCCTAAGCTATCTATTTAATCAAGCTATTCTATCTATCCATGTGTGTATATTTTTGGAGTTCCATCTAAAATTTGTGAGATTGTGTGCAACCATGCCCCATACAAATATAGTTGTTTTCACAACTACGAAGTATGTAATTCATGCTTTCATGGGTGTGCTAGCTAGTCTCATGCTATCATAAACCTTATGTGACAATGCCTCTTATTTGAATTTGTTTTGATTTGCCTTTTCATTCGATTTTATTCAAACTTGATCTCCATCAATCTAATCGCTAGCTAAAATCTATCCTAAGCTATCTATTTAATCAAGCTATTCTATCTATTTACACCAAACCCAACCTGGGTACCTGATCAACCAAGTCCAGACCTTCTCTATCCGGTGGTGCAACCCAGCCAGCCAAAAGGAGGACAACAAGCATGTCCGTAGTTCCCTGTTCCTCTTCCCCCCTCACGTGCGACGCAGAGCCGCCGCACCCATGTTGGAATTATGCCCTAGAGGCAATAATAAAGATGTTATTATTATAATTCTTGTTCATGATAAAGTTTATATTCCATGCTAGAATTGTATTAAGCGGAAACATTAATACTTGTGTGGTTTGTGAACAACACCGTGTCCCTAGTACGCCTCTATGGACTAGCTCATTGATCAATGATGGTTAAGGTTTCCTAACCATAGACATGAGTTGTCAATTGATAATGAGACCATATCATTGGGAGAATGATATGGATGTACCAAACTAAGCAAAGCTATTAGATCGTTTCATCGTGTTCGTCTTTGCGAAGCTTTTCTCATGTCAAATATTGTATTCCTTAGACCATGAGATAATAAAACTCCCTGGTATCGGAAGAAAGCTTTGAGGTCATCAAACGTCATCCTATGAGAGGGTGATCATTAAGGTGTCTCTCAGGTGATCGGAAAGTATCTGTTGGGTTGTATGTATCGAGATGGGATTTGTCCCTCCCAAGTCGGAGAGATATACTTCGAGCCCACTCGGTAATCGATATCAACACCGCTTGCAAGCATGTGGTTAAGGAGTTAATCACAAAGTGATATCGGATTACGGAATAGTAAAGTACTTGTGAACGAGATTGAACTAGGTATGGCGATACCGACGATCGAATCTCGGCAAGTAAAATATCGCGACGAAGGGAATATATATATGGGATTGATTGAATCTGGCATCGTGGTTCATCCGATATGATCATCGATGAATGTGTGGGAGTCAATATGGGTGCCTGCACCGCTGTTGATTATTGATAGAAGATCATGTCTGCATATTCTCGAACCCGCAGGGTCACACACTTAACGTGTCTCGACGCTAGGATAGATTGGATACTTGGTTTATGAATTTTTGTTCGGAGTCTCGGATGGGATCCGGGACATCACGAGAGGTTCCGGAGTGGTCCGGAGAATAAGATTCATATAAGGCAAAGGCAGTTTTTGGAGTTCGGAATTGTTCAATTAATCGTATTGTACCTAAGCTTCTAGAACCTTCCTAAGGGGACCAACGTGTCCCCACCTTCCGGAGGGGGCATGGGTCTATGAGGGAGTGTCCTGGCCGCATTGGGCCAGGTGCACAATGCTCCATAGGGCCCAGCCGATCCTAGATAAGTTTAAACTAGTTTTAACTAGAGATAGTGTTTATAGATAAGGGAAAGTTTAAATCGCTTAAACTAGAGATAGGCTTGGAGGATGGGCAGGTCGCACCCCCTCTATATATAGAGGGCTGGTGCGCCCCCCCATACACACACCTTCCTCCAAACCCTAGTAGCCCCGCCGGCTTCCTCTCCCTCCCGACTGCTTGTAGGCTAAGCCCCGCCGCAGAAATTCTCCACCATATACACCGCGCCGCGTTGTAGATCCAATCTATCTCTCCACCATACTTGCTGGTCCGAGGAAGGAGGAGACGCCGAGGTGCCGCACGTGCATCTCACGGAGGCACCGCCACTTGTGGTGCCGGATCGGATCGGATCGCGAGGAGGAGAAGCGAGTACTACATCACCCACGCTCCGACGAATGTTCCATTGCGCGAATCTTCAAGGCTATGAAGATCTAATCCAATCTCTCTCGTTGTTTGCATCTCCTAGATTAGATCTTGGCTTTCCTCCGCTCGCATCCATAGAAAATTTTGATTTACTATGCCGCCAAACCCTTCAAAGGGTATCGAGCTAGATCTATGCGTAGATGTGATTCACGAGTAACGCAACATGGTTGTTGCGCGCTGATGTTTTCTGTTGCAAGCCTCTTGTTTGTGTTCTTCTTATGACGCGGGATAGTGAGATTTAAGCGGTCCAGGCCAACCTTACGACGCCGTCATGAGACCGCTCGCACTTGACGTGTGGCTTGTACCACACATGCGGCCGGTGGATGTCGCTCTCACTATAGTTGTCATGGGATTAACACCGGAGTTTGGCAACCATAATATCACCTTTGTGGCTTTCCGTATGTAAGAATCGTTCTTAGCATCTACTCACATGAGACACGTAAAACATGCAACAACAAAGTAGAGGCGTCTAACTTGTTTTTGCAGGAGTGTTTTCCTTGATATGGTATGGCCCAAGATGTGATGTGTATAATGTATGATGATCATGTTTTGTAATGTTTCACGACTTGCATGTCGATGAGTACACAACGCAGAGCCATATGGTTGTCTTTATAATTGTGTATGACCATGAGTCAACTTCTTATACGCCATGTAATAGCTTTACTTTATCGCTAAGTAGTTAGCAATAGTTGTAGTTGCTATTCGTGGTGGAGGCAATCATGGTGGAGTGATGGAGATCATGCCGTAACGCACAAGATGGAGATCATTGCGAAGATTGGCTATACCATGTCACATAAAGTTATATGCATGTGATGTTTATCCTTTTATGTATCTTATTATGCTTAGATCGCGACGGTAGCATTATAAGATGATTCCTCACTTAAAGATCAAGATAAAAACTGTGTTCTCCCAAGTATGCACCGCTATGAAAGTTCGTCGTGTCCAAGCATCACGTGATGATCGGGTGCTATAGACTCTCGCACATACAACGGGTGCAAGCCGCTTTGCACACGCTGAAATACTTGTCTAACTTGACGAGCCTAGCATGTACGACATGGCCTCGGAACACGAGAACCGAAAGGTTAAGCATGAGTCATATGAATGATATGATCGACACTTCGTTGTCCACCATTGAAACCACATCTCTTCTCGTGATGATCGGATTAGGTGTGGTGAATTTGGATCGTGTTCACTAAACAACTTGAGGGATGTTGAATTTAGTGGAGTTCATCTAGTAATTTGATTAAGTTGAACTATTTATCATGAACATAGTCTAAATTGTACTTGCAAATACCGTAGATCACATGGCCAAGTCCAACTTCAACTTCAACGCTTTTTGAGAAAGAAAAGCTTAGAAACAATGGGTCTAACTTCACCAATCGGTTCCACAATCTAAGAATCATTCTGTCATGCATAAAAGGACTATGTCCTTGAGAAAGCGTTAGGTAACCCCTGCTGAATCAAGCGCTACCGATGAGAAAGCTGTCTATCATCGCAAGAAAGATGATTATGGTGTGATTAAGAGCACCATGTTGTTTGCTATGGAACCGAACTTCAAAATCGTTTTGAAAACTATCCCGCCCTTTGAGATTCTCAAGAGTTGAAAACTATGTTTCGACTCAGCCCGCTCGAGAGATATGAGATCTCCGAGAAGTTCTTTAATCGCAAGATGGAGGAAGGAGTTCCGTTAGTGAGCACGCCATTAAGATGTCTGCCACACTCAACGCCTTGAGCAACTGGATCTAAGATTCCAGAGGAGCTCAAGATTGATGTGGTTCTCGCAATCACTCCTCCCAGCTACAAAAGTTTTGTAGTGACTCATAATCAGATTGGTTCCATCGATACGATCACCGAGCTCTTCGCAAAGTCAAGGCTGCGGAGGTGGACATCAAGAAAGATAATCATGTGTTGATGGTCAACAAGCCCTCCTTTAAGAAAGGTAAAGGTTCAAAGAAGCCCTTCAAGAAAGGCGGCAAGCGCGTTGCTCCGCCGAGAAGAAGCTCAAGTCCGTCCTAAGCCGACACCGAGTGCTTCTATTGCAAGGACAAGGGTCACTAGAAGCAATCGTCCAAGTACTTAGCGGACAAGAAGGCTGGCACCATCAAAGGTATATTTGATATACATGTTATTGATGTTTTCCTTACTAGCCCTCGTTGTAGTGCTCGGGTATTTGATACCGTTCGCTTGCTAATATTTGTAACTCAAACAGAGCTACGAATAGACGGCGGCATGAGGGATGAGGTGACGATGCGCTGCTGGCAACGGATCAAGAGTTGATGTGATGGCCGTCAGACGCCTCCTTAGTTTTACCTTCGGGATTAGTTTTAAACCTTAATAAATGTTATTATGTGCCCGTTGAGCATGAACATTATTTCTAGATCGTGTTTATTGCAAGACGGTTATTCATTTAAATCGAGAATAATGGTTGTTCTATTTATATGAGTAACATCTTTTATGGTCATGCACCTCTTGTGAATGGTTTATTTCTTCTAAATCTCGAAAGGGATGAAACACACATCCATAACATTGAGGCTAAGAGATGCAAAGTAGATAGTGATAATACTACTTATTTGTGGCAATCGCTGCTCAGGTCATATTGGTGTAAAGCGATGAAGCAACTCCATTCGATGGACTTTTGGAGTCTCTTGATTTTGAATCATTTGACACATGCGAACCATGCCTCATGGGCAAGATGATCAAAACCCCGCCCTCCGGTATGATGGAGCGAGCAACGGACTTGTTGGAAATCATACATACCGATGTATGCGACCGATGAGTGTTTCGACGCGGTGGATATCGCTATTTTCTCACTTTTACCGATGACTTAAGTATATATGGGTATATCTATTTAATGAAACATAAATCTGAAACGCTTGAAAAGTTCAAAGAATTTCAGAATGAAGTGGAGAACCATCGTAATGTAAAGATTAAGTTTCTACGATCCGATCATGGGGCGAATATTTGAGTTATGATTTTCTCACGCATCTCAAAGCAAGTGGAATCGTTTCACAACTCACGCCACCCGAACACCACACAAGAATGGTGTGTCGAACGCCGAATCGAACCCTATTAGATATGGTCCGATCGATGATGTCTCTTACTGATTTGCCGTTATCATTTTGGGGTTATGCATTAGAAACCGCTGCATTCACTTTAAATAGGGCTCCATCTAAATCCGTTGAGACGACACCGTATGAACTTGGTTTGGTGCTAAACCTAAGTTGTCGTTTCTTAAAGTTTGGGAATGCGGCTTACGCCAAGAAGTTGATGCTTACAAGCTCGAACCCAAAGCGAGAAATGCCTTCATAGGATACCCTAAGGAAACTATTGGGTATACCTTCTATCACGTAACCGAAGGCAAAGTGTTTGTCGAAGAACGGTTCCTTTCTTGAGAAGGAGTTTCTCTCGAAAGAAGTGAGGGAGGAAAGTAGAGCTAGACGAGGTTATTGAACCTTCTCTTGAATTGGAGAGTAGCGCAGACCTGAAATTGTTCCAAAGGTCACCGCACCAACAATAGAGGAAGCTAATGATAAGGATCATGAAGCTTGGACGATGTCACATCGAACGTCAGTAGTCGACAAGGTCGCTGCCCCTCCCGAGTGGTACGGCAACCTCGCCTTGACTGTCTTGTTAGTAGAAGACAAGTGAACCCACGAACTATGAGGAAGCGATGATGAGCCCAGACTCGAGAAATGGCTAGAAGCCATGAACCGAATTGGGATCCATGAGCGAAAACCAAGTATGGACTTTGGTGGACCTCCTAGCGACCGAAAGGTCGTTGAGTGCAAATGGATCTTCAAGAAGAAAACGGACGCGATGGTAATGTTACCGTTTATAAAGCACGGCTTGTCGCAAAAGGTTTTCGACAAGTTCAAGGTGTTGACTACGATGAGACTTTCTCTCCCGTAGCGATGTTTAAGTCCATTCGGATTTTATTAGCAATTGCTGCGTTTCATGATTATGAAATATGGCAAATGGATGTCAAGACTGCCTTCCTCAATGGCAACATTGATGAAGAGTTGTATATGATGCAACCCGAAGGTTTTGTCGATCCTAAGGATGCTGATAAAGTATGCAAACTTCAGCGTTCCATTTATGGATCAAGCAAGCATCTCGGAGTTGGAACCTTCGCTTTGATCAAGTGATCAAGAGCTTTGGATTTGTTCCAAATTGCTACGAAGCTTGCATCTACAAGAAAGTGAGTGGGAGCTCGGTGACGTTTCTGGTACTATATGTGGATGGCATATTGATTATTGGAAATGACATCAACATGCTTAACGATGTGAAGAGTTATTTGAACAAGTATTTTTCAATGAAAGACCTAGGTGAAGCTGCTTATATATTGGCATCAAAATCTATAGAGATAGACAAAGACGCCTGATAGCTTTAAGCCAGAGTACATACCTAGACAAAGTTCAAAAGGTTCGAATGGATAAGGCATTGAAAGGTTCAAAGGCCTATGTTGTCGTAAGATATTGAGCAAGGCTCTGTCCAGCTACGGTAAATGATAGGGAAGCTATGAGCAAAGTGCCTTATGCCTACCAGAGGTTCCATCATGTATGCCATCTTTGTGTACTAGACCGATGTGTCCAATGCTCTTAGTTTGACGAGCAGATATCAAAGTGATCCAGAGTGGAACACTAGATGCCGTGAAGAACATCCTAAGGTACCGAATAGGACTAAAGAAATGTTCTTAGTCTATGGGGTGATGAACAGCTCGTCAGAAAAGGTTACGCCGATGCTAGTTTTGACACCGACAAGGATGATTCTAAATCTCGAACGTGATACGTGTATATTTTGAATGGAGGAGCTGTGAGTCGAGAAGCTGCAAGCAAAGCGTGATCGCGGGATCTACATGAGAAGCGAATACATGGCTGCGCAGCGTCAAGTGAAGGAGTTTGGATCGAAACTTCATCACTAAGCTTGGCGTGGTTCCAAGGCATTGGACCCATCGGAGATATTGTGTGACAACACCGGCGCCATAGCACTCGCTAAGGAACCAAGATATCATCCAAAGACCAAGCATATCAATCAAGTTTCATATAATCCGAGATTATATAGCGATGGAGATCTCAAGATCAGCAAAGTACACAGATCTGAATGTCGCAGATCCATTGACTAAACCTCTTCCACGTGTAAACATGATCAGCACCTCGGTGCCATGGGTGTGAGATTGTTGCCAAATGTAAACTAGATTATTGACTCTAGTGCAAGTGGGAGACTATTGGAATTATGCCCTAGAGGCAATAATAAAGATGTTATTATTATAATTCTTGTTCATGATAAAGTTTATATTCCATGCTAGAATTGTATTAAGCGGAAACATTAATACTTGTGTGGTTTGTGAACAACACCGTGTCCCTAGTACGCCTCTATGGACTAGCTCATTGATCAATGATGGTTAAGGTTTCCTAACCATAGACATGAGTTGTCAATTGATAATGAGACCATATCATTGGGAGAATGATATGGTGGACAGACCCAAACTAAGCAAAGCTATTAGATCGTTTCATCGTGTTCGTCTTTGCGAAGCTTTTCTCATGTCAAATATTGTATTCCTTAGACCATGAGATAATACAACTCCACAGTATCGGAAGAAAGCTTTGAGGTCATCAAACGCGTCATCCTATGAGAGGGTGATCATAAAGGTGTCTCTCAGTGATCGGAAAGTATTTGTTGGGTTGTATGTATCGAGATGGGATTTGTCCTCCCAAGTCGGAGAGATATACTTGCCCACTCGTAATCGATATCAACACCGCTTGCAAGCATGTGGTTAAGGAGTTAATCACAAAGTTATATCGGATTACGGAACGAGTAAAGTACTTGCGTGAACGAGATTGAACTAGGTATGACGATACCGACGATCGAATCTCGCAAGTAAAATATCGCGAGACGAAGGGAATATATATGGGATTGATTGAATCGGCATCGTGGTTCATCCGATATGATCATCGATGAATGTGTGGAGTCAATATGGGTGCCTGCACTCGCTGTTGATTATTGATAGAAGATCATGTCTGATATTCTCGAACGCAGGTCACACACTTAACGTGTCTCGACGCTAGGATAGATTGGATACTTGGTTTATGAATTTTTGTTCGAGTCTCGGATGGGATCCGGGACATCACGAGAGGTTCCGGAGTGGTCCGGAGAATAAGATTCATATAAGGCAAGGCAGTTTTGGAGTTCGGAATTGTTCCGATTAATCGGTATTGTATCTAAGCTTCTAGAACCTTCCGGAAGGGGACCAACGTGGCCCCACCTTCCGGAGGGGCATGGGCCTATGAGGGAGTGTCCTGGCCGCATTGGGCCAGGGCACAAGGCCCCATAGGGCCCAAATTCTAGATAAGTTTAAACTCGCTTAAACTAGAGATAGGTTTCTAGATAAGGGAAAGTTTAAATCGCTTAAACTAGAGATAGGCTTGGAGGATGGGCAGGATGGCCGCACCTCTATATATAGAGGGCTGGTGCGCCTCCCCCATACACACACCTTCCTCCAAACCCTAGTAGCCCCGCCTTCCTCTCTCCCTCCCCGATTTTTGTAGGCGAAGCCCCGCAAAATTCTCCACCATATACACTGCGCCGTTGCGTTGTAGATCCAATCTATCTCTCCACCATACTTGCTGGTCCGAGGAAGGAGGAGACGTCGAGGTGCCGCACGTGTGCATCTCACGGAGGCACCGCCACTTGTGGTGCTGGATCGGATCGGATCACGAGGAGGAGAAGCGACGACTACATCACCCACGCTCCGATAACGCTCACAGGCGAATCTTCAAGGGTATGAAGATCTAATCCAATCTCTCTCGTTGTTTGCATCTCCTAGATTAGATCTTGGCTTTCCCTCTGTTCGCATCCGTAGAAATTTTTGATTTACTATGCCGCGAAACCCTTCAACCCATGCCTCTCTCATGCTCCCTCTCTCCCCTCTCTGCATAAAACAAAACCAGTAACACCTCTATCATGCCAACCACCCTAGACCGGGATCTCGATCCACCATCCCTTCTTTTTTTCTTCCACCACAAGCAGGCCATGGCCATAATCTAGCGCATTGTCACCCTACCTCTCCACCGCCACGATCGCTGCGGAGCCACGCAGGCATGGAGCAGACGCCCTTCTTCCGGCAAGACGGTACCAGAGCTAGGTGGATGAGGCTGGAACAGCTGCAGCACCCCAACGTCGCCGTGCATGTTGCAGCATTCAGGCCACGACCACACCAACTCGCCGCCTTCCTCCCGCTTCGCCACCGGTTCGTGCCTAGCTAGGCTAGGTACCTTCCCACGGTGAGCACCGTCCTCCCCCTAGCATTCTCTGTATCTTGTTCGTCGCCAGGGGCGGAGCTAGACTAATTCATGGGTATGCGGCGCATACCCAATAATTTGCCCCAAAAACATCGAGCATCTAATCTCATATACACATATACATCTAATCTCATATACACATATACATATATGATAGGGTTCTTTTGCACGTGTTTAACTCGAACTAGTTAAATGCCCGTGCGTTGCAACGGGAGCATCCATATACTAGTAGCTCAACAGTTACTGTATCTTTGATCATCATGCATACCACGCAGTATTGTCACCGTCTCTCATGGTCGTGGTCGTAGCTATCTTTTCTTATTCCTCCCGCGATCACCCTTCTCACCCTCTTTGAGTAGCTCGATGAGCTGCATGTTCTTCTCGAGCGAATTAGTAACCGCATTCGTGAACTTCCTATTGTTGCTGATGTTGGTGAAGGCAGCCATGTCAAGCGGGGCCAAGGGGTTAATTGTGATCTTAATCTCCTCTTTATGGTCGTCTTTGCCATCAACGCAACCGCCATCGCCAACTCCATGTTCATCTTCACCTCCGAAGCATATTTTAGTAAGTCGTTCCCAATGCAGTATTAAGTCATCTTACTAATTTAAGTTCCCTAGATATCGCAGTTTGCTTGGAGATGAAAATTCCTCACTATCAGATGCATATGTATGTATTGTGGTACCATAACAAAGAAGTTTACATAAGCGTGTACACTATGTTGTGCATAAACCTCTCTGAATACAATGAGATTTATATTTACTTGACAAACCAGACTGATTGGATGCCTACTTCATTCAAGAATAGTCATCTGATGATGTCTAGGGCCTTACTAATCTGATCATTTTTTATCAGAACTGAAATAACTGAATCCTAACATGCTGCAGTTGAAGATATGCGCTCAAAGTTGTATCCGGTATATTAGCTTCAGAGAGTCAGAACTCATGCCACGATCTGCATATTTCATAAGTCCGTATGAATCAAAACAAACTAAACTTGAGAACACTAATAATTTGGGCGAAATCACCATAGCATCTCCGAGAAATCGAAAGATGGAAACAATTAACCCTGTCAAATAGAACATGGAAACGATTCATGGTTAGTATGCGAAAAAAAGATTGAAATAATTCATGTCGAGTAAAAAATTCCAGGGACTTTTCAAAAATAAATAAATCAGGGAGCAAAAGGTCAAACAACACTAAATTTAGCAAAAAAAAATCAATGCCCACATCAGGAACATTTTACAATGGCCTAGTTGCAGATCTTCTCTAGTCCTCTCCTTACAGGCAACCATGATTCAGAATATAACTTGCCCTTCCAAAATTTCAAACACCTCTTTAAATATAAACTGATGTTTCCTTAGTGTTTTTTATGATTAACCTGAACATATAGTGCAGCGTCGTTCCAAGGAAAATCAAATAAGTCAACCAAATGTCTTCTGAGAAACTTCAACAGTTTCCTTTCTGGTGAGTGTTTCCACATACAGAGGCTCCGATACCTCCCATCTCACTCCGTTATCCACCTGCAATTCTCACTAACTACATAATAAGAAAGCATTGTGGTACAATCAAAGTTCTATTACGTGTGATGGATAGGAAACACAAGATGGGGGGAAAGTGTTATTGACATATTTCTAGAAGTGCTATGTACAGCTGTACCAAAATCAAAAGCAATCATGCAAATTATAATTCAGCATCATACACACCAATTCTGTAATGTTAGAAGCAAACAGGGCACACCTGCTGTCCTGCATGCCAACCTCAATGACGATCTTAATTCGTTGTGCCAGGTCGCTCACAGTCTAGGTTGCCACCGATGATGACGACTTTGCCTTCCGCACTCCGCACCGACTTAGTACAGTTCAGAAACAAATTTGATAAACAATGTATTGAAAGTGAAATGTAATGTTTGAGAGGATACAACATCTATATATCTTTTAAGAAAGTTCACTATTAAGTTGACTTCAAACATGCTTAAAGTAACCTATTTCATTTAGAAGGATATATGATAGCATGATCTTACCAATTCTGCAAAATAGAGACATGAAGTGGTGAAATGGTATATTTGCTGCAGGAAAATTATGATAGATAACCTACATAGAACTCTATATCTCTATCAACATTCAAAATAGGGTATTGTAGATAAAGTTAACATGAGCTTGATACTTCTGAATTTATTACATAGATCATAAAGATAACCCAAGTAACAACCATGGTAATCAGAAATGACTTTTTTAGGATTGGAGGTCCTCAACGAGGATTGCAAATATGGTTATCATAAAGAGTTGAGATGTTACAAAAGTATTTGTGTCCAATATCCAATTTATAGGAGTGTAATAAAACCTTAGTTGACAATCCTTAACACATTCAGTGACACTCGCAGTCAAACAAAGAAGTGTTTGTAAAAACCACAAGACATGGAACATCATGAACTTTCACCATCTAATAAGTGAATAAGGGGAAGCCTATGTAGACCTCTAAACCTGCCCAAAGGCATCAATACTCTTAATAGAGAACTTATTCTCGCACTTGAGAACTAAAGCCCAAAATATCTCAATTGCATAACAGACCAACAGTTTATCGGATAAATATTCATGTGGTGCTACTCGGCTAGTCACGTAGACAAATAATTTGTACATCATATGTAAAATGACAGACCTTAATGTGCAACGATAATAGATAGATAAACTATTCACATTACTGAAAATAATAGCAATGTGTTTCCTGATTAAACAGATGAACGATTCAAAAGAGACCAACATGAAGTGGTAAGATATTCGGCATTAAGTCAAGAAAAGGAGAAGAATAGATAATGCACCTTGCTAATTTTGGCAAGAAGATTATTATGTCTCACCAATACAGTCAAAGTTAGATTCTGAAAAATTACAAAAGAGTTTCCTGGACTTGTTATTGTCATATATGTACAAATTTGGTCACAACGACATGAAATTTAAGAAAAAGAATGCCCAACAACTAATCAATACTCGTACTGCTCTTATCAAGAGATAATACACAATTTTATCTTCAAACTTCAAACACGCGACTGGGCTTTTTGTTCGTGTTAATTCATATTTGATGTATATTAATAATATATATGCTAATTAGGGGGAAAGAAAAAGTGACACTAAAAGATAAAAAAATGCATCCACTATGTACAATAACATTGCCATCTATTGTCTACCACAATTTCAACCGGGGCAGAGAAACAGGGCAAGAAAGGAAATGTAACAATCCGTAACTGAATGGCTGACCGTCCCTCTCGGCTGATGCTATGAAACAAAAACCTGATAATCAATTATAAGTGGTAGTTCATTTAATTTACTTCCTTCCCCAAGATGCAGTGCAACATGTTAGCACATGACCGGAATCAACTTCATTAGGTTCTATGGCTCTATAGAGTGAAACTCAGCTACGGCAGAAAGTAACTCACGAATAACAGGGGTGACATACTTATTTGGGACAGGAAATTTTGAACAGAGATATCTGGATCAGAAAGCAAATTACACGAGTGACTACGTAGACATGTCCACATCCACAGTCCAGAAGTTCGTGTTCCAGCCTTGCTAGCTCACCTTACCCGTGGCTGTAGAAAACACAACAAGAATATCATCTCTTTTATGAGGTTAATTACTAATGTGATGGGAGGTAAAATTTGGAGAGTAGTGGTTTACTATACCAGACTAAAGCTAGTTGCTGGGTTCTAGTTATCATGTCTATCTGGCCATTACACCTGCCGACGCCATCGGTTGCCGCCAGTGCCACGCCTTCCTCGCTGACTCGCCGTCCGCCGCCGCGAGCGCCTCTTCGTCAAAGTCCAAAGCGTCGACACCGGATAGGTCCTTGTCGAGCCATTGGTGCCATGAGAAATCAGGATTTTATTCCAATTGCACCATTGTGAGGACATTCTAGCACCGCGAAAGCAAGCATTGACAAAAGAACCATCAGAAAATTTAAACAAATACGATCAGTCCTCGTGGAACATTCCAAATCTGATGTGGTAGTGAATGAATAACAGTTACAACACCAAATAAATATCTGATGTGGTAGTGAATGAATAACAGTTACAACACCAAATAAATGTTCTAGGATATATAGAAGTTCAGTTTCAGTCAATTAACACAGTTCAGGGAGCGTAACTTATAATGATTTCTACGTCTTGATTGTTTACGCCAATCGATACAGATACTTCATGCTCTTAAAACTAATCTAAATTATGCTGAATAATCAACTCCTTGAGAAGATTATACAAATTCATAAGAACGGATAATTGGTGGAATTGGTATACAATTGTGTTGTGATAATAAATCGTTGATCATGGCGTTGCATACCTGAGGCAGAACCCATTCCAGAGGCAAACTTGCAAAGGGCCTAGCAGAGCACTGGGCAACCGCGTGGGCTGGATACGCCCGGTGGCGGAGAGCTGGGGCGTCGGCAGGGGTTGAGCAGAGCCAGCCTGCGGTGGCCACCGGTTGCCGCCAGCGCCACGCCTTCCTCGCTGACTCGTCATCCACCGCCGCGAGCGCCTCTTCGTCAAATTCTAAAGCGTTGAGCCATTGGTGCCGCGAGAGATCAGGAGAACAGATGGAAACTGCGGTGGCACGAGGGCCCATAGCGGTAGTGGCAGAGGGTTGTGAGGAGGAGGCCCGTACCGGCGGTGCTGCTTCTGGATCTCGGCGGACACACGGGCTGTCTGGGTCGGCGGTGGAGAACTTGGCCAGGATACATGGTGGCGGAGAGCTAGGATCCATGGAGGTGGAGATCTGGGGTCCATGGTAGTTGCTAGCGTCGGATCCATGGAGGTGGGGATCAGTGGAGGTTGCATCGGGGATTCCTGCCGGCAGCTGCTGCGTCTCCTGTTGGTCGCCATCGCTCAGAAGAGAGAGGATCGGGTCAACACTGATGTGGACCGTTTGTTGATTTCTAAATTTCTGAGGGACTAAAGTGCAAAAACGACGACGTCGGGCGAGTGCGCGACGAAGGTTTGACGAAGCGAAACGACGTATTGGCAGAACACGGAACACGATTTTTAGATAGTAGAGATAGAGATAGAGAAGAATAGTAGAAATCTTTATTATTAACAGCAAAGTAGTGGTGTCATACGGTGTCACACTTTAGTAATATTATACATAAATGCCACCCTGAAGCAACTAACAGCCAATGAAAATTCAAAATTTACATGCTAACAAACTGCCGTACACATCTAAGAAACAAACCATGGCTAACAAACCGTTACTCCATGAATCAATCTTATCTTAATAAAAAAGTAGGCTAACAAACTGCTGCGTGTCCGGCACCACAACAATAAACTGGACACGCCCCTATTTTTAACTCATATTTCATCGCGTGGAAACAAACACTTCTCCAACTTTTCACACGTTGTTAACAAATTAGACCTCGACATCCGCGTAATGGGTGGTTAGATTTGGTTAGGCGTGAGTAAAAACGAAAAGCAGCACAGTTGCACCTGGCCGTACGTGACGTCTGTGAAAAGTCCAACTATAACTCATAACACACACATGTACGTGTATCAGGCATATGTGCACGTATACACGGCTGTTTCACCGGTTCGACTTCGATCCGATTTACATACTCGGTGCCCCCGTGGATGACTATTGTATGACCGGACCAAGATGAACAGCAGGGCTCGGCATTACTTTCGTGTGCGACGATGGCGACACCCTGATTTCACCATGTGGCCGACGCCTGGGGCCTGCCGGCGATTCGTCGAATCAAGTCTCCTTCCAAATGGCATGCACCTCCTTCAGAAGATCCACTTATCCCATCGTCCACATGAAACACGAGCAATGCGGCCTCGTCTTAGGTGGCATTCCTTGTCTAGCAGCCCAGTGCATGTCATCCTTAGTGAGAAGGCTCCTCGCAAAGATAAACCACAAAGCTCTAGATCAATGTCTATCCCAACCAGTTCAAGTAGAATGCTCGCCATTAACACCGTGTGCTGAGTCACGACGTTCCTACATTTAGCTAGCATGTTGGGCTTTTTAATTGATGGATATTTGCTCCAGTGCTAGCCTTGAGGCTGGATTCATAGGGAAATACCAAACACTTATTTTTTAGAAATCTACGGCAGACTCAAAGCCAGCGTGAACTCATATTTTAAAATTTTAATAGTCAAATTACATTGCAAAAAAACAAAAAGAAGATCCAAAAAGATCCCAACAACCAATTGCGGGCCGAATCAAGTATAAGTGAGTTAAAAGATCTAAGAAGGGGACTAAATTGTAAAACATGACAGCCCAATCTTAAAGAATTCTTCTGTGAATTGGTTTTACACATCTATTTACCCAAATAAACAGGTCTTCTACACATCTTTGAAACACCTGAGAAATATTTTCATTCTCTCTTCGGAACACCATTGCATTCCTCATGTCCCAAACATTCCTAATGACAGGAATAAGATCAGAGGATTGAACTTTGCGTAAGGAAGTGACGTCCAAGAGATCCCGAACTTTGCACATATGATAACATAAGAGGTAACCATGGCCCTCGTATAATTACGCGAATCTGATATTTTTTAGTGCACTTCCAGACCTAAACGACCAAATCGTAAACATCAAAGGGAGATAATGAAGGAAGGTTAGTTCACGGAGCTAGATTGTAGCCAAGGCATGCACTTTATTGTCCACGCAAGTAGCTAAGTGTCGTCGGTTAGCGGGGGCAGAAAATGTGGACTCAAGATTGGCATCATATGGATATTGTTTTATATTTTTAATTATCGGGCAACTTGGTTAATTAGACATCTATAGTAATCTTAGCCTGAGTGTACGGGTCCACAAATGGGCACATAAAACTGTGAATGGGTTGATGCAGATGTGGAAGGATTCAAATGTGTGCCACACTATCGCTCAATCAACAACTTCTCTTTGATACGTAAAGCATGCCAAATCTAGATGCTTGTAAAAAATATGAATAACAAAATTTGAATATCTAAGCACGTGCTTTTCTATAGCAGGGTATCTGTTCATGCGCTAATAATGCTCGTCAAATGCCCATTTGTCCAAAACTATGGAAAATAAACATCTCGCAGGACAACTAAGCAGGTCAAGCCATTCAATATGGGAAAACTATTAGCATCTGCTTTTGCTGGTTTTCCGAGCGCGCGCTGAACTGCGTTCGACCATTCTTTTTGCCATAACGTTACAAAAATCATGGGATCAACCAGGAATAGGTCCTAACTACCAGAAAAATGATCCAATGCATAGCAAAGCCAACAAGAGGAAGTAGAGGAAGGCTTGTATTCTTGCACGAGATTGGACACAAAGAGAGGGACATACACCTTCCGATAACACATTTGTATCTTCCTTTACTTAACCATTGAAGTTGGTTCCTGAAGACTACCACCATGAACGGTTCAATGGTGTTGCATGAGTACAATGACAACATGACATGTTGACATATTTTAAATTATTAAACCATAGCAACGCACGGGTATTGAACTAGTAGAGATAGTAGAGATAGAGAGTAGAGAAGAACCTTAAAAACACGACCTCTGGAGCCCTCCCGTGTTGAACCTCCCAAGCTGGGCCAAAATTCTAGTTGGGCTACAGTATGGGCTAGTCTTCATGATGCATCAGCTTTTCATCGCACCTGCCCCCGCTCCGGCTCCGCTCGACGCTCCTCCCGAGTCCCGAGCTCCTCAGCAGGGTACTGCTCTGTGCGGCCTGCCAGTCCGCCTAGCGCCGGCTCGTTCCTTCCCCCGATCAACGCCCTGCCGGCTGCCGCCCTTATTTTTGGTAAGTGGTAATTTAGTTGGGGCAACGGCAATCTCAAATTCGCCAATCTCACTTATTAGGGATTTTTTCAGTACGAGCCCTAGACGAGCATCAGTGCAGCGCCCCTAGACAATATCATTGCCAGATAATTCAGATTTCAAGAAATTCAGAGCTTCAAAATGTGAGTCCGGACATATTGGTTAAATATTATTTTATTCTTATTTTCCCAATTGTGATCAGAAGCCGGTGCTGATGCTTACCTTGTTATTTGTTGGTTTGTAGGTAAGCAGGAGGAAAATGGTGGTTCTTTGAAACGTACGTGGGGTAGAACTTTAAAGAAACCTAAGATAACTTCCACCTCAATGCCAACGCCGATATCTATTGAGGTCCAAAGAAGACTTCTATCAAAGACTATGATGCAAATGATCAAGATGCTATAAAAAGGAGATACATTGCATTGGGGCATGTCAACCAAGGCAACATGATTTTCTAATAAGAGATGGAGGTAATAGCTGATTTAAAAGGAAGACCGTAAAGTTAAGTACTCCCTCTGACCCATAGTAGTTGACTCGAATTTGTTTAGATTCAGATGTATCTAGACATATTTTAGTACTAGATACATTCGAATCTAGATAAATCCAAGTCAACTAATATGGGTTGAAGGGAGTAATATTTTTCTTTGTTCTTGCAATACAATTTAGTTACTAGAGACGTTTTTATTACTATCAACAATTTGTACTCAAATCTTCTAATTGTGAACCTACATATATTATATTGATGTGTTGGATTTTTTTTATTCCGAATACCCAATATGAAATTTCTGGCTCCGCCACTGTTCGTCGCGCAGCCGCCGCCGCACCCGCGCACACACTTCGGCACGCAGACAGCAGCCGCAGCACCCCTGTACTCCACCGTTGCCTGACTTCCTCAGTTCACCTCCGACGATGTTGGTTACCTCCCTGCAATCTCAGTACCATCCTCTCTACGGCGCACCAAAGCGATCTCAAATCGGAGCAACATCGTGCTGGGAACCCCGAAAAACTCCCCAATCTCACTGAAAACTACTACAGTTTGGCAGTTTAAGAACCATGTTATCACCTCTGTTCTCTTCATGTTTGCGTCCAGCCCGGACGTTCTCCGGCGTCAATATTCGTAGCTAATTGTTCCCGATGTATCTGTCTAACCAACGCAAGAAAGCTCTCACGAAACGGTGGTCTGAGTCAATCGATATCATCTGTCGATGTTGGCTTCAGCTGGCATTTTTCCGCGCAGACAAATTTTGTTCGTCAGTTTATTGTAGTGTCTCTGTTCTTAGATTTTTGCCGTCCTTCCCGGTCTTCCTCCAGCGCATCTGAGCACACCAGATTGTAGCTGGATGTACCACCTTCCCGACGCACCAAACAATTCTCCAATTCCGTGGCATCCCGCAAAAATCACTACTAGAAAATCGTGTTGTTTTTGTGCGTTGCATCATCATGACCGCATGCTCATGTCCTCATGCCACATTGCATTTGAGCATCGTCATCATCATGCATGGTTTTTGTCTAAACTATTTTCGAAACGTCTAGTTTTGTTTTCTAAATATTCTCGTCTTTATTCAAATTAAAACCCGGATCTCCAGAATATTTTGGTTCGTCTAAAAATAGATTACAAACGCCCCGT
Organism: Avena insularis; assembly: GCA_023614405.1. Lineage (NCBI taxonomy): Eukaryota > Viridiplantae > Streptophyta > Magnoliopsida > Poales > Poaceae > Avena > Avena insularis. The sequence goes on along the minus strand of CM042692.1, from coordinate 72,188,724 downwards.
TTTAAATAAATAAAATTTTAAGTTGTTTTTTGGAAGCAGCCGAACCAGGCCGAACCGACCCAACCAGCCACCCCCAGTAACAGAACCAGATCAGACCAAACCCTCTATCTACCCAAACCTAATCTACCCAGCCCCCTTCACCTCACCATGGCCACTCACGACTCGCCACATCACCCCACCCCGCCACCCTGCGCACACCTCTCTCTCCTCTCTCTCTCTCGCCACCTCAGCCCCCCACCCCACCCCCCCCCCCTGGTGAACTCCCGAACTCGGATCACCTCCATCTGCTCTGTATCTCTCCCCACACGATCCCCATCCCTACCCCACTTCCACCATGGTCGCCATTCCCCCCTGGTCCCACGCCCCCGGCCCAGCCTCGCTTCTCCAACCTCACCGACGAGGTTCACCACTTCCACCACTCACGGACACGCACGCCTCCTGCCCCGCACGCAACCCCGCGTCCCCAGGCCCCTGGCCACGCGTCCCACCGCGCGACCCCCTCCTCCGCAATCCGTGCCGCGTCCCCGCCTCCATCCTCTCCTCTTTCCCCGCCGCCAGCGCCTGGCGCTCCTGCCGCCATCGGCCGCTCCTCCCGAGCTCCGCGCCGTCACCTCCCCGTCTCTTCCCTCCCTCGTTGGCCGTCCGCCCGAGCGCCGCCCCGAGCCCAAGCTTCATCCCGCCGCCGCCCCTGTGAGCACGTTTCCAACGCCGGCCTGAGCGGAGCTCGCCGCGAGGCCGCCTTCCTCGCCGTCTCGCGCCGCGCCGCCATGGGCCCCTGCCTCGCCAACCCTCTCCGGCCTTCGCCGGCCAGCACCAGCGAGCCCCGCGTCAACCCTCTGTCCTCCCTCGTCGAGCGCGCCGCCCTCGCCCCTGCGCCTCGCCGGCCTGCCGCTGCCGTCGCGTGGCCTCCCTCGTCCGCAGCAGCGCGCCCCGACGCTCTCCACCGTGCGTAGCCACGCGGTGCCTGACCCCACCGTCGTCTGTACCGGCGCTGTGCGCCCCGCGGCACCACCCATCGACGCCGTCCGTGCGGTGCACCGTCGCCCCGCGTGTTCATCCTCGCGAGCAGGTTCTCTGTTGTGGACCAACGTTGCTGAGTGGTGGGAGATGCTAGTTGTCTTCTGCCACTCTCGGTGTTGGCCTATTTTCTTGCTGCCTAACGTTTGGTTTGTGCCCATGTGTGATCGTTCGATGCAACCCGAATGGCCCGAAGATAATTGTCTCCATGCCAAGATCTCCTGAAGACCACGTCATCCGATAAGTCCATCATCGACCACCACCACGTCGAGATCCCGGCTTCCGCCAAGATCTTTCGAAGACCGAGCCTCGGCACGCCATGCTCTTCTTCATGGAACACCGAGGACCCGCGGTATCCGAAGACGCATCGACGCCAAACCAAGTACATCGTCGACAATCGAAGCCGGAACACCATGATCTCCAACACGGGACGCCGAGTGCATCGACATAGACCCGAAGACCGAACCCTGGCACGCCAAGTTCTTCGTCCCGAATACCAAGACCGACTCGATTGCGCGGGCCCAACAAGATCTTCGCGATGACAAGATCGACACCGGCCAGGGTGAATCCGATGCGCCCTTGACACCAAACCAAGTCCTTCTTCCCGGATTCCGAACCCGATCCCCGTCAAACCCTGTCGAACCCCGGAACCCAAGATCTTTTGAACCCAGATGTGTGAATCTTTCCCGAGCCCCTATTTTATAAATGCTATATATAAAACCTGTTGCATAATAATTGTTCATCTCGCATGCATATCATAATCATGCCGGATCTTCTGCCGTAGTATTAAATATTGCATCCGGTGTTTCTTCTAGTGTTTGCTTCTTCGCGAATTAGGCCGACGAGTGGATGCGAGTATCGACAAGTTTCTCCGAATATGAACCGTCGATAGTGTTTCCCAGGCGAGCATCTCTCCCCCTTCTACCTATTTTGCATTTATAGTCTTTATTTCCTCCTGTTGACATATTGCTATCCGTGTCGCGATGCTTTAGTCTCCGTACCCTAGTTATATCCCGTGCAGCCTCTATATTGCCTTGGACACCTCCTATTACCTGTGTTTGGTAGATAGCTGGCCTTGCGAGTCGTAGTTGCTTGCTCATGTGCGATCTCGTGTTGTCGAATACCACAGTTGTTGGAATGCTGGCAGATGTTTATGGTGGAGATGTTTAGTGGTGGAGATGAACATGTCTTTAATTACAACTATTAAATTGCTAGATATAACTAATGCAGAGGCATTGGTGGACAATAGATGTTATTTGGTTCTTCCACGCTCACTTGTGTCCCGTAGGACCCCGAGTACTTGATACATGTTCCTTGATTTTTCGCACTATCCATATCTGGGAGGTCTTATGGACCCCCCTGAGCCAGAGCTTGATTCATTTCTATTTCTTGGGGCCACAAACTAGTTTGGGGTTTTATTACTATCCTGTACTTATGCCATGTTACTGCTTTATTTACGATTGTGCGTGGAGCACCTGTACTGTTTAGGATCGTGGCACGTTTTCGCTGTATCGACAAGCCCAGTCACACTTTCGGGTTCCCAGTCGTTTACAGCCATCCACACAAACCTGTGATCGCTTAGTGGGGTGGCCCCCTGAAATATTTTATGAATCCTGTGATCGCTTTGTCGTGAATGCCTCGTTGGGTCTTGAGTTGGCTTTTCCGATGTTGATCGAGTGTGTGTTGCTATTTGTGCACCCCTGCAGGGTAAAACTTTCTGAAATCCGTATACGCGGTTATGGACGATTTGGAGCACAATATCTCGATCATAGACAAGCATAACTAAAGTAGTGCTATAAATTTGACTTAATATGTGACTAGTAATCAGCTCAAGTATAACAGAATGGATATTAAAAATGCCAATAACTGGTGGATCTGTGGTGATCAGTGTCATACTAGACCTGCCTAGTAAGTATTGCAACTCCAATGGAATGTGATAAAAGTGCCAACAACTGCTGGGTTTTGGGATTCCTCAGGACAATTATATCTGACTAGTAAATGTTCCAACTATAACGGAATGGTGATTAAAACTGCCCACTACTTATGCTATCAGGATGACTCCTGCTATCTATATCTGATTATTAATTGCGGCAACTATAACGGAATGAGTAAAATTACCAACTGTGTGAGTTCCTTGGTCCGACTTCCTCGTTTGGTCTCGAGGGGGAAATACCAGGACGGGTTTGTTTGGTGTTAGCTTCAGGTTGGATCCGAATAGGTCTTTCTTATCCCTCTCTGATAACCGTCAGTTGTATCGAGTCTCTATAGGTTGTTTAATGCCGCTGCGCTGTCGCTTCAGCCTACCATACCTATGTAGGCGAGAGCCGCCGGATTCTAGCCTCGCTGCATCGGCCTCGATCGACGCCTCTTTTGTTTGCCCTTTGTCGGCACCCCTTTTGTTTTAGCAGGTTTGTGATCGATGTCGTTAGCAGGGTTACCCTTCCGGCTTGGCCTGGGCAGGGTTATGGATGCCATTTGTTATTCTTCAGGGCACTTAGCCCAATTTGCTTCTTGTCCGTACTCGGACGTTGTATCAATTTCAAGGTGATTTGGATCTTTATATTGTATATCTGTATTCTTGACTCGTTGAGTCGTTGTTGTATATATATATATATTCTGTGGGCCCCATCGAGGACTGTTGTGTAATGGTATTACTTCGTTTTCCACCCGCACGAAAGTGCCTGATAGGCGTCCTTAAATCGTTTCTATGCGGGTTTTGCGGAAAGGGCTAAAACTTGCATAGGATCGATTCGAGGGTGTTACAAATCCGAGCTTGGAGTCGCTTGTTATCTTCATCACAAGTTCACAGTTATCACGAACACGTTGTTTTCATCTCAGTTTTCGTCAGTCCAAATCCCAGCCTTATTCCACTTAAAAATATCCCGCAGTGCTTGTTATCACCAACACACCCGTACCCATGTGGTTGCAATCTTGTTCTTGCATCCCTGAGATCTATAGTTCAATTCCCACCGGCTGCAGATTTATAAGTCCCGTTTTAAACTCTGAACTTTGACCAAGTTCTGAACCTGAAAACGGTGACACAAATTCAGTTAAAGAGTCCCTCAAGAACACCTGTAGATGCAGCAGCAAGCACCTGACGTTGAGCCTTCTTGGTGCAAACCCCTTCCAATTCAAGAGCCCATATTCCTAAATCTGTAGCTCTAATTTAAAATATTTCAAACGGGACACTTAATAAAATTATCCAAACATTTCGAATACAAATTTGAAATACTGTTTGGAATATTCCAAAATACATAAACAATCACCTTTTTGTCCTTTCCTATATAAAAGGCAACCTTATAAAAATATATATATTTTATATATCACTATTTTCAAATAATACAAATAATATATGCTTTCTGATCAGAAAAACATCAGGAATTCAAATATGCCATCCAAAATAATTTTTGAACATTTTAAAATTTCGAATTATTAAAAATCCAATAAATGCCTTTTTTCTAAATAAATCTATAACTTAAATTCTGTAATTCCAAATTCGACAAATAATATGTCTAAATTGATCAGCGCGATGGGCCCATTCTCTTTATGCATTCCGTGATATCAATCGAAGCATGCATCATGTAATTACTTCAAAACCTGAATGGTTTATGCAAATAAAATGAGCCCAAAATATTAAAAGTGTTAATTCTTGTTTCCACACTTCACCCTTGCCATGCTACATTACTACCATGCAATTGCGCATCATTTCATCATGGCATGCTTTGTTTGCTTGTTGCATTCTATTATGATTGTGCAATGTATTTATTTCGGTCCCTTGTGTGTTTGGTTTTTTTCCGGATAGACGCTGAGCAAGAAGAATACCAGGAGCCTCAGGAGTATTACCCGGATCCTTCCTATTCGGCAACAAAACTGCTAGACAAGCAATTCCCCATGCTTGCATACATATAGCACCTATGCTTCTATCTTACTCTTGCATCATTGAGTCGCGGTTGCATTAAATTGAATCCCAAGTATTGCATAGCCTTTAATTTTAAACCCCACCGAAGCTTGTTCCTCCATCCCATGAGCCATTACTACAGGAGTTGTTTGAGCCATGCGAGTCGTAGAATTGCATGTGTAGGGTTTGTGCGAGTCCTTGGATAATGAGGTACCTAAACAACTTAATATGAGTAGAGAACTAATGAAAGAGGCATCAGTGAGCATTATCTGTTATTTGGTTCTTTAAGCTCACTTGTGCCCCGTAGGACCCCGAGTACTTGATTCCTGTTTCTTGACTATTCACACTATCCACATCAGGGAGACTCGTTGGATCCCCCTTTGCCTAAGCTTGATTCACACTTTATTTCTTGGGGCCACAAACTAGTTTGGGGCTTTATTACTATCCTGTACTTATGTCATGCTTTACTGCTTTATTTACGATTGTGTGTGGAGCACCTGTACTGTTTAGGAATTGCGGAGTGTTTTCGCTGTATCGACAAACCCAATCACACTTTCGGGTTCCCAGTCGTTTACATCCATTGGCGCAAACCTTGGGTCCGTCTCAGAGCCGGCCAACTTCGTTGCGGGTAGCTTAATGGGGTGGCCCTCTGAAATAATTTATGAATCCTGTGAATGCATTGTTGTGAGGCCTCTTTGTGTTTTATTTGGTTTTTTCCGAGGTTGATCGTGTGTGTGTTGCTATTTGTGCACCCCTGCAGGGTAAATCTTTCTGAAAGCCGTGTCCACGGTTATGGACGACTTGAAGCACAGTTTCTCGATCATAGACAAGCATAACTAAAGTACCGCCTTTAATTTGACTAAGACATGACTAGTAAATAGAACAATACTCATGGAATGGTTAATAGAATTGCCAACAGATGGGAGGTTCTTCCGTCTTCTCGTCGGTAAGCGAGAAGGAGGGCAAGCGAGGTTAATTATGTTGCTTATATAACTATTGCTATTAATTAACGAGCGTCCGCCCATCTCTGGTTGGGCGGATGATGTAGCGTGTCTCTATAGAACTTTCAGATATTCTCTTTCGCTGCAATTGCGTCACCCCAGGTTGTTCCCTTTAGATGCATTAAGACTTGCTGAGTACCCCTAGGGTCTCACACAATAAATATTTGGTTTAGGTGGACAAGTATACTCTCAGGAAGGCTACTAGGTCGAAGATACCGATGATGGTGGCAACGACTATCAGGTGTAGAGATTCCGGGGATGGAGATCCGTGAGATCTGTTGGCGGGATGTGCTTCGTTCTGTGGCATCTTATGCTTATTTTCTTTTTATCCGTACTCGGATCTTGTATTCCGCTTCCGCTTGATACTCTGTTGCGTATGTTTGAGGATGTATCCCAAACTATTATATCTATCTAGGATATTTAGATCTTGCCGTATGGCGTTGCAATATTTCTATTTCTTTTAGATGGTGTGACTCTGACATGGTTATACCCTACGGGTACGTAACTTCAGCATACCTAGTCCAGCCCAAGGAAGGCCCACGGCAGACATACGCTGGCCCATGAAGATTTTCAGGTGGCCAAGGCCCATGACGCCTTCGATCCTTGGAGAGCAAGACTAGAGGAGATAGGAAATTCAAAGGGGCAAAACCCTAGAACTTGTAACCGACTAGGACTACGCCCGGAACCTGCCTAAGTCTATATAAAGGCCAGGAGGGCACGTCCTAGGGAAACCTCGACTCATACTTTCGCACACGCATCCACGCCAGATCGAATCTGCGCACCCTGTAACCTTCGGTTCCGCCGTAATCAAAGAGCGTACAGCGAGTAGGGTTTTCCTCCGGGCCTGAACCTGGGTAAATCTCGTGTCCCCTGGTTGCTTGTCTGTTAACCGTGCCACGATCTCCAGCATCCCCATCTTCTCCAAAACCCAAGTCCATAACAATGGGCATTGACGAGATTAAACCTCGTCAATTGGCGCCGTCTGTGGGAATTGGGGCTGCTGATTGTGCGGTCGTGACGGTTCCAACCCGATCGATCTACAACTCCGCGGCGACGGAGAATCACCTCCTCTTCGGTGCTTTCGACTTCACCGCCCACTCGCCGGATACCATGAAGGATTTCGAGCCCGTAGGCGACGGACTCGAAATTCTGTTCGGGAGCTTCTGCTTCCAGGTGGGACAAACTGGCACCCTCCGCCTCCCTGAGCGGGTGCCCGTGCCATCAATCAGGCCCGCTTCGTGGGCTCCACACCCCGTGCTACGCACGTCACCATCAACAGATGAGTTCTACAGCAGCAACAGCTGCAACTCCGATCTGTGCGATCCACCTTCGGATGAAGGGACCTACGGTTCCGGATCCGAAAGCTGCGGCAGAATAACCAATCTGCAGCGCTATCATGCGCCGCAGTCATCCAAACCGACGAAGAACGCTAACCCGCCGCCAACTCCAACCCGCAGGATGAAACGGGCGAAAACGATGGAACGGGCAAAACGGGAAAACAGGGCCACCTCATCCAACTTAGCAAAGAAGGATGGGTCGGCGCCGCCGTCGTCGCAGCGAAATAGTCCTACCTCTGGACTCCTCACGTGACTCATCGATGGCATACCACTACCTCCTCATCGAGGAGCACAAGAAACAAGTCAAGATGCAGACGCCGACAAACGCAGCAGCCTCGAGTCCGGTCTTGCGACGAGCTGCGCTCTCCGCCATGGGACCCGGCTCTAGCACAAACGGAAACCAGGGAAACAAGCACCGCTCTCGGGTGGAAAACATGGACCCGAAGGAGCGGCGTGACGTGACCCGAACTCTCCATACATCGTTCATGGATATGGACGCCGACGGCAACATCATCCCGAAGACGCCACAAGCTGCGATCATGGCAGCCACTGCGTATCTCGCGGCTCACCCACCTCCGGAGGGGGACCCGAAAAGGGCCATGCATAGGTCCGCACTCACCGGACTAGGACTAATCGGAGCTGCGCTCCACGAAGACGCTCCTACGGAGCCGAAGAAGAAAGCTCCGGCCAGGCGCGACCGGAGCCCCACTCCCTCATCCGAAGATGAAGAGGAACACGATCTTCCTCGAAGGAAGAAGAGCTCGCACCGCCATAAACGCGACTACGACGCCAGAGACAAGCTTACACAGCGCAAGATCGACAAAGCACGCGCCAAACGCGCATGCTCGTCTGAATCTGAGATGGATGAAGACGAAGGAGAACTCTGCGGGGCTCGATGCTTCAGCAGATCCGTCCGGCGAACACAGATGCCACGCAACTTCAAGCTTCCTTCGGATACTCCGAAGTTCAACGGCACGCAAGATCCAAAGTCCTGGCTCAGTGACCATCTGTCATCCGTCAAGCTTCACGGAGGCAACAAAGAAACCGCCATGCAATGCCTTCAGCTGCAGCTGACAGGCGCGGCGCGGGTCTGGCTTAGCAGCCTATCATCAGGATCCATCCGAAGCTGGGAGGAGCTCGCTTATAGCTTCATCCGAAATTTCAAAGGCACCAGCAAGAGGCCATCCTCAATCGAAGAGTTGCGAGCACGCACTCGAGAACGGGTGAATCTATTCGCCAGACATACTACGCTGGTTACAACCAAGAACTCCACAGACACATCTCCAAGAAAGGGCCATCGACGCCTTGGGACGGCGTCAAGCGCCAGACTTCAAGGAGGAACTTGGGCGTAAAGCCCAAGACACTCGACCACGTCATGGAAATCGCCAATGAGCCATAGACGGGCGAAGATTGCATCCAGCGGGTGCAATCAGATGAAGAGGATGACTACGGCCGAAGACGCGAACGCCGCAGCAAGAGGAGATCGCGCGTCTACGAGGACCGCGACGGACCCGACATGGTCGCGGCCGGCTACGCCGACCGCCGTAACGACAACAGCCGCAACAGCGGAGGATACCGCAGCGGAAACTTCCGCGACAGCGGACGACCAACGCAGTCGTGGCAACGCCGCGACCGCGACAACGGACCCTCAGCATTCGACAAACTTTCGGGTCCATGCACCATCCACTTCTACATCGACAAACAGGATGGCAAAAAGAAAGCCAGCCACATGCTCAAGGATCGCGCGAGTTCGTAAACTCAGCGAAGGCATGGTGCAGATGAGGCAACAAGCTCCAATTCCTGCGTTCGGAAACGCACCTGCGCCAGGTGAAATAGCACACGGAGCTCCTCCACCGCCGCCTATTGGAGGCCCAAATCAACCAGTCGCACCAGTGCAAAACAACGCCGGGGTCGCATACCCCCCACCAAAGGGAGCACTAAATATGATCCAGAAGGATGCCCCACCAACAGGTGCGTAAGAAAATCACCCGACAAATCAACTTGGCGTGGCAACTCCGCCGCAATCCTCGAGTACCTCGGCGGATCGGAGTCCTGCATCACATTCACTCGCGGATCACCCTTGCCGGATCCTCGCCCAGTCATGCTGCCTGGTGCCGAGGCGCAGATCGGAGGCTTGAGATGAGTCGTCTTCATGGACGGCAGCGGCATCAACCTAATGTTCGCAAGCACTCTAGCAGCTATGCGAATCCCGCAGCAGCCTGGAACAATCGACACAATGTTCCACGGCATTGTCCTGTGGAAGGGCATCTCCCGGGCAAAATAGGGCTCGACGTCATCTTCGAAGCCGGACAACTTTCGGCAGCGCCTAGAATTGAAGTGGTGGACTGGCCGCAATACCATGCCATCCTCGACGTGTAGCATTCGCAAGGTTCCTGGCCGTCCCACACTACGCATACCTACTACTCAAGATGCCAGACCAAGGGCATCATCACACCACGGAGCTTCACCCGATCGGACCAATGCGACAGGGATTTCAACAAAATCTCCCGCCTTTTCGCATGCAAGACGAGCTTGTAAGGCTCCGCGAGGTGACGAACAATGGGCTACCCCACCACAAAGCGTAACGCACCGACATGTCTTTCGACTCCACCATCAACACCAAGAAAGTGCAGGTCCATCCAACGGATGCCTCCAAGACGGCGTTGATCGCCAACGACCTCAAGATCAAGATAGGAAGGCGCTTCCGTCAATTCCTCCATGAGCGCTGGAAATCTTCGCGGTGTCTCGCGGACATGCCAGAGTTCCTGTGGAATTCACCGAGCACGCACTCAATGTCTTCCTGCACACCAAGCCGCCAAGCAGTCCATCCAAGACCGCCAGCCACGAGCGGCTATCGGCAAGGAGATCAACAGATTACTCGTAGCAGACTTCATCCGGGAAATCAAGGAAAGCGAGTGGCTGGCAAACACGGTGATGGTCCCGAAGAAGGACACGGACATCCTGCGGATGTGCGTAGACTTCACATCACTCAATAAACATCGCCTAAGGACCACATCCTCTTCCTCGGATCGACCGGATCATCGATTCGACCGCAGTTGTGAGAAACTCTCCTTCCTCGATGCCTACTCAGGCTATAACCAGATTCGACTCAAGGTCGAAGATCAAGAGAAAACGGCGTTCATCACACCGTTCGGAGTATACTGCTACAACACAATGCCCTTCGGGCTAAAGAACACGGGTGCCACGTACCACCGATGCATGCAGGCCTGCCTCAAGGACCAGATCGGTCGCAACGTCCAAGTCTATGTCGACGACATAGTCATAAAAACCAAGGAGGCAAGAACACTTATCGACGATCTCCGCGAGACGTTCGACAACCTTGATCGCTACAGGATCAAGCTCAATCCAGAAAAGTGCGCCTTCGGCGTCCCCTCAGGTCAGCTGCTCGGGTACTTCATCTCTCAACGAGGGATCGAAGCGAACCCGAAGAAAATCAAAGCTATCATGACAATGGATAAGCCGAAAAACCTCAAGGGCGTTCAGCAGCTCGCAGGGCGAGTAGCGGCACTAAGGTGTTCATCACCGCATGGGCGAAGGCCCTACCATTTTACCAGCTGCGCAAGGCGCAAGTTCAGTGGACACGAAGCCAACGACGATTCGAAAGCCTCAGCGGCTCCTCTCCACCTCGCCAGATTTGGTCACGCCAAAAGAGCACGAGCCCTCGTTGCTGTACATAGCAGCCACACACCGTGTGGTCAAGATGACTCGTGGTCGAACGACCCGAAGAAGGCAAGACCCACGGGGTACAACGCCCAATTTACTACCTCAGCGAGGTTCTCACTCCAACAAAACAGCGGTACCCGCACTACCAGAAGCTGGCCTACGGCGTGTTCATGACGGCTCGACGACTGAGCCACTACTTCCAGGAGCATCAGGTGATGGTCATCAACGAGGCACCCCTAAACAGCATCCTGAATAACCCAGAGGCCAGGCGCTGCGGTATGTGGGGCATTGAACTATCACCCCTGGACATCATCTACGAGAAGCGACACGCAATCAAATCTCAAGTCCTTCCGGACTTCCTGGTGCACTGGATGGAGCTGCAGCTGCCTGACACCCCAGACATGTCGCAGTCCTGGACAATGCATTTTGACGGCTCCAAACGCGAAGCCGGAGCAGGGGCAGGAGTCATACTGACCTCCCCGCAAGGTGACAAGATGAAGTACGTCCTTCGGATGAAATTCAGAGCCTCTAACAACGAGGCAGAATACGAAGCCCTCATCCATGGCATGAAGATGGCAAACATATGTGGCGCAATGCGCCTGGTCATCTACGGTGACTCCAACCTTGTCGTACAGCAGACGATGAATGAGTGCGACGCACACGCCGAAAACATGATCGCGCACCGCGCGCTATACAACGCACTCGAAGGAGAATTCGACGGCTGAGAGAGCAACGAGGAGGCCGATAGACTCGCCAACATCGGCTCCACTTGTGCAAAGGTACCACCAGGTGTGTTCCTCGAACAGATCTGCGTGCCATCCATCAAGCGGAAATTCCCCAAGGGATCACCCGAAGAAGCAGACCACTCGGGGGCTATGCTACCCGAAGGTCATGAAGGACCCGAAAAGTTGGATACCGAAGTTGCCATGGTCAACCTGATGCAGGTCATGGAAGTCGAAGAAACTTGGACACGTCCATACCTCCAATTCCTGATAAACGGAGAATTGCCAGACAGCCCGACAGATGCCCGGCGCGTATCTCGTCGGTCAAAAGCCTTCACCATCATCCACGGCGAGCTGTACAAACGCAGCATTACGGGCGTACTACAACGGTGCGTCACCATCAACGACGGCAAAGCCATACTCCAAGATATCCACGAGGGCATCTGCGGCCACCATGCAGGCGCCGCCTCGCCGCCAAAGCTCTGCGAGCAGATTCTCATCGCCAACGGCCATGAGCGACGCAAAGGACATCGTCCGAAGATGCAACGGGTGCCAACGGTTCGCCGACAAACCGCACGCACCTGGGTCCGAACTTCGACCCATACCCATAGCCTGGCCTTTTGCCCAATGGGGCCTCGACATGATCGGCAAACTGCCAAAATCCTCGAAGGGAGGACACGTCTTCCTCCTGGTCGCAGTCGAAAAATTCACCAAGTGGATCGAGGCAATGCCAGTCACCAACCAGAAGGGCAAAACCGCCGTCAAATTCTTCGAATCCATTGTCTACAGGTTTCGCGTACCGCACAGCATCATCACCGACAATGGATCGAACTTCATCTCCGAAGAATTCCAGGACTTCGCGAAGGCCTCGGATCAATATCACGATGCCTCAAAGGGCACACCCGCAAACAAACGGGCAAGTGGAAAATGCCAACGGCCTAATCGGCGCCGGCATCAAGAAGCGCCTCATGAGCTCACTCGAGCACAAAGCTGGAAACTGGACGAAAGAGCTACCGTCTGTCCTGTGGAGCTTACGGACTACGCCAAACAGCTCCACCGGCTACACACCGTTCTTCATGGTGCACGGAGCTGAGGCCGCTACCAGCAATCGCCACCGAGCTCCATGAGTCGTCACAGCCATGAGCGAATCCATGGCTGCACTCGAAGATGCCATCGACACACTCGACGAAGCATGGGATATAGCAGCAGCTAGATCAGCGGTGTACCAAAGAAAGTCTCCGCAACTACCACCGCTTGCGCCCAAGGTCCTTCGTCAAGGAGACCTCGTCTTGCGACTTAAGCAAAAGCGACGAATAAACTTGAGTCACCATGGGAAGGACCCTATGCCATCACCGAGGCCATCCTGTGTGGCGCCTATTGCCTCAAGCACGGAGTCCGGAGTCGATACTCCAACCCATGGAACATCTCGCACCTCATTTACGATTCTACCCATAGCAATGTACCCCTTTTTCGATAAGGCTTACAGCCAAGGCTACTCAGCCAACCATGTACCTCCTCCATTACGATACAAATAAAGCTAAGTGTCTAGCCTCCAACCTTGGTTGACTATTTCTCTGCAACTTTATTACATGCTACAAACGCACTGGGCTCCCCACCTCACGATTTCATCGACCGAGGACAAACGTACACCGAGTAGTCACCACGCCAGTAAACGAAAAGGGGCGATTAAATCAAAGCACTACGTGCTCGCAAACAAGCAAACCTTTACAACAAAGGGCACATACACGCCCAGCAATATACAAATTTTACATCTATCTGCTTATTTTCAGGTCCTACCTATTCGAAGAATAACTGAGCATGCTGCTCAAACAAATCTACAATCTTCGCACATCGCCTTATAGCCGCAGAATGCGACGCATATTCCACTCGCCACCATCTGGTCGAGGAGGTGGCCCATTCGCCACAACAGCCAAATCTACATCAGGGCGGTGCACCTCACAAGAGACAAGGCAGCCTTCACCTGCGGACGAAGCTGCCGCACCAGCCTTGACATTGCCGGCACTCGAAACTTCGCCGAAGACCTGCAAGGGTCGTTGCACGGCATCCAATGTAAACATGACATGCAGACCGAGGAAAGCGATATGCACCTGGCGGAGCACCCGCGAAACCTGGTAGACACGATCCTGCACCGTCGCCAGAACTATGGCGCGATCACGATCCATCCAGAAGAAGCCGCCGGCCTCCATGTCCTGTTGAGTCAAGCAATTGACTCGAACATCAATACGCTCCTTTTCTTCCCTCGGAGCAAGATTCGCACCTGCGACAATCACACAAAACAAGGATAAGGCCAGCAGACTCACTCGAAGCACCTGAGCTACAGCCCGAAAGAAGGATCAACTTACATTGCAGCTGCTCGGACACCGACCAGCCCGCCATCAGATACTCCTCTCTGGCTGCACCACGGTCTGCTTTGGATTTCCAAACGTCAGCGCGACCACGTAACCCAAGCAAATCTCTCTCCAAGCTGCACACGCGATCTCGAAGAAAGGCGAGCTGCGAGGAATCATCCAATGATGCTCGCAAGGGCCTTTCGAATGAAGTGTCAACTGGGTCAGCACCCGAAGGAACCTATAGCAGAAGAAAAAAGAAGGCACACAGACATTCAGCCAAGGATAGAGCACAACTCGGAGAAATTCATTAAAGTATATAAGGCCACTACGTGGCACAAGGATGATACTACAAAAGATATTTACAACAAAAATAGACTACAAACTACCCTACGTCTACTATGCCTAAGGCGGAGGACACTGAGTCGCCTCAGAACCAGACTGCCTAGCTTTGGCCTCGCCTCACGCCACAATGCATACTCGAAAAGAAGTCAATGAGCTTGGGCCCATATCGTCAAGCGGCGGAGTAAGGCGGCGAAGGCTACCTCGGATCCATCCGCAGCTGTAGGCATCCTGTAATCTGGGCAGGTCCAGCTCCGCCCCAGCCGCCATGGCCATCGCCAGCCTGACGGACGCGCCGATGCCCTTCTCGCTGCGCTTATGCTGCAGCGCTAACGACAGAGCCTCTGCCAGGGCACCCACGTCTTCAAAGGATGCCCCTTCGGGAAGAGCTCCTGGTAGAAGCGACCAAGGACCTCTTTCGCCTTGGCAAGGGAGTTGACGACGGTGCTGCAGCGGTCTTCGACAGCTACAGTGGCATCATCTAGAGCACTCCCGTGCTCCAGAGCACCACGGTCAAACTCGATGCCTGTGGCATCTGAGACAAAAAAGAAGAAAACATGAAGAAAGGCAACATAGAAGAAGATCCGTAGAAAAAGAAGCAAGTACAAAAGCTAGCGCTCACCCGAAATAGCCTTGGCAGCAGCCATGAGCTTCTCCGCCACCCCTTTTTCACGAGCAGCCGCAACGGTGGCCAGCTGCTCCTCACGATCTGCGGCCTCCTGCTCAGATCTGCAGCCGCAAAGGATTGCCTGCATACGAAGCCAATCAGCACAGGTGCAAACATCATAAAAAGAAAAGGACAACAGTACAACAAGAACAACTTACGAGCCCAACGCGCTCAGGTGGAAGATAGGAGAAGCCCTTCGGGCCCTCTTCTCCTCCTTCTTTTCTTCCTTCTTCTCCTCCTTCTTCTCTTCCTTCTTCTGCTTTGCTGGCGGGTGCGGAGCAACAGCCCGCACGGGAATGGCAGGAAGGGGAGAGGAAGAACCCCCATGACCATCATCATGACGCTCAAAGCCCAGAGGATTTCTGGGAGTCGGAGGAGTTGAAGCATCCGAAGACTCGCTCGAGCTCCGTGATCGCTTGCGCGAATGGTCCTCACTCGATTCGTCGGCATCCTCTGCTGGGGATCGCGCTGACGGTAGCTCGGACACGGAATCCACCACTTCATTATCCGGGGCATTCGGATACCTCTCGGGCAACGGTGGTGCCATGCCTGGCACTTTGAAGCTCTGCAAAAGGAAAAGGAACTTTGTTAGCAAACAAAGGAAAAAGTACACAGCTGACAAAAACAAAAGGGAAGCACTACGTGCGCAAATCTACACCTTCGGTATGACCAACGTCGATGAAAAGGGAGGAGTCAGCGACTTCCCCGGGATTTCTTCGTCGGCCTTGAACTTCAACATCGCGCGAAGAGCCTTGTCAAGTTCCACCTCGGAGATTTTCTCACTCGAAACCCTCGTCGGATCACGGCGCCCAGAGTAAAGAAACATCGGGTGCGCCGCTGGAGGGCTGCACCCGACGCTCAAGAAACGTCCGGATAATGTCGACACCATTCACCTCCTTCTCAGGAATCAATTGGAGATCCTCCACCCGACGATACAGGGCCTCTATCTCCGCCACCTCACCATCCAAGATTTGGTTTTTCCAGGATCTTTTCTTCTCAATCAACTGGGAGGGGTCAAAAGGAACGAGACCAAAATCTTGCCCAGGCAGTACGGAGTCACGGATGTAAAACCATTTCCTCCGCCAGTACTGGACAGATTCGGACATGGAAAAGGAAAAGAATTGCACATTGGGACTGAGGGAGATGATGAAACCCCCAATGGGATACACACCATCCGAACCAGACTGCCTCTTCACGGAATAAAGCTTCCGGAAGAGGCCAAAGTCGACTCAATGCCAAGCCAACACTGCAAAGCGTAATAAAACACGCAGCGTGGAGAAGGGAGTTGGGAGATGATGATGGAGTTGAACCCCATAGAAAAGAGCGATCCACGAAGGAAGTCATGGACCGAAAAGAAAACCCGCGAATCATGAAGGCAACAAACATAACCCGATACCCGGATGGGGACGGGGATTACCATTGCCGGAGTCTCACGGCCGTTGTGTCTTGCGGGATCAGGCTCGCCGCGCTTTGCGGAGATCGCTCTCCAGCGCTTCGATCGCCGCCAGCCACCGTCGATGACGCGAGCAGTGGCGGTGCCCTTCTTGCCTCCGGCGGCGCTGGTCCCAACTGCAGATGAGGACTTCTTTGGTTTCCCCATGGCGCTACGGCGGTGGTGGCGTTGCCAACGAAGAAAGACAAAGGAAATGTGGAGGAAACTCTCAGCGCGCAGCAAGAATAGCTCAAGAACGAGGGGGCAGTGAATAGATGAACTGCTGCGGTGAAAAACAAACCACGATTTCACCAGGGATTATAACAGCGAAGACGACGCACGCTGGCCGTCCATCGAGAAGACCTAACGCCAACGGTAGATCTGGCCGTACACGTGTCAGCACCAAAACGAACCGTCGTTACCACGCTGGCCCACTACGTGCGGAAATCGAGGAGACGCCAGAATCATCTCCACGCGCGTGACGATCAATTCAAAGTCAGCAAGTGGGACCCACGCGTCGATCAAGTCATCTTCGTAGCGAGACGCTTGAGGTCATCGATCGTAAGCACTGACGTCATCAAAAGCTATACTAGCACCACTTGGCTCCATGTAAAGTACTCACCGAATCTACGATTCAACTAAATACTTGGGGCTACTCCTATCGAGCGCTGGCACCCGACAGACAAATGAGGACAAAATTATTTCTTCGAGTCCTATGTCGAGTCTGCGACTCCACTACAGACTCGGGGGCTACTCCCATAGGGAGGATGAATTTAAGCATCCGAAAATTTTCGAGTCCTACGGACCTAATGATTGAAACAATGGCTGAATTAAAGTCTCTTCTCGAGTCTACGACTCGAGTACACTTGGGTTACTCCCATAGGAGCGCTGGTCGCGCACCCTATGAAATCTTCGACTGCGATCCTTCGGATCAGCACGCAAAACTTTTCTGCAACTCTGCCCCAATTAATGCTAAGTGAGTAACATCCTCCTTGGCCACCCGAAACACCTCCGCGGTGATAAACATTCGGATGCTGCGTCTGCGACGCAAAGATAAGACCTACAGATATCATCTCGATGGCCCGCAACGACTGATGCGCTCGCTAGTATGAATCCGTACCAGCAGGTACGATGAAAAATCCCGACGGACGCGTTGGGTGCACCAATTAAAATCACTGGAATTCCACTCCTGTAAGTCCTCCGTGGCCTGAGTCGAATTACGCCAGCATATGTTCCAGGTCCGGGTTGAGGGACCCGAACCTGAAGAAGATCGTGTTGTTTCGTCCTAAGACGGTTAACTGACCCTGATCCGTCGGGTGAGTCAGGCACACGCATCAACAATCCCTACACACATATACTATTAACACATAGCTGCTCCCGAAGGATGGAAGAGTCCTCAACCGAATCTACGATCTGACCGATCACTCGGGGCTCTTGACATGGTTATACCCTCACGGTGCGTAACTTCAGCATACCTAGTCCAGCCCAAGGAAGGCCCACGGCAGACATACGCTGGCCCATGAAGATTTTCGGGTGGCCAAGGCCCATGACGCCTTCGATCCTTGGAGAGCAAGACTAGAGGAGATAGGAAATTCAAAGGGGCAAAACCCTAGAACTTGTAACCGACTAGGACTACGCCCGGGACCTGCCTAAGTCTATATAAAGGCCAGGAGGGCACGTCCTAGGGAAACCTCGACTCATACTTTCGCACACGCATCCACGCCAGATCGAATCTGACTCAGAACCTCTTCCGCCCAGTAATCAAAGAGCGCAAGCAGAGTAGGGTTTTTCCTCCGGGGGCCTGAACCTGGGTAAATCTCGTGTCCCCTGGTTGCTTGTCTGTTAACCGTGCCACGATCTCCAGCATCCCCATCTTCTCCAAAACCCAAGTCCATAACAATGGGCATTGACGAGATTAAACCTCGTTAGACTCTGATGTCTATTGTAAGTCACATGCATACATACTCATTTGTGTATGTCGTGGTCGTGTTACCTGTCGCTTACGGCGCTCGCTCTTGTCCCGATGTTCTTGAAAGTGGATAAGGTGGTAGGCTGGTACCGTGCCCTACTCCGCTTCGACGGGCCTACACGTGGGTGGCCTTGGGTCTCCGCGGTAGAGTCACTTATCCACTTTTGGTTCGTCCAGGCTTGAACTTAGAGCGTAATGTCCGAGGTATTACACCCGACGACCTCCTCCTCCGACTCCACCTTCGGCCATGGCCTCCTCCTAAAAGGAATATGCCCGAGAGGAAACAATAAGGGATTTCTATTTTCGTACCCTTGGTTCGTTAGTTGTACTCAGTTTTTCCCAGCCGCTTAGTTTTACCGCACTTCTGCCCATCTCCTTGTCGGAAACTCTCACATGGTCTGAAACTCGCCGTCCGTCAGCCTTGCTGTTACGTGCTGGCAAGTGGGGCCGTGTTCAGTCGGGTCCCGTAGTGGACCCTCGCTGTTACATGCTGACGAGTAGGGCCATGTTCTGTCGGGTCCTGTAGTGTACCCTTGCCGTTACATGCTGACAAGTGGGGCCGCGTTCAGTCGATTCCCGTAGTGGCCACCTCTCTCAACTTATCCAGATCAGCATCAGACCCACGGCTTATCCACGTGAGCGCCGGACCCATAGCTTATCCACGTGATCTCCGGACCCACAACTTACCTAGGTTGGCGTTGCAAGATGGGACCCCGTGCCAGCCCCGTGCCCGCGCCCGTGCTGTTGCTTTATTTTCATATAATGAAATTTCATGCATATACAAAAATTATACACCTTTGAACTCTTTTAAATCGCACTTAGGACATGATAATGTTGTGCTAATAAAATCCTGATCATTTATCATTTCCATGGAGTGAAATATAATGCATAAACTTGCGTATATAAAAATTATACACCTTTGAACTCTTTGAAATCGTACTTAATACGTGATAATATCGTGCTAAGAAAATCTTGAGATATTATAATTTTCATAGAGTGGAATGTAATGCACAAACTTGCATATGCGAAAATTATAAACCTTTGAACACTTTTAAATCGCACTTAATACATGATAATGATGTGCTAACAAAATTTTGAGAGATTATTATTTCCTCCCCCATTTTCGTAGAGTGGAATGTAAGGCATAAACTTGCATATACGAAGTTTATACACCTTTGAACACCATGATTAAGGAAGATCAACCAAGTTGCATGAGGAGTTGGAAAATTTTAGAATGGAGCTAGCTAGCAAAGGATTTCTAGCTAGCATTGAACTTCAACCCACCCTGATCAGTCAGATAAAGGAAGCCCAGAAAGGAAACACAAGTATTGATGGAATAAAGTGTCGTATCGGTACAGGGAAGGTACCTGGATTCACTGAAGATGAAGAAGGAGTGTTGTGGTATAAAGGATGTATCTGTGTGCCAGCAGATTCAGAGTTCAAACAAGTCATTATGCAGGAAGCCCATGATACATTTATTCTATTCACCTGGAAGGAACGAAGATGTATCAGGATTTGAAGGAGCAATTTTGGTGGCATAAAATGAAAAGAGAAGTCGGAAGCTACATAGCTAAGTGTGATATCTATCAAAGAGTCAAAGCGGAACATCAACGACCCACAGGACTTTTGCAACCATTGCAGATTCTGGAATGGGAATGGAATTCTGTTGGAATGGATTTCATCACCGGTTTACCTACATCTAGTAGGGGAAATGATTCTATTTGGGTCATAGTAGATAAACTGTCCAAAGTAGCTCATATCATACCCGTCAAGACTACCTATCAAAGCTTGAAGCTAGCGGAGTTGTACATTGCTAGAATAGTCAGTCTGCATGGAACCTCCAAGACCATTGTGTCAGATCGAGGAACCTAGTTGTTAACACCCGGATTTTTAATCCCAGATGCCTGTTATGCCATACCTCGCAATCCCAGGATTACCATTTTTACGAGACATAACAGATTGGTACCATAGTACATCATCCATTACAAACCATAATAAGGTCTTACAAATAAAGGATCTCATGATCCAGTCTTAATACAATCAAAGCAGCGGAAAGTAAACGTAGTAGGGGCTCCATCTTCAGAGTCACATGCAATGCTGACGATGGGAGATGATCCTAGTTGTCGTAGACCTCCTGCTATCCATCATCCGGGTAGTCCTCCTCATAGTATGGCCACGGGAATAGCCAGGGACAAAGCCATGAGTACTCTTTAAGTACTCGCAAACTATCACTAACAAGTAAGGTAGCTATAATAGGAATCTTAAGCTCTAGGTTTATTTGCAAAAAGCCAAGTTTATCTAAAACTGAGTTTATAAGTAGAGAAAGCTAAGTTAATGTTCTAAATCACTTAGGTGGGAACCTAGCTTTCATGTTCACAACCCTGTTATGGTCAAGTCAAAGTCATAGTTTAATTCACAAGTCATTTCGAAAACATCTGACGATAGAACAGAATGGCCACTCCAACTGTCCATGACCGCGGACGCGGCTATTCGAATAGTTTGACACTCTGCAGAGGTGGTACACTTTCACCACAAAATTCGATACATCCATCAGGGATAACCCTGAATCATCATACTTAGTATGCGGATAATCAATCATAACCTTTTAATTACACACTCTAGTATAGGCACCTCCCCTATGAGCTTGGCCTCCCAGCCATGGCCATCTGCCATCCTCGGCACTGCATAGGTGGACATTCACACTCACGAGGTAACCTCAGCTCAACCTCTTTCCGTGAGGGAACCCATACTAAGGCATATAAGATTCTAGATAAGCCCTACCCAATTTGGGTATTGTGGTTGTACGGTAAAATTGGAATGGTATCGCATCCGAACCCAACCATCAGTTTTTATAAAGGGCTAAGGCTCATGCCTCAACATTTTCATCATCAAATCCTTTTGTGTTTCTCAACACATGTCAAAACATTTCAATAGAATGAATCCTCATTCCAAGGTTTTCATAATCATTTTCACCAAGTATTCCCATCTAAAGTGATCAACTTTTATGCTTTGCACTAGCCACTAAAGTTGAGGGTAAACACTAATGAGGGGTGCTAGTCAAGTGTAACTATCCAACTCTAATCTCATGCCTTAGAATGAAATCTAAGTATAACTAGTTAGGCCTAGTTTTATACTCTTTATGGTATCTATCATATTCTTCCAATACTCTCAAAGCATTAACTAAAAGTAAAGAACTTTGGTAAAGTAAAGACTAACGCTTGCAAGTAAAACTTGGGATTGGTGAAATCAAAGTTGCATAACCGAGCATGCCTAAGGCATCTTGCATAGGTTATGAAGTGGGCAAGTGTTAACTTGCATAGTTCTAGCTTGCAGTTAGTGATGGCTTGCCTTGAGTAGTGTAGTGGTTGAAGTTTTCTTCTTCTTCTTCTTGGTAGTACTCCTCCTCCTCGTATCCCGGGTTGGTACTATCGTCTATAAATGAACACGGGGTACACAATCACCAAACAATACTTAACTATTTCTATTTAGCACACTAAAGGCTCACACTTGATGATCTAGCATCATCACAATCATCACATGAAATAAAGACTTAATCTTGTTTGTCTTATTTTAGAAAAGTAATTTCTACTTATTGAAAATAATTAAGATTTAATATTCTCCAATTAAAATATGGGATCATGTTGACACATGTCATCACCACATATTCTAATACATGGGAATGTGATTTAAAGTGTTGGTCATATTTTATAAAGTTTAAGATTATCATTTAATAGAATTAAAGTGACTAGAAATGCCCATATAGAATTCTTTTGGTACTAGTCAAATGTCACTGCATGCAAACCTAGATATTTTTACATATTCAGATAGATCTTGTCAAATGTGATTTTTGAGAGTTGGAATCAACTCAAAAGCATTTATGGTTGATTTTTGAAAAAGTTTGAAGTTGGAAAAGTCTCTGTCTTGCTATTTTTTACTATAGGTGATCTCTAATTCCAAATGACTTGAATCCAACGGGCTTGGATAGATAATTTAAATATCTTTCTAACAAAATTGGAATCATGCAATTTGGTTCAGTGAAACTCTCTGAATTGATTTTTGAATCTACTGACAGAATCTGGTTTTAACTAAATTGGAAAATAACTATTTGAATTCACAGGCCTGCGCGGGAAAGTAACTGGGCCAGCCCAATCTGCACAGCGCGACGCAGAGGGATGCTAACAGGGGGTCCCACTAGTCAGCGACTCTGTCTAACCGAAATGGTATCGTGCAATCTAGGCCCTATGATTAGAAAGCGATCCCACATATGAGGTTCATCGTCGACGACGAACAGCTCCGGCAAGGTCTAAACCCTAACACGGCGGTGGGGGCGTGTGAGGCTCACCAGGGCTCCAGCTAGGGTCGGTGATGGGGGCGAACGATGTTGTAGACGATGGTGGTTTGAAAGATGGTCGCGGCAGCTCCTGGGGCGGCTCCAATCGACGGTGCCCTTCCTTCACTGCAGCGGCAGGCTCCGGCTAAATTCCGGTGATGCAGCGCTCGCCTTGCTGTGGGGAGAAGTGTGGGAGGGTCTATGAGGAGTGGGGAGTGAGGTGGTGTGCAGAATTGAGGCGGAGAGGGCCTCTATTTATACACCGACGAGGGGACCGAGCGGGATGGGCTGGCATCTCCGGCGACGGCGGTACAACGAGCTAGCGGCATGGATGAGGGTAGGGGGTGACGCGGTGCTTCCTAGCGGTCGTCACGGGCTTAATGGCATGGCACGGGGCGGTCGAGGATGGTTGGGCACGTGCGATGCTCTGCGTGGGACCGACGGTGTTCGAGACGGCGCCTGGGGGCTACGGGTCGCGCGACAGTGAACGGGGTGTCTGGGAGATAGCTGGGGTTATGGCGAGTGGGTGCACGCATGGAGAGGGCAAGGTGAGGTGCGTGCGAGCTGGTCGGCTGCGGCGCTCTGGCGTGCTCTCGGCACGGCACAGAGACACTAGGCACGGTGTTGGTAGGGTGGTCCATGGATCTCCTGTGGTCGAGGGCTAGATAGGGGGTGGCGGTGGACGGTCGCCTGTCTCCTGGTCGTCATGGGATAGGGAGCCATGGTCCGTGGCGCTCTGTCCATGGTCGGCCGGCGAGGCTGGCTTCAGGCGGCACTGTACTAGCACAACAGCAAAGGGCGGATGCGTGTCTGGTGCTGCTAGAGACTGGGGGAGACAGGGGGAGTGCAATGGGGGCAATTGGTCGAGTGATCAATGCTCCAAACAGTGTAGTTAGGTAGAGTTTAAATTGTGTCTGCAAGGTGTTTGATTAAATGGCCGAAAGAAATTAAGTTTGAAAATTTTGAATGAAATTGGGTGAGTGTTTTGATCTTATGCTTGAGTGTCTATGGTTGCTTGGAAAAGTCAAGGTGAATTGATTTGGGTGGTTTTTGCAAAATGGTGATCTTACCATATGAACTTGATTCAATTTTGAACTGTCCTTTAAATAGATTTTAAAATAGTTTCTGTGAGTTTGTAAAGTGGGCTTGGGTTCACTTTTACTTGGTCTAGCAAGGGGTGAAAAGAAGTGGAAATGTTTCTGTTAGAAATTCTTTTCTAGGAACACTCAAAGTGGCCTAGTGGTTAACTTTGGTCAAAATGACCATTAGCTTATTTAATTCATATTTGATTTCTTTTTCTTTGGATTTTGTTTGTAATTGGCCTAGATGATGTAGTATTCATCTTTAAACCATTTCTTATCATTTGTAGCAATCAAACATGGCAATTTGACTCAACCATACACTAATGCAACTCACACATGCATTCATATTCAAATTAGTAATAAAAGTTTTTGTTAACTCTAATTTTGGGTGATTAGAACTTTATAATCTTGATTAGCATTTTTGGGGTGTTACAAACCTTCCCTCCTTAAACAAAATCTCGTCCTAAGATTTAAGAAAAACTGGGAACTAAAGAGATTTGGAAACTCAGTCCTAATGTAATCTTCTCGCTCCCAAGTAGCTTCTTCTTTAGTATGGTTGCTCCACTGGATCTTGAGAAACTTGATACTCCGTGTCCTGGTGGTTCTGAAGGCTTCTTCCAAAATACGAATGGGTACTTCACGTTATGTCAGATCCTTGTTGATATCTATGGCTTGGTGATCGATGTTCTTGAAAACTTCGGTCTTCTCCGGGACTTCTAGGCATTTGCGAAGTAACGAGATATGGAACACATTATGGATGGCTGACATTTCCTCTGGAAGTTCCAGTTGATATGATACTTCTCCTCAGCGATTCAAAATCTTGAAGGGTCCAATATATCTGGGGGCTAACTTCCCTTTCAGTTGAAAATGTTGCATTCCCTTCAAGGGTGATACTTTGAGATGCACAAAATCTCCGACATTGAAGGTTAGGTCTCGACGTCTCTTGTTAGCATAACTCTTCTGTCTAGATTGGGCGGTCTTGAGGTGTTCACGGACTTTGTGAACCTTCTCTTCGACTTCTTGTAGGATGCCAGGTCCGAAAATCTGACTCTCTCCTACTTGCGACCAATTCAAGGGGGGTACGAGACTTCCTTCCATACAGAAATTGAAATGGGGCCATTTGCAAACTGGCTTGATAACTGTTGTTTTATGAGAATTCTGCGAAAGGCAGACAATCTTCCCATTTTGATCCATATTCTAGAACACAAGCTCTAAACATATCTTCTAAGATTTGGTTGACTCTTTCAGTTTGTCCATCGGTTTGCGGGTGATAAGCTGTGCTAAAGTTTAGCTTGGTTCGTAATCCTTTTTGGACTTTCTGCCAAAATCTTGAGGTAAACTGGGTTCCTCGATCCGACACTATGGTCTTAGGGGTTCCATGCAAACTTACGATCCTAGAAATGTACAGCTCTGCTAGCTTCGAACTCTGGTAGGTGGTCTTGACAGGTATAAAATGGGCTACCTTGGACAGTCTATCAACTATGACCCAGATAGAGTCGTTTCCCCTACTAGAAGTAGGCAATCCGGTGATAAAATCCATTCCGACAGAATCCCATTTCCATTCCGGAATCTGCAATGGTTACAAAATTCCTACGGGTATCTGATGTTCCGCTTTGACTCTCTGACCGATATCACACTTGGCTATGTAGCTTCCGATTTCTCTCTTCATCTTGTGCCACCAAAATTGCTCCTTCAAATCCTGATACATCTTTGTTCCTCCAGGGTGGATAGAATAAAGAGTCTCATGAGCTTCCTGCATGATAACTTGCTTCAGCTTGGAATCTGCTGGCACACAGATACATCCTTTGTACCACAAAACTCCGTCTTCATCCTCGGTGAATCCGGGTACCTTCCCTGTACCGATACAACGTTTGATTCTGTCGATACTGGCATTTCCTTTCTGGGCTTCCTTGATCTGACTGATCAAAGTGGGTTGAAGTTCAATGCTAGCTAAAAATCCTTTGCTAACCAGCTCCGTTCTAAACTGCTCCAACTCTTCATGCAAACTTGGTTGGGCTTCTTTAATCATGGTGTTTAATTGACACGACAATCTGCTAAGAGCATCTGCTACCACGTTGGCTTTGCCGAGGTGATAGTGAATGTCAAGGTCATAATCCTAGATCAACTCTATCCATCTCCTTTGCCTTATATTCAGCTCCTTCTGGGTGAAAATATACTTTAGACTCTTGTGATCCGAATAAATCTCACAGCGGTTACCCATAAGGTAATGACGCCATGTCTTCAAGGCTAAAACTACGGCTGCTAGTTCAAGATCATGGGTAGGGTAGTTTTGCTCATGTTGCTTCAGTTGTTGGGACAGATATTCTACGACTTTGCCTTCTTGCATCAACCCACATCCGAGACCAATCTTGGATGCATCACAATACACATCAAAAGGCTTCTTTATATCTGGCATAATCAGAATTGGGACTGAAATCAATTTCTTCCTGATCTCTTGAAAACTTGCTTCACATTTATTAGTCCATTCAAACTTCTTATCTTTCTTCAACAACTGGGTCATTGGTCTGACGATGCTTGAAAATCCTTCAACGAACTTGTGGTAATATCCCGTTAATCCGAGAAATGCACAGACTTGGGTTTGAGTGGTTGGGGATTTCCATTCTTCAACATCTTTGATCTTGGTGGGATCGACATTGACTCCTCCTGTCGACACAATATGTCCTAGGAATCCTACTTCCTTCAACCAGAACTCACATTTTCTAAACTTGGCATACAACTGATGTTCTCTAAGGGTTTCAAGGATGGTCCTCAGGTGTAGCTCATGGTCTTCTTTTGACTTGGAATAGATCAGAAAATCATCGATAAAAACAACGACAAACTTATCCAGGAAGTTCATAAAAATCTTATTCATGAGATTCATGAAATAAGCGGGGCATTGGTTAATCCAAAAGACATGACCGTATACTCATACAATCCATATCTGGTGGTAAAGGTGGTCTTTGGAATATCCGTTGCATGAATCTTGAGTTGATGATAACCAGTTCTAAGATCAATCTTAGAAAACACTCTGGCACCAGTCAACTGGTCAAACATATCCTCTATCTTCGGCAGTGGGTACTTGTTTTTGATGGTGACATCATTCAGCTTCCGGTAATCCGTTCATAAACGGTTACCTCCATCTTTCTTATCCACAAACAAAATAGGCGATCTCCATGGCGATGTGCGTGGTTGAATCAGACCTTTCTCCAACATAGCATCAAGTTGTTCCTTCAGCTCCACTAATTCAGATGGGTTCATACTATAAGGTCTCTGAGCTATGGGTCCAGTTCCATGAATTAGTTCAATGATGAACTCGATATCCCGATCTGGGGGCAAACCGGGCAATTCATCTGGGAATATGCCGGGGTATTCACAGACTACTCTGACTTGGTATAGGGTTGGTTGGGCTAGACTCTTGTTGCATTTGAATTGACGGGGCAAGGTCTCAGATACATGCTCTACTGATAATCCAGAGCTACTGGTCATGGTTATGGCTTTCTTGGCACAGTTGATCAATCCTTTATGTTTCGACATCCAATCCATTCCTAGTACTACTTCCAAACCTTTGGTTCCAAGTACTATTAGATTAGCATAAAAATATATTTCATGGATTCTGATAGGTACAACCCTGCAAATTTTTCTAGCTTTGGTGGTTGAACCAGGTATTTGAACTATCATAACATGCTTCAATTTTGTTGGTTAAATCTTACTAGTGCATGCAAATTCTTCTGTAACAAATGAGTGCGATGCTCTAGAATCAAATAACACTCTTGCAAGTACTGAGTTAACAGAAAACATACCCAGCACGACATCGGGCGCTTCCTGAGCTTCTTCAACATTCATGTGGAACAAACGGCCGTTGCGATTGAGTGAATTCCCTAGGGAAAATCTCCTTCCATGCTGAACACGGCGTTGCTGCTGAGCGGGTGCATTCACATTGGTGGCTACTGCAAGCTTCTTGGGGCACTCATTGGAGTAGTGACCCTTGACTCCACATTCAAAGCAAGTAATCTGGGACTTATCTTTTCATGCAACAGGCACAACATTGCTTCCAGTCCTTGGGGCAGTATTGTTGTTGTTGTTGGACTTGGGCGGTGCACGGTTGAAGTTGTTGGAGTTGCCGGGGTTGTTGTTTCCTCCAGACTTCAGGTTTCCTTTGCTACGATTGGGATAGCTTGGACGAGACATAGGGGGTCTATTGTTTCTTGGGGCATATCCCTGCAGACGGGTTGGGGGGATATTTCTGAGTATTGTGGGATCCAGTCTGGTGCATCATGCGACGCTTATGGTTGTCATTGGCTTGGTTGATCTTCCCTTCCATATGAATGGCAGAGTCTACTAGCTCTTCTAGATCTCCAAAATGGATGTGACTAACATAGTCTACATCTCATCATGCAATCCATTTAGGAACCTTTCCTTCTTCTTTGCTTCGGTGTTAATCTCATCAGGGGCATATCTAGCTAGTGACAGAAATTTGTCATGGTACTCAACTACCATCATCCTTCCTTGCTTCAGTTGCCTGAACTCATCCCTCACCCCGGTGACCAAACCTTGGGGCACATGGGTGTGGCTGAACTTGATCTTGAATGCTTCCCAAGTCATCATCTGACCTTCGTTCATGGTACGGGTGCTATTCCACCAGGCTCTTGCATCTCCTGCCAGATAATGGGTGGCAAACAATACTTTTTCATTGGCTTCAACTCCTGCGACCTCCAGATTGTTATCCATGGTTTGCAGCCAGTCATCAGCATCTAGGGGATCCTCAGACTTATTAAAGATAGGTGGGTTAGTATTCTGAAAGTTCTTGAGTTTTGATCCATGGTGATCCTGGTTTCCGTGACCTTGGTTATTGTGGGCCATCTGAGCTATCTATTCAAGAGTGGCTAGGTTAGCTTGACGTTCGGCTCTACTAGCTTCACGGTCAGAAACTAGCATTTACAGAATCTGCAACATTGGGTCCTAAGATGAACTACTTCCTCCGGGATTTCCACGAGTCATCTGAAGATTGAGATAGATAATGAGATAAGAGGGAATTTCTAAGGTTCAGGGTTTTGTTTTCAAAAGCTTTAAACTTTGAGTTTGACTCAGGTTTTGCAAACTAACAACTTCCTCTCATTCATTCATTCATTCAAAGCACACAATACAAACAAACACCACACACAAATAGAAAACAGATGGTTTTAAGAACCATTCTGTGAAACTACGATACAGTGGGACTGGTACAACTCATTCCTATGGTAGTGCTCAGGTGCATCTAATCATCATCATCAGTGTGCAACTCCATGTCATCATCCTCCAGGTAGTCGTTGTCATCACTGAGGTAAGAGTAAAGATCTCCCTGGATATCTTCACCTTCCTCTTCCTTCGCTTCAAGTTGGACTTCCTGTTCACATATGGTCTTCTCGAGAGCGGCCACCTTCTTGTGAAGACGATCGATGGTGAGATCCTTCTTGTCGCATTGACGGCGAAGTGATGGGCGCTCCTTGGCGAGAATGGCGAGGGTCTGGTCCTTCTTGACGGCAATGGCATGGTTGTGGTTAGCGTAGGCACGGGCGTTGTCCAACTCCTTCTGTCTATCATACATCATGAAGTCAAGGTTTTCCACCTGGTGCTTCAGCTCCGGGTGTCCTGGCATCTCCAAGGGCATTCCCATAGAATGACGCCTTGCGAAGTGAGCAAAGCGAGTTCCCTAGATCAGGTTGATGTTTTGCCCACACAGATGGGCCAGAGCTTCATGCATAACCCTGGCTAATCCATCTAGCCAGTTGTTCTCACGCAAGGACAATTGTATCTTCTCCGAAGTGGGTGCTTCCATCTTGCCACTGAGATCTTCAACTATCAGCCATTATAGATCTCCTCCTATATGATCGTTGAGTTGGGCCCCGAAGAATTCCGAATGCGGGCGCTCAAGATACTCTGATAGTGCATCTAGATCCCTCTCAAAGATCAGTTGGCCTCTGTTGCCCAGCTGGTAGAACTTGCAATACTGGACTTCCATCTATAAGAATTTAGGGTGAGTAAGTTAGTGAGGTGATCAAGTGTGTCAAATTTTATGTAGGAATGCAAGAATTTTTGAGGAACATGACTTTTTCCGAAAGAATCAAGGATACGAGTGGGAATAGGTTTTCATAAATACTCACTTCTTTTGTTTTGAAACTAAGTTTTTCTTCGGACGTCCATCCTAACTAGGGTCTCCTATGGTCAGGATAGCTCTGATACCAACTTGTCAACACCCGGATTTTTAATCCCAGATGCCTGTTATGCCATACCTCGCAATCCCAGGATTACCATTTTTGCAAGACATAACATATTGGTACCACAGTACATCATCCATTACAAACTATAATAAGGTCTTACAAATAAAGGATCTCATGATCCAGTCTTAATACAATCAAAGCATCGGAAAGTAAACGTAGTAGGGGCTCCATCTTCAGAGTCACAGGCAATGCTGACAATGGGAGATGATCCTAGTTGTCGTAGACCTCCTACTGTCCGTCATCCTGGTAGTCCTCCTCATAGTCTGGCCACGGGAATAGCCAGGGACAAAGCCATGAGTACTCTTTAAGTACTCGCAAACTATCACTAACAAGTAAGGTAACTCTAATAGGAATCTTAAGCTCTAGGTTTATTTGCAAAAAGCCAGGTTTATCTAAAACTGAGTTTAGAAGTAAAGAAAGATAAATTAATTTTCTAAATCACTTAAGTGGGAACCTAGCTTTCATGTTCACAACCCTGTTGTAGTCAAGTCAAAGTCATAGTTTAATTCACAAGTCATTTTGAAAACATCTGATGACGGAACAGTATGGCCACTCCAACTGTCCATGATCGCGGACAGGGCTATTTGAATAGTTTGACACTATGCAGAGGTGGTACACTTTCACCACAAAATTTGATACATCCATCAGGGATAACCGTGAATCATCATACTTAGTATGCGGATAATCAATCATAACCTTTTAATTACACACTCTAGTATAGGCACCTTCCCTATGATCTTGGCCTCCCAGCCATGGCCATCTGCCATCCTGGGCACTGCATAGGTGGAAATTCACACTCACGAGGTAGCCTCAGCTCAACCTCTTTCCACAAGGGAACCCATACTAAGGCATATAAGATTCTAGATAAGCCCTACCCAATTCGGGTATTGTGGTTGTATGGTAAAATTTGAATGGTATCGCATCCTAACCCAACCATCAGTTTTTATAAAGGGCTAAGGCTCATGCCTCAACATTTTCATCATCAAATCCTTTTGTGTTTCTCAACACATGTCAAAAAATTTCAATAGAATGAATCCTCCAAGGTTTTCATAATCATTTTCACCAAGTATTCCCATCTAAAGTGATCAACTTTTATGCTTAGCACTAGCCACTAAATTTGAGGGTAAACACTAATGAGGGGTGCTAGTCAAGTGTAACTATCCAACTCTAATCTCATGCCTTAGAATGACATCTAAGTATAACTAGTTACGCCTAGTTTTATACTCTTAATGGTATCTATCCTATTCTTCCAATACTCTCAAAGTATTAACTAAAAGTAAAGAACTTTGGTGAAGTAAAGAATAAAGCTTGCAAGTAAAACTTAGGATTGGTGAAATCAAAGTTGCATAACCGAGCATGCCTAAGGCATCTTGCATAGGTTATGAAGTGGGCAAGTGTTAACCTGCATAGTTCTAGATGCAATTAGTGATGGCTTGCCTTGAGTAGTGTAGTGGTTGAAGTTTTCTTCTTCTTCTTCTTCTTCTTCTTCTTGGTAGTACTCCTCCTCCTCGTATCCCGGGTCGGTACTATCGTCTATAAATGAACACAGGGTACACAATCACCAAACAATACTTAACTATTTCTATTTAGCACACTAAAGGCTCACACTTGATGACTAGCATAATCACAATCATCACATGAAATAAAGACTTAATCTTGTTTGTCTTATTTTAGTAAAGTAATTTATACTCATTGAAAATAATTAAGATTTAATATTCTCCAATTAAAATATGGGATCATGTTGACACATGTCATCACCACATATTCTAATACATGGGAATGTGATTTAAAGTGTTGGTCATATTTTATAAAGTTTAAGATTATCATTTAATAGAATTAAAGTGACTAGAAATGCCCATATAACATTCTTTTGGTACTAGTCAAATGTCACTGCATGCAAACCTAGATATTTTTACATATTCAGATAGATCTTGTCAAATGTGATTTTTGAGAGTTGGAATCAACTCAAAAGCATTTATGGTTGATTTTTGAAAAATGTTTAAAGTTGGAAAAGTCTCTGTCTTGTTATTTTTACTATAGGTGATCTCTAATTCCAAATGACTTGAATCCAACAGGCTTGGATAGATAATTTAAATATCTTTCTAACAAAATTGGAATCATGCAATTTGGTTCAGTGAAACTCTCTGAATTGATTTTTGAATCTATTGACAGAATCTGGTTTTAACTAAATTGGAAAATAACTATTTGAATTCATAGACCCGCGCGGGAAAGTAACTGGACCGGCCCAATCTGCACAGCGCGACGCAGAGGGCTGCTGACAGGGGGGTCCCACTAGTCAGCGACTCTATCTAACCAAAACGGTATCGTGCAATCTAGGCCCTACGATTATAAAGCGATCCCACGGCTGAGGTTCATCGTCGACGACGAACAGCTCCGGTAAGGTCTGAACCCTAACGCGGCGGTGGGAGTATTGTGAGGCTCACCAGGGCTCCAGCTAGGGTCGGCGATGGGGGCGAACAACGTTGTGGATGACGGCGGTTCGAACGGTGGTCGCGGCAGCTCCTAGGGCGGCTCCAATCGGTGGCGCCCTTCCTTCACTGCAGCGGCAGGCTCCGGCTAAATTCCGGCGATGCGGCGCTCGCCTTGCTCCGGGGAGAAGTGTGGAAGGGTCTGTGAGGAGTGGGGAGTAAGGTGGTGTGGAGAATTGAGGTGGAGAGGGCCTCTATGTTTACACCGACAAGGGGACCGAGCGGGATGGGCTGGCGTCTCTGGCGACGGTGGTACAACGAGCTAGCGGCATGGCTGAGGGTAGGGGGCGACGCGATGCTTCCTGGCGGTCGTTATGGGCTTAATGGCGCGGCACGGGGCGGTCGAGGATGGTCAAGCGCGTGCGATGCTCTGCGCGGGACTGGCGGTGTTCGAGACGGCGCACGGGGGCTACGGGTAGCGCGGTGGCGAATGGGGGTGTCTGGGAGATAGCTGTGGTTATGGCGAGTGGGTGCACGTGCGGAGAGGGCGAGGCGCGGTGCGTGCGAGCTGGTCGGCTGCGGCACTCTGGCGCGCTCTCGGCACGGTGCAGAGACACTGGGCACGGCGTTGCTAGGGTGGTCCATGGCTCTCCTTCGATCGAGGGCTGGACAGGGGGTGGCGGTGGACAGTCGTCTGTCTCCTGGTCGTCGTGGGAGAGGGCGGCGTGGTCCATGGTGCTCTGTCCATGGTCGGACGGCAAGGCTGGCTTCGGGCGGCGCTGTACTGGCGCAACGACAAAGGGGGGATGCGTGTCTGGTGCTGCTAGAGACTGGGGGAGACAACAGGAGTGCAATGGGGGCAATTGGTCGAGTGATCAATGCTCCAAACAGTGTAGTTAGGCAGAGTTTGAATTGTGTCTGCAAGGTACTTGATTAAATGGCCGAAAGAAATTAAGTTTGAAAATTTTGAATAAAATTTGGTGAGTGTTTTGATCTTATGCTTGAGTGTCTATGGTTGCTTTGAAAAGTCAAGGTGAATTGATTTGGGTGGTTTTTGCAAAGTCATATCAACTTGATTCAATTTTGAACTGTCCTTTAAATAGATTTAAAAATAGTTTCCGTGAGTTTGTAAAGTGGGCTTGGGTTCACTTTTTCTTGGTCTAGCAAGGGCTGAAAAAAGTGGAAATGTTTCTGTTAGAAATTATTTTCTAGGAACACTCAAAGTTGCCTAGTGGTTAACTTTGGTCAAAATGACCATTAGCTTATTTAATTCATATTTGATTTCTTTTTATTTGGATTTTGTTTGTAATTGGCCTAGATGATGTAGTATTCATCTTTAAACCATTTCTTCTCACTAGTAAACATGCCCGTGCGTTGCAACGGGAAGATAAAAAAATTGGTCATAAAAATGTTATACAAAGTAATTTGTTGTTGGTACATCCGCATTATGTTGGTATAAACAAGTGAATTTTCTCTAGCAAAGCAATATATCGCCATCGTCACCTCACCCGACACCATGAAGACGTTTTCCTTCCTCGAGGTCGGGGAGTAGGGAAAGCAGAGGTGGAAAAAAATTGTCAGAATAATGATTTTGCAATGTACAAACAAAGTAAGGAAGCTATAAACTATATTCTAACTATAATATGTGTTGATCATTTTAGTTTTACCCCCTTTGCATGATATGCAAGGAAAATAAAAAGAGTCACCGATATAATTATGGTTCCTAAGCCATTTAACATAACTGATTTATGTGAGTGTATTAGTTATCATCATGTCTATGCATGAAGTTAATTACAGATGAAAATTCTCCAAGCCTTGAGCAGGTCGCTTCAGAACATCTTATTTAGCTAGGCTTGATTTCCATCACACGTTTTATCCTCAGAGTTCTCTACATCCTTTCTTATTTTCTTTCGCATGCACCGCCGATTTCATGACAGAGGACTTCACCGATATCGTGTATAAGCATCAAAGGAAAAGAGTGCCGCAGCACACTCCCTCTCTTGGCTACATGTTGTAGGGCTCCCACTCGCACACGGCGTGGCCTCACTCTGGTCTTGGCCCATAGTGCTGCGATGTCGTCGTGGCGGCCCGACTGTTGCTCCTTTCGTTTGCCGTCCT
This sequence comes from Avena insularis, assembly GCA_023614405.1. NCBI lineage: Eukaryota > Viridiplantae > Streptophyta > Magnoliopsida > Poales > Poaceae > Avena > Avena insularis. The sequence goes on along the minus strand of CM042692.1, from coordinate 72,154,091 downwards.
CCACTCCTATGACCTCAACTGCCGCCACCGATGGGAGTGCTGCTAGCAACCCCGACGAGGACCCCATCGATGAGCTCAACCTTAATATAGGGAGGTGTGGCTTGCTCTGCCATTGGGCCATGCAGCCATCAACGCATGAGGAAGCTAACTCCTTCTCGATCATTAGATTTTGGAAAAGACAACACGTGAATCAAGGATTATCTGCCAGCGATCATCAAAGCCAAAATCCAAAGTGATGGGACATGAATTTTTTATGGAACTTCAGTGTACAACCGGTTGGAGTAGATGCTGCTTATTTCTTGGATGGAAGTTCTCTCCTATCATTAATGTGAGCACTATTGCGTCCGTAATTTTTATGGTAGAAGCAAACATGGTCAATCTGTTGATTCCTCACGCGTGGTATCAAACTGATACGAACCACTTGGCGTGACATATGCTGCTAGCATGGAGGTGTAATTCATCATCGACCTACTGTGGTGCGTGGCTAGCATACCCGCACGAGCCGGCCTCTCGTCTCCCAGCCTCGAGACGATTGAAGCAGCCCCACGCGCACCAGCCGGACCGCAGTGCAGGCGTGTTCATCGAAGAGGCGGAGGTCGTTGGAGGCTATATCTAAGGCGTCGCCGATGACCAAGAAGACAACGTCTAGGGCTACGCTAGAAATCCACGGAACGACTTCTCGCGTGGTAGGTGGGTTAAACCGCGATGCCATCTAGGTCATCGGGCGCTTCAGTATATAGGCAGCTAGATTACACACAGTTTTTTGTTACTACAAGTATATAACTTCCTCTACAATGCTATACAGATAAATACGTACATATGAAAACCGTACATCTCATATCTTAACAAATCGCACGAGTCAGTGTGTTTCGGTAGAGTTGTTTCTTTCCTTTTATTTATTAATAGTTATATGCCCGTGCTTTGCCATGGGTACCGGTCACCAACATAAACATTATGCACGTGAATATTTCCAGTGACGTGGAGGATATACGAATGAGGACATATTTTTAATCAACATTTTCAACATGACACATTCCCTCAGAGTTGCAGTTTAGTTACTCAAACTACCTCTCGCTTCTCCCTATCTTTGCTCTATTTCCCTCTTTCCCTCTCATAGTGTCGTCGGTCAATCACCAATGAGATGAAAGTATTAAAAGTGAAGGAAAACAACAGAATTAATTAAGAACATCGATACACTTGTATACTTATTTTTCTATGCCAAGGAAGAAGACACTCATGCTCTTTTGTCAGTCCGGTTCCTTCTTTCTTGTCAACCAAATTTTCCTCGCCGGCTTAGTCATGTCAGTACAGATATAAATGTAGTGTGTTAATTAGGTATACACATGTATATCATCTTAGACTGACGGCAGAATTTCACTTAGGTAGATTCCAGTTCTTTGGCATCACTAATGCACAAGATGTTGCAAAGCTCTTCGACTAATTTTCGTGGGTTTATGAGCGTGATGTGGACCAGAAGAGGATGTTTGTTTTTAGCTACATTAGGTAAGTCTAGTCGCTTTGGCCCCTCCACGATCATACAATCAGAATCAATCCCATTCTTTTCATCCTAGGATGATAGTATATTGGTTTTTCTTTTATCTTATTCAATTCTTGGTAAGATCAGAAAAATTCAGTTACAAGATTACTGAAGGTACAAGAGAAGATTGATAATTGTTTCTGTAGTCGTCGACGGCACATGCTTGGAATGATCTAACACTAATTTATCACATGTATCTCATTGTTTGTAATTGTTTTTGAATGGGCATCCGAGACTCACCGGTTTTATCCTTGTTGCAAGGGTGCGACGAGGAGTGTGATCCATGTAGCACGCCGGCGCTAGGCGGCGACAAGGAGTGCGATGTCCAGAAGAATCATGTGTGACGAAGACAGGTCGTGTAACCACGAGAGGCTCCAGAATTTTCTCTGCCATCACTGTAGTAATTGCATTGCCATGTAGTTATATTTTGTGAAGCAATCTTTAAGGTAAATACTACTTATCATGGTCCGATGGGAAACAAACCGTCGTACCCATCCAATGCCGTCCATCTCGCTTCCGTCGAACGGGACGAGATTCCCTTGATTTTTTCCCCGTCCATTAACCCCGAATGAACCTCAAATATTGCGGCTTGTACGCATTGTACGCCCCCAAATATGAACCCTCCTCGAAACCAGCTCCTGAAGTCCTAACCCTGCCATGGATATTCTTTTCTTACCGTCTTCCCTCAGCTCTCCGTGCCTCGCTGCACCCCTCAGCACCACCCATGCCATGGTGCTGCACCCCTTTTGGATCTACTCATCCAACGGATCACATGCCGTTCCGCCGGGTCAACCGCGCAATACACCAGCCGAAGCAGCCGCCCAGAGTGTGCTTCAACTGGTCCGGTCACCCCATCGATCCATTCAAGGACTACACGATCAAGTTTGTAGGTAATGGTAGTGGTAGGCGATCTACGTCCCAACGTGTCTATATTTTCCACATTTTTGCCCGGGTTGCCCAATCACTCTTGGCGTTTTAAGAAATCATCAAACCCTATTTTGAAGGGAACTAACAACTTTAGCCAAGTTCAGGGATGCGTTGGGTAGATTTTCTTGTTCCGATGTTTTTAATTTTGCTTCATTAGCAACTGAGTTTTGCTTCCTCAGCAGCTGAATTTTGCTTCTGTTAAAACTAAATTTTGCTTCAATCCAAAAGTATTTATTTTAAACCAGTCAAAGTATGTTTCCGTGGATAGTCGATTAGTGCTTCCATGGTGAACCGATTTTCTTGGCTAGTTGGAGTGTGCTTCCACTTGTCCGGACCACCCCATCAACCAATTCATGGACTACATGATCATGCTGTAGGTAATTCTAACTGATCAAGGTCCCGAACTGTCCATATTATTTACACTTTTGAAGATCAAATCCGTCTAATTCTTTGTGATATCATATGTATCTGTGAAAATAATTTCAGGTGCTCGTTTATAGAACCAATGGTTGAAATTGTTGTTCTGTGACTTTTGTACATGATTTCTTGGGTGTTGGATCACTGTTTTGATGAAGGTGTTTATTGCAAATTAGGTGGTACTATCAAAAGGGTCTGAACTACCTCCAGGTACCAGCTAAGTCGTCAATGAACTTCATCTCGACAGGGACTACTATGGTCGATGAGAAGGACCAATAATAGAAGCAAGGGAGCCCACAACTGCATTGTGTCATTGAAGGGCTAAGGCCTTCTGGATTGATGTCTAAACTGTGCCGACGGAAATTCATTCAGTGTTTGGAATACATTGTTGGTTAACATATGCTGCATCTAAGAACATATCGTCCTACATAATGAAGCAAATTTATATCATTTAGGAAACATGTGATATGGAAGGTTGAAGCTGTGTATTGTCTATTTTGACAACTTGAAGGAAGAAAATATGTATTTTTTGTGAAGTATGTCAAGTGAATATACGAAACACTAAAATTTCTACAGATATATGAATGAAGCTTCTGTAGTCACACAAACACGAATATTGCAGGTTCTCATAACATAATCATGCTTCTAAACATTAGTGCAGTATGCTTCCTAGACATATGACTGAAGTTTTTGGCACACCAATCCACTATGTACTTCCACCGTTAGTGCATTATACTTGAACCATTAAAATTTCTTGTTTGTATATTACAATGTTTTTTCAATTTATATCCGGTTACATATGATAGAAACTTTTGCGTGGTACATCCAAGAAAATCCATTCACCAAAGAAGCATTAATCCACAGTCCGCATATACATACTTTGACATGCTTAAAATAAATATTTTTATATTCGAGCAAAATTTTGTTCTAATGGAAGACAAATTCAGTTGCAAGGGAAGCAAAGTTAGTTAACATTATAAACCAAAAAAAAAACCTACTGACCGAAGCAAATCTACACGCTAGAAATGTGGCTAAAGTTGTTAATTTCCAACAAAATAGGATTTAGTTTCCGAAAAAATCCATGCGTGATTGGAGAGCAGTTAATGGTGTATCGCAATAAATAATAGTTCGTTTGAGAGAAGGATGGAATTACGGGAGTAGTTATTACGGAAGCATGCAATCAGGCCCTCCTTTCACGGATGCAATCACGCATAGTACATCACTGAAAATCAGACGTCAATCGTGGTTCGAATCGTAGGGCTATAGACTGGTCCGATGGGAAGCCATATAGTATCATGCGCCGATTCCTTTAAGGCCCCTTTTTCTTCTCTGTACTCCTTAATTGCCGCTAGTAAGCTCTGTTAATTGCCGCTATTAATTGGTGGACGTGCAAATCAGGGACGTCGTGCAATGTCATTGGGACGTCTTAGAGCGTTAGATCTGATAGATTTGAATGCCGAGATCAATTGTTCCTGACTAGTTGGAGGAAACAGAGGAAATTCGTCCTTTTTAGATAGTAGAGATTTGTAGCATCAAACATGGCAATTTCACTCAATCATACACTAATGCAACTCACACATGCATTCATATTCAAATTAGTAATAAATTTTTTTGTTAACTCTAATTTTGGGTGATTAGAACTTGATAATCTTGATTAGCATTTTTGGGGTGTTACACTAGTTTACCTCAAGGTTCTGGGACAAAGTCCAAGAAGGATTAGGAACCAAACTGAATTTCGGCACAGCTTATCACCCGCAAACCGACGGACAAACAGAAAGATTAAACCAGACACTAGAAGATATGTTGAGAGCTTGTGTTCTAGAATATGGAGCTAAATGGGAAGATTGTCTGCCTTTCGCAGAATTCTCCTACAACAATAGTTATAAAGCTAGTTTGCAAATGGCTCCCTTTGAGTTTTTGTATGGAAGGAAGTGTCGTACCCCCTGAATTAGTCGCAAGTAGGAGAGAGTCAGATATTCGGACCCGATATCATACGAGAAGTCGAAGAAAAGGTTCACAAAGTCCGTGAACACCTCAAGACCACTCAATCCAGACAAAAGAGTTACGCTGATAAAAGACGTCGAGACCTGACCTTCAATGTCGGAGATTTCGTGTATCTCAAAGTAACACCCTTGAAAGGAATGCAGCGTTTCCAACTAAAAGGGAAGCTTGCCCCCAGATATATTGGACCTTTCAAAATTTTGAGTCGCCGAGGAGAAGTATCCTATCAGCTGGAACTGCCTGAAGAGATGTCATCCGTACATGATGTGTTCCATATATCGTTACTTAGGAAATGACTAGAAGTTCCGGTGAAGACCGAAGTTTTCAAGAACATCGATCACAGAGCCATAGATATCAACAAGGATCTAACTTATCGTGAAGTGCCCATTCGTATTTTAGAAGAAGCCTTCAGAACCACCAGGACCATAAGTATCAAGTTTCTCAAGATCCAATGGAGTAATCATACCGAAGAAGAAGCCACTTGGGAGCGAGAAGATTATATTAGGACAGAGTTTCCCAATCTCTTTAGTTCCTAGTTTTTCTTGAATCTCGAGACGAGATTCTGTTGAAGGAGGGAAGATTTGTAACATCTCAAAAATATTAAACAAGCTTATCCAGTTCTAATCACCCAAGATTAGGGTTAACAAAAACTTCTATTCCTAAACCCATATGAGTGCATGTGTGATTTATATTAATGCATGAGTGTTTGCATTTGCCATGTTTGATTGCTATAAATGATAAGGATTAGTTTAAAGATGAAAGCCACATCATCTAGGTCAATTCCAAACAAAATCAAATAAAAATAAGATCAAATATGGAGCATATGATCAAATGGTCACTTTGGCCAAAATTAACCATTAGCCCACTTTGGGCATCTCTAGTAAAAGTTTTCCAACAGAAACAATTCTATTTCTTTTCACCCCTTGCTAGACCAAGTAAAAATGAACCCAAGCAAATTTTACAAATCTACAGAAACCAATTTCAAATCTATTTGAGAGACAATTCAAAATTGAATCAAGTGTAGGTACATAGATCACCATTTTGCAAAAACCACTCAAACCAACACCACTTCGAAATCCCTAGCAACCAGAGATACCTAAGCATGTGACTAGCACCCCCACCAAAATTCATTCAAAAATTTGAATCTTTATCTCCTGCGACCATTTGATCGAACACCTAGCAGACAGAGTACAAGTTCAACAACTATACACTATTTGAATCAATATTGTGATCACTCTTGTACTGCAATTAGCCTCAATTTCTCACCCACGACCATCCCCAGTACCTAGCCGTGCAATGGAGCACCCCTCACTTGCCAATTGCACCAGTGCCGCCGTACCCGAGCATGTCCATGTCGGTCGACCATGGACACGACGCCACACGCCGCACCGCCCTCTCCCACAACCACTAGCAGGTAGGCGTGACCTCACCGCACCTCTCTATCCACCCCTTGACCAACGGCGAGCAGTGGAGAAGCCAGCACATCCGCGCCCATTTAACTCGTAGCCATGCCGAGCGCATGCCGGCCTGCGCCGCCTCGCGCAGCCACGCCTCGCTCTCTCAGCGTACACCGCTTTTCGCCATGTCACCAGTGACCTCCCAGACACGACCAATCGCCGCTGCACGCCCCGTGACCACCGTACTCGATGATGAACACCGCTGTACCCGCACAGAGCACAGACCTCTCCTGACCGACTGAGACCGCCCTTGCCACGCCACTACACGCGTGACGATCGCCGCAGTCCACCGCGTCGACCCATGCCATCCGCCATGCCTATCACGACCTGTAGTAGCGTCGCTGATAAGCCCGAGCCATGCCGCCCTGCCTCTCTTGCTGGTGTATAAATAGGACCCTCCCCAGACGTCAAACGACACACCATTCCACTCCCCTCTCTCTCAAAAACACCCCAGACCCTTCCCCGGAGCAAGGCGAGCACCACATCGCCCAAATTTTTTCGGAGCCCGCCACTGCAGTGAAGGAAGGGCACCATCGATTGGAGCCACCCCAGGAGCCGCCGCGACCACCATTCGACTCGCTGTCGTCTACCAGCCCATTCGCCGCCATTGCCGGACCTAGCTGCAGGCCTGGTAAGCCTCCGACGACCCCCACCATGCCGCTAGGTTTAGAATCCCCCACGTGTAGTTTGCCGTAGACGATGAACCTCAGCCATCGATCTTGTTATAATCGTAGTGCTAAGAATTGCTGGTACCGCTTCATGTTAGATCTGCCACTGGCGTGTGGGACCAGCTTATAAGCACCCCGCTGCACGCGCTATGTGCAGTTGGCGCAAGTTCTTTCCCGTGCAGAGCCCAACGATTCAAATAAAATTTTGTCATTTAGTTAAAAACCTTATTATGTAGCTGTATTCAAAATTGAATTCAAAGAGATGTACTGATCTAAATTGCATGATTCCAATTTTGTTATAAATGTATTGAAAATATCTAATCGCTCCTGTTGGATTCAAGCCATTTGAAATTATAAATCACCTATACTAAAAATAACAAGACAAAGACTTTTACCACTTCAAACATTTTTATAAAATCAACCACAAACGCTTTTGAGTTGATTCCAACTCTCAAATATCACATTTGCCATGCTCTACATGAATATGTAAAAATATTTGGTTTTACAGATATTAAACATGGATTAGTATTAAAAGAATGCTATCTAGGCATTTCTAGTCACTTTAATATTATTAAATAGTAATATTAAATCTTGTAATATATGACCACCACTTTAAATCACATTCCCAAGTATTGAAATATGTGGTGATGTCATGTGTAAATATGATCCCATACTTTAAGTTGGAGAATATTAAATCTTAAGTATTTTTCAATGAGTAGAAATTACTTTTCCCAAAATAAGATAAATAAGAATGTGTCATTATTTCATGTGATGATTGAGATGATGCTAGATCATCTTGTATGAGCCTTTGTGTGCTAAATAGAAGTAGTGAAGTGTTGTTTGGTGATTGTGTACCTCGTATGTATTTATAGACACTAGTACCGACCCGGGCTACGACGAGGAGGAGTACTTCGAGGAAGAGGAAGAGAACTTCAACGACTGCACCCAACAAGGCAAGCTATCAGTGCAAGCTAACTAATACAAGCCATCCATGCAAGATAACCTATGCAAGATGCAGTAGGCATGCTTGGTTATGCAACTTTGATTATACCCATCCCAAGTTTTACATGCAATCTTTACTTTTCCTTTTACTAAAGTTTCGTACTTAGTTAATGAATTGTGATTAGTGGAAAATAGGATGGATACCATCAAGATCATGGAACTAGTCTTGAATACTTATACTTGATTAGCACCCCTCAATAGTGATACCCTCAACGCTAGTGGCTAGTGCTAAGTTAAAACTTGATCACTTTAGATGGGAATACTTGGAGAAAAGGATTATGAAAACCTTGGAATGATGATTCATTCTATTGAAATGTTTTGACATGTGTTATGAAACACAATGGTTTGATGATGAAACTGAATGAGGCATGATCCTTGACTTTGATAAAAACTGATGGTTGGGTTCAGATGCGATACCATTCCAATTTTACCGTGCACCCACAATACCTGAGTTGGGTAGGGCTTAACTTGAAGTTTATATGTCTTAGTATGGGTTCCCTTGCGGAAGAGGTTGAGCTGAGGCTACCTCGTGAATATGAATTTCCACCTATGCAGTGCCCAGGATGGCAGATGGCCATGGCTGGGAGGCCAAGCTCATAGGGGAGGTTCCTATACTAGGGTGTGTAATTAAAAGGTTATGATTGATTATCCACATACCAAGTGTGATGATTCAGGGTTATCCCTGACGGATGTATGAAATGTTGTGGTGAAAGTGTACCACCTCCGCAGAGTGTCAAACTATTCGAATAGCCGCATCCGTGGTTATGGACAGTTGGATTGGCCATACTATTCCATTGTCAGATGTTTTCAAAAAGACTTGTGACTTAAACAATGACTTTGACTTGACCACAACAGGGTTGTGAACATGAAACTAGGTTCCCAATTAAGTAATTTAGATAACTAAATTAGGCTCTACCTAAGTACTTCTGAAATAAAACTGGCTTATTGCAAACAAGACTAGAGCTTAGGATTCCTACTAGAAGTGTCTTACTTACATTAGTGATAGTTTGCGAGTACTTTAAGAGTACTCATGGCATTGTCCCTGGCTATTCCCATGGCCAGACTATGAGGAGGACTACCCGGAATATGGACAACAGGAGGTCTATGATAACTAGGATCATCTCCCATCGTCAGCATTGCCTGTGATCATGGAGATGGAGTCTACTACGTTATATTTCCGCTTCTCTGATTTGTATTAAGACTTGATCATGAGATCAACTATTTGTAAGACTATTATGGTTTGTAATGGATGATGTACTGTGGTACCAATTCTATTATGTCTCGCAAAAATGGTAATCCTGGGATTACGATGTACGACATAACATGCATCTGGACTTAAAAATCCGGGTGTTGACAAGTTGGTATCACAGCCATCCTGACCATAGGATACCCTAGTTAGAATGGACGTCTGAAAAACTTAGTTTCAAAACAAAGGAAATGAGTATTTACGAAAACCTATTCTCACTCTTACCCTTGATATTCTTTCAAAAAGGAGTTCACATGTTCCTCAAAATTCTTACAATTCTACATAAAAATTGACACACTTGATTACCCCACTAACTTACTCATGTTAATTGCTTATAGATGGAGGTTAAATATAGCAAGTTTTTACCAGTTAGGCAACGGAGGGTAGCTCACCTTTGAGAGGGATTTGGATCAGCTCTCGGAGTATCTTGGACGCCCGCACCCGGAGTTATTCGGAGGACACCTCAATGACCAACAAGGAGGGGAACTACAGTGGTTGATAGTTGCGGATCTGATAGGCAAAATGGAACCACCTCTTTCGGAGAAGATTCAGTTCAGCGTCAGGGAGAACAATTGGTTGGACGGATTGGCCCGAGCTATGTAGGAGGCACTTGCTTTCCCGTGTGCACAAAACATCAACCAGATCAATGGCACCCGTTTTACCCACTATGCAAGACGTGACTCTATGGGACAGCCTTTGGCCATGCCAGCACATCCGAAGTTGAAGCATCATGTGGACCACATGGACTTCATGCTACACGAGACTCAGAAGGAGTTGGACAACGCCCGTGCCTATGCCAACCAGAATCATGCTGAAGCTACTGAGAGGAAGAAAACCCTCGCCTTTGTCGCCAAGGAGCACAAATCACTTTGTCACCAGCGTGACAAGAAGGACTGCATCATCGCCCGTCTTTGCTAGTAGATAGCCACCCTGGAGGAGACTATCCACGACCAAGAGATCCAGCTGGAGGAGAAGGAGGAGGAAGGTGAAGATATCCGTGGTGATATTCACTCTTACCTCAGTGATGATTATGACTACCTGGAGGACATCGCCATGGAGCACCACACTGACGAGGATGACGTAGAATTCATTGATGACGAGGAGCCCAACAATCCTGATGATGAGTAATCGCACATGAGCACCATCGTAGGTATGAGTTGTAGACGGTCCCACTATATCGTAGCTTCACAGAATGGTTCTTAAAACCATTTGCTTTCGTAGTTGTGGTGTGTGTTTGTATTGTGTGCTTGGAATGAATGAATGAGAAGAAGTTATTAGTTTTCAAACCTTAGTCACACTCAAAGTTTTAAAAGCTTTTGAACCATACCCATAAACCATAGAAAATTTCCCTCTTGTCTTATGATCTATCTCAATCTTCAGATGACTCGCGGAAACCCTGGTGGAAGCAACTCATCCCAGGATCCAATGCTGCAGATTCTGCAGATGTTAGTTTCCGATCGTGAAGCCGGTAGAGCTGAGCGTCAAGCCAACCTAGCCACTCTTCAACAGATAGCCCAGATGGCACATAACAGTCAAGGCCATGGAAATCAAGATCACCATGGATCCAAACTCAAGAACTTCCAAAACACCAACCCTCCCATGTTTAGCAAATCAGAAGAGCCCTTAGATGCCGATGACTGGCTGCAAACCATGGAAAACAACTCAGAAGTGGCAGGAGTAGATGCCAATGAGAAGGTATTGTTTGCCACCCACTATCTGGCAGGGTATGCAAGATCTTGGTGGAACATCACCCGTACCATGAACAGAGGACAAATGATGACTTGGGAGGAATTCAAACTCAAGTTCAGCAGGACCCATGTGCCCCTAGGTTTGATCAAGCAAATGAGGGATGAATTCAGGGAGCTAAAGTAGGGAAGAATGACGGTGGTAAAATACCATGACAAATTCCTGTCTCTGGCTAGGTAATCCCCTGATGAGATTGACAATGAAGCAAAGAAGGAGAGATTCTTGAATGGCCTGCATGATGAGATGCAAACAGTGTTAGTCAACATTCCCTTTAATGACCTAGAAGCTTTAGTGGATTCTGCTATCCAGATGGAAGGAAAGATCAACCAAGCCAGTGAGAACCGCAAGTGTCGCATGATGCACTAACTTGGACCCCACTAGACCCCGAAGTATCGCCCCAACCCGTCTGCAGGATATGCACCAAGAAACAACATACCCCCTATCTCTCGTCCGAACTATCCCAATCGTGGCGGAGGAAACCCGAGGCCCGGAGTACACCACAACAACAACAACCCCGACAACCCCAATAACTTCAACCATGCACCGCCAAGGTCCAATAACAACAACAATACTACCCCAAGGACTGGAAGCAATGCTGTGCCTGTTGCAGGGAAAGACAAGTCAATGATCACCTGCTTTGAATGTGGAGTCACGAGTCACTACTCTAATGAGTGTCCCAAGAAGCTTGCCACAACAACCAATGTCACTGCACCTGCCCAACAGCAGCGCCGTGTCCAGCCTGGAAAGAGGTTTGCCCTAGGAAACCCTCATAACCGTACCGGTCGTCTATTCCACATGAGTGCTGAAGAAGACCAGGAAGCACCAGATGTCGTGCTGGGTATGTTTTCTATTAACTCAGTACTTGCAAGAGTGTTGTTTGATATTAGAGCATCGCACTTGTTTGTTACAGAAGAATTTGCATGCACTAGTAAGATTCAACCAACAAATTTGAAGCATGTTATGATAGTTTAAATACCTGGTTCAACCACCAAAGCTAGAAAAATTTGCAAGGTCGTGCCTATCAGAATCCATGGGATAGATTTTTATGCCAATCTAATAGTACTTGGAACCAAAGGTTTGTAAGTAGTACTAGGGATAGATTGGATGTCGAAACATGAAGGATTGATCGACCGTGCCAAGAAATCCATAACCATGACCAGTAGCGCCGGAGTATCAGTAGAACATGTATCTGGGACGCTACCCCATCAATTCAAGTGCAACAAGAGTTTAGCCAAATCCATCATTTACCAAGTCAGAGTAGTCTCTGAATACCCCGATGTGTTCCCAGATGAATTGCCCGGTATGCCCCCAGATCGGGATATCGAGTTTATCATTGAAGTAGTTCTTGAAACTGGACCCATAGCTCAAAGGCCATATAATATGAACCCATCTGAATTAGTGGAGCTGAAGAAGCAACTTGATGATAATGTTGGGAAAAGGTTTGATACAACCAAGTGCATCGCCATGGAGATCACCTGTTTTGTTTGTGGATAAGAAGGATGGTGCCAATCGTTTGTGTACGGATTACCGGAAGATGAATGATGTCACCATCAAGAACAAGTACCCACTACCAAAGATAGAAGATCTGTTTGACCAACTGACTAGTGCCAGTGTGTTCTAAGATTGATCTTAGAACTGGTTATCATCAATTGAAGATTCACGCAACAAATATTCCAAAGACCGCCTTCACCACCAGATATGGATTGTATGAGTATAATGTCATGTCTTTTGGATTAACCAATGCCCCCGCTTATTTCAGGAACCTCATGAATAAGATTTTTATGAACTTCCTAGATAAGTTTGTCATTGTTTTTATCGATGATATTCTAATCTACTCCAAGTCGGAAGAAGACCATGAACAGCACCTAAGAACCATCCTTGAATCCCTTAGAGAGCATCAGTTGTTTGCCAAGTTTAGCAAATGTGAGTTCTGGTTAAAGGAAGTAGGATTCCTAGGCCATATCTTGTCGGCAAGAGGAGTTGCTATCGATCCTGCCAAGATTAAGGATGTCGAAGAATGGAGAGCCCCAACCACTCAAACCAAAGTCCGTACATTTCTTGGATTAGCCGGATATTACCGCAAGTTTGTCGAAGGATTTTCAAGCATCGCAAGACCGATGACTCAGTTGTTGAAGAAAGATAAGAAGTTTGAATGGACTGACAAATGTGAAGCAAGTTTTCAAGATCTTAAGAAGAGATTGATTTCAGCCCCAATTTTGATCATGCCGGATATCAAGAAAGCTTTTGATGTTTATTGTGATGCATCCAAGATTGGTCTCGGATCTGTGTTGATGCAAGAAGGAAAAGTCATATCATATCTATCCAGACAACTGAAGCAACATGAGAAGAACTAGCCTACCCATGACTTAGAGCTGGCAGCCGTAGTTTTAGCCTTGAAGACATGGCGTCATTACCTCATGGGTAACCGCTGTGAGATTTATTCGGATCACAACAGTTTGAAGTATATTTTCACTCAGAAGGAGCTGAATATGAGGCAAAGGAGATGGATAGAGTTAATCAAGGATTATGACCTTGACACTCACTACCACCCCGACAAGGCCAATGTGGTAGCGGATGCTCTTAGTAGATTGCCATGTAGATTAAACACCATGATTAAGGAAGATCAACCAAGTTTGCATTAGGAGTTGGAAAATTTTAGAATGGAGCTAGTTAGCGAAGGATTTCTAGCTAGCATTGAACTTCAACCCACCCTGATCAGTCAGATAAAGGAAGCCTAGAAAGGAAACACAAGTATTGATGGAATCAAGCGTCGTATCAGTACAGGGAAGGTACCTAGATTCACTGAAGATGAAGAAGGAGTGCTGTGGTATAAAGGATATATCTGTGTGCCAGCAGATTCAAAGTTCAAACAAGTCATTATGCAGGAAGCCCATGATACCCTTTATTCTATTCACCCGGGAGGAACGAAGATGTATCAGGATTTGAAGGAGCAATTTTGGTGGTATAAAATGAAAAGAGAAGTCGGAAGCTACATAGCTAAGTGTGATATCTATCAAAGAGTCAAAGCGGAACATCAGCGACCCGCAGGAATTTTGCAACCATTGCAGATTCTGGAATGGAAATGGGATTCTGTTGGAATGGATTTCATCACCAGTTTACCTACATCTAGTAGGGGAAATGATTCTATTTGCGTCATAGTAGATAGACTGTCCAAAGTAGCTCATATCATACCCGTCAAGACTACCTATCAAAGCTCAAAGCTAGCAGAGTTGTACATTGATAGAATAGTCAGTCTGCATGGAACCCCCAAGACCATTGTGTCGGATTGAGGAACCCAGTTTACCTCAAGGTTTTGGAAGAAAGTCCAAGAAGGATTTGGAACCAAACTGAATTTCAGCATAGGTTATCACCCGCAAATCGATAGACAAACAGAAAGAGTAAACTAGATACTAGAAGATATGTTGAGAGCTTGTGTTCTAGAATATGGATCTAAATGGGAAGATTGTCCGCCTTTCGCAGAATTCTCCTACAACAATAGTTATCAAGCCAGTTTGCAAATGACCCCCTTTGAGTTTTTGTATGGAAGGAAGTGCCGTACCCCCTGAATTGGTCGCAGGTAGGAGAGAGTCAGATATTCGGACCCGATATCCTACGAGAAGCCAAAGAAAAGGTTCACAAAGTCCGTGAACACCTCAAGACCGCTCAATCCAGATAGAAGAGTTACACTGATAAAAGACGTCGAGACCTGACCTTCAATGTCGGAGATTTCGTGTATCTCAAAGTAACACCCTTGAAGCATATGATCAAATGGTCACTTTGGCCAAAATTAACCATTATCCCACTTTGGGCATCTCTAGTAAAAGATTTCCAACAGAAACAATTCTATTTCTTTTCACCCCTTGCTAGAATAGTAAAAATGAACCCAAGCAAACTTTACAAATCTACAGAAACCAATTTAAAATCTATTTGAGAGACAATTCAAAATTGAATCAAGTGTAGGTACATAGATCACCATTTTGCAAAAACCACTCAAACCAACACCACTTGGAAATGCCTAGCAACCAGAGATACCTAAGCATGTGACCAGCACCCCCAGCAAAATTCATTCAAAAATTTGAATCATTATCTCATGCGGCCATTTGATCGAACACCTAGCAGACAGAGTACAAGTTCAACAACTATACACTATTTGAATCAATCTTGTGATCACTCCTGTACTGCAATCAGCCTCAGTTACTTACCCAAGACCATCCCCAATACCTAGCCGTACAATGGAGCACCTCTCACTTGCTAATTGCACCAGTGCCGCCGTACCCGAGCATGTCCATGCCGGTCGACCATGGACACGACGCCACACGCCGCACCGCCCTCTCCCATGACCACTAGCAGGTAGGCGTGACCTCACCGCACCACTCTATCCACCCCTTGACCAACGGCGAGCAGTGGAGAAGCCAGCGCAGCCGTGCCCATTTAACTCGTAGCCATGCGGAGCGCATGCCAGAGTGCCGAAGCCGCCTCGTGTAGCCACGCCGTGCCTCGCTCTCTCCGCGCGTACCCACACTCGCCGCGTCACCAGTGACCTCCTAGACACAACCAATCGCCGCCGCGTGCGCCATGACCACCGTACTCGATGACGAACACCGCTGTACCCGCATAGAGCATGGACCTCTCCCGGCCGACTGAGACCGCCCCTTGCCGCGCTACTACACGCGTGACGATCGCCGCAGTACACCGTGTCGACCCATGCCATCCGCCATGCCTATCACGAACTGTAGCAGTGTCGCCGATAAGCTCGAGCCATGCCGCCCTGCCTCTCTCGCCGGTGTATAAATAGGACCCTCCGTAGACCTCACACGACACACCATTCCACTCCCCTCTCTCTCTCAGAAACACCCCAGACCCTTCCCCGGAGCAAGGCGAGCACCACGTCATTGGAATTTCGCAGGAGCCCGCCGCTGCAGTGAAGGAAGGGCGTTGTCGATTGGATCCACCCTAGGAGCCGCCGCGACCACCATTCAACTCGCCGTCGTCTACCAGCCCATTCGCCCCCATCGCTGGACCTAGCTAGAGCCCTGGTAAGCCTTCGACGACCCCCACCATGTCATTAGGTTTAGAATCCCCCACGTGCAGTTCGTCGTAGATGATGAACCTCAGCCGTCGATCTTGTTCTAATCGTAGCACTGAGAATTGCTGATACCGCTTCATGTTAGATCTACCGCTGATGCGTGGGACTAGCTTGTAAGCAGCCCACTACGCGCGCGCTATGCAGTTGGGCCGGCCCAAGTTCTTTCCCACACAGAGCCCAACGATTCAAATAGAATTTTGCCATTTAGTTAAAAACCCTATTCTATAGCTGTATTCAAAATTGAATTCAAAGAGATGTACTGAACCAAATTGCATGATTCCAATTTTATTCGAAAGGTATTGAAAATATCTAATCACTCCTGTTGTTTTCAAACCATTTGAAATTATAGATCACCTATACTAAAAATAACAAGACAGATACTTTTACCACTTCAAACATTTTTATAAAATCAACCATAAATGCTTTTGAGTTGATGCCAGCTCTCAAAAATCACATTTTCCATGCTCTACATGAATATGTAAAAAGATTTGGTTTTACAGATATTAAACATGGACTAGTATTAAAAGAATGCTATCTAGGCATTTCTAGTCACTTTAATATTATTAAATAGTAATATTAAATCTTGTAATATATGACCACCACTTTAAATCACATTCCCAAGTATTGAAATATGTGGTGATGACATGTCTCAATATGTTCCCATATTTTAATTGGAGAATATTAAATCTTAAGTATTTTTCAATGAGTAGAAATTACTTTTCCCAAAATAAGATAAATAAGAATGTGTCATTATTTCATGTGATGATTGAGATGATGCTAGATCATCTAGTGTGAGACTTTGTGTGCTAAATATAAGTAGTGAAGTGTTGTTTAGTGATTTTGTACCTCGTATGTATTTATAGACACTAGTACTGACCCGGTCTACGACGAGGAGGAGTACTTTAAGGAAGAGGAAGAGAACTTCAACGACTGCACCCAACAAGGCAAGCTATCAGTGCAAGCTAACTAATACAAGCCATCCATGCAAGCTAACCTATGCAAGATGCACTAGGCATGCTTGGTTATGCAACTTTGATTATACACATCCCAAGTTTTACTTGCAAGCTTTACTTTTCCTTTTATTAAAGTTTTATACTTAGTTAATGAATTGTGATTAGTGGAAAATAGGATGGATACCATCAAGATCATGGAACTAGTCTTGAATACTTATAATTGATTAGCACCCATCAATAGTGATACCCTCAAAGCTAGCGGCTAGTGCTAAGTTAAAACTTGATCACTTTAGATGGGAATACTTGGAGAAAAGGATTATCAAAACCATGGAATGATGATTCATTCTATTGAAATGTTTTGACATGTGTTATGAAACACAATGGTTTGATGATGAAACTGAATGAGGCATGAGCCATGACTTTGATTAAAATTGATGGTTGGATTCGGATGCGATACCATTCCAATTTTACCATACACCCACAATACCTGAGTTGGGTAGGGCTTAACTAGAAGTTTATATGTCTTAGTATGGGTTCCCTTGCGGAAGAGATTGAGTTGAGGCTACCTCATGAATATGAATGTCCACCTATGTAGTGCCCAGGATGGAGATGGCCATAGTTGGGAGGCCAAGCTCATAGGGGAGGTGCCTATACTAGGGTGTGTAATTGAAAGGTTAGGATTGATTATCCGCATACCAAGTATGATGATTCAGGGTTATCCCTGACAGATTTATCGGATCTTGTGGTGAAAGTGTACCACCTCTACAGAGTGTCAAACTATTCGAATAGCCACATCCGTGGTTATGGACAGTTGGATTGGCCATACTATTCCATTGTCAGATGTTTTCAAAATGACTTGTGACTTGAACAATGACTTTGACTTGACCACAACAGGGTTGTGAACATGAAACTAGGTTCCCACTTAAGTAATTTAGATAACTAAATTAGGCTCTACCTAAGTACTTCTGAAATAAAACTGGCTTATTGCAAACAAGACTAGAGATTATGATTCCTACTAGAAGTGTCTTACGTACATTAGTGATATTTTGCAAGTACTTTAAGAGTACTCATGGTTTTGTCCCTGGCTATTCCCATGGCCAGACTATGAGGAGGACTATCCGGAAGATTGATAGCAGGAGGTCTATGATAACTGGGATCATCTCCCATCGTCAGTATTGCCTGTGACCATGAAGATGGAGTCTACTACGTTATATTTCCGCAGCTCTGATTTGTATTAAGGCTTGATCATGAGATCAACTATATGTAAGACTATTATGGTTTGTAATGGATGATGTACTGTGGTACCAATTCTGTTATGTCTCGCAAAAATGGTAATCCTGGGATTGAGATGTACGACATAATAGGCATCTAGACTTAAAAATCCGGGTGTTGACAAAAATATAATGCATAAACTTTCATATACAAAAAGTATACACCTTTGAACTCTCTAAAATCGCACTTAATACGTGATAATGTTGTGCTAATAAAATCTTGAGAGATTACCATTTCCATGGAGTGAAATATAATGCATAAACTTGCGTATACAAAAATTATACACCTTTGAACTCTTTGAAATCGCACTCACTTAGGTCATGATAATGTTGTGCTAATAAAATCCTGATCATTTATCATTTCCATGGAGTGGAATGTAATGCATAAACTTGCATATACGAAAATTATACACATTTGAACTCTTTGAAATTGCACTTAATACGTGATAATATTGTGCTAAGAAAATCTTGAGAGATTATCATTTTCGTAGAGTGGAATGTAATGCACAAATTATACACCTTCGAACACGTTCCCTTCAAATTATATTCAAGTTCATTTGTTTATGGAGTTAATGTACCGGTGGCATACTCATTATTTTGCATGGATAGAGGGGTGCCCCCCGACAGATATAGGGGTTATCCTGTCTGCTAGATCATAGAGGATCAACGATTGGTGGGCACAATCAGTGTGACAACTGTCTCGACCAATCAGAGCGTAGCAACAAAGCTAATAACAAGTGCGAGAGATGCATACAAAGAGAGGGGAAAACTGAGTAGCACTTAAAAACCAAGGGCAAAACTGAGTAGAACATAAAAACCAAGGGCAAGACTGACAAGGGATTCAAATAGAAAATAGAAAAGGATTTAAAAAATGGAAAATGCGTCTTTTATACAATAAAGTACATCTTGGCATACATCAAACTATTTGCAATTCACATGTACACCAATTTGACAATTATTGCTTCATTCAGACAAACTATTTTTTGGGGAGGGATGTTTTGGGAACAAGCTTGAGTAGAAAGCCATGAACCTTCATAGATAGTAGGTGATTTGAGAAGTGGTGATTTAGGTTAAAACTTGGTTTATATACATTTCTTATGGTGGCAGGTCACATAATAAGACTCCCTGGGTAGATGCCAATGTGTTTTTGCTCTTTTTGAATTTGTTGTGCATAAAATGACTCAATTAGCTAGCTAAAACTTATTCGTTGACTCTCTGTTGACTAGCCACCGGAGGGTAAAACTGAGTATATTGCACACGACAGTGTTAGTACTGGAGGGCAAAACTGAGTACAACCAAATAGCCAGTGTTACACTCGAGGGAAAAACTGAGTACAACTGAATCGCTAGGGCTAGACACGAGGGAAAAAACATGACTCACGGTACGCGTGTGCGGTGCACAGGGCGGTAGCTGACACGTGTGGTCGTGCAAGGTGCAGTAGCGTACACGGTGCACGGTAGTGCAATGAAACATCGCTTTCCTTCTCCTTTAATAGAGGCCTCCCCACTCTCACTCATCACTCACTCGCTCACTCAACCGTCTCCACTGTCCCATCACCTTCTGCAAACCCCCAAGAAAACCCCAATCACGCCGGCGATGGAGAAGAACGGAGCGGTGGCCATCGGCACCTCCTAGGACGCCGGCGAGGAGGCCCTCGTCCCTATACATGCCCCTGTCCCTGTCCCTGCATCTGCCGTAGCCGCTGGCGAGGAGGCCCCCGCTGGTCTCGGGCAGATCCCGCTCGGCTGGGACCCTTATGAGGAGGTTGTCTACATAAGGCCAAAGAACCCATACGACACCAGCATTGCCGACCCATGGTCGGGGGTAACCAGGGTTTTCTCCCTTCTATTGTTCTTCCCCTGTTCCCATCATTGGATGCTAGATCGTATGTTATTAGGGCTCGGCTGTTCATATTTTTACAGTAGCTAATCCTCTTGTGTTATATCTCATATTTTGATGAATCCCCCTGTTCGTATTTGAACCCCCCTATTTGTAGTTGGGATCAGTATTCGATTTGGTTTGAGATTTGGGGAATAATCAGGAGATCTCAATCGGTTAATTTATGCAAATAATCAATCCCGATAATCAAAGTATCTCAATCATGTCCTTATTGCACTCTACTGTTTTTTTCCAACAGGAGGATAGCAGAGATGTCTAGAGCGACGATAAGTCCAAGGACACCAAGACTCGTCATGTGCTGAGGAGGCTGAAGTCCAGCCAGTACAACAACTTCTTCGCCGGCGACGTGTATAGGTGCCCCTTCTGCCCCACCAGGAGGCTCCTCTCCACAGACTTCAACTCCCTCGTGAAGCATGCCGAGGACGTGAGGACCTGCGGCGAGTCCGTGAACATCCACGGCTTCATAGCCAAGCACCAGGCGCTCGGTCTTCACCTCCGCAACCTCCAGAAGGTGGCTATCGAGGAGGGTCACATGCCCCCAATCAAGCCCAAGGTGCCCAAGGTCAAGGGACTAGGCAGCAAGAAGTGGAGGAGGCGCTAGAGGGAGGAGGCAGAGGCCCTCCTAGAAGAGGCCATGAGGGGCCACTGATCTGCTGCTGCCACTGCTGTAAAGCAGCTTCTTTTGTCTTGTCTATGTTGAATTTGTCAGCTGCTACTGCTGAGCAGCCTAATTGTCGAACCTCGTTAAGTACCATACTATATAACCTATATTAGCTGCTTTATCTACATTTGCTTTGTTTACTGAATTTATTTATGGTGCTGGTTAGTTTTGCTGCTCTAGATTTGATACTAGATTGGGGAAAAATGAGGGCAAAAGGAACAATGAATAAAGAGAGAAGTTGCTCTAGATTCGCTACCTTTTTGGAAAAAAAACACAACTATTAGTGAGAGAGAGGGGAAATGCCGCTCTTAAAAAGGCCAATCATAAAAATAACAAAAAACTTCCAATTTAGGTGACAGGGCGCACGTAACCACCAAACACGCCCCACATGGTCCCACACCACGTCCCCCATAATCAGCGAGAGATGGATGGCTGGTCTGCTGTGTATCCTGGCCCCACCTGTCAGCATGTATCGGTCGAGGCAACGTAACGTAACGTAACGCTCAACGCACGATCCGCCCAACACGGTCCCACTGGTCAGCATGTAACGATCAAGCCTTTGACCTGACGGCATCCCCCCGTCTGAGCGCATGTGAGGGTTTCAGAATGGAGAGAGGGAAAAAGTGAGGAAAAACTAAGCGGCTGGGGAAAACCGAGTACAACTAACGAACCAAGGGCACAAATATAGAAATCCCAAATAATAAATGGTTATTATCTTATTCGAAGTTTATAATAGATATTTATTTCTCATGCTATAATTGTGTTAACCGGAAACGTTAATACATATGTGTTTAATAAACAAAGAAAATGTTCCTAGTAAAGCCTCTCATTACACTAGCTTTTTGATTAACTGATGATGGTTTCTTGATCATGAATATTGGATGTTGTTAATAACAAGGTCATGTCATTGCAGAATGATGTAATGAACATTCACGCATAGTAGGTTTAGCAATATGATCATGTCTTCAAAGTTTATATTGCTATCTCATAAAGTAACACTAATCCTTAGACCATTAGATCACGTCAATCACTAACACTAGAAGAGTACTTTTATTCCATCAAACGTCATACCGTAATAGGGTGATTATAAAGATATCGTTGGGTACTTGGAAAGTGTTAGTTGAGGCTGATGGATCTTGTCCACTTAGTTCACGAACCCATAGGGTGACACACTTAAGGCTCATCGACGCATTTGAGTGGATACAGAACGCAAGAGAAAATACTAGACATCGTGGAAATTGTTTTGATAAAACTGTCGAAATAGTTTCGGTATATTGAAATATTGCAAGGGAGTAAAATTTTAATGTGTTATTAAATAAAGTACTCATTAAATGAAGTGTTCATTAAATTGAGTAGTATTAAACCAAGTGAATTAAAGTGCTTTAATGGAAAGACCTTTGATTTTTGAGTGCAAATTCAATGGGAGAAAGTGGCCTTGATTATTTGTGAGTGGAGAGTCCACTAGTAATCAAGAGGGAAGAGGTGGGGGCACCTTCTTTGGTCGCCTTCCATGGGAAGGGGCTGCCACCCTCCCCCTATAAAAGGAGGGGTGGAGCTTCTCTCCTCTCACTCATTCCCTCTCCTCTCATATGCCCTTTGGTTGACATTTTCTCCCCCTTGCTAGCTTTTCCATTGCCACGAGCATGGTGCTTAGGAGAAGCCTGCTCAAGATCTTATCCACCACCAAAACCACCATGTCATAGTTCTACTGGAGTTCCCGAGGATCCACTACTTCCGCTACCCAACTGGAGCAAGGGAAGGAGGTCGTCGTCATGCTGAATGTGACCGATTACGGAGGCGCTCCCATTTGTGGTGCTAATCCTCATCTCGTCCTTGAAGATGACCGAGTACATTCTACACCAGCCATGTTTGTTTGCAGGAATGTTATCTCGCTTACGGTCTTCGAGGACGAGTCCTTCTGAAACCGTTACAAGTATCGCCTAGATTCGATCTTGGTAGTTGCAATCGTAGGATTTTTTCTATGCAATGAACCCCATCAGCGGTATCAGAGCTATGTCTATGCCTAGATTCTTTGTATGGTTAGAACACATAAGAGATTTGGACATTTATGATCATGTTATTGCATATTTTCGTGTATTTTGGATCATGTTGGCATGTTGGGATGAAGCGGCCATGGTCGGGAGGCGGCATGGGGGCAATCGGATGGGCAACAAAGGGGAAATGTAGAGGGGGCTCCGGGGTTTAAAGGAGCAGAGCGTCTTTGTCCAGGGTGTTTGGGGTGAGTGGGGCAAGAGGGGGTCGTGGGAAGCAGGTGCAGGGTTAGAGCGGTCATAGTCGGGAGTGGGCGGTTGGCAACAATGGGGTAGGGCCCGAGTGTCTGTGAGAGAGAGAGAGATGGAGTTGGGCCGGTGGATGGGCCGCTGGGCACCGCATGAGTGGCAGATAGGAGGGCAGCCATGTGAGAGAGGGGGTGGGATGACACTAGGCTGGCCTAGCCGAGAAGGTCTGGGCCAACCCAGTTGGCTGGCTGGCTAGGTTGGGTTAGCTCCGGTTGGGTTGGCCTAGTTGGTTGGTAAGACTTTTTTTATTTCTTTAGCTCTATGTATAGCTCAAATACTATCTTAAAAAAATTTCACAAAAATTCTCAAAGCTCTATATGGCTATATTTTATACATGAGCCCACTTTTTAGCATACAATAAATTTGGGAAACACTTTAATACTATAATTTTAGTAGAAAATTATTATAGGGATATATTCCCTCAGGGTTTTATAAATCGTACAAATATCAAACAAATCCAACAAGGAAAATTTGATAAAACCAAAGTGGTTGCCTTTAATAGTATGAAAACCATTTCACATCAAGGTTTAACTTTTGAACATATTATTTTATAAATAGAGGCAATGCAATAATATTTTTGGGAGAATACCTATGGCAATAAATTGGATTTCTAAATTGCTCAAAACACTTTGATAAAATCTAGGAAAATTTCCCAAGTATTCAAATAAATTATTTTTTACTTTTCAACCCCTTTTTTAGGACAACAATCATTTCAGAAAAAAATTTCTATATAAATTCTTTGCATAAATCCTTTTTAGGGAAAGCATATGGCAAAAAGGCCCCCAAAATAGTTTTAACAAAATGTCTTATTAATTTCTTTTAAAAATCAAAAGTGTTTTCAAAATGAAAAGAGCATTAATATTTTATTATCTAATAACCTTTTTATAAAGCACCTTTTTTGTTAACCCATTATCATTATGGTTTTACGAAAAATCATGGAAATCAAGGTATGACTTTTATCTTTGGCTCAAAACAAAACATTTAACAAATACGGGAAACAAATATTAATCTAGGAATGTTTTATTAATATTTTCGTAAACCAAATATTTTTATTAGGGTTTGATTAATGCAAAAAGGGTTTTGTCGATGAAAATATTTGGCAAGAGGTTTTAGGTTTTATCAAAAACATTTTTAAAAGCTTTTGTTTCCATAAAACTTAAATAGCTCTATTAAGTTTTGGAAATATTGCTTTTCCCTAGTCTATTGTCCCAAAACCTTTTGCTTAGAAATAGGATTTGCTTTATTTTCATAAACTTTGAAAAGTTTCTTTTCTTTTGAAAATTCAAATAAGGGAAAGAAAATTTTAGCAACTATTTTAGTATTTAGAGGAGCCAACCTGAGTACCACACCGAGTTATGGGAAGCCAGGGCTAGCTCATGCGACAGTAGGCCTAGGAGACGGAGCGTAGAACAGACATTTCTCTATGGTGGGAGGGTTAGGAGATAGAGAGTGAAAAATTCGGATGCTACCTAGAGGGGGGGGGGGTGAATAGGGGGTTTAAAACTTTTACGATATGGTCTTAATAAAGGCAGAATTAAACTAGTGTTTTATTTTATTAAGCACAAAGCCTATATATACTAAGGTTCACCTATGTGCACCAACAACTTATGCTAAGCAATACAAGCAACAATGTGATAGCAAGATAGATTACTTCAAGCACGAAGGCTATCACAATTAAAGTACATAAGTAAAGAGCTCAGGTATAGAGATAACCGAGGCACGCGGGGACGATGATATTTTACCGAGTTCCTCCCAACCAGGGAGTACGTCTTGTTGGAGGGGTGGGCGGTACTAAGACGACCAACACCACAAAAGGCCTCACCCTATTCTCCCGAGCACCCACCACGTGGTAAGCACCCGTTCCACTATGGGACACTTGAGGGCGGTCACCAAACCCGTACAAGATTGGGGCTATCTCCACAATTTAATTGGAGGCTCCCAATAATCGCCACCAAGGCCTCAATATTGGGGAGAGCTTCACAACTTAATTTAAGGCCCCAAGAACACACCACAAAGGCCACACAACCGTCTAGGGTTCCAAGAACCAAAAATGGACTAGCTTCTTGATTTCGCCAAGCAAATCCTCTGGGGAGAACACAAACCGATGCACCTAATGCAAAAGACAAGAACACCACAAATATGCACCAATCCTTCACTCTCAAGTTCCAACAAAGCTACTAAAGAAATTGGGGGAACAAGCTAGGAAGAATACAAAATCCCCCAAGATCTAGATCCTAAAGATTCACTCACAAAGAGGTGATTTGGTTTGGTCAAATTGTAGATCTAGATATCCTCTATATTCCTCTCAAATATGCGCAAGAATCATTGATGGGGAATAGAGAAATTAATCTCAAGAGATTAAAGAAAATAGGTCAAAGCTTGACCAAATAGAGCAAGAAGAACACTATGAAAAAGAGAGAGAGAGAGAGGGAGAGGGGTTATTTATAGTGGGGCTAGAAATTAGCCCGTTGGGGCATTTTTCCTGTTTGGGAAGGTAGTACCGGATGAGCCCGGTATCCTGACCAAACTCGCCAGGAAAAGCGGAGGAAGCCAGGAAGTCAACACGGGTGCTAGCAGCTAGCGATCTAGAGATCGAGCGAGGGAAAAAGCAGGCGAGCGAGTGCATGGCGAGCTGAGGTGATCGGGGCGAGTTGGGCCAGCGCGTGGGAGCGAGAGCGAGCGGCACGTGAGTGAGCATACACGCGCGTGGAGGCCCAGCAAGCAGCGATGCGCCAGCGAGCAAGAGCAGCAGGCGAGCGCGCGGATGATTGCGACCGGGAAGGGCGAGCAAGCGGGAGGGAGTTGGGCCTAGGAGCAAGATGGGCCGGCCAGTAGTATCGGCCTGGCCGGGCGGTAGTATGATGGCTGTGAAATACCACCTCTTTTAGCCATATAAAATGTGTCATTTATCTCTCATATCATGTTTCTTCCAGCTATAACTATGCCTTATATGCATGACTTCTAGTTCTCATTTACTTTCATATGAGCTTTGCACATTTAGTAGCTTAGGTAGAATTTTATCACTTTCCTTTTCTATGACATGTGTGTAGGTGTTGGTGAAGATTATGGATAAAAGGAACAAAGAGAGCATAGTATGGAGGAGCTGCAGGGACCAGACTTAGCCATTTGAGAGGTTGAAAACGTGAATTTTTCCAACTTCTCAAAATACATATCCAAGACCATGGGGTTTTAGCCCTCGATGAGGCAAACTCAACAAGCCCAAGAACACCCAAAACGGAGTTCGTATGAAGAAATGGCGACAAAAATACTAAAGGATCTGCAAGTTCAACGACCAACTATACGGCCGGAACTAAAAGTTCCCGCTGTATAGTTTGGCCGTATAGTTGGTAAAAATGTCGCAAACGACAAAAATTTTCCCCAAAGAAGCTCCAGAACCTTCCCTAACTCATATGATAGTATTGGGGGAACCCTGGGGCACCCCTAAGGCCTATATAAAGGAGGGAGGACCCAAGAGAGAGCAACCAAGCCATATCCTCCACCACGGCGGAGCCGTGCCGCCGTGCCACCGCCATAGCCACCTCCAATCAGATCTACACCATCACCATCACACAAGAGGAGAAGGGACTAGGATTTTGAAGGCCTCCACATCAATCTACATCGTCATCTTCATCAACAACATCTCCATCACTGATCCCCTTTGGTTACTTGTTGTAATTCTAGATTGAATCTTGGATTTGCACTTGTCTTCAATTGTATCATCATACTTAATCCATATTCTATCCATGATTTTGATTGCCTTCATGTGTGAGTAGTTTCCTTTGTTCTTGGGGAGATGGAGAAACCCTAGTATGAGATTGAATTGAGAAAAAGATTATTATGTGATATTGTTCATTATGTGTCTGTGTTAGATTTCCTTCATCTTGATGTTGGGTGAAGCGTGCCACTCAATATTTGCCTCACTGAGGACTAGATGGAGGGAACTACCTGTTGGTAGACGGAGGGATGATATCACTTACGGTGACTATAAAGCTATTGTCATTCCTTACGTATCAACCTGGGAACCGAGGAGAACTCACAGAGCATTGTCCATGCCATGGGATTCATCCAATGGGGTAAAAAAGTCCCTTAATAGCGCAGTAATTCGATTGATGTCGATTGCTATCTGTTGTGGTTATGAAGGACGATGTGTGCAGTGGTTGCTGCCTATTCGTCTATATATGGAGCTCCTCCCACACATATCATACATGGTCTTATTCATTATAATAATTTTGATCACTCTTTCTAATTACTAGCGGTGGATCCACTACTCCATGAGAACTCTTTCCATCATCTTGTAGACTTTCATAATCATACTTGCATGCTCTTGTTTACTTACTGCTTTAGTTTACTTATTGTTCTCTTATTTGAAAACCCAAAAAATCTTTTACATAAAACTCACATTTTATCTTGTTACTTAGAACGTTATTTAGCATTACTATTTCAGTATTTAGTTAAAAGAGTTATTAGACTTCATACTCCTGCTCCCTGTGGGATCGATATCTTTATTTCGAAACTAGCTACACACGATCTGTGCACTTGCAGTCATCAACCTATTTTCTAGCGCTGTTGCCGGGGAGCTAAGCGATGTAGGTCTTTTAGCTTTTGTTTATTTATTTTTAGTTTTGCTAGGTTTTGTTTTAAGCTTTCTTTATTTGCTACATTTTATTTTTGCTTTTATTTACAAACCAAAAAACCATAAAAATATTTGTTACTAATCATGTCTTCCAAGATAACTACCTTCCAACAGATGAAATCTATAATGGAGGAGTCAAATGGAAGGACTTTGGGAGATATTCATAAGAGGCATGGCATGCTAAAAGAATGGTTAACTTGGGTGGACAAGTATTCATCCACACTATGTGCCTCTTATCAATAATGTTGTGATTATTGTGGATCTCTAGATCACCTCAATTATCAATGTGAGTATAATTTTGATACCGAACTAGCAGACTATAATAGAGATGAGTTTAAGTGCCTCACTGGGGAGGATACATTACAATTTGTGCTTTTTAATGGTTGCAAAGAGTTGTTATTTCGTTTAAGAGATATACAGGTAGAAAGTAAACGACTCGATATGATCTATAAAGAAGTTCACCCTACATTCTGCTATTGCCAAGATAACTTCCATGATAATGAATTTATTGTTGGGCGGATTAAAGCTGCCATGGAAGAATCTAATCTTTTGCAAGGTGCTCCAAAAGATAATGTGGAGGGAACTCCACTCAAAGAGCCTCCACCTAAACCACCAGAACATGTTGTTAATAAAGAGGAGGCATTTGATGTTGCACCCTCTCAACTAGTGGAAGGTAAGACCGAAGGTAAGACTATCGCTGAGCTACTCGCAAATTATCTTAGTAAGAATGAAAAGGAGAAACTTGATCAACCACTTGAATCTCCTACTCTTGAAAATAACTTTCCACACACAAATAGTAGGCATGCAAATGATATCTCATTATCTAGTAATGATTTCTATAAGTCCCAAACTTATGATGATTGTTCTGAGGAGGATTCATGCCTAGACAGTGATTTTGGGGACTTTGGTAAGGAACTAGAAAATGAATCTTTCTATGAATATTGTGATGCTATTAACATGGGACATGAATCCTCATTGGAATAGGAGGATGAGTATTTTGAAGAACAAGTGAGCAATATGACGGTAAGAGAAATGTATTCCCAAATAGTGGAATATGCTAAAAAGTTAATTTCTTCGGATACAATAGACGATCCAGTAATATGTCCTCAATGTATGAAACTTGGGCACTACTTTCGTTTTCAATGCTCTGATACCTTTAATCAATCTTTAGTGTCTTGTAATAATGGTGATACCACTAGTGAAGTATTAGAGTATGTTATCTTTGAAGGTTCCCATGAGCTGATAATACATGTTGTATCACGTATTAATAGTGAAGATAGTGTTCTCATAAAAACAGCTTATGAAATCCTGCAACGTATTTCTTGGCATTCTCATGAACATTTTAGTGAGAATACACTTATTATGAGGAGTAAGGCACAGAGAAAACCCGTAGCGCACAAAGTTACTTGTTTGCAGGAAATCTCATTGGAGAAGGATGAAGTTCCTTCCAAAGAAGAGGATGAACACGAAGAAGAACTACAAATCCCATTGGAGGAGGATGAAGTTGCTTCCCAAGAAGAGGATTAACATGAATAAGAACCATTAATCCTTGAGGATATGCAACTAATGGACATGTGGGAGCAGGTGGATTACTGTTCTGGTAATTTGTCAAATTTATTCGAAGGGATGAGGCAATATAATGGTAAGACTAACAAGCTTTATGATTATGAATGCATTCCTCTCTTTAAAGAATTTTTATCAACCAATACTCACATAAACGGTAATAATGTAAAACTCTTGGAATACATAGTTTATGAAGGGTCTCATGAGCTGCTTAGGAAAATTGGTATTATTATGAAAAGTAGCGATAATGAGGATTTAGCAAGTTATCATAATATTATGGATTGTATTGTCAATTATTGTCAAGAACATTTTAGTGGGAATGCACTTGTGATAAAGAGTAAGGAGCTACGTAAAACAATAGTTCCCAAAACTAACATTTTGTAGGAACCACTGGATAACAAGGAGGAACACCAAAAAGGTGAGGTTGAAGACAAACATCATTGTATTAATAAGTTTATTTATGATGCCTCAGTATCTAGTAATGATTCTTATTGTGTTGAAACTAAAGATAATTTATCTGCAGAGGCTTTATGCCTATATACTCATTTGGAGAACACTAATAATGATGAACTGGAGATAAATCCTTGTAGTATTAATGAGCAGGTTTTGGGAGAGCACATCTTTGATGAAACATTTGTTGATGATGCTTCTTTTTGTGATTGGATTGATAACTCTAGAACTGAGGAACTTGTTAGCAAGGGTGATGAACTAGAGAATAGAGACACTTTTGAATTTTTCCCTGCTGCTAAAGATGAGTATTATGAAGTGTTTCCTCGTGATAGTGTAGCCCAAGAAGAGTAATATGAATTGTATCCCGATGATGCTATCAAAGGTAAAATGTTTAACTTTACATGTAAATATCTAATCCTTTTGTTGAAGCTATGTAGGAAGGTATGCTCACCACACATGGCGTATCAATCATCATTTGTGAGCAATAACACATTTATCTACAAGACTCCGATGCACCGCAAGCAGGTGAGACTTCGACCATGCTATAATAGTAAGTGCTCCAAACCTCTTTTGGAGGTAAGAATAAATAATTCTCTGGCTCCTATCTATTGAAATCATATTGGAGAAAAGCCTGGCTACTTGGTTATAAGAAAGCACTTCCCCGGAGGCAACCCGGAAGTCATTAGGTGTCTTTCTTAGTTTTGTGTCTTGAATCTTGATGCATTCATGTTGCATTGGCATTTTTATTCTTTGCATGATTTGCTATTAGAGTTATCTTGTTGTAGTTTTCAAAAGGTAGAATTTATTGTTACTATGTGTTGCATAATTCGGTTGTACTTAAATCTTGTTTTATACATGTTGTTGTTGGTCAAAAATTAAAGTTGTTATTTTACTGTCAAAACAAGGTGTTTCGCTTAGTTTCAGGATAAGAAAGAATTCTCGAAGAAATAGATTTTTTTTTGATGTCTACTGAAGGTTTAACGACCAACTATACGGCGGGCATACAAAATTCCAGCCATATAGTTTGGCCGTATAGATATCTTTTCCATCGACAAATTTTCTTTCTTAGGTACAGAAGGTTTAACGACCAACTATACGATGGGAATAAAAAAATCCAGCCGTATAGTTCCGGCTGTATAGTTATCGATGCCTTTGTCAAAATGCTTTTCCAAGATACTGAAGGTTTAACGACAAACTATACGACATGAATAAAAATTCCGGCCATATAGTTCCGACCGTATAGATATCGATGCCTTCGTCAAAATTCTTTTCCAAGGTACAGTAAGTTTAATGACCAACTATACGACGAGACCCTTTTGGTCCGGCCATATAGTTGCGCCCGTAGAGTTGAGAAAACCCCTCAAACGCCATATAATTTTCTTTCTTAGGTTCTCAAGGAAGGCAGTCACCAGGCTATATCAAGAAATATACGGTAAAGCAAAGGTTCTTTGTCCATCAAAAGAGAGATTCCTTGTACCTCACGGTAAAGTGTGTCACCCTTGTTTTCAACTAAGCTTGGGAGGTAACCACTTATCACACTCTCTTTCGAAAACTATATTTTCTCTCTTTCTTTTGGTGATATACTCAATTTTGGTTCTTGGAAAGTTCTAAGCTTGGGGAGGTTACTTCTGCATGTGTAGAGTCTTGTGCAATGTTCGTATTCGATGAAGGTTTAATGCAATCATGTATCCCGCTGTTTTTGAAGCTTGTTTAAGTGATTCTAGTTTTGTATTCATATGGGGATACACTTGCTCATGATAGGCACCATAGGAGTTGACTTATAGCTTGTGTGCATCTTGCCAAATTGTTTATCAAGCTTGTGACACTATTTATGGTCCTCTAGAAAACATTGCCACAATCTCTACACTTGGAAATAATGAATACTCGATCAAGATCTTTTAAAATTTGTTGGTTGTCACTAATATCTTTGTCTTAAATAAATAAGTTATGCTCGACCCCATAGTATCAAAACAATTGACTTGATAGTTTGCTTATGGAAGGAGTTGTCAATTGGAAATGATATTTCGAAGTTTTGAGTTCTATGCTAAATAAGATGTTGTTTATTTGTCTTAAGAGTTTACCCTTAAAGATACTCAACACCATAGATGTGATGATCGACTTGATATTACTCTTTGAAAGGATTTGTTTGAAGAAACTAATAGTTAGCAGTAATTGAGATGCATGCCAAATCTTGACCTGTTGATTAAAGTATGATATTGCTTTATGCGTGTCTGCACCACTGTCGCACGACATGGGATGCTAACAACTCCGCTGGCCTTTGAACAGTCCAAAAGAGGAAACTCTTGGAGTTTGTCTATGAGTTGCCCAACATATGTAGCTGAAATGCTATATTTGTGTGTGCATTGGTATTCTCATGGGCCCGTGTTCAAAGCAAAAGAGGGAATACTCCTCTGACCATCATGAGAAATCATTATACCGAAAAGGGAAACCTTGGTAATGGTCACGAGTATCCATTCTTAGCCTGCACAGTCTGATTAAACACACTAAGTTTTGGCATGATCTCATTACTGATGAACTGAAGTTTTAGAAAGACAAAGAATAGAAAATGAGTGTTTGATAGCCATGATTCATTGATGTGGATGACCAAAAGAGACACTCTAATGCTATGCTTATTTTGACATGTTCTTGCATTTCCTTTTGCATGAATCTCGTTACTAAGAGATAAACTTTCTGAAACTCAATAACTGATGTTTGCACTTGAGAGCCTTAACTAGATGACATGGTTGGGTAGAATCAATAAACTTTATTCCTATTTATGCTTGACATCTATTTGTGACTAAGTTTTGCCTCATAAAAAAATAATGATATGAAAAGATATACAAAAGGTGCAATAAGAGGATCACAAGTTTGTCTGCAAGTAGATCCACAATTGACATGGAGCATATAAGTTCTGATGAATCTTTAGTAGTCTTGATAACTTAGCTTGTGTCACCTTGTATGAATACATGTTTTCTCTCTTCGAGCTTGTATAAGAAATAAGGATGCAAGGCATTAATTTCCAATGATAAGCTATTTCACAACCATTAATTTATTATCGACCCTTCCTGCTCGAGGACGAGCAAGGTCTAGCTTGGGGAAGTTGATGGTTGTGAAATGCCACCTCATTTAGCTATATAAAATGTGCCATTTATCTCTCATATCATGTTTCTTCCAGCTATAGCTATGCCTTATATGCATGACTTCTAGTTCTCATTTACTTTCATATGAGCTTTGCACATTTAGTAGTTTAGGTAGAATTTTATCACTTTCTTTGTCTATGACATGTGTGTATGTGTTGGTAAAGATTATGGATAAAAAGGAACAAAGAGAGCATAGTATGGAGGAGCTGCAGGGACCAGACTTAGCCATTTGAGAGGTTGGAAAAGTGATGTTTTCCAACTTCTCAAAATAAATATCCAAGACCATGGGGATGTAGCTCTCGATGAGAAGAACTCAACAAGCTCAAGAACACCCAAAACGGAGTTCGTATGAAGAAATGTCGACCAAAATACTAAAGGATCTGCAAGTTCAACGACCAACTATACGGCCAAAACGAAAAGTTCCCAACATATAGTTGGTAAAAAGGTCGCAAACGACGGGATTTCGCCCCAGAGAAGCTCCAAAACCATTCCTAAGGTATATGACGGTATTGGGGGAACCCTAGGGCACACCCAAGGCCTATATAAAGGAGGGAGGACCCAAGAGAGAGAGAGAAACCAAGGCATATCCTCCACCACGGCGGAGCCCTGCCGCCGTGCCACCGCCATAGCCGCCTCCAATCAGATCTACACCATAACCATCACACAAGAGGAGAAGGGACTAGGATCTTGAAGGCCTCCACATCGATCTACATCGTCATCTTCATCAACAATGTCTCCATCACCAATCCCCTTTGGTTACTTGTTGTAATTCTAGATTGAATCTTGGATTTGCACATATCTTCAATTGTATCATCATACTTCATCCATATTCTATCCATGATGTTGATTGCCTTCATGTGTGAGTAGTTTCCTTTGTTCTTGGGGAGATGGAGAAACCCTAGTATGAGACTGAATTGAGATAAAGATTATTATGTGATATTGTTCATTATGTGTCTGTGTTAGATTTCCTTCATCTTGATACTGGGTGAAGCATGCCACTCAATATTTGCCTCATTGAGGACTAGATGGAGGGAACTACGTGTTGGTAGATGGAAGGATGATAGCACTTACGGTGACTATAAAGATATTGTCATTCCTTACGTATCAATTTGGAACCGAGGAGAACTCACGGAACATTGTCCATGCCATGGGATACATCCTATGAGGTAAAGTCCCTTAATAGCACAGTAATTCGATTGATGTCGATTGCTGTCTGCTGTGGTTATGACAGATGATGTGTGCAGTGGTTGCTGCCTATTCGTCAATATATGGAGCTCCTCCCACACATATCATAAATGGTCTTATTCATTATAATAATTTCGATCACTCTTTCTAATTACTAGTGGTGGATCCACTACTCCCTGAGAACTCTTTCCATCATCTTGTAGACTTTCATAATCATACTTGTATGCTCTTATTTACTTATAGCTTTAGTTTACTTATTGTTCTCTTATTTGAAAACCCAAATATATCTTTTACACAAAACTCGCATTTTATCTTATTACTTGGAACGTTATTTAGCATTACTATTTCAGTATTTTGTTCAAAGAGTTATTAGACTTTAGACTCTTGCTCTATATGGGATCAATATGTTTATTTTGAAACTAACTACAAATAATCTGTGCACTTACAATCACCATAGTACCGGGCTAGGCTGGTAGTACCGGACCAGGGCTACCAGGCGAGGCAGAGCAAAACAGCACGCAGATCGGGCCGGTAGTACCTATGGTACTACCACACGACCCAAGAACAACATTTCCCCTTTTTCCTTTTTAAATCAAATAAGAGGCAACTTCAAAATGCAATATCTAGAGTTTGGTAACTCTGGTTGAGCCGAAACCAATTTTGTTGGAAATATTGGA
Organism: Avena insularis; assembly: GCA_023614405.1. Lineage (NCBI taxonomy): Eukaryota > Viridiplantae > Streptophyta > Magnoliopsida > Poales > Poaceae > Avena > Avena insularis. The sequence goes on along the minus strand of CM042692.1, from coordinate 72,119,272 downwards.
TATCACCAAGTGAGAATGTATCAAGTATTACAATGTGAGATACCTCACTCGGTGAGAATCTGGAAAACCTCTGAGATCAAAATCGCAATAAGATATAAAAGGGAGATCCGATTTTGATGAACTAGAGCTTTTAGTGACCACATGCTCTAGAACCAAACATGGATAATATCCAACAAACAACCAAGAAATATGATGCTAAGAATGCAATGGTTTGTGATCTCTCCGAATGATATGATCGAGCTACTCACTCGAGAGCCCCTCTTGATAGTACGGTTATCTATCCTAAACCCGGTCTCCCAACTACTAACATGAGACTGACAAAAGGGAAAACCTATCAACAATATACCTTTGTCTTGAGCAAACCAGTTGAGCACGATGTAGACGATCTTGTCTTTCTCAAGATGGACACCTTTCTTGATTGCTCTTGCTTGCGCTTTCTAGTGAAGACTTGCACTTTGCTCCCCATACACCATGGGGAAACCTTTACTTTGACCTTGTCTTCATCGATCCATGACCACCTTGGTATGATTCTAAAAGGCCCAAAGCCCTTGGTCAAAGCTTCTTCTTATTCTTCATTTCTTCCACCTTGGATCCAACACATGGTCCAAGCGACGCCAATGGAAAAATCCTACAAGTGCAACTTAATGCAAGCATTAGTCCATAGAGATTGTCATTAATTACCAAAACGACACATGGGGGCCCACATGCTCTTTCAGAGAGGAAGCATATGCGTCGTGCTTACTCTCGCTCTCACGACCATCGCATCGGAAGCTTTGGGTGTGGTCATTGGAGCTATGCATGCCGATGATCGTGGAGACTAAAGGAGGGACGACAGAGGTGGCTATAGAAATGACCCGCGACCTGCTTCGTCTCGCTCTTGTGAGCAGTTGCAGTGCCAGATCCGGGTATGGTCACCGGAGCAGCGCATGCCGCTGATCATGAAGACAAACCTAAGCGGCATAGAGGTGGAGAGAGGAGAGAAGGTAGATAATGAATGGCATCGGGAAGGTGTTTTATAACCGTCCGACAAACTCGACGATATAGCATGCACGCGGCGGTAGGATGTTGCTGCCACCTGGATCAACGTTCACGAGAACTCGCGGACATCTACATTTGTAGGAAGGCAGAAATGGACCCCACGGTACGACCTAGACACGCCCCTAGAGGCTCGGACGACTATGATGGATGGTTCCAGCTCATTTGTGAAAATTACACACTATACGATCTCGCCGAGAGAACCCGTGCATGTCTAAGGTCTATGCCGCCACCTGAGCTCTACGACCATGAAAATACGTGTCATCTACGGTCTACTCTAATAGCATACATGGGTTTACGGTGCCACGCAGGCCTGTGGCGGGCCCTACTTCCGCGAAAGACCACGTGAAACTGTGTCCGGCATGAGCTCACGACGCCACACCATCTCTCCAAGGGCCCATGGCTGTGACAAACCATGCCCGACGTGGGATCATGTCACCACGTCGTCTCTCGTCGGGTCCCACAACCCGGCGGGTGCAGTGCGCTGTCACACTAGGAACACCTCTCACAGAGCGCGTTACAACCCACGAACAATGACGGCGGGCCCAGGTGGCACACACAACCCACCTTATTTAGACGCGAGGTACGAGGACGCGCGGTACACCCGTCGGCAGTATGGAATCTTCGTGCTGGCCCGTAGTGGGGCCCACCTCATGGGATAGCAGGGATCTGTTGTGACATCGCCGCGTGTCCTACTCAGCGTCCATCCCACGGATGAAAAGAATCGGGACGACATGGATAACAGTTTGAGCCAAACAAACTAGCACTATTATTTACTCCTGATGTTCAAGTAGTTGCACGGGTTATCAGCTGAGGTATGATCTAGAATGCAACATTAGAATTTGCGGCTTCATCTAGTATATTATTCTCTCTTGTTGTGACAAGGAGGAGATATATGAGTTCATGTGATCCTTTGATCCAGAGTGAATTATTGACTTGCGCGAGTGGCAAATACGCGAGGCTCTATATAGTACACACCTAGTGACAACCTGGTAATCATAAACAATTGTTTATTTGTCTAAAAAAGTATCTTGTGTAATTAGAATAGATGGCCACATAGTTGACGCTAGTACTAGTGAGACCAAAAGCCTAGACACCACCTTTATTCTATTCGATCCTACCATTACATTTCCTCTAGTTTACTTTACTTGTGTTCAAGTTGTTATTCATAATCTCGCAATTATCGCTATGCTAGGAACTTATAGAATTAGCTATTTCCAAACCACGGTTTGGATGCAAACGTGGTTGCGCCTGACAACACAATTGCGGGGTTCTTGAAAGATCGGTATAAGTGACTACAGGGGGGGGGGTTGAATTGGTGCTACTCAATTTTTAACTTCCTTTCAAATTAAGGCTTGACACAAAGTAAGTTCTCTAGATATGCAACTAGGTGAGAGAACCTATATGACAAGCAAGCATGCAAACAAAAAAGTAGAGACTAAAGGATAGAAATAACCGAGAGTGGACACGAAGATATTTTCCTGAAGTTCCTTCCTTTTGAGGGGGAGTACGTCTCTGTTGGAGGGATGGGTGGTACTAAGACCACCAGCGCCATATAAGGCCTCACCATATTCTCCCATGCATCCGCCTCACAGCAAGGATATGATCCACTATACGGTGGCCTTGAAGGCAACGACCGAAACCTTGTACAAAACCTTGGGGCACTTCTCCACAACTGATTTGGAGGCTCCCAAGATGACCCCGAAGCTCTTACACATGAGGATGAGCTATGGAGGGAAACTTCTTCAAATTATGGTTTCCTCAAACCCTAGAGCAACAACTGCTTACACAAATGGTGGGGAAACACAAATCGCCTTGGTGGAAAACTAGGTATAGGTCTCTCCCTTGATTCCCTAAGGGGCATCAAGTTCTAGTGGCTAGGGAGGGAGATCTTGGAGGTTTGAGCTCAGCAACAATGGAGGAGAGAGATTAGAATTCGTAGACTTCACTTGGGGAAGAATGGGGTATTTATAGCCCCCTCAAAATAGATCTGCTGCAGTCCACTAACCCCGGAGTCTCCGGTCTCCAGGGTCGGAGTCTCCGGACCCGGACAGAGTCTCCGGGGTGAGCACAGGACTCCGAACCAGTTTCCAGGGGTATACTGGGAGCACTTCGAGGAACCCCTGAGACTAGGCTGGATACTTGACTAGAGTCGCCGGACACCTGCACCGGACTCTCCAGGGTGGCACTCGACTCCGAGCCACACTCCGGGGTGGCATATAGAGAGCATCCTGGGGGGATGGAGACTAGGCTGGATACCAGACCGGATTCTCTGGTCAAGCACACTGGAGTCTCCAGTTATGGACCCCGAAGTCTTTGGACCCAGGGACGCTTTTGACCACACCTTCCATTTCAGGCAACATTTTCTTGATTGATTTTTGAACTCTTCTCCATTGTGATATAAAACACCGTGTTGTGCCTTTCTAAAGATTAGACCTGCAGGATACTTGGCACATGCTAAAAACTCACTTGTGTTGACAACAAACATCAAAACATCCTTAAGGCAGGAAATGCCCTTTCAATCTCCCCCTTTTTGGTGTTTGATGACAACACAAGGATTTGCACATGTGGAAAGGACAATAATAAACAAGCATAACAAGATACAGAAGAGGTAGAGAGGCCCCCTCGAAATGTGCACATTCGAGATTTTGTATTTGAATACAAGTGCATAAAGACAAGGAAGAATAATCCTACTAGATATTGAAACCCAACCCAAGTGCAAAGAATTAAGATTGTGAACTGATACTCATACCTTTGCACCAACTAATGTGGTGAAGAAATATAGACGTGCAACAAATAAGGCAAGTCTTCACCACTTAATAGATATGAATCCACAAGATACAATACTACATAGTCTCCACTAATATAGTGGCACAAATAGATAGCACATAAGGTTCACACATAATATGAGGCGAGAAAATAAAAAGTTCACAAGCAACAAAAGATCAAATGAAGAACGAGCTTGTGACTTCCCATGCAAATCCCACGCACAACCTAAATTGCAGATTCTCCCCCTTTAGCATCGAGACACAAAAAAGGGGAAGAAGAGCAAGTCTATAGGCCCCAGTCAGATCACTCGTCATCCTCGTCGTCCTCCTCTTCTTCTTCGGAGCACTCCTTAGAACCTTGAGCATCATCTATAGCCGGGCCCTTTCCATGGAGAGAAGAGTATGCATCATCCTCAAACACATGCCAATTAACATGACCTTGAGCCCAAGACCATAGGAGAGAGTGCGGAAGGCTGCTGCTGAGCTGATCCTTCGGCGTCACTATCATTCCATTGGTCCAACTTCCATAGAATCTTCTTGTCCCTATTATATGCTTCATATTGTCCCTTGCGGATATCAATGTTCATGCAAAGGAACATCCTCTCCCAAAAGGTGGTCTTCTTCACTTGCCCCCTAATATAATCACGACAAAGTGGCGGCATCCGGGCATTATTAGCATTCTTCCTCCCAGCCCGAACAGGGATGACAGCAGGAGAGTTGTCCTCCTTATCCTCTCTAATCTCATCATCACTGGCTGGCATGGGGGCAGAATAGCCACAAGTATCCGCTATAGTAGATGGAGCCTTGCGGGGCAACTGGAGAATAGTATGCTCGACATGAGGAATACCGACAAGCAGGGAAGGCAAGTTAACCTTCACAAAGTGGGAGGGCACAAGCCTCATGACATAGGAAGCATAGGTGGGACTCTTATTCTCGGCCAAATTGATGGCCATCTCCATGAAGGTAAAGTACATGACATCGAGTGGAGTGGCAGGAGCTTCGGCACCCTCGAGATACACGGAGTGAGCAAGAGTCATGAGTGGGACCAAAGCTCCATGACTATTGTCAAGATTACCCGCTTGATGATAGATGTTCTCACGGAACATGCGAAGCACAATGTGGAATGGTGGCCTGAGGTTCCTTGCTTCACCAAGAACGCCATTCTTGGAGTAGAGAGGTGCATGAGGCTTCTTCTTATACTCAAGGCCGGAAGTCTCATGCAAACAATGACCAACCGGTGAATCCTTGCCTTCGAATGGATACTCCAAGACCTTGGCAAACTCAATGAAGTTAGACTAACAACAGACCTTGCTAGCCATCCATGTCATAGGGATATCATTCCCTCCTCCGAACACGAGAGTGGCAAAGAACTGATGTACAATATGAATGTTGAGTCTTGCTGAAATCCCATGAGATGATACAACCCAAGTGTCTTGGTGATCCAAAGAGCATTAGATAAATAGGACTTGCTATTCATGAAGGCGAAGTCAAGGGGACGCTGCGGGCACACCGGCTTCTTCATGGACTTGTGAGCATACACTTCGGTCATGATCAAATACTGCTCACGCCTCCAAAAACGACTGTCTGGGCTGTGATTTTCCATCTCATAGAACTACTGCCTCCTCATGACTCGGTACTCATCGTTGTTCAACTTCTTGAGAGTGGTGAGATTTTCATACTTTCTCCTCTTGGTGAGTTCCTCACGATAAAGCGCTCTTCTTATTTCCTCTGAATTAACATGGTTTTATTCCCACTTGCCTTGCAACATGTTCATCATGACTGTCAAACTAATGACGAGTAGCAGACTTGCGAGGATTTCCCCCATATTGCGGAGCCTTGGACTTGGTACGACAAGGATGAGAGCTATCGGAACCACCCGCGAACAAACAAGAGCACGAAAGAAAAGCAGGGGGTAAGATTGCTTGTCCTTGAACATATGGTGAAAGGAGATAGGAACTTGGACAAGTTATAGAGAAAAGTCCTGGAGTCTCTGCCCCCAGCCCTGGAGTCTCCGACCACGAGGGACAGAGACTTCGCCCACCAGATCCTCCGATCTTAATGACCGGAGTCTCCAGCCCAGAGGCTTGGCTGGAGGTAGAAGACGCGGGGACTGATTCTCGCAACGAATCAGGGTTCCTAACTTCCCAAGATTACATGCATTGCTGCAAGATGGAGGAATACATGGGATTGGGAGTACCTAGGCCTCCAAAACCACATAGGAGCAACCCTAGAGTGGAGGAATAGGAAAAGAGAGGCAAACCTTCATCCATGGGGGGCTTAACCGGTGGGGAACGGTCCCAGTGGAGAAGGTAAATGGCAGGCCGGTGGTGGCGACAGAACCAGGGGCGGCGGTGGCCCTGGTGGTAGAGATCGGGGGGGATGGGAGTGGAGAGAGAAAGGGGGTCGGGTTGATGAGGAGTAACTAGGAGTTACCCCTACCCCGACTCCCCTTATCCACTGGGGGAAATCATCCTGGCCAGAGTCTCCGGGGTCAGACCTGGGTGTCTCTGGCCTCCTCAGCCAGAACATGTTAGGAACAGGCAAGACAAACATAGAGCATGGTGTGGAGGTGAAAGAAGGCTTGGGATAGATCACCAAACTAGTAAAAAGCCAGAACACAAGAAAAATGATCACAAGATCCAAATGAAGAACCACAACGATAAAATGGCAAGGATAAGTCAAACAAGATCCAAACTCTCAACAAAGTTAGGGTCGGTGGCCGAGGCCACCATGTTTGAGTTTACTTGGCTTGGCACCACGAAGATATATCTTGGGTCCATTACCAAAACTCTTCATTGAAGCTCACATATCACAAAAGGATGTAAAGAGGATGATTTTCTCACTTTGGACATAATAGGGGAGGGATAGCCCAACCAATTAGGACCGCACTCCCCCTATGTACATTCCTATAGAATAACATATGAAAGCATGGGTAAGGTTGCATGATCTCAAGCCACATTGCTCGAATCTATGATATTTAGCTCATGCCTTGACTCTCAGATCTCTTCTCATCAAGGGGATTGGTGAACAAATCTGCAAGATTCTTCTCGGTGCTAACATATAAGAGGTCAATATCTCCATTATTCACACTAGTCATCAACCCGTGCACCTGTACGGCTATCTTCATATTACAAATTTAAGAACATGGTAAATATTGTTCAATTCATTCCTCATTAGACTATTTGTGTTTATGCACAGTGGAATGGTCAACATTATATTCTATTTTTAGTTATGTCACACATTAGAAACTTGTGGTTTGTCAGCATTAATTTCCTTTTACTGGACAACTTAAAATTTATTACATAATTTCACTAAGATATCCATGTATTCGATATAATGATTTATATTTCATGTATAGCCCAGCTGCAAGATAAATTGCACTATCCACTGAACTATGAAACCTCAATTATTGTTTAGGAGGTAGTCTTAAATCTTACGTATGGAAGTATAGTTTAAATAAATTTTAATCTAATAACTTATCATCCTAATCAACTTTTTAAGTTCATTCATTAAATTTAGAGTTGAAAACTAATAATCAATGAAAAGGAGAATGAGGGGGATATTATCTGAAAGATACACTATTAATTTCGAGTGCTAAGATAATTGTCAATATATTTGAACATCTTTATTACCAAGATTGCTATGGAGTGAACTGTTTGACAAATAGTTAAGGGATATGTGTGGATTATTATATTTATCAAGTAGGAGATTAAACAAATTACTTAGCCTTACATGCAAGAATAATTATGTGATATAGACCCACTAATAAGGAGCATGTACTCACCACATTAGAATGTTTTAGTTTTACAATTTCTTTGTATGTTGGAATAATATTTGTCCCACGTGGCGCAAATTTATGATAATATTGTATAAGATATGAAAAATAAACAATTGGAGACTACAAAAATCGAGGAGATATACATGTATCAAAGCCACATATATTTGTAAAGTGTACCTTACCTTCCAAGATCCATATGGAGTGAGTTCTTTGAAAAAATAATTGTAACATCCATCCATAGACCAGTTTTAATATCCAATGGGGGAATAGCAAAAATGCTACTTAGCCCTATTGGAGAGGATAGTTATGTACCAAACTCAGAAATGAGAAGCTTTCATTATAATTCCTGCTGAGATATTTCAGTGTTGTATAAGAAAACAGAACACGGGAAAGTTGAGACAGAAAGATCCTAGTGTATCAAATCGGCACATTGTAATGGAAAGTACAACACTGAAAATAATGGTTAAAAGTAGCTGGAGCATACAGAGCTCTTACTTTAGTTTATAGCAACAACATATAATATCAAGATTCTGAAGTAGGGAGGGATTAGAATTGCAGTGCCTGCAGTTTAAAGTACCGACTATATCATTGGTAGATAGTCCTAAATCCCTAAGAGCTGTATGTAGTGTGATTAGCATAATCCGTACTACATTGTGTGAAGTTACTTTCCTATATTATCTTTTATCCTCAAAATATATAATATACAATGTTTTATGAATATTAATGAGTTTAAACATAATATATAGTTATATTTCAAAGGAAAGGTGCAGTTTTGCAGTCATTATTCTTTGTACAATCAGTTAAGCATAATATCACATAAAGCAGTTCTTTACCAAACTGGAAAGAAAATATATATCGAGTGGCATCAAACATGGGGATTATACCTTCATTAAAAAATAGGTGAATATTAATTAATAACCCACTCATACTATATGAATTTTACTGTGATTACATACAAAAGTCTTATAAAATTAGGTTCACATGCTTTACAACAGACTGTGGTGAAAATCCTAAATCATAATCTGTTATTTGTACAACTCGAAATATATGATATGGTGCATAAAATGAGAATGGAATAACGCATGCAACTTACATGAATTGGAACCCTGATTGAAAAAAGTTTTGCCAATCCAGCTCCCCGACTGTACATAGCTTAACACCGAGGAAGAAAAATATCAGTAATGTATACCAAAAGAAGGAGACAACAAAGAAAAAAAATTAGTAACAAATATCTGCAATTTTGATGCTTAAAACTTATATTTCCATGAATTTGGAATAATCCCCTGCCTAGAACAAATTTAGCACCAGCAAGTCTGCAAAATAAAGTAATGCATTAAGAATACTTGAGTGATACAATTCCCATTATTCTTGAACAATTTGGATAGAATATCTCATCATTTTGTCGTTCAAACTGCACTCGTATCTATGAAGAATCCCAGCAAGCAGATGTGAGTTCAGCTTAATGTAACTTTTGTGAAAAATGAAGCCGTGACAAAAGCTATACTAAGGAGGGAAACCATGTAAACTAAGAGCTCGCTGGTTTTCAGGCAAAATCATCAATGATTACATGATTATCAGGAATTCAGGATGCAATTAAAGATTAGTTCTAAAAGCTTTTAAACATAAGAATCCACCATAACATCACCCGTGCACCTTGCCGCGCGTTGCCGGCCTCCAGACATGCACGTCTTCCTTTGACGTGAATTGATTGATACCCCAAAGGTACACCAATCAACCTATCGAAATTTATATTTCTTTTCCAACAATGTTTCTAAAAACGTTTAAGATGCAGTCATCTTCAAGTCTGAATCTACAATTGTTGAACATGTAGTGCGCCTTGTCCTGAGGACAACTTCCAAAGCAGAGACCTATTTGTGAAGGTGGAGGAGGATGGGTAGTCTGTTGATGGGATGAGAGCCCATAATGGGATGGCTTGAGGAACCCTTATAGTTTAGGTTTGGCTAGCTCTGTGATAGCAATCGACCAACAACAACAACCTCCGCGCCTGGTCGACCAGACTGCCTTATATTGCACGTGAGAAGATAAGAGTCTAAATCCCTGGAGAAACTATGCCAAATTTGCAATGGAGGAACATCTAATTTGGATGGATTCTATCACAACAGGATTAGAGGATGATTGGAGCAGAAAATGTTCAATTTTTTTTGCAAAAAGCTTGTTCAGTATGCGTTTGCACATGTAACACACACCTTAAATCATGGAGGTCACCTGCTATAAAAGAACTACATAGAGGTTTAATTCTTTCAGTTTGTAGCATGGGTGGAGACATCCCTAAAAAATAGTATCGGCGGAGACAGCTGGTGATGCGACCACTGAATAAAGATATTACCTGATTTTTTTTATGAGGAAGACATATAGAACAGAGGAGTCCATGGAGTCCACGTGTGGAGGAGCTCGTTGGATATCATTAGCTGATCGAACGATTGAAATACTGAATCATTAGTCAATCAAACGGACGTCATCATCTAACCGCGAGGATTAATGTGGAGGCTTCTACGGTGCCTCCAATTAGTAAATATAAGATGCTTTTGGATGAAATGATAACGAATATCAATATGCTTTGTTCTTGTGTGTTGCAACGGGTTGTAGGCGATCTTGATTGCACTTTCATTATCACAAAAAAGAGGCACTTTGTCACATGTGACACCGTAATCTTTTAAAGTTTGTCTCATCCACAACAATTGTTCACACCAACTAGAGACCACAATAAACTCGGCCTCGGCGGATGACAAGGAGACATAATTTTGTTTCTTAGATGACCAACACACCAAAGACCTACCAAGGAATTGGCAAGCCCTGGAGGTTGATTTCCTTCCAAGTTTGTCTTTCACCCAATCCGAGTCCATGAATCCATGAAGTACAAAGCTTGAGCCCTTAGGATACCACAAGACAAAGTTTGGGGTATCAACTAAATATCGAAAGATTCGCTTGACTGCCACAAGGTGGATTTCTTTTGGGGCGGCTTGAAACCATGCACAAATACCCACACTCAACATGATATCTGGTCTAGATGCACAAAGATAGAGTAAAGAACCAATCATAGAATGATATACCTTTTGATTCACATATTTACCCTTATTATCAAGAGTAAGATCACATTTGAGGGGCATGGGAGTATTGGCTCCATGGAGATCCGACAACTGGAACCTCTTGAGCATATCTTGAATATATTTGGCTTGATTAATAAAGATACCTCCAATCAATTGCTTCACTTCAAATCCAAGGAAGAATTGTAATTCACCCATCATAGACATTTCAAACTCATCGGTAATTATCTTAGCAAAAACATCCTCGAAGCTTTGTTAGGAGAACCAAATATAATATCATCAACATAAAGTTAGCATATGAACAAGTTTCCTCCAACTCTCTTAGTAAAAAGAGTAGGGTCGATTAGCCCAACTTCGAAGCAACGGTCTACCAACAACTTTCTAAGGTACTCATACCAAGCACATGGAGCTTGCTTAAGCCCATATAGTGCCTTATCGAGCTTGTAGAAATGGTTCAGAAACTTGGGATCCTCAAAACCCGGGGGTTGCTTGACATACACCAACTCATTTAGGGGACCATTAAGAAAATCACTCTTAACATCCATTTGTTGCAATTTGAAATTATGATGTGATGCATATGCAAGCAAGAGACGAATAGATTCAAGACGGGCAATGGGGGCAAAAGTTTCACCGTAGTTGATACCCTCGACTTGGGAGAAGCCTTGAGCCACCAATCTTGCCTTGTTGAGGATGACCATCCATTTGCATCTTGCTTGTTCTTGAAGATCCACTTTGTCCCAATGACATTATGGCACTCCTTGGGTATCTCCACTACTGACCACACTTTGTTGTGCTTTAAGTTGTATAGCTCTTAATGCATGACATCAAGCCAATCCGGGTCTTCAAGCGCTTCATACACCTTTTGGGGCTCTACACAAGAAATAAAAACATTTTGGCCAACAAAGTTAGCCACTTGGTTATGACTAGTAATGCCCCTTTCAAGATCACTAATAGCTCCAAATTTCAACAATTTTATCATTGTTTTTCTTTTGTTTATTGCCGGATTTCACTCAAGTTTACCCTTTTTACTAATGTTAACATCACAACTGGCGAAACCTTGGTTTGTTGTGATGGTTTTTAGGCAATGAACAATTTTAGAAGCTCTGATGGCATTTATGGGCTAATTACACCTAAAGAAACAAATCCCTAATTAGATCCCCCTTCATTAGGGATGATCTGAGCGCATAACGACCATTGGTATCGTCAGGATGCGCTCGTACCGTCCACGCATACGGCCCACCGCCAGATCCATTATATCAATACAAGCAACTTTCATGAAGAGAGCGGGACGAAAAACACAACACAACCACCGCAAACACATCAAGAAGAGGAGATATCAGATATGGAGAAGGAGAAGAACACCGTCTCATTCTTTGATGATCTCTAGCCTCTAGACCATTCACTCCACCATCATACCCATTTGTACTTAGAGAGAGAGAGATATTGGCACTTGTAAGATTAGGGTTTGATACTTTGATCTACCTTGGTTTGTATTTGATTCGATCTTTAAATAGTATTGTGGCTTTCTATGATAACTTCGAGATGATTTCCATTTGCAATACAATTATGCCTTTGATCTATCTTCCTCTCATGTCTGAGTAAATCCCCATAGGTGTGGGAGGTGTAGGGGATTGGTAAGATGTGTTGTGCCTTCTTTAATTCCATCCATTTGTGATTGTTGTAGTGTTTATTAAAATGTGAGAATGAATATGTATGTTCACCTAATGCTTGTTATCCAATTTAAGGGCCCGAGTAACATGATCCAGAGATCACATGGGTATGAACTTGTATGCTAGCAAATCGTTGACCCCGAGTGACACGGCCGATATCAATGAGGAGCTAGTAATACTCGAGGACAACAAGGAACCATCAAGATTAAAACCTTGATCTGGTCGAAAGACCTTAAGTAATGCGCTAACCATTACTATGGTAATAGGCAGATGGATCATTGGGACTAGGAAGAATTGTCCACGAGGACTCCTAGTCGGTATATAGGTTGCTTACCTACTCACTTACAAATAAGAAATATCAAAATCACTTATTCCATCTAGCACCGTCACTATTACCATGAATCGTTTCTCTCCGCGCCTAACTTCTCATCTGCAGGAACTTAGAACACGTTTCTCACCTTTACTTTCATGTTATTTAATTCTCGATTTTTTTCTTTATGCAAGTTTCCTCTATTATTCACTCACCCCCTTCCACATTCAATAATTTCAGTCAATTCACTCAAAGTAGGTGATACCTTGAGTGCAACAAAAACGCCACATAAAAACACTTACCTAGCTCCTTATTGGGATCAACATAAAAACTGGAATTAATACTTTTGCGAAAACATGCTCTCACGAACCTATGCACTTGTAGGCCATCAAGCTATTTTCTGGCGCCATAGTGTTGTTTCTTGACATAAGTGATTGTAGACACCATCCATGATCTCCGCTGAAGACAGAGGTACCACTCGGTCTGGAAGAACTTATTTACCTCCATATATTAATCATATTCCAACTGAAAGATGCCTAGAATTTATTGAAATTTTTTCTAACTCACGTACTGTAGACACGAACAATTTGATTCCTTTGGTGGATGACTTAACCATCACCCAGGGGGCCGAAGAGCCTGAGCTACCATTGGGAGAATATGGGAATCCATCTAGACACTTAAGAAAGATGCTTATTCTTTGTCCTGATCTTGAAAGTCAGGAATTTGAAATATATCCCAAGCTAATTTGTATGATGAAAGAAATTGCTTTCGTAGAAAAATAAAAGGAAGATCCTAGTGATCATTTGACAAAGGTCTATGACCTTTGTGCTACTCTTAAACCAACAAGTTTACCAATAGAGCTTGTACTCCTTAAACTTTTTCGCTGGTCTTCGAAAGATAAAGCTTTTAATTGGTTACAATCATTACCCAATCACACTATAAAAAGTTGGGAATATTGCATCCGATAATTCATGCATATATTGATCATTTACTAAAATCATGTAAATTAAACGCAACATTACAATTTTTTTTCAAACAATTGGAGAAAACTTTTATAAAGCATGGAATAGATTTTATAGAATGATTATGAAAGTTCCGAATCATGGTTTCCATGAGCATTTAATTATTCAATATTTTTATAATGGGCATAATGAAGATACAAAAGAAATGATTGACTTATCTACAGAATGAGCTATTTGCAACTTGACATTGGAAGAATACATAAAGCTTTTTAAGATAAGATCCTTTAACGATGAACAATACAATCCAGTTGAGGATATTAAACCACAAAAAGGTATGTTTCATATACCCCAGGAACTTATGCCTGAAGTTAAGAAGTCCATAAAAGAAAAAAGAATAGCAGCGGAACTTTTTGAAGAAAATAAAGTAGATAATTTTTAAGCTTATGTTATAGAAGACTAGGACAATGCCCGCACGTTGCTACAGAAGAGAAAATGAATTGTTCACTTAGAAAATAGAAAATACATATCTGCAATATCTATCCATATATGGTGAGCCAGGTTGTGTCGTATTACAATGATCATTTAATTTTCTTTAATAAACTGCAATACCAACATCCTCCAGGCGATAAAGCCAATCCACCGATGAGTGAGGCAACGTCCAATTTCCACACACTGCAAAATCTGTTTTTTTTTCAATCTTTTACTATTCTATTCCACCCATTAATTGACTCGAATTTTTTTAGACATGGATATACATTTAGACACGTTCTAGTGCTATATATGTCTGTATTTAGCCAAATTCGACTCAATTAATTTTGAATCGGAGGGAGTAGCAAAAATATGTCACTTTTTTAGTAAGCAACAATTATTTTTCTTCATGCTATACCCAGCTTCATATCTGACATGCTGGTCTACACCAACGGAGCAACCGTGTGTACCATGGGTTTACCGATCTCCTTGATCTTCTCCTTCCCATACATAAAATTTCTTACATCATCGTACTTATATTTTGAAACAGATGGCAATTATTTTCCTTCATGCTATACCAGCTTGTACTCCCTCCATTTAAAAATATAATATATTTTAAAACAGATGGAGTACATATTTTAAGTATGCTCTGAATTGAACAACATTCAGTCACAGCCACGAACTAAGCTTCAATATAATCAGTTCAGACTCGTGTCTTTAGCAAATTCAGACTCGTTTAGACAGGGGGAAAAGGGAAGGCCATTCGGCCGATTCCAACCCAAGCACGCCCAACACATCCAGGATCCAGCTGCCCCTAGACACTCTGTCCTTCGCATCACTCACCTCCATGCCTGATGCGCCACCAATCCTTTGTGCCCCCACCTCCGCCGCTCTCCCGTTCAACGACGACCGCCTCCGCCTCCCTCCTCATATCCAGCGCCGCTCACCAGGATAAGATCACCAGAGCGACCACCTATATATCCTTCATTGATCTACCACTCCACCTTGACCCCTCCCACACTTCAGAGGCCATCACGTGCAGAGCATAGGATGGCGTCACCGGCTCCGCACCACACCGTCGCTGCAGACCCCCTCATAGTCCGCCATGTCCAAGAAGCTCTGTTTCACCCGTCATCCTCGTCCTACTGGTGCAGCGCGACCAGGGGAATCTAGCGCGATGACCAGGGGACGCGTTCATGTGGATGGCCCGAGGAGGCAGCTGACCTCCCGTGGCATCGTGGGTTCAAGCCAAACAGGGCTTCGTTCGGGTCCGCCTCAGCGTGCGGCGGTGCAGGCGTAGGAGTTCTTGAGATTGGCGCCAGAAGGGAAGTCGATGGATGCGGTGAGTATGGCTACCGCCTTGCTGTACTTGATAGGGTGTGTGTACGAGGGTCCGTGAAGCTGAGGTGAGCACGACGGCCACTCCGCGCTGGGAGGAAATCGATGGTTGGGCTGCGGCTTTATCGGGTTCTCGGACGGGAGGTGAGCGGCGGGTCTTCGAGCAACGACACCTCCCTCCAATCCGTCTCGTGGCCGCCGGCTGGCCAGACATACGGGAGGTGAGTGTCAACACCTGAATTTTTAATCCCAGATGCCTATTATGCCATACATCGCAATTCCAGGATTACCATTTTTGCGAGACATAAAAGATTGGATATCACAGTACATCATCCATTACAAACTATAATAAGGGATCTCATGATCCAGTCTTAATACAAACAAGCAGCGGAATAATAAGCGTAGCAGTGGGCTCCATCTTCAGGGTCACAGGCAATGATGACGATGGGAGATGATCTTAGTTGTCGTAGATGTCCTGCTGTCAATCATCCTGATAGTCCTCCTCATAGTCTGGCCACGGGGAATAGCCAGGGACAAAGCCATGTGTACTCTTTAAGTACTCGCAAACTATCACTAACAAGTAACGTAGTTCTAGTAGGAATCTTAAGCTCTAGGTTTATTTGCAAAAATCTAGATTTACCTAAACTGAGTTTAGAAGTAAAGAAAACTAAATTTAACGTTCTAAATCACTTAAGTGGGAACCTAGTTTTTGAAGGGAATATGCCCGAGAGGCAATAATAAAGTGGTTATTATCTTATTCCATGTTTATGATAAATGTTTATTTTGCATGCTATAATTGTATTAATTGGAAACGTTAATACATGTGTGTTTAATAAACAAAATACAAAGTTCCTAGTAATGCCTCTCATATAAACTAGCTCGTTGATTAACAAGATGATTAAGGTTTCCTGATCATGGACATTGGATGTTGTTAATAACGAGGTCACAATATTGGTGGAATGATATGATGAACATTCATCTGAAGTATAGCATTACGATCAAAGTCATTATGTTTATATTGCTATAACATCATATGAAGTAATCTTAGTCCTTAGACCATGAGATCATGTTAATTGCTAACACCAGAAGAGTATCTTGATAACACCAAACATCACACCGTAACAGGGTGACTATAAAGGTGGGTTCAGTACTACGAAGGTGTTATGTTGAGGCTCATGGATCAAGAGTGGAATTTTTCAATACCGATGACGGATAGATATACTCTGGACCCTCTCGGTGATATCACATTAAGATAGCTTGCAAGCAAGTGATGTGATCACTAGAATGTTATATCACGGGAACGAGAAAAGAGTGCATGTCAGTAACGAGATCAAACTAGGTATTTGGATGCCAATGATCGAATCTCGGACATGTAATATATCGCGAGACAAAGGGATTTAGTTACGACGTTAAAAGTTCACACGATCACAAGAGTCATCGTTGAATATGCGGGAGTCAGTACAGATCTCCAGGTCCCGCTGCTGATTATTGATCGGAGAGGGGTCTCAATCATGTCTGCATTATTCGCGAACCGTAGGGTGACACACTTAAGGGATACCGACACTATTTAGAGAAAATATGTTTCAGATAAAGATTTAAGAAAGCGCTGGAATTATTTTAATAGACACCGAAACTGTTTCGGGTGAAATTGCTGAAATTGGTTCTGCATGTAATATTGAAATGTTGTAGGGGGTTTTATGTGAATGTTTGTTAATTGAAGTAATTAACAAAATTCTGAATAAAATTAATAAAATAGTTTTATTAAATGAGAGAGCATTAAATTTGGAGAAATTTAATGCATTTAAAGTGGAGACTTTAAAAGAGAATGTGAAGGGGCAAATTTATGTGGAGGGAGTTACCACCACATGAATGAGAAGGTGAGGGGCCACCCCATGGGGCGCCGGCCATGGTGGAGGGGTACCCCCTCCTCCTATAAAAGGCCCCCCTCACACCCCTTCTTCCTCACACCTCCTCGTGAAGGATCTCTCTCCCCCTCTAGTATTATTCCCCCATGGTCTCGGATTAGCGAGATACATGTTCCTGGTGGCTTTATCTGGAAAGGAGTTGCTACTTCTGCTGATTTGCTGGAGCAAGGGACGGAGGTTGTCGGGGTACCGGATGTGTGTGCGATCACGGATGCACCGCTGCTTTGCGGTGCTGGACTTGGTGGTGCTAGACTTGCTGGAGCTGGATCTGAAGGACGTGCTGGAGCCTGACCTGCTGGACTTCATCACGATCTTGAGATCGGCAAGTGTACGACTACATCATCCACGAGTTCCAACTTGTTAACAAATCTTTGTTGTCTTCGAGGGTAAGTTCTCTATGGATATATATCCACCCGTTGCTTGTATCTAGTAGATAGATGTTAGCGTATAGTTCCCATCGTAGGAAATTTTTTGTTTTCTATGCTGTGAACCCAGCAGTGGTATCAGAGCCTGATCTATGCGTAGGTGCTTTGCACGGGTAGTACACATATGTTTATATGTGGGCGATGATGATCATGTTATTGCATCTTCTATGTATTTTGGATATTGGTGGTATAGTGGGATGAAGCGGCCCAGACCAACCTTACATGTCATCGTACATGAGACCCGTTCCACGACTGACATGCAACTTGTTTTGCATAAGTGGCTGGCGGGTGTCTGTCTCTCCTACTATAGTCAATATCTAATTTACAACGAGTTGCTAATAACTTGGTTATCCTTGTTGTGGTTCATGTTCGTAGGTAAGAACGGTTCTATCTCCGAAAGCCCTAAGCCACGTAAAACCTGCAATTGATAATTTAGAGGCGTCTAGTTTAGATCGTTGCTGGGCTAGTGTCTTGATATGGTATTGTTGTAAGTAGATGTATGATAGATACTCTTACAACAAACTCAACGTGTAAGTTCCATAGACCTTGGCCTTACACACAAAGGAATGATAGAGATCATACCACGATGCAAATGATAGAGATCAAATGCATGGACCATATCATCTCACTTTACACATTAGATGTTAGCATCTTATACTGCTAGTTTGGCGCTTTTTTTAAGCATTATAAGATAATCCCTCATTTAGATATCAAGATAAAAATGTGTTCTTCCTTAAGTATGCACCGTTCTGTGGATTGTGTTTCGAGACATCACGTGATGATCGGGTGTACTCGAATCTATGCTTTCATGGGAACAAGTGTAAGACAGTTTTACACACGCGAATACTAAGGTTCTTACTTGGCGAGCCTAGCATGTACAGACATGGCCTCGGAACACGACCCGAAAGGTTAAGCATGAGTCATATAGTTGATATGATGCCCATATAGATGCTCGCCTTTGAAGCTACATAAACTCACGTGATGATCGGACTTGGTGTAGTGGATTTGGTACATGTAATCACCAAAAAGGCACGAGGGATGTCGTTTTTGAGTGGGAGTTCATTTCTAATTTGGATTAGTCGAACTCAATTTGTCATAAACTAAATCAAAGTGAATTTGCATAATTCGTTGTAGTCATTGGCGTCTGTTCACTACCTATGCTTAGTTTTAATTGAGATAACAGAACTATAGAATTCTGGATATTTACTTTACGAACTGATATCGTATTGTTTTGAATGTCAATTTAAAGTTTATAAGTCCTATTGCAAACTTTCAGCAAACTCTATTTACTCCATGAAGTTTAATAAGTAGTATTAAATCAAGAGTAAGAATTCCAATGTTAGTATCTAAAGTATCATGTTTGCCTCCATGATTATTGATATTCAAAAGTTGTTTTGATATCAAGATTATATAGGAGCTGAAAATTGTTTCAGAAACCATCATGTGTGAAAGATATTGTGATATCTGAAACAATGTTTTTGGTTGCATTATGATAGAGTATAATTTAGCAAAATACATGTTCTCATATTGTATGAGAATTGGTGAAGGATGGAGATGCTAAGCATCCGGATCTCCCAAAAAGGTTTTGGGAAGTAACATTATACTCACGATTCTTCCTTACATGATATAGTAGCTTGATCATGAAAGTTGTCATGATAAGGGTGAATAGAAGATGTAAGTAAAATGTTTACTACACTGATAGATTACTAAAGGATGGATTTTTGAAAGAACACCAAACATTTGATGATGGTGATCCACTTCAAAGTGCAAGTCCAAAGGTATTAGTATTTGACTATACACTCTTTATACTATGTGTCATGTGAATGACACCACTATTGATGTTGATAGATTCTTTTAAAAGAAAAGGAATTGTTGAAAAAGAATCTATAAAATATTTGGGAGAAAAGAAAAGGTTGGAGATGTCCAACTTAGGTATATAGAAGATATACATGTTATGGATGTATTCCTTGCTTATTAAACAATGTGGTTCTGAGGTATTGGATACCGGTATAGGATACCGAATTGGTTGGTATGAAGTGTCATACAGCACAATGCAATTCATGAACTGAAATGGCCTAAGTAACTAGCAAGAGAATAAGGAATGATGATCATCAAAAACAAATAAAGTGTTATTGTGCTTTTCGTTGACGTCAAACCTAGTCTTCAAGATTTGTTTTAATAATTGTTATTTTGTTTTGGTATTATGAGAACAATGGTTGTTCAAATAATTACCGTATTCCATAAAAGATGGATGAACTTTTACAAGTCTAGTGGGAGAAATCACATCCATAAACACTATTGCTAAAATGTCGCAAGACAAATGATTGAAAGATCACTTATGAAGTGACATCGCTGTTTAAATTATATTGGAAAGAACACATGAAGAAACTCCATGTTGATGGATTTTTAGAGTCTTTGATTTTGATCAATTGACGCTTGTGAGACTTTCCTCGAGATAATTAAAACTCCGTTCATAGGCCAAAGAGGAATGGATGACTAGCTTATTGGAAATTGTACATGCAGATGTGCATAGTCCATTATGTGTATCCATATGCGATGGATCTTTTTGCTTCATATGCTTTCTCCATAAATTTGAGTGAATATATTTATATATTTACTTAATAAGGAAGAAGTGTGAAATATTTGAAAATTGTTCAAAGACTTTCAAGATGAAGTGAAAAAATCATTGTAACAAGAAAATAAAGAGTTTATGATTCGATCATAAAGGAAAATATTTGAGTTACATGTTTAGCAAAACACCTAAGATTTGCGGAATTGTTCCATGATTTGTGTTTTCCCGATAAACCATTGGAGTATGGCATATTCGAGAGATGAAATCAAACCATGTTTGACATGGTAAGATCAAAGGTGTCATTTATAAAACTGCCATTATGTTTTAAGGATTGAAGCTTTAGAGACTACCGCTTTTACACTGAAAAGAGCACCATCGTGATCCGTTGAAATGACACCATATGAGTTATGGTTTGGGATAAAACCCGAATTGTCTTTTCTTAAATTTTGGTATGCTATGCATAAGTAAAATGTTTACAACCAAAGTCGGATAAGCATGTCTTTGTAGGTTATCCCAAAGAATTTGTTAGGAATTTCTCCATAACACCGAGGACAAAAGAGTTTGGTACTTGGATTGTCAAGTTTCTTGAGAAGGCATTTTTCGCGAAAAGTTAAGTGGGAGGACAATAGAACTTTGATAAGGTTGTTGAACCTTAGCTATATGTGCTAAGTAGCGCAGCGCCGGAAAGTGTCCCGGTGGCGGCCACAATGCTCATGGCTCCAGTGATTACAAAGGTTGTTCTCTTGGAGATTAGAGTTCCTATTGAACCGTGTGGGTCGGTAAGAATCAAATAGTGTGATTTGATAAGCAAGTCGTTATTGTTTTGACAATGATGAATTGACTACATGCAAAGAAGCGATGATGGGCCCTGACTCCATAAAATGACTAGAAGTTATAGAATCCGTGATAGTATCCATACACGAGAAATCAAGTTTCTGAACTTGGAAGACCCTTCGGAAAGGCATGAAGTCTATCGGTCATGTTTGGATCTATAAAGAAATAGACATGGATGTTTAACATCTATGAAATAGTCGACATGTCGGAAAGAACTTTACGACAATGTTCAAGGAGTTGACTATGACACGATTTGATCTTTCATAGCGATATTTAGTCTTGACGGATTAATGTAGCAACCACTACATATAATTTGATGTATGGTAGTTGAACAAACAAAACAATGTTCTTCTAATAGAATGGTTACCTAGGACATGTACAAGACATGTTATAAAGGGTTTTGTTAATTCAAAGGGTGCTAAAGGGGCATGCAAACTTCGATAGTTGAAGTAAGCATAGCGGAGTTGGAAGCTTCAGCATGATAAAACTGTTAAAATAGTTTAAATTCATTGGAGACGATGAAGATGCTTGCATTTGCAAGAAATTAAGTGGGAGCGCTGAGACATATTTCTAATACATTATGTAGAGAACATATTGTTGATTGGAAATGATGTATCTTGTATTGACACAAGTTAAGAGTTTCATTAAAATAAGATTTCGATGAAAGACTTGGGAAAACTCGGAATATTTGGCATCAATATCTATATGGATAGATTGAGGCGCTAATATGGTTGTGCCAGACATACATATATGAGATATTGAAAGGGTTCAATATGGAAACAACAAGAAAGGTTCTTGGTGCATGGAAAGGATTGTATCAAGATTCAAGTGTTTCAACACTTGGTGAGTAAAATCACATGAAGATTTTGATCGATTATACCATGATATGTATATATCCAGAATGTCCTATGCTCTAAATGTTATGAGCACATACCAGAATGATTCATAAGATGATCATTGGATAGTAGTAAAGATATTCTTATGAGCTTTGGAAGAACTAAGAATATATCATGTATAAGTGAAAAAATAGTTAAAGGTAGTTCATTGTAAAGTGTTACATTGATACTAGTTTTGTCACAAGATACAAATTAAATTTATATCAATTTATACTATGGGTGGCACAATGTAATGGAAAGGATGTTCCATGATGGATTTGGATGAGTTCCAAAGTTGAGACATTGTGACGGATACTACAATGAAAGGCTAAGTATATGACTGCTATAGTAGCAGCAAAGGAGGGCATTTGTGTTAAGTAGTTTGTTATCAAACTAGGTGTGGTTCAAATTGGGCTAATACTATGAAGATATATTGTATGAAAATAATATCAACATATTTTAACCCAAACGAACTAAAGGTCTCACCAAAGGACCAAATTTATACAATGCCATCTCATTTGAAGATGAGTGATGCGTAGAGACGCAAAGACATGCAAATACACACGGACCTGAAACTGTCAGATCAGGAGATTATGTTAACCACTAGCAATCGTGTATATGCAACACCAGAAAGCCATAGGTGTTCAATACGCAAAGTTTTTCAAACTAGATTATTGACTCTAGTGCAAGTGGGAGACTAAAGGGAATATGCCCGAGAGGCCAAAATAAAGTGGTTATTATCTTATTCCATGTTTATGATAAATGTTTATTTTGCATGCTATAATTGTATTAATTGGAAACGTTAATACATGTGTGTTTAATAAACAAAATACAAAGTTCCTAGTAATGCCTCTCATATAAACTAGCTCGTTGATTAACACGATGATCAAGGTTTCCTGATCATGGACATTGGATGTTGTTAATAACGAGGTCACAACATTGGTGGAATGATGTGATGAACATTCATCCGAAGTATAGCATTACAATCAAATTCATTATGTTTATATTGCTATAACATCATACGAAGTAATCTTAGTCCTTAGACCATGAGATCATGTTAATTGCTAACACCAGAAGAGTATCTTGATAACACCAAACGTCACACCGTAACAGGGTGACTATAAAGGTGGGTTCCGTACTACGAAGGTGTTATGTTGAGGCTCATGGATCAAGAGTGGAATTTGTCAATCCCGATGACGAATAGATATACTCTGGGCCCTCTCGGTGACATCACATTAAGATAGCTTGCAAGCAAGTGATGTGATCACTAGAATGTTATATCACGGGAACGAGAAAAGAGTGCATGTCAGTAACGAGATCAAACTAGGTATTTGGATGCCAATGATCGAATATCGGACATGTAATATATCGCGAGACAAATGGATTTAGTTATGACGTTAAAATTTCACACGATCACAAGAGTCATCATTGAATATGTGGGAGTCAGTACGGATCTCCAGGTCCCGTTGCTGATTATTGACCGGAGAGGGGTCTCGATCATGTCTGCATTATTCATGAACTGTAGGGTGACACACTTAAGGGATACTGACACCATTTGGAGCAAATATGTTTTAGATAAAGATTTAAGGAAGCGCTGGAATTATTTCAATAGACACCGAAACTGTTTTGGGTGAAATTGCTGAAATTGGTTCTGCATGTAATATTGAAATGTTGTAGGGGGTATTATGTGAATGTTTGTTAATTAAAGTAATTAACAAAATTCTGAATAAAATTAATAAAATAGTTTTATTAAATGAGAGAGCATTAAATTTGGTGAAATTTAATGCATTTAAAGTGGAGACTTTAAAAGAGAATGTGAAGGCGCAAATTTATGTGGAGGGAGTTACCACTACATGAATGAGAAGGTGAGGGGTCACCCCATGGGGCGCCGGCCATGGGGGAGGGGTACCCCCCTCCTCCTATAAAAGGCCCCCCTCACACCCCTTCTTCCTTACACCTCCTCGTGAAGGATCTCTCTCCCCCTATAGTATTATTCCCCCATGGTCTCGGATTAGCGTGATACAGGTTCCTGGTGGCTTTATCTGGAAAGGAGTTGCTGCTTCCGCTTCTTTGCTGGAGCGAGGGACGGAGGTTGTCGGGGTACCGGACGTGTGTGCGATCACGGATGCACCGATGCTTTGTGGTGCTGGACTTGCTGGAGCTGGATCTGAAGGACGTGCTGGAGACAGACCTGTTGGACTTCATCACGATCTTGAGATCGGCAAGTGTACAACTACATCATCCACGAGTTCCAACTTGTTAACAAAGCTTTGTTGTCTTCGAGGGTAAGTTCTCTATGGATGTATATCCACCCGTTGCTTGTATCTAGTAGATAGATCTTGGCGTATAGTTCCCATCGTAGGATTTTTTTTGTTTTCTATGCTGTGAACCCAACAGTTTTCATATCCACAACCCTGTTGTGGTCAAGTCAAAGTCATAGTTCACTTCACAAGTCATTTTGAAAACATCTGACGACGGAATAGTATGGCCACTCCAACTGTCCATGACCGCGGACGCGGCTATTCGAATAGTTTGACACTCTGCAGAGGTGGTACACTTTCAACACAAAATTCGATACATCCGTCAGGGATAACCCTGAATCATCATACTTAGTATGCGGATAATCAATCATAACCTTTCCTTTACACACTCTAGTATAGGCACCTCCCCTATGAGCTTGGCCTCCCAGCCATGGACATCTGCCATCCTGGGCACTGCATAGGTGGACATCATCAAGAGGTAGCCTCATCTCAAACCTCTTCCGTGAGGGAATCCATACTAATGCATATAAAGTTCCGGCTATGCCCTACCCAATTCGGGTATTGTGGTTGTAGGGTAAAATTGGAATGGTATCGCATCCGAACCCAACCATCAGTTTTTATAAAGGGGCTAAGGGTCATGCCTCAACATTTTCATTATCAAATCCATTTGTGTTTCTGAACACATGTCAAAACATTTCAATAGAATGAAGCATCATTCCAAGGTTTTCATAATCATTTTCACCAAGTATTCCCATCTAAAGTGATCAATTTTTATGCTTATCACTAGCCACTAAGTTAAGAGTGTTCACTAATGAGAGGTGCTAATCTTCAATCTCATGCCATAGAATGACATCTAAGTATATGCCTAGTTTTATACTTTTTATGCTATCTATACTACTTTCCAATACTCACAAAGAACTAACTAAAAGTAAAGACTTTGGTTAAGTAAAAAGAGTAAAACTTGCAAGTAAAAGTTGGGATTGGTATAATCAAAGGTATATAACCAAAGCATTCCTAATGCATTTTGCTTAAGTTATCAAGTGGGCAAGGGTTAACTTGCATAGGTATAATACTTGCAAGTGTTAGCTTGCCTTGAGTAGACCAGTGATTGAAGTTTTCCTCTTCTTCTTTTGGGTAGAACTCCTCCTCCTTGTATTCGGGGTCGGTACTATCGTCTATAAATAAATACGGGGTACACAATCACCAAAGAATACTTAACTAGCTCTATTTAGCACACTAGGGCTCACACTTGATGATCTAGCATCATCACAATCATCACATGAAATAAAGAACTAGTTTTATTTATCTTATTTGAGAAAAGTAATCTCTACTCATTGAAATTAATTAAGGTTTAATATTCTCCAATTAAAATATGGGATCATGTGGACACATGTCATCACCACATATTCTAATACATGGGAATGTGATTTAAAGTGTTGATCATATTTTATAAAGTTTAAGGTTATCATTTAGTAGATTTAAAGTGACTAGAAATATCCTAATAGCATTCTTTTGGTACTAGTCCAATGTCACTGCATGCAAACCTAAATATTTTTACATATTCAGATAGATCTTATCAAATGTGATTTTTGAGAGTTGGAATCAACTCAAAATCTATTATAGTTGATTTTTGAAAAATGTTTGAAGCTGCAAAAGTCTTTGTCTTAGTATTTTTACTAAAGATTATCTCTAACACCAAATGATTTAAATCCAACGGTCTTGGATAAATAATTTAAATATCTTTCTAACAAAATTTGAATCATGCAATTTGGTTTAGTGAAACTCTCTGAATTCATTTTTGAATCTGTGGACAGAATAGGGTTTTACCTAAATTGGAAAATCAATATTTGAATTCCCTGGGCTGCGCGGGAAAGTTAAACGGGCTGGCCCAACTGCACCGCATAGCACACCGCGCTACTGACATAGGGGGTCCACTCATCAGCGACTGCATCTAAGCGAAACGGTATCGACGCATCTGAGTCGTGCGATCTAATTCTAATCCAACGGCTGGGAGTCGTCGTCAATGACGAACTACTCCGGCGAGGAACTAAACCTAACGTGGCGGTGGGGGTCTGGCTATGCTCACCTAGGCTCCATCTAGGGTCGGTGACGGGGGCGATCGACGTGGTAGACGATGGTGGTTCGAGGCACGGTCACAGTAGGTCTTGGGGTGGTCGAAATCAACGACGCCCTTCTCTCCCAGTAGCGGCGGGCTCCGGCCAAATTCCGGCAAGAGAGAGCTTGCCTTGCTCCAGGAAGAAGTGGGGGAGGATCAGTGAGGAGTGCTAAGTGCTGGGGTGTGGAGAAATGAGGCAGGGGAGGCCTCCTTTTATACTGCAGCGAGGAGACCTAACGGTGTGGGTGCGAGCTCGTCGGTGACGATGCTATCAGCATGACGGAGGCTAGTGGATGGTGCGTGGGTCCCTGGTGGTTCTCACGGGCGTAATGGCGAGGCATGGGGCAGTGTGGTTTGGTCAGGAGCGTGCGGTGCTCCGCGCGGATGTAGAGGTGTTTGCGACGGCGTGCGGCAGCTGCAGGTCACGCGGCGGCGAACGGGGTTGTCTGCGGGGTTGGGGTGATCATGGCGAGCTAGTGGACACGAGGTGGGGGTGAGGCGCGGTCGGTGCGAGCTGGTCAGGTGTGGCGAGCTGGCGCGCTCTGGACATGGTGCAGAGGCATAGGGCGCGGCGGTTCTAGGGTGGTCTAGGGCTCTTCTGTGGTCGAGGCTTGGACATGGGGTGGCGGTGGAGAAAGGCGTGTCTAGTGTGTGTTGTGGGAGAGGGCGGCGTGGTTCCTGGAGCACTGTCCGCTGTCGGCCGGCAACGACCAAGGATGGGCGGCGCTCCACTATGCATAACGGCCAAAGGGGGGTTGGTCTGGTGCTTGGTTAGGCTCAGGGGAGACAGGGGGTTAAGAGGGGACACTGAGGTGGGAGATCACTTCTCCAAAACAGTGATGTTAGGCAGTAATCGTTCTGTGTCTGCAAGGTGTTTATGGTAATGGCCGCGAGAAATGTACTTTAGAATTTTTGAATGAATTTTTTTGAGTGATCTTAACTTAAGCTTGAGAGTCTATGTTTGCTTGGAGAGGTCAAGTGGAATCTTAACATATGAACTAGATACAATTTTCAACTGTCCAGTAAATTGATTTGAAAGATGTTTTTGTAAGTTTGTAAAGTGGGCCTTGATACACTTTTACTTGGTCTAGCAAGGGGTGAAAAGAAGTGGAAATGTTTCCGTTGAAATTTCTTTTCTAGGAACACACAAAGTGACCTAGTGGTTAACTTTGGCCAAAATGACCATTTGCTTTATTTATTCATATTTTGTTTGTAATTGGCCTAGATGATGTAGCATTCACCTTTAAACCATTTCACATCATTTGTAGCAATCAAGCATGGCATTTTCAATCAATCACACATTGATGCAAACTAACATGCATTCATATTCCTATTAGTAATAAAAGTTTTTGTTAACCCTAAATTGGGTGATTAGAATTTGATAAACTTGATTAAAAGTTTTGGGGTGTTACAAACCTTCCCTCCTTAAACAAAATCTCGTCCCGAGATTTAAGAAAAACTAGGAACTAAAGAGATCTAGAAACTTAGTCCTAATGTAATCTTCTCGCTCCCAGACAGCTTCTTCTTCAGTATGGTTGCTCCATTGTATCTTGAGAAACTTGATACTCCGGGTCCTGGTGGTTCTGAAAGCTTCCTCCAAAATACGGATGGGCACTTCACGATACATCATATCCTTGTTGATATCTATGGCTCGGTGATCGATGTTCTTGAACACTTCGGTCTTCTCCAGAACTTCTAGGCATTTGCGAAGTAATGAGATATGGAACACATCATGGATGGCTGACATCTCCTCTGGCATTTCCAGTTGATATGATACTTCTCCTCTGCGATTCAAAATCTTAAAGGGTCCAATATATTTGGGGGCTAACTTTCCCTTCAGTTGAAAACGTTGCATTCCCTGCAAAGGCGACACTTTGAGATACACAAAATCTCCGACATTGAAGGTCAGGTCTCTACGTCTCTTGTCAGCATAACTCTTCTATCTAGATTGGGCGGTCTTGAGGTGGACTTTGTGAACCTTCTCTTCAGCTTCTCGTAGGATGTCGGGTCCAAAAATCTAACTCTCTCCTACTTGCGACGAATTCAAGGGGGTACGACACTTCCTTCCATACAGAAATTCAAATGGGGCCATCTGCACACTGGCTTGATAACTGTTGTTGTATGAGAATTCTGCAAAAGGCAGACAATGTTCCCATTTTGATCCATACTCTAGAACACAAGCTCTCAACATATCTTCTAAGATTTGGTTGACTCTTTTAGTTTGTCCATCGGTTTGCGGGTGATAAG
This sequence comes from Avena insularis, assembly GCA_023614405.1. Lineage (NCBI taxonomy): Eukaryota > Viridiplantae > Streptophyta > Magnoliopsida > Poales > Poaceae > Avena > Avena insularis. The sequence continues at coordinate 72,090,623 of CM042692.1, read as the reverse complement.
CTGTGCTAAAATTCAATTTGGTTCCTAATCCTTCTTGGACTTTCTGCCAAAATCTTGAGGTAAATTGGGTTCCTCGATCCGACACTATGGTCTTGGGGGTTCCATGCAAACTGACGATCCTAGCAATGTACAACTCTGCTAGCTTCGAACTCTGGCAGGTTGTCTTGACAGGTATAAAATGGGCTACCTTGGACAGTCTATCCACTATGACCCAAATAGAGTCATTTCCCCTACTAGAAGTAGGCAAACCGGTGATAAAGTCCATTCCGACAGAATTCCATTTCCATTCCGGAATCTGCAATGGTTGCAAAATTCCTGTGGGTCTCTGATGTTCCGCTTTGACTCGCTGACAGATATTACACTTAGCTATGTAGCTTCCGATTTCTCTCTTCATCTTGTGCCACCAAAATTGCTCCTTCAAATCCTGATACATCTTCGTTCCTCCGGGGTGGATAGAATAAAGAGTATCATGAGCTTCCTGCATGATAACTTGCTCCAGCTCCGAATCTGCTGGCACACAGATACGTCCTTTGTACCACAAAACTCCTTCTTCATCTTCGGTGAATCCGGGTACCTTCCCTGTACCAATACAATGTTTGATTCTATCGATACTTACATTTCCCTTCTGCGCTTCCTTGATCTGATTGATCAACGTGGGTTGAAGTTCAATGGTAGATAAAAATCCTTTGCTAACCATCTTCATTCTAAACTGCTTCAACTCTTCATGCAAACTTGGCTGGGCTTCTTTGATCATGGTGTTTAATCTACACGGCAATCTGCTAAGAGCATCCGCTACCACATTGGCTTTGCCCGGGTGATAGTGAATGTCAAGGTCATAATCCTTGATTAACTCTATCCATCTCATTTTCCTTATATTCAGCTCCTTCTAAGTGAAAATATACTTTAGTCTCTTGTGATTTGAATAAATCTCATAGCGGTTACCCATCAGGTAATGACGCCATGTCTTCAATGCTAACACTACGACTGCTAGTTCAAGATCATGGGTAGGGTAGTTTTGCTCATGCTGCTTCAGTTGTCTTGACAAATATGCTATGACTTTGCCTTCTTGCATCAACACACATCCGAGACCAATCTTGGATGCATCACAATACACATCAAAAGGCTTCTTGATATCTGGCAAAATAAGAATTAGGGATGAAATCAATCTCTTCTTGAGCTCTTGAAAACTTGCTTCACATTTGTCGGTCCATTCAAACTTTCTATCTTTATTCTACAATTGGGTCATCGGTCTTGCGATGCTCGAAAATCCTTCAACAAACTTGCAGTAATATCCCACTAATCCGAGAAATGCACGGACTTGGGATTGAGTGGTTGGGGCTTCCCATTCTTCAACATCTTTGATCTTGGCGGGATCAACAGCGACTCCTTCTTCCGACACAATATGTCCTAGGAATCCTACTTCCTTCAACCAGAATTCACATTTGATAAACTTGGCATACAACTGATGCTCTTTCAGGGTTTCAAGGATGGTTCTCAGGTGTAGCTCATGGTCTTCTTCTGACTTTGAATAGATTAGAATATTGTCGATAAAAACAACGACAAACTTATCCAGGAAATTCATAAAAATCTTATTCATGAGATTCATGAAATAAGCGGGGGGCATTGGTTAATCCAAAAGACATGCCCATATACTTAGCCAATCCATATCTGGTGGTAAAGGTGGTCTTTGCAATATCCGTTGCACGAATCTTGAGTTTGTGATAACCAGTTCTAAGATCAATCTTAGAGAAAACTCTAGCACCAGTCAACTGATCAAACAGATCCTCTATCTTTGGCAGTGGGTACTTGTTCTTGATGGTGACATCATTCAGCTTCCGGTAATCCGTACACAAATAGTTACCTCCATCTTTCTTATCCACAAATAGAACAGGCGATCTCCATGGCGATGCGCTTGGTTGAATCAAACCTTTCTCCAACATGGCATCCAGTTGCTTCTTCAGCTCCACTAATTCAGATGGGTTCATACTATAAGGTCTCTGAGCTATGGGTCCAGTTCCAGGAATTAGTTCAATAATGAACTCGATATCCCGATCTGGGGGCATACCGGGCAATTCATCCGGGAATACGTCGGGGTATTCACAGACTACTCTGACTTGGTCTATGGTTAGTTGGGCTAGACTCTTGTTGCATTTGAACTGACGGGGCAAGGTTTCAGATACATGGTCTATTGATACTCCAGAGCCACTAGTCATGGTTATGGCTTTCTTGGCACAGTCGATCAATCCTTTATGTTTCGACATCCAATCCATTCCTAGTACTACTTCAAAACCTTTGGTTCCAAGTACTATTAGATTGGCATAAAAATCTATCCCATGGATTCTGATAGGTACATCCTTGCAAAATTTTCTAGCTTTGGTGGTTGAACCAGGTATTTGAACTATCATAACATGCTTCAATTTTGTTGGTTGAATCTTACTAGTGCATGCAAATTCTTCTATAACAAACGAGTGCGATGCTCCAGAATCAAACAACACCCTTGCAAGTACTGAGTTAACAGAAAACATACCTAGCACGACATCGAGCACTTCCTGAGCTTCTTCAGCATTCATGTGGAACAGACGGCCGTTGCAGTTGAGAAAATTCCCTGGGGCAAATCTCCTTCCAGGCTGAACATGGCACTGCTGCTGAGCTAGGGCATTCACATTGGTTGCTACTGCAAGCTTCTTGGGGCACTCGTTGGAGTAGTGACCCTTGACTCCACATTTAAAGCAAGTAATCTGGGACTTGTCTTTGGCTGCAACAGGCACAACATTGCTTCCCGTCCTTGGGGCAGTATTGTTGTAGTTGTTGTTGGACTTGGGCGGTGCACGGTTGAAGTTGTTGGAGTTGCCGGGGTTGTTGTTATGGTTTACTCCAGACTTTAGGTTTCCTCCGCTACGATTGGGATAGCTTGGACGGGACACCGGGGGTATGTTGTTTCTTGGGGCATATCCTGCAAACGGATTGGGGCGATACTTCTGGGTATTGTGGGACCTAGTATGGTGCATCATCCTGCGCTTGCGGTTGTCATTGGCTTAGTTGATCTTCCCTTCCATCTGGATGGCAGAGTCTACAAGCTCTTCTAGATCTCCAAAACGGATGTTGACTAACATAGTTTGCATTTCATCATGCAATCCATTCAGGAACCTTTCCTTCTTCTTGGCTTCAGTGTTGATCTCATCAGGGGCATATCTAGCTAGGGACAAAAATTTGTCATGGTATTCAACTACCGCCATCCTTTCTTGCTTCAGTTCCCTAAATTCATCTCTCATTCTGGTGACTAAACCTTGTGGCACATGGGTGCGACTGAACTTGATCTTGAATGCTTCCCAAGTCATCATCTGACTGTCATTCATGGTACGGGTGCTATTCCACCATGCTCTTGCATCTCCTGCCAGATAGTGGGTGGCAAATAGTACCTTCTCATTGGCTTCAACTCCTGTGACCTCCAAATTATTCTCCATGGTTTGCAGCCAGTCATCAGGATCTAAGGGATCCTCAGATTTGCTAAAGATAGGGGGATTGGTATTCTAGAAGTTCTTAAGCTTGGATCCATGATGATCTTGGTTTCCATGGCCTTGATTATTGTGGGCCATCTGAGCTATCTGTTGAAGAGTGGCTAGGTTGGCTTGGCATTCGGGTCTATTAGCTTTACGATCGAAAACTAGCATTTGCAGAATCTGCAACATCGGGTCCTGTGATGAGCTGCTTCCTCCGGGGTTTCCACGAGTCATGTGAAGATTGAGATAGATAATGAGATAAGAGGGAAATTTCTAAGGTTCATGGTTTTGTTTTTCAAAACCTTTAATCTTTGAGTTTGACTCAGGTTTTGCAAACTAACTTCTTCTTCTGATTCATTCATTCATTCAAGCACACAATACAACACACACCACAAACAAATGGAAAACAGATGGTTTTAAGAACCATTCTGTGAAACTACGATATAGTGGGACCGATACAACTCATTCCTATGGTAGTGATCAAGTGCATCTAATCATCATCAATGAAGTCGGAATCATCATCATCAGTGTAGAAATCCATGGCATCCTCCTCCAGGTAGTCGTTGTCATCACTGAGGTAAGATTGAAGATCTCCCTGGATGTCTTCACCTTCTTCCTCCTCCTTTGCTTCAAGCTAGACTTCATGTTCATGGATGGTCTTCTCGAGAGCGGCCACCTTCTTGCGAAGATGATTGATGGTGCGATACTTCTTGTCGTGCTGACGATGAAGTGATTGGTGCTCCTTGGCGAGAATGGCGAGAGTCTGTTCCTTCTTGACGGCAATGGCAAGGTTGTGGTTAGCATAGGCTCGGGCATTGTCCAATTCCTTCTGCCTATCATATAGCATGAAGTCAAGATTTTCCACCTAGCGCTTCACCTCCAGGTGACTTGGCATCTCCAATGGCATTCCCATAGAATCACGCCTTGCGAAGTGAGCAAAGCGAGTTCCCTGGATCAAGTTGATGTTTTGCCTACACAGACGGGCAAGAGCTTCATGCATATCCCTGGCTAATCCATCTAACCAGTTGTTCTCTCGCAAGGTGAATTGGATCTTCTCAGAAGTAGGTGCTTCCATTCTGCCTCTGAGATCTGTAACTATCAGCCATTGTAGATCTCCTCCTACGTGATCGTTGAGTTGGACACCGAAGAATTCCGGATGCGGGCGCTCAAGGTACTCAGACCGTGCATCGAGATCCCTCTCAAAGATCAGCTGGCCTCCGTTGCCCAACTGGTAGAACTTGCAATACTGTACTTCCATCTATAAGAATTTAGGATGAGTAAGTTAGTGTCGTGATCAAGCGTGTCAAATTTTATGTAGTAATGTAAGAATTTTTTAGGAACATGATTTTTTTGAAAGAATCAAGGATAAGAGTGGGAATAGGTTTTTATAAATACTCACTTCTTTTGTTTTGAAACTAAGTTTTTGTTCGGACGTCCATTCTAACTAGGGTCTCCTATTGTCAGGATGGCTCTGATACCAACTTGTCAACACCCGGATTTTTAATCCCAGATGCCTATTATGCCATACATCGCAATCCCAGGATTACCATTTTTGCGAGACATAACAGATTGGATATCACAGTACATCATCCAGTACAAACCATAATAAGGTCTTACACAAATAAGGGATCTCATGATCCAGTCTTAATACAAACAAGCAGCGGAATAATAAGCGTAGCAGTGGGCTCCATCTTTAGGGTCACAGGCAATGCTGACGATGGGAGATGATCCTAGTTGTCGTAGACATCCCGCTGCCCATCATCCTGATAGTCCTCCTCATAGTCTGGCCACGGGAATAGCCAGGGACAAAGCCATGAGTACTCTTTAAGTACTCGCAAACTATCACTAACAAGTAAGGTAGTTCTAGTAGGAATCTTGAGCTCTAGGTTTATTTCCAAAAAGCCATATTTACCTGAACTGAGTTTAGAAGTGAAGAAAACTAAATTAACATTCTAAATCACTTAAGTGGGAACCTAGTTTTCATATCCACAACCCTATTGTGGTCAACTCAAAGTCATAGTTCACTTCACAAGTCATTTTTCAAAACATCTGACGACGGAACAGTATGGCCACTCCAACTGTCCATGACCACGGACGCGGCTATTCGAATAGTTTGACACTCTACAAAGGTGGTACACTTTCACCACAAAATTCGATACATCCATCAGGGATAACCCTAAATCATCATACTTAGTATGAGGATAATCAATCATAACCTTTCCTTTAGACACTCTAGTATAGGCACCTCTCCTATGAGCTTAGCCTCCCAGCCATGGCCATCTACCATCCTGGGCACTGCATAGGTGGACATCATCAAGAGGTAGCCTCGGCTCAAACCTCTTCCGCAAGGGAACCCATACTAATGCATATAAACTTCCAGCTAAGCCCTACCCAATTCGGGTATTGTGGTTGTACGGTAAAATTGGAATGGTATCGCATCTGAACCCAACCATTAGTTTTTATAAAGGGGTTAAGCCTCATGCCTCAACTTTTTCATCATCAAATCCATTTGTGTTTCTCAACACATGTCAAAACATTTCAATAGAGTGAAGCATCATTCCAAGGTTTTCATAATCATTTTCACCAAGTATTCCCATCTAAAGTGATCAAGTTTTATGCTTAGCACTAGCCACTAAGTTAAGAGTGTTCACTAATGAGGGGTGCTAATCTTCAATCTCATTCCATAGAATGACATCTAAGTATAGGCCTAGTTTTATACTCTTTATGCTATCTATACTACTTTCCAATACTCACAAAGCACTATCTAAAAGTAAAGACTTTGGTAAAGTAAAAAGAGTAAAGCTTGCAAGTAAAACTTGGGATTGGTATAATCAAAGGTATATAACCAAAGGCATGCCTAATGCATTTTGCTTAAGTTATCAAGTGGGCAAGGGTTAACTTGCATAGGTATAATACTTGCAAGTGTTAGCTTGCCTTGAGTAGAGCATGTGGTTGAAGTTTTCCTCTTCTTCTTCTGGGTGGATCTCCTCCTCCTTGTATCTGTGGTCGGTTCTATCGTCTATAACTAAATACGGGGTACACAATCACCAAACAATACTTAGCTAGCTCTATTTAGCACACTAAGGCTCACACTTGATGATCTAGCATCATCACAATCATCACATGAAATAAAGTACTAGTTTTATTTATCTTATTTGAGAAAAGTATTCTCTACTCATTGAAATTAATTAAGATTTAATATTCTCCAATTAAAATATGGGATCATGTGGACACATGTCATCACCACATATTCTAATACATGGGAATGTGATTTAAAGTGTTGATCATATTTTATTAAGTTAAGGTTATCATTAGTAGATTTAAAGTGACTAGAAATGCCCTAATAGCATTCTTTTGGTACTAGTCCAATGCCACTGCATGCAAACCTAAATATTTTTACATATTCTGATACATTTTATTGAATATGATTTTTGAGAGTTGGAATCAACTCAAAAGCTATTATGGTTGATTTTTGAAAAATGTTTGAAGCTGGAAACGTCTTTGTCTTAGTATTTTTACTAAAGATTATCTCTAAGTCCAAATGATTTAAATCCAACGGGATTGGATAGATAATTTAAATATCTTTCTAAAAAAATTTGAATCATGCAATTTGGTTCAGTGAAACTCTCTGAATTGATTTTTGAATCTGTGGACATAATAGGGTTTTAACTAAATTGGAAAATCAATATTTAAATTCTCCGGGCTGCGTGGGAAAGTTAAACGGGCCGGCCCAACTGCCTGCACAGCACAACGGGCTGCTGACAGAGGGGGTCCACTCGTCAGTGACTGCATCTAAGTGAAACGGTATCGACGCATCTGAGCCTTGCGATCTAATTATAATCCAACAGCTGGGAGTCGTCGTCGACGACGAACTACTCCGGTGAGGAAATAAACCTAACGCGGCGGTGGGGGTCTGGCTAGGCTCACCTAGGCTCCAGCTAGGGTCGGCGACGGGGGCGATAGACGTGGTAGACGATGGCGGTTCGAGGCGTGGTCACGGCAGGTCTTGGGGTGGTCGAAATCAACAGCGCCCTTCTCCCCCAACAGCGGCGGGCACCAGCCAAATTCCGGCAAGAGAGAGCTCGCCTTGCTCTGGAAGAAGTGGGGGAGGATTAGTGATGAGTGGTGAGTTCTAGGGTGTGGAGAAATGAGGCAGCGGAGGCCTCCTTTTATACTACGGCAAGGGGACCGAACGGTGTGGGTGCGAGCTCGTCGGTGACGAAGCTACAGGCTTCTATCAACATGGCGGAGGCTAGTGGATGGTGCGTGGTTCCCTGGTAGTTGTCATGGGCGTAATGTCGAGGTGTGGGGCGGTCTGATTTGGTCGGGAGCGTGCGGTGCTCCGCACGAATGCAGAGGTGTTTGCGGCAGCGTGCGGCAGCTATGGGTCGCGCGGCGGCGAACAGGGTTGTCTTCGGGGTTGGGGTGATCATGGTGAGCTAGTGCACGTGAGGCGCGGTCGGTGCGAGCTGGTCGGGCGCAGAGAGCTAGCGCGATCTGGACATGGTGCAGAGGCATAGGGCCCGGTGGTTCTAGAGTGGTCCAGGGCTCTTCTACGGTCGAGGCTTGGACAGGGGTGGCGGTGGAGCAAGGCATGTCTGGTGCGCGTCGTGGGAGAGGGTGGCGTGGCTCCTGGCACGCTGTCCACTGTCGGCCGGCGACAACTAAGAATGGGCGGCGCTCCACTGTGCATAACGGCCAAAGGGGGGTTGGTCTGGTGCTTGGTTAGGCTCAGGGGAGACATGGGGGTTAAGAGGGGACACTAAGGTGGGAGATTACTGCTCCAAAACAGTGATGTTAGGCAGTAATGGTTCTGTGTCTGCAAGGTGTTTGTGGTAATGGCCGCAAGAAATATACTATGGAATTTTTGACTCAAAGTTTTTGAGTGATCTTAACTTAAGCTTGAGAGTCTATGTTTGCTTGGAGAGGTCAAGTGGAATTGGTTTGATAGGTTTTTGAAAAAGTGGGATCTTAACATATGAACTAGATTCAATTTTCAACTGTCCATTAAATTGATTTGAAAGATGTTTTTGTAAGTTTGTAAAGTGGGCCTTGATACACTTTTACTTGGTCTAGCAAGGAGTGAAAAGAAGTGGAAATGTTTCTATTAAAATTTCTCTTCTAGGAACACACAAAGTGACCTAGTGGTTAACTTTGGCCAAAATGACCATTTTCTTTATTTATTCATATTTGATTTCTTTTTCTTTTGATTTTGTTTGTAATTTGCCTAGCTGATGTAGCATTCACCTTTAAACCATTTCACATCATTTATAGTAATCAAGCATGGCATTTTCAATCAATCACACATTAATGAAAACTAACATGCATTCATATTCCTATTATTAATAAAAGTTTTTGTTAACCCTAAATTGGGTGATTAGAATTTGATAAACTTGATTAAAAGTTTTGGGGTGTTACAATGAGCGACGACACCCGCTCATGTGCATCTTTGAGAAAGCATCTCCACGGGGATCCCCATTCAATTAGCCCACCAATTTCACTCTTCAATTTGCCAAGAAATCCCTCCCGTGCGATTAGAATCGCAGATCCCACTTAATTAGCCCACAATCAATCTTGTTTCATTGCTGCTCGCTGATTCCTTGGTGACGCTATACAACAGCGATTGTATATAAACAGGTCGGGCTAGTTGTAACGCAGCAGTGTGGGACTAAATCGTGAACTGTACCAGGTTTACATGATGCTAGATAAAATAAGCCAACCCATGGTATAATGGCAGCCCACATATCGAACGTGAGATATTTTTTTTGATAGCCCAGCGTGAGATCTCCCGTTTTGGTCCGATCGGGAGTGGGGACATTGGCGAGAGAGGTGGAGTGCTGGTGCCGATGGCTCTCTTTTTTTTGACGTACCGCTCCATTTTTTTTAACCGGTGGCATGTTAGTACATGTTTTGGTGGGAGGGCAAAAAGTTTCAGAAAAGTGTTGGACCGGAAGAAATAATCCGTCCTTTATAGATAAATTAGGTGTAGGTATTAGGTATTAGGTATTAGGTATAGGTATATGTATTAGGTATTAGGTATTAGGTATAGGTATAGGTATAGATATAGACTTACTGATTACCGATGGCGCTGGTGGGATTATATACTTTGGTGGGAGGGCAAAAGAGTCTAAAAAGTGTTGGACCGGGAGAAACAATCCGTCCTTTATTATTAGGTATAGATGAAATACATATTGTGATGCAAAAGTTTGGATATCAACAAAAGCAGTTTCATGAGAAATATTATAAACGGCTAATGGCTCAAGAAAATAACATAAAAGAGCTAAGTGAAGTTTTTGATGACTTAGGACATGCCACGAGGAATTTGGATAAATATTTGAGTATGGTTAAAACTCAATGTGATCAGATAGTCCAAACTCAAGCTCTTATATTAGATCAAGGTAATTTTAATTATAATACTGTGTCTACTAACATTGTCACTGATCTTAGAAATGAACAAGAAGAGCAAGCTATTGCCTCAAGTGAAGAACGTGCTGATAAGCAAAAACCTTCAGCAAAGAAGAAAACTAAAATAGATGTTGAACTGATGGCAAAGGTAAACGAGAAGGTAATACCCACTAGAAAGAAAATTCCTTATCGATGTTCAGTATGAACCAGATAAAGCCATTTATGATTCTGTTGCCGAAGGCCTGGGAAGCCTTCATTTAGAACTTCCTCTAACTGATGCTATTCAGGTTCCTACATATAAAAAGTTTATACGAGATATTCTTAACAGAAAAATAAGGTAACAAAGATTGTAGTAGTAATGAAAAGATTTGAAGATAAGCTGCCTGCTAAGCTTGGGGACCCAGGTGTATCAACCATCTCTTGTACAATTGGGAAAACTAATATCCTTAATGCTCTTTGTGACCTATGGGCAGGTGTTAGTGTTATGACTTATTCCCTATTCAAGAAATTGAATCTTGGAGAGTATTCTCCTTCCTCAATACTTTGCAAATGGCTGATAAGACAACTAAACAACTTGTCGGTATGATCGAAGTCGTTTTACTTAGAATTGACCAACATGTTATACCCGCTGATTTTATCATACTAGATGTTGCTGAAGATGACAAACTTCTAATCATCCTTGGAAGACCTTTTCTTAGCAATGCTAGAGCTAATGTTGATTGCTCTAGAAGTAAGATTGTTTTATATATTTATGATGAACATATTGTTTGTTATTTTCCAAAGAACCTAGAGCATTATGACAAATATGTTTCACCACCTAAGCATATCCAAGCGGCGAAAGCCATCAATGAAGGGAAGCTTGAGCTAAATGCTAATGACTTAGAGGTTGGTTGATAAGCTAACTCTCCTTAATAAAATGCTTAATGGGAGTCAACCCATTCTTAGTAGTTAAGTTTTACTCTGTTTTATTTTATTTTGTTTTATTTTTGTGTGTCTTCATAAATATTTTCAAGTTTTTAGACTTGTAGAGAACTTATACTTTCATGAAGTTTAAATAAGAGTGAAAGAAAAGCGAAATGAAGAATAAAATAGGGTTTAGACTGCGTAACAAGCAGCAGTACGGCCGGAGGTAACCGTACCACGCGCCCGTACCGTTGAAGAAAAACCAGTCGATAAGTACTTTTCAGCACAACGCTCATAACGAGCACTAGTACGGTCGGAGGTACCCATATCGCCCACCTGTACCAAACTTCGATAATTTTCTCCAACCTTACTGACGCGATAATGAGCACTAGCACGGTCGAGAGGTGCCCGTACCATGAGCCTGTACCAGACCTCCAGGTTTGATCTTAGAAGCCTAATCTTGATCCAATGGTGACGACCACCGGTACGGGCGGGACGCTCCCATACCGTCCGCCTATACTGACTACATCGCCAGGTAAAGATCGACGGCGAGGCTGGCTCATAGACAACCCCTTCTTCCTCCCTCAATCCTTCTGTATATTTCTCTCACCACCTCAAACCCTAATCCTCTAGAACCTTTGATTATTCATAGATTTCATGTTTTTGATTGGGGGAATCTTCACATCGGTAAGATTCTCATTTGATCCATGCTTTATTTTCTGAAATCCATGGTTGAATTCCTCACAATCACTATTTAGATGAGTTCATCATATTTTGAGATTATTTTTGATTCCTCACGTTAGGTGTAACACCCCGGGATCAGGGTTAAACAAATCCTAGACCTTAGCCTAACATAAGCTTAACCTAGAGCTCGGGGATATTTAGTGAGAAATCGGTAACACAACAGTAACCCTGCAACACAAAAATTATTACTGTAAGCTCATAAAAGAGTGAAAAACCAAAATAATACAAGGAGAGGTCACTGACCACAAACATCAAACAACGGAAGGAAAATTATGCTATTAAGTATAGCAAACTTAACAAATGGCCTAAGAGGCCTGAAACATAATGATGACGTCCCAGCCCATAGATTCCAGGCTGCCGGTCGGGAATCCCAAGCTACTCGTCGGTGTCGATGTCGTACCAAACTTGTTTTCTGAGGAACACTTACTCTGCTACAAAAGTATCAACAAAGCAAGGGTGAGTACAGGGTGTACTTCACAAGACTTATGGCTGGTGGGGTTATTTTGCATAAAGCCATCTTTGTTTATAAAACAAGGGGGAGAAGAAGCTCATTTAATGTGAATATTTTAAAAGGGGATAAGAGAGCGACATCTCCAAAGAATTGATCATCATCTTGATATCCACCAAAGTAATCCTCATCTCACAACTAGGATCACCCCCTTGTACTCGTGAGGAATCATCCTTAACAAACCTTAGTTGCCAAGTTTTATGATTAGGTTAAAGTTCTCTATGATCTCACGTTCATTCCCAAGTCGTCCAGAACCGTGGACACGACTTTTCGAAAAGATTTAACCCTACAGGGGTGTACAACTTTACCCACACGTACGAACCAACTCTTAGCGCCACTTGACACACTTCCTTGGTGTGCTGGGAGATGGTGATTGGACACGACCATTTTACCTTGCTTTCACCGAGACCATGAGTCACACCCTAAGGATGGTTCCGCCATAACGGGTCAAATCCCAAAGCCGGTCCCTAGAGATGTGGGCGAGGTTGGTTTCTCAGGGGCTCCATGGACCCCCAAGCAACCCCGACCACACTTACCTACCTGTTATGATGCACCTCCTTATCCTCCGCTTTCGAAAACATTTTCAATGCGTATGCCAAATGGAACGCCCGATGGCTCAAAATATATTCGAGCTTGTTGGGAACCCCAAGAGAAAGATATGATGAGCACAGCAGCAAGTTTTCCCTTAGTTATGAAACCAAGGTTATCGAACCAGTAGGAGCAAGGAAACACCTCCAAGGTGTTGTTTCCAACTTGGAATCCTGCACAACACAACCACAGAACTTTTCCCCAATTTACCGTGAGGTTGTGAATCTCACCGGTTTTGCTGAAAACAAAGGATTGAACGTGTTGTGTGGAAGGTACTAATTGCTTGCAGAAAGTAAACAGTAAACAGTAAACATATGGTAGATTGATGGTAAAAGAATGGACCGAGGTCCATAGTTCACTAGAGGTGATTCTCCTTAAGATAGATGACATGTTGGGTGAACAAATTACAGCGGGGCAATTGACAGACACCGAGAAAGCATACATGCATATACTAATCATCTTGACTCCTACGAGATTTGATTGGGCATTACAACATTATACATAGACCGTAATCCAACTGCATGTATGACTAATAATCCACCTTCAGGTTATCATCCGAACCCCCTCCAGTATTAAGTTGCAAGCAATAGATAATTGCATTAAGCAAAGTGTGTAAAGTAAACAATGCGATTGTCCCATGGACAAAGGATTGATGTTTTCTCCCTAGTAGCAACAACACATCTAGTACCTTAGAGATTCCTGTCACTTCCCCAGATTACTAATGGCATGAACCCACTATAGCTACTAACAACGGAAAGCATGCAAGATCACAAATAACATAGACATCATAGAATCAATAATCAATCTGAAATAGCATCTCAATATCCATCGGATCCCACAAACACAACATGTAAGATTACAAATAGATGATCTTGAGCATGAACGGAGCTCACAAGATCTAAACATGGTAGCACAAAGGAGGATAACCAACCATCTAGCTACTACATGGACCCGTAGTCTAGGGATGAACTACTCACGCATCACACTGGAGGAAGGCATGGTGATGAAGAAGGCCTCCAGGGTGATCTCTCCCGTCCGGCAGGGTGCCGGGAAGTGCTTCAGATCCCTCCCGATCTAGGGATGGAGATGGCAGTGGCTATAGACTCTTTCATGGAATTTTGATCGGGTACTTAGGGTTTTCATCTCGGGAGGCTTTCATGGGCGGAAGGGCAAGGTCGGTGGAGTACCAGGGGCCCACACACCCTAGTGGTGCGCCCCCAGGCCACACGACCACCAGGTGTGGCCGCCCTGGTGCGCCACTTCATCTCCCCTCCGGACTCCGTGTTGCTTCGGGTAAAATATTGACTTTGGCTTTGTCTGGTCCAATTCCGAGAAAATTTCCTTACTAGATTTTCTGAAACTAAAAAACAGCAGAAAACAGGCAACTAGCACTATGTCATCTTGTTAATAGGTTAGTTCTAGAAAATGTGTAAAAATACTCTAAAGCATGAATAAAACATAAGAAAGTAGATATAAAACAAGCATGGAACATCAAAAATTATAGATACGTTTACAACGTATCAACATCCACAAGCTTAACTCCTGCTCGTCCTCGAGTAGGTAAGTGATAAAAAAGAATAATTTTTGAGGTGACATGCACCATCACAATCTTGATCAAGGTATTTGTAAAACATTGATAACTGGGATCATAGTACTCTAACATAGACATGAAAGATATAGTTCTAACAATAAGACATATCAACTATGTTGTAACATGAAGATGTACAAACAAAAGATTCATGAATAACAATGCTTTGAAAGACGTTTGTTTGTTTCTCATATAGAAAACATAATGAGAATGGTATTCAGCTTGTCCCTCATAGTGTAGCAAAACATAAATGCATAGGACACCTTCAAAGTTCATAAGGGTGACTAGATACAAGTAGTTTAAGAACAAGCAATATCAAAATTATGAATGAATCAACAAGTTTTGGGAAAATGCACATTAAACTAAGAATGACCACTATGCTCTCTCAGTAGGTGCATAAAGATCGAAGATGGAGACTCAACATAAAAGTAAAAAAGAAAGGCCCTTCATAGAAGGAAGCAGGGATTCAAGTCTCATAAAGAGATTCCAAAAAATTATGGTACTTATTAGCTTTCAGCTCTCATTTCCCCTATCATAAGCATCTTTAGGTGGTTAAGGTTAAACTGAACAAATACAAGGATATGCTTTGTGGGGCCCCCGGATTAATCATCCGAGAAATCCCTGTTATGCATACACCACGTTCCCATGATCAGTGAGCCGTGGAACATAACCGACAAGTATCATTACAACATCCAAGACATACCGAATTACAAGACTTACATAAATGCCATTACGGCTACATCAATACTCATCAGCGGAACTTCATCAAGCGTAGAGCCCGATCCATGCCTTAAACTACAGGCAACTAACTGGGAAAACGTCCTAGATCGCATAGTCGCCAACATCATCTTCTTCTTGATATCTGACCAAGTTAATAGCCAGGGACAATGCTAGTGAGTACTTTGAATGTACTCGCAAACCACCTTAAGAGAATAATAATAACAAGAGGATATGCAATATGGTTGTGGTAGTACGAGTGCTCCAAGAGAGGTTCTTTTCTCAAATAGTTTCTCTTGAAGATATAGCATCTACATATCTTTGTTGAAAATTTTTGTAAAGCATTTTGGAAACCATTTTGAACATTAGGACTGGGTCACCCATTTGTTCCTTTCTCCCGGTCGTCTCGTGACCAAATTCCTTTCTGACCATCCCATGGTCAAAACCTTTCTCCTTTTCGACCATCCCATGGTCAAAATATTTTCAAAGCCTTTGCTTTTCTGAAATCCTTTTTTGAAAACAAAACCAGCACCACTCTATAGCAACCTTCCCAATCATCCATGACCGTGGACGCGGCTATTCTAATAGATTTATACTCTGCAGAGGTTGTACACTTTACCCACACCATCTGGGTACACTACCCTGATCTACATCGATCGTGGGTCGAGTAACCGATCAAGACTTTTCGGATGCCCATTCCAATATAAGTGCTTACCCTATGAGTGTTGTTCCCCTCAACACTGGGACGTCCTATATAGTTCACAACCAACCGGAGCGCCTTTTCCACTTCCCGAGTGTGCGCTTTCAATGAGGGGCTCATAGTAACGCGTGGAGGTCCGTAAACCCTTCGTTCCTTCTCCCGGTCGATGTCCCACATGGACCGTTTGTCCAAAGAAGGCCCCACCCTCCAGGGAGTTTCATCCCATGTAGTAGTTGCGAGGTAGCTTATACCAGAATAGACAAACATCAAATCCAGCCCTGTCCCATTCTAGAGTAATGTGGTTGCACGGGTTAAGTTGTTATAGCTAAACTGCAAAGAACCGGGTGCCTTTTTGTAAACCTTTTTCCTCCACCTTTCCTTCAGCATTTTGTAAAACAAAACATTTTCTTTCTCAACATCTCTTGGGAGGTCCCACCTCACCAAGGTTTTATCATAAAACATTTGGTAAAACTTTTTCCGGGGTCTTCCCATCCTATAGCTTTGCTTCGGCTAAATCGGGGTCTCCAAAGGGGTATGGTGTGTTACACCATCTACCACACTAGGGACAAGTAGGTGTCATCAAGGGGGTTGTACTTAATAGTACAAAAGTGTAATAGTTCGGAGGGGCCAAACCACTACCATATATATACATCAACATATAGTAAAACAATGCAATTTTGATAAACCGTAGATAAAACATGCATAAGTAAAACAGTAGGACAAGGCTTATGAGAAAGAAGGTGGCTTGCTTGAGATCAGTAATATGGCATAATGTCCCTGGACTTCTTCTTTAGATAACCAAGAATACCAATACCAATAATAATAAGATCTCTTCTGCTCGCCGTCAATACAAGCGCAACTATCGTCGTCATCGAGTATACATGCAATCAAACAAGTCCACAATCAATACAAGGCATACAATCACCAATACCACTAAGAAAACAAGCAATTGAATAATCTTCAATTAAGGTTCAGTAGTTTTAGAGAGGATTGGATTTAGGAGGTTGAGATGGCCTTGGAGAAGGGGATGGACATCCCTTAGGGTTTATTGTCGAGGAACTACCTAAGAGGGGGTTTTGGACCAAGGACATATTCTGTATGATACCATTGTATAAAAATGATACCTACAGGTAGATGTTTGATAAAATGAAACCAACAAAAGTGGTTTCACTATTTTATCACTTTGCTTTAAATAGTTATGATTTTCCTAGTGAAATAACTTCTAGTTTTAGGGAATAAATCACCAGAAAAGTTCTGGAGCTCCAAAAATTATTTCCTTGGAGGATTTTGTAGAGTGTTATGTAATGAATGAATAAGGGTTGGAATCATGTCAAAACATTTACCAGAATACCCGCAGGAAATTCCTAAAGGCAGTTCTATAGACATATTGGCTTTTTCACCAAATTAAATCTACAGAAGCTTTTTATTTGATTCCAAGGGCGCATGGTAGGAATTTAGAATAACTTTCTGTAGGAATTGGATTCACTCTTTTTGTAGTTGTCAAACTCCTAGAGTGTTTTATTTAGTGATAATAAGCCTGACATA
Organism: Avena insularis; assembly: GCA_023614405.1. NCBI lineage: Eukaryota > Viridiplantae > Streptophyta > Magnoliopsida > Poales > Poaceae > Avena > Avena insularis. The sequence continues at coordinate 72,073,425 of CM042692.1, read as the reverse complement.
AGTATTTAATTCACTAGAATTCAAAAGAGGGTCAATAAATCCTTATCTCCTGGTTTTAGATAGGTATTGATGATCCACTTCTCTGAGAGTTGGAATTAGCATAATAGATGCTGTAGATATGCCTAGGGCATTTTCTAAAGGCTTAACTGCATGTATTTTGTTATTTTTTCTACAGATGAACCAAGGTTCCATTTGACCTAGGACCAAGTTTGGATTGTAGGTACGACCATTGGGCACCAGAGGGAATTGGATTTTCCCATTTGAATCTAGACAACTCAGTGAGGAATTTAATTACTACAGTGGATACATTCTAGTAAATATATTTTCTAAATTTAAAGGAATTTATTTCTGGAGAGAGATTGGCTCTGCATGTTGGACAAAACATGGGGTTACATGTCTATATTTTTATCTGGGCAAAACAAGGCAGTTTTGCTTTTATTTGGTAATTAAACCAAATTGTTTAATAAACAGATCTAGGGTTTGAAAAAAAGAAAAAAAGGCAGGGGAGGGACATGGGCTAGATCTGCAAGGGAATTGGGCCGGCCGGAGGGGATTCGGCCGACAACGGCGAGCCAGTGCGGGCGGGATCGCGTTTGAAAACTGCCAGGGCGGGCCCAACCGTCAGCGACGCGTGACGGCGAAGGGGTATCGGGCACCGTTGGCCGTTCGATCTAGTCAGGATCGACGGCCGCGGGCCGTCTCCTACCTCGCGCTGGCGACAGAGGGGCGGAACCCTAGCCGGGGTCAGTGACCTCACCAGGGGCCATCTCCAGTGACGGGAAGGTGATAGGGCGACGCAGCGCATCGAGGGGACTCCAGGGATGGGCGGCACCGGGGGTTTCCTCGATGGGATCTGGCCCACGCGAGGGAGCCCGAGAGGGGTGGAGACCGAGCTCGACGACGGCGACGGTAGGGGCAGTCCTGGGCCAAAAGAGGAACATGGTTAGATAGAGGAGGAGAAGGGGGTCACTGCAGGGTGACCTGCAGAGGGAGAGAGCAAGAGGGGAGGGGACCTTGCTCGATTTTTGGAGAAGGGCCGAGGCTCCTTCTCCTCCTTCTCTTGGGCAACACAGAGTAGGGGAGAGGGAGTAGGAGTGCTGGGGTGGTAAGAGGGAGCAGAGGTGGCAAATGACGGGCAGGTGGAGGCACGGGGTGGCCTATGGTCTTCAATACCGAGAGGGGAGGATGCACCATGGACATGGTCCATGAGGGCTTGGGGAGGGATGGCTGGCTCTCTATTGGACAAGGAGGGCAGTGGAGAGAGCACTGGGGTCGTGCAGGGGACAGAGAGAGGGAGGGGTGCTGCTGTGCAAGAGCTTTTGGCAATAGGTGGTTGTCCCACTTCAATTCTCTACCTCCAAACACTAGAGGACAAGGGGGAGATGGTGCTACAGTGGTCGTGCTACAGGGCTGCTCGACCAGGAGGGTGATGAGGTGGTGGAGGCTTGCTAGGGAAGACTTGAGGAGGGTTTGGTTTGATGTTGATCAAGTTCTTTGGAAATAGACAAGATTTGCTATGTTGGTGATTTCCAAGAAAGTCTCAAAATTTGGTCTTGGGAAGATGGGGTGAAGATGCTGGTATCTAGATGTGGTTAAGAGGAACCTCCAAGAATTATTTGGGATTTAATAGATCATTTTAGATCCCTTTTATATCTATTTTTCAAATAGTGCTGAAACTATTTTCAGGATTTGAATGGATATTTTTGAATTGGACAAGGTGGGTTTTTGGTGTGATATGGTCCCATATGCGAATACACACTTAGGGGAATTTTCCCAAGATTTATTGAGGCTTAAAAGTATTTAAAACTATTATTATTCCATTTCTGCCATTTATGAAAATGGACAAAAAGAAATAATAGAGCTCTTCAAAAATATTTATTTTTGAAGTTGGAAGATAGGGTAGGATAGGTAGGCATCAAAAGTGACCTAACTTATAGAAGTTTTTGGCACAAACTAAACTTTCCTTTATGGAGGAGGTTTTGGGGGTTTTTGCCTATTAAAGGAATTAAATAGTTTTGGTCCATAATAATTATGGAGAATTATTGATAAATCTTGATAACCAAGGTAGATGATGTAGACAAGGTGTAGCAAGCATTTTCAACCTTGGGAATTGGAAATCCAACTTGAATTAGATGGAAAATGTAACACCCCGTCCACTCCTGGGCCCGGGGGGTGTCACTCCTAGCAGCTTAATAGGATATCTAGACTGGCCCCACATACCAACACTAGTCTTTTCTACGCACTTTGTCCTCACTCGTGCGCACCCGGTTACCCACTTCCCGGTCGGTCACCCATCCTAGAATTGCTCTAGGACAAGCACGCTTAACCTTAGAGTTCTTTTCGAATGAGCTTCCGGAAAAGAAGTTGCAACTTGTTGATATGGGTATCCTATCAATCCTATTAAGCCATGTGCTTGGATCTCACATACACCCACCCTTTAGAAGATCGATGCCCTCATCGATCAAGCACTCCCCAAGAACGTTCCCTCTTGGCACGCGTCTGTGCGTCTAGTGCCGGCACATGTGCCATGCCGTGTCCACTCCGGGCCACACGCGACATGCTCCACATGTCCCGCCACTAACCCGCACACACCCGTTTAACCGTGAGGTCGGCTCTGATACCACTTGTAACACCCCGTCCACTACTGGGCCCGAGGGGTGTCACTCCTGGCAGCTTAATAGGATATCTAGACTGGCCCCATAGACCAACACTAGTCTTTTCTATGCACTTTGTCCTTACTCGTGCACACCCGGTTACCCACATCCCGGTCGGTCACCCATCCTAGAATTGCTCTAGGCCAAGCACGCTTAACCTTAGAGTTCTTTTCGAATGAGCTTCCGGAAAAGAAGTTGCAACTTGTTGATATGGGTATCCTATCAATCCTATTAAGCCATGTGTCTGGATCTCACAGAAACAAGGGGTTGTGGATCTAGGGTGATGTTATTTTTATACCACCAAAACCTTGTTGGATCTTGGAGCTCAGAGCTCACCTTGATGCAAGGGATATATGGATAGTTATACCAAGTCATATAGATGATCATGGCAGAAGGAGTTTGGATTGGTTACATTTGAGGTGGTCTGGAAGTGATGGCAAACTTTGTTGAAAATAAGGCTGCCATACCAGATGAGTCATGATGTCTTATAAACCATGTGGGTTTAAGAAGCACAAAGATCCACTTGGAACAAGTGAAGTAGATGTTGATAGATTTATATGAGTAGATCACAACCGTACAAAGAGTTGGTCCCTAGAAGGTTGGATGAGGGTGTGGGCTTCTGTCAAAGTAGGCATGTTGACTAGATTTGCAGGAATAGTTATTTTCTTGCCTACAAAACCATCAAGAACAAGTGGGTTGGAAGATGATCTAACCAAGGTCAAGAGTGGGCCTTGGTAGTCCTTAGGGTGTTTAACAAGATGGTTCATATGAATTTTCAAAAGTGCACAAGGGTTGAGAAAGGGAGGCATTCAAAAAGGTGATGTTGGAAATAGTTTTCCAGACAGCCAAATTTGGCAGACTTAGGGTTTTTTACTAGAATGTGGGTGGTGATGATTTTGATGGGTTGCAAGGTACCAAAGCATAATAAAGTGGAGGTGGTTGAAGAGTAGATTGAGTAGAAGGGACCCATGCTTGATATTGGTCCTCAATGACTTGGAAACTCCTAGAATGGATCGCTGCAGAATTGATCTGGTTAAGGGTTTTAGATGATCACCTAATACCTAGATATTGGATCCTTCTTTGTATTCTTTCTTAGGGTGTGATGATTTGGAAGCATCTTGATCCTAGGAATAAGCTCCTAGAGTGGCTCATATTACTTCTAAGCAATCAAGTCAAACAGCAGATCAAGGCAACTCATCTTACAAACAAATCCACTACTACTAGGGTTACCATCAAGCTTAGCTTGAGGTAGGGATGGGAAATTTTGAAAGGCTGGTGTTTGAGTAAGGTAAGAGTCCTTGTTATCCCTACCAAGAGTAGAATTCGAATGTTTTATACAAGGTTTTGAGAATCCTAGAGGTAGGAGTAGTTGAAGGTTTTGTCTTAAGAACATAAGGAGATTATATTATATATCTCTCCATAGTTATTTCAATGGAAGCTACTAAACTAGTTTTGGTTACCCAAGCATCTTGGCTCATGTTTTGAAATGCCAGAACATTTGAGAATATGTAAAATGAGCCAGGATAGTTTTGTTAAATAGATTTTGTCAACTGATGGTGAGGTAAGGAGTATCATATGGCATACTCTCACAGGCACAAGCACAAACAAACAACAAGCAAACACTGCACCAATGAACAAGAAAAAGTTTTTGTTCCCCCTGATTTTTGCATTCTGGACAACTAATCAGGGTTCCTGAAATTTGGATGTTACAAACCTTTCCCCCTTAAAAGTATCTCGTCCCGAGATTCAGGAGAGTAGGGTTAGGGGATTTTTGAGTCAGGTTGATTCTAGGTGTCTTACGCGTAATATCTTACGGACTCCATCTTTGAAAGTGGTTACTACATCGATGAAGTTGAGCTTCAGTCTTCCGGGATGCACGGAGAGTTGAACAGAGTCCAGTCCTGATTGCGAGGGATGACTTTCTTTTCCTTCCGGACTCTATATCTCGAGGGCTTAGACTGGGCAGGCTATCTCGATGCTGAACTTCACGGAGTACTCGTCGGGGGATAGAATCTACAGCTGGGAGTACCTCTGTCTAAGGATTCACAGCTCTTCCTTAGGGTTCTAGCGTATCCTATTTAACGATTTTAGGGTCGGGATTTGGTAACATCCCAAAACTTTAATCCAAGCTTATCAAGATCCAAATCCTCAAAATTAGGGTTAACAAGAACTTTTCCAATTAAAATTATTAAAGCATTCATATGTGTGTGCATTTAAATATGAGTTGTTTTGAATTGCCATGATTAAGTGATCCATTTCTTGTAAAATGATTCTTAGGTGAAATAAACATCATCTAGATCATTCCCAAACAAATCCCAAAGAAAAACAAATCAAAATGAATAATTGAAGTGAATGGTCATTTTGGCCAAATTAACTATCATACCTACTTTGAGTGTTCCTAGCACTCATTTCCCAACAGAAATAATTCTGGATCTTTGCACCCCTTGCTAGTACACATAATGAGGTACCAAGGCCCACTTTGTGATCTGCTAAAAACATTCAAATGCTAATTTTAAATGACAGTTTAAAATTGAATCTATTTCATATGGGAAGATCCCACTATTTCAAAAACCACTCAAACAAGCTTAAGTTTCAAAACCCAAGCAACCACAGAGTCTCAAGCTTATGCCTAGCACACCCACCAAAAATCTTTTCAAAATTCAAAAAGAATTTTCTTGCGGCCATTTCATCAAACACCTGGCAGGCATGATTTACACCCTAATCCTAGCTCACTGTTTTGAAAAGGGTTTTGCCCCCAAATGATCTCCATTTAATCCCTTGGTCCCCTCATGAGCTAACCATGCCATTAGCACCCATCCCCTACTCCCCTAGTGGCATTGCCATGCCATGCCGAGCATCAACTCGCCGGTCGACCATGCCCTCACACCAGCAAACCACCTCCCCCTCTCTCACCATGTCTAGGAGGTAGCCAACACCTCACCGCCACCCACTGTCCCCTCCCCGAGCCAGGCCCAGCAGTGAACCACCGAGGAAACCCCCGCCCGGCACACGCCAAAGCATCGCCAGAGCGCCGCACCCGGCACGTGGGCACAAGCCACCGCTCGACCGCAGCCCGTGCCCACCGCCTCGCCACGACCCAGGGAACACGCCAGACATGCCCGTTCGCCGCCCAACGCACCACAGCCACCGCTCGCCGTGGACACCGCCGTCTCTGCCGCTCAGAGCGCCAGCTGCCCCCGACCGCATACCACCGCCCCTAAGCCCGCATTAATTTCCTAGAGCACCGCCAGGAGACCGCGCGTTGATCGCCACCCTCAGCCATGCCGCTAGCAGCCCGTAGCCATGTCGCCACCGTCGCCTGCCCATCCCTCTCGGTCTCACCGTCGAGCCTATAAAAGGAGAGCACCCCCAGCCGTTTGCAGCACACCACTCCACTCCCCTCACCTCACTGATCGTCCCACACTTTAGCCGGAGCACGGGGTGCAGCAGTCCACCGGAATTGTACCGGAGCAGGCCGCCTCTGGAGGAGAAGGGCGACACTGATTGCGACCACCCCTGGAGCTGCCTCGACCGTCCCTGAGCTCGCCGTCGACCACCAGTCTGTTTGCCCACCTCGCCGTCGTTGTTGGAGCCCTGGTACGCCCCCTATGCACCCCCACTGAGCCGCTAGGGTTAGAGCTCGCCGGCGACAGGTCCGTCATCGACGACGATCCATAGCCCTTGATTCCCCTTCTTATCTAACGGCCCACATTGCCCTGTACCGCTTCGTGCGTTATGAGCCACTACTTGTGGACCCCCTATCAGTTGAGCCCCGCGCTGCGGAGTGACACTGGGCCGGTCCGTTAGAGTTTGCCGCGCGACCTAGTTAGTTTGAATTAGGATTTTTCTTTTTAGTTTAAACTTAGTTCTGTCCCTTAGTTCAAAATTCAATTCAGAGAGATTTACAAATCCAAATGAAGTGATTCCAATTTTGTTGGAAAACTACTGAAAAGATCTATCCAAGCCCATTGGATTTAAGTCATTTAGAGTTATAGATCTCTCCTAGTAAAAATAATAAAACAGAAGCATTTGCACCTTGCAACATTTTTATAAAATCAACCAAGTTAGCTTTTGAGTCGATTCCAACTCTCAAAATCACATTTCATCATAGCTATCTGAATATGTAATAATATCAAGGTTTACATGCAGTGACTTTGGACTAGTACCAAAATAATGCTATATAGGCATTTCTAGTCACTTTAAATCATTAAATAATGAACTTAAACCAAAGTAATTATGATACAACCCTTAAATTACATTACCACATGTTAGAATATGTGGTGAGGACATACGTCCACATGATCCCATATTTTAAGTGGTGAATATTAAATCTTAGTTAATTTTTGAATGAGTAGAAATTACTTTTCTAAAATAAAAGGAGGAAACTATTGAATAAAACTTGTGATGTTTGTGATGATAATAGATCATCAATTGTGTGCCTTAGAGTACTAATTAGACTAGTTAAGTATCGTTTGGTGATTGTGTACTCCGTATGTATTTATAGAAGATAGTACCGACCAAGCTTACGAGGAGGAGAAGTGCTACCAAAAAGAAGAAGAAAACTTCAACCACTGCACCAACCAAGGCAAGCTATTGTAGCAAGCTAGAATTAAGCTAGATGAATTAGCAAAGATGCCTTAGGCATGCTTGAGTCATATCACTTTGACTATTACTACCCCAAGTATTACCTTATAAGCTTTACTTCCTTTACTTTACACAAAGCCCCTTACTTGTTTTGAAGGTAGCATAAAGAGTATAAAACTTGACCTATTTAGATAAGCTTTAGATGTCATTCTATGGCATGAGATTGAACCCATCATATTTCCACCTTAGTGAACACTCTTAACTTAGTAGTTTAGAGTAGATCAAAACTTGAGTCACTTTAGATGGGAACACGTGGTGAAAATGAATTATGAAAACCTTGGAATGATGAGTCATTCTATTGAGATGTTTTGACATGTGTTGAGAAACACAAATGGTTTATGATGATGAAAATGTTGAGGCATGGGCCTTAACCCTTTTATAAAACTGATGGTTGGATTCGGATGCGATACCATTCCAAATTTACCGTACAACCACACTACCTGAATTGGGTAAGGCTTAGCCGGAAGTTTATATGCATTAGTATTAGTTCCCTCGCGGGAGAGGTTTGAGCTGAGGTACCTCTCAATGTTGTCCACCTATGTAGTGCCCAAGATGACTGATGGTCATGGTTGGGAGTCCATGCTCATAGGAGAGGTGCTTATACTAGGGTGTGTAAAGGGAAGGTTATGTTTGATTATCTGCATACTAAGTATGATGATTCAGGGTTATCCCTGACAGATGTATCGAATCTTGCGGTGAAAGTGTACCACCTCTACAGGGTGTCAAACTATTCTAATAGCCACTTCCACGGTTATGGACAGTTGGAATGGCCATACTGTTTTGTTGTCAGATGTTTTCAAAATAACTTATGAAAGGAATGATGAATCTTGACTTGACCACAATAGGGTTGTGCTTATGATAATAGCTTCCCAATTTAAGTGATTCTAGAACTTTATTTTATCTTTCTTTGCTTCTAAACTCAGCTTAGGTTTCAAGATTAACTTTATAGTTAAACTTAGATTTAGCACTTTAACTTAGTACTATACTACTTGTTAGTGGTAGTTTGCGAGTACTTAAAGAGTACTCATGGCCTTTGTCCCTGGCTATTCTCATGGCCAGACTATGAAGGAGACTATCAAGATGATGGCCAGCAGGACGGCTATGATAACTAGGGATGCCTTCGCATTGCACAAGATGTGCCCACGAAGATGGACCCCACCGCTACGCTTTATATTTATTCCGCTGCTTGTTGTATTAAGACTGGATCATGAGATCCTTATTCGTGTAAGACCTTATGTATGGTTTGTAATGGATGATTTACTATGATATCCAATCCGTTATGTCTCGCAAAAATGGTAATCCTGGGATTGCGAGGTATGGCATAACGGGCATCTGGGATTAAAAATCCTGGTGTTGACAAGACTCCTAAGGTTGCTCCTAGCAGAGGGTTATTCTATTTTGTGGGAAAGACGCAGTCTTTCCCCCTTAAGGTTAAACCAGGGTAGCACGGGGATAGCACATTTCTTTCTACTTGGAGTCATAGAATCTTCATATGGTGTCCACGAAGCCATGTCTTATGGGGCTTATATATACTACTTGTATTCGTACTTGGCCTATGGGAGTCATTGGAGTCTCATGTCCTCTAAGCGATTGGAAATGCACGGTTGGCGAACTTGGGGTCCTTCAGGTAGGTCTTCAGCTAAAGTAGCGGAGGGATTTCGTAGAATCTTTAGTTAGTTTCTCTTCGGATACTCATGGGTTGTTCTTTGGTGGAAAGACTTCGGATCCAGGGATATTTTTTGAGGTATCTTCTGGTAGACCATCTTATGAAGACTGAGTGGAAAGACACAGTCTTTCCACCTTAGAGCTTCACTAAGGTTCATCAAGAAGGGTGCGGATCTTCTGTCTTGGAGCAGAGGCATGCCGCTTGAGTTGAGGTCTTCGGGTGACGTTCCCTTGCATAACCTTGTCGGGGTGGGTTCCTAATGAAGCCTTAGGGAGTTCGCTCAGGGTAAGTTAGCGATTTACGACTTATCTTTATAGCCTTCAGTCGAGGTAGGGAAGCTAACTTCAGAAAAACATCTTTACTTGAATTCCTTGTGTTGTTTTTGCTCGATGGCGGAGGGAACTCGTTGTCTTCATGCAGTCTTGTCTTCAGGATTTTGGAGTATTCTGACTTTCTGGTGAGGAAATTATCATCGTTTGGGCAGGGTAGACTAGAATAGTTAGTCTCTTGAGGGGGTCAGAAGCTCTAATATACCGAAGGTTGGTGGAGTTGGCTCCTTACTTGTTGGCTTAGTTAGTAGGTCTTGTGGTTTCTTGTGGATATTGAGGATCCTTCGATGATCGACTTCTGGCTTCAACGGGATTCTTGTTGTAGTAGACTGAGGAACAAGGGAGTGTGGTGCTATTGACGAGTCTTGGGAGGTGAGTTTGACGAGGTATGCCATCCTATCGGGAGTAGTCTTCAAGTGATTCTTAATTGACAAGGTCGGACTTCTGGTTCTAGCGATGCCTTTCCTCTCATATACTCTCGAGGTTAGTCTGGGTCTCATTACCGACATCTAACACAGGGGTTTCCTAAGTTACTAGGTGGGTTATCGCTCCTCGAGTCACATTTTTAAGGAGGTCAAAGCAAACCAGAGCATAGACACAAGGCGAACAGAGCGAGGGGATCACAATGTCCTCGGCAAACAACACACATCAAGCAACACAGGATGCACTTAGGCAAGCAAACACGGTCAACGTTAGGGACCAAGGAGTTAACTACTCGCGATGTAGGGGAATCCTATTCTTATTGATCCTAGATATCGTCTTTCTTTAGGTCTGAGTCACTATCTTGCAGATGAAGTCTTCGTCGTATCTTCGACGTTTCTTGATAGTGCAACACCGATTTCTTCTGATTGAGGATTCCGCTGGTAGAGCGATATTGTAGTCTCCTTGTGTTTGCTGGTAGTTGCTTGTCTTCATCTTGTTCTCATTGTCCTCACCGGGTTCTAGATCCTAGTTATTTAAAATACGTAGGTTTGAAGTTTGGACGAGAGTTAGAGGAAACCATTGTTGAAAGCATTTACTTAGAGTAAGAGAAGAAGTAGAACTTTTTGAAACTCATTGGGGAACTAGTTTTCGAAAGTCGGGTTTTTCAAAATAAGGTTCCTGTCTAGCGTCCATGCTAACTAAGATTCTCCTACAGTCAAGATGGCTCTGATACCAAGTCTGTGGGGCCCCCGGATTAATCATCCGATAAATCCCTGTTATGCATACACCACGTTCCCATGATCAGTGAGCCGTGGAACATAACTGATAATTATCATTACAACATCCGAGACATACCGAATTACAAGACTTACATAAATGCTGTTATGGCTACATCAATACTCATCAGCGGAACTTCATCAAGCGTAGAGCCCGATCCATGCCTTAACCTACAGGCAACTGACTAGGAAAACATCCTAGCTCGCATAGTCGCCAACATCATCTTCTTCTTGATATCTGACCAAGTTAATAGCCAGGGACAATGCCAGTGAGTAATTTGAATGTACTCGCAAAGCACCTTAAGAGAATAATAATAACAAGAGGATATGCAATATGGTTGTGGTAGTAGGAGGGCTCCAAGAGAGGTTCTTTTCTCAAATAGTTTCTCTTGAAGATATAGCATCTACATATCTTTTTTGAAAAAAATTCTAAAGCATTTTCGAAAACATTTTGAACATTAGGACTGGGTCACCCATTTGTTCCTTTCTCCCGGTTGTCCCACGACCAAATTCCTTTCTGACCATCCCATGGTCAAAACCTTTCTCCTTTTCGACCAGCCCATGGTCAAAATATTTTCGAAGCCTTTGCTTTTCCGAAATCCTTTTTTTGAAAACAAAACCATCACCGCTCTACAACAACCTTCCCAACCATCCATGACCGCGGACGCGGCTATTCGAATAGATTTACACTCTGCAGAGGTTGTACACTTTACCCACACCATCCGGGTACACTACCCTGATCTACACCGATCGTGGGTCGAGTAACCGATCAAGACTCTCCGGATGCCCACTCCAATATAAATGCCTACCTATGAGTGTTGTTCCCCTCAACACTGGGATGTCCTATATAGTTCACAACCAACCGGAGCGCCTTTTCCACTTCCCGAGTGTGCGCTTTCAATGAGGGGCTCATAGTAACGCGTGGAGGTCCGTAAACCCTTCGTTCCTTCTCCCGGTCGATGTCCCACATGGACCGTTTGTCCAGAGAAGGCCCACCCTCCAGGGAGTTTCATCCCCTGTAGTAGTTGCGAGGTAGCTTATACCAGAATAGACAAACATCAAATCCAGCCCTGTCCCATTCCAGAGTAATGTGGTTACACGGGTTAAGTTGTTATAGCTAAACTGCAAAGAACCGGGTGCCTTTTTGTAAACCTTTTTCCTGCACCTTTCCTTCAGCATTTTGTAAAACAAAACATTTTCTTTCTCAACATCTCTTGGGAGGTCCCACCTCACCAAGGTTTTATCATAAAACATTTGGTAAAACTTTTTCCGGGGTCTTCCCATCCTATAGCTTTGCTTCGGCTAAATCGGGGTCTCCAAAGGGGTATGGTGTGTTACACCATCTACCACACTAGGGACAAGTAGGTGTCATCAAGGGGGTTGTACTTAGTAGTACAAACGTGTAATAGTTCGGAGGGGCCAAACCACTACCACATATATATATATATATACATCAACATATAGTAAAACAATGAAATTTTGATAAACCGTAGATAAAACATGCATAAGTAAAACAGTAGGACAAGGCTTATGATCAAGAAGGTGGCTTGCCTGAGATTAGCAATATGGCATAATGTCCCTGGACTTGTTCTTTAGATATCCAAGAATACCAATACCAATAATAATAAGATCTCTTCTGCTCGGCGTTAATACAAGCGCAACTATCATCGTCATCGAGTATACATGCAATCAAACAAGTCCACAATCAATACAAGGCATACAATCACCAACACCACTCAACAAACAAGCAATTGAATAATCTTCAATTAAGGTTCAGTAGTTTTAGAGAGGATTGGATTTAGGAGGTTGAGATGGCCTTGGAGAAGGGGATGGACACCCCTTAGGGTTTATTGTCGAGGAACTACCTAAGAGGGGGTTTTGGACCAAGGAAATATTCTGCATGATACCATTATATAAAAATTATACCTATAGGTATATGTTGATAAAATGAAACCAACAAAAGTGGTTTCACTGTTTTATCACTTTTCTTTAAATAGTTATGATTTTCCTAGTGAAATAACTTCTAGTTTTAGGGAATAAATCACCAGAAGAGTTCTGGAGCTCCAAAAATTATTTCCTTGGAGGATCTTTAGATTTTTATTTAATGAATGATTGAGAGTTGGAATCATGTCAAAATATTTACCAGAATACCCTCAGAAAATTCCCAAATGCAGTTCTATAGACATTTTGGCTTTTTCACCAAATTAAATCTACAGAAGCTTTCGATTTGATTCCAAGGGCACATGGTAGACATTTATAATACCTTTCTGTAGGAATTGGATTCACTCTTTTTGTAGTTGTCAAACTCTTGGAGTGTTTTATTTAGTGATAATACCCCTTACCGAAGTATTTAATTCACTAGAATTCAACAGAGGGTCAATAAATCCTTATCTGCTGGTTTTAGATAGGTATTGATGGTCCACTTCTCTAGGAGTTGGAATTAGCCTAATAGATGCTGTAGATATGCCTAGGGAATTTTCTAAAGGCTTAACTGCATGTATTTTGTTAATTTTGCTACAGATGAACCAAGGTTGCATTTGACCTAGGACCAAGTTTAGATTGTAGGTATGGCCATTGGGCTCCAGAGGGAATTGGATTTTTCCCATTTGAATCTAGACAACTCAGTGAGGAATTTAATTACTACAGTGGATTCATTCTAGTAAATATATGTTCTAAATTTAAAGGAATTTATTTTTGGAGAGGGATTGGCTCTGCATGTTGAAAAAACATGGGGTTACATGTCTATATTTTTATCTGGGCAAAACAGGGCAGTTTTCCTTTTATTTGGTAATTAAACCAAACTGTCTAATAAACAAATCTAGGGTTTGAAATAAAAAGAAAAAAATGGGCAGGGGAGGGACATGGGCTAGATGTGGGAGGGAATTGGGCCGGCCGAAGGGGATTCGGCCCATAGCGGGCGAGCCCGCACGGGCGGGATCATGTTTGAAAACTGCCAGGACGGGCCTAGCCATCAGCGACGCGGGACGGCGAAGGGGTATCGGGCACCGTCAGCCGTTCAGTCTAGTCAGGATCGACGGCCGCGGGCCGTCTCCTACCTCGCTCCAGCGACAGAGGGGTGGAACCCTAGGGGCGGCGGTGCCGGGGTCAGGGAGCTCACCAGGGGCCATCTCCGGTGACGGGAAGGCAATAGGGCGACGCGGCACATCGAGAGGACTCCAGGGATGGGCGGCACCGAGGGTTTCCTTGAAGGGATCTGGCCCGCGCGAGGGAGCCTGAGAGGGGTGGAGACCGAGCTCGACGGCGGCGACAGTAGGGGCAGTCCTAGGCCAAAAGAGGAACAGGGTTAGATAGATGAGGAGAAGGGGGTCACCGCAGGGTGAGATGTAGAGGGAGAGAGCGAGAGGGGAGGGGACCTTGCTCGATTTTTGGAGAAGGGCCGAGGCTCATTCTCCTCCTTCTCTTGGGCAGCACAGAGCAAGGGAGAGGGAGTGGGGGTGCTGGGGTGGTAAGAGGGAGCAGAGGGGGCAAATCACGGGCAAGGGGATGCACGGGGTGGCCTCTGGCCTTAAATACCGATAGGGGAGGGTGCACCATGGACATGGTCCATGAGGGCTTTGGGAGGGATGGCTGGCTGTCTATTGGACGAGGAGGGCGGTGGAGAGAGCACTGGGGTCATGCAGGGGACAGAGAGAGGGAGGGGTGCTGCTGTGCAAGAGCTTTTGGCAATAGGTGGTTGTCCCACTTCAATTCTCTACCTCCAAACACTAGAGGACAAGAGGTAGATGGTGCTACAGTGGTCGTGCTATAGGGCTGCTCGACCAGGAGGGTGATGAGGTGGTGGAGGCTTGCTGGAGAAGACTTGAGGAGGGTTTGGTTTGATGTTGATCAAGTTCTTTGGAAATAGACAAGATTTGCTATGTTGGTGATTTCCAAGCAAGTCTCAAATTTTGGTCTTGGGAAGATGGGGTGAAGATGCTGGTACCTAGATGTGGTTAAGAGGAACCTCCAAGAATTATTTGGGATTTAATAGATCATTTTAGATCCCTTTTATATCTATTTTTCAAATAGTGCTGAAACTTTTTTCAGGATTTGAATGGATATTTTTGAATTGGACAAGGTGGGTTTTTGGTGTGATATGGTCCCATATGTGAATACACACTTAGGGGAATTTTCCCAAGATTTATTGAGGCCTAAAAGTATTTAAAACTATTATTATTCCATTTCTAAATAATAGAGCTCTTCAAAAATATTTATTTTTGAAGTTGGAAGATAGGGTAGGATAGGTAGGCATCAAAAGTGACCTAACTTAGAGAAGTTTTTTGGCAAAAACTAAACTTTCCTTTATGGAGGAGGTTTTGGGGTTTTTTTGCCTATTAAAGGAATTAAATAGTTTTGGTCCATAATAATTATGGAGAATTATTGATAAGTCTTGATAACCAAGGTAGATGATGTAGACAAGGTGTAGCAAGCATTTTCAACCTTGGGAATTGGAAATCCAACTTGAATTAGATGGAAAACAAGGGGTTGTGGATCTAGGCTGATGTTATTTTTATACCACGAAAACCTTGTTGGATCTTGGAGCTCAGAGCTCACCTTGATGCAACGGATAGATGGATATTTATACCAAGTCATATAGATGATCATGGCAGAAGGAGTTTGGATTGGTTACATTTGAGGTGGTCTGGAAGTGATGGCAAACTTTGTTGAAAATAAGGCTGCCATACCAGATGAATCATGATGCCTTATAAACCATGTGGCTTTAAGAAGCACAAAGATCCACTTGGAACAAGTGAAGTAGATGTTGATAGACCTATATGAGTAGATCACAACCATGCAAAGAGTTGGTCCCTAGAAGGTTGGATGAGGGTGTGGGCTTCTGTCAAAGTAGGCATGTTGACTAGATTTGCAGGAATAGTTTTTTTGTTGCCTGCAAAACCATCAAGAACAAGTGGGTTGGAGGATGATCTAACCAAGGGCAAGATCGGGCCTTGGTAGTCCTTAGGGTGGTTAACAATATGGTTCAGATGCATTTTCAAAAGTGCACAAGGGTTGAGAAAGGGAGGCATTCAAAAAGGTGATGTTGGAAATAGTTTTCCAGACTTTAGCCAAATTTGGCAGACTTAGGGTTTTTGACTAGAATGTGGGTGGTGATGATTTTGATGGGTTGCAAGGTACCAAAGTATCATAAAGTAGATGTGGTTGAAGAGTAGATTGAGTAGAAGGGACCCATGCTTGATATTGGTCTTCAATGACTTGGAAACTCCTAGAATGGATCACTGCAGAATTGATCTGGTTAAGGGTTTTAGATGATCACCTAATACCTAGAGATTGGATCCTTCTTTGTATTCTTGCTTAGGGTGTGATGATTTGGAAGCATCTTGATCCTAGGAATGAGCTCCTAGAGTAGCTCATATTACTTCTAAGCAATCAAGTCAAACAGCAGATCAAGGCAACTCATCTTACAAACAAATCCACTACTACTAGGGTTACCATCAAGCTTAGCTTGAGGTAGGGATGGGCAATTTTGAAAGGTTGGAGTTTGAGTAAGATAAGAGTCCTTGGTATCCCTACCAAGAGTAGAATTAGAAAGTTTTATACAAGGTTTTGAGAATCCTAGAGGTAGGAGTAGTTGAAGGTTCTGTCTTAAGAACATAAGGAGATTATATTATATATCTCTCCATAGTTTTGTCAATGGAAGCTACTAAACTTGTTTTGGTTACCCAAGCATCTTGGCTCATGTTTTGAAATGCCAGAACATTTGAGAATATGTAAAATGAGCCAGGATAGTTTTGTTAAATAGCTTTTGTCAACTGATGGTGAGGTAAGGAGTATCATATGGCATACTCTCACAGGCACAAGCACAAACAAACAACAAGCAAACATTACACCAATGAACAAGAAAAAGTTTTTGTTCCCCCTGATTTTTGCATTCTGGACAACTAATCAGGGTTGCTGAAATTGGGATGTTACATGCTTGACAAGTTATAAGCTGAAAATCTCATGCCCCTTACTTACGAGTACCGTTCCTCATGCTACTCAACTTTAGTCACATGTAAGTTCTTGTCATTGTAAGTGCATATGTATCATAGAGAACCGCCAACGGGGTACCCCTTGCCCGATGATACGGAAGCTTTCCCATATCAAAATGACAAGGCAAGCAGACAATGAGCATCTCAGTGATCCTTTTATTTCCTATTTGCATAGGCTTTTTTTTGTTTTTCTTTCCTATTTGCATAGGGTTTTTTATTGAGGATGCTTCATAGATTGCTCACTATGGTTATGATGCAGGTTTCCACCATGATTAGGCATGGCTTAGACCAGCAACCCAAGCGTTTCTCTAACACATATACGAACTCCATGAGCCTTACAAGCTCCCCTTTCATTTCACACCGCCGTGATCCATAAGCAAAAGAACATGGTATCAACTATATAAAGTGCAATGTTGAAAGTGTTCCCCATGGTAACATGGTTCTGCTAATTCACAACTTACAAAACACAAGCATATACACAGCATAGATGGGCACAATGGTTAAGGTTTATTAAGTGCAAGAAAGTAAAGTGTGTCATCAAGTTCGTGAGAGCTTTAATCACTAATTTTCTCATAACAAGTTTAATTCGGAAGGTAGATAAAAACATGAATATACTTGGAATAACAATAATGCTAATAGGTAGGTATGGTGGACTCTTTGGAATAACTTGGTTTTATTTGGAGTTGGATGCATGAGTGGAACTCATACTTGGTACATGTGGAGGCTAGCAAAAGACTGGGAGCGACCAACTAAGAGAGCAATAATGGCCATAATTATGCAAAGCGACAAAACATTATTAATTAAAGCATAAAGTGATAATACAAGTCGAAAACTAAATGATCATAGAGGCTATGGTGACTTGGTATAGTCTTAACATGGTGTGAGCATGCGCCAAGTCAACCCAAATAAAGCATCAAAGGAGAATACTACAATATTATGCTTTTATATGCAAAAAACACATGATTCTTTCAAGGCACATTAAGCAATCTCAATTGTTTGTAACAAGTCATGCTACAAGCAATATCAAACATGACATGATAAAGCCTAGGCCACAGTCAAAACAAGCTCCTTTTATACCACTTATAAGCATGATCTTTCCTACTCTTTTCCAATCCAAATCAACTTATTTGTAACTATGTATGAATGTGGGGGTCCAACCAATTTATTCAAGCAAATTAAGCAAAATAAAACTAAAAACAAAAATGAAGATGCTCCAAGAACAACACAATTGTGCATGAAACAATAAAAATGAAGTGTTTGGAAGAAAACCTGAGATTTTTATTGATGAAGAAGGGGATGCCTTGGGCATACCCAAGATTTGATGCTTGTACTTCTTGAATATTTCTTGGGGTGACACGGGTGGCATCTCCAACCTTGAGCTTTTGTCCATACTTCATCTTATCACATTATTCTTATCTACACTTTAAAATTCCTTCATACAAAACTTCACACAATCTTCATTAGCAACATTAGTGTACTCAAACTAATAAGTCTTTAGGTTTAGTTTCAACACAAGTAAAACTTCCATTAAAACACAAGCTACTGTAGCACTTCCTTTTAAAAGTTCAAGTGATCAAAGAGAACTCAAAGATAAAGAGATTAAGAGGCAAATGCAAATAATGGCAGAAATCTGTCAAAACAGACCAGCAGGTAAAAACCAATTTTTCTGAAGACCTTATGTTCCTCAAATCGAAAAGTGTTAAACGAACAGAAGTTATATAACAACCTGGGGCATAAGCACAAAAATTTACAGCTCAATGTGACGTACAGAGATTTTTCACGAATTTTTACAGCAAAGCACAAAAATCTGTTTTGGGACAACAACTTTCCCTAGTCTTATGTCTCTCTCATTAGAGGTTACTCTTGGCACAAAAACCACACAAAAAGGATAAGGAGAGGTTATTATAGAGGCAATAACTTCCAAGACTCAACAAAAGAAAAATTTATTGACTAAAAATTTGGTTTATCTCCCAATAAGTGCTTTTCTTTAACGCCTTTGAGCTAGGCATAAGAAGCAAGAATCAAGTATTCTCAAATGAAGAAGCATTAAGAGAAAATTTTGTTTTAATAGGAGCGGCAAAAGGAATCTTCTCTCTCTTCTTAGGGAAGTGTTCTATACCTTTCTTGAGTGGGAATTGATATCTAATGGTGCCTTCTTTCATATCAATAATGGCACCAACAGTTCTAAGAAAAGGTCTTCCAAAAATAATAGGACAAGAAGCATTGCATTCAACATACAAAACATAGAAATCAACGGGGAAATAGGCATTGTTAACCATAATAAGAACATCATTAATACTCCCCATGAGTTTCTTTTTAGCATATCATCAAGTTGGACATTTAAATAACAATCTTCCAATGGTGGAAAATCAAGCATTTCATAAATCTTTCTAGGCATAATAGAAACACTACAATCAAGATCACATAAAGCTTTGAGATCAAAGTCATTCACTTTCATATTAATGATGGGTTCCCAACCATCTTCTAATTTCATAGGAATAGAAGCTTTATGTTTCAATTTTTCTTCTTTAATTTTTATGAGAGCATTAGTAATGTGTTTTGTAAAGGCCATATTCATAGCACTAGCATTAGGAATTTTAGCAAGCTTTTGTAGGAACATAATTACTTCAGAGATATTGCAACCATCAAGATAAAAATCATAATTACCATCCAAGGTAGTAGAGGTATTGTTTCCCGTATTTCGAAGAATTTCAGCATTTTTATTGGAAAAGGTTCCATTAGTTTTAGGCATTGTTGCATAAGGAATGGGGACTTCATGTGGTTTGCTAGCATCAACTTTAGTGGTGGTGATAGTACAAATACTACTATTTCTAGCAATTTCATCTTCTCTTTCCCACTTAGCATGTAATTCAGCTAACAGTATAACATTTTCATCAATTCTAACTTGTATGGCATTAGTAGCAGCAAAGGGATTTTCAATGGTTTCAGGTTTAGCAGCCATTTTATTAATCAAAGAGGATTGTGCTTCAGACAACGACGCTATATTTCTTTCAGCATTAGAGAGTTTTTCCTCAATAGTTTTATTGAAAGTAGTTTGTTTACTAATAAAATCTTTAAGCATGACTTCAAGTTCAGAGGGTGCACTTCTATTATTGTTGTAGGAATTTCCATAAGCATTACCATTATTGGGAGGATATGGCCTAGAATTATTATTACCAAAATTATTCCTGTATGCATTATTGCTAAAATTATTATTTCTAATAAAGTTCATATCAACTTGCTCTTCTTGAGCAACCAAAGAAGCTAAGGGAACATGATTTGGATCAGTATGAGCTTTCCCATTAACAAGCATAGACATAATAACATCAATTTTATCACTCAAGGAGGAGGTTTCTTCAACAGAATTTACCTTCTTACCTTGTGGAGCTCTCTCAGTGTGTCATTCGGAATAGTTAATCATCATATTGTCAAGGTGCTTTGTTGCAACACCCAAAGTAATGGTCATAAAGGTACCTCCAGCAGCAGAATCCAGCACATTTGTTGAAGAACAATTTAGTCCTGCATAAAAGGTTTGGATAATCATCCAAGCAGTCAGTCCATGAGTGGGATAATTCTTTACCAAAGATTTCATTCTTTCCCAAGCTTGAGCAACATGTTCTTTATCAGATTGTTTAAATTTCATTATTTCACTTCTCATATATATAATCTTAGCAGGAGCATATTATTTTCCAATGAAAGCATCTTTGCATTTAGTCCAAGAATCAATACTATTTCTAGTTAGGGATAGCAACCATTCTTTAGCTTTTCCTCTCAAAGAGAAAGGAAACAATTTAAGCTTAATAATATCTCCATCGATATCCCTATGTTTTTGCATCTCACAAAGTTCAACAAAGTTATTAAGGTGAGCAGCAGCATCTTCAGTACCAACACCAGAAAATTGTTCTTTCATAACAAGATTGAGCAAAGCAGGTTTAATTTCAAAGAAAGTAGCTTCAGGAACAAGTGGAACAATAGGTGTGCACATGAAATCATTGTTGTTGGTGCTAGTGAAGTCACACAACTTAGTGTTTTCAAGAGTATTCATTTTTTTGTGTTTTTAATATAAAGAAGCAAACTAGTATAACTAATTTTTTAGTATTTTTGATAAAAGAAACAAGCAAACAAAGCAGAAATAAACTAAGCAAAACAAAAAAAACAAAGTAAAGAGATTGGTTGTGAGGGACTCCCCTTGTGAAGATGTCGTTGACTCCCCGGAAACGGCGCCAGAAAAAAGGCTTGATGGCTCAAAATATATTCGAGCTCATTGGGAACCCCAAGAGGAAGGTATGATGAGCACAGTAGCAAGTTTTCCCCTAGTTATGAAACCAAATTTATCGAACCAGTAGGATCAAGGAAACACCTCCAAGGTGTTGTTTCCAACATGGAATCCTGCACAACACAACCACAGAACTTTGCCCCAACTTACAGTGAGGTAGCCAATCTCACTGGTTTTGCTGAAAACAAAGGATTAAACATATTGTGTGGAAGATATTAATTGCTTGCAGAAAGTAAACAGGAAACAGTAAATAGATGGTAGATTGATGGTAAAAGAATGGACCGGGGTCCATAGTTCACTAGAGGTAATTCTCCTTAAGATAGATGACATGTTGGGTGAACAAATTACAGCGGGGCAATTGACAGACACCGAGAAAGCATACATGCATATACTAATCATCTTTACTCCTATGAGATTTGATTGGGCATTACAACATTATACATAGACCGTAATCCAACTACATCTATGACTAATAATCCACCTTCAGGTTGTCATCTGAACCCCCTCCAGTATTAAGTTGCAAGCAACAGATAATTGCATTAAGCAAAGTGTCTAAAGTAAACAATACGATTGTCCCATGGACAAAGGATTGCTGTTTTCTCCCTAGTAGCAACAACACATCTAGTACCTTAGAGATTCCTGTCACTTCCCCAGATTACTAGAGACATGAACCCACTATCGAGCATAAATACTCCCTCTTGGAATTGCTAGCATCTACTTGACCAAGATAGCTACTAACAACGGAAAGCATGCAAGATCACAAATAACATAGACATTATAGAGTCAATAATCAATCTGAAATAGCATATCAATATCCATCGGATCCCCACAAACACAACATGTAAGATTACAAATAGATGATCTTGATCATGAATGGAGCTCACAAGATCTAAACATGGTAGCACAAAGGAGGAGAACCAACCATCTAGCTACTACATGGGTACTTAGGGTTTTTATCCCGGTAGGCTTTTGTAGGCGGAAGGGCAAGGGCGGTGGAGTACCAGGGGGCCCACACCCCCTGGTGGCGCCCCCAGGCCACGCGGCCACCAGGTGTGGCCGCCCTAGTGCGCCACTTCATCTCCCCTCGAGACTCTGAGTTGCTTCGGGTAAAATATTGACTTTGGCTTTGGTCCGGTCCAATTCCGAGAATATTTCCTTACTAGATTTTCTGAAACCAAAAACAGTAGAAAACAGGCAACTGGCACTATGGTATCTTGTTAATAGGTTAGTTCCAGAAAATGTGTAAAAATACTCCAAAGTGTGGACAAAACATAAGAAAGTAGATATAAAACAAGCATGGAACATCAAAAATTATAGATACGTTTAAAACATATCAACGCCCGAACTAGGTGACTCATGGAATCTACTAGGAAAGTTAGTTAATCGTGAGGTCCCCAAAACCCCGTGTGGATGTATGCTCGTCTTGGTCCAAAGGCAAGAACTCGGTTCCTAGTGGTGGCGAGCATGGGACTACAAAAACCACATCCCACCGTGGCCTCCCATACAAGCCTTAGCATGTTTAACCTTTAACACTGATCTTATCTCATCTCGTTCTCCTATCATACTAGATTCTTTGCATCTGATACATCATCTGGATGAACCAACACTGATAGCTAAGCATGGCTAAGCAAGACACGGATATAAGCTCTAGTAGTGCACACAAGCCAAATCAAGTTATGCTAGGAGCATTGGATCAGGTAATATAAGCTCAAAGGGAGTAATGCAGCAGATATGATACTCTATCTATCGATGAAAGACCATAGTAGAATTGTGTGCATCATGGCAAGAAGGAAATACTTTCGATATCATAGGATTGTATAATGGTGGGCCTATGCTTGCCTTTGCCCGTTGATACCCAAATATAGATCTTCGGAAGCCTTGTAATTGACTTGATTACATTTGGTCAAGTAATATTCTTCAAGCTTCGATGGTGTTGATCTCCGTATTCGATCTTGATCTCGATATCATATTCTACCTAGAAGAAGCAAACACCGGAAAGGAAGAGAAACAATCAACACATGGCATCGATACAATGCTCAAGCAAGGATAATGATATGACAAGTTAATTAGCACTTGAATGAAATCATATGGCATGCTCGACCATTTTTAAACAGGGTCCAAGGTTGCAAACGCTGGTAAAGGAGGAACCTCAAAATCACCTACGAAGTTCAATTGATTCTTCTAATTAAACTTGCAATCAGATTTGTTAAACAATGCATGATCATGAGTCTATTGTGTAGATCTCATTTTTCTGAACATTTTGATATATTACACATATTTTTACGACTTATAAATATTAAGTTATTGATTTTTATAAGATTATACCATTTTCTAGATTTAATAAAACTATTAAATGGATTTACTGCATCAGCATGATGCGGGTTGATGTCATCACAAGCATACAGACTTTTTGCACTAAGATCTGGCTAGCCTTAGTCACTGACGACTGGGCCCAAGGCCACGTAGGTTGCCACGGTGGCGGAGCCTGGTCGACGCCACGTCAGGTGGTCGTTGACCGGCGGACGGTGGCCGGAGCCGGCGAAGGCGGGCGAGCGGAGCTGCGTGAGGGGTTGCATTCGGGCGAGCGCGTCCAGGCGGACCAGAAACTAGTGGCGCGGATAGCTTTTGGTCACTGGAGCAGCGACCCCGGCAAGCAACGGCGGCGGCGCTTGTAGTCAAACAACGCGCAGCGGCTACAACAAACTAGCAAGCGAACCGAGGGTGCTAGGAGCACCAGAAGCTCACCCTGGAGCGGCCAAGGATGACGGCGAGGCAAGGCGACGACCAGAGCGACGATAAGGTGGGCGGCGGCACACATCGAGGTCGGGGAAGAAGCGGGCGATGTGGCCGATTGCGAGCGCACCGACTCGATTCCTCTTGCAGGGAGACATAGGGGATCACGGCGGAGCTCCTGGCACTGTCGGCATGGCTTGGGGTGGCCGGGAATGGTGACATGGCGCAATGACTGCAGCGGCTAGGGTTCAGTGTCACCGCAGAGAGCAAGAGAGAGTGCACGAGAAGGGGATAAGACCAGAGAAGGAGAGAGGTGGGCCGCGGGAGCTGCATGCAGGCGACAGAGAGAGAAGGGAGAGGGAGAGAGACAAGCTGGGCTGGGCCTGGTTCGCCTCTGGCTCATTTTTTATGTGCCAAACATTTTTCTATTTCCTGTTTTGTGTTTTCTCTTTTTATATTCATTTCAAATTTGTTTTGAATAGTTTCAAAAAATACAAGAGACTTTGTAAAATATCTGAAAAATACTAATGGACCCGTATAACAATTTGGGCTCCATAAGTTTTGATGGTTTTCAAAATATTCAAACCCATTTTGAATTGTTTCCAAGAGAGAGAGGGAGATTAGGGTTTAGGGTTTTGCATTATTTCTTTCAAGCAATTTTAAAATATGATGCTCATGCAATGCACAAATAAACCTTAATTAAGATTAGCTAAAACTAGCATGTTACAGATCTATCGCCCTTACGAGAATCTCGACCCGAGATTCCGCAGGTAGGAAGAAGGAAGAAAAACAGGGTCACTTTTAAGGACAAGAGGGAAACACACTAAACAACAAATGTAGTATCTCATGGTCAAGTCGTGAAGGAGTGTTCAGAAACAACTCTAAGATGACGATCATAAAACACGTTAAGGTAAAGGAGGAAACAAGAGGAGATGGTTTCAAGTTGGTAGATATCTGGTCTTCATAAGGATTGAGACCATGGAGTTACATAAGAGTTTAAGCTTCAGCAAAGGAAGGCTTACAACAAAAAGAACATGACCACAGACTCCAAGAGATGAAACTCCACTAGACATCTTAAGTAGAGCTTCCAGGGATACAGAGATATGGATAACCAAGCTCTTGAACTACTTTTGATACAGAAGGATCACTCTTCGTTCAACAGAAGGTTAAGACAGAAAGGTGTTTTGTGGCGAGGACTCATAAGAATCACAAAGAACATGTCACAAGATAAACTTCTGATTACCAAAATCATAGTCTCTATGAATATGGTCGGAAAATGAAGGAAACTCTTTATTCATCCAGGACTACCAAAATCTTTGCCGAATATCATGGTATCACTTTACTCCATTAGGATGTTTAGGTAAGAAGATTCCTAATGACACGAGGAAAAAGAAACTTCATTCTCAGAATTCAATTACTTGGCTCAACAAACGCTTGCTAACATAAGAGGGCCTGGAGGATCGACCCAGAGACATTTAGAAACTCTATTTTAAATGTTCTCCTTGATGTTCGAAACACGAGACATCAAGTAAACGTCGGACTTCGGAGACAAAAGAAAGAGAGAATTCCTTATTTGACCCTACTTGAAAGTTCAATTCCTTATTTGGCCCTAGGAAAAATTGTCTTCCTTATTTGACATTGCATCTTGATTTTTCTTCCTTATATGATCCTACCGTCCAATCTGTTAGTCCCTGCCGTCAGTTTCTTTTTTGCTAGACCGATTTAGCCCTGTCCTCAATCGATATGCATGCATCTATCCAGCACTAGATGAAAAAAGAGAGGCAAAAAAAGAAGGATCGTTTCTACCCCTAGCGGCGGTGGCGTGCTTCGGTGCTATGGGCGGCCAGGCCCGTAGTAGCTTTTCTCCTCTGTCTAGGTACCTGCGACGATCTCTTCTCCGTCAACATAGCTACTCCTCCCGTCCAGATCGTTGCTGCGTTCCCATCTTGAAGTTCCCCAGATCTAGGTGATCTCGCAACAATACATCTACCTCTGTCATTTCCTTTTTCGTAGATATGCAGATGTACGTGTGCAGATGTGTTCATCTGTAGCTTGTGTGTGTGTTTTGGTGTGCAGATCTGTTCTTTCTATTCGTTTTCGTTTAGAGATCGATGCATGGCTTAATTAAGATCTGAGGACTGAGGTGATGGTCAGTCATGATATTTTTTCCAGGTACCACTGCTGTAGTATTAGGGAAAGTTTTCTTCTATGTTAGTTATTATTGGACTTGCTGAAACAGGGTAATGGCAGCCTTTGTTCAAAGATGACACGAAAAATAATCATGCCAAATATACCGAAACTCCAGATGACAGTGATGGCCTTGGTTTCAATCCGTGACCGGATATCTTTTGCTTAATAAAATGTACTCCCTCCGTCCGAAAATAAGTGACTTGCATTTGTCTAAATTCGTATGTATCTAGATATATCTTATTATATAGATTAATTTAAATCTAAATAAGACCAAGTCACTTATTTCCGAACGAAGGGAGTAGCAAACTGACCCGTGAAATATAGCTACAGCATACGTAGACAAGAATATACCGACAGTTAATGATGTAAGATAACATGGGGGTACCAACTCCACTTATATCACGAGCGAAACCTCGTAGCAGCCCTATGCATATATGAACTATGTCCAAGAAGGTGGCTTGAAAGGTTTTGCCCAATTCTTAAATTTTTTAAATTAAAATCGACGACCAAGTTTTTTAATCAAAGTCGGTTCGTGACCAGACATATGTGCCTTATTTAGTCATTTCTACATGCCCAAATATGTGAGATAACTGTTGCTTTTTCCTAGTACAATTTTTTGGTAAAAAAATGCACCAGGGGCAAAAGTGTCTTTTCTACTTGCTATTTAACGTTGTTAGTACTCAAAATGAACTAGAGGGCCATATAAGGCAAACTTTTTGGAGAAAGTGTCAAATAGGAAAGAAAAAGTTTTTCAGGGCCAAATAAGGAACTAAAACTTGAAGTAGGGCCAAATAAGGAATTCTCTCCAAAAGAAACCATAAGAACACTCCTATAATAAATCATCGAAGGAGCCTTATTAAGAGTGGTTGTTATTGCTGATTCAAGAGAATATGATAATAGGTCTTCCGAGTGATTATGTCAACCATTACATCAATCTTGTCGGATTTACAAAAAGACCTATGTCAAAACCTTGAGAAACACATACTTCGAGATGACCCGAAAATGGTTCTCTGAAGTTTTCCAATGTTAATGCCAAAGGTTCCACATAAATCTAGTCTAGCTTGGAGAAGATAAGGATGTTATCGATGGGCTCAACAACAAACTTATCGAGATACTCTAGAGAGGTGGAATCATATGTTGTATGAACAAGGCAACAATATTGGTCAGACCAAAGGACATGAAGATGTACTCAAGTGAAACATCACAAGTAGCAACATTGTCAAGATAGTCCTTAGAACTGAGTTTGATTTGACGATAACCCAAATTAAATCAAATACGGGGGAAGATAACATATCCACGAAGAAAATACTATCTTTCTTCAACACAAACTGAACTAGACATCCCTTTAAGATGAACTAGGTTGGATAGAACTTTTTTTTCTTACAACTCTCCAAGTTGTTGTTTAAGCTCAACCAGTTAGTTCAGGGGTATCCAGTATGGATCCTTGAAGAAAGGAGCAGTTCCGAGAACTTGCTTGATCAAGAACTTGACAACACGGTCATGAGAAAACATGGCGATACTTCTAACAGACACTAGAATATCACGAACCAATGACATCTCACTTAGCTCGAGAGGAAACTTGCTTGGTAAGGCAAGAAGACATAGTATCGGAGCTTTGGCACGAGCCTAAGTCTTTGACCAAAGAGAGTGTACCACAATAACGGACTTGGTAACACAATCATCCTTCGCTTAGTGATAGGGTTAACCAATCACGCTAAAGATGACACAAATGTCCTGGTTGAGGTCCAAAGAAATACTAATTGCTAAGAATCTTAGATAGCCACATTACTATGCACACACATCATTCACGAGAGTGAAAGCTCAGAGGAAGGGTGGTTAAATATGTGTAAAAGCATCACTTCACTAGGAGGGTCATGAAACTCAGCATGACCTTTTAGTATATAAGGGTGTGATACTTTAAGGTAAAGAAGATAGAAGATAATCATGCCTCTTAACCTGGAGATTACAATACTTTGACCTGGTCCTAGATATGACGAGGTACTAGAGTTTGTTTCTCCTGACATTTCGAAATGGTTTGTCTTGACGGACCACAAGAGTATCTTGCATCAGGGGACACCGATGCACATTTACTAATTGGCTACCAACTGGTAGACAAAGGTCAGAAAACAAAGGGGGGAAAGAACATGCTCAGGATAGAATCCTGAGATGTGGATGCATAGATTATCAATGTTCTAAAAACCAATGCTTAGAAGGGGAAGTGTGGCAGAGTCACGAGTATAGATGTGAGACTCACGAGGAGTACTCTTGTCGTGATCTATTTGGTTCCATTAAAGGACATCTGCCATAGCTAGTGGTAGGGGAAGTCCTTATTTGTCACAATTCCAACCGCAACAAAGACCACAAGCTTGAAGACTATAATTGTAGTACCAGCCATCCCGAGGTAATGTGTGAACATTAACAACAGGGGTCAAAGGAATGAATCTTGGGTTAAAGATCAGCTTCATGGATGAGATTCTCAACACTAGAATCTAGAACAATCCAGGATCTTTGGTTCAAGTCCAAGGGTTAAAACCCGAGAAATAAGTAATTACTACTTAGGTGACACATCGTACACTCCAAGGTAGTAATCACAAGGTAGCTTCCAAGAGAAGAAATGACTTCCAAAGTACCCAAACAAACAAAAGGGAGGCACACGAGGCGAATGGAAATCTCGGGGCCTGGAACAGAGCACTATGAATCCTACAATATAATATTGTGGCCTAAAAGAAAGAGAGATCATGATAGAAAAGGAATGTCTTAGCTGAAGCAGAGCAATGGGGAACAAAGAACACACATAACTCTAAAGAACTCAACACTAGGTCAACTGGTTAAGAAACGACATGCCCAGATGGCACCTAAGTTTTGAAAGACTAGAAGATATATCAAAACTTTTCAAAGTCAACACAAGATAAGATGACCCAGAGTTAAAGCGATACCAGATAAGGAGCAAAAGGAGCAAACTAGAGTTTTGTCAAATACTTTTCATCTTTGAAATAGTTTTCACAAGAACTAGACCCAACATCGACCAATAGCAAGGTTTTCCTATGGTCAGTATTGCTCTGATACCAAGAACTGTAACACCCCCGGGATCAGGGTTAAACAAATCCCAGACCTTAGCCTAACATAAGCTTAATCTAGAGCTCGAGGATATTCAGTGAGAAATCGGTAACACAACAGTAACCCTGTGACACAAAAATTATTACAGCAAGCTCATAACTGAGCGAAAAAACAAAATAATACAAGCAGAGGTCACTGACCACAAACATCAAACAACGGAAGGCAAATTATGCTATTAAGTATAGCAAACTTAACAAATGGCCTAAGAGGCCTGAAGCATAATGATAACTTCCCAGCCCATCGATTCTAGGCTGCCGTCCGGGAACCCCAAGCTACTCGTCGGTGTCGATGTCATACCAAACTTGTCTTCTGAGGAACACTTACTCTACTACAAAAGTATCAACAAAGCAAGGGTGAGTATAGGGTGTACTTTGCAAGACTTATGGCTGGTGGGATTATTTTGCATAAAGACATCTTTGTTTATAAAACAAGAGGGGGAAGAAGCTCGTCTAATCTGAATATTTTAAAAGGGGATAAGAGAGCGACATCTCCGAAGAATTGATCATCATATTGATATCCACTAAAGTAATCCTCATCTCACAACTAGGATCACCCCCTCATACCCATGAGGAAGCATCCTTAACAAACCTTAGTTGCCAAATTTTACGATTAGGTTAAAGTTCTCTATGATCTCATGTTCATTCCCAAGTCGTCCATAATCGTGGACACGACTTTTTGAAAAGATTTAACCCTGCAGGGGTGTACAACTTTACCCACACGTACCAACCGACTCTTAGCGCCACTTGACACACTTCCTTGGTGTGCTGGCAGAGAGTGATTGGACATGGCCATTTTACCTTGCGTTCGCCGAGACCATGAGTCAGACCTAAAGGATGGTTCCGCCGCAACGGGTCAAATCCCGAAGCCGGTCCCTAGAGATGTGGGCGAGGTTGGTTTATCAGGGGTTTCATCGACCACAAGCAACCCCAACCACGCTTACCTACCTGTTATGATGCACCTCCTTCTCCCCCGCTTTCGAAAACAATTTCAATGTGTATGCCAAATGGAATGCCTGAACTAGGTGACTCATGGAATCTACTAGGCAAGTTAGTTAATCGTGAGGTCCCCATAAACCCCGTGTGGCTGTACGCTCGTCTTGGTCCAAAGGCAAGAACTCGGTTCCTAGTGGTGGCAAGCATGGGACTACAAAAACCACATCCCATCGTGGCCTCCCATACAAGCCTTAGCATGTTTAACCTTTACCACTGATCTTATCTCATCTCATTCTCCTGTCATACTAGATTCTTTGCATCTGATACATCATCTGGATGAACCAGCACTGATAGCTAAGCATGGCTAACCAAGACACGGATATAAGCTCTTGTAGTGCACACAAGCTAAACCATTCTTTAGCTTGTTTGCATTTAGTATTTTCCAATGAAAGCATCTTTCCATTTAGTCCAAGAATCAATACTATTCGTGGTTAAGGAATTCAACCATTCTTTAGCTTTTCCTCTCAAAGAGAAAGGAAACAATTTAAGCTTAATAATATCTCCATCTATATCCCTGTGATTTTGCATCTTACAAAGTTCAACAAAGTTATTTAGATGAGCAACAGCATCTTCATTACTAATACCAGAAAATTGTTCTCTCATAACAAGATTGAGCAAAGCATTTTTTATTTCAAAGAAAGTAGCTTCAGGAACAGGTGGAGCAATAGGTGTGCTCATGAAATCATTGTTGTTGGTGCTAGTGAAGTCACACAACTTAGTGTTTTCCAGAGTAGTCATTTTTTGGGTTTTTAATAAAGAAGTCAAACTTGTAAAACTATTTTTTTGTGTTTTTGATAAAGAAACAAGCAAACAAAGAAAAAAGTAAACTAAGAAAAACAAAAATAAAAAAGTAAAGAGATTGGTTATGAGGGCCTCCCCTTGTGAAGATGTCCTTGACTCCACGGCAACGGCGCCAGAAAATCAGTTGCTTAGCCCAAAATATATCGAGCCCGTTGGGGAACCCCAAGAGGAAGGTATGATGAGCACATCAGCAAGTTTTCTCTCAGTTATGAAACCAAGGTTATCAATCCAGTAGGACAAAGGAAACACCCCAAAGGTGTTGCTAGCTTAACTTTGGCAGGGCGCACTACTGGTGCCAGCAGAAACGTGGAGACCTGCACAACACAACCATAGAACTTTGCCCCCAACTTGCGATGAGGTTGTCAATCTCACCGGTTTTGCTGAAAACAAAGGATTAAACGTATCGAGTGGAAGAAAGTAATAGTTTGCAGAAAGTAAACAGAAAACAGTAAACAATTGTAGATTGATGGTAAAAGAAAGGATCGGGGTCCATAGTTCACTAGGGGTGGCTCTCCTTAAGATACATTACATGTTGGGTGAACAAATTACAGCGGGGCAATTAACAAACATCGAGAAAGCAATCATGCATATACTACTCATCTTGACTCCTATGAGATTTGATTAGGCATTACAACATTATACATAGACCGTAATCCAACTGCATCTATGACTAATAATCCACCTTCAGGTTATCATCCAAGCCCCCTCCACTATTAAGTTGCAAGCAACAGATAATTGCTTTATGCATTGCATGTAAAGTAAATAATACGATTGTTCTATGAACAAAGGATTGTTGTTTTCTCCCTAGTAGGAACAACACATCTAGTACCTTAGAGATTTCTGTCACTTCCCCAGATTACTAGAGGCATGAACCCACTATCGAGCATAAATACTAACTCTTGGAGTTGCTAGCATCTACTTGGCCAAGATAGCTACTAACAATAGAAAGCATGCAAGATCACAAATAAAAAAAGACATGATAGAATCAATAATCAATCTGAAATAGCATCTCAATATCCATCGGATCCCCGCAAACACAACATGTATGAATTACAAATATATGATCTTGATCATGAACGGAGCTCACAAGATCTAAACATGAGAGCACAAAGGAGGAGAACCAGCCATCTAGCTACTACATGGATCCGTAGTCTAGGGATGAACTACTCACGCATCACACTAGAGGCTTGCATGGTGATGAAGAAGGCCTCCAGGGTGAATTCCCCTCTCCGGCAGGGTGCCGGGAAGAGCTTCAGATCCCTCCCGATCTAGGGATGGAGATGACGGCGGCTATAGACTCTTTCGTGGAATTTTGATCGAGTACTTAGGATTTCTGTATCGGAGGCAATATATAGGCAAAAGGGGAGGCCGAGGGGGTGCCGGAGGCGGCCAGACCACCCCCTGGCGCGGGCTAGGCTGGGCCACGCGGCCAGGTGGTGTGGCGGCCCCCTGGCCCCTCTCCGTCTCATATTATGGCTCCCGGTGTCCCTCGGTGAAAAACTGACTTTGGCTTTTGTCCCGTCCAATTCCGAGAATATTCATTTTCTGACTTTTCTCGAACCAAAAACAGCAGAAAACAGGCAGGTGGCACTGTGGCTCTTGTTAATAGGTTAGTCCAAGAAAGTGTATAAAGAGTACTCCAAAATGTGGACAAAACATAAGAAATTAGATAAAACCAAGCATGGAACATCAAATTTTTTGGATACGTTAGCAACATATCAACATCCCCAAGCTTAACTCATGCTTGTCCTCGAGTAGGTAAGTGATAAAAAGAAAGAATAATTTTTGAGATGACATGCACCATCATAAACTTGATCAAAATATTTGTAAAACATTGATAGCTGGGATCATAGTACTTCAACATAGCATGAAAGATAAAGTTCTAACAATAAGACAAAGCAACTATGCTGCAACATGAAAAGGCACAAACAAAATATTCATGAATAATAATGCTTTGCAAGACGTTTGTTTGTTTCACATAAAGAGAACATAATATAGTGGCATTCAGCTTGTCCCTCATAGAGTAGCAAACATAAATGCATATGACACCTTCAAAGTTCATAAGAGTGACTAGATACAAATAGTTTAAAACAAGCAGTATCAAATCTATGCATCAATTAACAAGTCTTGGGACAATGCACATAGAACTAAGAATGGCCACTATGATCTCAAAGTAGGTGCATAAAGATAGAAGGTGGAGACTCAACATAAAAGTAAAAGAAATGCCTTCATAGAAGGAAGTAGGGATTCAAGTTTCATAAAGAGCTTCTAAAAATTATGGTACTTATTAGCTTTTAGCTCTCATTGCCCCTATCATAAGCATCTTGAAGGTGATTAAGGTTAAAGTGACACAACTAAGAGGATATGCTTGACAAGTTATAATCTGAAATCTCACGCCCCTTACTTACGAAGATCGAACCTCATGCTACTCAACTTCAGTCACAAGTAAGATCTTGTCATTATAAGTACATATGTATCATAGAGAACCGCCAATGGGGTACCCCTTGCACATGATACATGAGTTATCCCATAATCAAAATAACAAGGCAAGCAGACAATGAGCATCTTAGCGATCTTTTTATTTGCTATTTGCATAGGTTTTTATTGAGGATGCTTCATAGAGTGCTCATTATGGTTATGCTGCAAGTTTCCACCATGATTAGGCATGGCTTAGGCTAGCGGCCCAGGCATTTCTCTAACACAAATACAAACTCCATGATCTTACAAGTTCCCCTTTTATTTCACACCGCCGGGATCCATAAGCAAAAGAACATGATATCAACGGGGTACAAAGTACAAGTGCAATGTTGAAAGCGTTCCCCATGATACATGGTTCTGCTAACTTCAACTTATAAAGCACAAGCATATACGCAACAAAGATGGACGCAATGGTTCAAGTTTATTAAATGCAAGAAAATTAAAGTGTGCCATCAAGTTCGTGAGAGCTTTAATCACTAGTTTTCTCATAACAAGTTTCATTCGGAAGGTAGACAAAAACATGAATATACTTGGAATAGATTAAGCTAATAGGTAGGTATGGTGGACTCTTTGGAATAACTTTGTTTTAGGAGTTGGATGCATGAGTGGAACTCATACTTGGTTATGGAGGCTAGCAAAAGACTAGGAGCGACCAACTAAGAGAGCAATAATGGCCATAATCATGCAGAGCGACAAAACATCATTAATCAAAGCATAAAGTGATACTTCAAGTTGAAAACTAAAGGATCATAAAGGCTTATGGTGACTTGGGATAGTCATAACATGGTGTGAGCATGCGCCAAGTCAACCCAAATAAATCATCAAAGGAGAATACCACAATACTATGCTTTAATATGCTAAAACAACGCATGATTCTTCCAAGGAACATTAAGCAATCTCAATTGTTTATAAAAAGTCATGCTACAACAAAGAATACTAAGCATAAAGCCAAAACAATATCGAGCATGGCATGACAAAGCATAGGCCAGAGTCAAAACAAGCTCTCTTTACCACTTAAGCATGAACGTTCCTACTCCTTTCCAATCCAAACCAAACTATTTGATAACCAATGCATGAAAGAGGGGGTCCAACCAATTTATTCAGCAAACCAAGCAAACGAAAACCAAAACGAAAAACGAAAAAGAAGACGCTCCAAGAACAACACAGCTGTGCATGAAACAACAAAAATGAAGTGTTTGGAAGAAACCTAGGATTTTTATTGATGAAGAAGGGGATGCCTTGGGCATCCCCAAGCTTTGACGCTTTGTAGCACCCCGATAAAATCACTACTAGAAAATTGCTTGTTATTTTATTTTTCTGCTTCATCATGATATCATCATGCATCATTATGGTCATCATGCCATGTTGCATGGAACATATTATTAAATCATTGCATTCAAATTGTTACACTTGCGTTTGGTTCTTGATATGTATTTGAGCTTGCCATTGCTTCCTCTCTATTTTAACCTTCCTCTATTCTATCTCTAGTTTGTGCCATTTGATATGGAACCATAAAGTCCAAATTCCTATTACTTGAATCTTGCTATTTTATATTTGCCAAAATGCCCAAATTGAGTTGGGGGCATCATCTCTTAAATTCTCTTTATCACTAACTTGCCAATCTATCTAGTCCTTATGATTATTTTTAATTCTACCACATATGACACATGGGTTCCTTTTATTTGCCTTATTGATTAAAATCATGCCAATTTGATTTGTGTGGATATGTATATTTTGTGATCATCTTTATCTATTTCTCCACTTCATATAATCTATATAATCCGTATTACTTCTTGTGTTGATCTTCCTTATTCCATTCTTGTTGGACTCTATTCTTTGCAAATCTTGTGATCCTCTAGCCTCTTTTCTTTTTCAACACTTGGTCTCCTTCTTGTTTTTTTGCCTAGCTAAAATTCTACAACCACCAACCGTGTGCATGGCTGCATGCTACCACACACACACTTTCAACTCCCAAGCTAACCGTGGTGTGCACCTCTACACACACACCAACTGTGGCCCTTTCTTTTTATTCCTTTGAACCCATCGAAAACCCATCTCAAATCAGCTTGTGCCTGCATTTGTTGCTTAGTTGTTTCAAATCTCCCTTCTATTCAAATTCTGGGCAGATATCGGTGGTTTTGATTCAGTTCAGGCAGATAGCAGCAGAAGTATTCGGTCCACTTCAGTTAACAGTCTAAAAACAATGACAACGATTAGCGTCAGCGATTCAAGCCAGTAGTGTACATCACAGTACATCATCCATTACAAACCATATAAGTTCTTACACAAATACGGATCTCACGATCCAGTCTTAGTACAATCAAGTAGCGGAATAAATAGCGTAGCAGTGGGGTCCATCTTCAGTGTCACAGGCAATACTGACGATGGGAGATGATCCTAGTTGTCGCAGCCATCTTGCTGTCCTCCTTCAGGGTAGTCCTCCTCATAGTCTGGCCATAGGAATAGCCAGGGACAAAGCCATGAGTACTCTTTAAGTACTCGCAAACTATCACTAACAAGTAAGATAGTTCTAATAGGAATGCTAAATTCTAAGTCTATTTGTAAAGTTAAGTTTGAAACCTAAGCTGAGTTCAGAAACAAAGAAAGATAAAATAAAGTTTGAAATCACCTAAGTGGGAACTTAGTTGTCATAGTCACAACCATGTTGTGGTCAAGTCATGTCACAATTCATTTCATAAGTCATTTTGAAAACATCTGACAACGGAATAGTATGGCCACTCCAATTGTCCATAACCGCGGACGCGGCTATTCGAATAGTTTGACACTCTGTAGAGGTGGTACACTTTCACCACAAAATTCGATACATCTATCAAGGATAACCCTGATACATCTATCAAGAACCTCTCCTATGAGCTTGGCCTCCCAGCCATGACCATCTGTCATCCTGGGCACTACATAGGTGGACAACATTGAGAGGTAGCCTCATCTCAAACCTCTCCCGCGAGGGAACTAATACTAATGCATATAAACTTCTAGCTAAGCCTTACCCAATTCAGGTATTGTGGTTGTACGGTAAAATTGGAATGGTATCGCATCCGAACCCAACCATCAGTTTTTGTAAAAGGGCTAAGGCTCATGCCTCATCATTTTCATCATCATCATAAACCATTTGTGTTTCTCAACACATGTTAAAACATCTCAATAAAATGACTCATCATTCCAAGGTTTTCACAAGTCATTTTGACCAAGTATTCCCATCTAAAGTGATCAAGTTTTGGGTTCAGCTCTAAACTACCACGTTAAGAGTGTTCACTAAAGTGGGATACTAAGATCAATCTCATTCCATAGAATGACATCTAATTCCAACTAGATAGGCCAAGTTTTATACTCTTTATGCTACCTTTAAACAAAGTAAATGACTTTAGTAAAGTAAGGAAAGTAAAACTTGTAAGTAAAACTTGGAGTAGGTATAAGTCAAAAGTATAACCAAAGCATGCCTAGTGCATTTTCTTAGGTTATCTAGCTTGCAAGGTTTAGCTTGCGTAGTTAAGGCACTTGCAAGTGTTAGCTTGCATTGTTAATGATGGCTTGCCTTGGTTGGTGCAGTGGTTGAAATTCTCTTCCTCCTCCTCTTGGTAGAACTCCTCCTCCTCGTAGACTTGGTCGGTACTATCGTCTATAAATACATACAGAATACACAATCACCAAACAATACTTAACTAGTTTACTTATCACACTAAGGCACACATTTGATGATCTAGTATCATCACAAACATCACAAGGTTTAATGAACTAGCTTCATTTATTTTATTTAAGACAAGTAATTTCTACTCATTGAAATTAACTAAGATTTAATATTCTCTAATTAAAATATGGGATCATGTGTACACATGTCATCACCACATATTCTAACATATGGGAATGTGATTTAAAGGTTGGATCACATTTTAATAAGTTTAAGTTTAATATTTAATGATTTAAAGTGACTAGAAATGCCTATATAGCATTATTTTGGTACTAGTCCAAATTCACTGCATGCAAACATTAATATTATTACATATTCAGATAGGTATGGTTAAATGTGATTTTTGAGAGTTGGAATCAACTCAAAAGATATTATGGTTGATTTTATAAAAATGTTTGAATGTGCAAAAGCTTCTGTCTGGTTATTTTAGCTAGGAGAGATCTATAACTCTAAATGATTTAAATCGAACGGGCTTGGATAGAGATTTTCATTAGCTTTCCAAAAAAATTGGAATCACTCAATTTGGATTTGTAAAACTCTCTGAATTGATTTTCAAACTAAGGGACAGAACTAAGTCTAAGTCTAAAAAGAAAAATCGTAATTTGAATCATAGGGCCAACGCGGGAACTTAATGGGGCCGGCCCATGTACACTCCGCGGCGCAGAGGACAGCTGACAGGGGGTCCACATGTCAGCGGTACATCTCACACGAAGCGGTACGGGGCGATATGGACCGTAGGATTAGAACAGAATCTACGACTGGGGCTTATCGTCGATGACGAACACGTCGCCGGCGAGACTGAACCCTAGCGGCTCGGTGGGGGTGTGGTGAGGGCTTACTAGGGCTCCTGCGAGTGCGTCAAGGTGGGCAAACGAACGAGGAGACGACGGCGAGCTCAGGCGAAGTCGCGGCAGAGGCAGAGGTGGACGAAATCAACGGCAGCGTCTTCTCCTCTGATGCGGCTACCTCTGCTGAAATTCTAGCGGTTGGCTGCTCGAGCGGCTCCGATGAGGGGTGGAGAAGGATCATCGGAGAGAGGGGAGTTGAATGGTGTGGCGATTGGGGCTGGGGAAGGCCTCCTTATATAGGCTCGAGGAGGGGACCGAGGGGGCAACGGCGAGCTCGTCGGTGACGATGATACAGGGTGCTATCGGCATGGGCGGCGTAGGCGGGATGGTGGCTTGCCTCCTGGCGGTCCTCTATGGCTTTATGGCGATGCTAGGTGTGGTGGCTAATGGTCGGGAGCGTCGCGTGCTCTGGGAGAGAGGGGCGGTGCTCGACGCGGTTCCCGACGAGTGTGGGTCGCGCGGCGGGGTACGACCGTGTCTGGCGGGGTGAGGTGGTCAAGGCAGAGCGGTGCGCGCGGTCTGGTGTCGAGGCGCGGCGTGTGGCGTGCTGGTGGTGATGGTGTGCTCTGGAGCGGCGTAGAGAGGATAGTGTGGGGCTTGTCCTCAGTGGTCCAGGGCGTGGCAGTGGTCGTGGGGTGGACCGTGGACGGCGGTGAGTTCATGCCTTGCTTCCTAGAGCAGTGGAGAGGGGCTGGCGGTCAGCTGTGGTGTTGGCAAGGTTGGCTGGCGTTCATGTCCTCAGGGCGGCGTGGCACTGGCGCTAGGGACTAGGGGATGGGTTGGTTTCGGCCTGGTTGGAGCTAGGAGGGACAGAGGGATTAAATGGGGTGCAAAATGGGTGGCAATTCTCTGTAGAAACAGTGAAGTGACTAGTGTGTTGGTTCTGTGCCTGCTAGGTGTTCGACCAAATGGCCGAAAGAATTCAAATTTAGAATTTTGAAATGAATTTTGCTGGAGTGGTTTGTCACATGCTTAAGCATCTGTGGTTGCTAGGATTTGTCAAATGGAATTCATTTGGATGGTTTTTGAAAAAGGGTGATCTATACATATGAACTAGATTCCATTTTCAAATGTCATTTAAAATTAGAGTTTGAATGTTTTGGGGAGATCACAAAGTCGGCCTTGGCATATCACTACTTGTACTAGAAAGGGGTGCAAAGATCCACAATTGTCTCTGTTGGAAATTGAGTGCTAGGAACACCCAAAGTGGGCTAGGTGATTAAAATGGCAAAAGTGACCATTTCCTTTATTTAATTCTTTTTGATTTCTTTTTCTTTGGTTTTTGCTTGGGAATGATCTATATGATGTGACATTCATCATAGAACCATTTTACAACCATTAGAACACACAATCATGGCATTTCAAAACAACTCCTATTTAAATGCAACACTCATATGCATGCTTAAATATTTTAAATGGAAAAAGTTTTTGTTAACCCTAAATTGGGTGATTTGGATCTTGATTAACCTTGATTAAAGATTTGGGATGTTACAAACCTTCCCCCATTAAACAAAATCTTGTCCCGAGATTTTAGAAAGAAAACTAGGCACTAAAGAGATCTGGGCACTCAGTCCTAATGTAATCTTCTCGCTCCCAGGTGGCTTCTTCTTCGGTATGGTTGCTCCATTGAATCTTGAGAAATTTGATACTCCGGGTCCTGGTGGTTCTTTAGGCTTCCTCCAAGATACGGATGGACACTTCATGATACGTCAGATCCTTGTTGATATCAACGGCTCGGTGATCGATGTTCTTGAAAACTTCGGTCTTCTCCGGGACTTCTAGACATTTGCGAAGTAACGAGATATGGAACACATTGTGGATGGCTGACATCTCTTTTGGCAGTTCCAGTTGATAAGATACTTCTCCTCGGTGATTCAAAATCTTGAAGGGTCCGATATATCTAGGGGATAACTTTCCTTTCAGACTAAAACGTTGCATTCCCTTCAATGGCGAAACCTTGAGATACACAAAATCTCCGACATTGAAAGTCAGGTCTCTCCTTCTCTTCTCTACATAACTCTTCTATCTGGATTGGGCGGTCTTGAGGTGCTCACGGACTTTGTGAACCTTCTCTTCAGCTTCTCGGAGAATGTCGGGTCCAAAAATCTGACTCTCTCCTACTTGCTACCAATTCAAAGGGGTACGACACTTTCTTCCGTATAGGAACTCAAATGGTGCCATTTGCAAACTAGCTTGATAATTGTTGTTGTATGAGAATTCTGCGAAAGGAAGACAATCTTGCCATTTTGATCCATATTCTAATACACAAGCTCTCAACGTATCCTCTAGGATTTGGTTGACTCTTTCAGTTGGTCCATCGGTTTGCGGGTGATAAGCTGTGCCGAAATTTAACTTGGTTCCTAATCCTTCTTGGACTTTCTGCCAAAATCTCGAGGTAAATTGGGTTCCTCGATCTGACACCATGGTCTTGGGGGTTCCATGCAAACTGACAATTCTAGCAATGTACAACTCTGCTAGCTTTGAACTCTGGTAGGTTGTCTTGACAGGTATAAAATGAGCTACCTTGGATAGTCTATCAACGATGACCTAGGTTGAGTCATTTCCCCTACTAGAAGTAGGCAAACCAGTGATCAAGTCCATTCCGACGGAATCCCATTTCCATTCCGGAATCTGCAATGGTTGCAACAGTCCTGCGGGCCTCTGATGTTCCGCTTTGACTCTCTGACAGATATCACACTTGGCGATGTAGCTGCCGATTTCTCTCTTCATCTTGTGCCACCAAAATTGCTCTTTCAAATCTTGATACATCTTCGTTCCTCTAGGGTGGATAGAATAAAGAGTATCATGAGATTCTTACATGATAACTTGCTTTAGTTCTGAATATGCTGGCACACAGATACGTCCTTTGTACCATAGAACTCCTTCGTCTTCGGTGAATCCAGGTACCTTTCATGTACCAATACGATGCTTGATTCCGTTGATACTTTCATTTCCCTTCTAGGCTTCCTTGATTTGGCTAATCAAAGTGGGTTGAAGTTCAATGCTAGCTAAAAATCCTTTGCTAACTAGCTCAGTTCTAAACTGCTCCAACTCCTCATACAAACTAGGTTGCTTCTCCTTGATCATGGTGTTTAATCTACACGGCAATCTGCTAAGAGCATCCGCTACCACATTGGCTTTGCCGGGGTGATAGTGAATGTCAAGGTCATAATCCTTGATTAACTCTATCCATCTCCTTTGCCTCCTATTCAGCTCCTTCTGAGTGAAAATATACTTCAAGCTTTTGTGATCTGAGTAAATCTCACAGCGATTACCCATAAGATAATGACGCCATGTCTTCAACGCCAAAACTACGGCTGCTAACTCCAGATCATGGGTGAGGTAATTCTGCTCATGCTGCTCCAGTTGTCGAGATAGATATGCGATGACCTTGCCTTCTTGCATCAATACACATCCGAGACCAACCTTGGATGCATCACAATACACATCAAACGGCTTCTTGATATCTAGCATGATCAATATTGGGGCGGAAATCAATCTCTTCTTCAGCTCTTGAAAACTTGCTTCACATTTGTCGGTCCATTCAAACTTCTTATCCTTCTTCAACAATTGGGTCATGGGTCTTGCTATGCTCGAAAATCCTTCGATGAACTTGCGGTAGTATCCCGCTAATCCGAGAAATGCACGGACTTGGGTTTGAGTGGTTGGGGCTTCCCATTCTTCGACATCTCTGATCTTGGCGGGATCGACAGCGACTCCTCCGGCAGACACAATATGTCCTAGGAATCCTACTTCTTTCAGCCAAAACTCACATTTGCTAAACTTGGCATACAACCGATGCTCTCTAAGGGTTTCAAGGATGATTCTTAGATGTTGCTCATGCTCTTCTTCTGACTTGAAGTAGATAAGTATATCGTCAATGAACACAATGACAAACGTATCTAGAAAATTCACAAAGATCTTATTCATGAGATTCATGAAATAAGCAGGGGCATTGGTTAATCCAAAAGACATGACCGTATACTCGTATAATCCATAACGAGTAGTAAAGGCGGTCTTTGGAATATCCATTGCACGAGTCTTAAGTTGGTGATAACCAGTCCTAAGATCGATCTTAGAGAACACATTTGCTCTAGTCAACTCATCAAATAGATCCTCTATCTTTGGCAAAGGGTACTTATTCTTGATTGTGACGTCATTTAGCTTCCGGTAATCTGTGCACAAACGGTTGCCTCCATCTTTCTTGTCAACGAATAACACTGGCGATCTCCATGGTGATGTGCTTTGTTGAATCAAGCCTATTGCCAACATAGCATCCAACTGCTTCTTCAATTCCACTAACTCTGAGGGGTTCATATTATAGGGTCTCTAGGCTATGGGTCCGATTCTGGGGATTAGTTCAATAATGAACTCAATATCCCTATCCGGGGGCATACCTAGCAATTCATCTGGGAATACGTCGGGGTATTCATAGACTACTCTGACTT
Organism: Avena insularis; assembly: GCA_023614405.1. Classification (NCBI taxonomy): domain Eukaryota; kingdom Viridiplantae; phylum Streptophyta; class Magnoliopsida; order Poales; family Poaceae; genus Avena; species Avena insularis. The sequence goes on along the minus strand of CM042692.1, from coordinate 72,031,354 downwards.
GGGCTATGGTGGGTAGGGCTAGACTCTTGTTGCACTTGAATTGACGGGGCAAGGTTTCAGATATATGCTCTACTGAGATTCCAGAGCTACTGGTCATGGTGATGGCTTTCTTGGCACAGTCTATCAATCCTTTATGCTTTGACATCCAATCCATTCCTAGTACTACTTCCAAACCTTTGGTTCCAAGTACTATTAGATTGGTATAAAAATCTATCCCATGTATTCTGATAGGCACAGGTTTGCAAATTTTTCTAGCTTTTGTAGTTGAACCGGGGATTTGAACTATCATGACATGCTTCAAGTTGGTTGGGTGAATCTTACTAGTGCGTGCAAATTCTTCGGTGACAAATGAGTGCGATGCTCCAGAATCAAACAACACTCTTGCTAAAACTGAGTTGACAGAAAACATACCCGGCACTACATCTGGCGCTTCTTCGGCTTCTTCGGCGTCATGTGGAAGAGACGGTTGTTGCGGTTGTGAGGGTTCCCTGGGGCGAATCTTCTTCCGGGCTGAACACGACGCTGCTCTTGAGCTGGGGAATTCACATTGGCCGTGGCGGCAATCTTCTTGGGACACTCATTGGAATAGTGACCCTTCACCCCACACTCGAAACAAGTGATCTGAGACTTGTCGTTTGCTGCCACGGGCACAACATTGCTTCTAGTTCTGGGTGCAATGTTGTTATTGTTGTTGTTGTTGTGCTTGGGAGGTGCACGATTGAAATTGCTGGAGTTGTCGGGGTGATTGTTGTTTCCTCCGGACTTCACATTTCCTCCGCTACGGTTGGGGTAGCTTGGGCGAGACATTGGGGGTCGATTATTCCGCGGGGCATATCCTGCAGAAGGGTTGGGACGGTACTTCTGGTGACTGTTGAATCTAGTTTGGTGCATCATACGACGTTTGCGATTGTCATTTGCTTGATTAATCTTCCCTTCCATCTGAATGGAAGAGTCGACTAGCTCTTTGATATCCTCGAAACGGATGTTGACGAGGACAGTCTGCATCTCATCATGCAGTCCGTTCAGGAATCTCTCCTTCTTCTTGGCCTTCGTGTTGATCTCATCAGGTGCATACCTGGCGAGGGACAAGAATCTGTCACGGTACTCCACTACAGTCATTCTGCCTTGCTTTAACTCTTTGAATTCATCTCTCATTCTGGTGACTAGACCCTGCGGCACGTGGGTGCGGCTGAACTTGATCTTGAAGGCTTCCCATGTCATCACTTGACCATGGTTCATGGTGCGGGTGATGTTTCACCATGCTCTTGCATCTCCTACCAAATAGTGGGTGGCAAAAAGAACTTTCTTGTTGGCATCCACTCTGGCTACTTCTAAGTTGTTCTCCATTGTCTGCAACCAGTCATCAGCATCCAGTGGGTCTTCAGACTTGCTAAAGATTGGGGGATTGGTATTCTGGAAGTTTTTGAGTTTGGATCCATGATGATCTTGATTTCCATGGTTCTGGTTGTTGTGAGCAATATGGGTGATCTGCTACAGGGTTGCTAGATTAGCTTGGCGCTCTACCCTACTAGCTTCACGGTCTGCAATGAGAGTCTGCAGAATCTGCAGCATTGGGTCTTGCGATGAGTTACTCCCTCCTTGGTTTCCACGAGTCATCTAAAGATTGAGATAGATAAAGGGGTAAGAGCGAAAGTTCTAAGGTTCATGGTTTTGGTTTCAAAGCTAAAACTTTGAGTTTGACTCAGGTTTTGCAACTAACTTCTTTTCATTCATTCAAGCAAGGCACATGATACAAACTCACACACACCACAACATCAAAAGGAAAATAGATGGTTTTAAGAACCATTCTGCAAGCTACGATACAATGGGACCGATACTCCTCACTCTACGATAGTGCTCTAGTGCATCTACTCATCAGCGATGAAGTCTGGGTCATCATAGTCAGTGTAGAAGTCCATGGCATCATCCTCCATATAGTCATCATCATTGCTGAGGTAGGAGTCAATATCCCCTTGGATATCTTCACCTTCCTCTTCTTCTTCTTCAGCTACAAGCTGAGCTTCTTGTTCCTTGATGGTCTTCTCGAGGTCGGCCACCTTCTTGTGAATGCGGTCGATGGTGCGATCCTTATTTGCACGTTGACGGCGAAGAGACTGACGATCCTTGACAAGCAGTGAGAAATTATGGGCTTTCTGGGCGGCAATGGCGAGGTTGTGGTTGGCGAACTCTCTAGCATTGTCCAATTCCTTCTGTCTGTCATACATTAGGAAGTCGAGGTTCTCCAATTGACGCTTCAATATTGGGTGACTTGGCATCTCTAGAAGAATTCCCATGGAATCACGCCTTGCATAGTGAACAAAGCAGGTTCCTTGGATTAGGTTGACACTCTAGGCGCAAAGACGTGCGAGAGCTTCATGCATTGCCCTGGCTAAGCCATCTATCCAGTTGTTCTCTCTCACTGAGAACTAAATCCTCTCAGACATTGGTGCTTCTAACTTGCCTCGAAGATCAGCAACTACTATCCATTGTAAATCTCTTCCTAGGGGACCATTGAGTTGAGCTCCAAGAAATTCCGGATGAGGATGCTACAAGTACTCAGACAGTGAATCCAGATCCCTCTCGAAGATCAGTTGGCCTCTGTTGCCCAACTGGTAGAACTTGTTGTACTGAACTTCCATCTATAAGAATTTAGGATGAGTAAGTTAGTGAAGTAATCAAGTGTGTCAAAGTTTTATGTAGTAATGTAAGAATTTGGAGGAACATGAATTTTTTTGAGAGAAAGAATTCCCAAGGGTAATTTAGGAAATAGTTTTCATAAATACTCACTTTGGTTTTTGAAACTAAGTTTTTGTTCGGAAGTCCATTCTAACTAGGGTCTCCTATGGTCAAGATGGCTCTGATACCAACTTGTCAACACCTGGATTTTTAATCCCAGATGCCTATTATGCCATACATCGCAATCCTAGGATTACCATTTTTGCGAGACATAACAGATTGGATATCACAGTACATCATCCATTACAAACCATATAAGGTCTTACACAAATACGGATCTCACGATCCAGTCTTAGTACAATCAAGTAGCGGAATAAATAGCGTAGCGGTGGGGTCCATCTTCAGTGTCACAGGCAATGCTGACGATGGGAGATGATCCTAGTTATCGTAGTCGTCCTGCTGTCCTCCTTTAGGGTAGTCCTCCTCATAGTCTGGCCATAGGAATAGCCAGGGACAAAGCCATGAGTAATCTTTAAGTACTCGCAAACTATCACTAACAAGTAAGATAGTTCTAATAGGAATGCTAAATTCCAAGTCTATTTGTATAGTTAAGTTTGAAACCTAAGCCGAGTTCAGAAACAAAGAAATATAAAATAAAGTTTGAAATCACCTAAGTGGGAACTTAGTTGTCATAGTCACAACCATGTTGTGGTCAAGTCATGTCACAATTCATTTCATAAGTCATTTTGAAAACATCTGACAACGGAACAGTATGGCCACTCCAACTGTCCATAACCGCGAACGCGGCTATTCGAATAGTTTGACACTCTGCAGAGGTGGTACACTTTCACCACAAAATTCGATATATCTGTCAGGGATAACCCTGAATCATCATACTTAGTATGCAGATAATCAAACATAACCTTTCCTTTACACACTCTAGTATAAGAACATCTCCTATGAGCTTGGCCTCCCAGCCATGACCATCTGTCATCCTAGGCACTCCATGGGTGGACAACATTGAGAGGTAGCCTCAGCTTAAACCTCTCCTGTGAGGGAACTAATACTAATGCATATAAACTTCCAGCTAAGCCTTACCCAATTCAGGTATTGTGGTTGTACGGTAAAATTGGAATGGTATCGCATCCGAACCCAACCACCAGTTTTTATAAAAGGGCTAAGGCTCATGCCTCAACATTTTCATCATCATCATAAACCATTTGTGTTTCTCAACACATGTCAAAACATCTCAATAGAATGACTCATCATTCCAAGGTTTTCACAAGTCATTTTCACCAAGTATTCCCATCTAAAGTGATCAAGTTTTGGGTTTAGCTCTAAACTACCACGTTAAGAGTGTTCACTAAAGTGGGATACTAAGATCAATCTCATGCCATAGAATGACATCTAATTCTAACTAGATAGGCCAAGTTTTATACTCTTTATGCTACCTTTAAACAAAGTAAACGACTTTAGTAAAGTAAGGAAAGTAAAACTTGTAAGTAAAACTTGGAGTAGGTATAAGTCAAAAGTATAACCAAAGCATGCCTAGTGCATTTTCTTAGGTTATCTAGCTTGCAAGGTTTAGCTTGCATAGTTAAGGCACTTGCAAGTGTTAGCTTGCATTGTTAATGATGGCTTGCCTTGGTTGGTGAAGTGGTTAAAATTCTCTTCCTCCTCCTCTTGGTAGAACTCCTCCTCCTCGTAAAATTGGTAGGTACTATCATCTATAAATACATACACAATACACAATCACCAAACAATACTTAACTAGTCTACTTAGCACACTAAGGCACACATTTGATGATCTAGTATCATCGAAAACATCACAAGGTTTAATGAACTAGCTTCATTTATTTTATTTAAGAAAAGTAACTTCACTCATTGAAATTAACTAAGATTTAATATTCTCTAATTAAAATATGGGATCATGTGGACACATGTCATCACCACATATTCTAACATATGGGAATGTGATTTAAAGGTTGGATCACATTTTAATAAGTTTAAGTTTAATATTTAATGATTTAAAGTGACTAGAAATGCCTATATAGCATTATTTTGGTACTAGTCCAAAGTCACTGCATTCAAACCTTAATATTATTACATATTCAGATAGGTATGGTTAAATGTGATTTTTGAGAGTTGGAATCAACTCAAAAGCTATTATGGTTGATTTTATAAAAATGTTTGAATGTGCAAAAGCTTATGTATGGTTATTTTAGCTAGGAGAGATCTATAAATCTAAATGATTTAAATCCAACGGGCTTGGATAGAGATTTTCATTAGCTTTCCAACAAAATTGGAATCACTCAATTTGGATTTGTAAAACTCTCTGAATTGATTTTCAAACTAAGGGACAGAACTAAGTCCAAGTCTAAAAAGAAAAATCCTAATTTGAATCACAGGGCCAGCGCGGGAACTTAATTGGGCCGGCCCATGTACACTCCGCGGCGCAGAGGACAGCTGACAGGAGGGGTCCACATGTCAGCGGTACATCTCACACGAAGCGGTACGGGGTGATATGGACCGTAGGATTAGAACAGAATCTACGACTGGGGCTTATCGTCGACGATGAACACGTCGCCGGCGAGACTGAACCCTAGCGGCTCGGTGGGGGTGCCGTGAGGGATTACCAGGGCTCCAGCGAGTGCGGTGAGGCGGGCAAACGAACGAGGAGACGACGGGGAGCTCAAGTGAAGTCGCGGTAGAGCCTGAGGTGGACGAAATCAACGGCAGCGTCTCCTCCTCTGATGCGGCTACCTCCGGTGAAATTCCGGCAGTTGGCTGCTCGAGCGGCTCCGACGAGAGGTGGAGAAGGATCAGCAGAGAGAGGGGAGTTGAATGGTGTGGTGATTGAGGCTGGGGAAGGCCTCCTTATATAGGCTCGAGGGGGCGACGGCGAGCTCGTCGGTGACGATGATACAGGGTGCTATCGGCATGGGCGGTGTAGGCGGGACGGTGGCTTGCCTCCTAGCGGTCCTCTACGGCTTTATGGCGATGCTAGGGGTGGTGGCTAACGGTTGGGAGCGTCACGCGCTCTGGGAGAGAGCGGCGGTGCTCGACTCGGTTCCCAGCGAGTGTGGGTCGCGTGGCGGGGTACGACCGTGTCTGGCGGGGTGAGGTGGTCAAGACGGAGTGGCGCGCGCGGTCTGGTGTCGAGGCGCGGCGTGCGGCATGCTGGCGGTGATGGCGCTCTGGCATGCTCTGGCGTGGCGCAGAGAGGATAGTGCGGGGCTTGTCCTCAGTGGTCCAGGGCGTGGCAGTGGTCGTGGGGTGGACCGTGGACGGTGGTGAGTTCATGCCTTGCTTCCTGGAGCAGCGGAGAGGGGCTGGCGGTCTGCTGTGGCATTGGCAAGGTTGGCCGGTGTTCATGTCCTCGGGGCGGCGTGGCACTGGCGCTAGGGACTAGGGGATGGGTTGGTTTCGGCCTGGTTGGAACTAGGAGGGACAAAGGGATTAAATGGGGTGCAAAATGGGTGGCAATTCTCTGTAGAAACAGTGAAGTGACTAGTGTGTTGGTTCTGTGCCTGCTAGGTGTTCGACCAAATGGCCGAAAGAATTCAAATTTATAATTTTGAAATGAATTTTGGTGGAGTGGTTTGTCACATTCTTAAGCATCTGTGGTTGCTAGGATTTTTCAAATGGAATTCATTTGGATGGTTTTTGAAAAAGGGTGATCTATACATATGAACTAGATTCCATTTTCAAATGTCATTTAAAATTAGAGTTTGAATGTTTTTGGGAGATCACAAAGTGGGCCTTGGCACATCACTACATGTACTATAAAGGGGTGCAAAGATCCACAATTGTCTCTATTGGAAATTGAGTGCTAGGAACACCCATAGTGGGCTAGGTGATTAAAATGGCAAAAGTGACCATTTCCTTTATTTAATTCTTTTTGATTTCTTTTTCTTTCGTTTTTGCTTGGGAATGATCTATATGATGTGACATTCATCATAGAACCATTTTACAACCATTAGAACACACAATCATGGCATTTAAAAACAACTCCTATTTAAATGCAACACTCATATGCATGCTTAAATATTTTAAATGGAAAAAGGTTTTGTTAACCCTAAATTGGGTGATTTGGATATTGATTAACCTTGATTAAAGATTTGGGATGTTACACCGACCCCTCCTTGATGTTTGTGGTGAGCTTCTGATCGTCATGGACCTCTCCCCCCCCACACACACACTTGATCTCGTTGTCCGCCGTGACGCTGGCGTTGACCGCCGTTGTCTGCCACCGGAGGTCCACGTCGGCGCCGCTCCGACAACACCAGGTAATCGCTGCCTCTTTCTAGTTCCTACACCAGGCGGCTTCAAACATGACCATCCTGGAGGCCTCTCGCGTCCTCGTCCGCGAGTTCCCCGCTCGTCAAGAGCTCCCTGGCTGTTGTATCCACCGCTGCTCAAAGTCCAGGCTCAGGTTCAGTTCAAACTCGATGCATTCTTTTCCTCTATCAGTACCATATATCTGCAGCCCAGCTGGTCCGCCTTGTCTAGCCCAACATGAGATACTTGGATCGATCCCCACACACTCCCTAAACACCTTTAATTGTTTCTCGATTCCACCTTGGGTAAATAAAAGCCACCCTTTTTGTTTTTAGAAATTGTGCTAATCATACTTAAATCATATATTCCAATCCATAATTCAAATAAAAATGTCTAGGTACGATACTTGTCCAGAATTGTTTGAATGAACCAAATATGAACTCTGTTTACTATTCTGAATAATTCAAATATGCAAACAATTAAATTGCTTTTATAATTAATAGTACTTGCATAAATCATATATTATGATCCCCGATTCAAAACAAAAAGTATTTTATATGGAATTTTACCAGAAAAATGAATAGAATCCGAATATGGCATTCATACATATGTTTGCCTCGTGCATTATTTAATTTCGTGGTAGATTTGCATCGTCACGTAATAGTAACCTATATAATATTTGGGATATATTATATTTATGGATACCATTCCACATAAACTTGAAGCAGTTAATCAATGCCATGTGATACCATGTTAATAACATTTAATTTTCTAGTTAGAAAAATAACTTTAACTATCTAATTGATTGTGGGGTTTTCAATCCCGCTTAATTGCTAAATTATATTGCATCTTTGCCATCTCATGCACCATATCTTAATCATGTCGGATCTTCTGTCGTAGTATTAAATATTGCATCCGGTGTTTTTTTTAGTGTTTTGCTTCTTCGCGGATTAGGCCGCTGATTTGATGCGAGTGTCGACAAGTTTTTTGGATAATGTATCTTCAATAGTGTTTTCCAGGCGAGCAATCTCCCTCTTTCTATCTATTTTTTGCATTTATAGTCTTTACTTCCTTCCTGTTGATCTAACGTTATCCGTGTTGCGATGCTTTAGTTTCCGTACCATTTATATTCCTTACAACCTCTATATTGCCTTGGAGACATCCTATTGCCTGTTGATTAATAGACAGTCGGCCTTGCGAGTCGTAGTTGCTTGCTTAGGTGCTGCTTCGTGTCGTTGTTGTTCCACCATTGATAAAAGGTTGGCACATGCTTAATGATGGAGATGCTTAATGGTGGAGATGATCATGGCTTTAATTATAACTTGTCGATTAAAATGCTAGGAATAGATATAACTAATGCAGAGGCACCGGTGGGCAATAGATAATATTTGGTTATTCCATGCTCACTTGTGTCCCGTAGGCCCCGAGTACTTGATACCTATTCCTCGACTATTCGAACTATCCACATACGGGAGACTCTATGAATCCCCCTTTGCCTGAGCTTGATTCATACTTTATTTCTTGGGGCTACAAACTAGTTTGGGGCTTTAATACTATCCTGTACTTATGCCATGCTTTATTGCTTTATTTATGATTGTGCGTGGAGCACCTGTACTGTTTTGGATCATGCCACGTTTTCACGGTATCGACAAGCCCAGTCACACTTTCTTCGTTCTGTTTACATGTACCGTCACAAACCTTGAGTCTGTTCCAGAGCCGGCCAACTTCATTGCGGGTAGCTTAGTAGGGTGGCCCCCTGAAATGATTTATGAATCCTGTGAATGCTTTGTCGTGAGGCCTCGTTGCTTTTTATTTGGTTCTTCCCGAGGTTGATCGTGTGTGTGTTGCTATTTGTGCACCCCTGCAGGGTAAATCTTTCTGAAAGTCGTGTCCGCGGTTATGGACGACTTGGAGCATAATATATCGATCAGAGACAAGCATAACTAAAGTAGTGCTATAAATTTTACTTTGACATGTCTAGTAATCAGTTTCACTACAACGGAATGAGTAAAGAAAAGTGCCAACAACTGCTGGAGTTGGGATGTCTCGTGCTATCTATATCTGACTAGTAAGTGCTGCAACTATAATGGAATGAATAAAACTGCCAACTGTGTGAGTTCCTCGGTTTGACTTCCTCGTGTGGTCTCGAGGGGGAAATACCAGAATGGGTATGTTTTGGTGTTACTATCAGGTTGGATCCGAATAGGTCTTTCTTATCTCTCTCTAATAGCCGACAGTTGAATCGAGTCTCTATAAATTGTTTAGCGCAGCAATCTCTATAGATTGTTTAGTGCATGTTGCGCTGTTGCTTCAGTCCACCATATCTATGTAGGCGAGAGCAGTCGAATTCTAGCCTCGCCGTGTACTGGCCTCAGTACTGACCGCTCTCTTTTTCCTTTGCCCTTTGTCGGCACCCCTTTATTTTAGCAGGTATAAGATCGACGTTGTTAGCAGGGTTAACCTTCTGGCTGGGCCTAGGCAGGGTTATGGACGCCATTGGTTATTCTTCAGGGCTCTTAGCCCCATTTGCATCTTATCCGTACTCGGATGTTGTATCGTTTTCAGGGTGATTTGGATCTTTGTATTGTATATATGTATTCTTTACTCATGGAGTCGTTGTTGTATATATATGTGTTGTGGGTTCCATCGTGGACTATTGTGTAATGGTATTACTCCGTTTTTCCACCCGCACGCAAGTTCTTGGTGGGCATCTTTGAATCGTTTCTATGCGGGTTTGGCGGGAATCGCTAAAATTTGCATTGGGTCGATTCGAGGGTGTTACACGCTTGTACTTATTGGATATTTCTTGGGTGACACGCGTGGCATCCCCAAGCTTGAGCTTTAGTCCATCCTTCATCTCATTACTCATTCCTTCCATAGACCTAAAAATTTTCCTTCATACAAAACTTCACACAATCTTTATTATTAACATTAGTGCACTCAAGATAATAAGTCTTTAGGTTCAGTTTCAACACCAATAAAACTTCCATTAAAACACAAGATACTGTAGCACTTCCCTCAAAACGCTCAATTCCCCAAAAGAACTCAAAAAGGAACCAACAAGAAGCAAATGCAAATAAAGGCAGAAATCTGTCAAAACAGACCAGCAGGTAAAGATGAATTTTTTTGAAGACCTTCTGTTGCTCAAATCTAAAAGTGTTGAACTAACTAAAGTTAGATAATAACCTGGGGCAGAAGCACAAAAATTAGTGCCTCAAAAGGACCTACAGAGATTTTACCCGAATATTTACGGTGAAGCACAGAAATCTGTTTCAGGACAGCAACTTTCCCAATCATTACTTCTCTCTCATTAGAGGTTACTCTTGGCACAAAAAGCAAATAAAAAGGATAAGGAGCGGTTATTACTGAAGTAATAACTTCAGACTCATCTAAAACTTTTGGGTTATCTCCCAATAAGTACTTTTTCTTTAACGCCTTTAAGTTGGCATAAGAAGCAAGAAAAAGAATCAAGTGTTCTCAAATGAAGAAATATTAAGAGCAAATTTTGTTTTCATAGGAGAGGCAAAAGAAATCTTCTATCTCTTCTTAGGGAAGTGTTCTATACATTTTTTGAGTGGAAGTTGATATTTAATGGTGCCTTCTTTGATATCAATAATGGCACCAACAGTTCTAAGAAAAGGTCTTCCCAAAGTAATAGGAAAAGAAGCATTGCATTCAACATCCAAAACATAGAAATCAACGGGGACATATGCATTGTTAACCATAATAATAACATCATTAATACTCCCCATGAGTTTATTTTTAGCATTATCATCAAGTGGGACATTCAAATAACAATCTTCCAATGGTGGCAATCAAGCATATCATAAATCCTTCTAGGCATAATAGAAACACTACTATCAAGATCACATAAAGCTTTGAAATCAAAATCATTCACTTTCATATTGATGATGGGTTCCTAACCATCTTCTTGTTTTATAGGAATAGAAGCTTTATGTTTCATATTTTCTTCTTTAATCTTTATGAGAGCATCAGTAATGTGTTTTGTAAATGCCATATTCATAGCACTAGTATTAGGACTTTTAGCAAGCTTTTGTAGGAACTTAATAACTTCAGAGATGTTGCAACCATCAAGATCAAAATCATAATTATCATCTAAAGTAGTAGAGCTATTACTAGCCTCAACACTAGTGGTAGTGATAGTAGAAACACTAATGTTTCTAGCAATTTCCTCTTCTCTTTCCCACTTAGCATGAAATTCAGCTAATAGTCTAACATTTTCATCAATTCTTACTTGTATGGCATTAGTGGCTGCAAAGGGATTATCATTAGTTTTAGGTTTAGCAGCCATTTTATTAATCAAAGAGGATTGTGCTTCAGACAAAGATGATATATTTCTTTCAGCATTAGAAAGTTTCAATTGCAAACTAGGAATTTCCCTATTTAAACTCTCAAGTTGATGACTAATATTCTTCAAAATGGTAGATTGTTCCTCCATAGTTTTAGTAAATAATTTATTTTGTTCATATTGCATTTGCATGAAGTTTTTAGTGGCTCTTTCAACTTCTAAAATTCTTCCTTCACTAGGTGTTCCAGGTTTGCCATTATAACCAAAAGTATTATTAGGAGGGTAAGACCCATAATTGTTATTACCATAAGCATTGTTGCCAAAATTATTATTTCTTATAAAGTTCACATCAACTTGCTCTTCTTGAGCAACCAAAGAGGCTAAAATAACATTATTTGGATCAATATGGGCTTTCCCATTAACAGGAATAGACATAATAACATCAACCTTATCACTCAAGGAGGAGGTTTCTTCAACAGAATTTACCTTCTTACCTTGTGGAGCTCTCTCAGTATGACATTCAGAATAGTTAACCATCATATTGTCCAGAAGCTTTGTTGCAGCACCCAAAGTAATGGTCATAAAGGTACCTCCAGCAGTAGAATCCAATAGATTTCTTGAAGAATAGTTCAATCCTGCATAAAAGGTTTGGATAATCATCCAAGCAGCCAGTCCATGAGTGGGGCAATTCTTTACCAAAGATTTCATTCTTTCCCAAGCTTGAGCAACATGTTCATTATCATATTGTTTAACCTTCATTATTTCACTTCTCATAGATATAATCTTAGCAAGAGGATAGTATTTTCCAATGAAAGCATCTTTGCATTTAGTCCAAGAATCAATACTATTCCTGGTTAAGGAATTCAACCATTCTTTAGATTTTCTTCTCAAAGAGAAAGGAAACAATTTAAGCTTAATAATATCTCCATCTATATCCCTGTGCTTTTGCATCTTACAAAGTTCAACAAAGTTATTTAGATGATCAGCAGCATCTTCATTACCAATACCAGAAAATTGTTCTCTCATAACAAGATTGAGCAAAGCAGGTTTTATTTCAAAGAAAGTAGATTCAGGAACAGGTGGAGCAATAGGTGTGCTCATGAAATCATTGTTGTTGGTGCTAGTGAAGTCACACAACTTAGTGTTTTCCAGAGTAGTCATTTTTTTGTGTTTTTAATAAAGAAGGCAAACTTGTAAAACTAATTTTTTGTGTTTTTGATAAAGAAACAAGCAAACAAAGCAAAAAGTAAACTAAGCAAAACAAAAATAACAAAGTAAAAAGATTGGTTATGAGGGACTCCCCTTGTGAAGATGTCCTTGACTCCCCGACAACAGCGCCAGAAAATCAGTTGCTCGGCCCAAAATATATCGAGCCCGTTGGCGAACCCCAAGAGGAAGGTATGATGAGCACAGCAGCAAGTTTTCCCTCAGTTATGAAACCAAGGTTATCAATCTAGTAGGAGAAAGAAACACCCCAAAGGTATTGCTAGCTGAACTTTGACAGGGCGCACTACCGGTGCCAGCAGCAACGTGGAGACCTGCACAACACAACCATAGAACTTTGCCCCCAACTTGCGATGAGGTTGTCAATCTCACCGGTTTTGCTAAAAATAAAGGATTAAACGTATCGAGTGGAAGAAAGTAATAGTTTGCAGAAAGTAAACAGAAAACAGTAAACAGTTGTAGATTGATGGTAAAAGAAAGGACCAGGGTCCATAGTTCACTAGTGGTGGCTCTCCTTAAGATAGATGACATGTTGGGTGAACAAATTATAGCGGGGCAATTGACAAACATCGAGAAAGCAATCATGCATATACTACTCATCTTGGCTCCTTTGAGATTTGATTGGGCATTACAACATTATACATAGACCGTAATCCAACTGCATCTATGACTAATAATCCACCTTCAGGTTATCATCCGAACCCCCTCTAGTATTAAGTTGCAAGCAACAGATAATTGCATTATGCATTGCGTGTAAAGTAAATAATACGATTGTTCTATGAACAAAGGATTGTTGTTTCTCCCTAGTAGCAACAGCACATCTAGTACCTTAGAGATTTTTGTCACTTCCCCAGATTACTAGAGGCATGAACCCACTATCGAGCATAAATACTAACTCTTGGAGTTGCTAGCATCTACTTGGCCAAGGTAGCTACTAACAACGGAAAGCATGCAAGATCACAAATAACAAAGACATGATAGAATCAATAACCAATCTGAAATAACATCTCAATATCCATCGGATCCCCACAAACACAACATGTATGAATTACAAATAGATGATCTTGATCATGAACGGAGCTCACAAGATCTAAACAGGATAGCAAAAAGGAGGAGAACCAGCCATCTAGCTACTACATGGACCCGTAGTGCAGGGATGAACTACTCACGCATCACACCGGAGGCTTGCATGGTGATGAAGAAGGCCTCCAGGGTGAATTACCCTCTCCTGCAGGGTGCCAGGAAGAGCTTCAGATCCCTCCCGATCTTGGGATGGAGATGACAGCGGCTATAGACTCTTTTGTGGAATTTTGATCGGGTACTTAGGGTTTCTGTATCGGAGGCAATATATAGGCGAAAGGGGAGGCCGATGGGGTGCCGGAGGCGGCCAGACCACCCCCTGGCATGGGCCAGGCTAGGCCATGCGGCCAGGTGGTGTGGCAGCCCCCTGGCCCCTCTCCGTCTCGTATTCTGGCTCTGGGTGTCCCTCGGTGAAAAACTGACTTTGGCTTTTGTCCCATCCAATTCCGAGAATATTCATTTTCTGACTTTCCTGGAACCAAAAACAGCAGAAAATAGGCAGCTGGCACTGTGGCTCTTCTTAATAGGTTAGTCCAAGAAAGTGTATAAAAAGTACTCCAAAATGTGGACAAAACATAAGAAAGTAGATAAAACCAAGCATGGAACATCAAAAATTATGGATACGTTAGCAACGTATCAGTAATATAAGCTCAAAGGTAGTAATGCAGCAGATAGGATACTCTGTCTATCGATGAAAGGCCACAGTAGAATCGTGTGCATCATGGCAAGAATGAAATACTTTTGAAATCATAGGATTCTATAATGGTGGGGCTATGATTGCCTTTGCCCGTTGATACCCAAATATAGATCTTCGGAAGCCTTGTACTTGACTTGATTACAGTTGGTCAAGTATTGTTCTTCAAGCTTCGATGGTGTTGATCTCAGTCTTCGATCTCAATCTCGATATGTTATTCTACCGGGAAGAAGCAAACACCGGAAAGTAAGAGAAACAGTCAACACATGCCATTGATGCAATGCTCAAGCAAGGATGATGATATGACAAGTTAATTAGCACTTGAATGAAATCCTATGGCATGCTCGACCATTTTAAACAGGGTCCGAGGTTGCAAACCCTAGTAAAGGAGGAATCTCGAAATCACCTACGAAGTTCAATTCATTCTTCTAATTAAACATGCAATTGGATTTGTTAAACAATGCATGATCATGAGTCTATTGTGTAGATCTCATTTTTCTAAACATTTTTATATATTACACATTTTTTATGACTTATAAATATTAAGTTATTGATTTTATAAGTTTATACCATTTCCTGGATTTAATAAAACTATTAAAAGGATTTACTACGTCAGCATGACGCGGGTTGATGTCATCACAAGCATACAAACTTTTTGTACTGAGATCTGGCTAGCCTCAGTCACTGATGACTGGGCCCAAGGCCACGTAGGTTGCCACAGTGGCAGAGCTTGGTCGATGCCACGTTAGGTGGCTGTTGACCGGCGGATGATGGCCGGAGCCGGCGAAGGCGGGCGAGCGGGGCTGCGTGAGGGGGTGCGTTCGGGCGAGCGCGTCCAGGCATACTAGAAACTAGTGGCGCGACTAGCTTTTGGTCACCGGGGCAGCGACCCTGGCGAGCAACGGCGGCGGCGCTTGCAGACGAACGACACGCAACAGCTACAACGAACTAGCAAGCGAACCGAGGGTGCTAGGAGCACCAGAAGCTCACCCTGGAGCGGCCGAGGTTGACGACGAGGCGGTGACCAGAGCGACGACGAGGTGGGCGGTGGCACATGTCGGGGTCGGGGAAGAAGCGGGCGATGCGGCCGATTGCAAGCGCACCGAATCGATTCCTCTTGAAGGGAAGTGGAGGGGATCACAGCAGAGCTCGTGGCACTATCGGCGGGGCTCGGGGTGGCCGGGAATGGTGACATGGCGCAACGACTGCAGCGTCTAGGGTTTGGTGCGCACCATAGAGAGCGAGAGAGAGCGCGCGAGAAGGGGATAAGATCAAAGAAGGATATAGGCATGCGGGGGGTCCTCTTATCCTCTCCAAGGCTGCAATGGACGGTGATGCGCAAGCGGCGGGGATCGAAGGCGACGCCGGCGACACCCAGCTGCTTCCTCTCGAGGAGGAAGACAACGAACAAAGGCGACGAGGGTACACGGGCCTGGGTTGCGCTTGGGCCAAAGGTGGGTCGCGGGAGCTACGCGCAGGCGGCAAAGAGAGAAGAGAGGGGGAGAGAGACAAGCTGGGTTGGGCCTGGTTCGACTCTGACTCATTTTTTATGTGCCAAAGCTTTTTCTATTTCCTGTTTTGTGTTTTCTCTTTTTATATTCATTTCAAATCTGTTTTGAATAGTTTCAAAAAATACAAGAGACTTTGTAAAATATATGAAAAATACTAAGGGACCCTTATAACAATTTGGGCTCCATAAGTTTTGATGGTTTTCAAAATATTCAAACCCATTTTGAATTGTTTCCAAGAGGGAGAGGGAGATTAGGGTTTAGGGTTTTGCATCATTTCTTTCATGCAATTTTAAAAGATGATGCTCATGTAATGCACAAACAAACCTGAATTAAGATTAGCTAAAACTGGGGTGTTACATTAGTATTTGTAATTTCCACCTATAATTGTTTCTTTGTATGATAGAAACATGATGCCTATAGTTTTCTTTGAAAATTTTGCAGCACAATGCACAACATTGGGAGGATTTTCTGCTCGGGCAAGGGCTCAGGAACGGTAGGGGCCTCGGGCTCCACCAGGCCGCTTGGTTCGAAGAAGAGGCGCTCGGAGGCAGACAACTTGAGAGCAGCCATGAACAAGGACTATGAGAGGGTGAGACAACACAAGGTTTTACCTACTAAGTGGGTAAGCCGTGAGTTTCTCTCCCACCAAGGTCTGCTGGAGAACTTTGATACGTTGCTAACGTATCTATAATTTTTGATGTTCCATGCTTGTTTTATATCTACTTTCTTATGTTTTGTCCACACTTTGGAGTATTTTTATACACTTTCTTGGACTAACCTATTAACAAGATGCCATAGTGCCAGCTGCCTGTTTTCTGCTGTTTTTGGTTCCAGGAAAGTCAGAAAATGAATATTCTCGAAATTGGACGGGACAAAAGCCAAAGTCAATATTTCTCAACACATGTCAAAACATCTCAATAGAATGACTCATCATTCCAAGGTTTTCATAACTCATTTTCACCAAGTGTTCCCATCTAAAATGACTCAAGTTTGATCTATTCTAAAACACTAGGTTAAGAGTGTTCACTAAGGTAGAAGGGTGGGATCAATCTCATGCCATAGAATGACATCTAAGGGTTTCCAATTAGGTCAAGTTTTATACTCTTTATGCTACCCTCAAAATTAATTAAAGAACTTGGTGTAAACTAAGGGGATGTGATCAAAGTATGCTTAAGGCATCTTTACTAAACTATCTAGTTTTATTCTAGCTTGCTACAATAGCTTACTAAAGCATGTTTGCAACTAATAGCTTGCCTTGGTTGGTGTAGTGGTTGAAGTTTTCTTCTTCTTCTTGGTAGAACTCCTCCTCCTCGAAGGCTTGGTCGGTACTATGGTCTATAAATACATAGGGAGTGCACAATCACCAAACAATACTTAACTTGGGCTAAGTAGTATTCTAAACCACACAATTGATGATCTATTATCATCCCAAACATCATAAGTTTTAATTCAATATTTTCAACCTTTTTATTTTGGAAAAGTAATTTCTACTCATTGAAAAATTAACTACAATTTAATATTCACCACTAAAACATGGGATCATGTGGACACATGTCCTCACCACATATTCTAACATGTGGGAATGAGATTTAAAGGTTAGATTAATATTACTTTGGTTTAAGTTTATTATTTAATGATTTAAAGTGACTAGAAATGCCTATATAGCATTATTTTGGTACTAGTCCAAAGTTACTGCCTGTAAACCTTAATATTATTACATATTTGGATAGATATGATGAAATGTGATTTTTGAGAGTTGGAATCAAATCAAAAGCTAACTTGGTTGATTTTATAAAAATGTTTCAAGTTGCAAAAGCTTCTGTCTTCTTATTTTTATTAGGAAAAATCTATAACTCTAAATGAATTAAATCCAACAGGCTTGGATAGATCTTTTCAATACCTTTCAGACAAAATTGGGTTCATGCAATTTGGATTTTTCAAACTCACAGAATTGAATTTTGAAACACTGGACAGAAACTATATTCTAACTAAAAAGAAAAATCTAGATTTGAATCTACGGGCTTGCGCGGGAAAGGAAATGGGCCGGCCCAGTGGCGCTGCGCGGCACAGGGCTCAGATGACAGGGGGTCCCACTGGTCAGTGGCACTTAAAACGCGAAGCGGTACGCGCGCTGTGGGCCGTGCGATTAGAGGCTAGATCGACGGCTGAGGGTCGTCGTCGACGACAGACGGGTCGCCGGCGAGCTCGAACCCTAGCGCGGTCGGTGAGGGTGCAGTGGGGGCGTACCGGGGCTCCAGCGGGGTTGGCGAGGCGGGCGAACAAAGTGGAAGACGACGGCGGTTCTCCTGGTACAAGCGGCGGTTCCTAGGATGGCCTGGATCAACGGCGCCCTTCTCCTCCCGAGGCGGCGGCTCCGGCTGCAATTCCGTCGTCCTGGTGCTCGAGCGGCTCCGGCTGGCTGTGGGGAGTGAGAGTGAGAGGTGGGGATGAGAATGGTGTGAAGATAGCTTGCGGGGAGGCCTCCTTATATAGGCGAGCGAAGGGTGCAGTGCGGCATGGGCAGAGCTCGACGTGGGCGACGACACAGCGAGCTAAGGGCATGGGCGAGGTAGGCGGACGGTGGCCGGCCTCCTGGCGATCCTCTATGGCTTGATGGCGCGGCAAGGGGCTATCTCTATTGGTCGGGAGCGGGCGGTGCACTGGGCACGGGCGGCGGTGTTCGACGCGGTTCCTCGGGGCTGCTGGTCACGAGGCTGCAAACAAGGATGTCTGGGCGGTTGTTGGGCCTGCTGCGGGTGCTGCCACGCAAGGCTAGGGCTTGGCGAGGCCGGTGCTGCTCTGGTGGGCGCGGCGCTCCGGGGTGATCGGCATGGCGGACAGAGACATGGGCGCGAGCAACTGGGGGTAGTCCTCCGCTCGATTGTGGTCGGGGGCTGGTCGAGGCGGTGCGGTGTGATGGCGCCTGTCTGCCAATGAAGAAAGGAAGGCTGAGCGGCGGTCCAGTGTCGACATCCATGGTCGGCCTTGGCCAAGGCTTGGCACTAGAGCAGCTAGGGGAGAGGGAGAGAGAGCTAGGGCCGGGGTTTGAGCTGGGGGGACAGGGGACAAGGTTAGGCACAAATGGTGACCAAGATCACTGCTCAAAACAGTGTTTTAAATTTGGCCAGATTTGTGCACACAAGTTGTTTGATGAAATGTCCGCAAGAGAAAAAGTTTTGAATTTTGAGTTCAAATTTTTTGGGTGATCTCCACTATTGCTAGGTAGTCTCTGGTTGCAAGGGTTTTGAAAATGGAGCTCAAATACATGGTTTTTGAAATAGGGGTGATCTATGCATATGCATTAGATTCAATTTTAAACTGTCATTTAAAATAGTTTACAGAAGGTTTTTAGAAGATCAAAAGGTGGGCCTTGGTACCTCATTATGTGTACTAGCAAGGGGTGCAAAGATCAAGAATTGTTTCTGTTAAGAATTGAGTACTAGGAATAGCCAAAGTAGGCATGAGAGTTAAATTTGTCAAAATGACCATTCCTTTATTTTAATTCTTTTTTATTTGATTTCTTTTAGGAAAAGTTTGGGAATGATGTAGATGATGTTTAAATCACCTAAGAAACATTTTAGAAGCAAAGGATCACACAATCATGGCAATTCAAAACAACTCCTATTTTAAATGCACACATATATGAATGCTTTCATTTTAAATTTGGAAAAGTTTTTGTTAACCCCATTTTTGGATGATTTGATCATGATAAGCTTGGATTGAAGTTTTTGGGATGTTACATTAGGGTTTAGGGTTTTGCATTATTTCTTTCATGCAATTTTAAAAGATGATGCTCATGTAATGCACAAACAAACCTGAATTAAGATTAGCTAAAACTGGGGTGTTACATTAGTATTTGTAATTTCCACCTATAATCGTTTGTTTGTATGATAGAAACATGATGCCTATAGTTTTCTTTGAAAATTTTGCAGCACAATGCACAACATTGGGAGGATTTTCTGCTCGGGCAAGGGCTCAGGAACGGTAGGGGCCTCGGGCTCCACTAGGCTGCTTGGTTCGAAGAAGAGGCGCTCGGAGGCAGACAACTTGAGAGCAGCCATGAACAAGGACTATGAGAGGGTGAGACAACACAAGGTTTTACCTACTAAGTGGGTAAGCCGTGAGTTTCTCTCCCACCAAGGTCTGCTGGAGAACTTTGATACGTTGCTAACGTATCTATAATTTTTGATGTTCCATGCTTGTTTTATATCTACTTTCTTATGTTTTGTCCACACTTTGGAGTATTTTTATACACTTTCTTGGACTAACCTATTAACAAGATGCCATAGTGCCAGCTGCCTGTTTTTTGCTGTTTTTGGTTCCAGGAAAGTCAGAAAATGAATATTCTCGAAATTGGACGGGACAAAAGCCAAAGTCAATATTTCACCGAGGGGGACACAGAGCCAGAATACGAGACGGAGAGGGGCCAGGGGCCGCCCACACCACCTGGCCGCACGGCCAGGCCTGGCCCATGCCATGGGGTGGTGTGGCCGCCTAGGGCACCCCCTCGGCCTCCCCTTCCACCTATAAGATGCCTCTGATACAGAAACCCTAAGTACCTGATCAAAATTCCACGAAAGAGTCTGTAGTCGCTGTCATCTCCATCCCTAGATCGGGAGGGATCTGAAGCTCTTCCCGGCACCCTGCCGGAGGGGAGAATTCACCCTGGAGGCCTTCTTCATGACCATGAAAGCCTCCGGTGTGATGCGTGAGTAGTTCATCCTTGGACTACGGGTCCATGTAGTAGCTAGATGGTTGGTTCTTCTCCTTTGTACTACCATGTCTAGATCTTGTGAGCTCCGTTCATGATCAAGATCATCTATTTGTAATCATACATGTTGTGTTTGCGGGGATCCGATGGATATTGAGATGCTATTTCAGATTGATTATTGATTCTATCATGTCTTTGTTATTTGTGATCTTGCATGCTCTCCGTTGTTAGTAGATATCTTGGCCGAGTAGATGCTAGCAACTCCAAGAGGGAGTATTTATGCTCGATAGTGGGTTCATGCCTCTAGTAATCTAGGGAAGTGACAAAAATCTCTAAGGTACTAGATGTGATGTTGCTACTAGGGAGAAAACAACAATCCTTTGTTCATAGAACAATCGTATTGTTTACTTTACACGCAATGCGTAATGCAATTATCTGTTGCTTGCAACTTAATACTGGAGGGGGTTCGGATGATAACCTGAAGGTGGATTATTAGTCATAGATGCAGTTGGATTACGGTCTATGTATAATGTTGTAATGCCTAATCAAATCTCAAAGGAGCCAAGATGAGTAGTATATGCATGATTGCTTTCTCGATTTTTGTCAATTGCCCTGCTATAATTTGTTCACCCAACATGTCATCTATCTTAAGGAGAGCCACCACTAGTGAACTATGGACCCCGGTCCTTTCTTTTACCATCAATCTACAACTGTTTACTATTTTCTGTTTACTTTCTGCAAGCTATTACTATCTTCCACATAATACGTTTAATCCTTTGTTTTCAGCAAAACTGGGGAGATTGATAACCTCACTGTAAGTTGGGGGCAAAGTTTTGTGGTTGTGTTGTGCAGGATTCCAAGTTGGAAACAACACCTTGTAGATGTTTCCTTGCTCCTACTGGTTCGATAACCTTGGTTTCATAACTGAGGGAAAACTTGCTGCTGTGCTCATCATACCTTCCTCTTGGGGTTCCCCAACGAGCTCGATATATTTTGGGCCATCAAACTTTGACTAGATGACCGTGCAAGCTGGCATGGTCCCTTTCTCCTACCTCTCCACCGACACCTACGAGCTCACCACGTATGAGTTCCTATCATCGTTCCATGATGACCTTGAGGTCCAAGAGCGTAATTGCACTATAAGTTTTGTGCTCAATGGGGAACCCCACAGCCTCACTTTCTATCAATTTTGTGATTGTTTTGGGTTCTCTTATGAGGGGGAGATCAATATCAACAATAATCTCCACATAGAGGCAATGCATGCTTGGGAATAGATTTCTGCCCACAGGAACACTGATTATTTGCGCAAA
The DNA here is from genome assembly GCA_023614405.1 of Avena insularis. Lineage (NCBI taxonomy): Eukaryota > Viridiplantae > Streptophyta > Magnoliopsida > Poales > Poaceae > Avena > Avena insularis. Next base: position 72,009,558 of record CM042692.1, on the reverse strand, counting down.
AAGAGCGCCACCATCCAGAATCCTACTATCTGTTACTTCGCCACCTTTTTGGTGAATTCTATTTTTGGGAAAGGAGATGTCGGGGCAATGGCAGACCCCGAGATAAGTGTAATACATATGGCCTTGCATCCTGAGATGGAGCACAAGGTAAACTTGGCTGCTTTGCTCATCCAGCACTTCCATGGCCAAAGGTCGGCTTCCTTGGGTGACATCCACTATGGTGGCTTGATCACACAGATTGCCTATGCAAGCGAGTTTGTCATGCCCCAGGAGAGAGCTATGGCTGGCAGTAAGATTCTGGATGACATTCACAAGGCTAGCACCAAATTCATGGGGGTCTGTAGACCCCAATGCTCCCTCTATGCTTAACAATTTTATTTTGAGCCTAATAGTGATCTCCACCAAGTTTTGCTTCCTTTTGTCCAAGATTTTGGTTTGCCAGGTAAGCAGAATTGGGTCCTCAATGAGGAAGAATTCCAGCAGTCATTGATCTCCTCAGGGAGGATTGCACTACCGAAAGGCCACCCCAACTAGGAGGACACAACCGCTAGCCAACAACAGCAGGAGAAAGGTGGAGAGGACTGAAACACAACATGCTGGGATGACTACGGTCAGCAGCCTCATCACAAGCAACCTTTCCCTCAACAACAACGGCAAGGTATGCCTCCACCTCAGCTGGGATTCAACTATGTCCCGAGGAGTGAGTTTGACTAGGTGGTGCATCACATTGACAACATAGAAAATACGTTGCACGATGTGAACGCCAACATTGTCAACCTCACCCAAGACTTCACCTCTTTCATGACCAACTTTCCAAGCCACTATTCGTACTTCCCATACCAGCAGTCGCCGCCCGGTGATGGCAGCAACAATTGTTTCGAGATTGGCCAAGAGCCTAAGCTTGGGGAGGTTGAACTCCTCCCCACCTTTTGCATTCATATTTTCCATTATTCTTTTGATTTATTTGTTTTCATTCTAGTGCATGTTTACTTTTAGTTTGCATTGATAAAAGAAAACCCAAAAATATTAGACTAACTTTTATCTTGATTTGTGCAAAGTTCTCTTGGCTCTCATTGCTTTTTCTGCAGGTTATTCACTCCTAGTGACTTAGCTATAGAGACAAACATGAGGAGTTGACCAAAGTGGGAGATGAGCGAGGAAGAGGAGGTACCACATTCCTATTTTACCTCTTCCTGTAAGTTTATTCATGAACATATTGTGTCTATTCGGTTGCACTTGAGTTCCACTCCATGCTTAGCTCATTATATTTTAGGACATAATCGCAAAGGTTAATGTCACTACTTTGGTTTAAACTTATGACAATTACTATCGGTTAGAAAAACAACCCTTTGGATTAAGTTCGAAACTATTGAGAATAAGAGAAAGTGTCTTTTGACAACTTTGGTGCCTGATACGTCCATTTTGCATCACTATTCTATGTCTTAATTCACTATTATTCATTGATATATTTCGTATTGAGAGGTGATACTTATGTTATTTCATCTGTTTTTGCATGGTTGATGACTTTTGGAGCATGGACCGCTGCAGTCAGGATTCTGATGGAAAAGGTGTTGTTTGGAGGCAAAATTCGCGAAGATCAGAAAATCCGGGAAAATATACGGAAAATCCTATTTTTCCAGAAGACTAAGGACGCCAGAAGAGGGAGTGGAGATGGGCCACAGGGGGCCCACACCACCTAGCGGGCACCCTAGGCCACGCCAGGGTGGTGTGGCCCACCTCGCTCTCCCCTGGCGTATATCATCCCCCGTAACCCTAAGACTCGGGAGTGACCACAAAGATTCCGCCTCTGGGCGGAAAACACCGAGAGAAAGATCTCTCAGACAGATTTCGCATGGAATTCCTTCCCGGAGAGGGGAGATCATCGCCATCAACACCACCATCAAGCTGGACTTCATCGGGATCATCATCATCATCACCACCATCATCACCATCAGCACCCTCATCACCATCTCCATATTGCTGTAACAATTGCGTTGAATCTTGCATTAGTTCATAGGGGAAACTTTCCCGGTGTTGATTACTCTTTGTAGTTGATGCTAGTGAGTGAACCATTGAATTATTGTTTATGTTGAGATTGTTATACATCATTATTCCATCTCTGATCATGATCCATATGATGTCTTGTGAGTAGTTCATTTTGTTCTTGAGGACATGGGAGAAGTCATGTTGTTAGTAGTGGAGTTGTGTTGAGAAAGATTCAATATATTGTTATTTAAGTTGTGGTGTACTTCTTCTAGTGGTGTCATGTGAACGTCGACTACATGACACTTCACCTATATGGGCCTAGGGGAATGCATTGTGTATTTGGCTACTAATCGTAGGGGTTGCCGGAGTGACAAAAACCTGAACCCCCGTTAGGAAACCATTGCACAAGGGACGTAAGGGTCTTAGAGTTTGAAGTTGTGGTTAGGTTTCTACCTTAATTACTTTCTTGTACTTATGGATGTTTGCAAGGGGTATAATCACAAGTATGTATTAGTCCTAGGAAGGTCGGTACATTAACATAGGTTCACCCACACAACACTTAGCAAGCTAAAGAAGATTAATCAACTATATGAAGCGAAAGCACTTGACAGTCTTCCCATGTGTCCTCGAGAACGTTTGGTCATCTTAAGTAATACATCCGGCTTGCCCTTTGCTGCATAAAGGATTAGGCCACTTGCTGCATTTATTCCTATTGTTTTTTAATTAATCGTACTTTGTTTACTTGCTTTATCAAAAACCCCTAAAAATCCTTTTGCTAAGTATTTGCAAAGAGTTCCTGATCCATACCACTAGCCAGCACCTTCTGCTCCTCGTTGGGTTCGACACTCTTACTTATCGAAAATACTGCGATACACCCCCTACACTTGTGGGTCATCAAGACTATTTTCTGGCACCGTTGCCGAGGAGTGAAGCGCTATTGGAGAGTGGAACTGGTAAAGGAAACTTCTACTGTGAGTATTGTTTACTTCTATTAGTTGCTTTATTTTCGCTATGGATAATTCACTGAGTTTCTTATTTGGTAATGCTACTACCACTGCTAAGGTAGTAGATAATCCACCACCTGCTGAGCATGATGTTTTCAAAATACCTACAAGAATTATTGATCGTGTTATGGATAAATACTATGTTGGGGATGGAACTGTCCATCCCGGTGATCATTTAATCTTTATACACGAATTATGCGGGTTATTCAAGTGTGCAGGTATTACTACAGATCAAGTTAAGAAGAAGTTATTCTCATTATCACTGAAAGGAAGAGCTGAGGAATGTTATAAGCTGCTGAAGAATGGTCAAGCTCTAGAATGGGAGGAAATAGTACCTCTCTTTTATTCAAAGTTTTATCCTCCTAGTGAGATTCATAAAGATCGGAATCAAATATACAACTTTTGGCCTCTTGATGGAGAGAGTACAGCTCAAGCTTGGGGGAGATTGAAGTTAGTAATGCTCAAATGTCCCATTCATGAGCCCCCCAACAATATTATTATCAATAACTTTTATGCAAGGCTCCCTCTACATGACAAGGATCTATTGGATGCTTCTTGTGCTGGATCATTCACTCGCATGGAAGAAGAAGCTAAATGGGATCTTCTAGACCGTATTCAAGATAATGCTGAAGCTTGGGAGAATGACAAAGGTAGAAAGTCAGGTATAAATTATGATTATGAATGCATTGAATCTTTTATGGAAACTGATGACTTTGAAAATATTAAAAATGCTTATGGTTTAGACTCTCAAGCTATTGCTTCTTATTTTAAGGCATTGCTTCCTATATTGAAGTGCCTAAAAAGAAGTGGAATAAGTATCATGAACCTTATAAAGATATTGCTAAGTGTGTTCCTGCAAGAAATACTGAAGTTTATACTGCTAATCATGTTTTACCTAAACCTTACATTGAGAAAATGCCTTTCCCAGTTAAGATGAAGGAACATTTTATGATAGCTAGTATGGTTAATGAAAGTATAAGTAAAGCTGTTGAACCTGATAAACAAATGGTTGATGAACCTATAATAGCAAATGTGAAAGACTTTGAAACTAAATATGAAGAAGAGGGACACACTATCCTTTGTAAGGATACCTCTAATTTTGTTTCACAAAGGAGTGTTATGAGAGCTAGTATTCCTGTGTTTTTTGTTAGAATAAGTGATCATTGCTATGATGGTCCTTGTGATAGCTATATTGTTAATTTTATGCATGATACTGAAAGTTACTATGAGAGAGGGAAAAGTGTTCTTATGTATCTCAATAATATCAAGTTTCCTCGTTTTATGCTGAAAGTTTTTATGTTGCACTTCTTTTGCCTTCTTATGCAAGTAGTCTCTGGTTTCAACAACTTGTTTGTGTACAAAATTCCCTTGCATAGGAAGTGGGTTAGACTTAAATGTGTGTATTTTTTCTTCTTAATGCTCTCTTTCACCTCAATTCATATTCCTATATGAGCATCTCCAAAATTATCATGCCCATCTTAATGGCTATAAAGAAAGAGCTTTTTGGGAGACAACCCAATTTGTTTTTGCTTTCAGTTTGTTTTTGTTTCTTTGAGTCTTGTAAGTTATTACTTTGGTAATAACCACTCCTTATCCATTTTGTTTGGTTTTTGTGTCAAGATCAACCTTTGATGAGAGAGAAGTAAGATTTGGGAAAGTTGCTATCCCGAAATAGATTTTTGTGCTTCACCGTAAAAAATCGTGAGAGACCTCTGTATGTCGGATTGAGTTGTAATTTTTTGTTCTTCTGTCCCAGGTTGTTATTTAACTTTCGTTAGTTTTGCACTTTTTGATTTGAGAAACAGAAGACTTTCTAAAAAATTGATCTTTACCTGCTGGTCTGTTTTGACAGATTTAGCCAATCTTGCATTTGCTTCTTTATTCGATTTCCTTTTTGAATTCTTTTTGGGTTTTAGGAAGGAGTTGCTACAGTAGCTTATGTTTTGTTGGTTTTCAGTTGAAATTGAGCTCAAAAGTTTTTGTCACTTCACTTATACTAATGTTGCTAATGAGAATTGTGTGAAGTTTTCTGTGAAAGAAATTTCCAGGAAGTGGAGATATTGGTGTAATAAGGAAGAGAAAGGTTTTATGACTCAAGTAATAAGTGTATGAAGATGAAGATATTGATGTTATTCAAGTGGTGACTTCGGAAGAATCTACTAGATACCAAATTCAGAGACCTGCAGAGTCTGTTTTCAAATAGGTAACGGTTCTGGTAAGAAAAGTTCCACGATAATACAATCCAACTATATTTTTGCAGTTTTTAGTCAATAAGGAAAGCTACGAAGCAAAAAAGGGACGGAAATGGAGCCAGGGTGGCCCACACCACCCTGTGGCGCGGGCCCACCCCTGCCCACGCCACCAGGTGGTGAGTCCATCCCGGACTCCGCCTCCGACCCGTTTTCACCCAGTACCTTCCTCTTGTTATGAAACTTCGTAATATATAACCCCTCGGATCTTTCGAGGTTCGTATATCGTGTTTTTGTTGTGTTGTTGTTTCGATCTGTTTTTGCCAGGTAGAATCCCAGATTTAGAGCCACAATGTCTTCCACTGGATCAGCCGAGTGAGATTCCTTACAAGATATCATCAACTCATACATGAGAGAGTTGAAGATTCATCCCAAGGAGTTGTTGCTCGAAGATGGGGAGGTCCGGATTAAAGAGGTTCAGGGCCCTAAAGGTGAAGGAAGTCTGGAGGACAGAATGGAAGCACTGGAGCAAGAAGTCTTTAGGTACAAGAAGATGGCGGAGCGCGAAGTGGATATCATCCATAAGATTTGTTCCGAACTCATCACTGAGCACCAAAAGGAGACTGCTGAACTCAAAGACGAAGTCCTCTCACTCCGCCAAACAACCAACAAACTACAAGCACAGTTCTATGACATTCAAAATCAAAACTATGAGTATGAGGTTAGGTTTAAACGCATAAGTGCTGCTGCAAGTTTCAGGATGTTGGAAACCACGATGTCCTTTGTTGATGGGAAGCCCTTACCTTGGAAGACGGACGAAGATGAGAGGATACCACCACCACCGAAGGAGTAATTCGTCATCAGGTTTGGCATCCCCTTGGTTTGTTCCAAGCTTGGGGGAGTGTCGCGGTATCACATCACTATCTTCTATCTTTTTACCTTATTAGTAGAGTCATATCATGAATAGAGGAGTTATTATGTAGTATGGTTTGCATTATGGAAGTGTCCCCTCTCTCGTTATATATGTATCCCTTGGTGTGAGTTTCCATTATGGAATATTAATGAGAAGTTCTATCATTTACTCTTTTGCATAGCTGATATTAGTTTTCAATTCGTGGTTATATGATTAATCTTGTTGTTAGTATTGGTATCACTTTGGGATCATTGAGTTAATTTAGTTGGTTTTGGCAAACCTGGCTCGGTCAGTAGCAACACTATTTTTGGGAGTTGAATGAAAAAGATAGAAGTACTCTAAAGAAAAATAATGTCATCATCTTTCTTTCTTGATTTCCTCATAGTGTAGTATTCTCTTGTCGCTTCCAAGGAAGATTGCATGTTTTTCTTTATCGCTTGTATGTTTGTTTGTTTCCTTCAACTCTTATACTTGTTACCCATCCTTGCTAGCCAAAAACCTGTACTGAGAGGGAATTCTTCTCGTGCATCCACCTCCTTTAAACCAAAACCTCTACCATTTGTGTCCACCATACCTACCTAGTAGCATTATTGCTATTCCAAGTAAATTCTTGTTTTATCTACCTCCCAAATTAAACTTGTTATGTGAAAATTAGTGATTAAAGCTCTCATGAACTTGATGGCATACTTTATTTTCCTGCATTTAATAAACTTGAACCATTGTGTCCTTCTTTGTTGCGTATATTCTTGCGCTTTATGAGTTGAAGTTAGCAGAACCATGTATCATGGGGACCGCTTTCAACACTTCATTTGGTACTTTGTACCTAGTTGATATCATGTTCTTTTGCTTATGGATCCTGGCGGTGTGAAATAAAAGTGGAACTTGTAAGATCATGGAGTTTATATGTGTGTTAGAGAAACGCCTGGGCCGCTAGCCTAAGCCATGCCTAATCATGGTGGAAACTTGCAGCATAACTATAGTGAGCATTCTATGAAGCATCCTTAATAAAAATCTATGCAAATAGCAAATAAAAAGATCGCTGAGATGCTCACTGTCTGCTTGCCTTGTCATTTTGATTATGGGATAGCTCTTGTGTCATGTGCAAGGGTACCCCGTTGGCGGTTCTCAATGATACGCATGTATTTACAATGACAAGAGCTTGCTCGTGACTGAAGTTGAGTAGCATGAGGTTCGGTACTCATAAGTAAGGGGCATGGGACTTCAATTTATAACTTGTCAAGCATATCCTCTTAGTTGTGCCACTTTAACCTTAACCACCAAAAGATGCCTATGACAGGGGCAATGAGAGCTGAAAGCTAGTAAGTATCATAATCTTTGGGAGCTCTTTATGAGACTTGCAATCCCTGCTTCCCTCTTTGAAGGGCCTTTATTTTATTTTGTAGTTGAGTCACTAAACCTATTCCCTTCTATCTTAGCAAGTATTTTGAGTTGTTGTGTTTCATTCATTCATATGATGATTTATTTAATCATGTTTCTTATGTTCCTTGTTTTGCACATTGCTCTTATCTTGACGTTTACTACTTTGAAAGCTATCATTGAAAACCAGCTATTTGTGAACTCCAGCAAATTATCAACTATTCTTCGACCAAGAGCCAAGTTTGCCATTACCAATTATGATTCACTTTATGTATCTTTATTGTGTTTCCTTTACTCATTGCAAGTTGAGTTATATAATAGTGAGTTGTCTTCTATTATGATTTATGTATTTGATAAATGTGATGCCTCTTGTCCGTATTCTTTTATCGACTCTTCACTCCATAAACCTGAGGCCATGTTTATTGAGCTCAGTTTCGCTTGGGGACAAGCGAAGTATAAGCTTGGGGGGAGTTGATACGTCCATTTTGCATAACTATTCTATGTCTTAATTCACTATTATTCATTGATATATTTCGTATTGAGAGGTGATACTTATGTTATTTCATCTGTTTTTGCATGGTTGATGACTTTTGGAGCATGGACATTGCAATGTGGATTTTGATGGAAAAGGTGCTGTTTGGGGGCAAAATTCGTGAAGATCAAAAAATCCGGGAAAATATACGGAAAATCCTATTTTTCCAGAAGACTAAGCATGCCAGAAGAGGGAGTGGATATGGGCCATAGGGGGCCCACACCACCCCCTAGCGCGGGCAGCCCTAGGCCACGCCAGCAGGTGGTGTGGCCGCCCTGGCCCACCTCTGGCTCTCCCCTTTGGAGTATATCATCCCCCCGAAACCCTAAGACTCGGGGAGCAACCACAAAAAGATTCCGCCGCCTCTGCGGGGCGGAAAACACCGAGAGAGAAAGATCTTTCCGACAGACAGATTTCTGCCGGGGGAATTCCTTCTCGAAGAGGGGAGATCGTCGCCATCAACACCACCATCAAGCTGGACTTCATCGGGATCATCATTATCATCACCACCATCAGCACTCTCATCATCATCTCCATAATGTTGTAACGATTGCGTTGAATCTTGCATTAGTTCATAGGGGAAACTTTCCCGGTGTTGATTACTCTTTGTAGTTGATGCTATTGAGTGAACCATTGAATTATTGTTTATGTTCAGATTGTTATACATCATTATTCCATCTCTGATCATGATTGATGCCTACGCACTTCTATTCTTGTAGACAGTTGTTGGGCCTCCAAGTGCAGAGGTTTGTAGAACAGCAGCAAGTTTTCCCTTAAGTGGATCACCCAAGGTTTATCGAACTCAGGGAGGAAGTGGTCAAAGGTATCCCCTCTCAAGCAACCCTGCAATCAAGATACAAGAAGTCTCTTGTGTCCCCAACACACCCAATACACTTGTCAGGTGTATAGGTGCACTAGTTCGGCGAAGAGATAGTGAAATACAAGTGGTATAGATAATTATAAGTGGTAACGGTGATAGGAAATAGCTTGATGGCGTGGAAAAGACTAAAGTAAAACTGAAATAAAGAAGGAAACAAGCAAACATGTAACAGATCTAATAGCAAACAGTGTTTTAGTGCATAGAAACAAGGCCTAGGGATCATACTTTCACTAGTGAACACTCTCTCATAAATATATTATCTTCATGATACTACTCTTAACTACTCTCCGGTTGGACACTCTAATCAATGGTAGGGCTATAACAGCACACCTCAAAGAAAGCCTTTCCCATCTAGAAAACCCCACACTGTCACCTTGAGCACTAGACGAGTCCAACAAACACCACAATTTCATAAAAACATCCAACTCCAAATATAACTCATAACAAGCATTTGTAATCTCTAGCCTAAGTGCCACCATGGTGTGCACATTGTCAACTTCACACACATGGGGAGAGCAGAGATCTATTAAAGCACTTGAGTAGCAAGGTGGATCTAATTGATTACAAAGCTCATGATCACAATATGATCACGCATAGAGAGAGAGATGAACACATAGCTACCGGTAGAACCCTTTGCCTCGATAGAGAACTACTCCCTCCTCATCATGGGAATCAACAATGGTGATGGAGATGGTGGTGGAGATTGATGGAGATGGCTCCAGGGGCACTTCCCCGTCCCGGCAGGGTGCCGGAACAGAGACTTTCTGTCCCCCGAATCTCCCTTTCGGTGGCGGCGGCACTGCGGAACTTTTTGTGGCTGGAGGCTGGACTATTTAGGGTTTTTGCATCGGGAGGATCTTATAGGCGAAGGGGCAAGGTCGGTGGCCTACCAGGGGGCCCACGCCATGCCCTGGCACGACCTAGGGGGACCCGCGCCTAGGGGTGGTTTGGCCACCCTGTGGCCCCCCCTTCGTCTCTCCTTTTGGCTCCGTGAATCTTCCGGGAAAATAACGACTTTGGCTTTTGTCTGGTCCAATTCCGAGAATATTCATTTTCTGACTTTCTGGAACCAAAAACAGCACAAAACAGGCAACTGGTACTGTCGCTCTTGTTAATAGGTTAGTCCAAGAAATCATATGAAAAGTACTCCAAAGTGTGGACAAAACATAATAAAGTAGATAAAACCAAGCATGGAACATCAAAAATTATGGATACGTTAGCAACGTATCAACATCCCCAAGCTTAACTCCTGCTCGTCCTCGAGTAGGTAAGTGATAAAAAGAAACAATAATTTTTGAGGTGACATGCACCATCATAAACTTGATCAAAGTATTTGTAAAACATTGATAGCTAGGATCATAGTACTTCAATCATAACATGAAAGACAAAGTTCTAGCAATAAGACAAAGAAACTATGTTGCAACATGAAAAGGCACAAACAAAAGATTCATGAATAACAATGCTTTGCAAGATGTTTGTTTGTTTCACATAAAGAAAACATAGCATAGTAGTAATCAGCTTGTCCCTCATAGAGTAGCAAATAAAATTGCATAGGACACCTTCAAAGTTCATAAGAGTGACTAGATACAAATAGTTTAAAACAAGCAATATCAAGGTATGCATCTATTAACTAGTCTTGGGACAATGCACATAGAACTAAGAATGGCCACTATGCTCTCAAAGTAGGTGCATAAAGGTAGAAGGTGGAGACTCAATATAATGGTGGAAGAAAGGCCTTCATAGAAGGAAGCAGAGATTCAAGTTTCATAAAGAGATTCCAAAAATTATGGTACTTATAGCTTTCAGCTCTCATTGCCCCTATCATAAGTATCTTGAAGTGATTAAGGTTAAAGTGAACAAACTATGGTGTACATGCTTGACGAAGTATAAGTTAGAAATCTCATGTCCCTTGAATACTAGGATCGCTCCTCATGCTACTCAAGTTTAGTCACCGGTAAGTTCTTGTCATCGTAAGTACATGTGTATCATAGAGAACCGCCAACGGGGTACCCCTTGCCCGATGATACGGAAGAATCCCCATATCAAAATGACAAGGCAAGCAGACAACAAGCATCTCAGCAATCTTCTTATTTACCATGGGAATATGGTGCTTTTTTCTCTCTTTCCTCTTTTCATAATCTCTTTTTTTCTTTCCTCTTTTTTTTCAATATAGGACTCTTTTTTTATAAGAAGAATGCTTCATAGACAGCTCATTATGGTTATGCTGCAGGTTTCCACCATGTCAGCATGGATTAGACCAGCGGCCCAGGCGTTTCTCTAACACATATACATAACTCCATGGACTTACAAGCTCCCCTTTCATTTCACACCGACGACATCCATATACAAAAGAGCATGGTATCAACTAGGTACAAGTACCAAGTGCAATGTTGAAAGCGTTCCCCCTGAAAGCATGGTTCTGCTAATTCCCAACAAATAAGTGCAAGCATATACAACATAGACGACACAATGGTTCAAGTTTATTAAGGGCAACAAAAGTAAAGTGTGCCATCATGAGAGCTTTAATCACCAGTTTTCTCATAACAAGTTTAATTTGGAAGGTAAACAAAAACATGAATATACTTGGAATAGCATATGCTAATAGGTAGGTATGGTGGACTCTTTGGAATAACTTGGTTTAGGGAGTTGGATGCATGAGTGGAACTGATACTTGGTTATGGAGGCTAGCAAAAGACTGGGAGCGACAAACTAAGAGAGCAATAATGGCCATAATCATGCAGAGCGACAAAACATCATTGATCAAAGCATAAAGTGATACTACTAGTTTAAAACTAAAGGATCATAAAGGCTATGGTGACTTGAGATAGTCATAACATGTTGTGAGCATGCGCCAAGTCAACCCAAATAAAACATCAAAGGAGAATACCACTATACTATGCTTTAATATGCTAAAACAACGCATGATTCATCCAAGGCACATTAAGCAATATCAATTGTTTATAACAAGTCATGCTAAAGCAAAGAATACTAAGCATAAATCCAAAACAATATCAAGCATGGCATGACAAAGCATAGGCCACAGTCAAATACAAACTCTCTTTAACACTTAAGCATGAACTTTCCTACTCTTTTCCAATCCAAACCAAACTATTTGAAAACCAATGCATGAAAGAGGGGGTCCAACCAATTTATTCAGAAAACTAAGCAAACGAAAAACCAAAATGAAAACGAAAAAGAAGACGCACCAAGAACAACACAAGTGTGCATGGAACAATAAAAATAAAGCGTTTGGAAGAAACCTGGGATTTTTATTGATGAAGAAGGGGATGCCTTGGGCATCCCCAAGCTTTGACGCTTGTACTTATTGGATATTTCTTGGGGTGACACGCGTGGCATCCCCAAGCTTGAGCTTTAGTCCATCCTTCATCTCATTACTCATTCCTTCCATACACCTGAAAATTTTCCTTCATACAAAACTTCACACAATCTTTATTAGCAACATTAGTGCACTCAAGATAAATAAGTCTTAAGGTTCAGTTATAACACCAAGAAAACTTCCATTAGAACACTAGATACTGAAGCACTTCCCTGAAAAAGCTCAATTCCCCAAAAGAACTCAAAAAGGAACCAACAAGAAGCAAATGCAGAAAATGGCAGAAATCTGTCAAAACAGACCAGCAGGTAAAGACGAATTTTTTCGAAGACCTTATGTTGCTCAAATCAAAAAGTGTTGAACTAAAGAAAGTTAGATAACAACCTGGGGCAGAAGCACAAAACATTACAGCTCAATCCGACGTACAGAGCTCTCTCAGGAATTTTTACGGTGAAGCACAGAAATCTGTTTCGGGATAGCAACTTTCCCAATCATTACTTCACTCTAATTAGAGGTTACTCTTGGCACAAAAAGCAAATAAAAAGGATAAGGAGCAGTTATTACTGAAGTAATAACTTCCAAGACTCATCTAAAACTTTTGGGTTATCTCCCAATAAGTACTTTTCTTTAACGCCTTTAAGTTAGGCATGATAGTTTGAAAAGATGCTCACATAAGAAATATGAATTTAAGTAAAAAAGAGCATCAAGAAGCAAATCCAAAGCACATTTAAGTCTAACCCACTTCCTATGCATAGGAATCTTGTAAAGAAATAAGTCATGAAAGCACAAAGCAACAAGCATAGTAAAGCAAAACAAGTGTAACTTCAAGACTTTCAACATAAAGAGGGGAAACTTAATATTATTGAGATGCATAAAACCATGTTTCCCTCTCTCATAATAACTTTTAGTAGCATCATGAATAAAATTAACAATATAACTATCACATAAAACATTCTTATCATGAGCCACATGCATAAAAGAATTAATACTCTCCACATAAACATAGTCATTCTTATTAATTGTAGTGGGAGCAAATTCAACAAAATAGCTATCATTATTATTCTCATCACCATAATCATCAAATATAGGAGGCATATTGTAATCATAATTAATTTTCTCCTCAATAGTCGGTGCACTGAAAATATCATATTCATCATTGTAATCATCATATATTGGAGGTTTGGTATCATCATAAGCAATAGAATAGCTATGTTCCAAAGCTGGGGAACTAAAAAGATCATTTTCGTAAAAACTAGCTTCCCTAAGCTTAGACTTTTCCATAGCATTAGCAATAATGGTGTCCGAAGAATTCATACTAACAACATTGCTATTAGCATGCAAATAAAGTTCCATAGGTTTTTTAATTTCCTATTCAAACACTTCATGTCCTAACTCAAGATAAATACTATAAATCTCTCTAATTTTTTTGTTGTTTTCCATTAAGCCTAACTAGTGAAAACAAGAAACAAAAAACAAAATCGCAGAATCTAAAGGAAATAACTTTGAGCACTCACAGCGGAGGATGTGAGTACCTTTTACCTTACCTCCCCGGCAACGGCGCCAGAAAATAGCTTGATGCCTACGCACTTCTATTCTTGTAGACAGTTGTTGGGCCTCCAAGTGCAGAGGTTTCTAGAACAGCAGCAAGTTTTCCCTTAATTGGATCATCCAAGGTTTATCGAACTCAGGGAGGAAGTGGTCAAAGGTATCCCCTCTCAAGAACCCTGCAATTAAGATACAAGAAGTCTCTTGTGTCCCCAACACACCCAATACACTTGTCAGGTGTATAGGTGCACTAGTTCGGCGAAGAGATAGTGAAATACAAGTGGTATAGATAACTATAAGTGGTAACGGTGATAGGAAATAGCTTGATGGCGTGGAAAAGACTAAAGTAAAACTTAAATAAAAGAGGAAACAAGCAAACATGTAACAGATATAATAGCAAACGGCGTTTCAGTGCTTAGAAACAAGGCCTAGGGATCATACTTTGACTAGTGAACACTCTCTCAAAAATATATTATCTTCATGATACTACTCTTAACTACTCTCCCGTTGGACACTCTAATCAATGGTAGGGCTATAACAACACACCTCAAAGTAAGCCTTTCCCATCTAGAAAACCCCACACTGTCACCTTGAGCACTACATGAGTCCAACAAACACCACAATTTCATAGAAACAGCCAACTCCAAATATAACTCATAACAAGCATTTGTAATCTCTAGCCTAAGTGCCACCATGGTGTGCACACTGTCAACTTCACACACATGGGGAGAGCAGAGATCTATTAAAGCACTTGAGTAGCAAGGTAGATCTAATTGATTACAAATCTCATGATCACAATATGATCACGCATAGAGAGAGATGAACACATAGCTACTGGTAGAACCCTTAGCCTCGAGAGAGAACTACTCCCTCCTCATCAAGGGAATCAGCAATGGTGATGGAGATGGTGGTGGAGATCGATAGAGATGGCTCCGGGGGCACTTCCCCGTCCCGGCAGGGTGCCAGAACAAAGACTTTCTGTCCCCCAAATCTCCCTTTCGGTGGCGGCAGCGCTGCGGAACTTTTCGTGGCTGGAGGCTGGACTATTTAGGGTTTTTGCATCGGGAGGATCTTATAGGCGAAGGGGCAAGGTCGGTGGCCGACCAGGAGGCCCACACCATGCCCTAGCGCGGCCTGGGGGGACCCGCGCCTAGGGGTGGTTTGGCCACCCTGTGGTCCCCCTTCATCTCTCCTTCTGGCTCCGTGAATCTTCCAGGAAAATAACGACTTTGGCTTTTGTCCGATCCAATTCCGAGAATATTCATTTTCTGACTTTCTGGAACCAAAAACAGCAGAAAACAGGCAACTGACACTGTGGCTCTTGTTAATAGATTAGTCCAAGAAATCATATGAAAAGTACTCCAAAGTGTGAACAAAACATAAGAAAGTAGATAAAACCAAGCATGGAACATCAAAAATTATGGATACTTTAGCAACGTATCAATGATCCATATGATGTCTTGTGAGTAGTTCGTTTTGTTCTTGAGGACATGGGAGAAGTCATGTTGTTAGTAGTGGAGTTGTGTTGAGAAAGATTCAATAGATTGTTATCTAAGTTGTGGTGTACTTCTTCTAGTGGTGTCATGTGAACTTCGACTACATGACACTTCACCTATATGGTCCTAGGGGAATGCATTGTGTATTTGGCTACTAATCGTAGGGGTTGCCGGAGTGACAAAAACCTGAACCCCCGTTAGGAAACCATTGCACAAGGGACGTAAGGGTCTTAGAGTTTAAAGTTGTGGTTAGGTTTCTACCTTAATTACTTTCTTGTACTTATGGATGTTTGCAAGGGGTATAATCACAATTATGTATTAGTCCTAGGAAGGTCGGTACATTAACATAGGTTCACCCACACAACACTTAGCAAGCTAAAGAAGATTAATCAACTATATGAAGCGAAAGCACTTGACAGTCTTCCCATGTGTCCTCGAGAATGTTTGGTCATCTTAAGTAATACATCTGGCTTGTCCTTTGCTGCATAAAGGATTAGGCCACTTGCTGCATTTATTCCTACTGTTTTTTAATTAATCGTACTTTGTTTACTTGCTTTATCAAAAACCCCTAAAAATCTTTTTGCTAAGTATTTGCAGAGAATTCCTGATCCATACCACTAGCCAGCACCTTCTGCTCCTCGTTGGGTTCGACACTCTTACTTATCGAAAATACTGCGATACACCCCCTATACTTGTGGGTCATTAGTGCCATGTTTTTGTATTAAGGGTTTAATCTTAGTAGCACTCAACCCCACATCCTAATCGTTTGACTTGATAATACCTTTTGAAAAGAATTGTTTAATGGAACAAACTTTTTATGGTCGTTATGGGAGATGCCAAACCTGCTTTGATTAGCTGAAAAGAGGTACTTCATGAGAAAAATAATTATGAGAGTACCCAAACTTCATGGAACTAACAACTCATATGGCCTACGGACGATCTTGAGTTCATATCAGATTTCGGTTACGAGTTGGTTAGGCATTGTCGACATTCAAATCTTATGAGATGGGCAAAATTTTAGTTCCATGGAGTCAAGTACTTGAGTTAAAAAAAGAGAGAACTACCATCGATATATGAGCTGAAACTATTCAAATCTTATGAGAGCATTGGTATCACCTCACCACCTAAAATGAAGAAAACTAGAGTTCTTAAAAAACAAGGAAGAGATGGGGTGTTAGATAGCCACGGTTTTTGAAGTGGGTGTTAATGAAAAGCTCTATGTTTATCCTTCTTTTGACATCTACTTGTGCACCTTTAATTTTGACTAAAATCATCCTCGCTTGAAAATATTTTTACTCTCATAAAAGAGGGGCGCTAAAAAGAATTGATTCGCAAGCCTAGCCAAATTTTTGACAGTCTCTTTTGAGTTTAAGAACTATTATCTAGCAAGTTACTTGTGGTTAGGAAGCAAACTTAAGTGTAATTGTTCAGATATATTATGCTCATGTTTAAGATTGTAGGATTTGAGACAATCGAATACGATACAACCTAAAACTTGTGTGTCTTTCCTCTTGATTCAATTTCTCGCTATTACTAGCTTTGTCACTCGAGGGCGAGTAACAACTAAGTTTGGGGAAGTTGATAACTCCAAATTTCAACACTTTTTATCATTGTTTTTCCTTTTGTTTATTGCCGGATTTATTGAAGTTTACCCTTTTTACTAATGTTTTTTTTGAAACTTTCTTTTTACTAATGTTAACATCGCAAATAGCAAAACCTTGGTTTCTTGTGATGGTTTTCAGGTAATGGAAATTTTTGGAAGATCTGATGGCATTTATGGGCTAATTACACCTAAAGAAACAAATCCCCAATTGGACCCCCCTTCATTAGGGACGATCTGAGTGCATAACGACCACTGGTACAGTCAGGATGCGCCCGTACGGCCCACTGCCAACTCCATTATATCAATACAAGCAACTTTCGTGAAGAGATGGGGGATGAAAAACACAACACAACCTCCGCAAACACATCCAGAAGAGGAGAGATCAGATCCGGAGAAGGATAAGAACATAGTCTCATTCTTCGACAATCTCTAGCCTCTAAACCATTCACTCCACCATCATCCCCATTTGTACTTAGAGAGAGAGAGCGATTATCACTTGTAAGATTAGGGTTTGATACTTTGATCTACCTTAGTTTGTATTTGATTCGATCTTCAAATGGTATTGTGGCTTGCTATGATAACTTTGAGATGATTTCCATTTGCAATACAATTATGCCTTTGATCTATGTTCCTCTCATGTCTGAGTAAATCCCCATAGGCATGGGAGATGTAGGGGATTGGTAAGATGTGTTGTTTCTTATTTAATTCCATCCATTTGTGATTGTTGTAGTGTCTATTAAATTGTGAGAATGAATATCTATAATGTTCGGGAATTTTCAATAATGTTCAAGCTTTATACTTATATTGGTGGAATAGAATGGTGTTACCCAGTTTAACGGAAGTATCTCAAATTTTTATCTATAATTGCACGATACCTGCTTGGTCAGGGTTTAGGGGTTTAGAGTTTATCGTTTAGAATTCCGTGAATTTTTAATAACATGTTCAAACTTTATGGTTATATTCGTGGAATAGAATGGTGTTACCGCAATTTAATGAAAGTATCAAAAAATTTGATCTACAAGTCGATGACACCTGCTTGGTCATATTTTTTTAAAATTCAATTGAAGGTACCCAAGTACTAAAACAAGGGAGAAACACCAAGAGTTCCGCGAGATTTAGGGTTGGGCTCTAATTCTGGCTTTTGATTTTTGGCTTATAAGCCAGGAAGGTGTTTTTGGATTTATTTTTTTAGCTTTTACTCTGACATAGTTGATGGTATAAGCCAAAATCCATAATCAAAAGTGGATTATAAAATAAAGCTAAAAGCGATAGATAAGCTTAACCAAACAACCTCTCAACTTCTTGATATGAATGATAATGCACCCAAATTTGGGACATTTTGAAAGAAAAATCCAAATAAAATATATATAAATTGAAGCAATGTGTTTCTTTCACAGAGTATCTTGTTATGTGCGCTGCCTAGTTTCCATGAAAAAGTATGTTAAAACTTGACAACTTTCGAATAAACTTGTTTCACAATATGGCGTACCATGTATGAACATTCATGGCTTTCAAACGAGAAGACCAAGGTCACGGCAATATGTTTGCCATAGTTTATGATAATGTGTCCATGTTTGGTAGGTCGGTGCAAAATTGCATATTGGCATTTCAAACAATATTTACAAAGGGTGCATCCAAATTCTAAGTTATTTTAAATTGTCCAAGTGACAATAATGGCTTCCGTTGTGAAGCAACTACAAAGACTATATGTGGTTCAAAATCTCACTGCACTAATTTTCTCACAAAGTATGAAAAATTTGATGGATAATGCCTAAGTTTCATGAATTTTCAAGCTTACGAGCCATGTTCGCCGGTTTTAACGTTTTTTATCTCAATTTAGCGAAAAATGTTTGAATTTTGAACAACAAGCGATGGGAATCTCTACTTCTTGTAATTCTGGGTCACTAACATGTGGGTCACTTGCATGGTGGGTCCAAAAATTCAGTGTAGGTCGGAGTGGGCGAGCAGGTAAATATTGAACAAGGGCAGGAAAACGCGATGGGGTGATGCACGTGGGAGAATGCAAATTTACCACCTATATCCCTCTGTTATTGCAGTGATCCTCGGGTTCTTGTTTATAGAGCGGGGATAGAAGAGGAAATTTGCATTCGAAAAAGAGGTGAAGTATGTTTGAATGGATGCGCGAGATATTTTAATGGATGGGTGCGATGTTTGCGCGCCAGACCAAAATTTTGAGGTCAAAGATTCTATCATACGCTACTTCTATGTGCGCCGCTCAGATGCGCTTTCACCATCTAGACCCACACGCTAGCGAGAGTTGCTTTCCAGTATTTAAATAAGTTTCTAAGCATTTGCTTAAATTTTCGAACAATTCAAGGCTTTCAAGAAGATGACCATCATCCAAAAAAAGGTGACCAAGGTCATGGCCATAGTTTATGATGACATGTCCGCATTTGGTAGATCGGTGCATCTTGCCAAATCAACCAATATGTCTGGTTCCAAATTTGAAGTTTGATTTCAAATTTCCAAGTGACAACAATGTGTTTTGTTGTGGAGCAACTACAAAGATGATGGCTCAAAATGCCACCGGCCCCATTTTTTACACAATGTATAACACTCTTTCAAGCTTCTAGGCTAAATTTGTGCAATACAATAATTTTTGGTGCTCGATGTTTGAATGGATGGGTGGGATATTTCGGCGCTCTACCAAAATTTTGAAGCTGAGTCTTCTAAGGTACTCCCACTTGGGGATGTTGTCCCCGTCAGATAGACCCACACGCATGTATGCTTTCCAACATTTAATGAGTTTATAGACATCTGCCAAAATTAATGAACATTAATTCAACGCTTTCAAACAAGATGACCAATGTCACATCCATAGTTTCTGTACCGTGTCCATGTTTTGTACTACTCCGTACATTGATGCATCTTCTCTAATCAAGCTTTGTTTACAAACGTGTCCATATTTGGTAGATCTATGCAATAAAATGATTTTTTGACAATTTAAAGTAAGTATGTCTAATTTCGAACTACAAAGTGTGGGATATAGCTTCCTGTTGATTTTTTAAAAATAATTTAAAGGTACCGAATTAGCCAAATATTGTAGATCCACCGAGAGTTTTGCAAGATTTAACTTTTTGATAAGAATGGTAATGATAGCAAATTTGGGCCATTTTTAAAAAATAAAGAAACAAAATATAAAACGACATACAACCATTGTTTTCTCTGTTGGTGTCTTATCGTGTGCATTAGCTAGTTTTTATGAAAAAATATAATCTTAAAATTTAATAACAGTTGAAAAAACTCGTTTCACAATATGGTGTACCATGTATGGACATTCATGGCTCCCAAAAACTAGATGACCAATGTCAAGGTCTTATGTGTTACCATACTTTATGATAATGTAGCCATGTTTGGTAGATTTGTGCATATTGGTATTTAAATATTGTTTACAGAAAGAGCTTCCATATTTGAAGTATTTAAAATTTTCCAGATAATAATGGCTTTAATTTTGTCATACGATATATGGCATACCATGTATGAATATGCATGGATTTCAAACCAGATGACCAAGGTCATGGCCATATCTTTACTATAGTTTATAATAACATGTCCATATTTGGTAGATTGGTACATATTGACATTTAAAATATTATTTACAAAGGATGCTTCCAAATTTGAAGTTATTTTCTGTTTTCCAAGCGATGATAGTGGCTTTTGTCATGAAGCAACTACAAATAAGTATGGCTGAAAATCCCACCGTCTCAGTTTTCACACAAGATATATATAGCCTAGTGTTTAGGGTTCGGGTTTTTTGGGTTGAGGGTTTAGGGGTTTAGGGTTTATAGTTCATGGTTTAGGATTTTAGGGTTTAGGGTTTATAGTTCATGGTTTAGGATTTTAGGGTTTAGGGTTTAGGGGTTTAAGATTCAATATTTAGGGTTTAGGGTTCAGGATTTGGGTTTAGGTTGTCTAGGTTTTAAGTTGTCTAGGTTTTAGGGTTTAGAGAATTTTCAATAATTATGTTCAAGTTTTATATATGTATAGCACAAATGCCGGGAAAAAATGATAATTTTTGAATGAAAAAGTCGACACAGCCTAAATTTTCCCAAAATCGATCAATACAAAATATTCTTGCCAAAAGAATTCCATTTCTTATTGAATTGCTGCATCTCTTTTAACGGTGCCATCTCATTTAATGGTGCCATCTCAATTGACACAAATCCATCTATTTAAAAGAGAACCGCAAAAGAATAGAGAGACTAACATATCACAAATTGTAAATTGAAATAAAATGTACAACCTCCTTGGAGCCTCTTAGATAAATTCAATCTTATTTTATCATCAATCCTTTTCCATGAGATTGGTTGAAGGTTGTCCGGCGAGTGAGCAGAAGGCATGTGAGTCTGAGCCTCTGGGAGTCTCGATCAGGATAGTTGACATATGACTCATCTTTTTCGATGAACAACAACCGAAGAAACATTCCTCCTTACAATAATTTAACAAATATGTTTGCATGTTGTTACAGATCTATTTTTATTAATAATGCTCGGAAAAATATTTAGCTGAATACAGCGTGCGTTGTCATGGTTCCTCGCGACGAACATCCGAAGTTCTCGAGCCTTTACAAACCGACGAGTCGTAAAATCGATCAAGACAAAGTTTTCTAGCCACAGTTTTGCGGTTCCTTCTTGAATTGCTTCGTCTCTTTTTGTGGTCCCATCTCAATTGACACAAATCAACTATTTAAAAGAGAACAGGCAAAGAATAAAGAGACTGACATCTTTATAAATTGTAACTTAAAATAAAATATACAAGTGCACACACACCGCTCGTACGTATGGATTTTTTTGAGCCGCGTACACACGGATATAGACCACAAACGAACACACGCCACCAATTTATCTACCCCAGGCCCTAGTCGGCACTCCCTGTCCTTCTTGCACAAACCCCCTAGCCACCACTTCAGTTTCACAATCAGGTCCCTGCACGCGAACCCGACGTCCCTGCGCTTGATTTGTTCCCCGCCGCCGTTCTTCGCACTCCAACTCATTTATTTGTTCCCCGCCGCCGTTCTTTGCACCCAAACTCAGCTCTTCTCGCTCAGCGTCGTCCACCACCGTACCCCTTGCCCGTGACCACCGGTGGCTCCCATCTCTGCGTGCCTCCTTATGCAAGCAACACCACCACCGGGCAGGTGCCCTGCGCACCTCCATGCTCGACCTCATGGCCGCCTCCTAGTACTCCCTTCCGTCGGCCGTCGGCATGTTCAAGCCCCGCGCCGCCAACTACCTCTTCTTGCGCGCCAGAGATGACGCTCCATCTCGCCGGCAGCCCCTTCTGGCTTGCTCAGCTCCGCCCGCACCCCGTCTAGCTCAAGTTGGTACAGTCCGTCTGCGGTCGCGCATCCCACGTCATCGCCCCCTCCAGCAAAGACGAGCATGGCCTCTCTGCACCTCCGTGTTCATGACCCTTCTCTCTCCACTTGGACCTCGATGCGCGCTTACACGCCTGTGCGTAGTAGTACACCTGCCGGAGATAGGAGACAGGGCGGAGGCTAGGCTGGGCGCGCTACTTCAACACAGGGTTGAGGGCGTTGGAGGCTGGGATGGGCGAGGGTCACCCGCCAGAGTTAGGGGACGGCACGGAGGCCGATCTAGACGCACCCCGCCGGCGACGGAGAAGAAGAAATTGCGTAAACCAGGAGCAGTGCCGCCCTCCTTCCTTGGCCGGTTCCATCCGCCGGAACCCTGACTCCGGCCACCCCCAAGCGCGTCGGAACCCGACCCAACGCGATGCCCCTGATAACCTCTTCTACCTGCCGGGCCGCGTCTGCTTTTTTACCAGGACGTTGCAACCCATTTGACTTGGCGTGGCATGAAATGTATTAGAAGCAAACAACAAGAACAAAATCGTCCAAACAAAAGCTAGTTGACAGAAGGGTTCCTTCTTTTATTATTAGATATAGATTAGAACATAAATATTTGCACATAAATATATTCAACAGTCTATTCATATTTTTGAGCGATGTAATTAAAATTAAAATGCGACTTTCGTGGTAGTAAGTAAATTTGACATTGCAAATCAATTCTTTGCGATTGTAGCATCTACACACAATTGGATAGGAACCAGATAGCAGTCATATCGATATATACGTATCATCCACACACACACACACACATAAAGCTAACCAAGGATAGCAGTCAGATCCATATATCTGTATCATCCACACACACAAATAAAGCTAGCAAGGAGAGGCAGCAGTAACCAAGCACACGGGTGAATAGCGGAGGAAGACTGGGAGCAGGCAACCTCATGGCCGAAGCCTGCTCGACGCATGCGGGAGTTGGTCGCGTAGGGGAGAGGCTCGCGACTCACCACTTCCTAACCTGTTCCTCGATACGCCCTGGCTGATGTAGACGACCGGCTCATTGTGTCGCGCGCAATACATCTGCTCCCCACTTGGGGCTGCTCTCACCGACCTAGAGGCGCTGTGTGGGTCGAATCGGCCATGGCGGTGCGTGTCTGGCCGGAGCGCCATGCAGATCTCGGCCTGGCGCTCCTCGTTTGCATCCAGAGAGTCGTCACCAATGTCTTTTTTCCACTCTATCTGTATCTCTACACCAAAGTAGCTAGCAATTAGCACCAGAAATCGAGCTAGCTAGCAAGTTGAAAAAAAGCAACTGCTGCTAAGCAAATTGAGAGGAAATCCTAACTGTTGTTCGCGTCAGCTATTAATCCAGTCGTCGATTTCTACAGTAAACATTAAGCGACACACAAAATCCGTCAGATCTATTGCTGAAGAAAAGGGAAGGACACCAGAACCTCGAATTCCTGAGCTTGGAAGGAGTCCTCTCTCCTACCGCCGCTGTCACAGGCTGCAAGAAAGGGGAAGAGGAGTAGGTCAAGAGATGAAGAACAGAGGAAGGGCTTCGTGGGGACGATGAAAAAACCGGCGACGAAAGTGATACCGGAGCAGAGCCAGGCCGTGCCTCACAGCAGAAGTAGGGAGTAGGGCGGCGGGTCTTGCCTCGCCGGAGGAGGACTGGAGGAGTACGACGGGGTGAGGCGGGGCGGTTACTGGCGGCGGCGCAACATCATTAGGGCATGCACATTGGTTTAGACAGCTGGTGTAGACAATATTATAGATAACTTATACAATAATCTGTCTATAAGATATACAGCTATGCGTGAGTATAAATTACAGACATCATTTATACAACAACAAAATACCGTCTGTAAGCTGTCTGTAAGATTACTACAGACTGTCTAAACTTTTATAGACAACTTTACTCTCTCTCCTCTTCACGTCATCAAAACCATCAATAATCTCCCGTCGCAGACAGCTGACTCAGCATTATTGTACATGTCCTTATCCTATCGTGGGTGGGTGGAAGGGAGAAGCCTGAGAGATAGGGTCATCGAGGCAGCCTTGGGATTTTTCCTAATATAAAGAAACGGTTTTGCTAATTCTCAGACGCCTGAGAATTAGTTAAGTCTCAGTCATCTAATGCATCGTCAGATCGTTTGCTTTACGATCAGTGCAAATTAGGTTCTTTTTCGCGTTGTGTTCCCGCGCGCCGTGCTCCCGCATGGGTGCGTGCGTTCCGCTTCTGTGTTTCTTTTTGGGCTCGTACTCTGTTTTATTTTTTTCTGTTTTTTCTTTGTTTCATTTTTGTGGTTGTTTCTTTTCTGCCGGCGGGTGAATTTAAGATTAGTTTAAGTGTTTGAGTTGGTTGTTCAATCAGTTTCAATTGAGTTTTAATTTTCATTTTTTCTTTGCTGGTTGTATTTTTTTAATTGTTTTTCTTCTCCAGATTTTTATAGTTGTTATTATTTTACTGCTAGGATGATATTTAGACTGCAAAATTTGTACTAGACTGTTGTAACTTATATTAGTAGCATGTTGCAACTTGATTGTAATTGAGCCCCGTCAAGGGACTAGTTGCAACTTGATTGCGACTGAGGGACCACATCGGTTGCAAAGTAACTGAGCTCCGCCAACGGCCAATTGCAACTTCTTGTAACTGAGCACCTGTTGGGAGGAGGGAGTTGCAAGTTGCTTGTAATTGAGCCCCCCACCGATGGGCCAGTTGCAACTTGATAGCGACCGGGGAACACTGAGCACCCGCCGGGAGGGGGGCATTTGCATCTTGCTTGTAATTGAGACCCCGTCAAGGGGCAGTTGCAACTTGATTGCAACCGGGGAGACCCCATCGGTTTGCAACTTGATCGTAACTGAGCTCCATTGGGGACTAGTTGCAACTTGCTTGTATTTGAGCTCCGTCGGGGGCCAGTTGTAACTTGATTACAACCGGGGGGCATCGGTTGTAACTTGCTTGTAACTGAACTCCACCGGGTCCCAGTTGTAACTTGCTTGTAACTGAGCTTCGCTATGGGCCAGTTTAAACTTGCTTGAGGGGGACATTTTTGCAACTTTCTTGTAATTGAGCCCCCACCGAGGGCCAGTTGCAACTTGATTGCTACCGAGGGACCTCATCAGTTGTAAATTGCTTGTAACTGAGCTCCGTCGGGGACCAGTTGCAACTTGCTTATAACTGAGTTCTGCTAGGGGCCAGTTGCAACTTGATTAAAACCGGGGGACCCCCATCGGTTGCAATTTCATTGTAACTGAGCTGTGTCGGGGGCCAGTTTGCAACTTGCTTGTACCTGAGCTCCCGTCGGGAGGGGGGAATTTTTGCAACTTGCTTGTAATTGAGCCCCCACGACGGCCCGTTGTAACCTTATTGCAACCGGGGGGACGACCGTCGGCGGGCTCGTTGCAATTTACTTGTAACTAAGCACATCCGGGGGCCAGTTGCAACTTGCTTGTAACTGAGCTCCTTCGGGAGCCAGTCGCAACTTGCTTATAATTGATCTCTACCGGGGGCCAGTTGCAACTTGCTTGTAACTGACCGCCCGCCGGGGGGGAATTTGATTGCGAATGGGGGGGGGCGCATCGGTTACAAAGTAGCTGAGCTCCGCCGGGGGCCAATTGCAACTTGCTTATAACTGAGCACGTGTCGGGAGGGGTGTAGTTGAAAGTTGCTTGTAAGTGAACCCCCGCCGAGGGGCCAGTTGCAACTTCATTGCGACCGGGGAACCCCGTCGGTTGCAAAGTAACTGAGCTCCGCTGGGGGCCAGTTGCAACTTGCTTGTAACTGAGCACCCGTTGGGAGGGGGCATTTACAACTTTCTTGTAATTGATACCTCTCCGAGGGGAATTTGCAACTTGATTGCAACCGGGGGGACCCCGTCGGTTTGCAACTTGATTGTAACTGAGCTCCGTCGAGGGCCAGTTGCAACTTGATTTCAACCGGGGGCATCAGTTGTAACTTGTTTGTAACTAAGCTCTGTCAGGTCCCAGTTGCAACTGACCACTTTTTAGTCAATTACCACTTGCTCGCATCTAACCCTCCGTGAATTAGGCCAGTTGCAACTGGCTCGCAACTGACCCATTTATCTGACTTTTAGCCATTTGCAACTTGCTCGTAACTGATCCCTCTATCCGGTTTTTAGTCAATTGCAACATGCTCGCAACTGACCCCTCTATCTGACTTTTAGTCAATTGCAACTGACCCTAGGTATCGCAATTGACCCCTTTGTGAATTAAAGGAACTTGCTACTTACTTGCAAATGGCCCCTCTATTTGAATCTTTTTCAATTGTTACTTGCTCGCTAACGTGAATCAAGCCAATTGCTACTGGCTTGCAACTGACACTTGTTTGCTCGATGACCCTTGTGAATCAAGCCAGTTACAACCAGCTCACATCTGACCTCTGTATCTAAATTTTTAGTAATTTGCATCTTTCTCGCAATTGAATTTCTATGACTTGTTGCAACTTAACTTATGTGAATTGAGTCAGTTACAACTTGCCTGCAAATGATCCCTCCGTGAATTAAATGCAGTTTGCATCTTGCTCGTAAATGATCCCTCTATCTGACTTTTTAGTCAATTATAACTTGCTTGCAACTGGCCAGTTACAACTTGCTCGCAACTGACCACTTTTTAGTCAGTTGCAACTTGCTCGCATCTGACCCCTTTGTGAATTAAAGGAAGTCACTACTTACTTGCAAATGACTCCTCTATTTGACTTTTTGTCAATTGTAACTTGCTCAGTGACGTGAATCAAGCCAATTAGTACTAGCTTGCAACTGACACTTGCTTGCTCGCTGACCCCTGTGAATAAAGCCAGTTACAATCTGCTCGCAAGTGACCTATGTAGGACTTTTATTTGCATCTTTCTCGCAATTGAATTTCTGTGACTTTTTGCAACTTGCTTGTAAGTTCTATGAATCGAGCCAGTTGCAACTGGCTCGCAACTAACCCTATGAATTAAAGGCAGTTGCAACTTTCTTGTAATTGAGCCCCGTCAAGGGACTAGTTCAAACTTGATTGCGACTAAGGGACCCCATCGGTTACAAAGTAAGTGAGCTCTGCCGGTGGCTAATTGCAACTTGCTTATAACTGAGCACCCATTGGGAGGAGGTAGTTGCAAGTTTCTTCTAATTGAGCCCCCGCCGAGGGGCCAGTTGCAACTTGATAGCGACCGGGGAACACTGAGCACCCGCCGGGAGGGGGCATTTGCAACTTGCTTGTAATTGAGACCCCGCCAAGGGGCAGTTGCAACTTGATTGCAACCGGGAGGACCCCATCGGTTTGCAACTTGATTGTGACTGAGCTCCGTCGGGGGCTAGTTGCAACTTGCTTGTATTTGAGCTCCGTCGGGGGCCAGTTGCAACTTGATTGCAACCGGGGGGCATCGGTTGTAACTTGCTTGTAACTGAACTCCGTCGAGTCCCAGTTGCAACTTGCTTGTAACTGAGTCATACGTTGCTAACGTATCCATAATTTTTGATGTTCCATGCTTGGTTTTATCTACTTTCTTGTGTTTTGTTCCAACTTTGGAGTACTTTTACACATTTTCTAGAACTAACCTATTAACAAGATGCCACAGTGCCAGTTGCCTGTTTTCTGATGTTTTTGGTTCTAGGAAAGTCAGAAAATCAATATTCTCGGAATTGGACTGGACAAAAGCCAAATTCGATATTTTACCGGAAGACTCACGGAGCCAGAAGACGAGACGGAGAGGGGCCACAGGGTGGCCACACCATATGGTGGCGCGGGCTAGCCCTGGCCGCGCCACCAGGTGGTGTGGGCCCCCTGGCCGGCCATCGACCTTGCCTCTTTCGCCTATATATCTCCCCCGAGGCAAAAACCCTAAATCATCCAGCCTCCAGCCACGAAAAGTTCTGCAGCGCCGCCGCCACCAAAGGGGAGATTCGGGGGTACAGAAAGTCTCTGTTCCGGCACCCTGCCGGGACAGGAAGTGCTCCCGGAGCCATCTCCATCGATATCCACCACCATCTCCATCACCGTTGCCGATTCCCATGATGAGGAGGGAGTAGTTCTCTCTCGAGGCTAAGGGTTCTACCGGTAGATATGTGTCCATCTCTCTCTATGCATGATCTTATTGAGATCATGAGCTTGTAATCTATAGATCTACCTTGCTACTCAAGTGCTTTAATAGATCTCTGCTCTCCCCATGTGTGTGAAGTTGACAGTGTGCACACCATGGTGGCACTTAGGCTAGAGATTACAAATACTTGTTATGAGTTATATTTGGAGTTGGGTGTCTTTATGAAATTGTGGTGTTTGGTTGAACCATCTAGTGCTCAAGGTGACAGTGTGGGGTTATCTAGATGTGGAAAGTGAACTTTGAGGAGTGTTGTTATAGCCCTACCATGGATTAGAGTGTCCAACCGGAGAGTAGTTCAGCGTAGTATCATAAAGAAGAATATATTTATATGAGAGTGTTCACTAGTGAAAGTATGATCCCTAGGCCTTGTTTCTAAGCACTGAAACACCATTTTCTATTAGATCTATTACATGTTTGCTTGCTTCTATCTTTATTTCAGTTTTACTTTAGTCTTTTCCACGCCATCAAGCTATTTTCTATCACCGTTACCACTTATAATTATCTATACCACTTGTATTTCACTATCTCTTCCCCGAACTAGTGCACCTATACACCTGACAAGTGTATTGGGTGTGTTGGGGACACAAGAGACTTCTTGTATCTTGATTGCAGGGTTGCTTGAGAGGGAATACCTTTGACCACTTACTCCCTGAGTTCGATAAACCTTGGGTAATGCACTTAAGGGGAAACTTGCTGCTGTTCTACAAACCTCTGCACTTGGAGGCCCAACAACTGTCTACAAGAATAGAAGTGCGTACACATCACTGAGCTTCGCCTGGGGCCAGTTTAAACTTGCTTGAGGGGGGCATTTTTGCAACTTGCTTGTAATTGAGCCCCCACCGAGGGCCAGTTGCAACTTGATTGCTACCGGGGGACCTCATCAGTTGCAACTTGCTTGTAACTGAGCTCCGTCGGGGACCAGTTGCAACTTGCTTGTAACTGAGCTCTGCTAGGGGCCAGTTGCAACTTGATTGCAACCGGGGGACCCCCATCAGTTGCAAATTCATTGTAACTGAGCTCTGTCGGGGGCCAGTTTGCAACTTGCTTGTACCTGAGCTCCCATCGGGAGGGGTGAATTTTTGCAACATGCTTGTAATTGATCCCCCGCGACGGCCAGTTGTAACCTTATTGCAACTGGGGGACCCCCGTCAGCGAGCTAGTTGCAATTTGCTTGTAACTGAGCTCATCCGGGGGCTAGTCGCAACTTGCTTATAATTGAGCTCTACCGGGGGCCAGTTGCAAATTGCTTGTAACTGACCGCCTGCCGGGGGGCAACTTGATTGCGAATGGGGGACCCTATCAGTTGCAAAGTAAATGAGCTCCGTCGGGGGCCAATTGCAACTTGCTTGTAACTAAGCACGCGTTGGGAGGGGTGCAGTTGCAAGTTGCTTGTAATTGAGCCCCCGCCGAGGGGCCAGTTGCAACTTGATTGCGACCGGGGAACCCCATCGGTTGCAAAGTAATTGAGCTCCGCTGGGAGCCAGTTGCAACTTGCTTGTAACTGAGCACCCGTCGGGAGGGGACATTTGTAACTTGCTTGTAATTGATACCTCGCCAAGGGGAATTTGCAACTTGATTGCAACCGGGGGGACCCCATCGGTTTGCAACTTGATTATAACTGAGCTCCGTCGGGGGCTAGTTGCAACTTGCTTGTAACTGAGCTCTATCGAGGGCCAGTTGCAACTTGATTTCATCCAGGGGGCATCGGTTGTAACTTGTTTCTAACTGAGCTCTATCGGGTCCCAGTTGCAACTGGCCACTTTTTAGTCAATTACCACTTGCTCGGTTGTAACTTGTTTCTAACTGAGCTCTACGTGTCCACTACCATCTCTACTTTTTCAAAAGTGAAGTGGGAGGAGAGATAGCGATGGAGGCACAATAGAAGAAAGGAGGGATAGAGAAACCAGAGGAGGAAGAGGACGTGATGGGTGCAACAACGTCGACCGCCACGGGCACAGCTTTGCCAACTACCATGGACACGGCAGCATTGGCCGTGACGGGCCAAGTTGCGGCAACGTTAGTGAACTTTTTTCTAATGGATATTTCCTCTGTTGGAATCCTTAATTACTAGTGGTTTTTGTGCTTAATTAGCAGTGTTGTCGACCTGATTTTTTTTTCAGAACAAGACGACCAGTGAATTTGATTAGAAATGGGTGAGGACGTGAGTTCGGATGCGAGCTATGAGACATGCCATTTTGTTGCTTCCTTTTGAATTTAGCACAATAACTACAAACTGTGTGAATATTTGTCTTTTCTTCCTGGATTTTATTCATACAGAACATGACTCTACTCTGCAGTTTTTTTTGACTCTGCTAGCAAGATTTATTCATAGGGAGACAGAGTTGTTGTGGTTCATCAGGTACAAGAAAAAACCCAAATCCTAGAAGACAAGTACATGACAAAAGCCCAACATAACGAGTACAACCAAACTGCAAGAAAAAAGCCCAACGAAATATTAAGGCAAACGGGCAGTCCGGAGGGCAGCTGGGTTGGAATTGATTTAGCTGTGAGTGACGTGAGGTGACTGAGACTTAACTAAGTCTCAGTCGCCTGAGACATAGCCACGCCCATAAAGTAAAGGGTACGTGACTCACCATTGGCATGGTGGGTAATATCTTCAAAGCATCATGGGCAAAATTGTTTAAAAAAGAGCTGGTAGACAAAAGCGTTGCTTTCTTTATTATTAGATATAGATAGATATATATGCTTATATATATTCATGGAAAAGAATGGTGTTATCGCAATTTAATGAAACTAAATCAAATTTTGATCTATAAGTGCATGATACCTGCTTGGGAAGGGGTTGAGTGGTTGAGGGTTTAGGGTTTAGGGTTCTAGGGTTTAGAGTTTAGGTTTTAGGGATTTAGGGTTTAGGTTTTAGGTAAATTTTAATAATGTTCAAGCTGCTTTATGCTTATATTCGTGGAATAAAATTGCGTTAGCGCAATTTGATGAAAGTATATCTGAAATTTTGATCTACACGTGCATGATACCTCCTTTGTTAGGGTCGTTTAGGGGTTGAGGATTTAGGGTTTAGGGAATTTTTTAATAATATTCAAGCTTTATGCTTATATTCATGGAACAGAATGGCGTTACCGCAATTTAATGAAAGTATCTCAAATTTTGATCTATAAGTGCACGGTACCTGCTTGGTTAGGGTTTATGGGTTGAGGGTTTAGGGTTTTACGGTTTAGATTTTATGGGTTGTTTAGGGTTTAGGGTTTAGCTTCTTTATGCCTATATCCCTCTAGGGTTTAGGGGGCTCCTCAGGTTCTTCGGGTTCTTATTTCCGAATCAGGGATAGAAGAGGAATTTTGCATTCTAAAAAAAGATGAAGTATGCCTGAATGGATAGGTGGGATATTTGAATGGATGCGTGTGATGTTTGGGCGCCATACCAAATTTTTAAGGTCAAAGCTTCTAACATACGCTGCTCCGACATGGGGCCGTTTAGATGCCTTGTTACCATCTAGACCCGTACGCCATCGAGAGTTGCTTTCCAACATTTAAATGAGTTTTTAGGTAATTTTTGAAATTGTCGAATAATTCAAGGCTTTCAAAAAGATGACCATCATCCAAAAAAGGTGACCAAGGTCATGGCCATGGTTTATGATGACGTGTCCGCATTTAGTATATCGGTGCATCTTGGCAAATCAGCCAATATGTCTGGTTCCAAATTTGAAGTTTATTTCTGAATTTTCAAATTTGGCCCCTTTTCGAAAAAATTAAGGACTAAATTAAATATATGTTGAAATAAAACCATTTGTCCGCAAAGTGCAATGCTATGTGCATTAGTTTCTATGGTAAAACATAAACTTGTATTTTGATAACTTTTGGATCAATTTTGATCTATGGTGACTGGTAGGTAGGCCATGTATATGGTGGTGCCCAAAGCAGGGTAGCTCAGAATTTCCAGAGTTATCCCTCCCCACCCCTTCATGTTGTGTAATAACTTCCACCCTCCGCCGCCTAGACCCTCACCCCCTTACCCATAAAACAGACGCGCTCATGGCCGCTCCTCATCACTACCATGCGCGGAGAAGCTTTCCCTTCCCCTCGGTCTTCTTGAGATGCACTAGTGGGCACGTCGATCCCACGGTATTCCTTCTATCTCTAGCTCGATCTAATTGGCATTTTATTGCCCTTTCACCCGATCTGTCTCCTAAAATATGTAGTTTAATTTTTCCTCAATCTGCATGGTCATAGTTTATTCTGCGCTTGATCTATGTTCTTACATACCTTTGGTGATTTTTGTTGTCAACATGTTTGCTGAATTGCATAGGCATATATAGTTTTTGTACTCCATCTATATATTTCCTGCTTTTCTTTTAATAAGAACCAATCTTGAATGTTATAATTAAACGGATGGAGAGATTTTGTATGGAGGTTGCTCCATTAGGCAACACTAAACATATCCTTGGTGCTCTACGATTTATGGAGTTTGTTAGAGCTCATTGTGACAACTCAAAAGTACATTGCGCCTGCCGGTTGTGTGTGAATCATAGGGTGTTGCCTCAAAGTATAGTGGAAGACCATATTTTTATATTTATGATGCTAAGCACATATGTTAGATGGGTATTTCATGGTGAACCATATGATCCTCCATATGAACCGGGGAAGCACATCTTTATCATCAAGATCAAGTAGGAGAAGCAGATGTTGATCATCTAGATCAACTGACAGAGGCAGCTCCTAAGCATCTAGATCAACTTGGAGAAGGGAGAGGAGAGAAAAAGCGCAAGCTGCATGAAACGGGTTTCATTTCTGGTACTTCCTCTATGCCTAATGACAAGGTATATCTATAGAACGATAAATGTTCAGGTTGTGTGTCTTTTATGTTTCTCTATAAATGTATTTATTAATCTACTAATCACAGAAGAAGACAATTGAAGAGGACTTTGATGGTAATGACGATGACCTGTTCATTGATGAGCCTGCACCTGAGTCTGTGGATCGGGTACAGTGCTTCTGGATGGAGTTGATCAAAGACTACTGATCATCAGGGGTGTACTTTTGGTGCCGTTTAGGTAGTCTCATGACCACTAGCCCAACTACAAAACTCTTGGGGTGTAGAGTTATCCCATGATTGGTTCGCTACTGTCGTAGTTCTGTAATATGGAGCTACCTTATGATTTCTAGGTCTTTGTTAGCAGAACTATAATTGGAAACTATTTCGTATATTAGTATATATGTGTGTTTGTGTGTGTTTCTAGTCTGAAATCCGAGCTTATGCTTTTATCGATTCCCAAACGGTTTTTGAGGCCCCAACGCTGGAGCCCTATGCAATGCTTCGTGAGCCAAATCAGCAAGATGATATATAAGTTGTGATCAATTTGATTCGAAGAGGGGTAATTTTCTGGGTCATGGGAGAGGAACACGGGAGAACTAGTAGTTCCAAGGGAAGGAGGAGGTTGGCTCGGTCAATTGTTTATCTCACCCCCTTAATGTGCGAACCGCTTTAACTCACTCCCTTGATGTGGGTCCCACTTTAATTTATCCCCTGAAACAGCTGTAGGCCACCACGTGATAGCTGGGATAAAAAATTTGGGAATCGCCCGGCAAAAAGTTCCCGCCACTGCCACTTAAAATATTATTATAGAAAAAGTGTACTGCCTAGCCCTACTACTAGTACTACTACTCCGCTGCCCATGCCTTTCTATCGACAAGACAAGAAACCACCACTAGCTAGCTCACATCAAGCAAGCAACTACTGAAACTGGTGTAACCTCCGATTGGGGAGTTCTTGCTGAAATAGGTGGGTGTATTTGCTTATCTCGAAATCCAGCGTTGTTTAATTTTCTTCTGATTGGGCCATTGGGGGTACTATTAGTAGTCGTATTCGATATGCTTTGATTGTGGAGTTCTTACTTATTGCTCACCTCGAAATCATCTAATCATGATATTTTCCCTCTGCTCTGATCGATTGGGTCATTTGGGTGGGGGTGGCGGTAGGGTGGGTGGGTGGTTAGGGAGGGGTGAGGGGGTAATGATTTCATCTCGATTCGGGATCGGGGAATGGTCACAACTATTTTGATTGGGGCATTTGGTTAGGTTCGATTTTGGTGTTCTTCACTTATGTAAACTTTAGTTTCTACTCGTAATGTGGAATGGATTTTGCGTCAGATTCTGTATGGAGAACTATGGGTCAGTGGCACGCATGGCCACTACGGACATGGATGGTCCCGTCAGTTCCCTTAATAGTTTCCTAAAAAGGTAATGTAGTAGTATATTCATTGCGTTCTTCCATTCTTTCCAATGCTGAAAGTGGTTATGCAACCTGGATGTATCCATGTGCTAAAAGTTGTCTCTGTCTGCATCCTGTTTTTGTGGAAGCCTCCGTGACACCATCTCTTCTTTATTTAGTGTAGCATGGTGGTACATACATGCGAACGCGCGGTGCTCTAGGTGCGGCAAATAGGATGGTACCCCCACATGCCGTAGGATCTGGCCAGTACCACTACTCACCAAACAAGTGCAAGGCCACTGACCAGCTGGGAGGACCGAACTTAAAGATAAAGGTATTTTTATTAATCCACTTATTACCATGGTGCAGTCTGATTTAATTATTATCCGCTTGGTGTCATGCATGCTTATTAGATGTTCAGAAACATATATATGATTTTATTAATTCTGGCACTGTGTTTATGTGAATTCAGATATGGATCTGTCTAACTGTCTCATAAAGTCAGTATATGACTACTATGTACTGTATTGAACTATTGAGTTATGTTGCTATTTTTGTAGATTGAAGGTGCTTCTATGGAGGCTAAGGCTTCTGTAGAGGCTAGTAGATTGCTAATGCCCGCACCAAAAGCGGACATCGTCTACATGATGAGGAAGCACCAACACAGTACCTAGGAGGGCATTGACCTCTCCAAGAAGTGGGTATAATTTGGAAATCCACAATTTCACATGTTATGATTTTCCGTGTTATTGTTATCAGCTAGTACTATATCTTTACGCTCATTAGAAGTTCACAAACATTAAATCTGTTTGCTTTACAGGCAATGATTTTGTCTCATATTATTAGATTTACTTGCTCTTTACATAATTTAACCTTTCCACTTAATTTCAATCAGTACCATGCACCGGCTGCTCAACCCTTTCTTCTATTGTCCTCTTGTTAAGCTTGTGGATTGAATGGAGGCCCTGTATGCCCTTCCAAAGGCAGAGGGAAGAAAAATGGTGCATGTCCACCCTTCGCAAAGGGTACCCATGGTATCAGGTATGGATTCCAAGTGGTTTATACCGACTTGATGTAAGATCTTGTATCTCATTTTTTTTGTTGTCGCCTTACTTCTATATGAATTTTCTCATGAAGGTTATCCCTTATGTCGCTCACCCCATTATAAACAAGATGTTCAGAAATGACAAGTTTCTAACTCTATATAGCGAGGGCCCTAAAGGCATGTTGTAGCTATATGACATGGATGTCTCCTAGACAATGACCACCACCTATTTGGGAGGCCGAGGTTGGTCCAAGTATGTCCGTGAGAATGGTCTAAAGCAGGGGTACAAGGTAGCATTCGATTTTAGCAAGCCTGGGCATATACTTGCACTCCATCATACACCTGTTGACCTAAGGACCAAGAACAGAAGTAGTACTAATTAATATGCTTCTATACTCATCACAACCTCTAATGATTTTCTTGCGACTAACTGTTCTACACCATTGTCTTTACTCATCATATGACCCTGGCCACTAACAACTCTGAAATATAGCCATCTACGTCCATATTTAAATTGGATATTATTCATATTTTTGATGAAATATCTCTCTAAATCCTGCCACTAATGCCTAATGATCAAAGGGGTATGCAATCCTTTCTTTTTATTTTTCCTTGCGCAGATAATGATGTTTGATGATGGGAATCGCTACATTAAAGTCAAAGATACAAGATTTCCAACAACCCTAAGAAACCAGGAGTCGTGAAGTGGAGACAGACACTTTAACAACCAACTATACGGCAGGAATAAAATTCTGGCCGTATAGTTCCGGTTGTATAGTTGCCATCGACACCGCTAGGTCAAACAAAACAACTTTCATGAAGGGACACCTATATAAAGAGGCCTCGAGCGATGGGAAAGGAGAGCTCCCTAATACGTTGCAAACGTATCTATATTTTTGATGTTCCATGCTTGGTTTTTATCTACTTTCTTATGTTTTGTCCACACTTTGGAGTAATTTTTATACACTTTCTTGGACTAACCTATTAACAAGATGCCACAATGCCAGCTGCCTGTTTTCTGCTGTTTTTGGTTCCAGGAAAGTCAGAAAATGAATATTCTCGGAATTTGACGGGACAAAAGCCAAAGTCAGTATTTCACCGAGGGGAACACAGAGCCAGAATACGAGACGGAGAGAGGCCAGAGGGCCGCCACACCACCTGGCCATGCGGCCATGCCTGGCCCGTGCCAATGGGTGGTGTGGTTGCCTAGGGCACCCCCTCGGCCTCCTCATTCGCATGGTGTGGCCGCCTAGGGAACCCCCTCGGCCTCCCCTTCGCCTATAAGATGCTTCCGATACAAAAACCCTAAGTATCCGATAAAAAATCCAAGAAAGAGTCTGTAGCCACCGTCATCTCCATCCCTAGATCGGGAGGGATCTGAAGCTCTTCCCGGCACCCTGTCGGAGGGGAGAATTCACCCTGGGGGCCTTCTTCATCACCATGCAAGCCTCCAGTGTGATGCGTGAGTAGTTCTTCCTTGGACTACGGGTCCATGTAGTAGCTAGATGGTTGGTTCTTCTCCTTTGTGCTACCATGTCTAGATCTTGTGAGCTCCGTTTATGATAAAGATCATCTATTTGTAATCATACATGTTGTGTTTGTGGGGATCTGATGGATATTGAGATACTATTTCAGATTGATTATTAATTCTATCATGTCTTTTTATTTGTGATCTTGCATGATCTCCATTGTTAGTAGATATCTTGATCGAGTAGATGCTAGCAACTCCAAGAGGGAGTATTTATGCTCGATAGTGGGTTCACGCCTCTAGTAATCTGGGGAAGTGAGAAATCTCTAAGGTACTAGATGTGTTGTTGCTACTAGGGAGAAAACAACAATCCTTTGTTCATAGAACAATCGTATTGTTTACTTTACACGCAATGCGTAATGCAATTATCTGTTGCTTGCAACTTAACACTGGAGGGGGTTCGGATGATGACCTGAAGGTGGATTATTAGTCATAGATGCAGTTGGATTACGGTATATGTATAATGTTGTAATGCCCAATCAAATCTCATAGGAGTCAAGATGATTAGTATATGCATGTATGCTTTCTCGATGTTTGTCAATTGCCCCGCTGTAATTCGTTCACCCCACATGTCATCTATCTTAAGGAGAACCACCACTAGTGAACTATGGACCCCGGTCCTTTCTTTTACCATCAATCTATAACTGTTTACTGCATTCTGTTTACTTTCTGCAAGCTTTTACTTTCTTCCACACAATACGTTTAATCCTTTGTTTTCAGCAAAACCGGTGAGATTGACAACCTCACTGTAAGTTAGGGGCAAAGTTCTGTGGTTGTGTTGTGCAGGATTGTAAGTTGGCAACAACACCTTGGATGTGTTTCCTTGCTCCTACTGGTTCGATAACCTTGGTTTCATAACTGAGAGAAACTTGCTGCTATGCTCATCATACCTTCCTCTTGGGGTTCCCCAACGAGCTCGAGATATCTTGAGCCATCACTCCCCCCGACCATCAACCGCCTCCAGATCTCCATCCGCAACACCGAAGAGCCGCTGGAGGAATAGACTTAGATCTAATCTCCAAACCCTTCGCCACCATCATAGCCATATTCCACCACTTTTAATAGTAGATCTCATCTTCGATTGGCGACATTGTAAGACTATTTTCTATCAATCTCATGATTTCTATTGCAATGTTTATGATCGTTTATTTCATCTCTATGTCTGAGTAATTCTCCTTGGGCTAAGGGCTTCGGCCTACCCATGTAGCTTTTGTGCATGCTATTTATCATAGACGGGATCATGTATTAGTTTGTATGACATGATGATTATTGTATCCTCTCTTGCCTCAATCTAAGAACTTGTCAGGTACCCAAGACCCCGAGGATTGAGCTAGGTATAGGGAGTATGAGTAATGACTAGTCTGCAGGTTGGGAACCCCAAAGGATGTAAGGGTAAAATGTATGTATGGATTTACTTGGGATCAACGGTGACATCACTATGCATATCATTAGTTCTCTTTCTTCTATGGATGAGACTAGTAGGTTATTGCTATAAGCGGTTGCGGAGGTAATAGAAATTATGGATGCACTGCCCACATATAATTATCTTTCTCTAACAATTACATGCATACTTTATTATTATCTTTTATTCCCATCAGATGTTTTGCACAGCTACAGGTGAAACCGAATGCCCTAGGCCCTCTCTCTCCATCATCGACAACAACAAAAGACGCAAACTCTTGGTCTGGTAAAAACACAAAAGGAATTCTAAAACTCTCGAAGGTCCATTAAAGTAACTTCACTATGCTTCTGCTTTCCGAGGATTCGATAAACCTAGGTCTACTAGGGAAAAAGAGTTATCACTACAAGAAAATTTTCCTTCTGCAACGAATTGGACCGATGGTCATCGTAGAAGGCGTGTCTTCCGCGACAAAATTCTTGGCTCGGCCGTGGCTGATGGAAAACTTTTTTTTTCCGGTTTCGTGGCCCTCTACTATGAAGGATCTGTTAAAAACATGGAGGAAGCTCGGCCAACGTGTGGCAGAAGCAAGATTTTCGTTTCCTCGCGCGATGTTGACTCACCGAAGTCTTTTGAGGTGTGTGGGTCCCGGACGTCAGTGTCTCTAGCGGACCATACTTTTCGGTCGCGCCTCCCTGATTTGAACTCGATAACGTAGCTCGAGTCGTCTGCCGTTTAGTCAGGCTGCTAGGTCCCACATGTCAGCCTCTCATTAGAAGGATCGTGTGTATGATGGAATTTTTTTTCCTTCGCTCGCGCTACCCTGTTCCGAAGTTGATAGTGTTGCTCGATGCATCTACCGTCTAATCAACCTCCTAGGACCCACATGTCATCCTCTCATTAGAAGAAACGTGTGTATGATGGAATTTTTTCCTTCGCTGGCGCTATCCCGTTCCGAGTTGATAGCACTGCTCGATGCATCTACCATTTAACCAACCTCTTGAGCCCCACATGTCATCCTCTATTTAGAAGAAACGTGTGTATGATGGATTTTTTTCTTGGCTCGTGCTACCCTGTTCCGAACTTGATAGCGATGTTCGATGCATCTACCATTTAATCACGATGCTAGGCCCCACATGTCATCCTCTCATTAGAAGAAACGTGTGTATGATGGATTTTTTACCCTCTGTCACACCTTCGTGTTCCTAACTTGATAGTGTTGCTCGCTGCATCAGCCGTTTATTCAGGCTCGTGGGTCCCTTACGTCAGCCTCACATTAGAAGAATCGTCGGTATGATGGATTTTTTTCTTCTCTAGCGCTACCCTATTCCGAACTAGATAGCGTTGCTCAACGAATCTACCATTTTCTCACGCTGCTGGGTCCCCCATTTCATCCTCTCATTACAAGAAACGTGTGCATGCTAAACTTTTTTCTCGCTCGCGCCTCCCTATTTCGAATTGGCAATGTTGCTCGATGCAGCATCTGTATAAGGTCGTGCTGCTGGGTCCCACATATCAGCCTCTATGTAAAGGAAACATTGATTGATCGATGCAACATCTGTATAAGGTCTTTGCTGGGTCCAACATGTCAATGTCTCTGCAAATGCAAAGTGTGTATGATGCACTCCGCTGTTTTGACCTTGGCAACATTGCTGGGTCCCAGATGCCAGCCTTCTTTGTGTAAGAAACGTGTGTATGCTAGAAAAAATGTAAAAGAACGACAGAGATTATACTATATATTATATATTTATATTAAAAAAACTAGGAATCAAACTCAAGACTTCAATAAATGGGAACCGCATATGCTTCCACTATGCCAGAACCATCTATGCCACTACTGGTAAAGATTACATTTAGAAATGTTGAAATCACTTGAAATGAAAAGGCAACGACCCTGACGACTTGCCATAAAAAATGCTAAATGCTCTGTACAAATACAACATGGGTAGGAGAAGCTTGTCCTATACTTCATCAGAATGGCACGGAAATACTAAATTAAGATGATTTTGGGCGATAAAAAAAATAACTTGGGTCCAATCTTGTGAACCAATGGGCTTCTTATCATGGTCTCCTTGCCAAAACTTCTTCAGTGTGGTTCAAGCTTAAAAAACCAAGTAATAATGTGTTGAGGGTTGGCGGCCCACAGCCAACCTGAACCCAGAAGGATAAATTAGCGAGGTTTTGGGCCACAGTTGGGTAGAATGTAGTACTATTTTCTAATAACCTTCTCACTAAAAATTCAATGTACTCAATATGTCGCGGGTTGGCAGTCTACTTGACCCGGCATGCTAAATTTGCAAGGTTTTGGGCCAGTGTTGGGTCGAATATGCAATCTTTTCGCTAGGTCCTTAGTGAAAATTCAATGTAGTTTGTACCCCATCCTCCAAAAAGAATGCAGTTGGTACCCTAAAAAATATATACTCTGCTCACCGCGAAAGGCTAATTAAGGGTTTTTCTTTGAAACAAGAGTATGGGGAGTTTTTTGTCCAAAGTGGGGTTGAAATATTCGTTTTCAGAGGCCGAGTAGTAAAAATATATTATAATGAAGGTCGATGGTCCACCTAACCTGGCTATACCTACGCCCAATCCAAAAGAATGAAGTTGGAAATGGAGAAAAGTGACTGTTATTGCGTCTTATTATACATAGCAAACATAGCGAGGAACTTGGGCAGCGCAGACTTCGAACATGGAAAGTACTGGAGGGAGTTTGACTGATTGACATAAAATCGTGTCATATCAAGCCTTACAGCACGCAATCATCTTTTCAGCAAATGATATATTTCGAGATGGTTTGGGTGGCTTTGAATCAGCCAAAGTGCCCAATCAATTTGATGTACTCGAAACCTTGTAATCATGCCATATAAACTGTTGGCGATAGACACACGATGGCCTTGACTTGCCCAGCCGCAGACAGCTTGGGCAAGCACCAGCTTAAACTGATCACTCGAAGTTGTATGCTTCCGTATGATGAGGTTAGTACATGCCGCAATTAGCACCAACATGTGGCATTGTCCTGATGCAAAAAGGCTCAGAATTCGCACATTTAGTTCACAGTTTCGAACATAATAATACAACCAGTTTTTACACTAGCACAGATAGTACAATGTCATCACATCAGAGCTTGACTTGTTCGTGTCACATCAGAGCTTGAGTTGTTCATTTCACATACAAAAGAAGGAGCAAGGATACATACTGTATTGAAGAAGTAATTTCACGGTAGCGCCAAAAGTATGCCATGTATCAGAGATAATATGGGGTCTGCGTAAACAATTTTTCTTTTTTGGAAGGGTGTGCATTAACTCTTTTTTTAGAATATCGGCATAAACATTTGCGTCTATCATCCTAGGGCGTCTCGGCCTGCTTTGGCGTACCGAGCCAAGATCAATTACGGCCTAGTTAAGGCCTATTTCGTGGTCCTATAAGAAGTAGTGACCTACTTTTCCCTTTTCGCTAAGAGGAAAGAAGGAATATTTCTCTCAAAACACAAAGCTGCACGAGGTGCGATCGTTCAAAAAAAATGCACGAGTCGCATATATACTACAAGCCAGTAACAGTACTAAAAACTATAGTACAGACATCACGCTACGAAATAAGCACGGCTATATGGATTATACCGTGGAAGGCAATACTAAATACAAAAGCATGACATGGCTCATATAAACTGATTCAAGCTGGCCACTAAAACCAGTGTACTAACAGTCATCTGTTGAACCACGATGCAAAAAAAGATGACACAACGATACACCAGAAAGATCCACAGCTCAGTCTAGGGACGGCACAACGAGCATACCAAACCTAAACTAGGCCTAAACCAAATTGCCGTCTGTCGCACAGAGTTCCAACCATCTTTGGGAAGGCTGATAACTGCCATAGGCTCATCTTTAGTTGGTTGCAGGTTGCAGCGTTTAATCTGAGGGAATTGTATTCCGCAGAATCTTCTGTATGTTGTGTACACATAGTTTTTCCTCATGAATGGGAAGAATGTGCCATCAGGAGCCTTGCATCCGCATTTCTTCATCATCTTGTCAATGATTGGATAATTGAGACCAAGAAATAGAGAGTTGTCCCCTAGGCTGTTAACCTGCCTCCAAACGATGACCCCCTGGAGGTCCAGCAGAGTTAGGATCCTCTTAAAAAATGTAGACACGAGAGGCAGGATACAGGCGTAGGTTAGTCCTATTTTGAGCATGATGAATGATTTCACCATCTTCGCCATTGGCAACCCCCATGCCATACGTTGTAATTATGATCATCAAGCGTTTACCATCAGCTGATCGAGCGAGGAACCACATGCCTGGCGAATCATTTAGAATAGGTGCGGAGATTACAAACGGAAGCTCCTTGTTTCTTGCAACATCCGAATTCGAGACAAAAAGTGCATTACTGACATTCATATTCTAACACCAGCATTCTTCATTGTTCATGCTAATAGTGTGAATAGGCAAATCCCGATGATAATATTACTCAATAAATTAACAACATTACGAATTGAATTTCTTACTCTGCTATTCCGAACATTTGGATTTCTTGCTTATCTTAGTTTCCTACTTGTTGTAAGTTTCAAAAGAGGAAGAGCCACTTTTGTTTATATAGAGGCATGTCCACTTGAATCCTATAGGATTAGATGCCTGCAGTATTTGGGATCAAGTGGTGTTTGATTGCAAAGGAAGACCAAAGGAATTGTACAAAGAGGTTGGAGTGGATAGAAATTTTCCTCCAAAATAGAGTGCAAAGGAATCCTCGGAATGAATTCCTAAGGGTTATACTCTTTCGAATCAAATAACATTTTATAGAATTTTTTTCTAAGGATCCAAAGCCTACACAATTCCTCTGAATCCCAAGGCAAAATCCAAAAAGGAAAGATTGGTGTCCTACAAAAATCCTATGTGATTCCTACAATCCAAGGAGGACCTAAAAGTACAAACAGATAAAGAAACCCGGCTTCACTGTGTTGCGCTCACAATTGAGATGCTGGTTAATAATACCTTTCATATTTTGCCAATGAACGAACTTAGTAGTGCAGGGATGCCGTCATACACTATATTTTTGGAAGGCATATTACTGGTACTAATTCATTACTGGAAATCATTCATTTATTTTTTTAGGACATAAAGCGTGTGCTCATTTAGTCATAAAAAAGGTAAAACATAAACAAGGTAGTTAAAGAACAACTTCACTGAATCACTCGCAATGTATCATCATGGAACTAGAATTACCTTTCGATGTGGGATCCCAGCAGTAGGTGCAGCCTTGACTTGTAACCGCAAAAATGAGGCCACCGTGTTCAATGGCATCATAGTACTGTCATCTTCCAAGACCTGAATGCTCCAGACATCTCCAAACTTGGCTACCGCCTTCCAGGTAGGCAATTTCACCGTCGAACAACACGAGGAGCTTATAGTCTGTCTAACCCCTAGCTTTTGTGGGCACTCTGCAGATTGTGATCTTCAACAGCTCAAGAGATCCATCCCATGACTTATTGAACTTTTCTCCATACCTGCGGAGTCGCCAAAAAAAACTTTTGAAATGTGAATGAGTTCATAAATGACTACATGTAACTGGGGGAACCCTGGCTGGCTAGTAGCATTCCATGTTATATTGTAGATGTGAGGCGGCCGCAATGTCACAAGAATCCGTCGATGGAAGGTCGATTACTCGATAGGTGTAGATGTTCGCTAGGCACCAGGCCCCGCGCTGGTCCACCGTGGCGAGCCAGTCGCCGTTCATGCCAACCCAGAATTTTTCGTGCATGAAGGGCAGGATGGCGGTGCGCCGAGGATGGTCGAGGGGCACCATGTCGTACACTGTGTCATGCAGACGATGTACCCTCGTATCATCATAGTTCTCATCGAACGAATAAGCAGGCTGAGGCATCAGTAGGCAGGGTTCATTCCAATGGTGAACAGTCCATGTCGTACCTTCGTTGTTGCTGATATGATCGTACAGCAGCTTGCAGCATGCGGCTAGCCTGACGGTGCTGGAAATGTCTAGACGCTAAACGATGAGGTCGACATCGTCAACGCTGAGTTGATCCTGCTTGCATCACCCGCTGAGCTTCGAATCGGCCATCACTGTCGGATGGATTTAGGCGGATGTCAAGTGCGGCTGGGGTTTTCTGCAGGAGGAGGGGAGCGTTAGAAGAGAGAGCGTGGGGGAGATCGTGGGTGGAGTGGGGACTGGGGAAGAAGATGGAGAGGCAAAGAAAAAAACGAGGGATGATATTTTACTTGCTTGCTCTATCTAGTCAATAGCAGCATCGAGGACATCG
Source organism: Avena insularis (assembly GCA_023614405.1). Taxonomy (NCBI): domain Eukaryota; kingdom Viridiplantae; phylum Streptophyta; class Magnoliopsida; order Poales; family Poaceae; genus Avena; species Avena insularis. The sequence continues at coordinate 71,964,835 of CM042692.1, read as the reverse complement.
CCGCCTAGACTTCACTATATGTTAGACTAGCACGCCACACAACTAGTAATTTAACAATACTCCTACTTACTATGTATCAGAGGTGTAGTATTGTCTGGTCACATCAGTTTGACCGGAGGATTTTCTTTTACAACTTTCATTTCAACATAGTGTACTAGTATTTTCAACGGAAAATAAGAGGACGAACTACTAGTAGTAGTAGTCGTGACATGGACACATGTACTTTCATCTTGTTCCCCTACATGCAGAACTCGTAGTACAGAACCAAAAATATATACACCGGATATAATGCATAGTACGGGTGTGTCCGTGATATTTTTGGCATGTTGCATGTGTTCATATATATTCTTGTACAAGGTACATGGAATTACACGTGTACAACATTTAACCGTGCAGCAAAATGAGAGACGTGCAAGGACACCAGATTTCGCTCAAGTCAGGCAACGTGCATGCCTTTGTGTGGCCCTGATTCACTGACATGTGGCCCTGTTAATGTTAGCTCCACCTGCCAGTGAGAATCAGCATACCCCATTCGCTTGGAGCCACTAGGTACATCCACGACGGAAATTACAATTTGCAACTAGCTGCACCGGCAACAAGCTGTTGCATGTGGCACTTCCAAGTTTTCAGAAAATGTGAAATAAATCATGAACATAGATCATATTTATATAGTTCATCTATCAATGTCCATCCCAAAAATATTACTAGTACATGGCCTGGCCACCATAAAATGAACAAATGAACACAAGATATTGTTCGCTTAGGTTTTTTCTTTTTCATTGACACATGTCACATAAGATCTTATTGTGGGACCGAATATTGTAGATGCACAAGATACAACATAGCCAATGTTCCGGATTTATTTCACATTTTTGAGAACTCGAAAGTGCAACAAATAATAAAGGGGTGCGGGCACAACGAGTTGCAGAATATTCAACCCGCACTGACTAAAACTATGGCTTGCATACAGAAGGAGTTTGATCAAATCGTAGGCCTTGCACTACATTGCGGCGAAATAAGTGTTAGAGTACAACAAGTTAACGACTGAGGCCATATGATACAAATAAGGCAAAGGAAATAATTAAAGATACGCAAATCCCTATTCCATATGATCTCCCTTGAACCGTTAATTATGCCGGTTCTAATCCTTCGCATTGGCCAAACTTGGGATGAACCACAATGGAGTCTGCCGCCAATTCTAGCCAATGTTTTTTTTGAGGGAAATTCCATCCAATGTTGGTTGAGAAACCAACATCAGCGTCTTGAGCATTCATACGGATGTGTCATATTTCAGGACAAATATTAAATCCACCGAGACTAACTACATGAGGCGAGGTGTATACACAGTTGCTCCTTGTTAGATCTCCAGGGCCAAGTCCTGCCGCGCCAACTCGAATGGTAATTGGATAGTTCAATCCAAGGAAGATGGAAAATGCTCCAAGGTCTAAAACCCTCCGCCATTGCCTCGGTGGAAGTAACCTACTAGTGTCAATTGAGAACACATGGCAGCAAAACCCACTAGAATAGATGTGAATATTGCGGCCGTGATGATAACCAACATTTTTAGCCACAGGATAACTAGTGTCATACCGCCTAGCACTAACGCCCATAGTATTGATCAGAATAAGGCTAGCACCATCAGGAGATCTTGCTAACCACCACAAATCAGGACTGTACTCACGATTACCGTCTAATTCAGGTGGCCTTGCAATGAAAGCACATTTAGAGGTCAGCTGAGCAAAATTTGAATGATCAAGCTTGAAAATTTAAGGATGGAAATTTTACCCCATGCCCGAGGATCCCATGCATAAACATTGCCAATTTGAGTTACAACATAGACAACTCCATTGTGGATAATTGAATCGCGGTAGCTGAACATGTTGAACTGGTTCTCAAGAACCATCCACATACCATGAGAACCATCAAGGAAGGCAATTACCGTGTCAAAGATGGCCAGGACCGAGAAATCCTTATAGTTCCCAGCAGCTGTGGGAACTCGGCAAATGGCTATCTTCAGTAGATTAGTAGGCTGACCAGCCACGATAAACTTAAGTACCTCAGGTGTGGCCTCAAAATCGAAGATCGCTGGTAAAGGAATCCGGCGATGAGTGAACATATTCACAAGCTCCCAGTTCTAGGCGAGGCCAACAGTGGCGATCCGATCTCCATGGGCGCCTGCCCACTTCTTACCCTCACAATCTGGCATCATAGCATCGGAGAAGGACATGTCTAGCGGCGTCAGCTCGCACAAGGTCCACCCGAACTTCTTCTCTGGCTTCTGCTTGCCCCTGCCGCAATAGTAGCTGCCCCTGTAGAACTGCTTCATGCGATTGTCGTGGTAGAAGACATTGTACTCACGCGGTACCTCAATTGAGTGAGAGTGAAGAACACATGGGAGACCAAACGGATGAGATTTCAACAGGGATTCACTATGTGTTGCTGAGTAAAGATAACGTTTGTAGCAGGTGGCGAGGCTCACGGTGGTGATGACGTTGCATCTAGCAGAGATTTCTTCAAGGGGGCCATCAGAAAACACCCTAGAAGTGTCACTGTCATCAATCAATTGGGCCATCCCGAGGAAGGGCTCAAGAAGGTGGGGGGCGATGGCGTTTGGTTTTCATTAGGGGTTTTGGAGGAGAGAGCGAGCGGCAGCTGGCAGGGCGAGACGGAAAACAGTCTATCAAACTGGGCGCCGGAGCTGATCCTAAAGCGGCATGGCAGCGTTGGCACGTGCCTGTATTGGTGTGCGAGTGGTAATGGTCGTCGCCCGGATGCTGGAGGTGAAGTAAGGATGGAGATCGAGGCAAAGAGAAATACGGAATGAAATCAAACCAAGCGTGCCTTCTTTCTCTCTGCTAAATCTACAGTGCCTATCGAACTGGGCTACGGAGATGCTCCGAAAGCGGCATGGCAGCATTGGCGTGTGCTAAAGGTGGGCAAGTGGGGATCAGCGAGAAGATGGAGAGTAAGAGGACGGAGAGCAAAGGAAAATAAAATAAATCAATTGAAATCGTACCGCCTATCGAGCGTGGTTTTTCTCTCTTCTCTGCATTTCATGGTGCCTATCGAGTAAATAGGTCAGGCCTAGCCTAGCACGGGATGGAGCTGTACTATCCTCTCAAATATAAATGGTCATGGCAGAGAGACGGTTTGGAGTATACTCGGATCTCCTCTTAAAAAACGTAATAATCCTTTGATCTTCTACATTCATCATCTTGTGCAGTCACATTTGGAACAAGTACTACTGTAAGTAATAAACACATAAAGGTTCCACCGATAATTAAGGAACCAAAACTGGAATATTACTACTCTCGAACCCTTGTGTAGTACAACAACAAAATGCTCACAAAATGGGCTACCAGTACGGCAATACCATCTATACACCCACACGCTGCCACCTCAAATAAGCTTGCCTGCTAGACCGCCAATTTCCTCTCCCCTGTCGGCCTTACCGAACCCAAAATGAAACATCTCTTAGTTTAATAAAGAAAAAAAATCGACAATCTCTCAAAAAAAATCAACCATCCACCAAAAGAAAATCCATTGTCTAATGCTTCCCATCCATTATGAATGGACTGTCGCAATTGCTCGAGCGCCGCGTGGGAGTAGTAGTCTCCTGAGCTACTGGTTGTAGCTCCACGAAAGCACGCGCCTGGAAGGGGCACAAGAATTTATTCTCTGTCAGTGATGGAAGAAGATCGACAATATACAGTACCAAATCAATAAGTCAGTGACTTTATCCGTCTGACTAGTGAGAGCCGACACGAGTGGTGAACAGGTTGAAGCGCAACGGAACAAGTGCCTTAAAGGCATATAGTACGTACACCTCTATTCTGATTTAGGATGGTCACATAGTGCTAAATAACTTAGACTACTAACTTGCACATATACCTTCATCATAGTGGGTAACAACATGTGTGTAGTGTCACGCAAAGGCCTAATTAATTAGGTTGTACTCTCTCCATTTAGAAATATAAGACATTTTAGCTTTGTGAATCGAATATATCTAGACGTCTTTTAGTGTATGGGTTCGTAGAGGTTAAGAGTGAACCTATACACTAAAAGGCATCTAGATACATTCATCTCACAAAGCTAAAGCGCCTTATATTTTTGAACGAAGGGAGTAGAATCATATACTACTAGTCTTGGTATGTGTGATGTTATGGTAACCATCTAAGTTATTACGTCACTTTCTTTTTTCATTAATTAACTCTGAAAAGACATTTAATTCGAGACAAGTATCTACGCATACTTGTAGTTCAAGTTTGTCAAGATGCAAAATCTTAGAAAGAAGTTGAACCTCTTGTCAAAACTCTATGTGGTTTCTGATATGGAGTATATTAATTGACTGTCCGATGGGTGCCTTCAAAAGCTTTTTCTTAAAACTTTCAAAGCAACCTACAATTTACTTGTAGTTTAAATTTGACCTAATTTTGATGAATCTACAAAGAGTCATTCAAGTGGTGTAGTTAGCTAGGAAGTTTGAAAACTCATAAAATATAGGAATCATTAGTACAACATGTTGGTCCACTATATATACTAGTAAGTTACACGTGCCTTGCACGTGAGACTCAGATAGTAGACGTATGACATATCATCACTATATACAATTATAATTGGTAAAGCACAAAAAATTATAAATTCGATCAACATCTATAAAGTATGGGTGTATATTTGGTTCTTGTACTTTGTATCATCATGTTTAGAAGTCAAAAATTATTAGCTACCTGCTAACACATGAAATTTTTGATAATATGGTGTAGAGAAACAAGGGAGAAGATTCTAGTATGATAGAGAAGTGTGTTTTGAGGTTTGTTCATAACATTCATTATGCCAAAGAGTATCAATAGAATCTTCTAGATGCTAGAATGGAAAAGAAGATCCAACAGCTAGAAATGCTGGGATTCGCGAGTCTTGATCCAACGGTCAACATTCAAAGTTATTAGTACACTATATAGTGGTTTGTAATGAAGACTATCAATAGAATCTTCAAGATGCTAGAATGGAAAAGAAGATCCAACGATTGTAAATGTTGGGATTCGCAACTCTTGATCCAACGGTCAGTATTCAGTAAGTTGTCTGTACACTATATAGTGGTAGAGTTAATGATTATTAGCTACTAGTAAGTTACATAGGAGACTTAGATAGTAGATGTGTGACATATCATCACTAGATAAAATTATAATTGGTAAAGCACAAAACATTATAAATTTGATCAACATCTATAAAGTATATGGGTGTATATTTGATCCTTGTACTTTGTATCATCATGTAGAAGTCAAAGATTATTAGCTACCTAACACATGAAAATTTTGATAACATGGTCTAGAGAAACAAGGGAGAAGATTCTAGTATGGTGGAGAAGTGTGTTTTAAGGTCTGTGCATAGCATTCATTATGCCGCAGATTATCAATAGAATCTTCTAGATGCTAGAATGGAAAAGAAGATCGAACGGCTAGAAATGCTGGGATTCGCGAGTCTTGATCCAACGGTCAAAATTTAAAGTTATCCGTACACTATATAGTGGTTTCTAAAGAAGACTATCAATAGAATATTCAAGATGCTAGAATGGAAAAGAAGATCCAACGACTGGAAATGTTGGGATTCGCGAGTCTTGATCCAATGGTCAATGTTCAAAGTTGTTTATACACTATATAGTGGTAAGATCATGTAGAAGTCAATGATTATTAGCTACTGGTAAGTTGCACATGGACTCAGATAGTAGACATATGACATATCATCACAATATAAAATTATAATTTGTAAAGCACAAAAAATTATAAATTTGATCAACATCTATAAAGTATGGGTGTATATTGGTCCTTATACTTTGTATCATCATGTGTAGAAGTCAAAGATTATTAGCTACCTGCTAACACATGACATTTTTGATAACATGGTGTAGAGAAACAAGGGAGAAGATTCTAGTATGATGGAGAAGTGTGTTTTGAGGTTTGTGCATAGTATTCATTATGCCGAAGACTATCAATAGAATCTTCTAGATGCTAGAATTGAAAATAAGATCCAACGGCTAGAAATGCAGGATTCATGAGTCTTGATCCAACGGTCAACATTCAAAGTTATTCGTACACTATATAAGATAAGATAAGATACTAGTAGGTTGCATGTGCCCTGTAGGTGAGGCTGAGATAATAGATGTCTGGCATATCATCACTATATAAAATTATAATAGGTAAAGTGGAAAAATATAAATTTGATCAACATCTTCAAAGTATGGGTGTATATTTGGTTCTTCTACTTTGTATCATCATGTGTAGAAGTCAAAGATTATTAGCTACCTAAAACTTGAAATTTTTGGTAACATGGTCTAGAGAAACGAGGGAGAAGATTCTTGTATGATGGAGACGTGTGTTTTGAGAGGTTTATGCATAGTGCATTCATTGTGTTCAAGACTATCATTAGAATCTTCTAGATGCTAGAATGGAAAAGAAGATCCAATGGCTAGAAATGTTCAGATTCGCGAGTCTCGATCCAACGGTTAATATTCAAAGTTATTCGTACACTATATAGTGGCAAGATAAGATGTCTAAAAACATGGCTTGTGGCATTCAGATCCATACTCTTCAGACTGTCTTTACAGAAAGGAACAATCTCGTTGTCACTCGAAAAATTAAGAATGATATTTCCTGATATTTAGAAACTCACATCGACGGCATTGTTTATTATAAGAAGATGCACCCGTCTACCTCCAAAAAGACAATTAACTCAAGAGCAATCTATCGCATTTACTTGTAGCTCAAGTTTGATATAATTTCGTTAATTTGTCAAGATGCAAAATCTTAGCAAGAAGTTGAACTTGTTGTAAAAACTATCGGTGGTGGTTTGTGATATATTAAATCAGCCCCCAATGGTTACCTCCAAAAAACGTAAAACTTTCAATGCAACCTACAATTTACTTGTAGTTCAAAATTGAACTAATTTCAATAAATCGACATAAAAATCAATTTCAAGTGGGAAAAGTTAGCTATAGAATAAGTTTTAAAACTCATAAAACACGGGAATCATAAGTACAACATGAGGGTCCACTATATATGTCTGAAAGCTTGGCTTGTGGCGTTCAGGTCTGACATGGGTATACTCTACAGGTACTCGAGCTTGGTATATACGGTCTGAATACGTATAGGCCCACGGTGTCGCCAAAGCCCAAAACGAAGGATTCGAGTAATCTGTGGACTCTCGATTGCTTGAAGAACAAGAAGAAGCTAAAGATAAAAAGTTTGAAAGGGAAAAACCCTAACTTGTAACCGACTCGACCTGCTACCCGAGACCTAGCCTATCTATATAAAGGCTAGGAGAGGGCGGCGAGAAAGACACGCAACCCTAGTTTCCACAACCCTCGCCAGATTGCATCTGCGCACCATTGTAACTTTTGACTCCTTAGATAATTCCACGAGCAGACAAGCAGGAGTAGGCACCTCTACGAGGCCTAAACCTGGGTAAATCTTTGTCCCCTGTGTGCTTGTCTGTTAGCTGATAGATGTCTTCAGCGCTCCCTCCTTCTCCAAAACCCAAGTCCATAACAATGGGCATTGACGAGTTAAACCCTCGTCAAGGTTCATATCCTTCGGACTTTGTTTATGAAAACGAACAATAATCTCATCATCACTCGGAAAAATCTATCGCGCTTACTTGTAGCTCAAGTTTGAGCTATTTTTTCGTTAAATTGTCAAGGTACAAAAACTTAATTAGAAAGGAGTTAAAAACCTATTGTCAAAACTCTCGATGTTTTTCTGATATATTAACTGAGCCCCCAATGGGTACACCTCCAAAAGTTTTTTGTAATTCTTTAGATGCAACCTACAATAATTTAATTGTTGTACTTCAAGTTTGACCAAATTTCGATAAATATAGGCATGAAGTCATTCAAGTAGGGCAAAGTTAATTAGCTACATAGGGAGTTTGAAAACTCATAAAACATGGGAATCGTAAGTAAAACACGTTGGTCCACTTAATATGTCTAAAAGCTTGGCTTATGGCATTGAGATCCATATTCTTCAGCCTTTCTTTACATAAAAGAACCATCTCGTCATCACTCGGAAAACTGAGGATTTTCTTTCCTCATAGTTAGAAACTCACACCGACGACATTGTTTACTAGAAGAAGATGCACCCATCTACCTACAAAAATACATTTAATTCAAGAGCAACCTATCGCACTTACTTGTAGCTCAAGTTTGATCTAATTTCGTTAAATCTCCAGGAAGTCATTGAAGTGTGCAAAGTTTGCTAGGACGAAGCTTGAAAAATCCTAGTACTAAAAACTTGGGCATTACGTATAAGAAACCGTTGGTCCAGTTTGTGTGATAATTGGGGTGGTTGCATTTTCTTTTAACTATGGTAGGTCTCGTAGGAGAGAGGTGCTTGAGAGTTAACACAATCGATGGAAGTACAACTTACATCAAGGACCTTATAAAAAATGAAAATTACATCCAAGTCCATCCATTTAACACAATGACCCTAAAACTGAATAATGAAGTGTGTGTGTGTTTTGTGGTTTGCGCATACTAGCGTTCATCGTGCTAAAGACTATCAATAGAATCTTTCTTGATGCTAAGGGAAAATAGAAGATCTAACAGTTAGCAATGTTTGGATTTGGCAGTCTTGATCCAGCGGTTAATGTTCGAAGTTAATTCGTACACAATATAATGGTGGTATGGTATTGTAAGAGATAACAAGATAAAGATAAGATAAGAAGTACCACGAATGGCCAATATAATGGTTGATCTCGTAGGAGGGAGGTGCTTGAGAGTTAAGACGGTCAGTGGAAGTAGAAGTTACATCAAGGAACTCATAAAAATGAAAATTGCATCCAAGTCCATGCATGCATTTAGCACAAGGACCCTGAAACTGAGCAATGAAGTGTGTGTTTTGAGGTATGCGCATACTAGCATCCATTGTGCTAAAGTCTATCAGTAGAATCTTTCTAGATGCTAATAATGGAAAAGAAGATCCAACGGTTAGCAAAGTTTGGATTTGCCAGTCTTGATCCAACGGTCCATGTTCAAAACTGGTGCAAAATAGCCTTCCCTCCCGATGATTGGCCGATCTTTTGGATAACCTTCCCTCCCGATGTTTAGGAAGCAAGTGAAAATTTTGAAAACCGGAAAATTTTGAATTTTGTTGCCGCCAAGGACCAAAGTGGTTTCCTTCCTATGTACTCCTCCTCGTCCCTACTCCACACCAACCATGCCGCTTAACATGCCAGACCAGAGTCAGCCAGACCAAGGCACACGTGCGGAGCACCACACTGTGGACGAGGGAGAGAGATCAGCCGGACCGGTACGGGGGAGAGAGATCAGCCGGACTGGTGCGCGAGGGGAAAGGGGAGGAGAGATGGCGCATAGGGAAGAAGAGAGAAAACACACGATTTGTTTTAAGTGCATATGTCCTGAAATTTACTACTAGTAGAGTGTACACTGTAAGGCCGTAGGAGTACCTCGTATCAGAAACCCATCATAACTTTGCTCTGACATGGAACCGCCTTCAACTTCTCTTTGCTGCTGCCCTCTTCCCCTACCAACGTTTTATTCTCTCAGCATGTACAGCGCGTGGACAGAGGTGACCATATGTCTAATCAAAGAAATATACTACTTTCTCATTGTGTAAAAAAGCACACCTTAATAACGCTCAGATAGTAAATGTATGACATATCATCACTATATAAAATTATAATTGGTAAAGCACAAAACATTATAAATTTGATCAACATCTATACTACTATAGTGGAGCAGTTTTGAATTGGATCCACAAATCCTGACCATTGGGCTGTTGGATCCGATGGTTCAGAGAAGTTGGATTCGTGTTGAATATTGCCTAGAGCAAATTCTACCATGCATGTTCTACAACCATCATGTCACCACCCCCAAAATTTCATAGCAAAGTAGACTCTATTCTGTCTACTTATATACTACTATAGTGGAGTAGTTTTGAATTGGATCCATATCACTAATCATGACCGTTGGGCTACTAGATCCAATGGTTCAAAGCAACTAGATTCGTGTTGAATAGTACTCCCTCCGCCAAAATATAAGGCGCCTAAGGATTAGTCAAAAGTCAACATTTTTTAAGTTTGTCCATGATTATACACAAAAAAATAAAAATTTAGAATAATAAATTAGTATCAATAGATTCACCATAAAGTATATTTTCTTAATATGTCCATTCAATATAGTAGATGTAGATATTTTTTTTCTAAATATTTGGTCAAAGTTAGTAAGGTTTGACTTTTGACCAATCCTTAGGCACCTTATATCTTGGGACGGAGCGAGGGAGTACATACCTAGATGCTAGAATGGAAAGAAGATCCAACGGTTAGCAATGTTTGGATTTGCCAGTCTTGATCCAACTGTTAATGTTCAAAGTTAATCTCTACACTATATGTAGTGGTATGGTATATATTGTAAGAGATAAGAGACAAGATAAAGATAAGATAGAAGTACTGCGAATGGCCGATCTAATGGTAGGTCTCGTAAGAGCGAGGTGCTTGAGAGTTAAAACAGTCGGTGTAAGTACAAGTTACATTAAGGACCTCACAAAAAATGAAAATTGCATCCAACAAGTCCGTGCATTTAGCACAAGGACCCTTAAACCGAGTAATGAAGTACTATGTGTTTTGAGGTTTGCGCATACTAGTGTTCATCATTCTAAATACTATCAGTAGAGTCTTTCTAGATGCTAAGAATGGAAAAGAAGATCCAATGGTTAGCAATATTTGTATTTGCCAGTGTTGATCCAACGGTCAATATTCAAATAAGTTAATCCCGACACTATTTAGTGGTGGTATGCATGGTATTGTAAGGGATAAGATACAAGATAAAGGTAAGATAAGAAGTACTACGAATGGCTGATATAATGGTAGGTCTCGTAGGAGTGAGGTGATTGAGAGTTAACACGGTCGGTGGAAGTACAAGTTACATCAAGAACCTCGTAAAAAATGAAGATTGCATTTTAGCACAAGGACCCTGAGACTGAGCAATGAAGTACTATGTGTTTTTAGGTTTGCGCATACTAGCGTTCATCGTGCTGAAGACTATCAATAGATCAAATCTTTCTCGATGCTAAGAATGGAAAAAAGATCCAACGTTTAGCAATGTTTGGATTTGCTAGTCTTGATCCAACGGTTAATATGTTCAAAGTTAATCCCTACACTATGTAGTGGTATGGTATTGTAAGAGATATGAGACAATATAAAAGATAAGATAAGAAGTACTACGAATGGCCAATCTAATGGTAGGTCTGGTAAGACTGAGGTGCTTGAGAGTTAACACGGTGGGTAGAATTACAATTTACATCAAGGATCTCATAAAAAGTGAAAATTGCATCCAAGTCCATGCATTTATCACAAGGACCCTGAAACCGAGTAACGAAGTACTGTCTGTTTTGAGGTTTGCGCATACTAGTGTTCATCATGCTAAAGACTATAAATAGAATCTTTATAGATGCTAAGAATGGAAAAGAAGATCCAACAGTTAGCAATGTCTAGATTTGCCAGTCTTGAGATCCAACGATCAATGTTCAAAATAAGTTAATCCCTACACTATGTAGTGGTGGTATATATGGTATTGGAAGAGATAAGAGACAAGAGAAAGATAAGAAGTACTACAAATGGACGATCTAATGGTAGGTCTCGTAAGAGCGAGGTGCTCGAGTGGTCGGTGGAAGTACAAGGTACATCAAGGACCTCATAAAAAAATGAAAATTCCATCCAAGTCTGTGCATTTAGCACAAGGACCCAGAAACCGAGGAATAATGAAGTACTGTGTGTTTTGAGGTTTATGCATACTAGTGTTCATCGTGCTAAAGACTATCAGTAGAATATTTCTAGATGCTAAGAATGGAAAAGAATATCCATCGGTTAGCAATGTTTGGATTTGCTAGTCTTGATCCAACAGTCAATGTTCAAAGTTAATCGGTTACCAGAGTTTGACCTAATTTCATGAAACAGTGAGCAAAGTTTGACCTAATTTCATTAAATAGTAAGCATGCAAAATCTTAGCAAGAAGATGAACCTGCCGTCAAAACTCTCGGTGGTTTCTGATATATATTAATTGACCCTTCCCCCGATGGGTACCTCCAAGGGCTTTTTCGTAAAACTTTCAAAGCAACCTACAATTTACCTGTAGTAGTCCAAATTTTACCTAATTTCGATAAATCGACATAAAATCGTTCAAGTGGATGAAGTTAGCTAGGAAATTTGAGAACTGATAAAACATGGGAAATTGTAAGTGCATCGTGTTGGTCCACTATATATGTGTGAAAACTTGGCTTGTGGCATTAAGATCCATAGTCTTTGGACTTTCTTTAGGGGAAAGAACAATCTAGTCATCACTCGAAAAATTAAGAATGTCCTTTCCTAAGATAGTTGGAAACTCACACTGGTGGCATTGTCTACTACAAGAAGATGCACCTATATCTACCTCCGAAAAGACTTTTAAATCAAGAGGAATGTATTGCACTTACTTGTAGCTTAAGTTTGGCCTAGTTTTGTTAAACTGGCAAGATGCAAAATCTTAGCAAGAAGTTCAATTTGTTGTCAAAAATATCGTTGGATGGTTTCTCATATATTAATTGTGACCCCCTGATGGGTACCTTCAAAAGCTTTTTCGTAAAACTTTCATAGTAACCTACAATTTGCTTGTAGTAGTTCAAATTTGACCTAATTTTGACGAATCGACATAAGGTTATTCAAGTGGGCGAAGTTAGGTAGCGAGTTTGAGAATTCATAAATCACAGGAAATCATATGTACAATATGTTGGTCCACTATATATATGTGTGTGAAAAGTTGGCTTCTGGCATTTAGATCGATATTCTTCGAACTTCCTTTACGAGAGAGAATAATCTTGAGATCAATCAGAAAAATGAGAATGGTCTTTCCTGATAATTGGAAACTCACACCAACGACATTGTTTGCTATAAGAAGATGCACCCATCTACCTCCGAAAAGACATTTAATTCAAGAGCAATCTATCGCAGTTACATGTAGCTCAATTCTGACTTAATTTTGTTAAATTGTCAAGATACAAAATCTTAGAAAGAAGTTGAACCTATCATCAAAGCTCATAGTGGTTTCTGATATATTAATTCACCCCCTCCCCCAAAGGGTACCTCCAAAAGCTTTTTCATGAAACTTTCAAAGCAACCTACAATTTACTTGTAGTTCAAATTCGACCTAATATAATTTTGATAAATCGGGATAAAGTCATTCAAGTTGGCAGAGTTAGATAGGAAGTTTGAAAGCACATAAAACATGGGTATCATTAGTACAACATGTCGGTCTACTATATATATATGTCTGAAAACCTGGATTGTGGCATTCAGATCCATATTCTTCGGACTTTCTTGACGAAAAATAACAACCTCGCTTGTCATCTCTCGGAAAATTGAGAATTGAATGTTCTTTCCTGATAGTTCGAAACTCACACCGACGACATTGTTTACTGTATATTGATATTTTTCAATAAGTATACTATTTAATACTGTATATAGTTTGGTCAAACTTTCTAACCGTTGACTTTGACTAAACCTAATATGCTGAGTAATACTCCCGCCGTTTAGAAATATAAGATGTTTTAACTTTGTGAAATGAATGTATCTAGAAGCCTTTTAGTGTATGGGCGTCTAGATACATTCGATTCACAAAGCTAAAACGTCTTATATTTCTGAACAGAGGGAGTATTAAATAAATGGAGTATAGGATAAGATTAGGAAAACAACATTTTTTAGAACCCTCACAAGCTTTTTCTTAGCATCACAGATCTGAATATTACATTGACACTGATGATTAACCAAACTGCAAACAGAGCAAACCCAAACACATATGTAGTAGTAGTAGTACAACTTAACGACTTCTAGGGGGACTCCGTGGTCTTCTCAGGTGACTTGGCAGCATCCTCCGCGGGAAACTTGGCTGCATCCTCCACGGTACCATCGCCAAGCAGGGACTCATGGATGTGGGTAGCACGCCGCTATGCGTGATGGTAACACCGGCCAGCATCTTGCTAAGCTCCTCGTCACGCATGACGCCGAGCATCACGTGCCTTAGGATGATGTGGATATTCTTGCTGTCCTTCGTGGATTGCCCGACGAGCTCCAGCACCTCGGCGGTGAGGTACTCGAGAATGACCGTGAGATAGACGGGAGCCCTGAAGCCTATGCGCTGGGAGTACCGACCCTCCGTGAGGTAGCGCCCGATCCGGCCGATGGTTAAATGTAGCCCGGCCTTGACAGACCTCGACACCTGCTCCTTCCTGTGGCTGCCTAGTGCGAGACTGCGACTTGGAGTGGCCAGAGCAGGATTCGGAAGCCAGCGACATGACGTCTTTTTCTCCATGGCCTTTGTCTCCGCCACCTGGGTCTTATTCTTCCCACGGGGAGCTCCGGTCTTTGGAGCCATAATTGCAAAGTCTAAGAGGAAGAAAGGTTAATTATGGAGGGCCGGTGAAGGTGCCCAGGTCCCTTGTATTGAAACTTTAACAGGGCCGTCTTTACTGTTTTACAAGTATGAATTTTTAATAGGAGTACTACTAAAAGGTTGTGTGCATGTTTCCTTATTTTCTTTCACTTTTTTGAAATATGGTCAGATGTGTCAGCATGAAAATTCATACAAAGAAGTTGTATCTTTAAAAACAATAGTCAGTTTTCAGTATGACTGCATGGATATAATAATTATTACTATATGAATTTCTTACAAATTTACAAGCAATTTATCACGCAATTGTAGTTCAAAATTTAGCCACTTTGGTTTTATTGACAAAATGTTTTAATTATGCGAAATTAGCTAGAAGGCCTGAAAATTCATGAAACTTGTTAACCATGAAACATACTCTATTTTATGTGAAATTTAGTTTGTTGTGGTATTCGGAGCCATACTCTTTGCCTTTTCTTTAAAAAATAATTATATGTGGCACTTCTAAAATAATTTAACAAAATTCTATACATAAAAGTTGAAAAGTCCAATTAACAACATTAGTATGCCATGCCAAGATGCACCCTGTCTACCCAAAATGGACACGACCTTTGTCATTATTTAACTTGAAACCCAAGTATATGTTAACACATCGCTGGTCATATTGTGAAGAAGTGTTTTTAAACCTTGTCAAAATTCATGTTTATCATTTACGGAAGAGGACACCATACATAAGTGCTTAACATTTTTTTATTGTTTTCTTTACTTTTCTTTAATTTATCCCAATAAATGGGACGAGTGATGCATATATGACCTTGGTATTGGTAACTTGGCTTAAAATGTGAACAATGTTCATACATGGTTATTCTACTATTGTGTAGCAAGTTTTTCGAAAGTTGTCCAAATCCATGTTTGTAGTTTTCGTCCAAACAAGCACAAATATAAGAGGACACCATTTAAGTTTCAACTATGTATCATTGCCACCCCCCTCCCGCAAAAAAACTATGTATCATGACACACATTGAAATAAGTATTTTGATATAGTACTAACATGCGGTGGAAATTATCTATATTTTGCTAGAATTAAGTGAGTGCACTCTAAGCCTAATTATCCGGACGTACTTAATTACTAAAAACAAATCCTATCACTTGGAAATTGAAAAGCATTTTCCTAAAAGTTCAGAACTCTCATTGACAACATTATTTACCAAAGGCAAGATGCTTCATAGAACGAGATAAGTACATTGCCCGCCTCTTCTCTGGACGCCATTTAATTTTGCACTTGGGCACGCTTCTTCAGTGGGGGGCAGGAAGAGACCTCCTCGTCGTCATCCTCGGCCTCCTCCCCGTCATCGTCCTCGGCCTCCTCCCTATCGTCGTCTTTGGCCTCCTCCTCAAGGTTGACCTCAGACTCCTCCTCTTCCTTAGTCTCATCTTCCGTCTTATCGGGGCCGCTCGACGTTGGTGGTGGTGTCCCTTCAAAAAGAGCTACCAGTGGCTATCTTCTTCATCAGAGGAGTCAGACAGCAGCGGCAGCCATGTCCCGTCGATTGAGTCTGGGCTTCCAGGTGGAGTTTCGGGGCCTTTCCCATTTGTCAGGTCAATCGACGTGTTCTGGAGAGAGTTTTCATACGACATTTTGGAAGGAAATATAGAGATATCGAGTTCTAAGCAACAGTGGGTTGGGTGTTTTGGGTGAAAGTAGGGGTGCATATTGTTGCAATTTATAATGTCTATTTATAGTCGTGCTTGTGTTAATAACCTGAAAATTATCCCAAAATATCATAAATAGATTATACCAGACTCGTCCCGTCAACAAAAAAAGGATTATACCAGACTTGTCGGTTCTTGATTTTTCTCGGCCTAGAGAATTCAGGAGGCGCCCCGCTTTATCCAAAAATGAAGAGAATCATGCAGATCATGCTAAATTACTCGGTGTCTCTTACTTCCTCCGTTAAAAATTAAGTGTCTATAGTAGTACATACTTATCTAGCTACAGTACTACTAGTATACGTATACTCTTCATAAAGTTGCGTCACCGAACTTGATTGCTGGTGGTATGGTGTGGGCCTCATCTTTTTCTGCATCACTGCATCTCAGACTAGAAGTATAATCATTGCGTGAAATCTTACACGGAAAGGAAGGAGAAATGGATAGGATAGTGGATGGATGGTGAGAGGGGGGCGAAGGAGAGAGAAAATCTACTAGGTAGTACTGTAGTATGTGTACTAGTACTACGTGTCACGGGCCATCGTAATATGTAAACTTTTAGCCGAAGTTAGATAGGAACCATGATCAACTACAGTATGTGTGGCTTGTGGCATTCCGAACCATAATATTTGGACTTTCTTCACAAAAAAACATCACCGTCCTTATTGAGAAAATTGAAATTCTTTTTTTTCCTAATTGTTGGAAACTCCCACATGCAATAATGCTTACTACGCCAAGATGCACCCATCTACCAAATTATCGTGGGAACTCTATCAAATTGTAAACTATGATGTCAATATGGCCTTGATGACCTTGGTCGTTCGGGTTGAAATAAACCCGATAGTGTCCATACACATGGTAGGACAATATTATGAAGCTATTTTTCCAAAACTTATCTAATCCCATGATTACAGTTTTCATGGCACGTGGTGCACAAGACATGATAGGACATCATGAGTAAAACTTTTGTTTTTTATTTTTCATTTATTCAATGTTATCAATGTTCAAAACAGGTCCAAATTTGCCTTTCCTCCCGATGTTTGGCCGATCTTTTGGATAACCTTCCCTCCTGATGTTTGGTAAGCAAGTGAAAATTTCGAAAACCGGAAAAGTTTGAATTTTTGTGCCACCAAGGACCAAAGTGGTTTCCTTACTATGTACTCCTCCTCATCCCTACTCCACACCAACGCGCGGCTGCCGAACACGCTAGAGACATAGAGCCGCCATACCAAGGCACACGTGCGCAGCGCCATGCTGTGGACGAGGGGAGAGAGATCAGCCGGACCGGTGCGCGAGGGGAAAGAGGAGGAGAGATGGAGCATAGGGAAGGAGAGAGAAAACACATGATTTGTTTTGCATGCATAGGTCCTGAAATTTACTACCAGTAGAGTGTACACGGTAAAGCCACAGGAGTACCTCGTATCAGAAACCCATCATAACTTTGCTCTGACATGGAACCGCCTTCAATTTCTCTTTGCTGCTGCCCTCTTCCCCTACCAACGTCTTATTCTCTCAGCATGTACAGTGCGTGGACAGAGGTGACCATATGTCTAAGCAAAGAAATATACTACTCCCGCATTGTGTAAAAAAGCACACGTTAATAAGGCTTAAATAGTAAATCGTACGTATGAAATATCATCACTATATAAAATTATAATTGGTAAAGCACAAAAAATTATAAATTTGATCAATATCTATAAAGTATGGGTGTATATTTGGTCCTTGTACTTTGTATCATCATGTGTAGAAGTCAAAGATTATTAGCTACCGAACATTTGAAATTTTTGGTAACATTGTCTACAGAAACGAGGAGAAGATTCTAGTATGATCGAGAAGTGTGTTTGGAGAGGTTTGTGCATAGTGCATTCACTGTGTTCAAGACTATCAATAGAATATTCTAGATGCTAGAATGGAAAATAAGATCCAATGGCTAGAAATACTGGGATTCGCGAGTCTTGATCCAACGGTCAACATTCAAAGTTATTCGTACACTATATAATGGTTTGTAATGAAGACTATTAATAGAATCTTCAAGATGCTAGAATGGAAAAGAAGATCCAGCGACTAAAATGTTGGGATTCACGAGTTTGATCCAACGGTCAATATTCAAAGTTGTTTGTACACTATATAGTGGCAAAATCATGTAGAAGTCAACGATTATTAGCTACTAGTAACTTGCACGTGAGACTCAGATAGTAGACGTATGAGATATCATCACTATATATAGTTATAATTAGTAAAGCACAAAAAAATATAAATTTGATCAACATCTATAAAGTATGGGTGTATATTTGGTCCTTGTACTTTGTATCATCATGTAGAAGTCAAAGATTATTAGCTACCTAACACGATTTTTTTGATAACATGGTCTAGAGAAACAAGGGAGAAGCTTCTATTATGACGGAGAAGTGTGTTTTGAGGTTTGTGCATAGCATTCATTATGCCGAAGACTATCAATAGAATCTTCTAGATGCTATAATGGAAAAGAAGATCCAATGGCTAGAAATGCTGGGATTCACGAGTCTTGATCCAACGGTCAACATTCAAAGTTATTCGTACACTATATAGTGTTAAGATAAGATAAGATAAGATAAGATATTAGTAAGTTGCACGTGCCCTGCACATGTGGCTCAGATAATAGACGTCTGGCATATCATCACTATATAAAATTATAATAGGTAAAGTGGAAAAAATATAAATTTAATCAACATCTATAAAGTATGGGTGTATATTTGGTTCTTCTACTTTGTATCATTATGTTTAGAAGTCAAAGATTATTAGCTACCTAACACTTGAAATTTTTGGTAACATGTTCTAGAGAAACGAGGGAGAAGATTCTTGTATGATGGAGACGTGTGTTTTGAGAGGTTTATGCATAGTGCATTCATTGTGTTCAAGACTATCAATAGAATCTTCTAGATGTGCTAGAATGGAAAAGAAGATCCAATGGCTAGAAATGTTCGGATTCGTGAGTCTCGATCCAACGGTCAATATTCAAAGTTATTCGTACACTATATAGTGGTAAGATAAGATGTCTAAAGACATGGCTTGTGGCATTCATATCCATACTCTTCAGACTGTCTTTACAGAAAGGAACAATCTCATCGTCACTCAGAAAATTAAGAATGATATTACCTGATATTTGGAAACTCATATCGACGACATTGTTTACTACAAGAAGATGCACCCGTCTACCTTCGAAAAGACAATTAACTCAAGAGCAATCTATCGCATTTACTTGTAGTTCAAGTTTGATATAATTTTGTTAAATTGTCAAGATGCAAAATCTTAGCAAGAAGTTGATCTTGTTGTAAAAACTATCGGTGGTGGTTTGTGATATATTAAATCAGCCCCCAATGGTTACCTCCAAAAAACGTAAAACTTTCAATGCAACCTACAATTTACTTGTAGTTCAAAATTGAACTAATTTCAATAAATCGACATAAAATCAATTTCAAGTGGGCAAAGTTAGCTATAGAATAAGTTTGAAAACTCATAAAACATGGGAATCATAAGTACAACATGAGGGTCCACTATATATGTCTGAAAGCTTGGCTTATGGCGTTCAGGTCCATATCCTTTGGACATTGTTTACAAAAACGAACAATAACCTCATCATCACTCGGAAAATTCAGAATGTTCTTTCCTGATAGTTGGAAACTCACACCGGTGGTACTTATTACTACAAGAAGATGCATCCATCTACCTCCAAAGAGACATTTAATTAAATAAAAATCTAGCGCGCTTAATTGTGGCTCATGTTTGAGCTAATTTTTCGTTAAATTGTCAAGATGCAAAATCTTAATTAGAAAAGTCTTAAAAACCTATTGTCAAAACTCTTGGTTGTTTTCTGATATATTAACTGAGCCCCCAATGGGTACACATCCAAAAGTTTTTTGTAATTCCTTAGAAGCAACCTACAATAATTCAAGAGCAATCTATCGCACTTACTTGTAGCTCAAGTTTGATCTAATTTCGTTAAATCTACAAGAAGTCACTGAAGTGTGCAAAGTTTACTAGGACGAAGCTTGAAAAATCCTAGTACTAAAAACTTGGGCATTATGTATAAGAAACCGTTGGTCCAGTTTGTGTGATAATTGGGGTGGTTGCATTTTCTTTTAACTATGGTAGGTCTCGTAGGAGAGAGGTGCTTGAGAGTTAACATGATCGATGGAAGTACAACTTACATCAAGGACCTCATAAAAAAATGAAAATTGCATCCAAGTCCATCCATTTAACATAATGACCCTAAAACTGAATAATGAAGTGTGTGTGTTTTATGGTTTGCGCATACTAGCATTCATCGTGCTAAAGACTATCAATAGAATCTTTCTCGATGCTAAGGGAAAATAGAAGATCTAACGGTTAGCAATGTTTGGATTTGGCAGTCTTGATCCAGCAGTCAATGTTCGAAGTTAATTTGTACACTATATAATGGTGGTATGGTATTGTAAGAAATAAGACAAGATAAAGATAAGATAAGAAGTACCGCGAATGGCCGATATAATGGTTGGTCTCGTAGGAGCGAGGTGCTTGAGGGTTAAAACGGTCAGTGGAAGTAGAAGTTACATCAAGGACCTCATAAAAATGAAAATTGCATCCAAGTCCATGCATGCATTTAGCACAAGGACCCTAAAACTGAGCAATGAAGTGTGTGTTTTGAGGTATGCGTATAGTAGCGTCCATTGTGGTAAAGACTATCGGTAGAATCTTTCTAGCTGCTAATAATGTAGGGGTTCCACATATGAAAACAATAAAATTTTACCGTACGCCCCTGAACCCCTGAAGCTGCCAGGACCTATCTATTAGTAATACAGTAACGGGAGGGGATTTTCGTGAACTTACCCTTGAAGACCGAAAAGCGTTGTCAACGCTCAGGAGAGCGTGGTTGATGTAGACGAGCCGAAGACGACCTCAAGGTCGTGATGAAGTCCTTGCGCTCCTTGTCTCCAACGACTTGAGTGCCTCAAGTGCGACACCTCGCGGGGAGTTACACACGTCTGGTGCCTGACGATGACTCCCGCTTCCCCGATCCAGCAGCGGCCATGCGAAGTAGAGCTCCGGATCCGAATCCCAAGAAGACGACGGCGCTCCGCGGTGAAGATGTATCTCGCTCGCGTAGTCCAGACTTGGGACCACGGTCACGAGAGAGAGAGGGGGAGAGAGAAAATATCAATTAGAGGTCCTCCCAAAAGTGGGGAGACCTTTATTGATCATTGGTGTATTTATCTTGGCCAAATACCCCACTATATATAGGAGGAGGGGAGGTACTAGCTCCCTCAAAGTCTTGGGGTGGGACTAAAGGAGAGGAGGGGGGAGGAGGTGGCCCCCGACCACCTAGTGGGCCCCGCGTGGGGGGGCTAGGCCTAGCCGGCCTCCCCCTTTGCCCCTTCTCCCTCTCTCCTTTCCCTAATGGGCCCTCTCCCTCCGGAAATTGGCCCATTAAGCCTTTTTGACCTTTAATTGATTTTCTATTTATTAAATAATTATGAATAAATGATTAAATTAATATTTAACATTCATTCACATATTATTCAACCTCCGTGGCTATGGAACACCTTCCACCTCCACTTCGGACATCCTCCAGACTTACTGAAACCTTCCTGTTTTCTCCCTACTCTTCTTTAGGGATTCCACCGATCCTATAAACATTCTCTAAGAATCATCAAGCCCTTAAGCATGATACCCCATGGTTTGGGAACACTCCAGACATGGTCGGGACACTCCCACACCAATGATCGACAGAGGGACCTGGATGGCCATGTGACCCCTGTGCGTTCCACGAAGATCTTTCGTCGTTTGAACCGCGACAGTCGTGTCTTATTCCCTTTGTCACTCGATACTTGCATTGCCCGATATCTGATCAATGGCATCACCATGTCGTGTTCAATCTCATTACTAAACAATGCTACTTGACTCGTTCCGACAAGTGATATCCCTGTGATCAAATCATACGCTGTGCAGCTATTGGATATAACTTCTCCGAGTGGGCCCTTGAGTATCTTCCTGTCACATGGACAGACAAATCCCGCTCTTGACATATATTGCCTCTACGGTTTCCTGCGAGTACCGGAACACACCTTTATAACCACCGTTTTACAAGATGGCATTTGATGCTATCTAAACACTCTCGGGAGACAGTGATTGATATAGCCTCATGGTCTAAGGGCTACGAGGATCCATTTCTAATCATCGTAACTTGAACTTCGTGACATGATCGGGTCACGATGTTTAGATTGGGTATTGGTTCATCATCTCATTCACAGAATGAGATGACCTCATTTCCAACTGGCATAAATGCCACATGATCAGGAAACATGATCATCTGTTGACCAATGAACCAGTGACTAGAGTTTCATTGGGAACCCCTGGTTGTTCATATATCACACGTGTATTGATGTTTCCACTCAATACAGTTATAGCATGATACAAAACTTAATCATAAACTATATGAAATATGATAATAGTCGTTACTACTATTTGTCTCTAGGGCATATTTCCAACAGTGTCCCACTTGCACTAGAGTACAAATACACTAGCTGCATTTGTTCTCAATCATTGGCACCATATATCCGGTACCCTGAACATGCTTGCTCATGGAAGAGGTTGAGTCTTGGGTCTGTACTTTACAGTCCCAAATCCTTTGCAACTTACTAATGTCACCTTGATTGACATTAATACTTTATCATCACATGATAGCATCTGTGTGAATGCATCGTTGCTATGGCAGCAGAACGAGGCCTAATTCTAGGAGCCTACAGTGACGTTAGATCAACCTCGAGGGCTTTCTCATGGGCACTGTGCCCTGAGACACATCATTCTACGTTAAATGTGAACTAGCCCCGCCATAACTTTATACAACACTTTAGATGGTACCTTATCTATTATTATAAATGTATTCATCGAAACTCCCGTGCACTCTGTGCAACTTTTGATGTTTTGTTCACCTCGCTTCCTACTTGACTTTAATTGGTACCTACAGGAGTTTCCAACATATTCCCTTATAACATAACCCTTTATGTTTTAAGATATGTCATCCTTTATGGATTTGGAAAACATGTCTACAGTTCTCTATTAGACACTATGGACAAACTTAGCTCAACGTTCTGTGATTCGAACTTAATCACTTTTGAACGTTCCTTATTTGGATCACATATTATGCTAAGTTATCATCATGGTTTAGAACCTATGTCTCAACATAGTGGATGATGATCATCCTTTTCTTTCTTTCAACCATTGATGTTCAGCTTAATACTATTCCTAATTTGAGTTATTAAGGGCCAGTTCCTTAATTAACTTCTCCTCTGAAACCCTTTTCAGAATCCCTTAAGGAATACTACATAATATCATAATACACCTATTATCAACTTCTACATCTTATAAATCATTATTTATAAGTATTTGCGCCTTTCATTCTTAACATACTTAAGAATTACTCCTATAAGCTCCCACTCAAAATATGTTCCTACATATTTGAATTTGAGTCTTATATTCCTCCCACTTAAAAATATGTCAATCACATATTGTTTCAGGAAGACTTTCATAGCTCCCACTCAATTTTATGCAAATTGCATATCCACTCACTATTTTGAACAACTTCAAAATTCTTTTATCAAGTATCGAAGTTGGAGATTTACTATGAGATACTAATACTGTTACTAGTTTTAAATCCTCGGACATTCAGCACACATGAATCAAATTCATCTGAATTTGTCCAATACTTGAAAAATTGTGCTTTTTGTCATTCACCCCTTTTCCACTATGGCTTTGCAGTCATTTGGGAAAATTCCAAGTAACCCCTTTTACTTGTGAGATTCAGCAATGAATTGCTTTCTAATCTCAAGGGAATCTTACTTTAGGATTTCTCATAATTTAGTTTACCATTATTTCCTTAGTAGTTCGTAGGTATGTCATATTCCAAAAATCATGACAAGTGATTCACAAATGTCTCCATACAAGATATGGATTACATTTTGAATCCTACTCTATGTAGTGAAAAACACCAGTGGGGAAAACACAATGATCAATATCATTGATTCTTTCCTTCAGTAAAGAGAATTGTTCAGGAACGTTGTCTGTTGTGCTTCTCAACACTCTGATGCAGGGTTTTGAATCCTCATCATGTTTTACACTTTCTTCCATTTTCTCCATAATCGAGAAATATCACTAAAAGTGAGCTTTCTCAAGAATACACCAAAATCCAAGCAATACAAGTTTTGCTTCCTTTTTGGTTTTAGCTATGGACTTTGTATTCAAAGTTTCCAATGAATACTCTATAAAGACGTATTCCCTATTGTTTTGGTTATATCGAATAACCCCAAAACTTTCACGAATTCAAATGGTTCACTATAAACTCTAATTGGGAGCTAACTATTTCTAACTAATGGTCTCTACATCTACACTACAACGATTTATTTGGTGCCTTCTATTCAACCCCTTTGATATCTAATATCACATTGTGATGCTTTGTATTTTGACGTTTCAATACACTTTGCATTCCACAATTACTTTTATGCCATTCTTATAAAGTTGAATTTCATTACTATTGATCAAATCATAGTAATTGGATTCTCTTTTATCTTTATACCCTTTTATTGATGAAACACTTTGATCAAATCAAATAGTTTCATATTCATGTCTCCTTTGGTAAACTACTTTACACATTTAAACAATTATTTAATGATAATTACCATTTTCGTTAAAACATAATACATCGAATATGTATTTACTTTTAACAATTCTTTAAACACTTTGTATTCAAGTAATACACAGTGTTCAAGTTATTTTGCCGAACTTAGGCATGATTTATATGTGATAAGAAATCGAATGACTTTCATATATTATCCAATAACTTTGAATTCAAACAATGGTTTTTCATTCATTAATGAACATATCATTAAGTTGGGTATTTTAAACAAGGCATTTTAATATTTTACAAATGTTCATGCATTATCAATTAGTTTCAACAACAAGGATAATTCACATGTAATCAAAAAAGATATGAACACGAATAGAAATCATTCATAAAACTGGAACAACTATTTGTTACAAACTCATATGAATAACCGACTCACGAAGTGTGAGACACACTAAAGAAGTTCACAATCTCTTGATTACAATAATCATCCTAAAACATAAACTAAATGATAAATGTCGAGGGAGAGTGTCGTCGGCCATCATCATCATCCTCGCCATCAACACGCAACATCACCTCCTCTCCAACAAGCACCTCTCATGCAGAAGGACCTATTTTTAGTAAAACAGAACAAGTATCAGATATACTCAACACTGCAAATGTGTTTGCAAGATTATAACATTTATAAAACTGTGTATCAAATATATACCTTTGTCGTTGATGACCTGAGCGACATCTGGTTCAACCAACACATTCCTGAGATGTGTCATGAACCGGTGGAACTCCATTGTTTCTGCGTCGCCCCTCATTATGCAAGTCCTGACTTGTGCTTGGTAGCTTGGTGGCAGCGATCGCAGCACAGCGGCGTTTGCAAAAGAGCCCGTAATCCAGACGTCCAGGAAGTATGCTGGCCTCATGTACACATCATGCATGTTCTCCAAGTGGTCGTCTAGTGATGAGTTCTCCTCCATCTTAATGGAGAGGAAGTCTCCCATCATCTCATGCTCCCAAATGCGTGTCTGCTCCACGAAATGTGTCCTAAGCTATAGCATTACCGAACGAGGGTTGACATCACCCACGAAAGGCCACAGCTCGTCCACCATTCCAAAACGCATCACAACTGAAATATAGGAGGCCATCTCACGACGGAGATAGCGGTCTTTCTGCTTCTCTAGGGTCTCAAGGTCCGTGGGCTGATCCAAATCCATCCCGTCGAGTATGTAGTCGACCACGTCGTTCTTGCTAAGGATAACATGGAGACTTGTAACCCAAATGGAGAAGTTCGATCCATCTAATCTGAGCTTTTCTCTTTCTAACCATTCAATTGTCAACATGAAAGGTCCCATCTACATTTATAATTGCAAAAGGAATTTATACTTAGATTATAATTAAATGAGTTAATAATAACTCCACTCAGAAACACCTATCCCTAGTGAGGGTTCCTAGTGATAACACGACCCCTATCAGCCACATCTCCCCCGATCATCACGACCATCAATGTGGGTTCAAGGGTGGACGCTAAACGTCGGTCACATCATTCATGCGACTCGTGCTCGATCTTTCGACCATCCGTGTTCCGAGGCCATGTCTGTACATGCTAGGATCGCCAACTCGACCTTAGTGTATTTGATGTGCAACATGGCTTGCACCCACTGTATGTGAACATAGATATGTCTGACACCCGATCATCATGGCCTGCCTCATACCGAAGAACTTTCTTGGTGGTGCACACTAAGGGGGAACACAATTGTTGGTAATTTTAACAGGGATCATCTTATTAGGCTACCGTCGAGTATCTAATACTAGCACACAGTAAGACATACAAACAATAACATTGAATGTAAATGCTATGTGATATGGTCCTTCACGTCGTGATCTCCATCCGCCGTCATCGGGTTCCGGCGCCATAGACACCAGGGTACCGGTGTCATTCCGGTGTGGTAGTTCGTCACCTCCATGACTATATACTACTACGTAACAAAAGGTAATCACTTTACCTTTTCCACAACCATATCACAAAGCAACACCCCCTGCAAAACAAAGTTAGACGCCTCTACTTTATCTTTGCATGTTTTACGTGGCTGAATGGGCTTTCGCACAAGAACCGTTCTTACCTACGAACTTTTAGCACAACGCTGATCAAGTAGTTGTCTCTACTACACCCCTTTCGGGGTCCTCCGTTGCACATGGTATACCAACTAATGCGAGAGAGACAGACACCCTCCTAAGCCACTTTATACGGTACAAGCCGTATGTCAAGCGTGGACCAGTCTCGCGAATGAATGCGTAAAGTCGGTTGGGGGCCGCTTCATCAAGCATTACTGCGGTATACACAAGTACACGTGGGAGGGTAACAACTGAAAGATAAACGCCCACACGCTACATCTCGTGCGTTCTACCCATACTAGCATTACTACACATAGATCTAGCTCTGATACCACTGTAGGGGTTCCATGTATGAAAACAATAAAATTTTACCGTACGCCCCTGAACCCCTGAAGCTGACAGGACCTATCTATTAGTAATACAGTAACGGGAGGGGCTTTTCACGAACTTACCCTTGAAGACCGAAAAGCATTGTCAACGCTCAGGAGAGCGTGGTTGAGGTAGACGAGCCGAAGCCAACCTCAAGGTCGTGATGAAGTCCTTGCGCTCCTTGGCTCCAACGACTTGAGTGCCTCAAGTGCGACACCTCGCGAGGAGTTACACACGTCCGGTGCCTGACGATGACTCCCACTTCCCCGATCTAGCAGCAGTTGTGGAAGTAGAGCTCCCGGATCTGAATCCCGCAGCGCGATGACGCTCCACGGTGAAGATGTCTCTCGCTCGCGCAGTCCAGACTTGGGACCACGGTCAGGAGAGAGAGGGGGAGAGAGAAATATCAATTAGAGGTCCTCCCAAAAGTGGGGAGACCTTTATTGATTATTGGTGTATTTATCTTGGCCAAATACCCCACTATATATAGGGGGAGGGGAGGTACTACCTCCTTCAAAGTCCCGGGGTGGGACTAAAGGAGAGGAGGGGGGAGGAGGTGGCTGCCGGCCACCTAGTGGGCCCTGCACAGGGGGGGGGGGGGGCTAGGCCCAGCCGGCGTCCCCCTTTGCCCCTTCTCCCTCTCTCCTTTCCCTAATGGGCCCTCTCCCTCCGGTAATTTGCCCATTAAGCCTTTTTGACCTTTAATCGATTTTCTCTTTATTAAATAATTATGAATAAATGATTAAATCAATATTTAACATTCATTCACATATTATTCAACCTCCGTGGCTATGGAACACCTTCCACCTCCACTCCAGACATCCTCCAGACTTACCGAAACCCTTCCGGTTTTCTCCCTACTCTTCTTCAGTGATTCCACCAATCCTATAAACTCTCTCTAAGCATCATCAAGCCCTTAAGCGTGATACCCCACTATTCAGGAACACTCCAGACATGGTCAGGACACTCCCGCACCAATGATCGACAGAGGGACCTGGATGGCCATGTGACCCCTGTGCGTTCCACGAAGATCTTTCGTCGTTTGAACCGGGACAGTCGCGTCTTATTCCCTTTGTCACTCGATACTTGCATTGCCCGAGATCTGATCAATGACATCACCATGTCGTGTTCAATATTGTTACTGAACAATGCTACTTGACTTGTTCCGACAAGTGATATCCCTGTGATCAAATCACATGCTGTGCATCTATTGGATATAACTTCTCCGAGTGGGCCCTTGAGTATCTTCCCATCACATGGACGGACAAATCCTGCTCTTGACGTATATTGGCTCTACGGTTTCCTCCGAGTACCTGAACACACCTTTATAACCACCATTTTACCAGATGGCGTTTGATGCTACCTAAGCACTCTCGGGAGACAGTGATTGATATAGCCTCACGGTCTAAGGAATAGTCTACGAGGATCCATTTCTAATCATCGTAACTTGAACTTCGTGACATGATCGGGTCACGATGTTTAGGTTCGGTATTGGTTCATCATCTCATTCACAGAATGAGATGACCTCATTTCCAACTGGCATAAATGCCACATGATCAGGAAACATGATCATCTGTTGACCAGTGAACCAATGACTAGAGTTTCACTGGGAACCCCTGGTTGTTTATATATCACATGTGTATTGATGTTTCCACTCAATACAGTTATAGCATGATAAAAAACTTAATCATAAACTATATGAAATATGATAATAGTCCTTACTACTATTTGTCTCTAGGGCATATTTCCAACAAATAATGGAAAAGAAGATCCAATGGTTAGCAAAGTTTGGATTTGCCAGTCTTGATCCAACGGTCAATGTTCAAAGTTTGGATTTGCCAGTCTTGATCCAACGATCCATGTTAAAAACTGGTTCAAAATTGCCTTCCCTCCCGATGTTTAGCCGATCTTTTGGATAACCTTCCCTCCCGATGTTTGGGAAGCAAGTGAAAATTTCGAAAACCGGAAAATTTTGAATTTTTTTGCCGCCACGGACCAAAGTGGTTTCCTTCCTATGTACCTCTCCTCGTCCCTACTCCACACCAACACGCGACTGCCGAACATGCCAGAGACATAGAGCCGCCATACCAAGGCACACGTGCACAGCGCCACGCTGTGGATGAGGGGAGAGAGATCAGCTGGACCGGTGCGCGAGGGGAAAGGGGAGAAGAGATGGAGCATAGGGAAGAAGAGAGAAAACACACGATTTGCTTTGCGTGCATAGGTCCTGAAATTTACTACTAGTAGAGTGTACACTCTAAGGCCGCAGGAGTACCTCGTGTCAGAAACCCATCATAACTTTGCTCTGACATGGAACCGCCTTCAACTTATCTTCGCTGCTGCCCTCTTCCCCTGCCAACATTTTATTCTCTCAGCATGTACAACGCGTGGACAGAGGTGACCATATGTCTAAGCAAAGAAATGTTCTACTCCCTCATTGTGTAAAAAATTAAACCTTAATAAGGCTCAGATAGTAAACGTATGACATATCATCACTATATAAAATTATAATTGGTAAAGCACAAAAAAATATAAATTTGATCAACATCTATACTACTATAGTGGAGCAGGTTTGAATTGGATCCATAGCACCAATCCTGACCGTTGGGCTGTTGGATCCAATGGTTCAGAGAAGCTGGATTCGTGTTGAATAGTACCTAGAGCAAACTCCACCATGCATGTTCTACAACCATCATGTCACCACCCCCATAATTTCATAGCAAAGTAGACTGTATTCTCTCTACTTATATACTACTATAGTGGAGTAGTTTTGAATTGTATCCATAGCACTAATCATGACCGTTGGGCTGTTAGATCCAATGGTTCAGAGAAACTGGATTCGTGTTGAATAATACTCCCTACGCCAAAATATAAGGCGCCTAAGTATTAGTCAAAAGTCAACATTTTTTAAGTTTGACCATGATTATACACAAAAATATAAAAATTTAGAATACTAAATTAATATCAACAAATTCACCATAAAGTATATTTTCTTAATATGTCCATTCAATATTGTAGATGTATATATTTGTTTTCTAAATATTTGGTCAAAGTTAGTAAGGTTTGACTTTTGACCAGTCCTTAGGTGCCTTATATTTTGGGACGGAACGAGGGAGTACAGACCTAGATGCTAGAATGCAAAATAAGATCCAACGGTTAGCAATGTTTGGATTTGCCAGTCTTGATCTCCAACTATTAATGTTCAAAGTTAATCTCTACACTATATGTAGTGGTATGGTATATATTGTAAGAGATAAGAGACAAGATAAAGATAAGATAGAAGTACTGTGAATAGCCGATCTAATGTCAGGTCTCGTAAGAGCGAGGTGCTTGAGAGTTAACACGGTCGGTGTAAGTACAAGTTACATTAAGGACCTCACACAAAAATGAAAATTGCATCCAACAAGTCCGTGCATTTAGAACAAGGACCCTTAAACCGAGTAATGAAGTACTATGTGTTTTGAGGTTTGCGCATACTAGTGTTCATCGTGCTAAAGACTACCAGTAGAATCATTCTAGATGCTAAGAATGGAAAAGAAGATCCAACGGTTAGCAATGTTTGGATATGCCAGTGTTGATCCAACGGTCAATGTTCAAATAAGATAATCCCTACACTATTTAGTGGTGGTATGCATGGTATTGTAAGAGATAAGAGACAAGATAAAGGTAAGAAAAGAAGTACTGCGAATGGCTGATCTAATGGTAGGTCTCGTAGGAGCGAGGTGATTGAGAGTTAACACAGTCGGTGGAAGTACAAGTTACATCAAGAACCTCGTAAAAAATGAAAATTGCATCCAAGTCCATGCATTTTAGCATAAGGACCCTTACACTGAGCAATGAAGTACTGTGTGTTTTTAGGTTTGCGCATACTAGCGTTCATCGTGCTAAAGACTATCAATAGATCGAATCTTTCTCGATGCTAAGAATGGAAAAAAGATCCAACGGTTAGCAATGTTTGGATTTGCTAGTCTTGATCCAACGGTTAATATGTTCAAAGTTAATCCCTACACTGTGTAGTGGTATGGTATTGTAAGAGATATGCGACAAGATAAAAGATAAGATAAGAAGTACTACGAATGGACAATCTAATGGTAGGTCTCGTAAGAGCGAGGTGCTTGAGAGTTAACACGGTGGGTAGAATTACAATTTACATCAAGGATCTCATAAAAAATGAGAATTGCATCCAAGTCCATGCATTTATCACAAGGACCTTGAAAACGAGTAACGAAGTACTGTGTGTTTTGAGGTTTGAGCATACTAGTGTTCATCATGCTAAAGACTATCAACGGAATATTTATAGATGCTAAGAATGGAAAAGAAGATCCAACGGTTAGGAATGTTTGGATTTGCCAGTCTTGAGATCCAACGATCAATGTTCAAAATAAGTTAATCCCTACACTATGTAGTGGTGGTATATCTGGTATTGTAAGAGATAAGAGACAAGATAAAGATAAGAAGTACTACAAATGGCCGATCTAATGGTAGGTCTCATAAGAGTGAGGTGCTCAAGTGGTTAGTGGAAGTACAACTTACATCAAGGATCTCATAAAAAATGAAAATTCCATCCAAGTCGGTGCATTTAGCACAAGGACACTTAAACCGAGTAATGAAGTACTATGTGTTTTGAGGTTTGTGCATACTAGTGTTCATCGTGCTAAAGACTATCAATAGAATATTTCTAGATGCTAAGAATGGAAAATAAGATCGAACGGTTAGCAATGTTTGGATTTTCTAGTATTGATACAACGGTCAATGTTCAAATAAGTTAATCCCTACACTATGTAGTGGTGGTATGCATGGTTGATACGTCCAAAACTTATCTACTTTTCCGAACACTTTTGCTATTGTTTTTCCTCTAAACTTGTGTGATTTGAATACAACTAACACGGACTGATGCTGTTTTTAGCAGAATTACCTTGGTGTCTAGTTTTTGTGCAGAAAATCAACTATCAGGAAAAATCCCGGAAAATATGCCAAAAATCCTATTTCACTAGAAGACTCACGGAGCCATAAGACGAGACAGAGGAGGGCCATGAGGGGCCCACACCACCTGGATGCGCGGGCTAGGCCAGGCCACGCCTAGGGGTGGTGTGGTCGCCTCGGTCACCCCCTCGGCCTCCCTCTTCGCCTATAAGTTTCCTCTTGACCTAAAAACCAAGGGGAGGGTTCGATGTTTTTATAAAGAGAGTTTCGCTATGCCGCCACCACCAGATTTCACGAATCGGAACCAGAAACTCCATTTTGGCACCCTGCCGGGATGGGGAATTGGAGGAGATCATCGCCATCATCATCACCATCGCTTCTCCATCGACCATCCATGATTCCCCCATCCATGAGTGAGTAATCCCCCGATGTAGGCTATGCGGATGGTAGGGATTGGATGAGATTGTTCATGTGATGGCATCAGATTGTTAGGGCATGGTGCCTAGTATCTATTATTAGTCTTTTTTGACTTTGTTGCAACTTGTTATACTTAATGCTTGTCACTAGGGCCTGAGTGCAATGATTTCAGATCTGAACATGTTATTGATTCATTATTATAGTATTGTTTATGGTCTTACCTACAAGTTGTTCACACATATTGTTGTCCGGAACCGAAGGCCCTAAAGTGACAGCAATCGGGATAACCGGAGGGGATGGCTTTGATGTGAGGATCACATGTGTTCATGGAGTGTTAATGCTTTGCTCCAGTGCTTTATTAAAAGGAGCACCTTAATTGCCAGTAGTTCCCTTGAGGCCCCGCTGCAAACGGGCTGGCAGGACAAAAGATGTTGTGCAAGTTCTCATTATGAGCACATATGACTATATATGGAACACATGCCTATGATTATTCAGTACTTGGACGCTTTATCTTATTTATCTGCAAATGCCCTATATCTTGATTGCTATATGAATTGTCCTGTCCATGCAACGCCCGTCCATCCATACCTATGCCTACCGCGCTTTGATCCTACTGTTTACTGCAATTGTTACCACCGTCTTTACTTTTACTACTGCTATTACTTTGTTATTGCTACTGATAAACTGCTCTGAGCAAGATTGTTTCTAGGTGCTTATGAATTGACAACTCAGTTGTTAATACTTATAAATATTCTTTGGCTCCCCTTGTGTCGAATCAATAAATTGGGTTTCACTTCCCTCGAAAATACTGCGATACACCCCCTATACTTGTGGGTCATCAAGACTATTTTCTAGCGCCGTTGCCACGGAGCATAGCTCTATTTATCAAGTTCACTTGGAATCACTATTGTTCATTGCCATCCATCCATATATGGGTGAGTCTCGTGATGGTAAGGTCCCTATTTTACCATCCACTACAAAGAGAGGTACGGTTCTGAACACCTCTGTTGCTCTTGATTCACCATCTATTATGAGTAATTCCTTACACCAAAATAAACACATGCTACACATACTGATACTACTGTTGAATCTGAAACTTCGGATACTTATGATGCTGCTTCTACTATGCTTGATAAAAGTGGTTCATTAGGTCCTTTCCTAGATGCTACGATTGCTAGAACTATAGCTGGAAATACTGAAACTGCTAATGAAGACACTACTACACCTGTCAGCTCACCTGAGTCTAGAGAGAGCTATGATATTGAAGACATATATATAGAAATGACTGATGAATTTATTAAAGAATGCCAAAACACCCGTGATAGGAGTGCTATTAAGAGTCTTCTTGAGAAACATACTGTTAGACCTAAATTATCTCCTAATGCTAAGTTTGCTGCATCTCCCATAAACAATAAAGATAAGGATTATGATTTCTCTCTTGATTTATCTTACATAACCATTGTTGAGAAAGAACCTTTTTGTGGGACTAAGAATGAAAGTGCTGTAGCACATATGCCTGAGCTTTCTACCATGAGTGGCCTATTTTCTGATGATATTAAGATGCGCACCTACTTTGTTGCTAAAATTTTCCCTTTTTCACTGAAAGGAGAAGCAAAAACTTGGTTTAATAGTTTACCTCCTGGATCTATTGATAGCCCTGATTGCTTGATTAGTACCTTCCTTCAGAAATATTTCCCTCCTAGTGCTAGACATGATATTTTGCAGGAACTTTTTGATTTTAAACAGGGAGAAAAAGAGATATTGCCTGAATCATGGGAAAGGTTTTGTGCTTTGATTCATGCATAGACTGGATGTCCATTACCTAAAAATGAGCTCCTTGATATATATTATAATGGACTAACTGAAGAATCTAGGACATACCTGGATAGTTGTGCTGATTGTGTTTTCAGGAATAGAACTCCCAAAGAATCCGAGGAATTAATGGCTAAAATAAGCAAGAATTATGAAGACTAGACTTCATCTGAGCCAACTACACCTGAGTCAACTACACCTGAGTTAACTGTGCCTGATCCAACACCAGCACCAAAACCAAAGAAGAGGGGAGTTATTGAACTAAATGATGAAGTGATGAAGGAAGCTAAGAAATGTCTTAAGGAGAAGGGAATTAAAGCTGCAGATGTCAAGAATTTACCTCCTATAGAAGAATTATGTAAGCCAATCTCCCACTCATCCACTATTGAGGTACACTCTCTCCAACATTTTCATGAAGGTGATATTCCTTACTCTAAACCTCCTGATCAATGCTTAGAAGAATTTGATATTTTTATTGTTAAGCAAGATAATTTTAAGAAAAGGGTGCAAAATCATCTAATGGAAAACTCTAGAGCTATTTTGAGTTGAAGGATATTGTGGAAAGAACCTCTAATGATGTTAAAATGCTTGTTAAACATTTTCAAATGGTTCAAACTCAAATTGATCAGCTTATTAAAGTAGAAAAAGACTTCCTAGTTAATGCTGCTAAAGAAAAACATGCTTATGAAATTAGAACTAGAAGTGGTGCTGCTACCCAGGATCCTCTATATCCCGAGGGGCATCCTAAAAGAATTGAGCAGGATTCTCAACAAACTGAAAATAGTGGTACTACTCCTAAGAAAAGGAAAAAGAAACATAAAACTATTGTAGAACCCTATGAACCTGCTAAAGATCCTAATAGTATATCTGTCCCTGATGCTGAAACTGAAAGTGGTAATGAGGAAAATGATGTTCCTGATAAATAAAAAGTTGAAGAAGAACCTAAAAGGCACACTAAGAATACTAAATACACTAAAGAAGATTTTGCTGCTAAGAAACATGGTAGTGAAAGAGAGCCTTAGGTCCAAAAACCTATGCCTTTCCTTGATAAGAAACACAAGTCAAAGGAAGATGAACACTATAATAAGTTTTGTGAGTGGATGAAACCTTTATTTTTGCAAATTCCTTTGACTGATCCTATTAAATTGCCTCCTTGTTCGAAGTATGTGAAGGATATTGTCTCTAATAAAAGGAAGATCCCTAATGAAGAAATTTCTACTTTGCTTGCTAATTATTCCTTTAATTGTAAGGTTCCAAAGAAACTTGGAGACCCAGGGATTCCAAATATTCCTTGCTCTATTAAGAATAGTTATGTTAGAACTGCTTTGTGTGATTTGGGAGCAGGAGTTAGTGTTATGCCTTTTTATCTCTATAAGAGACTTCAATTGGAAAAACTAATACCAACTGATATATCTTTGCAAATGGCTGATAAATCTACTACTATTCCTATTGGTATATGTGAGCATGTACCTGTTCAAGTTGCTCATAATTGCTTGATATTAACTGATTTTGTTGTGCTTGAAATGCCTGAAGATGACAATATGTCTCTTATTCTTGGGAGACCTTTTCTTAATACTACAGGAGCTGTTATTAATTGTAATCAAGGAAAGGTGACTTTTAATGTTAATGACAAGGAGCATACTGTCTATTTCCCCAAGAAGATTGATAGGACTTATGGTTTAAATTCAATTGAACATGTTGAGGGCATCCAAGTTGGAGAAATATATTGTCCCATACCACGAGAAAAATATGAAACTATTATGATTGGGACCATTGCTATCAAGGTTGAGGTAACATAATCATTAGTGGAATAGAAGTTTTGTTTAATATAAATTGTTTTGGTAACAAGACCTGATCAACCTTGTTAACAAAGGGATTTTAATGAACAAAACAATGTTTTCACCATGATTATCTTTGCTTACTTTTATTTTATTCATTTTAGTTTTTGCTTTCGCTTAGTTTACTTTTCTTTTGCTAGTTACTTGCATATTAGAGTGTCTTAGAACTTCTGAAGTTTTAGTTTTGTTTTGTCATTGCATCATTCCAAAAACATCTTTCTATCAGAAAATCGTTCATCAACACCTGCAAATTGCTAAAAAAATAAAGTTTCTCGAAAAATTCCAGAAAATTCATATTAAATTTTTACGTGAAAAAAGGTGCAGAGAAGTGCCTCGAGTGACCCAGGGGGCCCACCAGGCAGGCACACAACCTGGTGGCGTGGCCACCCTAGGGGTGCGCCTAGCCATGGTGTGGGCCACCCCTGGCCCTCCACTCACTCTCTCACTTGCCACTGCCTTCTCTCTCCCGAGAAAACACCAGCTCATTGCTCGAAATCATGTTCTTGCTGTTCTTGTCCATGATTTTTCGATCTCCTTGCTCAGCCCATCTTTGCTACTGAAATTTGGAGCATTTATTCTCCGGTATGTGACTCCTTCGCTTGTCCAAGTAGATTTGTGTTTATTGGTTTATATCTTGAGTATTTTGCTGTTGTAGGTGACAGGTTATGAGATCTTGTAAGCTTATTCAATGCTTAGAGATATTGTTTTGGTGCATGTTTAGGCCTCTTACAAGTCCCTATGAGTAGTTCCCTTCATTTTGTATTCACTTTGCAATCACTTGTATAATGGTTGTCCTAAATTTCAGAAAAGAAGATGAATGAACACCAACTCAACCAACATGAATTAAGGGTGCTTGAGGTTATGAAGGTTCATCGAGAGGAGGAAGTTTTTCCTTCCATCTATCCATGCCCTGAATTCATGAGGGCTATAGGGATTTCTCAGGACTTCCATACTTTAATTACTAATGCAAGATTGGAGCATTTTTTGGGAGATGAACCTTACCAACTTGTGAAACTAACTATGTCTGTGGTGCAGGACTTTCGATTTAGTTGCTCTTTGCCTAACCCCATGGTTCACTACAAAATTTACAATATAGCTGTCAATCTTCCTTTTGATGACTTTTGTGCAGCTATTAAAGTACCCTAGTGGGGATCGTGTGAAAGGATTAAAGAGCGACCTGCACCACTCATGGACTTGTATGCGGAGATTTGCCAAGGGAGCAGCTTCTCAAAGGAGAGTGGAAAAATTCGTAACATTCATCTCCCATCTATTCGCTACTTTGCTTACTTTATTGCCAAGTGTGTTCTCGCTAGGAAAACTGCTAATAAGTTATCCTTATATGATCTAGCATTCATCTCAGCTGCTTTAAAACGAGATAGCACTTCCAATTTGGGTGCCTTGCTAGCTTTCTGTCTTGCTGCTAACCGCGAGAAAGGTGGAATTTGTGGAGGCCTCATCGCCTCTCATTTATTAGCTTTGCATGGTTTAGTGCCTCATCATCTAGACCTACAGTTTCCCATAGAGAGGCTTGACCTTAATTCCATGATAAAACATAAATTTGTTTCTTCATGGGCTAATTTGAGTGATTTGTCTTATGAAATAACCTTTCTCAAGGCTGGTTGGAGAAGGAGTAAGTCCGAACGTGTTGTTCTTTTGCCTGCACCTGTTTTGTTTAACCTTGAAACCAGGGTAGGATGGTCACTCACTGAGGAGGAGCTCGATACGTATCTGGGGGAGCTCTCCCAGCAGGAGCAAGATACTGGAAGGGAGGTTACAGATGATTCGGTCCAGCCCTCAAATGAGGGGGAGTCTTCATATCAGTAGCCTACCAGTGATTGGGGAGCTTCTTCTTCTTCCCAAGGGCCTAACCACGCTCATTCTTACGATGACCCGCCTTCTTGGAACCCTTACCCATGTTGGGGTTGATACCCACTTAGGCCAAAAGCCTAAGCTTGGGGGGAGGTACACCGACATCACACTCATCTACATATCATGTTTAGTCGATACTTTGTATATCCATGTTTCACTTTCTTTTGCTTTCTAAAACACAAAAAGACCAAAATTATTTTTGTTGTTCCTCTTTGTTTGCTTCCTTTTCTTTTTGCCTTGGTTTGCTTCTTCCTTTTTGCTTTGATTGGACTATTCGAAAAACCCAAAAAGATTTTGCTTTGCTTGTTCTTCCTTTTCGTTCTTGCCTTTAAAAATTAAAAACACCAAAAATATTTGTTGTTCTTCTTTAGTTTTGTGAAGTTCGTTGCAGGGTTCAGCAGTCCTCAGTGGAATTTGGTTTCATGTTATTATTCAAGCCACACAAGTGAAGGGCAATAATGAGGATTAATGACAACTTGAGGTGTGGTAAGAGGCTGGTAACAAACTCTATTTGTTTTCATTTTTGTACATATACTCAGCATTGTGGGCATGCTTAGTCTGTTCATGTAGGGTGTATGTTATTTATGTATTCTTAGTAGTTCTTTCTTTATTATGATTAGCTCCAGCTTGCTAATGGTTTGTAGCATGTCATATGAATGTTTGCTTGCATTGCTCTATTCATAACTTGGTATGACACTGTGGTATCCTCCTCTGAATGTTTCACTTGAATTGACTTGGCACATGCTCACGCATGGATATGACTGGAACAATAATCAGTTAAGCCTCGATGAATTATTTTGCCTCAAGGTCTTGAATCACTTTCATGCCATGATTAGTCCTATTTTGTTGCAAGCATGATTATGACAGTTATTGCTCTCTCGTTTGTCGCTCTCTTACTATTGCTAGCCTTCACTTGCACTGAGTATGAGCTCTACTTGTGTTTCCAATTCCCCAAAACCAATATTGCCAAAACTGTCCACCATACCTACCTATTAGCATCATTTGCTATTCCATGCATATTTCAGTATGCCTTGTTTTATTCCAAATAAAATGTTTTCTTATTATGAGAAAGTTAGTTAGTAAAGCTCTCACGATCTTGATGGCACACTTTATTTCTTGCATTTAATAAACCTGAACCATTGTCTCTGTCCATGAAAGTTATATGCTTGCAAATTATAGGTTGGGGATTAGCAGAACTGTGTTGTCATGGGGAACGCTTTCAACACCTGTAAATATATACCCCATTGATATCATGCTCTTTTGTTTACAGATGTCGTCGGTGTGAAATAAAAGGGGATCTTGTAAGTCCATGGAGTTATGTATGTGTGTTAGAGAAACGCCTGGGCCGCCGGTCTAACCATGCCTAATCATGGTGGAAACCTGCAGCGTAACTATAATGAGCAATCTATGAAGCATTCTTCCTATATAAAAAAGAGAGAGATAGTTATTGAGAAAAATAAAAAAAGATGATGAGAAAAGAGGAAAGAGAGAAAAAAGCACCATTTTCCCATGGTAAATAAGAAGATTGCTGAGGTGCTCATTGTCTGCTTGCCTTGTCATTTTGATATGGGGATTCTTCTTATCATCGGGCAAGGGGTACCCCATTGGCGGTTCTCTATGATACGCATGTATTTACTATGGCAAGAACTTACCGGTAACTAAAGTTGAGTAGCATGTGGAGTGACCCTCGTACTCAAGGGACATGAGATTTCCAGTTTATGGTCTGTCAAGCATATAAATCGTATTTGACCTCACTTTCACCTTAACCATTTAAAGATGCTTATGATAGGGGAAATGAGAGCTGAAAGCTAATGAGTACCATACTTTCAGCATTTGGAAGCCTTTGAAACTTTTCAAAACCTTTTTCATTTCATTGTTGAGTCACCACCTATTCTATGAGCACTTTCTTGAGAGCATAGTTGTCATTCTTAGTGTAATGTGCTTGTCTCAAAACTTGATTAATTGTGTCATGACCTTGATGCTTGTATCTTTGATATCTTTACTTCTAGTCTTCACTTGAACTTTAGAGGTGCCTTGGCATTTATGTTTGCTCTACAATCAAAGGAAAGTGAGATACCACTCTATCATACCTTTTTATGACCATTTCAATGTTGCTTATGTTTATGTTTCATGCTATTTATTATTTTTGAGTTGGAATCTCTTCATAGTTTGCAGTGACTATTAAGTAAACTTATTTGCACACTCTTTATTGTGAATTTCCTAAGTAGTTGATCATATGTTGAGAATATATACATCTTTTGAAGTAAATGTGTTCGTGAAAGTTTCTTTTATCGCACTCAGTTTTCAACTGAATTGCTTGAGGACAAGCAATAAGCTAAGATTGGGGGAGTTGATACGTTATCTACTTTCTCGAACACTTTTTCCATTGTTTTTCCTCTAAACTTGTGTGATTTGGATAAAACTAACACGGACTAATGTTGTTTTCAGCAGAATTACCTTGGTGTCTAGTTTTTGTGCAGAAAATCAACTATCCGGAAAAATCCCGAAAAATATGCCAAAAATCATATTTCACCAGAAGACTCACGGAGCCAGAAGATGAGACGGAGGAGGGCCACGAGGGGCCCACACCACCTGGCCGCGCGGGCCAGGCTAGGCCACGCCTGGGGGTGGTGTGGCCGCCTCGGTCGCCCCCTCGGCCTCCCTCTTTGCCTATAAGTTGCCACTTGACCTAAAAACCAAGGGGGGGTTCGACGTTTTTCCAGAGAGAGTTCCGCTACGCCACCACCACCAGATTTTGCGAATCGGAACCAGAAACTCTGTTCTCGCACCCTGCCGGGACGAGAAATTGGAGGAGATCATCGCCATCATCACCATCACTTCTCCATCGACCATCCATGATTCCCCCATCCATGAGTGAGTAATCCCCTGTTGTAGGCTATGGGGATGGTAGGGATTGGATGAGATCGTTCGTGTAATGGCATTAGATTATTAGGGCATGGTGCCTAGTATCTATTATTAGTGCTTTTTTGACTTTGTTGCAACTTGTTATGCTTAATGTTTGTCACTAGGGCCCGAGTGCCATGATTTCTGATCTGAACACGTTATTGATTCATTATGATAGTATTGTTTATGGTCTTACCTGCAAGTTATTTACACATATTGTTGTTCGGAACCAAATGCCCTGGAGTGATAGCAATCGGGATAACCGGAGGGGATGGCTTTGATGTGAGGAT
The DNA here is from genome assembly GCA_023614405.1 of Avena insularis. Taxonomy (NCBI): domain Eukaryota; kingdom Viridiplantae; phylum Streptophyta; class Magnoliopsida; order Poales; family Poaceae; genus Avena; species Avena insularis. The sequence goes on along the minus strand of CM042692.1, from coordinate 71,923,537 downwards.
CACATGTGTTCATGGAGTGTTAATGCTTTGCTCCGGTGCTCTATTAAGAGGAGCACCTTAATTGCCAGTAGTTCCCTTGAGGCCCCCCTACAAACGGGCTGGCAGGACAAAAGATGTTGTGCAAGTTCTCATTATGAGCACATATGACTATATATGGAACACATGCCTATGATTATCTAGTACTTGGATTCTTTATCTTATTTATCTGCAAATGCCCTATATCTTGATTGCTATATGAATGATCTTGTCCATGCAATGCTCGTCCATCCATCCCTATGCCTACCGCGCTTTAATCCTACTGTTTCCTGCAATTGTTACCACTGTCTTTACTTTTACTACTTCTATTACTTTGCTATTGCTACTACAAAAATGGTTCTACTGATAAACTGTTGTGAGCAAGATTGTTTCCAGGTGCATCTGAATTGACAACTCAGTTGTTAAGACTTATAAATATTCTTTGGCTCCCCTTGTGTTGAATCAATAAATTGGGTTTCACTTCCCTCTAAAATACTGCGATACACCCCCTATACTTTTGGGTCATCAATGGTATTGTAAGATATCAGAGACAACGATAAAGGTAATAAAAGAAGTACTGCGAATGGTTGATCTAATGGTAGGTCTCGTAGTTAGCGAGGTGCTTTGAGAGTTAACACGGTTGGTAGAATTAAAATTTACATCAAGGACCTCATAAAAATTGAAAATTGCATCCAAGTCCATGCATTTAGCACAAGGACGACCCTGAAACTAAGCAATGAAGTGTGTGTTTTGAGCTAGAGGTTTACGTATACTTGCGGTCATCGTGCTAAGACTATTAGTAGAATATTTCTAGATGCTAAGAATGGAAAAGAAGATCCAATGGTTAGCAATGTTTGGATTTGCCAGTCTTGATCCAACGGTCAATGTTCAAAGTTAATCTGTACACTATATGTAGTGCATGGTATGGTACATTATTGTAAGAGATAGGACAAGATAAAGATAAGATAATAAGAAGTACTACAAATGGCCGATCTAATGGTTGGTATAGTAGGTGCGATGTGATTGAGAGTGAACACGGTCGATGGAAGTACAAGTTACATATCAAGGACCTCATAAAAAATGAAAATTGCATCCAAGTCCATGCATTTAGCACAAGGACCCTAAAACTGAGCAATGAAGTCTGTGTTTTGAGGTTTGCGCATACTAGCATTCATCATTCTCATCAAGACTATTAGTAGAATCTTTTTAGATGCTAGGAATGGAAAAGAAGATCCAATAGTTAGCAAAATGTTTGGATTTGCGAGTCTTGATCCAACTTTTCATCAAAACTCTCGTTGGATGGTTTCTCATATATTACTTGTGACCCCCGATGGGTACCTCCAAAAGCTTTTTGTAGAACTTTCACAGTAACCTAAAATTTACTTATACAAGTTCAAATCTGACCTATTTTCAATAAATCGACATAAAGTCATTCTAGTGGGTGGAGTTAGGTAGGCAGTTTTGAATTGGATCCATAGTACCAATCATGGTCGTTGGGATATTAGATCCAATGGTTCAGAGTAGTTGGATTCATGTTGAAAAGTATCTAGAGCAAACTGCACCATGTTCTAGATAGTTATTATTAATATACTTAATGTATGCCTTTTTCTCTAACAAGACTATTGGTTAATAACAACTTACAGTTCATTAAATCACATTTCATATAGTATATACGAGTGTGGCACGTGCCTGTGTGTGTGTGCATGTGAAAACTTTTGCTTGTGGAATTTATTTAGATCAATATTCTTCGGACTTACTTTACGGGGGAGAATGATCATGACATGACTCGGAAAATTGAGAATGTCCTTTCCTGGTAGTTGGAAACTCACACCGACGACATTGTTTACTACAAGAAGATGCACCCATCTACCTCTGAAAAGACATTTAATTCAAGAGTAGTCTATGATGCTTACTTGTAGCTCAAGTCTAACTTAATTTCATTAAATTGATGCAAAATCTTAGCAAGAAGTTGAACCGTACCTATATATCATCAAAACTCTTGCTGGTTTCCCATATATTTATTGACCCCTCCCCCCGATAGATATGGGTACCTCCAAGAGAGATCTTTCATCAAACTTTCAAAGCAACCTACTATTTACTTGTTGCAGTTCAATTTGTACCTAATAATTTTGATAAATCGGCATAAAATCAATCAAGTGGGAAAAGTTAGCTAGGAAGTTTGAGAACTCATAAAACATGGGAAATCGTAAGTACAACATGTTGGTCCACAATATATGTCTGAAAACTTGCCTCGTGTGTCATTCAGATCCATATTCTTTAGACTTGCTTTACGGTAAAGAACAATCTCGTCATCACACTCAGAAAACTGAGAATGTTCTTTCCTGAGATAGTAGGAAACTCATAGTGATGGAATTGTTTACTACAACAAGATGCACCTATAGACCTTCGAAAAGACATTTAATTCAAGAGCAATCTATATCGCGCTTACTTGTAGCTCACGTTTGACCTAATTTCGTTAAATTGTCAAGATGCAAAATCTATCTTAGCAAGAAGTTAAACATATTGTCAAAACTCTTGGTGTTTTGTGATATATTAATTGACCCCTCGATGGGTACCTCCAAAAGCTTTTTCGAAAAACTTTCAAAGCAACCTACAATTTTCTTAGACACAAGGCTAGTAAATTTCTAAGCTACGTATAGTAAGGGCGTGTGCAGTGTCTAGCTATGAAAACTACTTTCGGTCCAGCATTTAGAATTGAAGTGGGTCCACACAACCATGCTAAAAAGAAAAATAGACTGTTATCCACTGAATAGTGGGCCCTCCCAATTGATTCTCTTAGACATAAGTCTAGCACTAGAATCACCTTGAAGAATCTTTTTGTTAGCACTACCCACTCCACCATTAAGATATATGTTTAAGACTTGACATTGTGCTTGCTTTGATGTCTGGGGCTAATGGGCTCACTACCATGGGGCCCCATTGTTATTAGTGGTCTAGTTATATCCTGTAGCAGCCAACGAATGTTAGCTCTGACTCCTCTAGCTCTTCCTTCTCGAAGAAGCCTCGATGCTCGGCTTTGAAGGATGGTTACGAGGGCAGTAGGTGCCTATGGTGACTTCGTCAAGCTCAAGCCCCCCACTAGACAGTCTAAAGACACAATCTTTCGCAGGTGCTCATAGGGGTAGGATGTACGCTCATGCGTTCATAGGGGTGAGTGTGTGTATGCATTTATGAGCAGGTGGATTTTGTAGTGGATTTTCGCAAAAATGAGAGAGATGGGCTTTCCATTTGTATTAAGTTTTGCTCGGTTTTCCCAAAGTAATTTTAATGGTCACTGGTGTCTAGGGTCTATGGGCTCACTACCGAGGGCCACATTATTAGTGGTTCAATTACATCCCATAGTAGCCAGTGAATATGAGCTCCAACCCCCTATCACTTCCTTCGCCACGAAGCCTCGACGCTCGACTTTGAAGGATGGTTATGAGGGTAGTGAGAGGCGACGTTCCCGTCAATATATAGCGAGGTGCCTATGGTGACTTCGTCAAGCTCAAGCCCCGCGGGATCAATGTCAAGATGCAGTCTTTCTGAAGTGCTCATAGGTGTAGGTTGTGCGTACCTGCATTTATAGGGGTGAGTGTGTGTACGCATTTGTGAGCGTCTCCGTTTTGTAATGCGTTTTCGCAAAAAGAGAGAGGGGCCTTTGGTTTATTTACTTATTGAGTTTTGATCTATTTTCCAAAAGTACTCCATGTAATGCAAGTCAAACTAGGTGAGCGATGTTTGGAGGCCCACGGGCTCTCTAGCGCGCGCCCCAGTTATCAGTGGTCGAGTTAAATCCAATACGGAGTAGTAGCCAGCGAATGTGAGGACCGACTCCCCTACCTCTTCCTTCTCCACGAAGCCTCTGCGCTAGGCTTTGAAGGCACGCTCTTTTCTCGAGCAATGTCGGTGGATTCAGTCATGTCGGTCCGGAGAACGACGGGGGATCTTGATGCGCAAGGCGGTCGGGTTAGGGTAAGTACAACAGAGTTCACGGTCTCAGTTTATTTTCTCGAATATGGGTTCGATCCTTTTGGGTTTTCTCTATTTTGCCCATCTCGATCGATGATGTTTCATGGGTTCAGATGCCGGCCCAGATAGTAGACGCGGAGTGGTACGGCATTGTTGCCGATGCAGATCTCCGGCTCTGGTGCGACTGCGCCCTGGCGCCACGTCGCTGCGTCGCTTTTGAGGGAACGAACTTCGGCCGTAGGTTCATGGGTTGCAACTACGAATGTGAGAGCTGCACGTTCGTCCACTGGGTATATCTACCGCACTCACTTTCGCTGCAGCGTGCGATGATGTCACTATGGTTACAACTTGATATCCACGATGACCTCGAAGAGGAGGAGAAGGAGCGCCATCAGATGCATGCCGAGGATATGGCTACAAAGTTAATGGATGTCTCCAACTCACTGCACTCAGTCATAAATAGGATAGATGCTCTTAGATTTGGGTAATTAGAGCTGGACATTACGTTCTTAACCAAGTATGGTCTGCAATCTAGATATTTACCATGCTCATGATGCTTTTGGTGGTTGGCTGTTGATTCCACTAATAATTAAGTAATCCCCTTTTGTTTGCTAGTACTCACCATCTCATAGTACTGCCACGTTAAATTACACTAGGTTAATTAATATGGGAGTAGTTGATAGTCTGCTTACAGCCCTTCTGGAGTTTGTGGTTACTACTAATTGATCTGGTTTATGTGTTACTAGTATATCTATCTATATACGAGTATTGCTACATTTTTGCACATTTGTGCACCTCCCCAGTCGCGCACCTTCTTTACCCAGCAGCGTCCACCTTTCCATCGCATCAGTGCAATCTCCGGTGAGTCCGCAACCATCCGGATGGTTGTTTAGGTGATTTCTATTTGAAATAGTAGATCTATATGCCACATTAGGAAGCTGGGATCACCATGGATGTAGCCATGGAATTAGTTATAAGGTCCACTAAAAATAAATAAGTATATGCTGCCAAGAAGAGTCTTTTGAGGATGGGAAGCTTGCCCCCTGGCTTTATTTCATAGAACGGTCCTCTGGTGAGCAATGCAGATGTAATTTGCTGCATATCATTCATAAACAGATTGTTGTTTGCCGGTGTCCTGCATTGCTGATTTCTTTAAATTATATTGTTCGTTAAAGGGGAATACGCCCAATCCTTGGCATCAGATTAATGCACGTATCCTTCTTTGCATTGCGAAGTTGATGTGTTCTTTCCTAAAATTTACTGGTTTTGCTGCATTTCATTTAGCATCATGCGCATGTCCCACCCGTGGAGGAGGCATTATCGAGTGATAAGTGTTTTTATGTATCAAACTGCTTTGCTGGAATTTCAGTAACCTATGCTTTGTCCCTGAAAACATTTTTTTCGATAAAGAGCGCTTTATTACTTAAAATGTCCCCTAAAATATACTAATCATTTTTGTTACATCATGATTTGCAGAAACAAAGTCATTCTGATCTGTTGCCACTTATTACTAAGGCTAGGGCTGCTCATGTGCCAGCTAAGAAGGCAAACCCTAAAGTACGTCCCTTTTCATGTCGGTTCTGTTTCCCATGTTTGGGAAATATGCCTCTATGGTTCTTTGCCATTTGCGGTACCACTATGGAGCTTGCATGATGTGTGCAGCTGAATTTGGATTGTGAAACGAGAATTTGGTTTATTTTTTTTTGAAATGAGAATCTGGTTTAATTTTGGATTTGTTATCTACAGTTTCCACCTTACTCATATTTCTCATGGGTAATGGTGCTGGTCACTACAAGGATTTGACAATTGCCCGTCTCCGAGAGAAATACAAAGCTCATAGACACATGATTTCGTGCCTTCAAGAGAAAGTGAAACACCGGGATGAACAGATTAGGCGCCTGAAGGAAGAAGTGTCCACATCCACTAAGCGGATAGCTGATTTGACTACATGATGAAATACATCAATTTCAGTTCCTCATGAAGCTGCTGTTGATTTTCAAAAGTTCGTGGCTGACAACTTAGTCCCCGAGTTGCCTGATGTGGATGGCGATGAGCTGATTGGCTAGGTGTATGATTGGATCTTGGAACATGTGGGAATGCGAGCTAACAATCTTTTCAATTCGGCTCTAGAAGCAGATGAGACCCTGACAGAAATTAGAGATTCTCCACGCCCATACAGTCCTGATCCTGCAAAAGATGAGGAAATCTGTAAACCATATTGACCGCTCTACTTTCATTTTTGAAGGTTTTGGGTCTCTTGTGAGGATGACTGTTTGTTAAGTCAGGTACTATAACTTTTTTTGCTCTGCTGGTGTGTGGTGTCCACAAATCTATATATTTGATGTACTATTATGACATATATATTGGACTTGGATTTATGTGACTATATTTGTCAACAACAGTCATCTTATTTGAACTTGCGGTGGTTTTTTATCTTTCAATTTTTTCCTTTTGAGATCTGTTAATGATGATGTTAATGCCAGTTGTGAGTGATTTTTTAGCATGTTTCTGGTAGTAAACCAAAACTTTGTAGTTGTAGATTGTGGAATTTCAGGTTGATGTTTGAACTCTAGATCTTGATGTCATAGAAAGGGCAGGCTTCTACCACCTGGAATATTTTACCCAGCAATTGATTGTATCACATGAATAAGTGCACAAACTTGATGTCTGTAGGCGGGAAACTGACCAACGCAAGTGCACAAACTTGTATCAGTCGTGTGGTTGCTACTATTAATACATCCGTGGTTTCCCCTAAAAAAGGCGGGGTTTGCAAAAAAAAATAGTGGGGCGAAAGATAGTTTCGAGTTCGAGGTAGCTCAATCGTGTGCCCCTCGACCCCATCGTCATCTTCTCCGCCTGGCCGCCCTCCCTCGACCAGACCGTCCCCGCCGCTCTACCATTGAACACCACTGCACCGCCATTAACTGGTATGTACGTCCCCAACCTCCAGCCATTATGGGCTTTCTGAAGGATAGAATGCATTTATTTTTGGGCATTGCGAGCTAAATAAGCTCGTGGCGTTTATAGGAAATGGAATCAGCGTTGGCGGATGCATTTGCTGCGTCGGCGGATGCTTGTAAAGTAGAGGTGGATGCTGAAGCAGCACCAGCGGATACATGTGAAGCGGATGCGGAGGCCGATGCTTGTACCGCATCGGAGTCTTGGGCAGTGTTGAGTGATGCTTGGAAAGCGGTTGAGGCACAGTCGAAATCCTCGTTGGTTGCTGCTGGAACAAATTCGGCTATGTTGGCTGTCGCTACCAAAGCGACGGCTACGTGGGATGCTAGGAATGCGTCAGCTCATGGTCGTGCTTCTTCAGCGTCAACGGTCGTGGCTCGTCATTCGTCGGTGGCGCCTGCTCCATCTGCTCAGAACTCGTTGACCCCATTGTAAGTTTTGCATTGGATTTTGTCTCCCTGACTTCCTCCCTCTTTTGTGTACTCTGCTCCGGGGTTTTTTCTGGATGCAGTTGATATTAGTTTAAACTAGTAGTACTGGAAACATAAAAATCTATTTAATCACAAACTAGTGATCCGAATGGGATGAAACTTTCACAGGATTCAAACCTAGGCACCGATGATTTACTAATTTTTTGTCAATTTTTTCGAATAGTTTTACATTTTAGTTCAAAATCTAAACTGCTGTCATACGTTTGATCTAAGATGGAAGGTGGATCCTGGGGCAAGTCATCGTGAGACTTGGGTTCACCAAGTCACTGAAGCTGCGTCCGTTTTTTCTCCTCTTCTTTATGATAAAACCAGAAAATTCAGGTGGGGGCCTTTATGTCCTCCCCAGTGACCTAAAAAAGTTCTTCATTCCCTTTGCCCTGTTCCAACATGCTGAAGCATTTTGCGGTGCTTTCATACTACTCTGGTTGATTGCTTGTGCTATTTAGGTTATTTTGCTGACAGACTCTGCTTTTTAGGTAGTTTTTCAGATGGGTGCAGTTTAGGAAATTTCGATGATAAATTTTCCTATCAAAATGTATGATGCATTGTGGTGTTTACTTAATTATCTTTTTAGGGTTGTGCATTGTGCATTCTGTTGTTTACTTAATTATGATGATACACTTGTGCCATTTGCATCATCCTACCAGCTTTGGTGGAAGAACATATGCAACAATCAACGACTTGCCAGGCGATGTATTTGGTCAGATTCTTGTCAGACTTCCTCCGAACCCATCCTCAGCATCTCGAGGGCTTCAATACCAAAAATGTTGGATGGACTTCATGGGAAGCAACGATTTCAAAAGGCTAACCCTGTCACACAACAGAGGAATGCCGTTACTTGGGTTTTTCACCAACAGCTCCGAGGATGCTCGATTCTTAACAGATCATAATCTTGACCAATCCATCTTCCAGAAGCTGAACAGGCTGGTGGAAGTACATAAAGCGTACAAACCATATGTACTCGGATGTCACAATGGTAGGGTGCTACTTCATTATCCGCAAGGGTCTAATATGATAAAGGCCTAGGATCCAATTAGTGGAAGTGAAACAGTGATACCAGAACCACCAATTTGGTGGAGACGTGAGTATGATAGCGGCACACTTCTCTGTTCGAGAAATCATGGGAAAATGTCTTCACAGAGTTGCAACAATTTCTGGGTTATTTGGACAGTAACCAATGGTAACCAAGCACTGGTGCAGAGGTACTCATCAGAGTTAGGAAAATGGGAGGATTGGATTGAACCTGCTGAGATGCTGGCTAAGATTGATCGCAGGCCGTCAACTCTCATAGGGGGACATTTTGTACTGGCCAACAATGAACTCCAGATATATAATTGCCTTCGATAACGTGACAACAAAACTGTGTTATATTGAGTGCCCCCATGAGACACATGATATTTCCAGACGCAATTTTGTCATCACTAAGGGGCATAATAGAGATGTTGCCCTTGCGGTTATAAGAGACCCCAGTCTAAACACGTGGTCCAGTGCAAGATCATCAACATGCAAATGGGAAGCTTCGGTGCCTCATATAAAGGTTGAGTTGGATACCCTCCTTGGCCTTGATAAATCATGGGCATATGGTGGGAAAGATGCAGTAAGGTTACTCTGCGCATTTGAGGATAGAGAAATGGTGGTTATATGGGCGAAGGAGGGAGTATTCGAATTAGATCTCAGCAGCATGAAGTCTAAGAAGTTTAGATCTTATAAACATTGGTGTACTTTACATCCCTACATTATGACACCTGGTTAGTGCAGTCATTCATGTGCAAGCCTTGCATATTTGTACACCTATGATTTTGCTGATCATTTTGTTCACTTTCTTCAGCAACCGACATGATTCGGAGTGCTAAATCAAAGAAACAAAAAGGAAGTCTTGTCAGCAACACAGCTGATTCAGACTGCAACATCAAGGAGATGAAAATAACACTCGGATGAAGAAGCAAGGCTTGTTTGGGGAAGCAAGTGTTTGCCCAGGTTGTGTTATTTAGAGCTGCAGTCTGATATTTGTTTGTTTTGGTAGCTGATGGAACTGTGGTGGCACCTTTGTTTGTGCCGCAGTCACAGTGGCAGGGGCTGGAATATTAGAGCTGTCTGTTCGTTTTGGGGGCCTATGTGTGTCTGATAAAACATTGTTTTATATGATGAAATGGTGTTCTCTATATAGTAGTGTATGCATGATGAAATCTTGTTTTATTTGTTCTACATATACTTTAGCTGGTCTTTGTGTTTTGATAGTATGCTGTAGTAGGAGTATTTGTTTTGCAGCAGCCTTTTTTATTTGATCTGAATTAGTACTACCATTTAGTTAGTGCTTCCTGTAGAAGAGTCTGTGCTGACACCTAAACAATTAGTAGACCTTGGTTGCACACCATTTTCACATGCTTGAATCAGAGCTAATTCAGACATTTGTTTGTTGTTATGTTAAACAAACATTCTTGTATCGGAGATCTGCATTTTCATACGCGTGGTAGATAATCACTCTCCGTGACTTGGATCCCTGAAATAGAGGGAGAACGGCCTATTTTTCTAATTATTCTTTGGACAATCTCTAAATTCAAAATCACCGTCGACCGCCAAAACCTACCGCCTACCCCATTTGAATTGGAGGCATGCGTTGATGTGAGTCTCGCCTTAAATTCCTGACCAGATGGCGTTCGAACTACAGAACCTTTTTTCTAGTAATAAAAACTTGGCCGGCAGCCAAATTCAAAATCGTAATCGAGTGAGAAAATAACCCACCGACCCCAAAGCATTTTGCACCCCCTCTATTTCAAACATTTTTAGGCAAAATCACCCACCGAGGTAGTATCATTTTTATATTATTACATGGACCCTAGACAAATTTAAAATCTGAGTCAAGCGGCAAAATTTACCGCCTATGCTTTTGTGAATGGAAGGTATCCAAGTTTCTGTGCAAAAAATGCTTATGGATGATCAGTTGATGTGACTCTTGGCTTTGAATTCCTGGACAAATAGCGTACAGTCTACTACCTTTTTTCTATTAGTAGATGGAGGCTAGCCAAATTCAAAATCTTAATCGAGCGACAGAATTACCCACCTACCAAGCATTTCCCGCCCCACCGTTTCGAAAAACTTTGAGCCAAAATATCCCACCGACCGGGGGTGTACCATTTTTCTATTATTATTATTAGATGGGCGCAAGCCAAATTCAAATTCTCAATCGAGCGGCAAAACCACACACCGACCTTGAAGCATTTCACGACCTTCCATTTCAAAAACTTTAGAATTTAAAATTCCAAATCTACCCATTGTTCAGACGACAAATGGGCATGCTAAAGTCGGTAGCTCAGGGGCACGATCGTAATCATTTTTCTACTCACCTCTATGGTCCCGATTCCCCCAGTTTTTCCCGCCGGCCCTCCCAAAAATCCCAAGCTCATTTGTCCCCACTACGACCACTGCGTGCACCGGCTTGAGCTGCGGTCTCGTGCACCGCCGCGCAGCCGCTTCACCGACGCTCACCCACTAGATCTAGGAGCTGTGGTGTCATTCACCATGCCGATGGCGTCATCGATCGCCCAAGCTCTACTTCCTCGCCGCCGAAAGCTACCCAACCGTACCAGATCCACTTCACCGGTGTCCACCGGGCATGATCTAGTTCAAAGAGTTCCATGTCCACCGCTCCAAACCAGCTGCACGGTTATCGCTGTTCACTGCACCGGATCTGCCTCAGTGACACTCTCGTCCACCGTTTTCAAGCCGACATCGACCGCCCAAGATCTGCTTCCCTGACGCCGACAGCCACCGCAACCACAGCACCCTCGGTGACCTGGACGTCACTCGCACGGTACCAATGATGCTTAGACGCCTCTCCGACCAAGGTTAACCAAATCTCCAACCCGTTTTTGTTTTGTCAGTGGTATAGCAGGTTCAAGCCTGTCGCGGTGAACTACATTTTTGTAATCGTTGTTGTACATACAAGTCACTGGACACGCCTGTTCTTCATGCTAGTACATACAATGTCATTAGACATGTTGGTTTGCATTCGCTGCTCTACAAATATCAAGTCATGCACATGTTCTTATCTTAGCTGCTCCGTACACCAGTAAATGCCTACTATTGTGTAGTTCTTGCAAATGTAATGTCAGTGGAAAATATTAGTGTGGATTCCCTGCTACATAGTTACTGACTCTATCTGGTTATTTCTGAGCTAAGTTCCTACTATTATTTCCTCCCTGACATCGTTCTGCTATCCTGTGGTACCTGTTCAAACTCTTCGTACTAGTTCGATTATAATTTTGTGGTTGCCATCTAGTTCTTCAAAAGCTGCAACACTGACTATTTTCATTTTCTTTGCGTACAGCTCAAAAAGGCAACACTGAACATGTTGGTTTGCACAGCCTACAGGTCCACCAGTGATGCCATTATATATTTTTTGTATTTTGGTGCTGGTTCGTCCTAATCAACGGCATAATTATTCTTGATTGTATAGTTCATTCATGTTTTCCATTCCTACTCAACATGTTCTGGTATGATGCAGTCATAATTTCTATGTGGTTCATCCTTAGCTATGACAGTAACTGCATGCCATTGTGTAGCTCACCGCAAATTTCGAGTCACCCAATGTTTCTTGCATTCCAGGAGATACCACTGCTTCCATATATATTTGCTGAAATGACCTGGCTAGTTTATACTAAAATTCTAAGAAACACTTTGTTTGATTGCTCATTTCATTGTTGGCATACTTGTCTAATACTTGTTTGTCCTGTTCTACAGGTTCACAAGCCACACCATTATATCTCGTATCTGGTTCTGATTCGTCCTAGGCAACGACATAACTATTCTCTACTATATAGTTCATTCATGGTTTGCATTCCTGCTCTACAAGTTTGTATTATGCAGTTATAATTTCTATGTGGCTCATTCTTAGCTATGAGTAGTTTGTCTTCTTTGCTGTATTAACTTGTTATTAGTTAGTTTCAGACTGCAATTATTGCTATCGCCACCAAAGAGGGGACTGCAAGATCATATCTCAAGGTGGTTTTCCAATGTAGCTGTCACACTCAAAGGGAGAGGCAGTTGATGGATTGAGAAAGCAAATTGAGGACTCTGCTATCAACTTGATTGGCAACTGAAGTGCTGAATTTTCTTTCCCATTTGTTAATATTTTGTAATATTTTTAAGAAGTTTGCAGCTGATGTAAAATCTAGATAACTCGCATAGGCCATTGATGGCTCGGTGTTGATGTAGAGCTCGTTGGGAACCCCAAGAGGAAGGTATGATGAGCACAACAGCAACTTTCCCTCCGTTATGAAACCAAGGTTTAATCGAACCAGTAGGAGCAAGGAAACACCCCAAAGGTGTTGCTAGCTGAGCCTTGGCAGGGCGCACTACTGGTGCTAGTAGCAACGTGGAGACCTGCACAACACAACCACAGGACTCTGTGCCCAACTTGCGATGAGGTTGTCAATCTCACCGAGTTTTGCTGAAAACAAAGGATTAAATGTATCGAATGGAAGGAAGTAATAGTTTGCATAAAGTAAACACAAAGCAGTAAACGGTTTGTAGATTGTATGTAAAGGAAAAGTACCAGGATCCATAGTTCACTAGAGGTGGCTCTCCTTAAGATAGATAACATGCTGGGTGAACAAATTACAGCGGGGAAATTGACAAACATCGAGAAAGCATACACGCATATACTAATCATCTTGACTCCTTTGAGATTCGATTGGGCATTACAACATTATACATAGACTGCCATCCAACTACATCTATGACTAATAATCCACCTTCAGGTTATCATCCGAACCCCTCCAGTATTAAGTTGCAAGCAACAGATTATTGCTTTACGAATTGCGTGTAATGTAAACAATACGATTGTTCTATGAACAAGGGATTGTTGTTTTCTCCCTAGTAGCAACAGCACATCTAGTACCTTAGAGATTTCTGTCACTTCCCCCAGATTACCAGAGGCATGAACCCACTATCGAGCATAAATACTAACTCTTGGAGTTGCTAGCATCTACTTGGCCAAGATAGCAACTAACAACGGAAAGCATGCAAGATCACAAATAACAAAGACATGATAGAATCAATAATCAATCTGAAATAGCATCTCAATATCCATCGGATCCCCGCAAACACAACATGCAGAATTACAAATAGATGATCTTGATCATGAACGAAGCTCACAAGATCTAAACATGAAAGCATAAAGGAGGAGAACCAGCCATCTAGCTACTACATGGATCCGTAGTCCAAGGATAAACTACTCACGTATCACACCGGAGGCTTGCATGGTGATGAAGAAGGCCTCCAGGGTGAATTCCCCTCTCCGGCAGGGTGCCGGGAAGAGCTTCAGATCCCTCCCGATCTAGGGATGGAGATGATGGCGGCTACAGACTCTTTCGTGGAATTTTGATCAGGTACTTAGGGTTTTCATCCCGAGGGCATCTTATAGGCGGAAGGAGAGGCCGAGGGGGTGCCTGGGCTGGCCACACCACCCCTGGCGCGGCCAGGCCTAGCCCGCACGGCCAGGTGGTGTGGTGGCCCCTGGATCCTCTCCGTCTCGTATTCTGGCATCTGATGACTTCCGAAAAAATAGGCACTTTGGCTTTTGTCCCGTCCAATTCCGAGAATATTCATTTTGTGACTTTCTTGGAACCAAAAACAGCAGAAAACAGGCAGCTGGCACTGTGGCTCTTGTTAATAGGTTAGTCCAAGAAATCATATGAAAAGCACTCCAAAGTGTGGGCAAAACACAAGAAAGTGGATAAAACCAAGCATGGAACATCAAAAATTATAGATACATTTGCAATGTATCAGCCATATAGGCATTTAGTTGACGCTGTCCACGCATGGCTGTACCATAACTGCGCCAGCCAGGTCGATCAGGTTTTAGAGTTACCGAAACAGTAACGGTAACTGGCCAAAACAGTAACATGACAAAACAGTAACAAACCAAAACAACAACAGTAACTAGCTAAAACAGCAACATGCCAAAACAATAACAGACCGAAGAATAGTCAAACAAGAACATGCGAAAGAGTAACAGTCGAAGAGTAACCAAAAAAAGAAAAGGCCAAAACAGTAATAGGCCTAAACGAATGAGCCAAACGAGCAGACAAAACCAGCATACTAGAATAGTGGCAATCCAGAACAATAACATGCCTAAATAGTAATAGGCTAGAGCAGGGGTAACCAACACGGTAATGGGCTAGAATAGTAAAGGGCCACAACAGTAACGGACATGAATACTAAACAGCCAGAACAGTGTTGGACCTTCTCAAAAGTGGGCCGTTCATAGGCGGCCCATGACGAGCTGTGAGAATAGTGACGGGATAACCGTGGGCTTTAACAATATCGGGCCTACTTGGCGCAGCCTGTTAACAGGCCGCACAGTATTCAAGAAGTGTGGGATTTTGTAGGCCGAAACAGTAATGGGCCTGACATTAGCGGGCCGCTACTGGCCACATCTTTGGGCCCATTTCAAACATTGTCGGACGAAACAGTAATGGGCCATAATCTTATTGGGCTCTCTTGATGGGCCGGCCCACTTAATTATGAGCAGGCCTTGGCTGGGCTTGGCTTTTACTATGGTTTCTGTGGCTGTTAACAGCGGTAACCGACCATTAACGATGGGTGCCACGTGGCATTTTGCATGACGTCGGCAGTCAACACGATTGGCAAACAGATCTACGACGGAAAAGTTTTCGTGGCTGAAGGGTGCGATCCGCCACGGTCAAGAAAAAAACATGGTAGATTCTTTTGTGACGGGGCTTTTACCACAATGGGCATCCGTCGTAGAAGACTTTTTAGCCACGAAAAACGGGCCTTCAACCACGAAAATCGTCCTTTGTAAGCCAACTTTTCTTGTAGTGTATACTAGATCTGTAATCCGGATCGAAGGTATCAACCCTTTTTTGGCGCCATTGCCGGGGAAGCAATAGCTACCCTGGTGAGGTTAGTAGGAACCTTGCTAGTTTTAATTCTTGTTATTAATTTTTTTTAGTTTGCTTTCAGTCTTTATTTAAAAACCAAAAAAAATAGTTAGTCTTTAAATTCTTGTTTTTACTATCATAAGTCTCTGTTTAAGAAAACCCAAAAACATAGGAAATATGGCTAAAAAGAAGCTTTAGGAGTTTGCAACTCCAATAATGATTATTTGCGTACTCGTATTACTCAACCAGCAATTGTTGTTGATGACTATGAAATGAAGCCCCATTATTTAAGTTTGGTTCAACATAATCAATTTGGAGGCTCTGTTGTTGAGGACGTAGGTATGCACTTGAATACTTTCACTAAAATATGTGATATGATGTGCATAAAAGATGTTGACCCCGATGCGGTCAAATTGCGCTTATTTCCTTTCTCTCTTAGAGGAAGAGTAAAAGAATGGTTGCTAGCTTTGCCTAGAAATACTATTACATCATGGGTGGGATGTACTTCTTTATTTATGACTCATTTTTTCCCACCTGCAAAGACTATGCAACTAAGATCTAATATTACTGGTTTTAAACAGGAAGAGCGTGAGCCACTAGCGCTTGCATGGGAGAGGATGAGAGAATGCATGAGAAACTGTCCCAGCCATGGGATGGAAGATTGGTTAATCCTCCATTTATTTTATAATGCTCTTAATCATGTGTCTAAGTCTATGCTTGATACTGCAGCTGGAGGAACATTTATGGGTAAACATATTACCGAAGCAAAGTAGCTGCTAGACAATATGCAAGACAACCATGCCCAGTGGCACGTGGATAGATAAAACACGAATAATGTGAACTCCATCTCACCACAAGAAAATGAAGAACTCAATGCCAAGCTGGATGAGCTCATATTAGCCGTAAAAGGTAAGGAAACCTAGGTAAGAGCTATCCCAGAAACTAATATTGAAGAAGTAGACTTCATAGCTCGTAATGATTATAACCCTACTTGGAAGAAGAATTATAATCCTAATTTTCAAAAACACTATTCTAGTCCTGCAGGTAACTCTAATAATAATATGGGATCAAGTAATGGTAGTCTCCAAGAAACATTTAAATATATCATAGACTCACAAAATGAGCAAAACAATATCCTTGTTAAAATAACAGAGAACCATGATGCTATGCTTGGTAAATTATCTAACCAAGCTGTAAGTTTGAGGAATGATTTGCAGGCCCTCCAAGAAAGAATGAGGATTGTTGAGGCACATCTAGGTAAGATAACCGAGAGTCAAACTCTCATTCTAGCTAAATTTATAGGTAAAGCTGAACCTAATCCTATTGAAGACCTCAAGATGATGAGAGTCCAAAGGGACGAGCCTTAAGAACTTGATTATAGTAATGCCCCTTCGCCAAGTTACACCGTTGAAGATCTTGTAAAAAGGATCAACATCAAGATTCCGACAAGTGAAGGAAATGATGAAGCCACCTGTCAACACTTTGTTAATCAGGTAGCAATAGAGGTATGTGAGCTTGAAGAAGAATATAAGAAAATTGCTGAAAAACATGTTAAGCTTGATGATATATTTGAGCCTACTATTAACATTAGAATTAGGACCAATGAGATAGCTGCACTTTGTGATCTAGATGCAAGCGTTTCAACAATTCCAAAGAGTCTTTTTTAATAAGTTAAATCTTGGCTCTTTTGAAATCACCGAGTTAAAATTACATCTTGCAGATTCTACCTACAAACAAGTTGTAGGAATTAAGGAGAATACTTTAGTATACATTAAAGGTTGTCCTACTCTTATTGATTTTGTTATTGTTGACATGCATGAAGATGCTACTGCTCCTATTATATTGGCCCGTCCATTTTTTAAGAACTATTAAGGCTTTGATTAATCTACATGAAGGGAACGTGAACCTTCAATTGCCTTCGTGGGATCCTTTTGTTATTCATTTTCCTAGGAAGAAGAAAGCCAAGCATGATGAAAAGGAGGCCATCACTTTGAAGGCCAACTATTTTGGAGTGGGTGTTTCACTCATATGGCCTAAATGATCAACATCAAGGTCAAGCTATTGAACATAAAAGAGTACTCCATGGGAGGCAACCCATGTGAAATAAAGGTTTGAGTTAAGTTTTAAGTTTTAGTTTAAGTTTATGTTTAATAAAGAGTGCTAGAAAACTCCAGTTGAGGAGAAGAAGTTCGGTAGTACTACAAATCGTGTTATATACATGCTGTTGTTGGTAGACAACTTTTACTGTCAACTTTCTGTAAAAACAAGGTATTTCACTAAGTTTCAGAATAAGAAGTAATTCTCGAAGAAATAGAAATGTTTTGATGGCTACAGAGAGTTTAACGACCAACTATATGGCAGGAATAAAAATTCCGGCCGTATAGTTCTGGTCGTATAGATACTTTTGCCATCGACAATTTTTCTTTCAAAAGTACTGATGGTTTAATGACCAACTATACGGCAGGAATAAAAATTCTGGCCGTATAGTTCCGGTCGTATAGATATCAATGCTTTCATACAATTTTTTTTCTAGGTACAAACGGTTTGACGACCAACTATACAGCGGGAACAAATTGTTCCGGCCATATAGTTCTGGCCGTATAGCTGCGCCGCCAGGTGGAAACCCTAAAATTTTGACAGCAGGCCAACTATACAGCAGGAACACATTGTTTCAGCCGTATAGTTTGCCTGTATAGTTGCATCTGACCACAAAAATGCCACGTGAGGTACCTCCAACCCCAAAACTTCAATCCTTTTCTCTCTCTTGTACCTCCAAACTCTCTCAAAACCTCAAGATATCTTCGTCTCTACTCAATTTCATTTGATTTCCTCATACACAAGTGATCTACGGTATGTTTCTCCTCCAATCCTTTAATCACTTTTTGCAAATTTATCTTTGATCTATCATCATTATCAATCTAGAGTGAGACCTACTATGAACTAATTGCCATGATTCTCTTGCCTAGATTATTATTTTGATGGGATTCTTTAGTGTGCTATGATGAGGAATATGTTATGCTTACTATTGTTGGATCAAAAAGTTTTATTTTTATCTTTCCTTGTTATTTTTAGATGATGAACACAACGAGGCAAACTCGTGCTCGTGCCGCCGCTAGTGCTTCTCGGGATGTCGCTCAAGAATGCATGGGGATCGGTTCAGGAATGAGCTCCAACGTGATCGCTTCGACAGGATCAAGAACCGAGAAGTGAAGGCAACCAGGTGGGCTTGCCTCATTATATTGAACCAACTTGGTATTTTTGATGACTTCAATTTACTTTGCAATAAGGTTAGCCTGCAAAACTTTGTATTCAATGATGTGCCTACTTATCGCCGGTTAACTCTTGAATTTTTAAGTTCTTTGAAAA
Organism: Avena insularis; assembly: GCA_023614405.1. Taxonomy (NCBI): domain Eukaryota; kingdom Viridiplantae; phylum Streptophyta; class Magnoliopsida; order Poales; family Poaceae; genus Avena; species Avena insularis. The sequence goes on along the minus strand of CM042692.1, from coordinate 71,904,831 downwards.
GCACCATTAAACTATGGCATGGAGAGAGCCGGATTTCTTTCCGGCTCAGGAACAACAATTATACTTTATCACTAGATGAATGGTGTGCATGCTTTAATTTGCCAAACAATAATTATAATGACTTGCGTGCATCCTTTACTGGCTTAGACCCTTCCTCGGAACAATATTACAATAGAATGAGCTTCACTTCTAGAGTGAGCAAGGGGAAGAATATTCAACATCTTGCAATTCGCTACTTGTTCTATGTTATTGCTAACACCTTGCAGGCACGTAATGAGTTCATGAGACTCAATGAGAAGGACATCTTAGTCCTTGCAAAGGCTGCTTTCAACAACTGCAACTTTTCACTCAACTTGGGCACAATCCTTGTGCGCTACCTGGAGCACCAATCCTCCCAAAGCCAAGGACCAATCACAGGTGGAGGCATCATCACGATGCTTGCCACTGCCCTAGGCATCAACCTAGGTGAGTTGCAACCTGTGCTAGGTGAGCGACGTGTTGGTTTATCTACTTTAAAAGCTTGTGGAATGCTCACTAGGAGAGGTGGTGTTTATTACCTGCATATTGCTGGAGCTGGGCGTATCTACCCCGCTCCTTTGCCTAATGGTCTTTTCTCTATCGAGGAAGGATGTTTGCTATATGACTTGCAGGTTGAGCAACACCAACCCGAGGAGGAGATTCCGGATGAGGATGAGGACCAAGAAGAGGAGCAAGAAGTTCCTTATCAAGAGGAGCAGCCAACAATATGGTTTGCTACATACCAAGACTTCCAAGAACTTGGAGGGACTGTGGAGAGGATGCATAGCCTCTCCTTGAACCTCTGAGGAACAACTAGTAATTTATCAACTCAATTTGCGAACTGGAGTCTGAATTTTTCCCGCCACCATAATGATTTGAAGGGCTTGCCAAAGCCTAAGCTTGGGGAAGTTTCCTCATTTATCTTTATTTGGCATTAATTTTCTTTTATTTATTTCGAGGTTATATTTTTAATTCGAGTTTATAAGCACTCGTATTGGTTTCCCCAACACTTTATCTTTATTTATTTGTATTTTCTTTCGAGATTTTCTAGCTGAGCTTTGCCGCCAATTTTCTATTCTTTAATTCCCTCTCTTAAAAACAACAAAAAGATTTCTCCATTTATCTTTATTTTCCCTCTTCTTTCTTTTCTTTCCGCCTCGAGGTTCTCATGTATTTGCAGGAAGAGTGATTGACTTCGAGTTTCCAAGAAAAGAATCAAAAAGGAAGAGAGAAGTGGAACCAAACATGAGAGGTATGCCTTATGACTCCCCACTTTTGAAGTTTGAGAAACCCATGCTAGTTAGTAGTAAATGTTGAGATATTATATTGGTGGAGTGAGTCTTTGTATTGTAGTAAAATTTTGTTTGCATGGTTATTTAGTTGGGTACATTTTGTTCCAGCTCTTGTAGTTAACCAAGTCTTGATTGAAAATTTGCTAAACAATTGTAATAAGAAAAAGTCTCACAATTGAAGGCTTGGGTGTTGTAGTGTTTAGTCTTGAAGGCTTATTTCTAGAGACACTCAACACCATGGAATATAATGATTGACTTGATAGCTCTCTTTAAAAGGATTTGTTGGATTGAATTAATGTTTAGCGGTTTTTGTGAGCATGCCAAAGTTTGACTTGTGAATCATAAGAATGATATAGCTTTATGCGTGTCAAACTTTACGGGATGCCAACAACTCCACTAGCCTACAAATGATCTTCATGGAGGGAACTTCTAGATTTCGGCTATGAGTTGATTAAACATATATAGCAGCAATGCTATACTGGGTAAGATTCTTGGCACTCCCGGCTAGCTGTGTTCAAGATGAAATCACTCCTTTGGATGTTATGTGTAATCATTGTACAAAAGGAACAGAAACCTTGGTGATGCCACGAGTGTCCATCACATCCCGATAAACTAATTAAAATCTCTGGCATGCTCTCAATTACTTAAGAACTGAAATTCTTGAAGGACAATGAATAGAAAAGTAGTGCTTGAAGAGTCTTCATTTATTGATGTGGGAGAATTGAGATACTCTAGTGTATATGGTTTTCATGACAACTCTCACACTCTCAATTTTACATGATTATACTTTATTGTTCAAAGGCAAGCCTATGAGTTGATTACATGACATGGAATAAAGTTTACTCATTTGAATAATCTAGGTTAACAATAATTTTGTTGTGCTATGAGGATGCATAAAAACCCATATGATATGCTTGCCATTACTCTATCTATGCTAAAGTTTTCAGATTTATAAAGTGGAGGAAACATGAGACTACCAATCATGAGTAAGATCATCATCTCGTTATTTTAGTTTAGATGCTGAGTTCCTTTTTGGTTTTGGTTTTATTGCTCGATGACGATCAAGTTTAAGCTTGGGGAGGTTGATAGATCTGAAATATAGCCATCTACGTCCACATTTAAACTGGATATTATTCATATTTTTGATGAAATATCTCTCTAAATCCTGCCACTAATGCCTAATGATCAAAGGGGTATGTAATCCTTTCTTTCTATTTTCCCCTTTGCAGAGAATGATGTTTGGTGATGGGAATCACTACATTAAAGTCAAAGATACGATATTTCCAACAACTCGAAGAAACTAGGAGTCATGAAGTGGAGACAGACGCTTTAACGACTAACTATCCGGCGGGAATAAAATTCCGGCCGTATAGTTTTGGTCGTATAGTTGCCATCGACGCTGCTAGGTCAAACAGAACAACTTTCATGAAGGGACCCCTATATAAAGAGGCCTCAGGCGACAAGAAAGGAGAGATCCCCCCGACCATCAGCCGCCTCCAGATCTCCATCCACAACACCGAAGAGCGGCTAGAGGAATAGACTTAGATCTAATCTCCAAACCCATATCCACCACAATAGCCATATTCCACCACTTATAATAGTAGATCTCTTATTCGATTGGAGAAATTGTAAGACTATTTGCTATCAATCTCATGATTACCACTATAATTTTTCTGATCTTTGATCTCATCTCTATGTGTGAGTAATTCTCCTTGGGCTAAGGGATTCGGCCTACCCATGTAGCTTTTGTGCATGTTATTTATCATAGATGGGATCATGTATTAGTTTGTATGACATGTTGATTATTGTATCCTCTCCTGTCTCAATCTAAGGACTTGTCAGGTACCCAAGACCCCGAGGATTGAGCCAGGTATAAGGAGTATGAGTAATGACTAATCTGCCGGTTGGGAACCCCACTGACAGATGGGGTAGTATGGCTGTATGTGCAGGATTTACTTGGGATTAATGGTGACGTCACTATGCATATCATTAGTTCTCTTTCTTCTATGGATGAGACTAGTAGGTTATTGCTATAAGCGGTTGCCGAGGCAATAGAAATTATGGATGCACTGCCCACATATAATTTATCTTGCTCTAACAAATACATGCATACTTTATTTTTACCTTTTATTCCCATCAGATGTTTTGCACAGCTACAGGTGAAACCGAATGCCCTAGGCCCTCTCTCTCCACCATCGACAACAACAAAAGATGCAAACTCTTGGTCTGGTAAAAACACAAAAGGAATTCTAAAACTCTTGAAGGTCCGTTAAAGTAACTTCACTACGCTTCTGCTTCCCTAGGATTCGATAAACCTAGGTCTACTAGGGAAAAAGAACTATACTACATCCGTAACCCGGATTGAAGGTATCAACCACTTCTGTAGTCTGCTTCCCCTTATGTACCCCCAGAAGGGTGCCAGCATCAAGCTACTGGCACTAACACCGGCACTAGTTCCTGCAACGCTACCTGTTGACCTAAGTAGGAGAAATAATAGATGTAGTAACTTAATTCGCTTGTATACTCTCATCTCTGTCTAGGAGTCACTGTTGTATAAGAAACCATTTTGCTTGTACACATCTCATATGCCTCTCTGACCACTCCTGTAGTCCCCTTACCTACCCCTAGAAGGTAACCAGCATCAAGCTGCTAGAACCAGCACCAGCACCGGCCCTAGTTCCTACTCCGGCACCTATTAACCTAAGGAGAAAGAATGGAGGTAGTAACTTAATTTGCTTGTATACTCATCATATCCTCTGATCACTGTCTTGTGAGTAACTATTGTATAAGAGACCATTTTTATTGTACACATCTCATCTGCCTCTACCATCCCTATATTCAGCTTAGCTACCCCTCAGAAGGAATCTAGCATCAAGCTGCTGGAGTGGCACTGGTTCTGGCTCCTACACCAACTCCTCTACAATTAACTACATTGGGACCATCTCCTGCACCAGCACCAGCCCAAGCACATGAAGCGACACCATCTTCTGCACCAGTACCAGCTACCGCACTAGCCCCAACACAAGCACCGACATAAGCTCCTTCATCACCATGGGCAATGCCTTGTCAGACCATATACTACACATGTGTCACCACAAGGTCGCACCAAATTATGTTTGTGAGTATATGACGGCAGATAAACAACTCTGAATGTTTTTATCAAGGTTCATATGATTCAGTGCATTGCTCTTATTAATTATGTGTTTATCTCTTGCTTTGACTCAGAAATTGCCTGAGAGTGCCACAAAGCAACTCCAGGCCAAACAAAAGGGCACAATAGTCTTCAAGATGTAGAACGAAGGAGTGCAAATCGAGGGAGGCTACGCCATTAACTTTACTGATGGGCACTTGGCAGCTACTTCTAGGTGGATCAAGTTTCAGAAATCAGCCAAACTTACCATTGGAAGAACTGTCAAGGTCGATGTATCTGGCTGCCCTGAATGTCATATGCTATTCATGAAGTTCCTAGCTATATCTAGCTCTTTGGTCTCATCATGCTATTGTAATTAATTATGTGGTTGTCTTATCTCCATTGATCATATATGGGTGGTAAAACTATGATAACTTTTTGCTGGATTGGAGCTATGACTAGTACATACTAGTATGGTATATCTATATCTATATGGCGGTTCCCTATATGGCCAAATATTATGACAATGATTGTGTTCCAGTGATCAAGTGTGTTTGGAGAAAAGGGCAAACTGATCGTCTGACATGGTTTTTAGAGCTGAAACAAGAATTGTCTCTCTCTGTACTGCTATTGAATTTCAGTGTCTGTATTGCTGAATCAATCACTCAAATGCTACTGAATTGGTCAAGTGCTACTGAATATGAACTAGGAATCTGTCGATATTTTTTATGTCTTATTATTCTGTACTGCTTAATCTTTCAAATGCTATTGAATTTGTCAAAAGTTCTATCGTTGCTGCTGGGCTGCTTGCTCTAGAGATTTTTCATGTGTGTCATCGGAACCGTTGGATGTGTTTTGGATACATATGAGCGGGTAAAGATACAACGTGATTTCACGAAGTGAAGTCATTGGATACCAGTCCTGTTTTGGTGCACATGGTGTGTGTCCCTAGTTCTTTAGATATTTTTATATTAGTATTTGTCAAAGGAATTATCGCTTTTTTCTCCCTCAGTGAGGTCTGTGTTTGAATCCAGCGAGCCACAACCCAATGAAATTTGAGAAAGGATCCCATTAACCATAGCCCTTTTTTTTTAATTTGGCCTTTTTGGCATTGCCCTCCACCTCTAAAAAAACTCTGCCCACCCATGTTTTCAAGAAACTAATCCATTATGTGGCATTTTATAAATTGAGGTTCCAGTAGCACTGCCCTTTTATTTTAAGAGAGATAAACATGGACGCACAAAATATTTTTAAGAAGACTAATACATAAGTTATAGGTACTATAAAGCTTTTAATGATAATTTTCATCAGATTTCTTTTGCATAGTCGAAACATATACGGTTAATATTTGTTGAGGTTTTGAGTTCAATTCCTGTGTGCTTGACATATATTTATTTGGGTTTACTTTTTTTATGTAGAAATATTTCTTTAAGGAGAGGCTGACATCACGGACCCACCAGCCTGCATCATCACTCGAGTATAATGGGTGGGTTTGAAAAAAGAAGTTAAGTACTTGTACAGAGAGGCTGGCATCAGGGACCCACAAGCCAGAACTGTTGGGTCCGCAGCATAGAAAACAAAAATTTTCCTACGGTGTGAACTACACGCCAAGATCTATCTACTAGGTACAAAGCCAACGGGTGGACATACATCCATAGAGAACTTACCCTTGAAGACAATGAGCTTTGTTAACGAGTAGGAACTCGTGGTTGATGTAGTCGTACACTTGCCGATCTCAAGATCGTGAGGAAGTCCGAGCGCCGCAAATCAGAAGCGTATCCGCACTCGCACACACGTTCAAGCCACCGGACAACCTCTACCTCCTTGCTCTAGCGATCCAGCGGAAGCAGCAACTCCTTCCAGACGAAATGCCACCGGGAACATGTATCTCGCTAATCCGACACCATGGGGGAATAATTCTAGAGGGGGAGAGAGATCCTTCACAAGGAGGTGTGAGGATGAAGGAGGGAATGGGTGGCCTTTTATAGGAGGAGGGGGGTGCCCCCTCTCTCCATGGCCGGTGCATGGGAGGGTGACCCCTCACCTCCCCCATTCATGTGGTGGTAACTCCTCCACATTAAAATGCCTCTTCACATTCCCTTTTAAAGTCTCCACTTTAAATGCATTAAGTTTCTCCAAATTTAATGCTCTCTCATTTAATAAAAATCTTTTATTAAATTTATTCAGAATTTTTTTAATTACTTTAATTAACAAAGATTCACATATAACCCCTTGCAATATTTCAATATCACATGCAGAACCACTTTCTGCAATTTCACCCGAAACAATTTCCGATTTCTATTAAAACAATTCCTGCGCTTTGCAATTCTTTCGTCTGAAACATATGTGCTCCAAAATGGTGTCCGGTAACTCTTAAGTGTGCCACCCTACGGTTCACGAATAATACAGACATGATCGAGACCCTTCTCCGATAAATAATCAACAGCGGGGCCTGGAGATCCGTACTGACTCCTACACATTCAACGATGACTCCTGTGATCGTGAGAACCTTTAACGCTTTTAACTAAATCCCTTTGTCTCTCGATATATTACATGTCCGAGATTCGATCATCGGTATCTCCATACCTAGTTTGATCTCGTTACCGACATGCACTCTTTTCTCGTTCCCGTGATATAACATTCTAGTGATCACATCACTTTCTTGCAAGCTATCCTAATGTGATATCACCGAGAGGGCCTAGATTATATCTATCCGTCATCTGGATTGACAAATTCCACTCTTGATCCACGAGCCTCAACATAACACCTTCGTAGCACTGAACCCATCTTTATAGTCTCCCTGTTACGGTGTGATGTTTGATGTTATCAAGATACTCTTCCGGTGTTAGCAATTAACATGATCTCATGGTCTAAGGATAGAGATTACTTCGTATGATGTTATAGCAATATAAACACAATGACTTGATCGTAATGCTATACTTTGGATGAATGTTCATCACATCATTCCACCAATGGTGTGACCTTGTTATTAACAACATCCAATGTCCATGATCAGGAAACCTTGATCATCTTGTTAATCAACAAGCTAGTCTATAAGAGAGGCATGACTAGGAACCCTTTTTGTTTATTAAACACACATGTATTGATGTTTCCTATCAATACAATTATAGCATGAAAAATAAACATCTACCATATACAAGGAATACTTAATAACAACTTTATTATTGCCTCTCAGGGCATATTTCCTTCAATCTCCCACTTGCACTAGAGACAATAATCTAGTTCACATAGTGATAAATCTAACACCCATGGAGTTCTGGTGTTGATCATGTTTTGCCCTAGGGAGTACTTTAGTCAACAGATCTGCTACATTCAGGTCCGTGTGCACTTTACAAATCTTTATATCTCCATCCTTGACATGTTCGCGGATGGAGTGAAACCGGCGCTTAATATGCTTGGAATTCTTGTGAGACCTTGGTTCCTTGGCGTTGGCTATGGCTCCATTGTTGTCACAATAGATCACCATCGGGTCCAACGCACTAGGAACCACACCCAGTTCCGTAATGAACTCTTTCATCCAAATCGCTTCCTGCCCGCTTACAAAGCAATATTCCGCCTCCGTTGTTGATCCAGCCACCACGGGTTGTTTGGAGCTCCTCCAACTAATCGCTGCTCAAGAGAAATACGTATCCGGATTGAGACTTAGAGTCATCCGGATCAGTGTCAAAGCTAGCATCGACATAACACTTAGCGACTAGCTCTTCTTCACCTCAGATATACAAAACATATCCTTAGTTCTTCTCAAGTACTTAAGAATATTCTTGACCGCTATCTAGTGTTCCGAACCTGGATCAGATTGGTACCTACTAGTCAAACTAATAGCATGTGCCACATCCGATCTTGTACATAGCATGGCATACATTATAGAGCCTATGGCTGAGGCATAGGGGATCCTATCCATTATCTCTCTTTCTTCCGCCGTAGCCGGACTTTGAGTCTTACTCAATGTCTTGCCTTGCAACATAGGTAAGAACCCCTTCTTACTTCCGCCATATTAAACTTCTTTAATATCTTATCAAGGTATGTACTCTGCGATAGCCCAATTAGGCGTCTTGATCTATCTCTATAGATTTTAATGCCTAATATATATGAAGCTTCACCAAGGTCCTTCATCGAAAATTTGTTGTTTAGATAACTTTTAACACTATTTAAAAGATCTAAATCATTTCCAATAAATAATATGTCATCCACATATAATATCAGAAATGCCACATTGCTCCCACTCACTTTCTTGTAAATACAAGCCTCTCCATAAGTTTGGACAAATCCAAACTCTTTGATCACCTCATCAAAGCGGAGATTCCAACTTCGTGATGCTTGCTTCAGTCCATAGATGGATCGCTGAAGTTTGCACACCTTATTAGCATCCTTAGGATCGACAAAACCCTTAGGTTGTATCATATACAACTCTTCTTCAATCTTACCATTGAGGAACGCAGTTTTGACATCCATCTGCCATATTTCATAATCAAAATATGCAGCGATTGCTAACATAATCCTAACCGACTTAAGCATCGCTACGGGAGAGAATGTCTCATCGTAGTCAACTCCTTGAATTTGTCGAAACCCCTTTGCGACAAGTCGAGCCTTATAGATGGTCACATTACCATCAGCATTAGTTTTTCTTTTGAAAATCCATTTATTATCAACGGCCTTTCGGTCGTGAGGTAAGTCCACCAAGTTCCAAACTTGGTTCTCGTACATGGATTCCATCTCGGATTTCATGGCTTCTAGTCATTTGTTGGAATCCGGGCTCATCATCGCTTCTTCATATGTCGCAGGGTCATCCATTTCATCAATCATGAAATTCATAACAGGATTGCCGTACAGTTTAGGAGCTGCACGTGTCCTGCTTGACCTGCGAGGTTCGGTAGTGTCCTCTTTCGGAGTTTCATGATCAATATCATTAGCTCTCTCTTCATTAGGTGAAGTCAACTCCGAAACAACTTCTGGAGCTGCGCTACTCGCCATTTCATGAAGAGAAGGTTCAATAACCTCTTCGAGTTCTACCTTCTGACTACTCACACCTTTCGCGAGAAACTCCTTCTCAAGAAAGGATCCATTCTTGGCAACAACGACCTTGCCCTCAGATCTATGATAGAAGGTATACCCAATCGTTTCCTTAGGGTATCCTATGAAGACGCATTTTTCCGCTTTGGGTTCGAGTTTATCCGGTTGAAGTTTCTTCACATAAACATCGCATCCCCAAACCTAAGAAATGATAGCTTAGGTTTGTTTCCAAACCATAATTCATATGGTGTCTTTTCAACGGATTTAGATGGTGTCCTATTTAAAGTGAATGCAGCTATTTCCAGTGCATAACCCCAAAATGACAGTGGCAAGTCAGTCAGAGACATCATAGATCGAACCATATCCAATAAGGTACGATTACGACGCTCTGACACACCATTACGTTGTGGTGTTATGACAGGCATGAGTTGTGAAACTATTCCACGGTCTTTCATATGTGTGCTAAACTCGTAACTAAGATACTCTCCTCCACGGTCGGACCGCAGAAATTTGATCTTTTTGTTATGATGATTTTCCACTTCATTCTGAAATTCTTTGAACTTTTCAAAAGTTTCAGACTTGTGTTTCATCAAATAGATATACCCATATCTACTCAAATCATCCGTGAAAGTAACAAAATAACGATATCCACCTCGCGCTGACACACTCATTGGTCCACACACATCAGTATGTATGATTTCCAATAGATCTATCGCCCGTTCCATTGAACCAGAAAACGGCGTTCTTGGCTCACATGTATCAAATGATTCAAAATCAAGTGATTCCAAAAGTCCATCAGAATGGAGTTTCTTCATGCGTTTAACGCCAATATGACCTAGACGGCAGTGCCACATATATGTAGATATATCATTATCAAGTTTAATCCTTTTAGCATCAACATTATGAATATGCGTAATACTACTATCGAGATCCAATAGAAATAAACCATTCAACATAGGTGCATGACCATAAAAGATATTATTCATATAAATCGAACAACCATTGTTTTCAGACTTAAATGAATAACCACTTTGCATCAAACACGATTCGGATACAATGTTCATGCTCAGTGCAGGCACCAAATAACAATTATTTAGGTTTATAACTAATCCCGATGGCATATGGAGAGGCAGCGTTCCGACGGCGATGACATCAACTCTTGATCCATTTCCGACCCGCATCGAGACCTCATCCCTTGCTAGTTGTCGCTTGTTCCGCAGCCCCTGAACCGAGTTACATATATTAGCAACCGATCTCGTATCAAATACCCAGGTGCTACTGCGAGTACTAGTCAAGTACACATCAATAACATGTATATCACATATACCTTTGTTTGCCTTGCCGGACTTCTTGTCCGCCAAATACTTGGGGCAGTTGCGCTTCCAATGGCCAGTCCCCTTGCAATAGTAGCACTCGGTGTTAGACTTAGGGCCAGCTCGGGGTTTCTTTTCAGGCGTGGCAACATACTTGCCACCCTTCTTTCCCTTGTGCTTGCCATTCTTGTCCTTCTTGAAACCGGTGGTCCTATTGATCATCAACACTTGATGTTCTTTCCTAATCTCCACTTCTGCAGTCTTAAGCATTGATAGAAGCTCGAGAAGAGACTTATTCATGCCCTGCATATTATAGTTCATCAAGAAGCTCTTGTAGCTAGGTGGCAGAGATTGGAGAACACAATGTATGCCTAGGTCAATAGGAATCGTTATTCCCAAGGACACAAGCTTATCGGCGTACCCAGACATTTTGAGTACGTGCTCACTAACGGAGCTGTTTTCCTCCATCATGCAGCTAAAGAAATTTTTTGTAGCATTATAACTCTCTACGGCAGCATGGGTATCGAAAATCATTTTCAATTCTCCCATGGTATCAAAGGCATTGCCATTTTCGAAACGCTTTCGAAGTTCTGGCTCTAGCCCATACAGTATGCCGCAATGAACTAAGTTGTGGTCCTCCTGATGAGTTATATAGACATTCTTTTCCTCGTCAGGGGCATCAGGAGCTGGTGGGGGGCCTAGCGGCGCATCTAACACATATTGCTTTTGTGCAGCAGTGAGGAGAATCCTCAAGTTCATAGCCCAGTTGGTGAAGTTGCTACCATTCGCAGCAAGTTTCTCTTTCTCCATGAACACATTGAAATTAAAAGCAGGTGGTGCCATCTACAACAGAATTTGTAAAGTATATTTAGACTAAGTTTATGATAGATTGAGTTCAACTAATCCAAATTACTAATGAACTCCCACTCAAAAACGACATCCCTTGTGTCCTTTTGGTGATTACATGAACCAAATCCACTACACCAAGTCCGATCATCACGTGAGTCGGTGTAGCTTCAAAGGCCAGCATCTATATGGGCATCATATCAACTATATGACTCATGCTTAACCTTTCGGTCCGTGTTCCGAGGCCATGTCTGTACATGCTAGGCTTGTCAAGTAAGAACCTTAGTATTTGCATGTGTAAAACTGTCTTACACCCATTGTATGAAAGCGTAGAGTTGAGAACACCCGATCATCACGTGATGCCTCAAAACACGATCCACAAAATGGTGCATACTTAAGGAAGAACACATTTTATCTTGATATCTAAATGAGGGATCATCTTATAATGCTACCAAACGCGCCAAACTAGCAATATAAGATGCTAACATCTAATGTGTGAAGTGAGGTGATATGGTCTATGCATTTGATCTCTATCATTTGCATCGTGGTATGATCTCTATCATTCCTTTGTGTGTAAGGCCAAGGTCTATGGAACTTACACGTTAAGTGAGTTGTAAGAGTATCTATCATACATCTACTTACAACAATACCATATCAAAACACTAGCCCAGCAACGATCTAAACTAGACGCCTCTAATTTATCAATTGCAAGTTTTACGTGGCTTAGGGCTTTCAGAGATAGAACCTGTCTAACCTACGAACATGAACCACAACGAGGATAACCAAGTTATTAGCAACTCTTTGTAAATCAGATATTGACTATAGTAGGAGAGACAGACACCCGCCAGCCACTTATGCAAAACAAGTTGCATGTCAGTCGTGGAACCGGTCTCATGTACGATGACATGTAAGGTTGGTCCGGGCCGCTTCATCCCACTATGCCACCAATATCCAAAGTACATAGAAGATGCAATAACATGATCATCATCGCCCACATATAAACATATGTGTACTACCCGTGCAAAGCACCTACGCATAGATCAGGCTCTGATACCATTGTTGGGTCCGCAACATAGAAAACAAAAAATTTCCTATGGTGTGAACTACACGCCAAGATCTATCTACTAGGTACAAAGCAAACGGGTGGACATACATCCATAGAGAACTTACCCTCGAAGACAATGAGCTTTGTTAACGAGTAGGAACTCGTGGTTGATGTAGTCATACACTTGCCGATCTCAAGATCGTGAGGAAGTCCGAGCACCGCAAATCAGCAGCGCATCCGCACTCGCACACACGTTCAAGCCACCGGACAACCTCCACCTCCTCGCTCCAGCGATCCAGCAGAAGCAGCAACTCCTTCCAGATGAAATGCCACCGGGAACATGTATCTCGCTAATCCGAGACCATGGGGGAATAATTCTAGAGGGCGAGAGAGATCCTTCACAAGGAGGTGTGAGGATGAAGGAGGGAATGGGTGGCCTTTTATAGGAGGAGGGGGAGTGCCCCCTCTCTCCATGGTCGGTGCATGGGGGTGACCCCTCACCTCCCCCATTCATGTGGTGGTAACTCCTCCACATTAAAATGCCTCTTCACATTCCCTTTTAAAGTCTCCACTTTAAATGCATTAAGTTTCTCCAAATTTAATGCTCTCTCATTTAATAAAACTCTTTTATTAAATTTATTCAGAATTTTGTTAATTACTTTAATTAACAAAGATTCACATATAACCCCTTGCAATATTTCAATATCACATGCAGAACCACTTTCTGCAATTTCACCCGAAACAATTTCCGGTTTCTATTGAAACAATTCCTGCGCTTTGCAATTATTTCGTCTGAAACATATGTGCTCCAAAATGGTGTCCCGTAACTCTTAAGTGTGCCACCCTACGGTTCGCGAATAATGCAGACATGATCGAGACCCTTCTCCGATCAATAATCAGCAATGGACTGGAGATCCAGATCGACTCCTACACATTCCACGATGACTCCTGTGATCGTGAGAACCTTTAACGCTTGTAACTCAATCCCTTTGTCTCTTGATATATTACATGTCCGAGATTTGATCATCGGTATCTCCATACCTAGTTTGATCTTGTTACCGACATGCACTCTTTTCTCGTTCCCGTGATATAACATTCTAGTGATCACATCACTTGCTTGCAAGCTATCCTAATGTGATATCACCGAGAGGGCCCAGAGTATATCTATCCGTCATCTGGATTGACAAATTCCACTCTTGATCCATGAGCCTCAACATAACACCTTCGTAGCACTGAACCCATCTTTATAGTCACCCTATTACGGTGTGACGTTTGATGTTATCAAGATACTCTTCCGGTGTTAGCAATTAACATGATCTCATGGTCTAAGGATAAAGATTACTTTGTATGATGTTAGAGCAATATAAACACAATGACTTGATTGTAATGCTATACTTCGGATGAATGTTCATCACATCATTCCACCAATGGTGTGACCTTGTTATTAACAACATCCAATGTCCATGATCAGGAAACCTTGATCATCTTGTTAATCAACAAGCTAGTCTATAAGAGAGGGATGACTAGGAACCCTTTTTGTTTATTATATACAAGGAATACTTAATAACAAATTTATTATTGCCTCTCAGGGCATATTTCCTTCAAGAACATACCAGGTAAGCTGACATGCACAAGCCAAAACATACCAGGCAGGCTGACATGTGGGCTCCAGCAGCAAGACCACACGCGGCTGCCGCATCGAGCAACATTTCCAAGGTCAAAACAGCAGACACAGCCAAAAAAACTCCATCATAAACACGTTTCATTTACAGAGAGACTGACATGTGGGACCTAGTAGTGAGACCTGATACAGGTGCTACATCAAGCAACATTACCAAGTTCAAAACAGGGAGGCGCGAGCGAGGAAAATGTCCAGCATGCACACATTTCTTCTAATGAGACGGACATGGGGGACTGCTGAGCACAACCTAGAGAAATTTGAGAAAGGAGCCCATGGAGCATAGCCTATGTAGTATAGCCCATGTAGAGCAGCCCATGTAGATAACCAAACTCTTTTTAATTCGGCCTTTTGGGAATATCCCTCCACCTCTCAGAATAAAAAAACTCTGCCTACCCATGTTTGAAACTGCTACATTATGTGGCATTTTATAAATCGAGATGCCTGAGCGTTGCCATTTTATATTTTAAAAGAGATAAACATAGATACACAAAATATTTTTTAGAAGACTGATACATAAGTTGTAGTACTAATACATGTTTAATGATATACCTTCTATAAATATATTTGGTGTAGTGGCAAAGCACTCAGTTTACGTCTATTTTATTTGAAGGTCTTTAGTTCAAATTCTCTGTGCATACATATATACATATATCTTGGTTTACATTTTAATGTCGCATTATGGAGAGGCTGAAATCACGGACCCACCAGCCTGCAACATCCCTCGAGTTTAATGGTCAGGTTTGAAAAAAAAATACTTGTAGAGAGAGGCTGGCATCAGGGACCCACCCGCCAGAACATACAAGGCTGCATCAGGAACCCACAAGCCAGAACATACCAAAGAGGCTGACATGGGGGCCTCAGCAGTAAGACCATACATGGCTTCTGCATCAAGCAATGTTGCCAAGGTTAAAATAACGGATGCGACCAAGAAAAGTCCATCATACGCAGGTTTTATTCATAAAGAGACCGACATGTGGGACCTAGTAGCGTGACCTTATACATGTGCTGCATCGAGCCACGTTGTCAAGTTTGGAATCGGGAGGCGCGAGCGAGTAAAAAAGTCTAGCATGCACATGTTTCTTTTAATGACAGGCTCACATTGGGGACCCATTAGTCTAAAAAACGGCTGATGCATTAGGCAACTCTATCAAGTTCGAAACACGGAGGCACGACAAGGGCAAAAATTCCATCATACGCATGTTTCTTCTAATGAGTGGATGACATGTGGGGCCCAACAGCGTAATTAAACTGTAGATGCAGCGAGCAACACTATCAAGTTTGGAACATGGAGGTGCGACCAAGGGAAACGATTCTATCATACACATGTTTCTTCTAATAAGAGGATGCCATGTGGGACCTAGGAGTTTGATTAAATGGTAGATGCATCGAGCAGCACTATCAAGTTCATAACAGGGTGTGCGAGCAAAAAAATTCCATCATACACACGATTCTTCTAATGCGAGGCTGGCATAGGGGACCTAACAGTGTGACTAAACGGCAGATAGATCGAGCAACATTATCGAGTTGAAATCAGGGAGGCAATAGCCAAGGAAAAAAAATCATCATGCACACATTTCTTCTAATGAGAGGATGACATGTGGGTCCCAGCAGCCTGATTAAACGGCAGATGCATCGAGCAATGCTATCAAGTTCGGAACAGGGTAGCACGAGCAAAGGAAAAAATTCCATCATACACACGATTCTTCTAATGAGAGGCTGACATGTGGGACCTAGCAACCTAACTAAATGGCAAACGCATCGAGCAACGTTATCGAGTTCAAATTAGGGATGCGTGGCCGAAAAATATGGTTCGCTAGAGACACTAACTTTCGATACCCACACGCCTCAAAAGACTTCGGTGAGTCAACATCCGCGAGGAATCGAAAATCTTGCTTCTGCCACATGTCGGCTGAGCTTCCTCTATGTTTTAGCGGTTTCGTTGTAGCAGAAGGCTGCGAAACCAGAAAAAAGTTTTCCATCTGTCATGGTTGAGCCGAGAAATTCATCGTGGAAGACGCGGCTTCTATGATGACTGACGGGCTAAGTCGTTGTGGATGGATACTTTTCTTGTAGTGTATCCATGTATTTGCCGATGTATATTTGCCATATTATTACACACCGGATAGTGTCGCATAAAGTGGGGTGTCATGCCGGTGTAGGTATCCATGGTGCTTACCTAGAAACAAAGCAATTTGCGGTAGCATCACCTGATCGAGGTTGCCAAGGATGGCGATGTTGGAGAGTTAGGAAAGCGAGGACAAGAGGACCCACCATGGAGCACCACAACAACGGACATAAGGTGGCAGCAATGACATGTGGTGTACGTCGATAGTAGGAGCCTCACTATAATAAAATTGGATCAGTTGCAGGACGACAATTAAAAGAAGAGGACACACATGAGGGGAGGTGGTGGAGGAAACTGGCTCGAGATGCCCGCATCACCGGACTACGTCGTCCTAAGGAGAGGGTCATTTTCTTTTGTTTTCTAGGTGGCGGCACCTCGGAGTCACGAGAGCGACCAAGGAAGCTATGTCCTAGCTTAGGTGTAAAATTTAGTCGAGCTTGCAAACAACCCAGTTTCAAAGAATATTTTGTCGTGAACAGCCTCGGTGTGGGTTTTTCTTTTTTATAACAACAAGTATAACTTGTACAACAAGTATAACTTCTACAGCAAGCACACATCAGAGACCAGATCGGTCCTGTCTAATCGGTATCTATACAAACTCTAATACTCCCTCTCGATCTAAACCATCACGAACAAGGTTAAAATTGGAATAAAAATGATGAAGTACATGTTGACACACCAGTTTGGTGAAAACACCTGCTAGTTGATCTCCTGATGATATGAACCGTCCATTTGGGGCTCCCAATACAACCTTTTCACGTACGAAGCGAAAATCAATCTTAATATGCTTCGTGCGGGCGTGAAAAATTGGATTAGCTGACAAATATGTAGCGCCGAGATTGCCACACCACAAAATAGGTGGTTTGGACTGATGAACTCCAAGTTCCTTGAGTATAGACTAGATCTAAATCACTTCAGTTGTACCATTCGCTAGAGCCTCGTATTCTACTTCAGTGCTAGAGCGAGAAACTATGGGTTGCTTGCGTGAACTCCACGATACAAGATTTGTGCCAAGAAAGATTGCGAAACATGAAGGGTTCCGTAGCAGAAAACAAAAAAATTCCTACAATGGAACTCCCTAACGCCCAAGATCTATCTATGTAGTAATGCAGTAACAATCAAAGCGTATATAATACATACCCTTGCAGACCGCGGATAATGTTCCGAGGGGAACGTGGTTGAAGTAGTCGAACTCGTAGCCGACCTCAAGGTCACGATGCTCCTCGCAGGTCACCCCTTGCTCCATCTTCGTCGTGTAGCAGCTCCGACTCACGACATCCAAGGTTCCCCAAGTGTGGCCCCTCGCGGTTTCATACACATACGGTGTATGATGATGACCTCGGGCTCCCCGATCCCACCACGAGTGGAGAAGTAGATCTCCGGCTAGGAATCCCTGCAGCGCAACGGCGTGCTGCAGGTGCACCATCTCTTGCACGAACAGTCCTTTCTTGGGACCGTGCCAATGCATGGAGACAACTATGTAGAGAGAGAGGGAGAAATTATCTAAAGGAGGAAAATGCCTTAGAGAACATCTCAAATTGTGTATTTTTAATCCCATCCATGGGCACCTCCTTATATAGGGTAAGGAAGGTGTGCCCTCCCTCTTAGGTGCCCCATGTGGGACTAAAGGTAAAGGAAAGGGGGTGGGATAAATCCTAGCCAGATGGGTTGTTTTTGCTCAGCCCAACAAGCAAAGGGGTCAAAACCCGGGTGGGTCCTGGCGTGCCCCGTAGCCCAGTGGAGCAGCAGCGAGTAGTCGACCGGGTGGGCCGGCGAGCCCCCCGCGGCCTAGCATGCTACAGCGCCTGCCTGGCCCGGGTGGGCTGCTCACCCCCGGTGGCCCATCAGCTGCGATTCCACCCTGGGTGGGCTTCTAGGCTCTTGCCCGCGAGCGACTGCTGGCACGAGCCGCACCGCGCGGCGCGGTTTACCTGCCACTCACCTTGTAGTCTGCCTATAGAAGATCTCTGCCTAGTGCGGCGACTAATATCCGCCGCCCACGTGGGCCTTAGTTGTTTCCTTTTTCCTATTCTCTGCAGCTTTTCTCCTAGACCAATTCTCTCCGGGGATTTGGCCTAATATGAAAGTTTATTTTATAAATCTTAATTTAAATATTATTTAGAATATAGTAATTCACAATTAACATATAATGAATACATATTTAAATTCCCTTTTATCTGAAACTTTTTTCAGTCCTCTTCCTTCTTTCTTTCTCCAAACAACTTCGGATCTCTCCGCGGAACAATTCCGACTTTCTCTTTCTCTACTCTGATTCTAACTTACAGACTATCTCTAGCTCAGCATACCCTTAAGCATATTTCTCCATGGCTCGGGAATGGCACAGACATGATCTCCAACAATGATCAATAGAGGGACCAGGATGTCTATAATGACCCATGTGCATTCCACGATGATAATGTCGTTTGTACCGTAAAACGTTGAGTCAAATTCCCTTTGTTTCTATGATACGACTTGTCCAAGATTCGATCATTGGTATCACATACCTTGTTCAATCTCGTTACCGACAAGTTCTGTTTTACTTGTTACCGTGATATTATATCCCCGTGGCCTAGTCACATGTTGCAACATTTATGGATGTAATCTCACCAAGCCGGACATATGTATCTTACCCGTCACGTGGGTGAACAAATCCCGCTCTTGACACATAATGCTTCTACATGCCTCTCTGAATAACTGAACACACCTTTATAATTATTGAGTCACCAAGTGATGTTTGATGCTATCTAAGTATTCTCGAATGATAGTGGTTGATATGGTCTCACGGTTTAAGGATACGGAGGCTATGTTTCGAGCTATTAACACGATGAACTCTATGATTTGATCGTGTCGCAATATTTGGGTAATCTCCATCACATCATTCACCAATGATATAACCACGTTGTCAATTGGCATAAATGCCCCATGATCAGGAAACCTTGATCATCGCTTGACCAACGAACTAGTATGAATAGAGGCTACTAGGGACTTGGTTTGTTTCATACCACACATGTACCAATGTTTCCTCTTGATACAGTTATAGCATAATATGAAACTATTACAAACTAACTGAGATATGATAATAAAAACCCATTTATTATTTGCCTCTAGGGTATATCTCCTTCACTCTCCCACTTGCACTAGAGTACAAATAATCTGGCTCACATTTTATTAATCATAAACCATATCACATATGCGTTTATTGATCATGCATGTTCATGGGAAACATCATGTCCATGTTCTGTTTTACCAGATCATTATGTCTTTTGCAAATCATTAATATCTTCCTAGTTTTCACATTCATACCATTATGTTATAATGGGTTGAAGTATTCATTTGTGAAGGGAAACGGGTAGGCTACACTAGCGTAAATCAAAAATTTCTACCACGTAAACCATGAATACTGTTGTCATAGATCACGGGATTACCACTAGACACGTAGTTGCGGAACTCGATGAAGCATGTCGGGGCAGTGTAGATGTTCTACGTCTCCTCCTTGTTCTCGTCCAATGAGCAGCTCCCCTTTGCACGGCTCGTCCAAGTGCTACAGCTGCATCACCTCCGAGGTACCCACACGTCCGGAGTGGAGCGTCACACGGCAGACTGCTAGGTCTGCTCGTGCAACACAGGCGGAAGAGGAGTGGCGACTGGATGGAATGCTCAACCTTATTCAGCTCTCCTCACTCTCTCTTATATAGGCATCCCTGGTGGGCTTCTACATTAGCAGCCCATTAGTACCCCAAGCTTGGTCTAATTCGGATCCTATCCTCATTAGGCTTCCAGCCCATAAAGTGTGTGACCCTATAGGTTCATATACGTATAGACATGACATGAGGATACTTACTCCGTCAATAGTTGGTAGCGGCCTCTAGCAAGACACGCCAACTCCTAAACGCATATAAAGATCATTTGGATGAACCATCACAAGGTTGAGTACATGTCTTTCCCTTTGCCCTATGATATTTTTTCTAGCTCCAAGCTGACCTATCTTTCTCGATACTGTGATTCAGAATCCCTTTACTAGGTTAGCTCTTAATCGTATGTAGCACGTCCATGCATTTCTGGATCCAATCGCTCGAGGGGCCTAGAGATATCTCTCTCAAGTAGAGAGGGGAAAATCTCATCTTGATTGACCAGTGCCTTGTAGCATATATCAGGACAAACCCGAAAGCTACCTTTATAACTACCCAGTTACAGAGTAGTTTTTGATAGCCCCAAAGTAGGTTGATCCACATCTCAAGTACATGCGACAATCTCAGGTCTAAGGACAAAACGTACACGATGTGTAGAGAGAGCTGCAACTATTATTGCCAGTCTCAAGTTGGGTTAGCCCAATCCCATGTTCATAACATGTGTCCACATCATTGGTTTGACATCTCCATGTCTAATACTTGCAAAACATAGTCATCAACCAATCGATGTGCTAGTCTAATATTCATTTGTGTCCTCACATGAACTCTGACTAGGGACAACTATTAGATAACCATACAAGTAAAGAGTTTCACAAAAAATTCACATAATTTCCAATCAATACAAGTTTCCTGATATATGGATATTCAAGGAACATTATAATAACTCATGGATACATATGAAATACAATCATCTCTATGATTGCCTCTAGGGCATATTTCCTTCAGTCTCCCACTTGCACTAGAGTCAATCTAGATAGTACCTAATACCTATTGCTCTTGTGTGTGCTTCATGCGCAGGTTGCGGGAGTGGCTTTGTCAAGGGATCAGCAACATTTAAGTCCGTATGTACTTTGCATAACATGACACTACCATCATCAATGAACTCATGAATCTGATGGTAACACATGCGAATATGTTTGTTCTTCTGGTGTTGTCTAGGTTCCTCGGCTTGTGCAATAGCACCATTCTTGTCACAATAACATCCAAGGGATTGGACGCACCCTGAACCACACCAAGAGCAATCAGGAAATTCCTAATCCAAACATCTTCCTTTGCAGCCTCCGAGGCGGCAATATATTCATCTTCTGTTGAAGAGGAGGCCACTGTATCTTGCTTGGAACTTTTCCAGCTCACAGCACCACCATTGATGATAAACACATAACCTGATTGCGATTTGGAGTCATCTGAGTCATTAAGGTAACTCGCATCTGTGTAACCCTTTACACTGAGTTCATCCTCACCTCCATAAACTAGGAACATATCCTTAGTCCTTCTCAAGTACTTAAGGATATTTTTTTACTGCTGTCTAGTGGCTTTCACCTGGATTAGCCTGGTATCTGCTTGTGACACTTAGAGCATAGGAAACATCTAGGCGAGTACATGTCATTGCATACATGATAGATCCAATAGCCGAAGCATATGGAACCCTACTCATGCGCTCTCGCTCATCAATGGTCGAAGGACACTGAGTCTTGCTAAGTTTAATGCCATGAGACATGGGCAAGAACCCCTTGTTAGCCTCTTCCATGCTAAACCGTTTCAACACTTTGTCAATGTATGTACTCTGGCTTAATCGAATTAGCCTCCTTGATCTATCTCTATAGATCTTGATACCAGAATATATGCCACTTCTCCTTAGTCCTTCATAAAAAAACTATTTTTCAATGAGGTCTTAATAGACTCAAGCATAGGAATTTCATTTCCAATCAGTAATATGTCAACTACATATAAGATTAGAAATACAAGTGATTTCCCACTTTCTTTCTTATACACACAAGGTTCCTGCTCATTTTTGATGAAGCCACACTCCTTTACAACTTCATCAAATCGAATGTTCCAACTCCGAGATGCTTGCTTTAGCCCATAAATAGACTTTTCAAGTTTACATACCTTTCCAGCATTGTTTGGATCGACAAAACCTTCGGGCTACATCATATACACATCCTTAGTAAGGATTCCATTTAAGAAAGCCGTCTTGATGTCCACCTGCCATATCTCATAGTCGAAATATGCAGCAATGGCTAGAATGATCCGTATAGATTTAAGCATCGCTACGGGTGAGAAAGTCTTATTGTAGTCAACTCCTTAAACTTGTTGAAAACCTTTTTGCAACAAGTCGAGATTTATGGATGTGAACATTTCCATCCATATCAATCTTCTTCTTATAGATCCATTTGCACTTGATGGCTTTAAAACCATTAGGCAGGTCAACCAAGTTCCAAACTTGATTTTCTCCCATGGACTCTATCTCAGATCTCAGGGCAATCATCCATTTTTTCAGAGTCTGGGTCCACCATCGCTTCTGCATAGGTCGCAGGCTCATCATTGTCTAACAATAATAATTCCGGCACTTCACGGAGCCTCGCTAACCTTCGTGGTTGTGGTTCTTCTATTGCCACGGGTTCCTCAACTTGTTCTGCTACAATAGCATCACTTGTAGAAGCATCCCCGACTGGATCATCTTGAACTTCTTCAAGTCGCACCGACCTTCCACTCGTTCCCTTTGTGAGAAACTCTTTCTCTAGGAAAACACCGCTACGAGCGACAAACACTTTGCCCTATTCTCGGTTGTAGAAGTAATACCCTAAGGTTTCCCTTGGATATCTGCATTTATATGATTTTGGTGTTAGCTTGTCCGACTGAAGTTGCTTGACAAATGCATCACAAACCCAAATCTTTAGAAAAGACAAACTGGGATTCTTTCTAGTGCACATCTCATATGGTGTCTTAACTACAGATTTAGATGGTACCCTTTTTAGTGTGAAAGCTGTTGTTTCTAGAGCGTAACCCCAAAATGATAATGGTAAATCCAAAAGGCTCATCATCAAACGGACCATGTCCAACAAAGTTCGATTTCACTGTTCGGAGACCCTGTTTCTTTGAGGCGTTCCGGGCGGCGTGAGCTGTGGAACAATTCCGCCACTCTTAAGATGATTCCTAAATTCATGACTCAAATATTCACCTCCATGATTAGATCGCAAGGCCTTTATTTTCTTGCCACGTTGATTCTCTACCTCACTCTAAAACTCTTTGAACTTTTCAAAAGTTTCAGATTTATGCTTCATCAAGTAGACATAGCCATCTCTACTGAAATCATCAGTGGAAGTAATGAAGTAGTGATATCCTCCTCTGGATGTCGTGCTCATTGGTCCACATACATTAGTATGTATGAGTTCCAACAAGTCTATCGCTCTCTCGGGAAAACCCATAAAAGGCGTCTTGGTCATCTTTCCAAGTAAACAAGCTTGACATGTCTCGTATGATTCAAAATCAAACGAAGTTAGAAGACAATCACCATGGAGCTTCTCCATGCGCTTTTCACTTATATGCCCCAAACGACAATGCCATAAATAGGTAGGACTCAAATCATTAGGCCGAAGCCTTTTAGCACTAACATTGTAAACATATGCATCATCAAGATTTAAAATAAATAACCCATTCACAATGGGAGCATCAATCATAAACATAGCATTCTTAGAGATTACACAACCATTGTTTGTACTCGCGAATGAATAACCATCCCTCATCAAACATGAAGGTGATAAAATGTTTCGACCCATACTAGGAATGTAATAACAATTATTTAACTCCATAATAAATCCTGATGGAAGGTGAAGCTGCATGACATCGACAAATAATGCAGCAACCCCTGCTTTATTTTTTATGCAAAAATCCACTTCGCCTTTGTGCACTTCTCTAGTCCTTATTAGCTTCAACATTGAATTGCAAATATGAGAAACCGATCCGGTATCAAATACCCAAGAGTGAACATAAGAATCTACATGAAAAATGTCCACAACATTTACAACAAGTGTACCTGAGTGGGAAGTACTCTTACTTCCACTCTTATTCAAAGAAGCCTGGTAACTTGCTGCAGTTTCTCTTCCAGTGGCCATGTTCATGACAAAGAAACACTCAGTGTCTTCTATAGGTCCAACCTTTTGCTTGGGTGCAGGCTTTGGCTTAGGGATCGTATCCTTAGACTTTCCCTTCTTCTTGTGCCAAGAAGCACCCTTTTTCTTGAAGCTAGGCTTGTTCTGCACAGCCATCACATGGCTATGCCCTGCACACTTCTTAATGTCACATTCTGCTGTTTTTAGCATCCCACATAACTCATTAAGGACCTTCTCCACCCCATCCATATGGTAGTTTGAAATGAAATGACCATAGCAAGGTGGAAGAGACGCCAAATGAAATCAGTAGCCAACTCTTGGCCTAATGGAAAGCCAAGCTTTTCCAAAGTCTGACTATAACCAACCATTTTGATCACAAGGTGGCCTACAACTGCTCCCTCTGCCAGCTTGCATTCCACAAAGGACTTAGCAACATTGTACCTCTCCGTCCTAGCCCGAGTCTGGAACATGTCCTTAATCGCGACGATCATATCGTATGCTTCCTAATCCTCAAACTGCTTTCAAAGATCAGGTTCCATGAATGCAAGCATAAGACAACTAACCTCAAGAGATTCATCACATGCTTTCTTGTAAGCATTCTTAAGGGCAACAGTTGCATTATGAGTAGGTTCATCTGGGATTGGGGTATCCAGAACAGTTTCCTTTTTATCAGCCCTGAGAATAATTCTCAGGTTAGAGACCCAATCTAAATAGTTTGTTCCATTTATTTTATCTTTTTCAATAATCGAATGCAAAGAAAAAGGTGATGAAGTGTTCGGTGCCATTGATCTACAACATAAAAACATGCAAAATACTAAGCCATGTAACCATGAAAGAGTAAAACATATTAAACAATTTAATAGCATATACTCCCACTTAAATCAACATCCCTCTATTGATACTAAGTGATTCAAGATGCACAATTAACAAGTCGGCTAGTGAGATTTAGCATCACTACTAGAAGACAAGGTAAATCGGTAAGCAACTTTTGCTAATCATATCACATATGACTCTTGTTGTTGGATGACATCTCTATGTTAAAACTAGGCGCCCAACCTTTATGCCCCAAGGTCCTTAACTGTTAAGATGACCTTATTAATCTCACCACCCCTTATGCGTGTAGGTATCTGATACAAACCCATCTAGCCAAGGAAAACCATGGCACCCTAATTTCATAGACGCACCAACGATTGTATAGGGCATAGGATGGTGCAAGGTTTGGTTGGGAGATCATGGTTTAACTTAAACTTTGTGAGGGATCGTTCTACTTCTATCATCTAAGCATGCATAGTAGTAAAACATATAACAATAGCATTCACATAGATGTGATACAGTATAACCCATTTTCTCATGGTGATCTCCATTGCCATAGAACTTGTCCACCATGATGATCTCCATCTTCATGCTCTATGCGAGCCATCCTCCAAGTGATGAGTTCTCCAAGAACTAATACAAGCTATTACTCCTGACAACTAGTAATCAAAATTACATGGTATTGGGATCATCACAAGTTGGCACGCAGGCCATTATAATATTTGACAACATATTTGGCTCCAGCAGTGTTGCCCTACTCACGACACGCAGGTCATGAAAAATACATACATGCATCACATACATATTTGGGCCATACTGATCACATACATCCTGCGAAAACAAGTTGCGAATAGAATTGTATTCTACCGGATCATGTGAAATCGCATCACCTAGGAACCTTAACGAGATACAAAAGGTGCTACGACTAAGCGGGTCTAGGGGGTCTCCACCTGCGGGGTTCGAAGGGGCAGCACCCCTCGCGATATCCTTAGAATATATACAATTTTCTTTAAGGATTTTGATCAGCAAATCAAATTCACCATAAACCGACTATTGTTCCGATTCGACCAATTTCCTTTGATCTTAGTACATCGATTCAGATCTAGTTCCCGATTCGATCAATCATATTGATCTTCGCGTGATTCAACTGGATTTATGTGTCACGGTCTACCCTGATGGCGAAAACTGACCGGTAGGGGTAAGTCATTCGACGACCTTAGAATCACGATCACGGAAAGCAAGATCATAGATCAATCCAGAATCACCACCATACAAATGATCACATCATTCATATGAATCTGCACATCACCATATACAAACTTTCTGAACCTATGACTTAACAACATTGTCTCTGATACCACTGAACATAAACGGGTAGGCTACACTAGCATAAATCAAAAATTTCTACCATGTCAACCAGGAATACTATTGTCATAGATCACGGAATTACCACTAGACGTGCAATTGCGGAACTCGATGAAGCATGTCAAGACAGTCTATATGTTCTACGTCTCCTCCTTGTTCTTGTCCCACGAGCGTCTCCCCTTTGCGCAGCTTGTCCAAGTGCTACAGCTGCAACACCTCTGAGGTATCCACATGTCTGGAGTGGAGCATCACACGACAGACTGCTAGGTCTACTCATGCAACACAAGCGGAAGAGGGGTGGCAGCTGGGTGGAATGCTCAACCCTATTCAGCTCGCCTCACTCTCTCTTATATAGGTATCCCTGGTAGGCTTCTACATTAGCAGCCCATTAGTATCCCAAGCCTGGTCTAATTCAGATCCTATCCTCATTAGGCTTCCATCCCCTAAAGTGTGTGACCCTATAGGTTCATATACGTATAGACATGACACGAGTACACTTACTCCATCAATAGTTGGTAGTGTCCTCTAGCAAGACGTGCTAACTCCTAAACACATATAAAGATCATTCAGACAAACCATCACAAGGTTGAGTACATGTCTTTCTCTTTACCCTACGATATTTGGTCTAGCTCCAAGCTGACCTCTCTTTTAGGATACTATGATTCGGAATCCCTTTACTAGGTTAACTCTTAACCGTATGTATCACGGGCATGCATTTCTGGATCCGATCACTCGAGGGGCCTAGAGGTATCTCTCTCAAGTAGAGAGGGGAAAATCCCATCTTGATTGACCAATGCCTTGTGGCATGTATCAGGACAAACCCGAAACCTACCTTTATAACTACCAGTTATAGAGTAGTGTTTGATAGCCCCAAAGTAGGTCGATCCACATCTGAAGTACATGCGACAATCTCAGGTCTAAGGACAAAACGTACACAATGTGTAGAGAGAGCTGCAAGTATTATTGCCAGTCTCAAGTTGGGTCAGTCCAACTCCATGTTTATAACATGTGTCCACATCATTGGTTTGACATCTCCATGTCTATGACTTGCGAAACATAGTCATCAACCAATCGATGTGCTAGTCTAATATTCACTTGTGTCCTCACATGAACTCTGACTAGGGACAACTATTAGATAACCATACCAGTAAAGAGTTTCACAAACAATTCACATAATTTCCAATCAATACAAGTTGCCTGATATATGGATATTCAAGGAACATTATAATAACTCATGGATACATATGAAATACAATCATCTCTATGATTGCCTCTAGGGCATATTTCCTTCAGTTTGGTGATAAAGTGACATTTTGTTTCTAGTGTTTACAATGACGGTCGCTTTCACTGTTTTCACGTAAACTTTGAAACACACTTAGCACTCCTTTGTGTGTATATATAGCAGTTATGGAAAGAGAGTGAGGTCGGGTTCCAAGAGCCAGCAGTGACGTTAGATCAGCCAAAACATGCTTTCTCATGGGCACTGTGCCCTGGGAAACACCCTCTGCGTAAAGATGAAATAGTATCGCCATAACAATATACATCACGTTAGATGGTGCCCTTATACTTCTTTATCTATGTAGATCCTAGTGCATGAAATGTAACTATGCGCCTTACTTTGCTTCTTGCTATTTAAGGACAAACTTAATTCTGGTTCAGTGATTAACTCAGGAATCACGTCAAGACATGTTCTTATAATTAAGATATTGTCCTTCCAACCAGAACCTTGGGTCACATTACGTTGAGTATACAATATGGTTGTATGGAAGAACCTATGACTGAGGCATAGGAGATGCAACACACCTCTTTCTTTCTTTTAACCATAGTTGTAATCTAAGACTAACTCAATGCTTCATACAAGTAAGAACTTCTTTCTTACCTTGTTCCATTCTGAATTACTTCAGAATCTTGTTCAGGATATTCTGAACATCTTCAGAATCAAGTCCAGGAAGCATTCGACATTCAATGTTTATTAAACTCACCAATCTATCTCGATAGATTTTATTGTTTAATAACTTGTTTAACCTCATCCATATTTACTAACTTAAATGTTATCAACACCAATAACATCATTCATATATGTTGTCCACATATCTCAGAAATGATGTCATGCTCCTACTCAAATATGGCATCCATATATGAGATCCAGGGATTTCACTTAGCTCCCACTCAAAATATGTCAGCTACATATTATGATTTAGCCAAGATACTTGGCTCCCACTCAAATGCAGGTCCTCTCGATAATCTTGGACATTCTAAAATTCTTTGATCACCATCAAATCAAGAATTCCAGTTACAAGACTCCAATATCCATATATTGCTGGTGTAAATCTAATAGACTCAAGCATCACTACAATTGTAGTCAACTCCTTGAATTTGTCCATACTTTGTGACAAATCAAGCTTTATGTCATTCATTAAGTTTAATTTCCTTCTTATGATTTTGAAGTCATTCAGAAACATCAAATAAACATGTTTACTTAATTAGTTCAAGTAACATGTTACTTTCCAATCTTAAATGTAACTTAATATAGGATATTATGGCTCCTAGTCATTTCTCGCACTTAGGTCTATCACGCTTCATTATAGTTTGTAGGTATGTCTTGTTCAAAACATGACAAGTGGATCAATGATATAATTGCACAAACTTGCAGAATATATATATACAGTTGAATCCTACTTTCTTTAGTAAAAGTATTCGCTAAAACTTCATGATCATTATCATTAGTTTCTCCTCTATATGTACAGTTCGGTTTCACAAAACAAATTCTGTTTTGCCACTCAACAATCCGGAAGAAAGGTCAAATACCTTATTTCTACAAAGACTTGCTTATTAACCATGATTTCAAAATATCGAAATCTCCAGAAACTCAAACGTGCCATAACTCTTATGGTGCTGTTACCACGAATCTTTAGATGTTCCTTTGTATTTCAACCGTGTGTTTGCTCATTTCGATCTCTAACTCTAAACAACAACTATAACCATGATAAGAGATATTATTATACTATATGTATCTAATACATAATGATTATGATATTCAGACGTTTCAATACAGTTTGAATTTGTCCAATTGTCATAATTTGTGAAACATCTTTCACAAGTCCCTTTTATGCTAAACTTAACTTGAATACCTTAGTTATATCGATCAAATCAAAGCGACCTTGTATTCTTGTTAATTTCAATATCCTCTTCATTTTTAAATTGTTTGAACAATTCAAAATAGTTTCAAACTTATGTTTCATTAAGTGAATACTCATATTCACTTAAATCCAAAAGGAATAATGATTTCAACTATCTTGTTGAAAATATGATACATCACTATGTATAAAATTCAACATTTCTTCGCATATCACCATTTTACCAGAACACAGAGTTTTAGTCATTCTGCCCAACGAGGCATTGTTTTGCAAAGTCTCTAGATTAAGTATCTAAGACCCTGATCTTCATTTAAAATGAAGAACATGCAATAACCAAAATGACTTAAACTATAGTGTCATGTCATTATTAAACTTTGGATATCTTTTAGCATTCTAATCCTTTATAAATGCTTAAACTATTATCATTAACATAGTGATGAGAATAACTCATTTATAATCATAATGTGACCATAACAGTATTATTCATAAGAATAGTACAACGGGATTGTAACTTATTTATATGAATAATCATCTCGCTAAAAGCAAGACACACAAACAAGGATTACAAAATTATATTAAAGTTCACTAATCCAAATGATAAACTTTGAGGGAAGGGGGTGATGTCGGCCATCGACTATTTTTCTTGCCGTCATTTAGCCACACTGCCTCACTTCCAGCAATTCTAAGGAAGACCATCATGTTTTCACAAAACGGGACAAGTATCCAATACTTTGTAAACTGCAACGAGTTTTTGCAAGAATTACATTTATAGCTTTGCATATCTGACATATACCCTTTTCATCCATGACCTCCATTGCAATCATTTTGGAGTCATCAGACTATCTCCTAATGGTTATTGTATCAAGAAGAGAAGATCATCTAATTATGAGGATATCCCTCAAACGTGGGTATTAATCTATAAAGTTGGACCCTTTTGCTAAGTTCCATATCAAGCAAGAGATTTCCCATGGTCACAAAGGAGCTCAATGGGATAGGCCATGATCTACTAAGATATTTGCAAATAGACATCTAGACTAAGTTCATAATATGAGTTCAATTTATAATTGATCTCCCACTAAAATTGTCACCCCCTGGATGATTTTAGCGATCACACGATCCCAATCCACTACACCACCCCCGATCGTCACTACCGGCAATGTAGTTTCAAAGGTAGTCATCTTTCGATCTCTTGTGTTCCGAGGCTATGTCTACACATGCTAGGCTCGCAAATTAACCTTAGTGTATTTGCGTGGCACATACATGGCTTGTTACCCACTCCGTATGCGAACGTAGATATTTCTAGCCCATGATCGTCACAGCCGGCTTCATAACGACAAACTCTCTTAGTGTTTGCACACATAAGGGAGAACACTATCATTGGAATTATTAGAGATTATCTTATTTGCTACCGTTGAGTATCTGATACTAGCATATAATAAGATGTAAAAACAGGTATCAACAACACATGTATATTTTGTGATATGATATGGTCCTTCTCCTTGCGCCTTGATCTCCATCGAGCACTCTGGCATGATCTCCATATTGTCACCGGTTTGACGCCAAGTCCACGACGCTACCAGCAGGTGGTCATACATCTGAACGATGACTATTACTATACTACTTAGTAACATAAAAGTAAACTACTTTCCCTTCGTAACGACCAATACCATATCATAACACAAGCCCTCCTGCAAAACAAAGTTAGACGCCTCTACATTATCTTTTGCAAGTTTTAGGGTGGTTGCACTACTAGGAAAAACGTTATCAGTGGCGCACCAAAACAACTTTCTGTGGCGCATCTAGCAGTCGCCACTAAATCGTCGCCACTAAAATTATATTTCTATGGCGCATATGCATATGCGCCACAGAATTCTCCAAATTCTGTGGCGCATGTCCTAGATTCTGTGGCGCATATAGCTATATGCGCCACAAAATTCTATGGTACATTCTGTGGCGCATATAGCTAGCTGCGCCACCGAATCCTTTTTTCATAATTTTGAAATTTTCAGAATCTGGTACAAATATAGTATATAACAGGTATATTACAGGAAATACACAAAAATTAACAGAAATTCACAAAAAAGCTGCACACAGAAGTACAAATGTTCCAGTTCACATATAATACATCAACAAGCACGAATGTTCACAAGTGTTCATCAATCACATCACTTAGAACCGAATAAGTGTACAAGTATATTTCACAAGTGTTCATCTCACTCACATAACTTACAATCACAAGCAATGTTGTCACCGCCTATACCTTAGGACAGAATGTAGTACACCATCAGAATCATGATGCCGTGAGGAGGAGCGCACCAAGATCTTCGTCCGTTCTTCTTCCACATGTGTCTCCTCCACTTGGCCACCGCCTCCTCTAGTTATGTATACCTTGTAGTTGTTGCGCTGAACTTGTCCATTTGTTGGTGGCAGTCCACCCACCTCAGACATCTGAACCCGACCCTTGTACACAACGTACGTCGGCATCTCTATTGACAAGGCATATTAGTACATCATGCAAATATATATGTTGACAAATATTAGAGCATGGCATTCATAAACTTAAAACAATGTGTCGATGACAATGAAAGAAACACGACAACATGTCCGACACAATAACAACGACGGTTTCAAGCTAGGTGTTAAGTTTTTCGACACACACTACATGTCCACCGACACACGCCTCTTGGTCAAGCATCCTTCTTCTTGCAGGGCGCCGAACGGCTTGTACATGTCTTTCGTCATCCACGCCCGAAGTCACCTCGCGCCTTTGAGGCGGCTTCGATCTCCCTCTTGGTGAACGACCTGGGCTGGTGTAAGAGCCCACCATGTGTGTTGACCTGTTCCATGATGATATGTGACAGCTTCACATGCGTATCATGGAAGTCTTCCCTGAGATCGGGGTCACTGATCCCATGCAACTTTTGGGCCCATCCTTGGAGAGAAGATGGCAGCGTTAGCATCTCGCAATCCCGGAAAAACTCTTTGAGGTGATGGCAAACGTAGAAGGCCTCCTTCACACTGTCAGACGGCTGCTTAACACA
Organism: Avena insularis; assembly: GCA_023614405.1. Lineage (NCBI taxonomy): Eukaryota > Viridiplantae > Streptophyta > Magnoliopsida > Poales > Poaceae > Avena > Avena insularis. The sequence goes on along the minus strand of CM042692.1, from coordinate 71,872,193 downwards.
GGGGAACTCAAACACATGCTTGAACTTGTGTCAGCCATCGTCCCTGTAAGCCTCCCCCTTATAGTTGAAGGGGCCTCCCTGATTGGCATAGCCCTCGATAGCATCATCCAGAATGCTCCTTACTCTGGCATAGTTCTTCCTCCTCGCACTCCCCGAGTCGAAATAGGTGGCAAGAGAATACCTCGTGGAGAGGACGATGAGCGGCAAAGATTTATCTCTCAAGAACACACAATGTGGAACGGGATGTTGGAAAAGAGCAATGGAAAGAAATACTTATGTGTTACGACGGCGGTAGGAGGATGTGTACACTTACTCGGGAAAGAAAGGCACAAGGATGTTGTCCTTCCTCTTGTTGTCCATCAATAGCTTCTAAAGGTAGGACTTTGCCCGGGCCCAGGTCCTTGTTCCTTCTTCCAGCTGACTATCCCGCATGTAGTAGGGATCTGCTATCGCGACGAACGGGGTGTCCTCTCTCTTAAACTTCATCGCCAGATTGAGCGCGAATAAGCAGACCAAGTTATAGTCCAGCCGTCTCGAGTGGAACAGCTTGAAGATGTCCTCGTAGGCTATGAAGAACACATCCGCAGGGGCATCGGTGATGAAGCCCACGTCCTCCGGCACCTTGGCGGTGAACACCGGGTAACTCAGGTCCTTGTCCTTGAGAAGGAGGCCCTCTAGTGTCAGGACACCTTCATGCAAACTCATCATAGCTCCCGAAGCCAGGCGGCGCAGTTTCGGAGGCAGTATGGCTTGACCAGCTTCGTGCACTCTGGTCAAGCCATCCTCGCGGGGTGGTACAACGTCATCCCGGTAACGGATCGGAGCGGGCTGGCTCGCAGCCTTGTCCTTGTTCCTGTTCGGCCTCTTCCTCACCCTCTTCCTCTTTGCATCAGCAGCCTCCACTGGTGATGCTAACCCGTCACCGGCCGTCCTACGGAGTGTGTCAGGGCTGAAAATGATTCCGGCCGATGGAGGTTGTGTCTCGGCGGCCGGAGGTGTCTCCTGACAAAACCCATGGAAGACCAGGCGCTTCTTGGGATGGCTAGCTTGATCGCGGAATGATGGCTCTTCAACGAGAGGAGGCATGAACGGTCCTTTGCTGGCGCCGGTGTTGACGAAGGCATTGACGTCGACCGGTGCATCATCATCATCATCCACCTCGATGTTGGCATCGAAGGCCACCATGTCCATGTCATCTTGGGGTGGTGACGATGGCTGTTGCAGTGCCACGGCCTTGCCTTTAGGCGGGGGCGATGGCGGTCGAGGAGCAACCACGCCCTTGGCTGCTTGTGGCGCTGGTGCACAAGCTCCCAAGAGTCTCTGGTGACGGCTTGTGGTGGCGGCGACGATGACCCGTGCAGCAGGAGGCTTCGTCCTTGGCGGTCGGACGACCGAAGTGGCACCGGTGGAGCGAGACCCAATACGAATCTGGGTCTTTGGCAAAATCATGGGATAGCCATGGCAACCTTCCAGGGTCAGGTGCTCGTCGTCTCCCAGAGGTTGCATGGGAGGGTCCATGTCTTCGCACCCCCCAACACCCGACCCAACTCTACGCGCATCACGGCATCGTCCATGGGCTTGCAGTGCATCGTGCGGTTCGCCGGTTGTATTAGCTTGCCCGTGGCAACATCCTTCAACTCGCCGCCGGGCACCTTGTGCAGGAGCACGCACGGAGTGTCCTGAGGCATACAGATATGCATCATGAGATGGCAGCCAATCAAAGGCATTAAGTAGAGCACGCTAACTAACTACTTATTTTACCTTCGTGAGGGCGCCGAGCTCGGCTAATGTTGAGACACAGGCGGTCGGTGGCTGATCCTTCTTCTTCTCCGCCTCGGGTGCATTAGGAAGCACCGCCATCGCCGGCTGCTGCGCCTTGGTAGTCTCGGCAGGAGGGGGCAGCTCTGGTGCATCCAACTCCATCGGCTGCACCGCGGGGATGGAGGGCAGCGGGGTAACCATGTCTAGCGACACTTGGTGGCTCGAGGTGCTGCCGCCGGCGCTGGGCACTTGTATCAGCCCCACCTGACCATCCGCATTCCATTTTGCTATCCCCTCCATCAGCCGAGGGGGTAGCATCTCGAGGATCTTCTGCTGCACTATCGTGTTCACCTCGTCCTGGTCCACCTTACTGGCGTCTAGATGCGCGATCTTCCGCTTCAGCTCTTCCTTCTCGGCTTGATCCTGAGCCACCGACTGGGTCCGCCTCTCCTTTCTCTTCTTGGCTACCTCGCTATAGTACTTGCGAAACTTTGTGCTCGTACCAAAGCCAGAGATACGACCAAATGACGTGGGCGGCTCGGACTGTGGCCTCCCCTTGAAGGCGTTGGTCGCCCTGTTGAAAATCGTGTCCCATGGCTCCGTCGAGCCCTGGGACGACGAGTCCGGTGTCTCGCGTGTAGCCTTGATTTCAGCGTCCTGTAGATAAGGAAAGGTGAACCCATTTAGGAACTTGCCTTCATTATTCAAAATGAAATCAAATGGACCGCGGGTAAATTCCTTACCAGCTTACTCTCAAACTTCCTCACATCGTCATCATCGGTGACGAATTCCTTGGAATCCTTGTCCAGATAGTAGCGGGCCCGGACAAAGTTCTGGGTCTGCTCATCCGTGATTTTTAAAAACGGGTTTTCTTTCCCGAGACGCTCAACCTCGGCGTCCTCCCTTGCCCATATGGCCTTCTTTCCCTCAGAATCCGCCCACATCGGTGGTTACCTATGTTCTGTTCCCGCATTTCTCGACCCCACTCCGTCCATGCCTTCGCTTCGTCAGTCTCCATCTCCGCCGTGAATATCTTGAACTCGTCTTCGTCGATCATGGGCTCACCCTTCTTGATCTTCTCCCAACTTTCCTTTTTCGCGATCTTGTTCTTCACCCGGGTTCTCCAGCTGCTCAAGGCATTGGCCATCTTCGTGATGGCTAACCTGTTCACCTTATTGGATTTTTCCAGTTTGTCGGTGTATGGTGCTAGGAACTTGTACCGTCGGTGAAGCTTCTTCAGGCATTTTGCCACCAACCTCTCATTCGCTTCACTTCTCAGGTGCTTCGTGTTGATCGACATGCTTTCCCGGATGATGCACCCTAGTTGCATGCCGTACCCAGCGGCAACATCCGGAGGCTCCAACGGAAGGCCACTTTCCGAGACCAGAGTGATCTCATCTGTGGTGTCAGTGAGCTTTTGCGGCTTCCGATCCTTCCTCGGCTTCTTATTCTTCTTAACAGACGGGTTGCTGCTACCGCCATCCGCAGGCGTCCTCGCCATCGGTCAGGCGGCCTCCGCCATCTGGTCGCGGCCTCCACCATCGGAGGTGGTCGATCCTCCTCCTCGACTTCATCTATCCGTAGTCCTCGCCCCTCTTGCTCATCATCCCCATCGTGGCCCGCAGAGCTACCACGCCCTCATGCCGAGACTCACGCCAGGCCACCGCCGCCCCTGTAGTGAGGTTCGCGCCTCGCTTGGTCTTCACGCCATTGCGTTTTAGAAGTGCCGCCCCATCGGCGCCGACATGTTTGCACACTTCTAAACAAATTAAAATAAGGAAGTTAGTATTAATTATTGTTGACAATATTTAAAATGAGCTGTCCATTTCTCTCAAGTGTCAATTATTTAGTTGGCGAGAATGGTCATATGTCAAAAAATTACTAAGTGTCGACCGAAAAATTCGGCATGACCTTCGCTAATTTTTTGACATATGAGCCCCATTTCTCGACCGAAATGGATTGAAATCAACATTTTAGGAGAAATGGGCAGCTCGGGTGATTTCCCTGCAAACATTTCACATACAAAAATGCACAAATTGTGCTCCACAGCCACATATGGTGCTCCAACACCATATAATCCAACAGGTACAGATTTCGCCATCGATATATACACAATGTAATTTTTTGGTTTTCATTTTTTGTGACCCTGCACACCCATGCTTATGACAGATGATCCGTTAAGCACTGTGATACCACCGACATGAGCTAATTTTATTTACCATCCTCGCCAGAACACGGTTTCCTTATCTCTATAACCAGCAGCTATGGCAAGTTCAATACTATAAACTCAACTAGCAATATATCTTCCAGCTTTACCACCACCATGCCCCATGCATCCTTGCTAAATACAGCAGGGTACATCTGAACTTTACGTGTGTTTTTTTGAAAATTTTGAAACCAGTATTACTAATGCATTGTTGGAAAAACTCATTATAACATGATAAACTTCCTTAATTAACTAGTCAACAAGATTATCATCCATGCATGAAACGACATGTTGATCGAATTCTCGAGATATGTAAGTCCTCCAGCTCCACTGCATTACTGTTGTACATATAAACAAGAGTAGGGCCCATAGTGGCGTTATCGGGTCCCGCGCAAGTTGCAGAAAAAGGAAGACCCTATCTCATGATCTATATACCAAGGCTGAAATTCTTAGGTAGTGTCTTAGCACTATTAGAGGTTTCATTCCTGCAGGTTGCTAAGGAGGAAACAATATTGACTACCCAATAGGTCGAGCCATAAAAACCAGGGATGCCAAACTTGGCCAATGGGATACCCTCATCATTCCCTATTACATATTAGTGGCACTTCTGGTTCATTTTATCACAACTTTGGTAGCAAACAGGATCACCATCTCAGCCATTTGCAGAATATCTAAAGGCTGGTATCAGGAGGGGATAAGAGGTGAATGGACCATCACTACTGATCAACATATATATAGGAGTTATTAAAAGTAACATTTAGCGCCATCGCTTTCACCTGCACCCAAAAGACACACATAGCTAGACAAGTGCTATCAGCTATTGTTTAGCTCCAAATATGCAGAAAAGACAAGCGTGCACCCAGATATGGTAATTAATAGCTGTAATTAAAAAAGCAACCGTGATGAATAACTACAGTAGTTGTAGAGTAAGCTTACAACTAGTACTATCTTTTACTCCACACTTTGTAAAATTTTGGGACTTAGTACATGACCTAGTAGTATCTGAAACTGTCCGTATTTAGTTAGAACTACAATAGTATCGATCACCAAAATTAAAAGGTATATTAATTAATTCAGTAACTATAGCTTGGGTTTTCCTAGTCTCGCCCATCTGTGTCAACAGAACCAATAATAAGCTAGGGTATTATACATACTTGTTCAACAATAGTAAACAATGGCAATTGGCAAGTTGTTACCTGCCCTGTCCCGGCATTGATTTGACACCAGGAAATTCAAAACCTGGTCCAAATTTCACCTAACGTTTAAGGATAATAAGAGTTTTCACAAACAAGAATAATCACCCAAAAAAAGAGGCAACATCTTACAAATGAGTAGCAGTACACTAGTACAACACTTGTACTAGCTTGTTCATTTTTGACAGAATGAAGCTAGTGATGGATCTCAATGACTAAAAGGCAAGGAAGGGGGAGAGGGGGTCACCTGCGGGGTGGTGGTGGCGGTGGTCCTGGACGCTGGAGCGGGCCTCCTCCTCCTGGTGTTCTGCGGGGTGGTGGTGGCGGTGGTCCTGGACGCCGGAGCGGGCCTCCTCCTCCTGGTGCTCTGCAAGGTGGTGGTGGCGGTGGTCCTGGATGCTGGAGCGGGCCTCCTCCTCCTGGTGCTCTGCGAGGCCACGGCGAGGCCACGACAATGCAAGGCGGGTGGTGGTGGCGGTGGTCCTGGACGCTGGAGCGGGCCTCCTCCTCCTGGTGCTCTGCGAGGCCACGACGAGGCAAGGCGGGTGCGGCACGGTGGCACGGCGGGGCAAGCGCGCAGTGTGGCGGAACGGCGGAACGGTGGTGCGGTGCAGCGAGGCGATATGGGGAAATCTGAGGCGTGCTAGGGTTCTGGGCGGCGCGGCGCAGCGAGGCGATATTATTTCTAAGTCACAGAATTCTGTGGTGCATCTGTTTAGATATGCGCCACAGAATTTTTGGGGATAGTACAAAACGCGCGTTGCGCTGTTGTTTGATAGAAAACGAAGCTTACCACATTGGTTGCTCCTCTCTGTTCTAAACCTGGGGGGCCAGGTTTGATTCCTAGCACAGCCACATTTTTTTTTGACTTTTTAAAAAATATTTTAAGGATGGTAATAATATATTAAAAGCAAGAACTAATATATTTGCCTATTAAAAATATTTTATGGATGGTAATAATATATTAAAAGCAAGAACTAATATATTTGCCTATTAAAAACAAGAATTAATATATTTGCCTCAATATTATCCGCATACATTAGTTTGTCAAAGTAATACATATATGCAAGCGTGCGAGCACACATGTGCATTAATTAGTACAAAAAAGGCGTCAAAAACCGCTAAGTCGGCTCCGAGGTAGCTAGTGTCTCTTCACAACAACTTTCTTGCCCTTCTTCTTCGCGGTAGAATACTTTAGGCCGGACACCTTGAGATTTCTTCTCGTGTACGGGCAACCTTTAGCTGGTAGGGTGGTCTTCCTTCTTACTTTAGCATAAGTAGTTGGCTTGTCGAAGTACTTGTCGAATTCCTCTTCGATCTTGGGATCGCTATTCTTGTCGATGTCTTGCTTGTTGGCGGGTCCTTCCATTCCGATGATGCTCCTCTTGCCCCTCCTCACGACAACACGGCTTGGCTTTGTCGGGTCGGTAATGAAGAAGCATTAGTCAACTTGGCTAGCAAGCACCCGTGGCTCATTTTTCGTGGAGGCGTTCTTCGATTTGGCATCGGGTATAACCATGGTGGTGAAAAACCGGCCATCTTTTTCGACACTCTTGGCCCATATGACACGAAACATCGGCACCGTCACTCCTAGTAGTCGAGTTCCCATATCTCCTCAATCCTTTCGTAGAATCTTTCCTTGACATTAGTCTCGTCATCAGCGTATGATAGCATAGTTACTCCTGAGTTTTGGTATTCGCTATTCTTGTCCTTCTCCTCGGTGTAGAATCTGTAGCCGTTGATGTCGTACGTCTGATAGGTCCTAACGTTGCACCCGGGCCCCTGTGAGAGTGAGAATATGAGTTTTTGATCTTCAGTATAAGGCGTCGCCATGGGACTTTCCAGTAGCCTTTTCTTGAACCACCCCGTGAAGCTAGCGTTGTGCTCTCTGGTTACGTCTCCCTTCTTCCTCGGCTTGCCCATGTTGGTGAGCTTTTTCTCGATTAAGGTTTTGTGCTCATCCACCCAGGGTAATTAATCAGTATGTGTTGTAGGGCGACTCGGTTTGCCCTATCAAAGTCGGCGTGTTCGAGTTCGATGCTGACGTGGAGTGCGCGGTAGCCCTCGCGGTGACCAAATCCAGCGAGCCTCCCGAGGTGCTTCCTGGTGGGAAGAACGACATCCTGGTTCTTGGTGCTTAGGTAGTTCTGGCAGAAGGAGATGCACTCGTAGGTCAGAAAGCCCTTGGCTATGCTTCCATCTGGACGGGACCTATTGCGAATGAATCCTTTGATGACACCGTTTAGCATTTCGAACGACGTCATGTTGTTCAGGAACGCCGGCCCGAGATGGATGATGTCATCCACGACATGGACAAGAAGATGCACCATGGTATCAAAGAACGCGGGAGGGAAGTAAATCTCGAGCTCACATAGTATCTCGATGATCTCTTCATGTAGCTTGCCAAGCTGCTGCACGCCGATAGACTTCCTAGATATGACATCGAAGAAGTTGCAGAGGCCAAATAGCGTCTCACGGACGTGATCGTCCATTATCCCTTGGATCGCAACAAGGAGTATCTGCGTCATCAGCACGTGACAGTCGTGAGACTTCATCCCACTAAACCTCTTCTTCGCTACGTCTAGATATCTGCTTATCTTCCCAGAGTAGCCGTGCGGAACCTTGACTCCTAGGAGGCAACGGAAAAACCTCTCGAGCTCCTCCTCACTTAGAGTGAAGGATGCAGCTTTAAGCATCACCTCATTCTTCTTAGCCCTTTTTCGGCGACCCTGGGTCCCTTCCGTTTGTTCATCGTCATCATCGGCATCGTAACTATTGGGGTACTGAAGTTCCTTCCTAATGCCAAGCAATTTTAGGTCGCTTCTTTCTTCCGGCCCATCCTTGGTCCTATCTAGCATGTTCATCAGAGTGCCGAGCAGGCTCTCGGTAACGTTCTTCGTGATGTGCATCATATCGAGGCTATGGGGCGTGTGGAGGACATTCCAGTAAGGAAGGTCCCAGAAAACGGACCTCGCCTTCCATACTCCATGCAGCGGTGATGGCTGTTCCCTCGGCCACTTTTTTCCTGGCGTAGGGCACTCTTCCCAATTGTCCAGAAGCTCCTTGATTTCTTCGCCACTTAACGGTCGACGTGGGGCATTTTCGATCTCGTCTTTGCCATTGAACAGGTCTCCGCGTTTTCTCCACGGGTGATCCTTGCAGAGCCACATTCGAGTCCTTTGGAACACGGTTTTCAAAGACCCAGGATCCCTCGGCAGCTGCAGATGCGGGGTCTTATCCATGCACCTGACACATGCACAAAATCCGTGGTTCACCTGACACGCTACATATCCGTAACCAGGATAGTCCTGCACCGTCGTGAGCAACGCAGCTCTTAGGTTGAAATGATCTCAGTGTAGTCATCCCACGTACGTGTTGGCGTCTCCCACAACGTCGCTAACTCCTCTTTCAGGAGCCCGAGATACAGATGCATGTTGACACCCGGTTGTTTTGGCCCCTGGATAAGGATACTCATGTGTACATACCGCTGCTTCGTGCACAACCAGGGTGGGAGGTTGTACGGCCATACAATCACGGGCCAGGTGCTATGCGTGCTACTCTGGTTGCCAAAGGGATTGAGTCCGTCGGTGCTCATGCCCAGCCTAACGTTCCTTGGATCGAGCTCGAACTCATCTTGGAATTCGACGTCCAGCGCATTCCACTGGCTAGCGTCCGTGGGGTGTGTCAGGATCTTGCCCTTCTTCGGATCATCTTCCGGCTTCTCCCTCTTCGCGTGCCATTCCATAAGCTCTGCTTCCTTAGGGTCTACAAAATAGCGCGGTAGACGGGAAGTGATAGGAAAGTACCACACCACTTTTCGAGGAACTTTCTTGTTCCCTCTCTTGTACCATCCCTGGCCGCACACCGGGCATGTGGTTCTATCCTTGTACTCGTTCCGGTAAAGTGCGCAGTCGTTGATGCATGCATGGTACTTCACGTACAGTAGGTCTAGCGGGCAAACTACTTTCCTCGCCTCCTCGATACTTGTTGGCAATGTGTTGTCCTTGGGAAGACGAGCGTGCCAGAATTTCATGTGAGCGTTAAAGCTAGTGTCGGTCCATTTGTGCTCCGCCTTCATCTCCAGAGCCTTCCGCGTTACACTCAAGCGTTTATCCTCGGGCTGGCACCCAGGATACAATGGAGTCCTCCCGTCTACCTCCATCTGTGTCAGCTTGGCTTTCTCTCTAGCTGCAGCTCTCGTGTTGGCCGTCTGCTTGAGGATTATTTCTTGAAGATGAGGGTCCCACAAGGCCAAAGTTAGCGGCGTGTCCGTGCTCCCGTCTTCTCCACCGCCACCACCACCATCTGCTCCGACATCGTCTCCTTCATGATGATCGTGTCTGCCAGCATCTCCTTCTTCATGATGATCATGTTCGTCGGCATCTCCTTTGTCATGATGACCATTTCCAGGAGACCCTTTGTCTTCTCCCCCGCCCCCGGCCTCTTCTTCATCATGGCCACCGCCATCTACCGACGGCTCCTCATTCACTAAGAAGCCAGGCATGAAACCGCGCGTCAATAGGTGAGACTCCAGTTGTCCGGAATCAGGGTTGATCCACTTCCGGTGTTTGCACGTTCGGCACGGACATCTTATGTTGGTCATGTTGTTCCGAACCATGTCGGCTACCGTGTCAGCCTTGTATCTAACTACCCAGCGTTCGCTCATATGGATGACCATGGTCGCCTACGCGCAAACATAGACCAAATTAAAGAGAGTATGTTAGAACCATGCACACACATGACACGCACACATACATGCATGCGCATGATCGCCCGGGAAATTTCAGCATGACCTATCCTAAAAATAGGACGTATGGCTAGTGCAGAAATTTGCCGAAATGGACGTGAATCAACATTTCGGCAAACCTCCATGCACCCGGCGCCGGCAACATGCATTCAAGCACAACACAACCTCACTCCACAAGCAACATGTATTCAAGCACAACACAAAGCGAAGGAACATCATCTCTCGCCATCGCACACCGCCCGCGGGACCATCTTCACCTACAAAACATCCATACACACCGCGCCGAGGCCCACAGGCCACACAAAACATGCATCACACAAGTACCCATGCACACATGCCTCACAAATCTACAAACCCCATATGCATATATATAGTGTAGCAAGAGGGGGTGTTGGGATGTGTGGAGGAGGAAAGTATGAGTGGTTTACTACCTTTACAAGTAGGAGTAGCTTCCCCTCACAAGTACATGAACCAAGGTAGGTCTACCTATCAACAATGGAGGTGAGTATGAGCAAAATGGAGTGGGAGGGAGGAGGGGGACGAGCTAGCTAGTTGGAGGTGGTGGGAACAAGGGAAAGGGGGCTGCCACCTTTTGTAGATCTGTTTCGCACATTCTGTGGCGCATATGGAAAATGCTCCATAGAATGTCAATATTCTGTGGCGCATATAGCTACATGCGCCACGTAGTGAGACTCTGTACATAAGCTATATGCGCCATAGAATTTTGACATTCTGTGGCGCATATATCCATATGCGCCACAGAATTTTGACATGCCCATGTGCTGGGGTTAGGCCCACATGGGCCCACAGGAATTATGTGGCGCATGTAGCTATATGCGCCTAAGAATTCTCACTTTCTGTGGCGCATATATCCATATGCGCCATAGAATGTAGAATTTGTATGATTTGCTACATGCGCCACAGAATTAATTTTAGTGGAGCATTTTTTGCATATGCGCCACAGAATTAAAATCTACCTATAATCATTTTCCTAGTAGTGTTGTTAGGGCTTTCGTAACAGAACCGTTTCTAATCTATGAACTTTCCAACCACAACATGGATCCAACTGTTGTCTCTAGTACACCCCTTTCGGGGCCCTCCGTTGTAAATGCCATATCAACTATTGAATCAGAGACAGACACCCGCAAGCCACTTATATGGAGAAAGCCGTATGTCGATCATGGAACTAGTCTCGCATACGAATACGTGTAAGGTCAGTCCGGACTGCTTCATCAAACAATACCGCGATATAAACAAGTATACATTAGAGGGTAACAACTAAGGGATCAATGCCCGCACAAAACTTGTGCATACTGGCCGTACAACATTCCTACGCATAGATCGGCTCTGATACCACTGAAGGGTTTCGTAGAAGAAAACAAAAAAATTCCTATGATGGAACTCCCTAACACCCAAGATCTATCTATGTAGTAATGTAGTAATGACCGGAGGGTATAAAATACATACCCTTATAGACCGTACACGGTTAACATTTCGAGGGTAACATGGTTGAAGTATCGAACTTGTAGTCGACCTCAAGGTCGCGATGCTCCTCGTAGGTCACCCGTTGCTCCATCTACATCATGTGGAAGCTCCGGTTCACAACATCCAAGGTGCCCCAAGTGTGCCCCTCGTGGTTTCGTACACATACGGTGTACGATGATGACCTCTGGCTCCCCGATCCCGCCAGGAGTGCGGAAGTAGATCTTCGGCTAGGAATCCCTGCAGCACAACAGCGTGTTGCAGGTATGCCGTCTCTTGCAAGAACAGTCCTTTCCTGGGACCGTGTCAACGTGTGAAGACAACTATGTAGAGAGAGGGAGGAATTCTCTAAGGAAAATGCCTTAGAGAACATGTCAAATTGTGTGTTTTTAATCCCACCCATGGGAACCTCCTTACACATGCAAAGGGAGGTGTGACCTCCCTCTTAGGTGCCCCATGTGGGACTAAAGGTAAAGGAAAAGGGGGGCAGGAAAAATCCCAGACGGATGGGCTGTTTTTGCTCAGCCCAACAAGCAAAGGGGTTAAAACCTGGGTGGGCCCTAGCGTGCCCCGTAGCCCAGTGGAGCAGCATTGACAATAGCCGGTAGGGTGGGCCGACAAGCCTCCCGCAGCCCAGTACGCTGCAATAGCTGCCTGGCCCGGGTGGGTCCCTCACCTCCGGTGGCCTGTCAGCTACGAATCCACCCCGGGTGGGCTGTCAGGCTCCGGCCCGTGAGCGGCTGCTGCCACGAGCCGCACCGCACGGTGCGGTTACCTGCCGCTCACCCTGTGGTCTGCCTGTAGCAAATCACCGCCCCGTGTGGCTGCTAATATCCACTGCCCACATGGGCCTTAGCTATTTCGTTTTTCCCATTTTCTGTAGCTTTTCTCCTAGACCAATTCTCTTTGGGGATTTGGCCTAATATGAAAGTCTATTTTATAAATCTTAATTTAAATATTATTTAGAATATATTAATTCACAATTAACATATAATGAATAGATATTTAAATTCCCTTTTATATGAAACTCCTTTCAGTCCTCTTCCTTCTTTCTTTCTTTCTTTCTCCGGACAACTTCCGATCTCTCTGCGGAATAATTCCGGCGTTCTCTTTATCTATTCTGGTTCCAAATTACGGAGTATATCTAGCTCATCGTACCCTTAAGCGTATTTCCCTACGGCTCGGGAATCGCATAGACATGATCTCCAACAATGATCAATAGAGGGACCGGGATGCCCATAATGACCCCTGTGCATTCCACGATGATAATGTGATTTGAACTGTAAACCGTTGAGTCCAATTCCCTTTGTTTCTATGATACGAATTGTCCGAGATTCGATCATTGGTATCACATAACTTGTTCAATCTCATTACTGACAAGTTCTATTTTACTTATTACCGTGACATTACATCCCCGTGACCTAGTCACATGTTGCAACATTTATGGATGTAATCTCACCAAGCCGACCGTATGTATCTTACCCATAACATGGGTGAACAAATGTCGCTCTTTACACATAATGCCTATACATGCCTCTCTGAATACCTGAACACACCTTTATAATCACCGAGTCACCAAGTGACGTTTGATGCTATCTAAGTATTCTCGGATGACAGTGATTTATATGGTCTCACGGTCTAAGGAGAAGGAGACTACATTTCTAGCTATTGCAACAATGAACTCTATGACTTGATTGTGTCGCAATCTTTGGGTAATGTCCATCACATCATTCACCAATGATATGACCTCGTTGTCAATTGGCATGTATGCCCCATGATCGGGAAACCTTGATCATCGCTTGACCAACGAACTAGTATGAATAGAGGTTACGAGGGACTTGGTTTGTTTCATACCACACATGTACCAATGTTTCCTCTTGATACAGTTATAACACAATATGAAACTATTACAAACTAACTGAGATATGATAATAAAAACCCATTTATTATTAGCCTCTAGGGCATACCTCCTTCAAAACCGCCTATGGATCTTCGGTCGTCCAAACAACCGGCCCAGTATGTATCCGTGTAAACATTCAGAATGTCTAACGGTGCCTTCTGAATTAAAAGCCATGTCGACACGATACCCTTCACATATATAAGAATCCGTTTAACTGCATAATAATGAATAGTGTATGATTGCGACAAATACTAACAAACCTTATTAACGGTGAAAGATAAATCCAGCCGAGTCAAGGTTAAGTACTGAAGACTACCAACCAAACTACAATACTTGAAAGCATCATTTGTATCAAATCAATCACCAAGATGTTTGGACAACTTATCCGTTGCAGACATGGGCATGTGAGCTGATTTGTAATTCTCCATATTTCCTTGATTGAGCAGATCAAGCACATACTTTTGTTGTGTCAACACCAGCCCCGCTGAATTGTATACAACTTCAATGCCAAGGAAATACTCAAGGCGACCAAGGTCCTTAATGCGAGAAGTGGCGGACAGTGTTTAGCCGCAGCCGAAGAGCTAGAAAGTACTATATCATTAGTGACACCATGCTGATTGAAGATGAACATAGATGTGTTGGCTTTGCCGGAAATAAAACGAAGATGATACAATTTATCACTCAGACGGGCTTATCATGCATGAGGTGACTGCTTGAGACCATAAAGAACGCGCTGAAGTCTACAAACTTGTTGCGGATACCAAGAATCTTCAAAACCGTGCGGTTACTACATGTACACATACTCTTCAAGAAAGCCATGAAGGAAAGCATTAATGACATCAACCTATCGAAGACACCATCCATGAGTGATAGCAAGCGATAAAACCAACCGAATAGTGACATGTTTGACAACATGACTAAATGTATCATGATAGTGAATACCATGTTGTTGAGTGAATCCATGAGAAACCAAGAGAGATTTATGGTTATCCACAGAACCATCTGGGCAAAACTTCATCTTGAAGATCCATTTGCTGCCAACAATGTTTGTGAGGGCGAGGGACGAGGATCCATGTTTGATTGCGCTGAAGGTCGGAAAACTCGTCCTCCATAGATGCCCGCCACACTAGCTCAGCGAGAGCCGTGCGACGAGAATCCAGAAGGGCAATAAAAGCGCAATGAAGACAATACAGATTATACCAGACCATGTCATTGGTCTACTCCTTCGGTCGATGCACATCATTGCGGCTCCAAGTCGTCATAGGATGTAGAGTTGCTGTCATGGTAGGAGCGTCAACTGGTTCTGCAGGGTCCACATCAAGCGTGGATGCACGAGGCGGGGTATGAGCCACATGATACCAGGGTCATGAGGAGTTGGATACCGCAGGCGACACAGGCTCAAGAGCGTAGTGTCCTGATGGGTCGGGCTAGGCGAGGTGGTCTGAACAACGGTGGACTGGAGCAGGATGTGGAAGCGTGTGTCGCATCCTGCGTCCATCCTCGTGCTCCAAAGCAAGACCATGCATGTCAATCGGTGCCGAAATGACGATCGGCGAAGCGGAACCCTACATAGGCACCAAACAAGAGACACCAAGCACATTAAGTGGTAATAGGGTATAACATCCTAGGAATTTAGGTCCAAAAAGGAGACACCACAGGTATGTGCATTGCATTCATGCATCAAAAAATCCAAAGAATTTTCACGCATTTGTTTAAAACACAAAGAAATCGGAGTTCCTCACATTTCGATGATTTAGGGTTTAGTTAATCCAAGAGGAGTGATATGAATTTGACATGACCTTTATTAAATTCTTGTGTTTTGGGAGGGAAAGTTTTAAGTTTGAATATTTAAATGATATATATATGAATTGAAACAAAATGAAATTGAATTCTAAAAAATAAAGGAATTCCATAAAGGAAATTCAATTACAAATAAATAATGGTATTCTTTATACTACATAAATAGGAGTATAAATAATTACAAGTCTCAAATTGCAAAAGAAGAAGATCTAACTTTATTGAATAAGATACAATAATACAATGTTTTTACAATATCCAAATCGAAAAGAAATTAAAATAAATGATAAAAAACCTAAATTATTTTCTTGTCTACACTTGTATCCTATTTTCTTCAAATTCTTCTTATTCTTGATTCCTACAAAATAAATAGACAAACAAAAGAAATAAAAGAGGAATTTTGGTAAGTTCTACTCTCAGGTTGGGCATAGTGTTGCTATGCCTAAACTCATCATTGATTATTTTAAAAAAGATCAAGTGTAAATCTATTCTTATCAAGATGAGTCTCATCCCAACATCATAGACAAAAAGGGCAAGTTTCACCAGACCAAGTAAATAGTAAAACCAAATGAAGAGATCCACTTAACTTGAGCACATCCACATCAAAAGATCTCCTCACAGTTGAAACTTGAACCAAGCAAGCAGTCAGCACACACACCTGCATGCAGTTGTGTGCTATGGACACATGAATAAAAGCCATAAATGGATAAGGAGAGCCAAGCCGTAGCACTCTCACAGTCACAGCTACACCACATCCATTTTTTCACATCACTCCACATAACCAACACGTCCATATCCAATAAACCACCAAGAACACTACTTGTTCTTGCACTTCACATCTATAGCACCACAAATCATCCACCAAGACTAGACAGTAGAACAACCACCACATCACTAGCACCCTGTTTTCTTAGAGAAGCCAGTCAAGAGCAGATCAAGGTCAAGCCAGCATCTAGGAGGAGCAAGCCAAGCCAACTAATAGAAGGAGGTTTAGGGATTACAAGAGCAGCTGAATAAGAGGAACAAGCAAATCAAGACCACTAAGATCAAGATTAGCAATAGGAGATGCAAGGTAGCAGTTCAAGGAAAAGGAACTAGACCAGAATATTTCACAGGAACAAGTCATTAGTATAAGAAGGATCTAAGCAAGATCAACATCGGTCTAGCAATAGACACCACTCCACAAGCCACAGGTTGATCACAAAAACAAATCTCTAGCATCTATTCTTATCAGATTTGTTGGGAGTGCAATATGGTGGAGGAGTACCCCCAGATCTATATACAAATGGTATACATGATCATCATAGGGTTTAAAAAGAAGGCAGCAATAATATTTTATCCAAATATAAGTGGCCTCATCCTTTTTGCATTATTGGTAGGGGCTAGTCTTCATAATTCTAGACACCCACAATTATCTAAATGGATAATTTGATTGAGTGCAACTAAGAGATGGTAGTAGATTGTGCTATCTATGCCTATACTTGCGTATACACTCCAAGGAGGCATCACAGTAGTAGAACTAGAACAACATAAATCACTATTTTCCTTAATCATATCATCAAAGCATACATAAGCTGCTACACCATCTACTCATAAGTTCCAATTGAATTTAAATCATTTTTCCTAGCCATCCTTTGCTAGGAATCATTTTATTAAATACAAGCAATTCCAAGAAACAATCAAGATCATCACTGAACTCTAGGTTTAGTTCACCAAATATATCTCAAAAATGAATTAAGCAAGCTAACTTACCAACAATTCCCCTAGAATCAACAGAAAATGCATAATAAACATGTTTACAAGCCACCAACAAGTCATCAAGCTAGTGGTTTTATAATACACATCAATGTTGTATCTTGATATGTTTAATATTAAGAATAAGTGAAATAGAAGTATGAATGGATGTATTTAGTCAATAACACTTCATATATAAACTTTAGATCACTAGAGTAATAGTTATGATATCACCTATGCCAAGGATGATCAAATCATCCAAATTAAGGAACTATAATTAGCACATATCAAATATTAATTGGATTAGTATTTAACTAGCACAAATAAAACATGTCAGGGATGCTTTATCATCCAATCTTGGCCACCACTACAAGTAATTAGCTAGTAGCATATCCCCAACACAACCTAGAACCACAGAAGGTCATATAATCATGCAAGGAATGCTCCAAATGGTATTTCGGGAGCATATCATGTAATCCCACTAATACTAGAAGCATATTATCAACCCAAACCTCGCAAAGCAAACATTAATTAACCATGTACTATTCATTTGCATATATCTAGCCTAGGTAGCTTAGAGCAAATCATCCAACTAGTAGCTAGTAATTCAACTAGAGCAAACCATGTACATGGCACATGTCCACGCGACCACCATACCACCAAGTTTGCACAAACACCATGGCTTGTGGTCATCACAACACCACTAATCGTTGTCCATCATCACAACTCGAAATCGGATGAGCTATCCAAAGGAATTATGGAGAGAGAGAGGAGGCGAGAACTTACCTGTGGTCCTCGCTCAAGATCGAAGAAGAGGAAGCAGTGCTGAAGTCGCCGATGGCCGACGGAGGTGGCAATGACAAAAGGAGCATCGAGGCACTTCAACCTGCGCCAGGCTGCCCTAGCATGAGCGGTGCAGCGAGGAGCAGCCACAATGCCAGGAGGAGACAGGAGCATCACCGCAACACGATGGCACCAAGGAAATGAAACCCTAGCCACGGAGTAGGGGTCAGCGCGTCCAAGAGAAGGAGCGATGGTTAAATTGAAATGGTCCAGAGGATAGAGGTGGCGCGATAGAGGTATTGAGACTGGCGGTGGCCGCAACGGTGTGTGTCACCGGAATTGAGCAGGTGACGGCAATGTCGAGCGGAGCGAGAAGGGGAGCACATGTGTGTGTGCCTTCTTGTGTGTGCATGCTGAGGTGTGCCGGGTGGAGTATCCCGAGGCTGGCCTAGCTGGGCCGGGCCATCCAAAGCGGGCAGCCAAAAGGACTCAGCTGGACGATTTGGGCCCAGTTTTTTTTGAATATAAAAATTAATTGACAAATAAAAATAAATTATTAAAATAACCCTATGAATTCTAGAAGCTCTAGAAACATGTATAAAAATCCTAAAAATTCTTATGTTATACCAATATGATCGCAAAAATAAACTCTACATTTAAAAATATAAACTTTCACTCTTTAAGGGAAGTAAAGTGTGAATATTTAATAAATCTTATTTACACCTTTTTCTCTTATTTTTAATTCATCAAAATCATATAAAAATTTGTGTAAGTATTTATTGTTACCCACTTAAGTTGTAGTTGAAAATAATAATTTCAAATATTATTTTGGGTAAAACCAAAATTTGGATTACCCTAAATATACTTTCTAAAAATACCATTATTAAAGTAATCATAATAAATTCCTAAAATGTTATATAAAATTGTCACATAATCAAAAACATTTCTTTTGAGTAATTAAATATGTTCTTTCTCTTTCTTTTTACAAAAGTTAGTAACTCATGGAGAATCTAACAAAAAATTCTTAAAGTAATTCATGTAGTGTTCTTTTCTTATTAATCAAAATATGATCACTATTAACTACAATGATAAGTATTCCATTAATTTAAAGTGGTAATAAAATACAATTCAATACGAGTAATCCTATTTGTATTTCAATAAATAAGGGTTATGTGAAATGATCCATGTAAGATACCATACTTCATAAATAAGTTTCCAAGTCTTAAAATCAAAATGTTTATCCATTTATGTTGATGCTTTCTCTCTTAACAACTTAGACTTAAGTTAAACCCTAATCTTGGAATATTAATGCCAAACCCAAATTACCATGGAACATTGTCATTCTTTCAACTTAACTAAGTTGTTACCAATTAGGGATACTATCACCTAGAAAAAATGAGAACCATATCCCATATACATATGCCTAAGACCAAAACCATAGTTTATGATAGAACCTTAGAGATCATTATTGATCTAATAGTACTCTTTCTAATGCTAGAACAATTTGTAAGTCAAGGACTTACAAGTTAACTTGAACACACCATTCACTTACATGGGAAGTGGGTGATCTCACATCCCTAACCATACTTAGTGTAAACCCTAAAACTTAGTAATATTATAAGCAAACCATGTATTGAGTAAGTTATATCTTAAACCTCATTCCCTTTTGCAAAAGGTTTGTCAACGGTTTAGATATTATAGAGAAATTTCTAATGAACCTTCTATAAAAGCCCAAATGACCAAGAAGACTTCTTATACCTTTAATACCCCTAGGTGGTGGCATTCTCTCTATTGCTTCAAACTTTGTCCCCAACTTGCGATGAGGTTGTCAATCTCATCGTGTTTTGCGGAAAACAAAGGATTAAACGTATGGAATGGAAAGAAGTAATAGTTTGCAGAAAGTAAACACAAAGCAGTAAAAGATTGTAGATTGTATGTAAAGAAAAGGACCGGGATCCATAGTTCACTAGAGGTGGATCTCCTTAGATAGATAACATGCTGGGTGAACAAATTACAGCGAGGAAATTGACAAACACCGAGAAAGCAATACATGCATATACTAATCATATTGACTCCTTTGAGACTTGATTGGGCATTACAACATTATACATAGACCGCCATCCAACTGCATCTATGACTAATAATCCACCTTCAGGTTATCATCCGAACCCCCTCCAGTATTAAGTTGCAAGCAACAGATTATTGCTTTACAAACTGCGTGTAAAGTAAACAATATGATTATTCTATGAACAAAGGATTGTTGTTTTCTCCCTAGTAGCAACAGCACATCTAGTACCTTAGAGATTTCTGTCACTTCCCTAGATTACCAGAGGCATGAACCCACTATCGAGCATAAATACTAACTCTTGGAGTTGCTAGCATCTACTTGGCCAAGATAGCTACTAACAATGGAAAGCATGCAAGATCACAAATAAGAAAGACATGATAGAATCAATAATCAATCTGAAATAGCATCTCAATATCCATCGGATCCCCGCAAACACAACATGTAGAATTACAAATAGATGATCTTGATCATGAATGGAGCTCACAAGATCTAGACATGAAAGCACAAAGGAGGAGAACCAGCCATCTAGCTACTACATGGATCCGTAGTCCAAGGATGAACTACTCACGCATCACACCGGAGGCTTGCATGGTGATGAAGAAGGCCTCCAGGGTGAATTCCCCTCTCCGGCAGGGTGCCGGGAAGAGCTTCAGATCCCTCCCGATCTAGCGATGGAGATGACGGCGGCTACATACTCTTTCGTGGATTTTTGATCGAGTACTTAGGGTTTTCGTCCTAAGGGCAATATATAGGCGGAAGGAGAGGCCAAGGGGGTGCCGGGAGTGGCCACACCACCCCCTGGCGCGGGCCAGGCCTGGCCGCGCGGCCAGGTGGTGTGGTGGCCCCCTGGCCCCTCTCCGTATCGTATTCTGGCACTTGATGACATCCGGAAAAATAGGCACTTTGGCTTTTGTCTCGTCCAATTCCGAGAATATTCATTTTCTGACTTTCCTGGAACCAAAACAGCGAAAAAAGTGGTGGCATTGTGGCTCTTGTTAATAGGTTAGTCCAAGAAATAATATGAAAAGTACTCCAAAGTTGGAACCAAACACAAGAAAGTGGATAAAACCAAGCATGGAACATCAAAAATTATAGATACATTTGCAATGTATCAAGTGTTAAGCTGTATATTCATAGCATATACTTGTAACTATGAAGTAAACTTAAAGACAAACAAAATCTTTAAGAAAACATCCAAACTCAACCCATACAAATAATGGGGTTACTATGGGATTTTCGCAACTTACATGACATTACTTATGCATCATATCATACTTCTTCTTTAAATATTAGTCCTTACCGGACCAATGATTATGTTTCTGATGTTGGAATTCTTATTGTGTCAAAGACCTTGGATGCATAATCTTGCAGTAAAAAAGGCAAGTTCATACTTGCTCATGTAATTTGGTTATTTTCAATCAAGTATTTTTAATCTATTATTTTTATCACCTGCATTTCAAAAAGGATGGCAGAAAGTACTATTTTCATAATGAACTTGAACTATTGGTTACTGATCCAGGGTGTTCAGTTAATCTATTATGACTGACAATGGAACCATGAGGTGGTATATGTGATTTGTGGAGTTCCATTGCTCAGGAATATATTATCTAGGAATTAATAACAAATGTCGCCAGTGATTCTTATATCGTAAATTACGCGTTAACCACGAGATATATATGGCTAGGGAAGTCAGTTGGATCTTCTTCCCTTCGTATGTCAACGGACGACCTTATCGTGAAGCTATAGATTCCTCACGAAGGATCCAACACATGAGTGGGACCCCTTAGTGCCCCGCGATACTTGGTGTCTAGATCATCTGTGAGAGGCTGTTGATGCCTGCAAGTGCACAGATCGTTTGTAGCTAGTTTCAAAATAAAGATATCAATCCCACAGGGAGCAGGAGTCTGAAGTCCAATAATTCTTAAAATAGTTATTGCGATACAAATGCTAGATAAAGTTCTAAGTAACAAGATAAAATGCGAGTATTGTGTTAAATGGTGTTTTTGGATTTTGGGTATAAGATCAATAATAAAGTAAAGCAAAATAACTTAATACAGAAAGTAAGTATCGCGTATGTAAGAGTGATTAGAACTGCAGTAGGGAAAGGCGTTCTCAGGGAGTAGCGGATACACCACTAGTATTGTAAAGATCTAAGATAAAGATTATCATCATGAACATTCTCAACTATGTATGTGTGGGAGGAATTCCGTATGTGGACGAATAGGCAACAACCACTTCTCACATCATCCACATAACCCCAACAGTCAGCAATCAACGTCAATCGAATTATTGTGCTATTAAGGGACATAATCCCGTAAGACATATCCCATGACATGGATAGTGTTCCATGAGTTTCCTCGATTTCCCAAGTTGATAAGTAAGGATTTCTAACAGCTTTATAGTCACTGTAAGTGCTAGCACGCCTCCGTCTACCAACTAGTAGTTCCCTGTAACACCCCGTCCACTGGGCCAGGGGTGTCACTCCTAGCAGCTTAATAGGATATCTAGACTGGCCCCACAAACCAACACTAGTCTTTTCTGCGCACTTTGTCCTCACTCATGCGCACCCGGTACCCACTTCCCTGTCGGCCACCCATCCTAGAATTGCTCTAGGACAATCACACTTAACCTTAGAGTTCTTTTCAAAAGAGCTTCCGGAAAAGAAGTTGCAACTTGTTGGTATGAGTATTCTATCAATCCTATTAAGCCATGTGCCTGGTCTCACATACACCCACCCTTTAGAAGATCAATGCCCTCATCGATCAAGGATACCCCAGGAACATTCCCTCTTGGCACGCGTCTGTGCGTCCAGTGCCGACACATGTGCCATGCCGGGGTCACTCCGGGCCACATGCGCCATGATCCACATGTCCCGCCACTGACCCGCACACACACGTTTAACCGCGAGGATCGGCTCTGATACCACAGGTAACACCCCGTCCACTGGGCCCAGCGGAAGTCACTCCTAGCATCTTAATAGGATATCTAGACTGGCCCCACAAACCAACTAGTCTTTTATGTGCACTTTGTCCTCACCCATGCGCACCCGGTACCCACTTCCCGGTCGGTCACCCATCCTAGAATTGCTCTAGGACAAGCACGCTTAACCTTAGAGTTCTTTTCGAATGAGCTTCCGGGAAAGAAGTTGCAACTTGTTGGTATGAGTATTCTATCAATCATATTAAGCCATGTGCCTGGTCTCACATACACCCACCCTTTAGAAGATCAATGCCCTCATCGATCAAGCACACCCCAGGAACGTTCCCTCTTGGCACGTCATGTGTCCAAGTCTTGCACATGTGCCATGCCGTGTCCACTCCGGGCCACACGCGCCATGATCCACATGTCCCGCCACTGACCCGCACACACCCGTTTAACCGCGAGGATCGGCTCTGATACCACCTTGTAACACCCTCAAATCAGCCCTATGTAGATTTTAGGGATTCCCGCCAAACCCGCATAGAAACGATTCAAAGATGCCCACCATGCACTTGCATGCGGGTGGAAAACAAAGTAATATCATTACACATTAGTCCATGATGGAACCCACAAAACATTTATATACAACGACTCCATGAGTCAAGAATACAGATATATAATACAAAGATCCAAATCACCTTGAAAACGATACAACATCCGAGTACGGATAAGATGTAAATGGGGCTAAGAGCCCTAAAGAATAATCAATGGCGTCCATAACCCTGCCTAGGCCAAGCCGGAAGGGTAACCCTGCTAACGACATCAAACTTATACCTATTAAACAAAAAGGGGTGCCAACAAAGGGCAAAGGAAAAAAGGAAGCGGTCAGTACTGAGGCCAGTACACGGCGAGTCTAGAATTCGGCGGCTCTCGCCTTCATAGGTATGGTGGACTGAAGCGACAGTGCAGCATGCACTAAACAATCTATAGAGACTCGATTCAACTGTCGGCTATTAGAGAGGGATAAGAAAGACCTATTCGGATCCAACCTGATAGTAACACCAAAACATACCTATCCTGGTATTTCCCCTCGAGACCACACGAGGAAGTCAAACCGAGGAACTCACACAGTTGGCAGTTTTATTCATTCCATTATAGTTTTTGCAGCACTTACTAGTTAGATATAGATAGCACGAGTCATCCTGATATCATAAGCAGTGGGCAGTTTTAGTTAACCATTCCATTGTAGTTGCAATACTTACTAGTCAGATATAAATAGCATGAGACATCCCATCTCCAACAGTTGTTGGCACTTTTATTGACTCATTCCGTTGTAGTGAAACTGATTACTAGACATGTAGAAGTCAAATTTATAGGACTACTTTAGTTATGCTTGTCTATGATCGAGATAATGTGCACCAAATCGTCCATAACCGCGGACACGGCTTTCAGAAAGATTTACCCTGCAGGGGTGCACAAATAGCAACACACGCACGATCAACCTCAGAATAACCAAATAAAACCCAACGAGGCTTTCACGATAAAACAATCACAGGATTCATAAAATATTTCAGGGGGCCACCCCACTAGGCTACCCGCAACGAAGTTGGCCGGCTCCAAGATGGACCCAAGGTTTGCGTCAATGGCTGTAAACGACTAGGAACCCGAAAGTATGACTGGGCTTGTCGATATCGTGAAAACACTCCGCATTCCAAAACAATACAGGTGCTCCACGCACAATCGTAAATAAAGCAGTAAAGCATGGGATAAGTACAGGATAGTAATAAATCCTCAAACTAGTTTGTGGCCCCAAGAAATAAGAAATGAATCAAGATCTAGCTAAAGGGATTCATGGTCCCACATGCGGATAGTGCGATAGTCAAGGAACAGGTATCAAGTACTCGGGGCCTACGGGACACAAGTGGGCGGTTAAAAACAAAATATTAGCTATTGTCCACCGATGCCTCTACATTAGTTATATCTATTTCTAGCATTTTGATTATCAAGTTGTAATTAATGCCATGATCATCTCCAGGATTAAACATGTGTCAACCTTCCAACAACTATGGAACGACAACAACGTGAAACAGCACCTGAGCAAGCAACTACGACTCGCAAGGCCGACTGTCTATCAAAAAATAGGCAATAGAATGTGTCCAAGGAAATATAGAGGCTGCAAGGAATATAAATGGTGCACCGAAACTAAAGCATCACAACAAGGATAGCAATAGATCAATAGGAGGGAGTAAAGACTATAAACGCAAAATAGGTAGAAAGGGGAAGAATGCTCGCCTGGTAAATACTACCGAAGATACATTATTCGAAGAACTTGTCGGTACTCGCATCAACTCAATGACCTAGCCCGTGAAGAAGCAAAGAAATAGAAGAAACATCGTATGCACTATTTAATACTATGGCAGAAGATCGGCATGATGCATATATGATGTATTACATGACACAGATGCAAGGCGACTAGGCAATATTAAGCGGAACTAGGGTCCCGACATTTAATTATATGGTTTATGTTGTTTAGATACCCCACAATTTAAATGTTGGCTTAACAAGGGAAAACATGGCATCGGTTCTCTACACTAATTTAACTAGAGGCAATATAAGACTAGAATAGTCCGCATATAGCGTCCATATTTAATTATGAGGTGAATCAACTATTCAACCCGGACCCGCGAAATATGTATACAAGCATGTACAATTGATATTCAACAATTCATAAAGATGTCAATTTATAAAATAGGGCTCGGATAAAGAGGTCACACATCGGGATTCGACAATCTTGGGGTTTGAGAACGGTCTTCAGGGTCGGCGAGATCGGTCTTTGGTGATCTCAGCCAACGATTGCTAGAAGAAGAACTTGACATCTGCGACGAAGGTCTTCGGTGGCCATGTCGGAGTACTTAGAATTCGTGATGGAGGTCTTGTTAGCGGTTCATCGAGTGCCACCGGGTCCGGTCTGACATTCAGCTTCTCATGACGGTCTCGGGAGCAGCACAACATCACCATCAGACGAGAATCAAACTAGCGTCAAGCCGCACACACGCCTAGGGAAAGCCCAGAGGGTCGAGGATTGAAGTTGAGGTTGCCAAGATCACATACGAGTCGCTGGCCTTTGTGTTGTGAACAAAATTCAGGAATTAGCTCTCAGGAACAAACACTCTCGCGCACATACAAGCACACACGTATAGTGAGCGAGAAACAGGGTACTCAAACCAAAAGAGGGCTGATACGAGATGGCCTCGTGCTTACAGAGCAGGGTGTGGTCGTGGTCGTCGCGGACACACAGGTGTACAAGCGCCTAAGGCCGAGGAGGACGTGTGGTGGAGAGGTCAAGGTCAGAGGCGGGCTTGCTCGAGGCGGAAGAGAGGGTGGTGCTGCATGGAACTTGCAGGGCAGCGGTGCTCTGCGAGTGGAGGAAGGCGGCACAGGGGCTCACACAGGGCATCGGGTCGGTGAGGTCATGGTGGCGTGCTTGATGGTGGGCGAGCTTGCAGGGAGGAGGCCACAGCAGGAAAACATGGGGCTGTGCCCGACGGAAGGAGGCCGCCGCAGGTGGCGGCAACATCCTGCAACAGATAGAGAGGAGGTGACCAACGGTGTCCATGGTGATGAGGAGGTCGGCAGGGAGCACGACAGCGTGGAGTAGAGAAGCACGCAGGGGCGGCTGGCCAGATGCGACGGAAGGAGGGCGATGGAGGCGGGGGCGCATCCCTGGCGGCCGCGGCGGTTCCTTTGAAGAGGAAGGCGAGGGCAGCATGCGGGGGTAGGTGGGGCGTGGCACGGGATGGGGATGGATCGAGAGGAGCGAGCGGGGGATGAGGAAGGGGGGGTTGGGTTGTGTCGGTGGGGGGGGTGTGTGCGTGTTGCCTGTGTGGTGTGGTTCATGGTGGGGTGTGCCATGCAGCTGAGGGACTGGGTAGGTTGGGTGGGGTAGATCTAGGTTTAGGGTTTGGCTAGATTAGATTAGATTAGGGTTTGGTCTAGGTTTTGGGTTGGGCCAATCGGGGTGGTAGGGGGCCTGGCATAAGGGCTGGGCTGCCTCTCCCGGTCAAAATATTTTGTTTGATTAATTATTTTAATTTAAAAATACTTTCTATAGATAGTTTTTAGACAATTACAAGATCCGGAAGAGACTGGGGTTTACATTTGAAATAAAGAAGGGGTGTTTAGAAAACGAAGGTGGCTTTAGAAAATAGTTTTTGGCAAACATATGCGTGATGGCATGACGATGCTCAAATGTAATGTGGCATGATGACATGAGCATGCGGTCATGATGATGGACAAAACAAAAAAACAACGATTTTCTAGTAGTGGTTTTACCAGGGTGCTACAATTCGACACCACTAACAATCGATCTCGCCCTCGAGATCCGCCTCATGGTATGGGGAAGAAGGCCGACGATCTGAATCTTCTCACTTCGTGTAGGTCCTCATGACACCACTAACAAAGGTCCTTACTCCATCTTGAATTCGGCGACACCACCAACAAGGTGTGACACTCCCGGGATCAGGGTTAAACAAATCCAGACCTTAGCCTGACATAAGCTTAACCTAGAGCTCGAGGATATCCAGTGAAGAATCGGTAACACAACAGTAACCCTGCAACACAAAAATCATTACAGCAAGCTCATAACTGAGTGAAGAACCAAAATATTACAAGCAGAGGTCACTGACCACAAACATCAAACAACGGAAGGCAAATTATGCTATTAAGTATAGCAAACTTAACAAATGGCCTAAGAGGCCTGAAGCATAACAATGACGTCCCAGCCCATAAATTCCAGGCTACAGGCCGGGAACCCCAAGCTACTCGTCGGTGTCGATGTCGTACCAAACTTGTCTTCCGGGGAACACCTATTCTGCTACAAAAGTATCAACAAAGCAAGGGTGAGAACAAGGTGTACTCCGCAAGACTTATGGTTGGTGGGGTTATTTTGCATAAAGCCAGTTTTGTTTATAAAACACAAGGGAGAGGAAGCTCGCCTAATCAAAATATTTTAAAAGGGGATAAGAAAGCGACATCTCTGAAGAATTGATCATCACCTTGATATCCACCAAAGTAATCCTCATCTCACAACTTGGATCACCCCCTTGTACCCGTGAGGAAGCATCCTTAACAAACATTAGTTGCCAAGTTTTACGATTAGGTTAAAGTTCTCTATGATCTCACGTTCATTCCCAAGTCGTCCATAACCGTGGACACGGCTTTTCGAAAAGATTTAACCCTGCAGGGGTGTACAACTTTACCCACACGTATCAACCGACTCTTAATGCCAACGTTTTAGCCCTCTTCCTTGGAAGGCCGGCAGAGGGTGGTTGGACACGACCTTTACCTTGCTTTCGCGGAGACCATGAGTCACGCCCTAAGGATGGTTCCGCCGTAATGGGTCAAATCCTGAAGCCGGTCCCTAGAGATGTGAGTCGAGGTTGGTTTATCAGGGGCGCTATCTACCCCAAGCAACCTTGGCCACGCTTACCTACCTGTTATGATGCACCTTGACCCGCCAAATCTTTCAAAACATTTTCTATGCATATGTCGAATGGAACACCGAACTATGTGACTCATGGAATCTACTAGGCAAGTTAGTTGCTCGTGAGGTTTTCCAGGCCCCATGTGGTTGTACGCTCGTCTCGGTTCCAAAGGCAAGAACTCGGTTCCTAGTAGTGGCGAGCATGGGACTAGAAAAACCACATCCCACTGTGGCCTCCCATACAAGCCTTAGCATGTTTAACCTTTACCACTGATCTTACCTCATCAGTATACCTCATTCTCCTATCATACTAGATTATCTGCATCTGATACATCATCTGGATGAACCAGAACTGACAGCTATGCATGGCTTAGCAAGACACAGATATAATCTCTAGCAATGCACACAAGCCAAACCTAGTTATTCTAGGAGCAGTGGATCAGGTAATATAAGCTCAAGGGAGTAATGCAATAGATAGGATACTCTATCCATCGATAAAAGACCATAGTAGAATCGTATGCATCATGGCTGAATGAAATACTTTTGAAATCATAGGATTGTATAATGGTGGGGCTATGCTTGCCTTGTTTGTTGATACCCAAAAAGCAGATCTTCAGATATCTTGTACTTGACTTGGTTACAGTTGGTTAAGTATTGTTCATCGATCTTCGACGGTGTTAATCTCGGTCTTCGATCTTGATATTGATATCGTATTTAAAGAAAGGGGAAACAACAATCAACACATGGCATCGATGCAATGCTCAAGCAAGGATGATGATATAACAAGTTAAATTGATCTTAAATTAAACCCTAGGGTGTAACATCCCAAAACTTTAATCAAGGTTAATCAAGAGAAAATCTACCCAATTTAGGGTTAACAAAAACTTAATCAATTTAAAATCTTTAAGCATTCATATGTGTGTGCATTTAAAATAGGAGTTGTTTGAAATTCCATTATTGTTTGTTCTAACGGTTGTAAAATGGTTCTATGATGAATGTCACATCATCTAGATCATTCCCAAGCAAAAACCAAAGAAAAAGAAATCAAAAAGAATTAAATAAAGGAAATGGTCACTTTTGCCATTTTAATCACCTAGCCCACATTGTGTATTCCTAGCACTCAATTTCCAACAGAGACAATTGTGGATCTTTGCACCCCTTGCTAGTACAAGGAGTGATGTGCCAAGGCCCACTTTGTGATCTCCCAAAAACATTCAAACTCTAATTTTAAATGACAATTGAAAATGGAATCTAGTTCATATGTCTAGATCACACTTTTTCAAAAACCACTCAAATGAATTCCATTTAACAAATCCTAGCAACCACATATGTTTAAGCATGTGATAAACCACTCCACCAAATTTCATTTCAAAATTCAAAACTTGATTTCTTTTGGCCATTTTGTCAAACACTTGGTGGGCACAGATCAAACAAAAACCAAAAACACTAGTGTGAGCAGTGTTCTGGCCTAACCTGTCGCCCACATTGCAACCAAACCCTCTCCACTGCAACCCCTACCCCTTTCTAGCCCGGCCAAGCACCATGCCCACGACCAAATGGTCATGGAAATCAATGTCGAGCCCACTCGAGCACCTCACCAGCGACAGCGTGCCACAACAGCCACTAGCCTCGCCCACCTTGCCCAACGTGTCGCTCGTGGTCCACCTCCACCTCCAGAACAGCCCAGCCCACGGACAGAGAGAGGAGCAGCCAGGAACCACCGTGCCCGGAGCCTGTCTGCCATGCCAACGCCGCCCACAGAGCGCGCACGGTCCCCGCTCAACCAGACCTCGCCTTGCTCTCGCCGCCCACCTACATGATCACCATCGCCCCAGGAAGCTGCCAGACATGCCCATTTCCCCGACTGTGCCCCGTAGTCGCCGGCCACCGCAAAGTTCGCCGTCGGCAGAGACATCGTACGCGCCACGCCGCTCACGTCGCCCGACCGCATTTCACTGCTCGTGCACCGCCATGACGACCGCCAGGGAACCGCTCACCGTCCTAGTCCACCGCCCAAGCCCCTAGCCCGCTGTACTGTCGTCACCGGCGAGCACCGCCCATGCCTCACTGCCGCCTCGTCGCGCCTATATAAGGAGGCCTCCCCAGCACCGTTTCCTCAAACCACTCTCATCCACTCCCCCTCAGAACACTCCCAGAGCCCCACCGGAGAAAGCCGTAGACCGTAGCGCTGGAATTTCGCCGAAGTCTGCCGTGGAAGGAGGAGAAGGGCGCCGTTGATCCAGGCCATCTCCCGGGATGCCGCCAGTACCAGGAGAACCGCCGTCACCTTCTCGTCCGTTTGACCGCCTTGCCGCACTAGCTGGAGCCCTGGTATGTCCCCACTGCACCCCCACCGATCCACTAGGGTTCAGTCTCGCCGGTGACGTGTTAATCGTCGACGACGACCGTGAGCCGTTGATCTAGTTCTAATCATGCGGTCCGTATCGCCTCGTACCGCTTCGCGTGTAATGAGACACTGACAGGCGGACCCCCCTGCCAGCAGTCCTCAGCGCCGCGGAGTGAATCAGGGCGGCCCAATTAGTTTCCCGCGCGACCCAGTTAATTCAAATGTAGATTTTTCCTTTATAGCTGAAACCTAGTTCTGTCCCTTAGTTTGAAAATCAATTCAGAGAGTTTTACAAATCTAAATTGAGTGATTCCAGTTTTGTTGGAAAGCTAATGAAAATCTCTATCCAAGCCCGTTGGATTGAAATCATCTAGATTTAGATATCTCTCCTAGTAAAAATAACAAGACCGAAACATTTGCACATTTAAACATTTTTATAAAATCAACCATAATAGCTTTTGAGTTGATTCCAGCTCTCAAAAATCATATTTAACCATACCTATCTGAATAGGTAATAATATTAAGGTTTACGTGCAGTGACTTTGGACTAGTACCAAAATAATGCTATATAGGCATTTCTAGTCACGTTAAATCATTAATTATTAAACTTGAACTTATTAAAATATGTTGAGAGCTTGTGTGTTAGAGTATGGATCAAAATGTGAAGATTGTTTGCCTTTTGCAGAATTCTCATATAACAACAGCTACCAAGCCAGTTTGCAAATGGCACCATTTGAGTTCCTATACGGAAGAAAGTGTCGTACCCCTTTGAATTGGTCGCAAGTAGGAGAGAGTCAGATTTTTGGCCCCGACATTCTCCGAGAAGCCAAAGAGAAGGTTCACAAAGTCTGTGAGCACCTCAAGACCGCCCAATCTAGACAGAAGAGTTATGCTGACAAGAGAAGAAGAGACCTGACTTTCAATGTAGGAGATTTTGTATATCTCAAGGTTTCACCATTGAAGGGAACCCAACGTTTTAGTCTCAAAGGAAAGTTAGCACCCAGATATATCGGATCCTTGAAGATTCTGAATCATCGAGGAGAAGTATCTTATCAACTAGAACTGCCAGAGGAAATGTCAGCCATCCACAATGTGTGTCATATCTCGTTACTTCGCAAATGCCTAGAAGTGCTGGAGAAGACCGAAGTTTTCAAGAACATCGACCACCGAGCTGTTGATATGAACAAGGATTTGACGTATTGTGAAGTGCCCATCCATATCTTGGAGGAAGCCTACAGAACCACGAGGACCCAAAGTATCAAATTTCTCAAGATTCAATGGAGCAACCATACCGAAGAGGAAGCCACTTGGGAGCGAGAAGATTACATTAGGACTGAGTTCCCAGAGCTCTTTAGTTCCTAGTTTTCTTTCTTAAATCTCGGGACGAGATTTTGTTTAAGGGGGGAAGGTTTGTAACATCCCAAAACTTTAATCAAGGTTAATCAAGATCAAATCTACCCAATTTAGGGTTAACAAAAACTTTGTCCATTTAAAATCTTTAAGCATTCATATGTGTGTGCATTTAAAATAGGAGTTGTTTGAAATGCCATTATTGTTTGTTCTAATGGTTGAAAAATGGTTCTATGATGAATGTCACATCATCTAGATCATTCCCAAGCAAAAACCAAAGAAAAATAAATCAAAATGAATTAAATAAAGGAAATGGTCACTTTTACCATTTTAATCACCTAGCCCACTTTGGGTATTCCTAGCACTCAATTTCCAACAGATACAATTGTGGATCTTTGCACCCCTTGCTAGTACAGGTAGTGATGTGCCAAGGCCCACTTTGTGATCTCCCAAAAACATTCAAACTCTAATTTTAAATGACAATTGAAAATGGAATCTAGTTCATATGTCTAGATCACACTTTTTCAAAAACCACTCAAATGAATTCCATTTAACAAATCCTAGCAACCACAGATGTTTAAGCATGTGATAAACCACTCCACCAAATTTCATTTCAAAATTCAAAACTTGATTTCTTTCGGCAATTTTGTCAAACACTTGGTGGGCATGGATCAAACAAAAACCAAAAACACTAGTGTGAGCAGTGTTCTGGCCTAACCTGTCGCCCACATTGCAACCCCCCTCCACTGCATCCCCTACCCCTTTCTAGCCCGGCCAAGCACTGTGCCCACGACCAAATGGTCGGGACATCAATGTCGAGCACACTCGAGCACCTCACCGGTGACAGCGTGCCACAGCAGCCGCTAGCCTCGCCCACCTTGTCCAACGTGTCGCTCGTGGTCCACCTCCAGGCCAGCCCCAGCCGACGGACAGAGCGAGGAGCAGCCAGGAACCGCTGCGCCCGGAGCCTGTCTGCCATGCCGACGCCGCCCGTAGAGCATGCATGGTCCCCGCACAACCAGTCCCTGCCTTGCTCTTGCCGCCCACCTACATGATCACCATCGCCCCAGTAAGCTACGAGACATGCCCATTTCCTCGACCGTGCCCCGTAGTCACCGACCACCACAAAGTTCGCCGTCGGTAGAGTCATCGTGCGCGCCACGCCGCTCATGTATGCCGACCTCATTTCACTGCTCGCGCACCACCAGGGAACCGCCCACCGTCCTAGTCCACCGCCCAAGCCCCTAGCCCATTGTACCATCGTCACCGGCGAGCACCGCCCATGCCTCACTGCCGCCTCGTCGCGCCTATATAAGGAGGCCTCCCCAGCACCGTTTCCTCACACCACTCTCATCCACTCCCCCTCAGAACACTCCCAGAGCCCCACCGGAGCAAGTCGTAGCCCATAGGGCCGGAATTTCGCCGGAGTCTTCCACGGAATGAGGAGAAGGACGTCGTTGATCCAGGCCATCTCCCGGGATGCCGCCAGTACCAGGAGAATCGCCATCGTCTTCTCGTTCGTTTGCCCACCTTGCCGCACTAGCTAGAGCCTCGGTACGTCCCCACTGCACCCCCACTGAGACGCTAGGGTCCAGTCTCGTCGGCGACGTGTTCGTCATCGACAACGACCGTGAGTCGTTGATCTAGATCTATACCTGCGGTCTGTATCGCCCCATGCCGCTTCACTAGTAATGAGCCACTGATAGGTGGACCCCCCTGTCAGCAGTCCGCAGCACCGCGGAGTGAATCTAGGCCGGCCCAATTAGTTTCTCACGCGACCCAGTTAATTCAAATGTAGATTTTTCCTTTTGAGCTGAAACCTAGTTCTGTCCCTTTGTTTGAAAATCAATTCAGAGAGTTTTACAAATCCAAATTGAGTGATTCAATTTTTTTGGGAAGCTAATGAAAATATCTATCCAAGCCCGTTGGATTTTAATCATTTAGAGTTAGAGATCTCTCCTAGTGAAAATAACAAGACAGAAGCTTTTGCACATTCAATTTTTTATAAAATCAACCATAATAGCTTTTGAGTTGATTTCAATTCTCAAAAATCACATTTAACCATACCTATCTTAATATGTAATAATATTAAGGTTTACATGCAGTGACTTTGGACTAGTACCAAAATAATGCTATATAGGCATTTCTAGTCACGTTAAATCATTAATTATTAAACTTGAACTTATTAAAATATGATCCAACCTTTAAATAACATTCCCATATATTAGAATACATGTTGATGACATGTTTCCACATGATCCCATATTTTAATTAGAGAATATTAAATCTTAGTTAATTTCAATGAGTAGAAATTACTTTTCTCAAATAAAAAGAATGAAGCTAGTTCATTAAACCTTGTGATGCTTGTGATGATAATAGATCATCAAATGTGTGCCTTAGTGTGATAAGTAGACTAGTTAAGAATTGTTTGGTGATTGTGTATTCCGTATGTATTTATAGACGATAGTACCGACCAAGTCTACGAGGAGGAGGAGTTCTACCAAGAGGAGGAGGAAGAGAATTTCAACCACTGCACCAACCAAGGCAAGCTAACACTTGCAAGTATTATACCTAGCAAGCCATCATTAACAATGCAAGATAACCCTTGCAAGCTATTATTAGCAAGTTAGAATTAAGCTAGATAACCTAAGAAAATGCATTAGGCATGCTTTGGTTATACCATTTTGACTTATACCTACTCCAAGTTTTATTTACAAGCTTTACGTTCTTTACTTTACCAAAGTCCTCTACTTGTTTAAAGGTAGCATAAAGAGTATAAAACTTGAGCTATCTAGTTAGACTTAGATGTCATTCTATGGCATGAGATTGAGATTAGCATCCCACATTAGTGAACACTCTTAACCTAGTAGTCTAGAGCTAAACAAAAACTTGATCACTTTAGATGGGAATACTTGGTGAAAATGATTTGTGAAAACCTTGGAATGATGAGCCATTCTATTGAGATGTTTTGACATGTGTTCCGAAACAAAAATGGTTTATGATGAAAATGTTGAGGCATGAGCCTTAGCCCTTTTACAAAAACTGATGGTTGGGTTCAGATGTGATACCATTCCAATTTTACCGTACAACCACAATACATGAATTGGGTAAGGCTTAGCCGGAAGTTTATATGCATTAGTATTAGTTCCCTCGTGGGAGAGGTTTGAGCTGAGGCTACCTCTCAATGTTATCCACCTATGCAGTGCTCAGGATGACAGATGGTCATGGCTGGGAGGCCATACTCATAGGAGAGGTGTTTATACTAGAGTGTGTAAAGGAAAGGTTATGTTTGATTATCTGCATAGTAAGTATGATGACTCAGGGTTATCCCTGACAGATGTATCGAATTTTGTGGTGAAAGTGTACCACCTCTGCATAGTGTCAAACTATTCGAATAGCCGTGTCCGCAATGACGAGGAGCGGGGAGGCTAGAATCGATGGCGGACGACGGTTACCGGCAGCGGGAACGAAGCTTCGATTCGAGGGTTTGCAGGCACGCAGGGATGCATGACCTATCTAGGACGAACCAGCGCAGCAGGGCGAGCTTGGTGGTGTCCTAATCTTGGGCTAGGGTGACCCGGAGTGGCGGGTACGGCGGCGACCTCCGGCTAGGGTTCCGGGATCCTCTGCACAGAAGAGGGAGCAGCGCTGGGGGGAGAAAGGAACCAGGAGAGAGAGAGAGGCAACACGGTGACCTTATCCTCTCCAGGAGCTCGACGAACAGCAGAGAGCAGGCGGCAGGGATCGATGGCGTCGGGGTTGCCAGGCAACTGCTTGCCCGCCGATGAGGAAGACGACGAGAGGGTATGGCGGGCTAGGCCGTGGTGGACTGCACTTGGGCCACAAGCTACTGCACGGGTGGGCGGTAGGCAGAGAGGAGAGGGAGCTAGGCCGACCTGGTTCTAGTCTGGCTCTCTTTTTATAACAAAAGCTTTTTTCCAATTTCTATTTCCATTTCCCTTTTTGTGTTTGAATTTCTTTTCTGATTTTGGTTATTCCAAAAATACCAGAGAGTGTATAAAATATATAAAATATTGCAGGGCCTTGTATCCATTTGGGCTCCACTATTTTTGGTAGTTTTTGAAATCATCAAAACCATTTGGAAGGATTTTCAAAGAGAGGGAAGAAGTAGGGTTTTAGGGTTTTGCTTTGTTCTTTTTCATGCACTTTTTAAAATATGATGCTCATGCAATGCACATTAAACCCTAATTAGACATTAGCTAAAACTGCGGTGTTACAGCTCTATCCCCCTTACGAGAATCTTGACCCGAGATTACAAAGGTAGGAAGAAGAAAGAGAAACAGGGTTACTCTAAGGATAAGATGGAAACACACTAACAACACATAGAGTATCTCATGGTCAACTCGTGAATGAGTGTTCAACAACAACTCTAAGATGACAACATGAAACACTTCGAGGTAACGGAGGAAGCAAGAGGAGATAGGTTTCAAGTTGTTAGATAGATGGTCTTCATAAGGATTGAGACCATGGAGCTTCAGAAGGGTTTAAGCTTCTGAATAGGAAAGCTTACAATAGAAAGAACATGACCACAAACTTCGAGAGATATGAAACTCTACTAGACGGCTTAAGTATAGCTTCTAGGGATACAAAGATATAGAGAGCCAAGTTGTTGAACTATTTTTGATACAGAAGGATCACTCTTCATTCAACAGAAGGCTAAGACAGAAAGGTGTTTTGTGGAGAGGACTCGTAAGAATCACATGGAACATGTAACGAGAGGAACTAATGATTACCAACATCATAGTCACTCTTTGAACATGTTTGATAACGAAGGCAACTCTTTATTCATCCAGGGTCTATCAAAAACTTTGCCAAAGATCATGATATCACTTTACTCCACCAGGATGAAGAGGTAAGAAGATTCCTGATGACATGAGGAAAAAGAAACTTCATTCTCAGACTTCGATTACTTGGCACAACAAGATGCTTGCCAACATAATAGGGTCTGGAGGATCGACCGAGAGACATTTAGCAACACTACTTTAAATGTTCTCCTTGATGTTCGAGGCACGAGACATTTAGCAACACTACTTTAAATGTTCTCCTTGATGTTCGAGGCACGAGACATCAAATAAATTATAGAATAAGCCTTGTGAAGAGTGGTTGTTATTTGCTGATTCAAGAGAATTCGACAATAGGCTTTCCGACTAGTTGTGTCAACCATTACATCAATCTTGCCGGATTTACAAAGAGACCTATGTCAAAACCTTGAAGAACACAAACCACCGTATCTGCTTGAGATTCAGATCTGGTTCGGTGGGATGATACTTCAGACTCAGCGTGTTCGAATAGAAAGCATGCAACATTTACCACAAAGGTAAAGTTACTAGATTCTCAAGACATGGACTTCAGTCTCAAGCTCCAATAGACTGAGCTAGATGGCTAGACCCATGTAATAAAAACTTGTCAGAGGACAGCTGCACATACACCAAGTACTTGCAACGAAATGCACATGTGTCCTTAAGGAACAAAAATAACTCTACTCTAATCCACGGCGACATATTTCAACATTTGCACGTGAATCAGAGAAGGTTACTTCTAACATCCAGAACACATTCTTCGAGATGACCCGAAGAAGGTTCTCAAAACGTTTTCCAACATTAATGCCAAAGGTTCCATATGAATCTATTCTAGCATGGAGAAAATACGGATATTGTCGATGATCTCAACAACAAACTTATCAAGATACTCTAGGAAGCTGGACTCATATGTTGTATCAACAAGACAAAACTATTGGTCAGACCAAAGGATATGAAGATGTACTCAAGTGAAACATCACGAGTAGTGACATCATCAATATAGTATTTGGAACTGAGTTTGATTTGACGATAACCCAAACCAAATCAAAGGCGGGGGAAGATAACATATCCACGGAGGAAATACTATCTTTCTTCAACACGAGCGAAACTACACATCCCTTTAAGGAGGAACTAAGTCAGATAGAAATTTTGTCTTACAACTCTCCAAGTTGTTGTTCAAGCTCAACCAACTAGTTTAGGGGTATCCAGTACGGATCCTTGGAGAAAGGAGCAGTTCAGAGACCTTACTTATTCAAGAACTTGACAACACGGTCATGTGGCGACATGGCGGCACTTCTTAGAAAGACATCTAGAATATCACGAACCATCGATATGTCATTTAGTTTGAGAGGAAACTTGCTTGGTAAGGCAAGAGGACATAATCTCAGAGTTTTGGCATGAACCTAACTCTTTGACCAGGGAAAGTGTACCAGAATAGAGGACTTGGTAGAACAATCATCCTTCGCTTAGTGATAGGGTTAACCATCATGCTAAGAATGACACAAATGTCCTTGGAGTTCAAAGCATTAATAATTGCTAAGAATCTCAGATGGTCACATTATTACGCACACGCATCATTCACGAGCACGAAAGCTCGAAGGAAGGGTGGGTAATTATGTGTGAGAGGCGCACTTCATTAAGAGAGTCGTGAAACTCGACACTACCTCATAGTATTAAAGGGTGTGACACTCTAAGGTAGAACAGATGGAAGGCAATCAATGCCTTTTGATCTGCAGGTTACAATATTTTGACCTGGTCCTAGACATGACGAGGTACTGGAGTTTGTTTCTCCTGACATCCCGAATAGTTTGTCATGACGGACCACCAGAGTATCTTGCATCGAAGAACACCAATGCGCATTTACTACTTGGCTATCAACTGATAGACAAAGGCCGGAAACAACAAGGGGAAAAGGAACATGCTCAGGAAAAAATCCCGAGATGTGGATGCATAGATTATCGTTCTTCCGAAAACCAATGCGAATAAGGGAGGGTGTGGCAGAGTCACGAGTATAGATGTGAGACTCACGAGGAGTACTATTGTCGTGATCTATTTGGTTCCATTAAAGAACATCTGCCATAGCTAGTGGTAGGGGAAGTCCTTAGTTGTCGAAATTTAATCGCGACAATAACCAAAAGCTTGAAGGCTACAATTGTGGTACCAGCCATCCTGAGGTAATGTGTGAACATTAACAACAGGGGACAATGGAATGGATCTTGGGTTAAAGATCAGCTTCATGTACAAGATCCTCAACACCAGAATCTAGCACAATCCGGGATCTTCGGTTCAAGTCCAAGGGTTAGAACCCGAGAAAAGAGTATCTACTACTTGAGTAACATAGCGTACACTGCAAGATAGTAATCACAAGGTAGTGTGAGATCCAGGCACATGGATTAATAGGATTGATAGGATACCCATATCAACAAGTTGCAACTTCTTTTTTGGAAGCTCATTCGAAAAGAACTCTAAGGTTAAGCGTCCTTGGCCTAGAGCAATTCTAGGATGGGTGACCGACCGGGAAGTGGGTAACGGTGCATGCAGTGAGGACAAAGTCTGTGAAAAAGACTAGTGTTGGTATGTGGGGCCAGTCTAGATATCCTATTAAGCTGCCAGGAGTGACACCCCCGGGCCCAGGAGTGGACAGGGTGTTACAAGTGGTATCAGAGCCGACCCTTGCGATTACACGGGTGTGTGCGGGTCAGTGGCGGGACATGTGGAGCATGGAGCGTGTGGCTCGGAGTGGACATGGCATGGCACATGTGCCGGCACTGGATGCATAGACGCGTGCCAAGAGGGAACATCCCTGGGGTGTGCTTGATCGATGAGGGCATCGACCTTCTAAAGGGTGGGTGTATGTGAGATCCAGGCACATGGCTTAATAGGATTGATAGGATACCCATATCAACAAGTTGCAACTTCTTTCCTAAGCTCATTCAAAAGAACTCTAAGGTTAAGCGTGTTTGGCCTAGAGCAATTCTAGGATGGGTGACCGGCCGGGAAGTGGGTAACCGGGTGCGCACGAGTGAGGACAAAGTGCGCAGAAAAGACTAGTGTTGGTCTGTGGGGTCAGTCTAGATATCCTATTAAGCTGCCAGGAGTGACACCCCCTAGGCCTAGGAGTGGACGGGGTGTTACAAGTGGTATCAGAGCCGACCCTTGCGATTACACGGGTGTGTGCGGGTCAGTGGCGGGACATGTGGAGCATGGCGCGTGTGGACCGAAGTGGACACGGCATGGCACATGTGCCGGCACTGGATGCACAGACGTGTGCCAAGAGGGAACGTTCCTGGGGTGTGCTTGATCGATGAGGGCATCGATCTTCTAAAGGGTGGGTGTATGTGAGATCCAGGCACATGGCTTAATAGGATTGATAGGATACCCATATCAACAAGTTGCAACTTCTTTTCCGGAAGCTCATTCGAAAAGAACTCTAATGTTAAGCGTGCTTGGCCTAGAGCAATTCTAGGATGGGTGACCGACCGGGAAGTGGGTAACCGGGTGCGCACGAGTAAGGACAAAGTGCGCAGAAAAGACTAGTGTTGGTCTGTGGGGCCAATCTAGATATCCTATTAAGCTGCCAGGAGTGACACCCCCCGGGCCCAGGAGTGGACGGGGTGTTACAAGTAGCTTCCAAGACAAGCAAGAAATTCTAAAGTACCCAAACAAATAAAAGAGAGGCACACGAGGTGAAAGGAAACCTCGAGACCTAGAACAGAATACTGTGGAACCATCAACATGATGTTGTGGACCCATAAGATAGAGAGATCACGATAGAAAGGAATCTCTCGATTGAAGCAGAGCAAGGGGAAACAAGGAATTCAGAACACACACAACTCTAGAGAACTCAACACTAGGTCAACTAGTTGAGAAACGACCTGCCTAGAAGGCACCTAAGTTTTGAAAGACAAGACGAGATAGCAAATTTTTTTAAAGTCAACACAAGGAAGCTGTTTGGTTCAACTTTGGTAACGTAAATGGTAATGGTATCAATTTACGGGAGGTACCTGCATTGGAATGAGAAAATGACAGATTTGTTTGGTTCGGCTCGGTAACGGAAACAGTTTCCTTATCAGCGTTTGGTTGAGCAAGTTGACTAATGGTACCAGGTTGTCTCATAAGACAGCTTCAAAATGACAGATTTCCACCTCAAAAATCACACTGGACCACTAGAAAATGCTTAAAAATTGCCAGGTTTTATAGAATAATTTTCACATGCAGTTCACAAGTGCTTGACTAACCAGCAGATAATATTAAAAATAGGTTTACATACATCAAGTGCAAATTCATCTCTTTATCATAATGTGACCACACCTGAAAATAAATATAACATGAGAGTTGAAGGATTTAGCAATCGATACAAATTCAGACATCAAATATTTAGCCATCGATAGAGCTGTTCATAGTTCTCATCAGCACCACTTCCTTCAAAATCAACCTCCCCTCGACTCTGTCTCTCATCTGACAATGAACAACAACACCAGTTAAACAATGGAGGAAGAATAATCAAGATTGTAGACATTTGATTATGTAAAATATGTTGATGCACGTACACACGCACACACACACACACACTATCATTCTTTTTTTCGAGAGAGGATTATATCTAACATGTAACCCAGATCTGGAAGCACATAAGATATTGCACATACAGATTAGATCATATATAATGCCAAAATAGTTCAGTGGACATGTTAGAGATGAAAGAACATGTGCAACATCTCATCTATATAATGCCAAAATAGATCATATAATGCCAAAATAGAGATGGAAATAAATAAAAGCATTCCTTGTCAACATCTCATCTCTGCCAATAAATAAACGCACATGTATAAGCTAGCACAAGTTCGAAATTCATGATCATGAAAAATTAATTCCTTGAGTACGTGTACATGAGCAATACAAGTTGCCAACAAAGCATACCATGCATATATAAGCTTATCTAGAAAATGGTAGGAGAGACAAGTCACTGTCTAGATTATAAGAACAACTACGCATAAAGATAGTAGAAGGGCACATATACCTAATTAAGCTTCCTTGTCAATTTCTCATGTTCTACTTTCCATCATCTACCAGCCTCATCTACCAGAAAATAGAACATTTATAAGCACACACATAAGGGGTTTCATAGCAAGAAAAGGCATATAAAATCAAATGAGAAATCATCTTACTTTTCAACATCTTCAGCACATACTCCCTCCTCAGAATATCTAGAAGTGCCATCATCATTTGCATCTGCTCCGGTGCTTTTGCAAAGATTGTTGCTGCATCTACTATGTCACTTCCGGCAAAGCCAAGCTTGTGCAATTCACTGATAGCCTTCTCTTTCAGCTTTTGGTTAGGATCTTCATGCAACGCCTTCTCATGAAGTGTAGCTTCACGCTCCGCTACAGCTGCCATTGTTCCCACATGCTGTGACACAACATTAAGTTGATTGTTGACATCTTCAAGCATAATAACAATTGGATCAGTTTGTTGTGCCTTTCTATGTCCAGCAACCTTTCTTGGCCTCTTAGAACTGCTTGATGTATCCAACGAGTGGCTCTGTGAGTCAACAGATCGTCTTGGAGTCTCTCTGGACATCCTATCCTCTTCGCCCCTCTCCCTTTCCTCGGCATCTATTTCAATGTCCAAATTTGTCACAGCCTCATCAAAACCTTCAGCACCTTCCCCTGTTGCTATATCCTTGCTATAGATAGCACACAACTTCTCAAAGTAAGGAAATGAAACACCATACAATCCTTTGGCTTCTTTGTTGATCTACAAGTTTAAAACACAATATCAATTTACAACACAAAACTACTGATGTGGTTTCATAATAGAAAATGAAGTAAAGAACAACTAGGTCGCTCATTAGTAGGTGAGGGATTTACCTTACAGTGTGCATCATATTGTGCCTTCTCGCACTGAATCATATGCCTGTTTCCATCACATGTAAAACCACTTCTTGATAGCATTACTTCAATTGCCCCATATTTTTTCCTGAAGTGCCTAACTCGTGACTCAATATGTGGAACTGTGGTAAGACCACAACCCGGACACTTCTCAGCAAGTATCTTCTCTATCACTGTAGAGTAACCATTCTTGAAAGCACCTTCTCCTTTCCATCTTGGATCTAAAGACAAATCATACAATGCTTTAATCAGCTCATTATCCTCAGTAGAAGTCCACGTCCATTTATTCCTGCCCCTTCCACGTGACACACTTGAGCTACCCAAAGAATCCATATCTGCAAGAGTCAACCACAGAATTAACACAAAACACATATGTACAACGTATCACGAATTAAAACCAAGCTACATAATGCAAAAGATTAAATAAAACCAACATAAGTATTGTACCTCAACGATTCCTAGCAGCCCTATAGCTATTATATAGCTCTTGAGCAAGAACATTCCGAAAATTGGTCCACTCATTACTCGTTGAGATAGATGTAATAAATTCTAGTTCAGCTAATTCTCCCTCCACGATATCCCATGTATCTTCCATTATGTAGTCTTCATTATCGAGTGGGTCAAAAGACATCTTTTGCAATATAAGATTGTGTAAGAGTGCACATGCCATTATAATTCTTCCTTGGGTTTTGATAGGATAAAAGATTGGGACCTCAAAATAGCCCACCTTCCCTTGAGTCTTCCAAAGCCCCTTTCTACAATATTTCGGGCCTTAGCGTGCAACATGTTAAAATACTCCTCTGCACTATTGGGTGGGTTTTGCGCTGTCCAGCCACCTAGGTGGTACCTTTGACCTCTGTATGGAGCTAAAAATCCTCTGGCATTAGTGTATCCAGCATCAACGAGGTAATATTGGTCTTAGGGGACGCGTAACCCATTTGGCCTTGTGATGGCATCCCTAAGCACACGACCGTCATGTGCAGAACCCTCCCAGCCAGGTAGTACATAGATGAACTGCATGTCAGGTGCACATACACCTAACACGTTTGTATCTATATCACCCAACCTTGATCTATATCTTCCTTTCAAGTTAGCCGGGGCAGTTACCTTTACGTGTGTACCATCTAGAGCACCCAAACAATTCTACAACATAAACAACTGTGATATAATATTAGTATCTTCTACAAATATTACATTTTCAGCTAGTGAATACCATATTTTTATTAAGTAGCTATTTACCTTGAAATATTTCCATCTACCATCTGTGCAATCCTCAGGTATAGGTTCTGGTTTCTTAAGTAGAAGTCGG
The DNA here is from genome assembly GCA_023614405.1 of Avena insularis. Lineage (NCBI taxonomy): Eukaryota > Viridiplantae > Streptophyta > Magnoliopsida > Poales > Poaceae > Avena > Avena insularis. Next base: position 71,828,404 of record CM042692.1, on the reverse strand, counting down.
TGCAGCTTCAAAACAGCTAGAAGGCATGCATTGAAGTTTCTATTAACTGATTCTGGGCTCCGGTAAAAAAAATTCCCTACTGTCCTGTTCTTGAAGTGATGAGATAGTATGTAGAGAAATGATGACACTATCTCCTCCAATGACATATTTCTTGAACCCTCTAGACCACCAACATCTCGAACAATCTCACACAATATGCTAAATGTTCTCCTATCCATACGAAGCTGACTTATACAGATTGTGTCGCTCTGACTAATTAGTTCATACAAATTATGCCCTCTTAGCTCTCTAATTTTAATCCTCCGTTGTATTTTCAAACATTTTCTTCTATAGGCTAATGCAAAAAGTAACCACACATGGTAATACAAGAGCATGATACTAGTCATGAGATTCCTAGTTGCTACATTCCTTCGTCGATATCTCGTATTTGAAGGGAGACAAGCCATAACACTGAAAATGAAAAGTGGAATAGAATGAGATAAACATATGTACTGCACAATTCATTTTCAATCCAAATATAATGGAACTGCTACAAGAAGACTACTTAGATGGTCCAGAAACTGACAGAAGTCTGCACACTGTAGTAGTAGTATTACACTATACCTGATATGCTGCCATAGAGAGTGTTCATGGGATAAAATCATGCATGTTCTATTACTAGCAGAAAAAAGGCCAACCGGTACATGGACCAATGCTTGAACATAGTTGTATACTCCACGTTTAGGATCCAGTCTAGTACTAAAACAGGGAATGGATCATGCGACAGTGACAACAGAAGTGCAAAAAGGCTCAAGTGTTTCTGACAAAAAATAATTAACATCCTTATTTTAGTTGCTTAAAAAAGGGTAAAGGCAACCTGTACTTAGGCCAGTCAAAACTGAAGCTCTAGTAGCATATCTGACCGAGCTTTGACTTAATTAGCATGCAGTCACTTTGCACAGCAATTGAGAAGTGACTTAAAAAGACCATGAACAGCAATTGGAACTTGGAAGTGTACATACAGTTGGACTTAAAAAAGACCAGGATATGATGAGGATAAGAATTAATTGGGAGGTAGAGTCATATCCTAACGCATTGCACAAGAAGTAAACAAAGAACAGGATATGCAGCCGCTGATTCTGCCAGCATTGCACAAAGAAAAGAAGTAAACAAAGACCAACATTGCACAAGTTTTACAAGGCACCACAACATTAAATCAAATAAGCTACTGCCACAACACAAGGGACAAAGATTGATATGCAGCCGCTGATTCTCTTGATTTAGAAGCCAATTGATCCTACTGAACCGGGTAAAAAAATCAAACGCTACTAAATTTTTCAACATACTGGAATAGCTAGTGCAGCAACTTAATTATGACCTGACTACTTGGGTACAAAGTGTGGCACAGTACGACGTGAGCAACCTTCAGATTCGAAAGTGGTAGACCTAATCTAAATAAATATTGGGAGGGCGACCTCCAGGACATCATTGAACACAAGAAAAAACCCTAATCTAAACAAAGATTTGGAGGGAGACCTATAGGACATCATTGGACACAAGAAAAAAACCTAATCTAAACAAAGATTTGGAGGGAGACCTCTAGGACAGCCGAAAAGAAGAGAAGAAGGGATCTGGAGAAGGGTAGTACGTACCTCAAACTTGGGGATCGGTGGACGAAGGTGCTCCCCCCGTGTCGACGCTGCTCCTCCCGTGTCGCCGACGCACCTTGCTTGCCCTTGCGAGGCACCGCTGCAGGTGAAGTAAAGGGTGTCGAGGGGCCGGTCGCTGGTCCCAACGCCTGCGTCGCCTGCGGCAGGACTCGGCGCGAGGAGGGGCAGGAAGAGGGGACGAGATGCGAGCTCAGATCGAGATGCAGCGACGCTGTGATTTGTTTCCGGAGGGGTACGACCGATAACGACTTAATACGGGGGTGGGAATTGATTCCGGGGTAGTTGTTTCCGAGGTATTTGAACCAAACGTGTTTTAAAGGAATCTGTTACCGGTGCAATCAGGTTACGTTACAAATACGTGAACCAAACACGTTCAAGATAAGATGACCCAGAGTTAGAGCGAAACTGGATAAGGAGAAAAAGAAGCATACTAGAGTTTTCGCAAATACTTTTCATCTTTAAAATAGTTTTCATAAGCACTAGACTCAACATCGACCAATAGCAAGGTTTTCCTATGGTCGGTACTGCTCTGATACCAAGAACTATGACACCCCCGAGATCAGGGTTAAACAAATCCCGACCTTAGCCTGACATAAGCTTAACCTAGAGTTCGAGGATATCCAGTGAAGAATCGGTAACACAACAGTAACCCTGCGACACAAAAATCATTACAGCAAGCTCATAATTGAGCGAATAACCAAAATATTACAAGCAGAGGTCACTGACCACAAACATCAAACAACGGAAGGAAAATTATGCTATTAAGTATAGCAAACTTAACAAATGTCCTAAGAGGCCTGAAGCATAACGATGACGTCCCAGCCCATAGATTCCAGGCTGTCGGCCAGGAACCCCAAGCTACTCGTCGGTGTTGATGTCGTACCAAACTTGTCTTCACGGGAACACCTATTCTACTACAAAAGTATCAACAAAGCAAGGGTGAGTACAAGGTGTACTCCGCAAGACTTATGGCTGGTGGGGTTTATTTGCATAAAGCCAGTTTTGTTTATAAAATAAGAGGGAGAGGAAGCTCGTCTAATCAGAATATTTTAAAAGGGGATAAGAGAGCGACATCTCCGAAGAATTGATCATCATCTTGATGACCACCAAAGTAATCCTCATCTCACAACTTGGATCACCCTCTCGTACCCATGAGCAAGCATCCTTAACAAACATTAGTTGCCAAGTTTTACGATTAGGTTAAAGTTCTCTATGATCTCACGTTCATTCCCAAGTCGTCTATAACCATGGACACGGCTTTTCAAAAAGATTTAACCCTGCAGGGGTGTACAACTTTACCCACACGTACCAACTGACTCTTAATGCCAATGTTTTAGCCCTCTTCCTTGGAAGGCCAGCAGAGGTGGTTGGACGCGATCTTTACCTTGCTTTCGCTGAGACCATGAGTCATGCCCTAAGAATGGTTCCGCTGTAACGGGTTAAATCCCGAAGCCAGTCCCTAGAGATGTGAGTCGAGGTTGGTTTATCAGGGGCGCTATATACCCCAAGCAACCTCGGCCACGCTTACCTACCTGTTATGATGCACCTTGACCCGCCAAATCTTTCAAAATGTTTTCTATGCATATGTCGAATGGAACACCGAACTATGTGACTCATAGAATCTAGTAGGCAAGTTAGTTGCTCATGAGGTTTTCCAGGCCCCGTGTGGTTGTACGCTCATCTCTGTTCCAAAGGCAAGAACTCGGTTCCTAGTAGTGGCGAGCATGGGACTAGAAAAAACCACCGTGGCCTTTCATACAAGCCTTAGCATGTTTAACCTTTACCACTGATCTTACTTCATCAGTATACCTCATTCTCATGTCATACTAGATTCTCTGCATCTGATACATCATTTGGATGAACCAGAACTGACAGATATGCATGGCTAAGCAAGACACAGATATAAGCTCTAGCAATGCACACAAGCCAAACCTAGTTATGCTAGGAACAGTGGATTAGGTAATATAAGATCAAGGGACTAATGCAACAGATAGGATACTCTATCTATCGATAAAAGACCATAGTAGAATCATATGCATCATGGTAGAATGAAATACTTTCGAAATCATAGGATTGTATAATGGTGGGGATATGCTTGACTTATTTGTTGGTATCCAGAAAGCAGATCTTCGGATATCTTGTACTTGACTTGGTTATAGTTGGTCAAGTATTATTCATCGATCTTCGACGGTGTTAATCTCGGTCTTCGATCTTGATAACGATATCATATTCTACCGGGAAGAACCAAACATCGGAAAGAAAGGGGAAACAACAATCAACACATGGCATCGATGCAATGCTCAAGCAAGGATGATGATATGAGAAGTTAAATTGATCTTAAATTAAACCCTAGGACATGCTTGATCATTTTAAACAGGGTTCGAAGGGTACAAACCGTAGAACGGGGGAACCCCGGAACACCTGTGAGGGGTTGATTTAGTTATCTAATTAAACTTGTCATTAAGTTGATTAACAATGCATGATTATAGTTTAAACAGGCAGATCTTCTTTTTCTGAACATTTTGATATATTATACATATTTTTCTGACTTATAAATAATTACTTATTGAATTCACAATATTTATCTTTTTTCTGAAAATATTAAACCATAGCTATAAACTTTTTACACCGAGGCCATTTCTAGCTAGTGTGACTGACAGACGGGCCAAAGGCCACATCAGCAGACACACGGGCAAGGTGGGCAGCCCGGGTTTGACCGGGGCTGACCGCGTGTGGCTGACATCACGGTGACGTCAGCATGACGTCACACCGGCGAGCACCTCCCAGATCGAGCACGGGCGCGGCACTAGCGGCGATGCGGGGTTGTGGGAGCGGGCGCGTTCGATGCGGCTCATCGAGGCGAACCAAAGAGTGGCGGATCCGCCCCTGTTTGGTCATCGGAGCTGCAGCGGTGAGAAGCTTCTGCGGCAGCGCTCGGAGCTCCACGACGACAAGCCGTTATAGGAAGAGAGAGGAGGAGCGGAGGGGTCCTAGAGGACCAAAGGCACATAGTGGTTCGGACGGAGGCAACGGCGAGGAGCGGGGAGGCCGGAATCGATGGCGGATGACGTTTACCGGTGGCGGGAACGAAGCTTCGATTCGAGGGTTTGCAGGCACACGGGGATGTGTGACCTATCTAGGACGAACCAGCGCGGCAGGGCGAGCTCGGTGGTGTCCTAAGCTTGGGCTAGGGTGGCCAGGAGCGGCGGGTACGGCGACGACCTCTGGATAGGGTTCGGGGAACCTCTGTGCAGAAGAGGGAGCAACGCTGAGAGGGGAAGAAAGGAACTAGGGGAGAGAGAGAGGCGACGCGGCGACCTTATCCTCTCCAGGAGCTCGACGAACGGCAGAGAGCAAGCGGCGGGGATCGATGGCGTCGGTGTTGCCAGGCAGCTGCTTGCCGGCCGATGAGGAAGATGACGAGGGGGTATGGCGGGCTGGGTCAGGGTGGACTGCACTTGGGCCGGGTGGGCGGTAGGCAGAGAGGAGAGGGAGCTGGGCCGGCCTGGTTCTGGTCTGGCTCTCTTTTTTATAACAAAAGCTTTTTTCCAATTTCTGTTTCCATTTCTCTCTTTGTGTTTGAATTTCTTTTCTGATTTTGGTTATTCCAAAAATACCAGAGAGTGTATAAAATATGTAAAATATTGCAGGGTCCCTTGTATCCATTTGGGCTCCACTATTTTTGGTAGTTTTCGAAATCTTCAAAACCATTTGGAAGGATTTTCAAAGAGAGGGAATAAGTAGAGTTTTAGGGTTTTGCTTTGTTCTTTTTCATGCACTTTTTAAAAGATGATGCTCATGTAATGCACATTAAACCCTAATTATACATTAGCTAAAACTGGGACGTTACACAAGGGGTCGTTGCTCACGATCATCGAGAGAACACTCTTGAGAACAAAGGACGAAGATAAAGGTATCAAAAGATAAGGCCACCTTTAACTTCCGTGAGAGGAGAGAATAAGTGCAATCTAATCCACTTCAATGTACGAGAGCGAATAGAATGAGTAGCCGGTATGGGGGCCAATCCATCACGCACCCAAACTATTACTCCGCACACTCAGTAGAAAATCGTGCAACCCATTCTCGGAATTCAGACTGAAGAAACATCATGGCAATGATAGAAACAATCATAGATGAATAGTACTTGAGTAAATCCACAACGAGTATAGGAATGACAACAAGATCTAGACAAGATGTAGATGGGATGGATGGAGATGGTGGTGATGCAGTGATGGATGATGAAGATCGATGCCTTAGCCTCCCGGATCTGCGCAGGGCGAAGATCGATCCCTTGTGGATGAGTTCCCCCTCTAGATGCCTTCCGAAGGTGAGGTTTCTGTGATTTCTGGGTGTTCTGTATGTCGTCTCCTCGAACCAATTGCAGGGGTGAAACTATTTGACGAGGTGGAGGCGGCGCCAACTATACAGCCGGAGCTATACGTGCGGAAGAATTGCTCCCAGCGTATAGTTGGTCTTTGGGCTCTCTTCCTCCTTTGTTCGCTTATGGTTTTCTTTTGGTATTATTAATATTTTCCAAATAAGCGATTTACGTTGTTTTTGACTCCTTTTCTCCATAATACAACTGCTTCAATAATTGTATCCATTGGATCCATCATCTGTCCTGATCCTGGTGAAAACAAACATAAAATATGGTCGCAAGCGCCGTAAAGTACCAAGATCATACATCTATAATGCAAAATAATGATGTAAAACATCATGCAAATATGCACTCATCAACTTCCCCAAGCTTAGACTCTTGCTCGCCCCGAGCAAGTTTTTAGCTTAATAGATGTGGTCCTCATATTCATGAAGCTGAGTCGATAAAATAAATGAGGCAATTGGAGCATGTGTTTATCATGTACGATACAGGGGAATAAGTTCATGAATAGTATCTTACTCGACCCATCTGAATAGCATTGGAAGGCTTCCACACCTTAGTTATCAATAGTTCATAAAATATGAATCTCAACATAATGTAAAAGAATCTGGTTCAACCGAATGAGTTAACGAGGTAGTCCCAAGCATTTTAGGATCAACGTATTCACATGGGATTCTAAATCTCAAAAGTGTCTCTTTATCATACTACAATACAATGGTATATGCCTAGTTACTCTTTGAACATTCGCTCTTTTTCTTCTTTCTTTTTCTTTTCTTTTGCATATATGCTCACACTTTTGTTTTAAGTGTTGTGCAAAGGAGCTAGCCATATATTCCACCTTATGTAGGAATTCAAAGTTTAACAATCTCAATTATCAAATTCCAACTGTATATGAAGCATTCATATGACTTGAGATTCTACCACGACCTGTTCTCACTCTATTTGGATAACACTTTCATTTTCCTTTGTTCAAGGTTTTCCTTTTCAACTTAATTGTATAGATATTTTTTCTTTATGAATCAAACTGTAGACTTACAACATATTGACCAAATTATCTTTATGTGTTCCATTAATACCAATGGTGTGGAAGACTCCTATTGCTATCATCAAGTGTAAGTAAAATCATACTCAAGCCTTTCATATATCAATAAAGCAAACGCAAACTCAATATTGCTCCATATATAATAATAAACTCGGAATTTCATAAAAGGGATCGACTATTCCTGAAGGGAATTCTAATGATGCAAACTTTATTTCTAGTTTGAACTAATGCAAGAATAATAATAAAAACTTATAAGATAGATTACAAGGTCTTAAAGATCTCCCCAAGCTTGGAATCAAGCCAGGTGGGATCAAATAATCCCTTGCGATTATTTGATAACATGATTGTTGTAGATCACTGGGACGCCATGGCATGTAACACCATGGTGCGTAGCTTCTTGTTGGTCTCCTCCAGAGCAGTTATGTGGCTATAGCACCTGTGCAGATCAGATTGCAGAGTGTCTACTCTATCTGCGAGCTTGGTCACCAATGGAAGGAGGTCTTCCTTCTTCTCCATCTCATTGAGACGGTGACGGACTTCGACGCGATGGAGTAACTCTTGCTTCTGATATATCTCTAGTGTCTGCACGCGATCCTTGGTTCTGGGGACGGCTTCTTCTTCCTCATCAATAATCAATGGATCGGGGAACTGGAAACCGTACCTCCACTCTTCTTGAGGTTTAACCTTCATACGAGAACCAATGGTTGGCCTCGAGAGTGGAACCTCCCCTTATTGCTAGCATCTGCACCAATATTAGATAATTCCTTACACTTGTGCGTCCGTGGATCTGTGGTGATGAACTTGACTGTCTCCACACGCCCTTTTTCATGTGGCTTGCGATCTTCTCTCTCGTTGAGCTTTCTTCATTGCCGCCCAATTGTTCTCCGGTGGATCATAAATGTTACGGCGGATGTAGACGTCAACTACGTCATCATCGGAATCAGTGTTGAAGTAGCTTGGCTCGACGTACTCCTTGTACTTGGGCTAAACCTCTCCACCTCCTTGTCATCGTCCTCCATGGACGGGCTGCTAGAGTGGTCCCTGGAAGGAGCAATGAGCCCCATGGGTTTCCCACGGCCTGGGGTGGGATAGCGCATTGCTAGATTGGTTTTTGTAGATTGTGATTAGAGAGATAGACAATGGAAGTATATAAGAGGGGTCAGAGGTCGGTAAAACTCCGAGAAACACCAAATTGTCGTCCAAGAAAAGAATCCAAACGGAACAGAGAAAAAAATCACATATTTGGAAGTAACCTGTCGCATAACGACCAACTATATGGGCGCAGCCCGTATAGGTACGGCCGTATAGTTGGTTTCGGGCAGATATTTCCAAATATCTCGAGTTCAGGTCGATTAAATCACGACTCGGAACAAACAATAACAATTATTTGATAATATGAATATAAAAGAAAGATCGAACGAAAAAGTGTCTGAAAGTTTAACGACCAACTATACGACCGGAATTTTTGCTCCGGTCGTATAGTTACGACCGTATAGTTTCAAACACCGAAAAGACAAAAGTTCCTGGGAGTTTAACGACCAACTATATGGCCGGAATTTTTGCTCCGATCGTATAGTTGCGACCGTATAGATATAGACACCAAAAAGCAAAACTATCCAAGAGTTCAACGACCAACTATATGGCCGGAATTTTTGCTCTAGTCGTATAGTTGCGACCGTATAGGCTCGGATATCAAAAATAATTTTATAAATATGATACAGAGAGTTTAACAACCAACTATATGGCTGGATCGCCCTCACCGATCGTATAACTCTGCTCGTATAGTCGGTAAAACCCCTCTAAAACTTCAGAAAACACAAGGAATTCGAAAATAGATTTTTCAAGAGTAAAAATTGTGGAAATAAATCACTTATTTGGGTAAGAACACTTTACACTACTCTTCCCATTTGCTTAATTGGGGGTGAAAAGTTCCTCCCACAACAAGGACTCCTTCTCTTTTAGAGGAATTTACTTTAGTTCATCAAATAATTCCCATAAACGAAAATCACCAGGACTAAAGTTCCTCTCAATAAGATTGGTGTCTTTCTGGGCAAACATGGACACTGCATCTAACATCTTTATTTCCTGCCTTTGCATAATCTACAATTCAAATTCTTGTACTGAAAGAATCCAACGGATCAGTCTTGGCTTATGTTCTTTCCTCTCGAGGAGTTGTTTTAAACCATCACGATCTATATGAACTCTCACCTTTACATCAACTATGTAAGAACAAAATTTATCGCAAGAGAAAAATACAGAAAACAGTTCCTTTTCTTCCTTAGGGTAATTCTTTTGAGCACCATTGAGAGTTCTACTAGCATGATGTATAATATTAAATCTACGACCAATATATTGTCCAAGAGTTACTCCTACAACATCATCGCTAGCTTCACATATTAAGTCAAAGGTTGTATCCCAGATAGGTGGTTTAATGGTGGGAGCACGAGTTAAAGCATTTTTTAGTTTATCAAAGGCTTCAAGACACTTATCATCAAAATTAAATCCCATTCCCTTTTGCAAGAGGTTAGTCAAAGGTTTAGATATCCCAGAGAAATTTCTAATGAACCTTCTGTAAAAACCCACATGACCAAGAAAACTTCTTATACCTTTAATATCCCTAGGTGGTGGCATTATCTCTATTTCTTCAACCTTAGCTCTATCCACTTCAATTCCCTCACATGATACCTTGTGTCCGAGGACTATACCTTCTTTGACCATAAAGTGGAACTTCTCCTAGTTTAGAATAAGATTAGTTTCTTCACAATGTTGCCAAACTCTTTTCAGATTATCCAAGCAACTAGTAAATGAAGTTCCATAGACAGAAAAGTCACCCATAAATACTTCCATTATAAGTTCTATAAAATCAGCAAAATAGCAGTCATACATCGTTGAAAAGTAGCTGGAGCATTACATAGACCAAAAGGCATACGTCAGTAAGCATGTAAACCATAAGGACTTATGAAAGTTGTTTTAAGTTGGTCATCCGGATCAACAGCTACTTGAGAGAAACCAGAGTATCCATCCAAGTAAAAAAATGAGTATGGTTTGCTAACCTTTCTAAAGTTTGATCTATGAATGGTAATGGATAGTTATCTTTCCTAGTTTATTTATTTAATTTCCTGAAATCTATGCACATCCTATGCCCAACAATAGTTCTAGTAGGTATTACTTCATTGTTTCCATTAGGAATAATAGTAAAACCGCCCTTCTTAGGGACACAATGAACAAGACTTACCCAATCACTCTCTTTGACAGGATAAATTATACTGCATCCAGTAGACGTACAATTTCTTTTTTTACCACTTCTTTCATTTCAGGATTCAATCTTCTATTAAATTCCACAACTGGTTTAGCACCTTCTTCCATGAATATTCGATGGATGGATATCATGGGACTAATGCCCTTCAAGTCATCCATTGAGTACCCAAAGGCTTGGAGATGCTCCTTAAGTATCCTCATGAGTTCTTCTTCTTCTCCTGAAAGTTTAGCACTAATAATAACAGAGAATTTATTTGTATCATCTAAAAACCTGTATTTTAGATTATCTGGTAGAGTCTTCAACTCTAGGGGTGGTAATTCCTCATCCCCTCTCTTTTCTGGCTCTTCAAAAGCCTCATCAGTTGGAGGTCCCAAAATAGGAAATGAATCAAACTCATCTTCTAGTTCTTCTAAGGACTTGTCCTCCATAACTATTTCTTCATAATTTGAATCTTCATTTATTTCTTCTTCTTAATTACCAAATAAAAGAGCTGCCATTTCCTCAATGGTTCTCTCTTCCTCTTCTTCTTGTATTTGTGGAGGCTTGTCTTTAAATTTCGAAAAATGGAATTTATTTTCCGTTCCCCCAAGCTTAAGAGACACAATCTCCTTCTTGAAATTAACATAGGCACCTATATCACCCAAAAAGGTTCTTCCAAATATAATAAGGCAAAAAGTGTCAGCTGGCATATCAACAACTACAAAATCGATAGGAAAGTTTTTGTTGCCAATTGTGACAGTTGCATTGTCAACTACTCCCATTGGAATTCCAAGGTTTTTATTGGCTAGCATAATTGTTATATCAGTATTTTCAATTGTAGCCGTTTCTATTTCCTCTTTTAATTCTAGGTAGAAATCATAAGATATAACATTAACTTCGGTGCCAAGATCACATAAACCGTAATGAGAGGTTTCTAGAAATATGCAGGGAAGAATAGGCTTACCCACATCTTTTACCTTTGTTTTACCTTCAACCAATATGGAAGTCTCTACATCAAGTTCAAATATGTTACAGTGTGAGTACATAGCCATAATTTCTTCCTTGGTTACCTCTTCATCTTTGGTTTCCTTTAGGTGTTCCACAACTTTTGGCATTCTTTCCTCTTCCCTCTTTTCCTGTACTCCTTTGACCTGTTCATATTCAAAAATATGATTTTGTGCAGTGTTAGGGAAAGGCAGTTCATATATTGGTTCTACGGAGGCAAGTGTTGCTTTATCTTCTCTTTTCTTTTCTGGTTCAGGTGGTGGATCATACTTGACTGGTCCCTCCTTTGGAGCTTTAATATGTTCTTTAAAAGCTTGAACAACTTGTAACACGAGATCTGAATCCAGATAAAGTTCTTTAGATAATTCTTTAACATGGCCTTTTTATTATAGTCATGAATACAATCATGCTCTATTTCTACGCCTCCTTCACTTCCTAGACCAAAGATGAAGAGGTATAGGAAGATCACGTATTCTATTAAGCAAAGCCCAAGCTTTAGGTATAGGAAGATTCATAAAGGGTCCTTTCGCGAAAGAGTCTAGTTCAATTTTATTAGGTTCAATTAAATTGCCATAAAGATATGTAGTAAATACCATTCAGGAAAATCATGATGAGGACATAGTCATAGTAAATCTTTAAATCTAATATAATCTCTTACTAGTCCTTCATTAGAACAATTCTTCCAAGTCATTATAACACGCCTGATTCCAAAAGATTTTGATAATGGATGATTTTTTGATAGAAATTCATAGGCTAAATTATCCCAAGTAGTAGTGGCTTCAGGGGGTAGATATCTATACCATGAGAGAGCTGTACTTGTCAAAGTTTGACTAAAAAGTTTAACCCTTACCTCGTCAGCGGTATATCTCGTCAATAGAAAAGTGCCACATATATCTTTAAAACATGCAATGTGCTCATATGGATCAGGATCTTCTTCATCTCCAGTAAATTGCTTCTTATGTAGAATACTAAATAGTAGAGGATTTATTTCAAACCCCCTTGTCTTCCTATTGGAGTTGTCTCTTTTATAAATATCATAGAGCTTCCCAAAGTGGTTGAGTGGGTTAGCACTAGTCATATGCTCAAACTCCATCATGTTGGTGGAAGCCTGTAACTCAAAAGTAAATTTAGCAAGACAAAAATAAATAAGCAAAAACTAGAAGACCTACAGAGCTTAGCTCCCCGGCAACGGCACCAGAAAATAACTTGATGACTGCAAGTGCATAGATTGTTTGTAGCTAGTTTTGAAATAAAGATATCAATCCCACGGAGAGCAGGAGTCTGAAGTCTAGTAATTCTTGAAATAGTTATTGCGATAGAAATTCTAGATAAAGTTCTAAGTAACAAGATAAAATGCGAGTATTGTGTGAAAAGGTGTTTTTGGGTTTTGGGTATAAGAGCAATAATAAAGTAAAGCAAAATAACTTAATACATAAAGTAGTATAGCGTATGTAAGAGAGATTGGAACTGTAGTAGGGAAAAGGCACTAGTGGAGAACGGGCCTTTAGTCCCGGCCCGTAAGAGCCTTTAGTCCCGGTTGTGGTACTGGGACTAGAGAGGTGGGACTAAAGGCCCACCCACTAGTCCCGGCCCTCTTACTAGCCAGGACCAATGGGCATCCACGTGGCCGTCTCTGCGGGCGCGGGGTGCCACCCATTAGTCCCGGTTGGTATTACGAACCGGGACAAATGGTTGTCTGCCGCGGCAGAATTTTAGGCACTTTCTCTGCTGCCACAGAAAATTCAATTTGTATCCTTTTTTTCATTTCAAAATAGTTTTCTACGCTGATACATTGCAAATGTATCTATAATTTTTGATGTTCCATGCTTGGTTTTATCCACTTTCTTGTGTTTTGTTCTAACTTTGGAGTACTTTTCATATGATTTCTTGGACTAACCTATTAACAAGAGCCATAGTGCCAGCTGCCTGTTTTCTGCTGTTTTTGGTTCCAAGAAAGTCAGAAAATGAATATTTTGGGAATTCGATGGGACAAAAGCCAAAGTGCCTATTTTTCTGGAAGGGATCAAGTGCCAGAATACGAGACGGAGAAGGTCCAGGGAGCCACCACACCACCTGGCCCTGCGGCTAGGCCTGGCCCATGCCAGGGGGTAGTGTGGCCGCTCCCGGCACCCCCTCGGCCTCTCCTTCCGCCTATATACTACCCTCGAGACGAAAACCCTAAGTACCCGATCAAAAATCCATGAAAGAGTCTGTAGCCGCCGTCATCTCCATCCCTAGATCGGGAGGGATATGAAGCTCTTCCCGGCACCCTGCCGGAGAGGGGAATTCACCCTGGAGGCCTTCTTCATCACCATGCAAGCCTCCGGTGTGATGCGTGAGTAGTTCATCCTTGGACTACGGATCCATGTAGTAGCTAGATGGCCGGTTCTCCCCCTTTGTGCTTTCATGTCTAGATCTTGTGAGCTCCGTTCATGATCAAGATCATCTATTTGTAATTCTGCATGTTGTGTTTGTGGGGATCCGATGGATATTGAGATGCTATTTCAGATTGATTATTGATTCTATCATGTCTTTGTTATTTGTGATCTTGCATGCTTTCCGTTGTTAGTAGCTATCTTGGCCAAGTAGATGCTAGCAATTCCAAGAGTTAGTATTTATGCTCGATAGTGGGTTCATGCCTCACGTAATGCTGGGAAGTGAGAAATCTCTAAGGTACTATATGTCTTTTGCTACTAGGAGAAAACAACAATCCTTTGTTCATAGAACAATCATATTGTTTACTTTACGCAGTTGGTAAAGCAATAATCTGTTGCTTGCAACTTAATCTTTGGAGGGGTTGGATGACAACCTGAAGGTGGATTATTAGTCATAGATGCAGTTGGATGGCGGTCTATGTATTATGTTGTAATGCCCAATCAAGTCTCAAAGGAGTCAAGATGATTAGTATATGCATGTATTGCTTTCTCGGTGTTTGTCAATTGCCCCGTTGTAATTTGTTCACCCAGCATGTTTTCTATCTAAGGAGAGCCACCTCTAGTGAACTATGGATCCCGGTCCTTTGTCTTTACATACAATCTATAAACTGTTTTGGCTTTGTGTTTACTTTCTGCAAACTTTTACTTCTTTCCATTCGATACGTTTAATCCTTTGTTTTTCGCAAAACACGGTGAGATTGACAACCTCATCGCAAGTTGGGGACAAAGTTCCGTGGTTGTGTTGTGCAGGTCTCCACGTTGCTACTAGCACCGGTAGTGCGCCCTGCCAAAGCTTAGCTAGTAACACCTTTGGGGTGTTCCCTTGCTCCTACTGGTTCGATTAAACCTTGGTTTCATAACTGAGGGAAAACTTGTTGCTGTGCTCATCATACCTTCCTCTTGGGGTTCCCAATGAGCTCTATGTCGATCGTCGAGCGCATCAAGACATTTTCTGGCGCCGTTGCCGGGGAGTCAAGGACATCTTCACAAGGGGAGTCCCTCATAACCAATCTCTTTAGTTTGTTGTTTTTGTTTTGCTTAGTTTCTTTTTGCTTTGTTTGCTTGTTTTGTTCTTCAAAAACACAAAAAAAAATTAGTTTTACTAGTTTGCTTTCTTATTTCAAAAACACAAAAAAATTAGTTCCTATCTTGAGTTGCCACTATGTCTAGCCTTGCTCCAATCACTATGTCACCTGAGGAAATGATTTTCACTTTTAAACAAGGAATTGAGGAAAGTTTTAAGGAAGCTTGGTCTAGAATCTCTGATCTACATGAAAAAACTAAGCCTAAAATGACTCAAAGCTTGTTCCTTAGCAGTTTTTACCTTGGGATTGCTCTTTGCTATAGATATGCTTTAGATGCTATTGTGGGAGGAGATTTCCTCCAATGTAATGAGGATGATGCCATTAATGCTATAAAGAAATTGATCCTCACTTACACTATGCCTAGCCAAACTGATATTTCTTTCGCAAAAATATTTGCTAGGTTGAGCACTCTTGAGGCTAGCACTACTAGATTAGAAGGGTGATATAATACGCTTAGGGAGCATCACAATTATGTTCCAATAAATTCTGAACCATCAAAGTGGCTCCCTACAGTAAAGATTGAGATGAACACTGAAACTTTTCAAGCTCGCTGTGATATCATGTCTGAATTTTGTCTTATGCCCAAAGATATTTATAAATCTCTGAATACTTGGGGGCTTACTGAAGGAGGAAAAGAAATATATCTTGCTAATAATACTACCATATTACCTCTTGGAATAGCTGAAGGAGTGTTTACAAAGATCCTTGGGAAAATGATTTCTATTGATTATCTTGTTATTGAATGTGCAGGAAAAGGACAAATTACACTTGAAAGGTCCCTAATAGAACTCCTTGGAGCAATAATAGATGTGGGAAAGGGGACCATGCACCTCTCTTCTCCACCAAACAATCACATTTTCCCAAAGGATAAGAATAAAAATAAGAGAGGTAAGGGCAAGAAAGTTGGTTTTAATGCTTCTTCATTTGAGAACACTTGATTCTTTCTTTACTTCTTATGCCTAACTTAAAGGCGTTAAAGAAAAGTACTTGTTGGGAGATAACCCAAGAGTTTTAGATGAGTCTTGGAAGTTATTACCTCTGTAATAACCGCTCCTTATCCTTTTTATTTTCTTTTTGTGCCAAGAGTAACCTCTAATGAGAGTGAAGTAATGATTGGGAAAGTTGCTGTCCCGAAACAGATTTTTGTGCTTCACCGTAAAAATTCCTGAGAGAGCTCTATATGTCGGATTGAGCTGTAATTTTTTGTGCTTCTTACCCAGGTTGTTATATAACTTTATTTAGGTCAACACTTTTTGATTTGAGAAACATAAGGTCTTTGAAAAAATTCTTCTTTACCTGCTGGTCTGTTTTGACAGATTTCTGCCATTTTTCTGCATTTGCTTCTTGTTGGTTCCTTCTTGAGTTCTTTTGGGGAATTGAGCTTTTTGAGGGAAGTGCTACAGTATCTAGTGTTCTAATGGAAGTTTATTTGGTGTTAGAACTGAACCTTAAGAATTATTTGTCTTAAGTGCACTAATGTTGCTAATGAGATTGTGTGAAGTTTTGTATGAAGGAAAAATTTCAGGTGTACGGAAGGAATGAGTAATGAGATGAAGGATGGACTAAAGCTCAAGCTTGGGGATGCCACGCATGTAACCCCAAGAAATATCCAAGAAGTACAAGCATCAAAGCTTGGGGATGCCCAAGGCATCCCCTTCTTCATGAATAAAAATCCAAGGTTTCTTCCAAACGCTTCATTTTTATTGTTTCATGCACAGTTGTGTTTTTCTTGGAGCGTCTTCTTTTTTGTTTTTGTTTTGGTTTTTATTTTGCTTGGTTTGCTTAGTTTTCTGAATAAGTTGGTTGGACCCCCTCTTTCATACATTGGTTTGCAAATGGTTTGGTTTGGTTTGGAAAAGAGTAGGAAAGTTCATGCTTATGTGGTAAAAAGAGCTTGTTTTTGACTGTGGCTATGCTTTGTCATGCCATGCTTGATATTGTTTTGGCTTTATCCTTAGTATTCTTTGCTGTAGCATGACTTGTTATAAACAATTGAGATTGCTTAATGTGCCTTGGATGAATCATGCGTTGTTTTAGCATATTAAAGCATAGTATAGTGGTATTCTCCTTTGATGCTTTATTTGGGTTGACTTGGCACATGCTCACACCATGTTATGACTGTCACAAGTCACCATAGCCTTTATGATCCTTTAGTTTTCAACCTGTAGTATCACTTTATGCTTTGATCAATGATGTTTTGTCGCTCTGCATGATTATGGCCATTATTGCTCTCCTAGTTTGTCGCTCCCAGTATTTTGCTAGCCTCCACAACAAAGCATGAGTTCCACTCATGCATCCAACTCCCTAAACCAAGTTTTTCCAAAGAGTCCACCATACCTACCTACTAGCTTATGCTATTCCAAGTATATTCATGCTTTTGTCTACCTTTAACTTGTTATGAGAAAACTAGTGATTAAAGCTCTCACGAACTTGATGGCACACTTTACTTTATTGCCTCTAATAAACTTGAACCATTGGGTCCTTCTTTGTTATGTATATGCTTGCGCTTTATAAGTTGAAATTAGAAGAACCATGTTTCATGGGGAACGCTTTCAATATTGCACTTGTACTTTGTACCCCGTTGATATCATGTTCTTTTGCTTACAGATCCCGGCGGTGTGAAATAAAAGTGGAACTTGTAAGATCATGGAGTTTGTATGTGTGTTAGAGAAACGCCTGTGCCGCTAGCCTAAGGCATGCCTAATCATGGTGGAAACTTGCAGCATCACCATAATGAGCACTCTATGAAGCATCCTCAATAAAAACCTATGCAAATAGCAAATAAAAAAATCGTTGAGATGCTCATTGTCTGCTTGCCTTGTCATTTTGATTATGGGAAAGCTCCCGTATCATGTGCAAGGGGTACCCCGTTGGCGGTTCTTAATGATATACATATACTTACAATGACAAGATCTTACTCGTGACTGAAGTTGAGTAGCATGAGGATCTGTCTTCGTAGGTAAGGGGCATGAGATTTCGGTTTATAACTTGTCCAGCATATCCTCTTAGTTGTGTCACTTTAACCTTAATCACCTTCAAGATGCTTATGATAGGGGCAATGAGAGATGAAAGCTATAAGTACCATAATTTTTGGAAGCTCTTTATGAGACTTGAATCCCTACTTCCTTTTACAAAAGGCCTTTCTTCCACCATTATATTGAGTCTCCACCTTCTATCTTTATGCACTACTTTGAGAGCATAGTGGCCATTCTTAGTTCTATGTGCATTGTCCCAAGACTAGTTGATTGATGCATAACTTGATATTGCTTGTTTTTAACTATTGTATCTAGTCACTCTTATGAAATTTGAAGGTGTGTCCTATGCATTTATATTTGCTACTCTATTGAGGGACAAGCTGAATACTATTATGCTATGTTTTCTTTATGTGAAACAAACAAACGTCTTGCAAAGCATGTTATTCATGATTCTTTTGTTTGTGCCTTTTCATGTTGCATCATAGTTTCTTTGCTTATTGCTAGAACTTTGTCTTTCATGTTATGAATTAAGTACTATGATCCTAGCCTTGAATGTTTTGCAAATACTTTGATCAAGTCTTTGATGGTGCATGTCACCTCAAAAATTATTTCTTTTTATCACTTACCTACTCAAGGACGAGCAGGAGTTAAGCTTGGGGATGTTGACACATTGCAAATGTATCTATAATTTTTGAAGTTCCATGATTGGTTTTATCCACTTTCTTGTGTTTTGTTCGAACTTTGGAGTACTTTTCATATGATTTCTTGGACTAACCTATTAACAAGAGCTACAGTGCCAGCTGCCTATTTTCTACTGTTTTTGGTTCCAAGAAAGTCAGAAAATGAATATTCTCGGAATTGGACGGGACAAAAGCCAAAGTGCCTATTTTTCTAGAAGGAATCAAGTGCCAGAATACGAGACGGAGAAGGGCCAGGGAGCCACCAAACCACCTGGCCGTGCGGCTAGGCCTGGCCCGCGCCAGGGGGTGGTGTGGCTGCTCCCGGCACCCCCTCGGCCTCTCCTTCCGCCTATATATTGCCCTCGGAACAAAAACCCTAAGTACCTGATCAAAAATCCACGAAAGAGTCTGTAGCCGCCGTCATCTCCATCCCTAGATTGGGTGGGATCTGAAGCTCTTCCCGGCACCCTGCCGGGGAGGGGAATTCACCCTGGAGGTCTTCTTCATCACCATGCAAGCCTCCGGTGTGATGCGTGAGTAGTTCATCCTTGGACTACGGATCCATGTAGTAGCTAGATGGCTGGTTCTCCTCCTTTGTGCTTTCATGTCTAGATCTTGTGAGCTCCATTCATGATCAAGATCATCTATTTGTAATTCTGCATGTTGTGTTTGCAGGGATCCGATGGATATTGAGATGCTATTTCAGATTGATTATTGATTCTATCATGTCTTTGTTATTTGTGATCTTGCATGCTTTCCGTTGTTAGTAGCTATCTTGGCTAAGTAGATGCTAGCAACTCAAGAGATTAATATTTATGCTCGATAGTGGGTTCATGCCTCAGTAATCTGAAGTGACAGAAATCTCTAAGGTACTAGATGTGCTATTGCTACTAGGAGAAAACAACAATCCTTTGTTCATAGAACAATCGTATTGTTTACTTTACACAGTTAAGTAAAGCAATAATCGGTTGCTTGCAACTTAATCTTGGAGGGTTCGGATGATAACTGAAGGTGGATTATTAGTCATAGATGCAGTTGGATGGCGGTCTATGTATTATGTTGTAATGCCCAATCAAGTCTCAAAGGAGTCAAGATGATTAGTATATGCATGTATTGCTTTCGGAGTTTGTCAATTGCCCGCTGTAATTTGTTCACCAGCATGTTTTCTATCTAAGGAGAGCCACCTCTAGTGAACTATGGATCCGGTCCTTTGTCTTTACATACAATCTATAAACTGTTTACGCTTTGTGTTTACTTTACGCAAACTTTTTATTCTTTCCATTAAATCGTTTAATCCTTTGTTTTCCATAAAACACGGTGAGATTGACAACCTCGCCATCGCAAGTTGGGGACAAAGTTATGTGGTTGTGTTGTGCAGGTCTCCATGTTGCTACTAGCACGGTAGTCGCCCTACCAAAGCTTCAGCTAGTAACACCTTTGGGGTGTTCCTTGCTCTTCTTGGTTCGATTAAACCTTGGTTTCATAACTGAGGGAAAACTTGCTGCTGTGCTCATCATACCTTCCTCTTGGGGTTCCCAGCAGGCTCTACATCAACACCGCTTTTGACACTTTTAGGCGCCATACATAGAGCCATCAAGCATTTTTCTGGCGCCATTGCCGGGGAGTTAAGGACATCTTCACAAGGGGAGTCCCTCATAACCAATCTCTTTACTTTGTTATTTTTGTTTTGCTTAGTTTCTTTTTGTTTTTTGCTTGTTTTCTTATAAAAAACACACAAAAAAATTAGTTCTACTAGTTTGCTTTCTTATTTGAAAAACACAAAAAAATTAGTTCCTTAAGTTGCCACTATGTCTAGCCTTGCTCCAATCACTATGTCACCCGAGGAAATCATTTTCACTTTTAAACAAGGAATGGAAGAGAGTTTCAAGGAAGCTTGGTCTAGAATCTCTGATCTACATGAAAAAACTGAGCCTAAAATGACTCAAAGTTTGTTCCTTAGCAGTTTTTACCTTGGGATTGCTCTTTGATATAGATATGCTTTAGATGCTAGATATTACAAAAGATATCTTGACCATGAACGAGCAATTACAAGATCTAAACATGAAAGCATAAAGGAGGAGAACCAGCCATCTAGCTACAAACATGTATCTGTAGTCCAAGGATGAACTACTCACGCATCACAAAGGCTTGCAGTGATGAAGAAGGCCTGTGGTGAATTCTCTCCGCAAAGCAGTCGGAAGAGCTTCATCCTCCCGATCTAGGGATGGAGATGACAGGCAATGCACTCTTTCGTGGATTTTGATCGGGTCCTTAGGGTTTACTTCGAGGGCATCTTATAGGAAGGGGAGGCCGAGGGATGCCTGGGGCCACCACACCACCTGGCGCGCCAAGCCTGGTGCGCGGCCGAGTGGTGTGGCCTCCCATCTCGTGCAGCATTCTTGATGACTTCTAAAAATAGGCACTTTGGCTTTGTCCCCCATTCGATAATATTCATTTTCTGAACCAAAAACAAAAACTAGGTTAAGAAAAAATGAAAATCCAAAGTGTTGACAAAACAAGAAAGTGGATAACATCAAGTAATGATACAAAACATTATCAATACATAGAGTCACGGGCCAGGTGTTGTGACTGCAGTTCTGCTCCCCAAAAGGATTCATGCCATCGGTACTTAGACCAAACCATAAGTTCCTTGCATCACCAGCAAAGTCCGGGAAGTCCCTCTCAATTTTTCTCCACTGCCGACCATCAGCAGGGTGCCTCAACTTCCAGTCTTTCTTACGGTCTTCCATGTGCCATCGCAACAACTTTGCATGCTCTTTGTTTCTGAACAAACATTTCAACCATGATATTATAGGATCATACCACATCACCTTGGCAGGAATCCTCTTCTTGGGTGGCTCGCCCTCAACATCGCCAGGGTCATCTTTTCTGATCTTATAAGGCAATGTAGTGCAGACCGGGCATTTATCCATATTCTCGTACTTCTCACCGCGGTAGAGGATGCGGTCATTAGGGCATGCATGTATCTTCTGCATCCTAGAGGGCAGACAACCTTCTTTGCTTCGTACATACTGAGGGCAATTCGTTATTTCTTGGAAGCAGCTTTTTCATTATTACAGCAACTTTTCAAATCCCGATTCAGTCACACCGGTCTCTGCCTTCCACTTCAGCAATTCTAGTGTGCTACCCAGCTTCTTCTGGCCATCTTCACAAGTTGGGTACACTAATTTGTTGTGGTCCTGTAACATCTTCTTGAACTGCAACCTCTCCTTTTCTGTGTCGCAGTCTCGCTTTGCATCAGAAATGACCCGACCAAGATCATCAGCGGGCTCATCTGGTTCCCGTTCTTCACCCCCTTCTTCTTCATTGTCTTCCATTGCGGTATCAGCGTATTCAGGGAACATAGATCGGTAGTTGTCATCATCGTTCTCTTCTTCATCGCCGTCTTCCATCATAACCGCTCTTTCTCCGTGCTTGGTCCAAACATTATAGCCGGACATGAAACCGGACCAAAGCAGGTGACTCTGAATGACTCTTGAGGAAGTGTGAGCCTGCTCATTTCGACATTCAACACATGGACAACACATAAAACCATCCCGCCGCTTGTTCGCCTCAGCCACAAGGCGAAAAGAATGCACGCCTACTCATGGCGTCGGGCGTGGTCACCGTACATCCATGGATGGCTCATCTGCATCATACAACCATGCATATATATCAAACGCAATCACGATGCTCAAATTAGTACCGCGCGATCTAAACGAGAAAATAGTGGCTAACCTTTTAGGACACCTGGAAACAAAGATGAGAAAACTTAAGTGTAGCTCTGGCACCTCATATCATGTTTTGTCTTGTGTGAACTCAAGTGACATCGCTCTAACAGGCATTTCACCGAACACGTCTAGTGCATATGAAGAAAAAAAATTAGCACAAAGTTATACCCACCTCACATAGGAAAAAAACAGGAGAGAGTGGAGGTCTGGGTGCATATATATAGGGCCAGACCATTAGTCCCGGTTTGAGATACAAACCGGGACTAATGGTTCTGCCAGGAGCACGCCCGCGTGCCCAGACCCATTAGTCCCGGTTTGTATCTCAAACCGGGACTAATGGTCCCTTACGGGCCAAGACAAAGTACCTCGGCCTCCTCGGGCCGTCTGGTTCGGACCATTAGTCCCAGCCCCAGCCATGGCTGGGACTAGTGGCCCGAACCAAAGGCCCATTTTCTACTAGTGAGGCGTCCTCAGGGAGTAGCGGGTACACCAATAGTATTGTAAATATCTAAGATAAAGATTATCATCATGAACATTCTCAACTATGTATGCGTGGGAGGAATTCCGTATGTTGACGAATAGGCAACAACTGCTGCTCACATCATCCTCATAACTACAGCAGTCAACAATCGACATCAATCGAATTACTGCGCTATTAAGGGACGTAATCCCGTAGGATGTATCCCATGGCATGGATAGTGTTCCTTGAGTTTCCTCGATTTCCCAAGATGATACGTAAGGATTGCTAACAGCTTTATAGTCACTATAAGTGTTAGCACGCCTTCGTCTACCAACAAGTAGTTCCCTCCATCAAGTCCACGCAAGACGCAAATATTGAGAGGTCGACTTCTCTCAACATCAAGATGTAGAGAATCTAACACATGGTCTCCATCACCCCAAGAACTAATGATCTACTCAGACATAGAGGCAATCAACATCATGGCAATGATAATGGAAACAATCGTAGATGAATAGTACTTGAGTAAATCTACAACGAGTATAGGAATTACAACAAGATCTAGACAAGATGTAGATGGGATGGATGGAGATGGTGGTGATGCAGTGATGGATGATGAAGATCGATGCCTTAGCCTCCCGGATTTGTGCAGGGTGAAGATGGATCCCTTGTGAATGAGTTCCCCCTCTAGATGCCTTCCGGAGGTGAGGTTTCTGCGATTTATGGGTGTTCTGTATGTCGTCTCCTAGAACCAATTGCACGGGGTGAAACTATTTGACGAGGCAGAGGCGGCGCCAACTATACGGCCGGAGCTATACAGGCGAAAGAATTGCTCCCGCTGTATAGTTGGTCGTTGGGCTCTCTACCTCCTTTGTTCGCTTCTGGTTTTCTTCTAGTATTATTAATATTTCCCAAATAAGCGATTTACGTTGTTTTTGACTCCTTTTCTCCACAGTACAACTGCTTCAAAAATTGTATTCACTAGATCCATCCTCTGTCCTGATCCTGGTGAAAACAGACATAAAATATGCGCGCAAGCGCCATAAAATACCAAGATCCTACATCTACAATGCAAAATAATAATGTAAAACATGATGCAAATATGCACTCATCAGTTTTCAGAGGTAGGTTAGCCATTTTGCTGGGGACTGCCAGGGGTATAAACATCTCACAGAGTCTTCCGGGGCATATCAAAGTTATAACCGACCCGCAAGGGAAGCTAATAGATGGCGGCCTGAGGAATCGTGTTGGCATGTGGGGTTGTGGAGAAGGGCAGTGATTGGCTTGGGTCCTTATACCAGGCCCCATACCAATTAGGTATGGACAAGCTCATGACTTGGATGTGCAACATCGATAAGGATCTCTCATGGGTAAAGCAACACGCCTCTGCAGAGTGTAAAAAAGTGTGACATGTTACTCCCAGTTCTGGGAAGGAGCTACAAACACTGCAGGAAAAGAACTCTGTGAAGTTCTAATCAACCTGTGAAGACTGACAAACATAGTTTTTCAGAATAAAAGCAATCTTTGAAAAGATTTTTAGAAAAACCTACATAGAGTACCTCCTATGGTATGTGGCTGTAGATAGTGCATCAAACAACACTCTTTAATGAACTTTCTAAGTGCGCTCGTACTCAACCGTACCTTCTTAACCCTTGCTAGATTCTAAAGTTGATGAAGACGC
Organism: Avena insularis; assembly: GCA_023614405.1. Lineage (NCBI taxonomy): Eukaryota > Viridiplantae > Streptophyta > Magnoliopsida > Poales > Poaceae > Avena > Avena insularis. The sequence continues at coordinate 71,804,048 of CM042692.1, read as the reverse complement.
CGGCAACACTAGATGATGCTCAAAAGAACCACTATAAGAGTCAGAGTAATTCAGCGAAGCCAATGCAGTCAACGTTTACATCAAGCCAGCTGCAGGAAAAGTTCTACAATAGATAGGAATACAAATCTCTAGCCATATAACATATTTCTATAGAGCATTGCAGTAGCAACAATGGCAAGCCAAATAGTATTACAGATAGCCTTATTCATAGATTAGTTGTTGAATTGCTATTTTTGATTTTCTTTGTAAGTTATTATTCCCCTCTATACTCAAGAATTTCTCTGGATCTTTTGTAAAGCTTTGAGTTTCAATCTATAGTCATGTCTTGGACACACGATGTTTCTGTTATACCACTCTGAGGGATGTAATACTGGTGGAACGGTGTTTTATTGGTGTTATGTCAACAATTATAGTATACTACATCATGAAGTGGAATGCTGGGTCACCTCACAGGGACATGTCATATTTACACATATTGGCATCCTGAATAGCTGGTTCATGCATAGGAAAAGAGACATGACAAAATTTAGTAAAAACAATCACAACTCCGGAGGTAGCAAAAGGAAAAATATTTTCATCAAATATGACATCCCGAGATATGTAGATATGACCGGTGCTTATGATGGAGACATTTATAACCCTTATGCATATGGTTATATCCAAGGAACACACACATCTTGGAACGAAATTCTAGCTTGCGCGAACTACACTTGTGCAGACTCGGACAACACGCACAACCAAAAGTGTGAAGAAAAGAATAATCAAGAGTTTGATGAAGGAGCTGAGTTATCAGAGCCGTGTTATCAAGGATAGGTGAAGGCATCCTGTTTATGAGATAGCACTGTAAGGAAATATTCGTCCCAAAAACGGAGAGGAAGGGATGAATGGGCTAAAAGTGCAAGGCCCGTCTCTATAAGATGACGGTGTTTGCGCTCGGCTACTCTGTTTTGATGAGAAGTGTGAGGACATGAAAAGCAATTAAGAATGCCAGTATGACGAAAATAATCATGAAGGCGATGATACTCACCACCCTAATCGGACTGCACGACAAGAATCTTAGTGTTAAGAAAACACGTTGAAAGACACAGAAAATGTCCTCAACGTCAGACTTATGTTTGATCAAATAAATCCAGCAACGGTGACTAAAAACATCAACAAAGCTAACATAGTACTTAAAACCTCTAGAAGAAGGTAAAGCGGGCCCCCAAACATCAGTGTGGACAAGCTCAAGGGGTGCATGAGAAACACGAGAAGAATGATTATATGGTAATTGGTGACTCTTAGCAAATTGATAAGCATCACACACGAAAGAATCCAAAATAGGAACATAAGGTAAATTATTGTTTTTGACAATAGATTGAACTATATTATTAGATGGGTGACCCAAACATTGGCGCCATTGTCTAGACAAAAGCTTGATGCTAGAAGACGCTTGGTGGAGGGAATACGATGCTCGGCTGAACGAAACTGGATAGATACCACCATGACTTCTACCTTTGAGCATGATTTGCTTCGTGACCTTGTCCTTAACATAGAAAAATTGCGATGAAACTCGACAAATGCATCATTATCACAAACTAGACGATAAGCAGCAAGCATATTTGTGTTGATGTTAGGAACATGCAGAATATTTCTTAGGGCGAGGGAGTGCACTAGACCATCTAAACTAGAACTACCAACATGCAAAATTGACAAACCCACGACATTGGCGACTTGAACTTGGTCCGTACCATGATAGTGCTCCTGGAGGTTGAGACGGCTCATGTCGTTTGTCAGATGATTCGTCGACCCGGTGTCCATGCCCTAGTGCGGAGGCTCCTGAGCGTGGTAGGTGGTAGCGGAGTAGGTGGAGAGTTGTTCGTCAGGTTGAAAGACGTGGTTGAAGGGATTTCGGCATGCCAATCCTGCCACTACCATTGGACCGCATTTAACCGCCATATGTGGCCACCGTGGCCACCACTAGCCGTATCCACTGCTTTGATCGCCACCATGAGGAAAATCACCACGACAAGCAGCGTTTGCCGAAGTGGAGTACTCGCCGTCCTGAGAGTTATGGTCCTACATCGCCTCATGGATAGTAGAATAGCATAAATATCCGTGAGGCGGCGAGGAGTAGGGTTGGTGTTGGGAAGCACGTTCAGTGACGCATGGAGAGACTTGAATTGAGATCTGAGTTGTTCTATGATGTAATTAATAAGATCATCATCGGACAAAGGAGAGCCGACTGTCGCCATGGCATCGTCGAACCCCTTCATGCGGTTGAAGTACTCAACATCACACATGTCGTTCTTCTTCATCGATGCTAGTTGACACCGTATTTGGCGGGTACTCGCCCTGATCTGCTGAGGACCCTATGATTGGTTTGCTTAGAGACAACGTACTCGGGGTTGCTGATGGAGACAACGTTGTCGCTGATTCTGGTGGTGAGGAGGTGAGGCACAACTCCCATAGAAATAGCCCAAGTAAGCTTGACCAGAGATGTTGGGGATGACTTGCGTCTTCCACAAGAGGAAATTCGTGCAATCAAGCCGCACGGTGATGGCCATCGAGGAGATCGGAGCTAGCGGCGCAAAGGTGGAGGGCGAGGTGATAGAGGTGAGGGCACTGGAGGTCTAGGAATTCTACGACGCGAAGGATGTCATTGCGTGCAAAACCCTAGATCGCTGGAATCGCTATGATACCAAGTTTGAAAGAATATTTTGCCATGAACAGCCCGACGTGGTTTTCCTTTATTTATAATGGTTAAAATAGGTATGTATATGTGGTGTGCGTGTATACCTCCCTATACGTGTATGTGTATCACGTACTTGTCTTGTTATAAGGCTTAGAACCACCAAAAACCCTAACTTTGACTTGGTATCAAAGTCGTCCGTGCGAGTCCTTCCGCTGCTGCCGCGATCTCGATCTAGCCAACGCGAGCTCTCCCCTCCGCATCAACTTCCGTGTAGCGAGTCCCCTCTGCATCACGAGCCCCCACTGTAGAGTTTCGATGCGTGTGCATCTCCACGTCTCTATGGGTTCCTCTTCTGGTGCCCTCCAGCTCTCAGTGACGATGGGCACCATGGCCTCGGGCTCGATCTCGTCGACTCATGCTGGGCTTGCACCGATGGTCGCACCGACGGTTCCCGTCTGCCTCGACTCCGAGAACTTCATGCTCTGGAAGGGGCTCACCCTTCCCAACCTTTCTAGTGTGGGTCTACACGGTCATCTCTACGGCATCGAGAGGGTTCCCTAGAAGACCATCAAGAAGGGAATCGATGATACTACTATTGACGCTCCAAATACTACATACTCTCGGTGGTGGACTACATATCAGAGGGTCCTCGGTTTCCTTCTTTCACCAATGGAACCGGACGTCGTGTGTTAGCTCGTCGGTTGACAAACCACCGCCGCCACGTGGACGGCGATCCATACCATGTTTGGCACCCAGAGTTGCGCTAATGTCCGCCATATTCATCGCCTACTCTAGTCAACGCAAAAGGACAAGATGACCGTGGCGGCATATATGCACAAGATAAAATCTTTCACTGACACTGTGGCGGCCGCCGGAGCTCCCGTCTCGGATGTGAGCTTGTCGACTACATCATCATGGGCCTGGGTACGGCGTTCAAGTCCATCGCCAGTTCCCTCACTATGGGAAACCGTTCGGTGCCCTACGCTTAATTATACTCCACCATCCTCTTGTTTCAGTGGATGGCCTTGGCAAATGCCGCTTCGTGGCCTAGCTTCTTCTCCAAGCCCAGCCGACCGCGTGCTCCCAAGTTCTCCCCTGGTTAGTATGGTGGGGTTTGTCCTGCTAGGCACATCTACCAGCAGGGAAAGGTCGCCATACCAAGGCAGCAATGATCGCCAGCACACTGGCGGTTATGGTAGCGGAGGCGGTCACCAGCAATCTGGCTGCAATGGCAAGAGGTAGTGCCCGCACTGCCATCTTTGTGGATACTGGGGGAACGAGGCCTTCGCCTCTTCAACCACGACTACTCCCGCAACAACAACAATAACCAATGTTCTGGAAACGCTGCCTCCATGAACTCCAACAACATGGCACCTTGGCTAATGGACTCTGGTGCTACCGACCACTTCACCAATGACCTTGAGCGCCTACAGATTCATGAGTGCTATGCTGGCAAGGACAACGTACAAGTGGCCAATGGTAAAGGTTTGTCTATTTCACATATTGGTCATTCGACTTTAGCCAGTTCAACTCTCCACTTGAAAAATGTCCTTCATGTTCCTCATATCAATCAACATCTTCGCTTGGTTTATCGCCTTGTGTTTGATAATGACATGGTTGTTGAATTTCACCATCATTTTTTCTGTGTTAAGGACAAGGCCATGGGGAGAGTTCTTCTTCATGGTAGGAGCAATGGGGGTCACTACCCAATTCCATTTAGTCGAGCGTCATCGCCACCATCATCACATCATGCTAGCACCAGTGTCAAGGTCCTAGTGTCTTAGTGGCATCAGCGTCTTGGTCATCCTTCAAATAATGTAGTGCAAAACATTGTTAAGCACCATAGTTTGCCTTGTTTATCTTCAGTCCATTCTATTTTAGTTTGTGATGCTTGTCAACGTGCAAAAGTCACCAATTATCTTATAAGTTTTCTGAATGTGTTTCTACTATGCCACTTGAATCGATCCATTTTGATGTTTGGTGTCTTGCTATTGCATCTTCTATAGGGGTTCGCGCATGAAAACAATAAAGTTTTCTCTACGCCAAGAACCTCAATGCTAGAACCTATCTATTACTAATGCAGTAACGGAAGGGGCTTTTCGCAAACTTACCCTTGAAGACCGAAAAGCATTGTCAATGCTTAGAAGAGCGTGGTTGATGTATATGAGCTAAAGCCGACCTCAAGGTCGTGTGAAAGTCCTGACAGCTCCAGCGGCTCCAACAACTCCTAGTGCCCCAAGTGTTACACCTCACAGGGAGTTACACACGTCCGGTGCCTGACGATGACTCCCGCTCCTCTGATCTAGCCGCAGTTGCGGAAGTAGAGCTCCTGGATCCGAATCCTGCAGCGCGACGACGCTGCACGGTGAAGAAGACTCTTGCTCGCGTGATCTGGACTTAGGACCACGATCACGGGAGAGAGAGAGAGAGACTCAACTAGAGGTCTCCTCAAAAGAGAGGGAACCTGTTATTGATTATTATGTATTTAATTTGTGATGAGTGCATATTTGCATCATATTTTATATTATTATTTTGCATTGTAGTTGTAGGATCTTGGTATTTTACGGCGTTCGCGCTCCCATTTTATGTCTATTTCCACTAGGAACAGGACAGATGATGGATATAACAGACACAATTCTTGGAGCAATTGTACTGGGGGAGAAAACGAGTCAAAAACAATGTAAATCGCTTATTTGGGAAATATCAATAATATCAGAAGAAAACAGGAAGCGATCAAGGCATACAGACGGTTTAACGATCAAATATACGGTGGGAATAAAATTCTAGCCGTATAGTTCCCGCCGTATAATTGGCGCCGCCACCGCCTCCTCAAATAGTTTCACTCCATGCAACTGGATCGGAGAGACGACATACAGAACACCCAGAAATCGCCGAAACCTCACCTCCGGAAGGCATCTAGAGGGGGAATTTGCCCAAGGGATCCATCTTCGCCCTACGCAGATCTGGGAGTCCAAGGCATCAACCTCTGCACCACCATCATCTCCATCCATCCCATCTTCAGCCCATCTAGATCTTGTTCTAATTTCTATACTCATTGTGGATTTATACAAGAACTATTCATTTACAATTGTTTCCATTACCATTGCCATGATGTTGATTGCCTCCATGTTTGAGTAGATCATTAGTTCTTGGGGAGATGGAGAAACCCTAGCATATGATTGAGATGAGATAGAGATTATTATGTTATACATCATTATGTGTATGTGTTAATTGTCTTCATCTTGATGTTGGGAGTTGTGCACCTCCTTAATATTTGCCTCTTATGGGGACACGATGAAGGGGATTACTTGTTGGTAGACGGAGGGATGATAGCACTTACTGTAACTATAAAGCTGTTGTCATTCTTTACATACTAACTTGGGAAAACAAGGAGAACTCATAAAGCCATGTCCATGCCATGGGAGAAAATCTCTTGATAGCAGGATAATACGATTGATGTTGTTTATCTATCAGCTGTGGTTATGAAGGATGATGTGAGCAGTGGTTGCTGCCTATTGTCCATATATGGAGCTCCTCCCACATACATACATATCATGAGAATATTTGTTATAATAATCTTGATTGCTTAGTATAAATTTCTAGCGGTGTATGCACCACTCCCTGAGAACGCCTTTTTCCCTATTGTAGTTCCAAGCTCTTTTACACACGTGATTCTTAATTTCTGCATTAAGTTTTACTTTACTTTAATTGCTTCCTTCAATCAAAAACCCAAAAACAATTCTACTTTTCTTGCATCTCAAAGTTATTCCTTATGTACTTCGTTTAGTTTTGGTTAAAAGCATTTTAGTATTTCGCCTAATGCTCCCTGTGGGATTGATATCTTTATTTCAAAACTAGCTACAAACAATCTGTGCACTTGAAGTCATCAAGCTATTTGCTGGCACTGTTGCCGGGGAGCTTAGCGCTATAAGTCACTTTAGTTTTAGTTCTTTACTTTTGTTGTACTAATTTTTAGTTTAATTTGTAGGATCACAACAATGGACAATACTCAACATTTAATCCAGCTTGAGGCAGTAAGGAAAATGGGTTCGCCCATGGACGCTTTTATAACTGTCAATAAAAGCATAAATCCGGATGGAATTGAGATCCACCCTTTATTATTTGAACTACTACACTCTAAGAAATTTGCAGGAACCAAATGAAGAGAGTCCATATGGACACTTACAATTCTTTGAAGACGTTCTTGGTTCCTTTATATTCGACGATTGTAACCTTGAAATGGTTAAAACCAAATTGTTTAGACAAACTCTCTCTAATAATGTTTGCGACTGGTATAGATCTTTTTGTGCAGAAGCACCAAGGACTTGGACGGAATTGACGACCAATTTCCTATCAAAATATTACTCAAAAAACAAAGCTCACATGATGAGAGGTATTATTATTAGTTTCAAAAATAGTCCCGATGAGGGTTTGTATGAAGGGTATCTAAGGTACAAGAGCTATCTAGATAAATGCCCCCATCATCGTTTGCCTGATTGGTTAATCACTCACACTTTTTATGGAGGGCTTAATAATGAAAATAGAATGAATCTAGACACTGCTTCTAATGGTAGTTTTCTATCTTACACCTATGATGAAGCCTGGAAATTAATAATGAAAATGAGGGAGGCAATGGAAAATCTTAAAAATGAGGAGAACATTATGAATAGTTTTTTTGAATATGCTTGTGTTAATGATTTCCTTACAGGTGAAAGGACTTGTGCAATGATTAAAACCCTTGGTATTGATTCTTACTCAGTAAAGAAAATTATTGAAAATTATGCAGGGCATTTACAGGTACCTACAGAATGGGAACCCCATAAACCCCTCGAAGAAAAGAAGCATGCAAGATAAAGTGCATTAATGGAAGAGATCTCCTTTGCACCTATTCAAGAGAATATCAAGAAAAGGAAAAAAAGGAAGAACAAATAAAGAGAAGATTAAAGAAACCAGAAAAGAACCCTGAAGCTATCAATATAAATAATGTTATATTGAAGGATCTTATGGAAGCACGGACAGTGGATAATGAAATGGTTATGCTAGACTTTGAAACCTCGGAATTCATCGAAGGTAAGGTATGAGGTAACGAAACTTCTAAACATATGACTCCTATCTATCGTGGAGAAACTTTCTTATACGGAATTTGTGAGCCGATTTCCACTATAAACATTATGCCTTCATCACTTTATGAGGTCCTTCGCTACAATTTAAATAATCCGGATGTGGAACTGGTAGACACTACTATTAAATTGGCTAATAGAACTAATATAAAACTAGAAAGTGTTATCAGAAATATCTATGTCTTTATTGGATCACTCATGTACCCCCTTGATTTTCATATTGTTGATATGCCTCGAGATTCTTTTTGTCCTATTATTTTAGGCAGTCCTTTTGTTTCCATAACCAAAGATCGAGTTGATAATAAGAAGGAGACTATTTCACTAATGTTTGTAGAAGAGGAAATGACATTCCACTTTGCCAAACTAAAGAGAGGCCATATGAAGTGGAAGATATCAAGGAAGAGAAAACGATTGCCGAGCTGGCCGTAATTCATTTCAGTACTCCACAAGATGAATTAGAGAGGATCCTAATTAATTGGGAGGAAGCAGCAGATGATGAGGAGAGAGAATACATGGATGATTACCTTGATTCAGTTCCGGAAACACAAAATCCACATGACTATGAAGAACTGGTAAGAAAAGGAGATGAAGAACCTCTGCCAATTGAATTAAAACAACTTCTAGACGATATGAGGTATGAGTTTTTAGATAATGAAAATAAATGTCCTATTATTATTAGTAAAAATCTATCAGAAAATGAAACAAACAAAGTCTCGGTCTTGGTTAAGCATCATGAAGCCTTTGGATATATTCTAAGTGATATTAAAGGAATAGATCCATTTATTGTAACACATAAGATTACCATGCTTGATGATGCTAACCTTGTAGTTGATACACAAAGAAGGCTTAATCCGAAAATGAAGGTAGTAAGAAAAGAGGTTATACGCTTATTAGATGCTGGCATAATATATCCTATTTCTGACAGTAAGTGGGTTAGCCCAGCTCATTGCATACCAAGACAAGGGGGTCTTGATGCTGCTATGACTGAGGATGGTGAGATAGTTCCTGTAAAACCTATTGTTGGATATCGCATGTGTGTTGATTTTAGGAAACTAAACCGAGAGACACGGAAAGATCATAAACCTATACCATTTATGGATATTTTTTTTGAAATACTTAGTAATAATTCTTATTTCTGTATTCTTGATGGTTATTCTGGATTTCTCAAATTGCTATATAGCCGGAAGATCAAGAGAAAACAACTTTCACTTGACCTTATGGCACATATGCTTATAGATTAATTCTGTTTGGCTTATGCAATGCAGCTGCAACTTTTCAAGAATGTGTTTTAAAAATCTTTGATGACCTTGTTGAGAAGACCATGGAAGTTATAACTAATGATTTTGTTGTTTGTGGAACAACATTTGATAATTTCCTCTACAATCTAACCAAAGTTTTGCAGAGATGCAGGCAATCGAATTTGGTTTTGAATTGGGAACAATGCCGTTTCATGGAAAGAGAAGGTAAAGTTTTTGGGCATAAGGTTTCGGAGAAGGGTATACAAATAGATAAAACTAATATAAATGCTATAGAAAACCTTCCAATACCACAGAACATAAAAAACTTAAAAATGATTCTGGGACATGTAGGATTTTATAAGCGTTTTATAAAAGATTTTGCTAAAATATCTATGCCTCTCACCAACCTTCTTGAGAAAGAAACTCCATTCTACTTAGACCATGACTGCATTGCAGCTTTTGAGAACCTTAAAAACAAATTAGTTTCAGCACCCATCATGCAATCTCCAAAATGGAATGAACCTTTCGAAATCATGTGTGATGTTAGTGACTATGCTTTAGGGGTTGTGTTTGGACAGCGAGACGGAAAGAATTTAAATGTTATTTATTACACTAGTAGACCTCTTAATAAGATTCAGAAAAATTATGCTACTACAGAAAAAGAGTTCCTAGCTATAATTTTTGCTTGTGACAAATTTATATCTTACATCATTAATTCTAAGGTAATAGTTCATACGGATCACCAAGCTTTGCGTCACCTCCTTGTGAAAAAGGATGCGAAGCCCAGGTTGATTAGGTGGGTTTTATTACTGTAAGAATATGATTTGCAAATAGTAGATAGGAGGGGTACGGATAATTCGGTAGCAGATCATCTCTCTAGGATGGAGGGAATAATTACTAACCCCGTACCTATAAATGAGTCATTTCCAGGAAAATATTTAGCAAATGTTGAAATTGTTGTTCCTTGGTTTGCGGATTATGTTAACTATCTCGCAGTAAAATTTGTACCTCCTAGTATGACAAGAAATCAAAGAATGAAATTCTTTAATGATCTTAAATATTATTTTTGGGATGATCCGTACTTATATCATCATGGATCTGGCGAAATGATTCGTAAGTGTGTTCCTAACCATGAAATGGATGCAATTTTGCAAGCTTGTCATTATAGTCCATATGGAGGACATCATGCAGGCAAGCGAACTGCAACAAAGGTACTTCAATCTGGATTCTATTGGCCCACCTTGCTCAAGGAAGCACACAAGTATGTATAACATTGTGATGCTTGACAAATAAGGGGTAATATAGGTAGGAGACAAGAGATGGCAATGAATTATAGTTATAATCAAACCCTTTGATGTATGGGGAATAAATTATATGGGACCTTATATAGAATAAAATGGTTACAGTCATATTCTTATTGCTGTCGATTATGTTACTAAATGGGTTGAATCTATTCCAACAAGCCATGTAGATGCAGCTGCCTCAGTGAAGATGATCAAGGATATTATATTCCCCAGGTTTGGAGTTCCTAGATTTTTAAACACTGACGGTGGTTCTCATTTTATGAAAGGAACTTTCAAGAAAATCCTCAGCAAATATGGAATAACTCACCATGTTGCTTCACCATATCATCCTCAAATGAGTATACTCGAGAAGACGGTGGACAAATCAAGAAAAGATTGGTCATATAAGTTAAATGACACTCTATGGGCATACCGTACTACGTTTAAAAATCCAATGGGTATGACACCTTATAAGATGGTACACGGTAAGGTATGTCATTTACCTTTAGAATTGGAACACAAAGCCTTTTGGGCGATCAAGAACCTAAACTATGATCTTAAAGCAGCAAGAAAAAAACATTTATTAGATATTCATGCTTTAGATGAGTTTAGAAGTGAGGCTTATGAGAACTCTAGATTACTTAAAGAAAAAGTGAAAAGATGGCATGATAGAAAAATAGAAAATAAGACCTTTAAAAGTGGAGACAATGTGTTGCTCTATAACTCTCTTCTTAAGTTGTTTCCAGGGAAGCTCAGACCAAAGTGGGAAAGGCCCCTGTGTAGTTGAAGAAGCTTATTCATCGGGAGAAATGAAGCTCCAGGGAAAAACACCCTCTCTTTCATGGTTGGTAAATGGACAACGCTTGAAGCATTATCGAGCGAAAGAAGATATAAGTACAGTCACCATACAAGTGATCACCCTAGAAGAGGTGATTAAGCAAAGATATATAAGGAATGGTAACTCCAAGAAGAATGGAATCGAGATGAAATGAGCAACACTATCGTCAAGCTATTGACCATAAAACAGCGCTTCATGGGAGGCAATCCATGTGAAATAAAGGTTTGAGTAAGTTTTTTTTAAATTTTTAATAAGTTTTAATTGAGCTTGTGTTAAATGAGGAACGTTTAAAGCTCTGGCAAAGAAAAAGGAAGATTGATAATGCTAATATTGGTCGAAAATTTAAGCTGTCATTTTTCTGTCAAAACTTGATATTTCATTAAGTTTTAGATTAATAAAGAATTCTGGGAGAAGCAGGTAAGTTTTGGTGGATCCAGAAGGTTTAATGACCAACTATACGGCGGTAATAAAAATTGCAGCCATATAGTTGTTTCGACATCACCCCTTCCGTTCACAAAAGGTACTGGAGGTTTAACGATCAACTATACGGCGGGAATAAAAATTCCGGCCGTATAGTTGCCACCGTATAGATATCGATGCCTTCGTCAGAACTTTTTTCTGGGTACTGATAGTTTAACGACCAACTATACGGCGGGAATAAAAATTCCACCTGTATAGTTGTGGTCGTATAGATATTGACCCATCTCCAAAAAATTTATTCGGAGTACAAAAGGTTTAACGACCAACTATACGGCGAGAATAAAAATTCCCGCCTGTATAGTTCCGTCCGTATAGTTGGTTCCATTGTAGAAGGAAATCTATAGTCGATTCATAACTATACGACGGGACCTATACGGGCTGTGCATGTATAGTTGCTCGTTACGAACGATGGCTAGGGTTTTTGACCTCCCCTTTTAAAGCTGATCGCATCTAACATTTTTCAATAAGTTTTCATAGAGCTACAGCCTCCAGCCTCGAAAAATCCTCGCCATCCCTAACAAGCCCCTTCTAATGATATCTGTGCAGCAAAGCCATGCAACCCTTCCATGTCAACAAGATTTGGAGGAAGAAAGAAGAGAAGCCCGTGAAGAGGATTGAAGACGTAGAACCTAAAGGATCATCATCATCGTCTAGCCCAGAGATCAAGCCTCTCCCAAACTAGGAGGACATGTTCCCGCAAAGGATGGTGATGATGAGGCAAGCATAGCAGGGAAAAAGCAAGGATGGGTATCTCCCTAGTCCCTATTGTCACAACATAGGATCCTATTATAAACCTCCTCTCGGACCGTCTCCTCTTAAATCTAAGGAGGTGTGGCAAGATGAGATTCATGATAAGATCTATTAGTTGGAAAAATCTTCAAAGGCATGTGTTGAAACAATTGGAGAAGGGATTGACTCCTACTGGATGATGAGCAAAGACCTTGAGAAAAAGGTCAATGCCATCGATGGTAGAGTTGGTTTCTTGATTAAAACTATTTTTGAGTTAACAGATGAGAAGAAATTCCTCAAGAAGAAAATTTTGAAGCTTCAATACGACATGGCCAAGCTCAGCATCTGCTTCGCAAGCATAGCTAAAGATTGCAACACAGGGGAATAAGGCAATACTCTTCCTACCTAGGAGGAGGAATTGGTATCAACAAGGAGTTATTTGATCCTGCCTGGCTTGATTCCAAGCTTGGGGAGATCTTTAAGACCTTGTAATCTACCTTATAAGTTTTATATTACTATTTTAGTTTTGCATTAGTTCGAGCTTAGAAATAAAATTTTGAATCATTTGAATTCCCTTAAAGAATAGTCGATCCCATTTGTGAAATTCCAAGTTTATTATCATATATGGAGCATTATTGAGTTTGTGCTTGTCTTATTGGATATATGAATGGCTTGAGTATAATTTTACTTGCACTAGATGATATTAATAGGAGTCTTCCACACTATTGGTATTAATGGAACATATAAAGATAATTTAATCGATATGTTGTAAGTTCATGGTTTGATTTACAAAATAAAAAAATCCGATTAGTCAAGTTGAGAAAGAAATCTCGAATAGAGGAAATCTTTAAAAGTGCTATCAAAATAGAGTGAGAACAAGTCGAGGTAGAATCTTCAAGATATAAAGATTGCTTCATATACAATTGGAATTTGGTAATTGAGATCGTTAAAATTTGAATTCCTACATGAAGTGGAATGTATGGCTAGCTCCTTTGCACAACACTTAAACAAAAGTGTGAGCATATATATAAAAAAAGAAAAAAAGAAAAGAGAGAAGAAAAAGAGCGAATGTGCAAAGAGCAAATAGGCATACACCACTATATTGTAGTATGACAAAGAGACGTTTTGAGATTCTGAATCCCAAGTGAATATGTTAATCCTAAAACACTTTTACGTCATATTGAGAGTGATATTTTGTGAACTATTAAATGCTAAGGTGTGGAAGCCTGCTAATATTATTCGGATGGTTTGAGTAACGTACTATTGATGAACTTATTCCTATGATCATATATGATAAACACATGTTGCAACTGCCTCATTTATTTTATCAACTCAGCTTCATGAATATGAGGATCACATCCATTAAGCCAAACTTGCTCGGGACGAGCAAGAGTCTAAGCTTGGGGAAGTTGATGAGTGCATATTTGTATCATGTTTTATATTATTATTTTGCATTGTAGTTGAAGATCTTGGTATTTTATGGCGTTCGCGTGCACATTTTATGTCTATTTTCACCAGGATCAGCATAGATGATGGATACAACAGACACAATTCTTGGAGCAGTTGTACTGGGGATAAAAGGAGTAAAAAACAACATAAATCGCTTCTTTGGGAAATGTCAATAATATGAGAAGAAAACCCGAAGCGATGAAGGCATATAGACGGTTTAACGACCAACTATACGACGGGAATAAAATTCCGGCCGTATAGTTCCCGCCGTATAGTTGGCGCCGCCACCGCCTCCTCAAACAGTTTCACCCCGTGCAACTAGATCGGAGAGACGACATACAGAACACCCAGAAATCGCCGAAGCCTCACCTCCGGAAGGCATCTGGAGGGGGAATTTGCCCAAGGGATCCATCTTCGCCCTATGCAGATCTGGGAGGCCAAGGCATCGATCTTCATCTTCATCAACCTTTGCACCACCATCATCTCCATCCATCCCATCTTCACCCCATCTAGATCTTGTTGTAATTTCCGTACTCGTTGTGGATTTATACAAGAACTATTTATTTACAATTGTTTCCATTACCATTGCCATGATGTTGATTGCATCCATGTCTGAGTAGATCATTAGTTCTTAGGGAGATGGAGAAACCCTAGTATATGATTGAGATGAGATAGAGATTATTATGTTATACATCATTATGTGTATGTGTTAATTGTCTTCATCTTGATGTTGGGAGTTGTGCACCTCCTTAATATTCGCCTCTTATGGGGACATGATGAAGGGGATTACTTGTTGGTAGAGGGAGGGATGATAGCACTTACAGTGACTATAAAGATATTGTCATTCTTTACATACTAACTTGGGGAAACAAGTAGAACTCATAAAGCCATGTCCATGCCACGGGAGAAATACCTTAATAGCGGGATAATCTGATTGATGTTGTTTATCTGTCAGCTGCGGTTATGAAGGATGATGTGAGCAATGGTTGCTGCCTATTTGTCCATATGTGGAGCTCCTCCCACATACATACATATCATGAGAATATTTGTTATAATAATCTTGATTGCTTAGTCTAAATTGCTAGCGGTGTATCCACCACTTCCTGAGAACGCCTTTTCCCCTATTGTAGTTCCAAGCTCTTTTACACACGCGATTCTTACTTTTTGCATTAAGTTTTACTTTACTTTAATTGCTTCATTCAATCAAAAACCCAAAAACAATTCTACTTTTCTTGCATCTCAAAGTTATCCCTTAAGTACTTCGTTTAGTTTTGGTTAAAAGCATTTTAGTCTTTCTCCTACTGCTCCCTGTGGGATTGATATCTTTATTTCAAAACTAGCTACAAACGAGCACTTGTAGTGATCAATTTGCCAAAATACCTCTCTTTATATAGGGGAAAACCCCCATAGCTAACTATCTTAGCCATGTGGGACCAAACAAGGGAGAGGGGAGAGGGGGGCTTGCTACCGCCGGCCAGGGCCCAAGTGGGCCCCACGAGGGGTGCCTTGGCCCAGCTGGCCACCCCCTCGTCCTTCTTCCCTTCGGTCTTTCCCTCATGGGCCCTTTTCCCTCCGGATTTGGCCCAATAAGGTATTTGACCCTTTTTAAATTCTTTTTATTTTGTTGAATAAATATAATTGAATGATTAAATTAATATTTAACATTTGATTACATATTATTAAATCCTCGTTGATATGGAACTCATTCCCTGTCATTTCGGACATCCTCTAGTCTTACCGAAACCCTTCCGATTTTCTCTCTTCTCTTTTCTTCGGTAATTCTGCCGATCCTAAAACACTCTCTGATCATCATCAAGCCATTAAGCGTGATACCCCACAATTCGGAACACTTCAGACATGGTCGGGACCCTCTCGTACCAATGATCAACAGAGGGACCTGAATGGCCATGTGACCCCTATGCATTCCACAAAATCTTTTGTCGTTTGAACCATGAACATCATGTCTTACTCCTTTTGTCTCACAATACTTGCATTGTTCGAGATCTGATCAATGACATGACCATGTCATGTTCAATCTCGTTATCAACAAATGCCACTTGACTCGTTCCGACAAGTGATATCCCCGTGATCAAATCACACGCTACACAACTATTGGATATAACTTCTCTGAGTGGGCCCTCGAGTATCTTTTCCGTCACGCGGATGGACAAATCCCGCTCTTGATGCATATTGCCTCAAATATTCCTCCGAATACCTGAACACACCTTTATGATCACCGAGTCACCAGATGATGTTTGATGCTATCAAAGTACCCTCGGGTAACAATGATTGATATGGCCTCACGGTCTAAGAAATAGGACACTAGGTCTATTCTAATCATCGTAACTTGAACTTCGTGACATGATCAGGTCATGATGCTTAGGTTGGGTATAGCTCATCATCTCATTCTCGCAATGAGGTGACTCCATTGTCAACTGGCATAAATGCCACATGATCAGGAAACCTTGATCATCTATTGACCATTGAACTGGTGACTAGAGCTTCACCGAGAACTCCTGGTTGTTTATATATCACACGTGTATTGACGTTTCCTTTCAATACAATTATAGCATGATATAAAACTTAATCATAAACTTTATTAAATATGAAAATAATCCATATTATTATTTGTCTCTAGGGCATATTTCCAACATCTTCCGGTGGTTACAAATACTATGTTAGTTTCATTGATGACTAATCTCGTTTTTGTTGGATATATCTCCTTAAGCATAAGTATGATGTCGAGCAATGCAAGTATTCTATGCTTTCTAGGCTCATGTGGAACACCTTATGGACGGCAAGATCAAGGTCGTTCAGTATGACTGGGGTGGTGAGTATCATCATCTCATCGCTATTTTCAGCGCATAGGCATCTCTCATAGAGTGTCTTGTCCCCATACTTCTCAGCAGAACAGTGTTGCGGAGCGAAAACATCGCCCATGTCATTGAAACGGGATTGGATCTCCTTTCCCACTCGTCCCTACCCCTTCGGTTTTGGGATGAAGCTTTCCTGATAGCGTCCTATCTTATTAATCGCATGCCTACCCCTATATTACAAAAGGTGTTGGAAATATGCCCTAGAGACAAATAGTAGTAAGGACTATTATCATATTTCATATAGTTTATGGTGAAGTTTTATATCATGCTATAACTGTATTGAGTGGAAACATCAATACACGTGTGATATACAAACAACCAGGGGTTCCCAGTGAAACTCTAGTCACTGGTTCATTGGTCAACAGATGATCATGTTTCCTGATCATGTGGCATTTATGCTAGTTGGAAATGGAGTCATCTCATTCCGAGAATGAGATGATGAACCAATACCCAACCTAAACATCGTGATCCGATCATGTCACGAAGTTCAAGTTACGATGATTAGCAATGGATCCTCGTAGACTATTCCTTAGACCGTGAGGCTATATCAATCACTGTCTCCCGGGAGTGCTTAGATAGCATCAAGATCCACTTGGTAATATAGTGGTTATAAAGGTGTGTTCTGGTACTCGGAGGAAACCGTAGAGGTAATATATGTCAAGAGCGGGATTTGTCCGTCCATGTGACGGGAAGATACTCAAGGAGCCCACTCGGAGAAGTTATATCCAATAGCCGCGCAGCGTGTGATTTGATCACGGGGATATCACTTGTCGGAACGAGTCAAGTAGCATTGTTTGGTAACGAGATTGAACACGACATGGTGATGTCATTGATCAGATCTCGGGCAATGCAAGTATCGAGAGACAAAGGGAATAAGACACGACTGCCCCGGTTCAAATGACGAAAGATCTTCGTGGAACGCACAGGGGTCACATGGCCATCCAGGTCCCTCTGTTGATCATTGGTGCGGGAGTGTCCCGACCATGTCTAGAGTGTTTCCGAACCATGGGGTATCAAGCTTAAGGGCTTGATGATGCTTAGAGAGTGTTTATAGGATCGGTAGAATCACCGAAGAATAGTAGAGAGAAAACCGGAAGGGTTTCGGTAAGTCCGGAGGATGTCCAGAGTGGAGGTGGAAGTGTTCCATAGCCACGGAGGTTGAAAAATATATGAATGAATGTTAAATATTGATTTAAGCATTTATTCATAATTATTTAATAAAGATAAAAATCAATTCAAATGGTCAAAGGCTTAATGGGCCAATTCCCGGAGGGGAGAGGGCCCATTAGGGAAAGGAGAGAGGAAGAAGGGGCTAGCAGGGGTGGCCTAGCCCCCAGCAGGGGCCCACTAGGGTGGCGGCTGCCCTCCCTCCTCTCCTTTAGGCCCACCCCGGGACTTTGAGGGAGGTAGTACCTCCCCTCCCCCTATATATAGTGGGGGTATTTGGCCAAATAAAATACACCAATAATCAATAAAGGTCTTCTCACTTTTGGGAGGACCTCTAATTGATATTTTCTCTCTCCTCTCTCTCTCTCTCGTGACCGTGGTCCCAAGTCTGGACTACGCGAACGAGAGACATCTTCACCGCAGAGCACCGTCGTGCTGCGGGATTCGGATCCGGGAGCTCTACTTCCGCAACTGCTGCTGGATGGAAAGCGGGAGTCATCGTCAGGCACCGGACGTGTGTAACTCCCCGCGAGGTGTCGCACTTGAGGCACTCAAGTCGTTGGAGCCAAAGGAGCGCGAGGACTTCATCACGACCTTGAGATCAGCTTCGTCTCGTCTACATCAACCATGCTCTCCTGAGCGTTGACAATGTTTTTCGGTCTTCAAGGGTAAGTTCGCGAAAAGCCCCTCCTGTTATTGTATTGCTAATAGATAGGTCATGGCAGCTTCAGGGGTTCAGGGGCGTAGGGTAAAATTGTATTGTTTTCATACGCGGAACCCCTACAAAAGGATACTCCCATTTTTCGCCTTCTCAAAATTCAGCCAAAGTACGAGTTTCTCCATACTTTTGGCTACGCCTGTTGGCCTAGGCTACAACGCTATGCATAAGTGGTACAAATGTCTTCGATCGGTCCACGAGGCGGATTTATATTTCTAGGGACGTCGTGTTTGACGAGTCTGTTTTTCCCTATGCAACTCCCGGCGTTTGGACTGATATTCCTACTCTTTATGAGGCCATCATGTTTCCCTCGTCTAAACCGGCTATGAGTGCATATGCAAAAATATGACTTGTCCTACCTATCCACTAATCCCCTGTTGCAGCTACTTGTCTTCAGGAGGACGTGATCGATGCCACGTTGTTGTGCATGGCACGGACTCATCCCCCTAGCGATCGACGTCATTGTGTATGGCACGGACTCATCCCCGACCACGCACCACGACCCATCTTTGCCATCTCCCAGTGGTCCATGTCCGCCAGCCCATGAGACGCAGCAGCAGTCCGCATCGCCCTCTGCTGGTGCAAGACCAGCCGCGGATGCTACCCCCGACGCGTCGCCCGAGCCTGCTGCTCCAAGCGCGTCGCCTGCTCCTGCTGCTCCTGGCCACACAATGGTCACTCGCCATCGGGATCATACCCATCGCGACAAGACCTACAACGACGACACCATTCGCTATGATCCTAGGCGTCGAGACTTCTTCGCTGCTCCCACCTCACATCATGATGCGCTTCATGAACCTGCTTGGCGGTCCACTATAGTAGATGAGTTCTCTGCTCTTTGTCAGACCAACACCTGGGTTCTTGTTCCTCATCCTCCGGGTGTGAACATTGTTGGGAGTAAATGGGTCTTACAGACAAAGAACAAACCAGATGGTTCCGTTGATAAGTGTCAATGCCCGTCTAGTGGCTCGAGGTTTCACTTAGCAGTAAGGCATCGACTATGGTGATACGTTCAGGCCAGTTGTCAAACCAGCCACTGTTCATCTGGTTCTCTCACTTTCTGTCTCTCATGGATGGATTCTCCGCCAGATTGATGTCATCACTATTTTCTTCACGGGTTCTTGTCGGAGGATGTCTATATGTAGCAGCCGCCCGGCTTTTAGGATGACGGGTATCGCTCATATGTTTGCAAGCTCCAGCGTGCTATTTATGGACTCAAGCAGTCTTCTCGTGCTTGGTATGCTCGCCTGAGTACTCTTCTGCATCAGATGGGTTTTGTTTCGTCCAAGGCCGATACGTCTCTGTTCATCTTCTCTAAAGGTGAAATATATATATATATATATATATATATATATATATATATATATATATATATATCGACGCGGATTTGCTACCCACCATGCTACCTGCGCATGCATGCACTGTCATCCGATATAATCACCATATGATCCCGCAATATCTGTATCATTGGTTGCTGGCATTATTCTGCTAACGGAGTGCTCGTGCCATCCGTCAAGATTTTGCTAAGAATAGGTTAAAAGAGATGTCATTTGTCCTTTCACTTGTGTATTAGCCACCATTCTCACATGGTTGTGGTTTTTCTTTGGGTCTTAGACACCATGGTTACATCGTCATAGTTTTTGAGATATGAACCACAATCAACTATTTTGTGATTTCTAGAGGATTGTACACTTGATACCAAGTACGTTTGTTTGTGTCTTGCCTGGCCAACTGGCCTCATTATTTTTTCCGCGCTTTTTATCCTTCGTTCCCGTGAAAGCTACATGACACTACATATATGCGCCAAGTGAACATGACGTACCGCAAAAAAGCTAACAAACACCACGCATGTACCATTTCTCACGATAGGCAGGTCGCACGGAGAAAAAAATCTGCCACCATGGCTGATCTTGACGCCTCAATGGACCTGTGCCGACTGAGCGAGAGGACGCCCTATTTCATTTTCTAGAAAAGCGTATGTTTTGGTTCGTGTGGAGACTCATGTTCTTGGTTTTGTGACCTATAGCATGCGTGATATGACGTATGTCCTTGGCTGTGTGTTCTATCATGTGTGACATGCGAAAAAATACATGTTGTTATCGTAAGCTTTAAAGTTAGATGGAGAGAACATTTGTGTGTGCATGAGTAATACCATAGGAAGAAGTCATGTGTGTGTGGATGGTACCCTATCATGTGTGACATGCAAAAAAATACATGTTGTTGTCGTAAGCTTTAAAGTTAGATGGAGAGAACATTTGTGTGCGGATGAGTAATACCGTAGGAAGAACTCATGTGTATGGATGGCATGGATAACACTGTGGAAAAATTTATGTGTGTGGATGACATGCATCATTTACATAATAAATCAACCTCATGCTTTCGATACAATGGTGTTAGTTTCTCTAATAGGTTTATATCACATCCGTTAATTAGATTATGCCCTTGTCTTTTTATCCTACGGCGTTGCAGGCATGCGCAGCTAGCCGAGTGAGTAGCCCACTATTTCTCATATATATATATATATATATATATATATATATATATATATATATATATATATATATATATTGGTCTATGTTGATGATATGGCCTTGGATGGTTCCAGATTGTGGCTATTAATCGTATGGTGCATACTCTCTCCGCCACATTTCTTATCAAGGATCTTGGCGTGCTCGAGTATTTTCTTAGCCTTGAAGCGTCTCGCAATTCTAGGGACATGACGTTGACATAGGGCAAGTATGCATTGGATCTTTTATATCGGGTTGGTATGGAGCATTGCAAGTCCACTTCCACCCCACTTGCGCCTACAGAGCGCCTTGCTCATGAACTAGTGCATTCCTAGGCACTGAAGATTCTTTCCGGTACCCCAGTGTTGTTGTTGGTCTCTAATATTTGACTCTCACACGTCCAGATATTTCATTTGCTGTCAGCAAGGTGTGCCAGTTCCTCTCTCAGCCTACAGAAGTACACCGGGAAGTTGTCAAGCGTATTATGTGTTTTGTTAAAGGAACTCTTAACACCGGTTGACTTTCCACAAATCTTCGTCTATGGGTATCAGCATCTTTACAGATGCAGACTGAGCAGGTTGTGTAGATGATCGTCGTTTCACTGGAGGTTTTGCAGTCTTTGCGGGAACAAACCTTGTGTCGTTGAGTTTGAAGAAGCAGCCTACTATCTTGAGGTCTAGTACGGAGGAAGAGTACAAGTCTCTAGCAAATGGTGCTGCTGAAGCTATGTGGGTAGCAAATTGTGCTGCTGAAACTATGTTGCAACAATTTAGGGCCTACTTACCTCACAACAAATTCGGTGTTCCAGGCTAGAACGAAGCACATTGAGATTGATATCTATTTCGTGCATGAGCTGGTCGTTGCCGGTGCTTTGGAGGTAAAGTTTATTTCTTCAAGAGATCAATTGACTGATGTATTTACTGAACCATCCATATGACAGATGTTAGACCGTTTTAGCACCAATTTGAATCTTGTATGTACAAGTTTAGATTGAGGGTATGTGTTAAAATAGGTACGTATATGTGGTGTTGCGTGTATACCGCCCTACACGTGTATGTGTATTATGTACCTATCTTGTCATATTTATGAGATCCTGAGGTGAGGCTTAGACCCACCGAAAACCCTAACTTTGACTATAACAACAAGTACAACTCGTACAACAAGCGTACAACAGAGACCAGATCAGTCCTGTCTAATCGATCTCTATACAAACTCTAATAAAATGCAACTGCGATACAGTAGGGTGTCAAGCGGGGCAGGTCGTGGCACAACTTTTTCACTAATCCTTCTCTACATCTACTAACTTTTGAGATCCCTTTTTGCCTATATTTTGCTTCGCGGGTCGTTATGCGGGTGCCGCTTGCCACCCTAGATCATCTAGTAACTATTATCGACCTGGTCGACCCGATTAAACTATTTCACTTATGATCTGGCCTGAGCCGCTCGGAATGTGCTTTCAAGAAAGGTCAAAATAGATTCTTGCCATAGAATTTAGAAAAAGCTTTCAAAGAAAAAGAGCAAAAAGGCTCCGAAAGGGGATAGTTTTAAACCAGTTCTCGTGGGGCTGGTCTACCTCTTCCCCCTAGCAAGGGGTTCCTAAAGACAAAAGAGATACAGTATAACAAACCTCTCTTCGATTCAGATGTTTCAAAGTTATACTTATAATACGCGCCTTGTGGTTTAAAGATGTCAACCCTGTCAGCGTGTGAATTGTCGGCAATCACACGTTGATTCCTCTAGCTACAGTGAGCACTGAGCAGTGAATCAACTCATACCTGCCCAACAAAATATATGCACGCATGGAAAAGGATAGCCACTTATTCTCATCCTTTAAGAAGAAAATCCCCACACTAGCTTTATATATGTTCGACGCAGAATCACCTGAAACATTGTAGTCACATTAGTAGGAGGTTTGGTCGCCAACAATCACGCAAGGCCCAAGAGAGCAACCTCTCCTTTGCCGCTCGCGTCAATGCGCATTTCCACGTGTACGTGTCCCATGGTCGACCATGATTTAGCAAGTTGCAAAACTGATCCTCCACGCATATACGTACACAGTGTCAGGGAAATTTAGTTTGCCCGGAGGAAGCTTCGAAAAATTGGCATTAATTCATCTTCAGTTACTCGTTCAAGAAAATACTACTCCCACCATCCGTGTTTATAGGTCATGCACGTACCCGGCACGCCCCTAGATTATCAGTTTAACCAATAAAAAATAAAGTATATAACACGAAA
Organism: Avena insularis; assembly: GCA_023614405.1. Classification (NCBI taxonomy): domain Eukaryota; kingdom Viridiplantae; phylum Streptophyta; class Magnoliopsida; order Poales; family Poaceae; genus Avena; species Avena insularis. The sequence goes on along the minus strand of CM042692.1, from coordinate 71,780,734 downwards.
AATATACCATTATAAAGTATATGCCATCTAAAGTTTTTAATGATTTTTTTTTGAGAAACACAGTACAAACGCAGACGTTCACAATGCGTACCTACACTCACCCTTATGAACACACGCACACATACCCTACCCCTTTGAGCACCTCCGAGAGACTGATCCGGCGGGTCTTGAAATTGACGAAGTCACCACAGGCGCCTCGCTATCGACGGGAACGTCGCCTCCTATTGAAAGAATATTCCGTCTTTATGAGACACCAAAGCGTCAAACCTAGGGTTTGAACTCTGGTGGGCTAAGAGTACCACTGCCCTCCTAACTATCCAACCACGGGTTGGTCCTCATTTTTAATGATATTTCTTTTATAATATATCCCTTAGACCAAGGGGTCCATGTAGGATTTATAAAAACCGGGACGGAGGCTGGCATTGTGTACCACATTAGTTTATTACCTCCACGCTATTCGGAAAATCTGCATACTCGCGCAAACAATTTTTTCTTAAATTTATCATTGTTATAGAAAAGGTAGTCTCGTTGCTTGAGTGAACATGATATTATATATGGCACATAATATTTCACGGTCATAGACTCATAATGCTATAATTATTTCGTGTCATACTAAAAAGGTAACTTTAAAAGTTGCACATGTACATTGGTGCACCGCTTTTGTTGCTTTTTTTAGATGGCTTATCCATGCTGAAACTTCGTCGGATCCTTGAGTTGTAATAATTTGTACACTCAGCAAAGACTGAATTTTTGGTTCCAATAATTAATAAAGACCGTACGTATTTCTTCAATGCAGAGGCTAGGGCCCATGTCCCCATTTCAAAAAATACACTGGCCGTGCAGGCTTGATCTACTTCTTGCGATATCTCCTTGAACGAGAACTCTTTCCATGTTCGAAGCCTACTAATGTGTGATGCTTTGTGTGAGCATGTACGTCCTGATAGCAATTGAGTATGCTCGTTCTTCGGATAAAAAAGTCCATGATCAATCATCTGTGGTTGGATTAAGAATCACCGATTTCATACTCTTGTTGAAGGTGCTGGCTTGAAACTTCACTTGGGATGTGATGACCCAAGTTCGACCTCTTGGTTAAATTCTACTTTATTGCATTTCGGGTGGCAACTTTTCTTCAAGGCATCGTCTTTGGTACCACCCTCATTATTAGGTTTTGTTTTGTCCAACATGTGGATTTTGGACCATGCGGAGACAATATGCTGGTCTGGATTGTTTTTGTAAGACTAGTCACGATGAAGAATAACTTAGACTAGTAACATGTATATGTTACTAGTTTAAATTATTATTATAGTGGATAATAACATGTGTGTACTACTAGACAAGTTCTAATTAATTAGCTTATGGACTCATTTAGTATTGGTACTACTAGACACTCTTTCATCATTTAATGACATGCAATGTTATCTGGTAAATCCTATATAGCATTGCATGTAGTTGCATGTTAGGCTAGTTATAGTGCTAATTAAGTTAGATCGTCTCCATTTTCAGGAGACCACTTTTTGACAATTTTTAGCTCCGGATGGACGAATTTCGTCCCACTAGCATTCCCAGGAACGGGTTTGACCCTTTTCTTATCCAGCGATCCAGGGCGATCCCAGCACGCTGAGAATCGCCTAGTAACACCGGATGTAGCAAATCTCGCTGTGTGGCCCACACGCTAGTGAGGAAAGCACCCCACCTTCTCTCTCCTGTGCCCACCGTCCACCTTCTCTCTCTCTCTCTCTCTCTCTCTCTCTCTCTCTCTCTCTCTTGTCCCCACACGCATCCATCGCAGACGCCACCCACCGGCCACCTTCCCCATCGGCGGTCGACGCCCCTCTCCTTCCTCTGTCCCCACCGGCCGGCGGCGCGCGGGCCTGGCCGACGGAGCTCGGCACGGGCTTGGCCGGCGTGGGCGCGTCATCGTCGTCTTGTGTGAAATGTCGCCAAATTTGTGTGAATTTCAGCCTAATTGTGGTGAAATATTGCCAAATTTTCTAAAAAGCCGCCTACCTAGGAACGCCACCCGGGAACACGAGTGGGAATTCGGCCATTCCAGACCGAAAGTTATATCCATCCGACGGTTTTTAGCTTCGGATTTCGTCCGAAAACGCCTAACGAGTGGAAGTGCTTTTAGACTAGTAACTTGCACATATTACTACTCCATGTCACTACCTTTATAGTGAGTATAATAACATGTGTGTGGTGTCATGGATGTTCGACACCTTTTTAAATAAAATTAAGATTATGCCATCCGAGGCAGGCATGTCCTTTCATTCCCAAAGAGTGCATTATATCGTTGAAATAGCTAGATTAAGTATATTACGGTGTATTATTTCTCAACAAAAGTCATATATACTCTCGCATTATGAAACACATGCGGCGCCATGCATGCCGTATGCGTACGCAAATGTTGCTTAATTTACAGATCGATTAATTGATGATACACGCGCGCGCGCACATGCATGTATATAGTACTCCGGGGCATCAGAGGAAATCAGTGATGAAGGGGTCGTCGTCGGGGAAGAACTCCGGCCAGGGCAGGGGGCTGCTCGCGCTGCACCGGCCATCAGCGGCGTCAGAGAGATCGGCGAGGGGAGGCAGAGAATCACCGTGGAAGTAGTTCTCCAAGTCACCGGCGGCACCACAGCCGAGGAGGAGGTCTTCACTGCCAGTGATAGGTGGCCCGGAAAACGTGCACGACACCTGGTGATCGTCCGCCGTTGACGGTGAGGCAGCAGCAGTAGCAGCACCGGCCACCGTGGTCCCCTGCGGCGAGCATGCTGCGGCGCCAAGAGCCGCTTCGACGTCAGAAGCCGAAACGACGGCGCTGGAGCCCGCCGAGGCCGAGACGATTGTGGTGGCCGCGGACTGGAGGAGGCACTGCAAGTACTGGAGCTTGGCGGCCTGCAGGAAGGGCGCCACGTCTGCGCCGGCGCCCTGCAGCTGCGCCGTCGCCGAGGGGAGCTGGCCCCGGAGCGCGGCGAGCGCGACGAGCTGCGGCAGCGCGTCGAAGAAGTCGGTCCGCGGGCGGTGCGTCATGGGGTCGAAGCCCATCTGGATGAGCCGCTTCTTGAGGTGCGTGTTCCAGAAGTTCTTGATCTCGTTGTCCGTCCTCCCCGGCAGGTGCGTCGCGATCGCCGACCACCTGATCAGGTAGTTGATCAAACCGTGAGTTCAGAGTAATGGAGATCTAGTACGTGACGCATTGGTTACGGGCCACGGCGACCTACTTGTTACCGAGGATGGAGTGGAGGTGGAGGATGGTCTGCTCCTCGTCCTGGGAGAACTTGCCCCTCTTGATGTCGGGCCTCAGGTAGTTGGTCCACCTCAGCCGGCAGCTCTTGCCACATCTGTTCAGCCCTGCAATTTCGTACACAAGAACCAGCAGGTGTTCAATCAAGATGCAATTTCATACACAAACTTGATCGTCCTAGCGAGAAGGTGAACATGCATGTATGTACCAGCAAGCCTCGGGAGGTTCCTCCAGCTGCCATGGCCGTTCCTCTGGATGAACTGGAGCAGCTTCTCGTCCTCCTCGGTCGTCCATGGCCCCTTCTTGAGGGAACCGCTCTCGTCGCAGCAAGGAGACCTCCCCATGGCTAACTGCTTGGCCTTTTTCTTCCTCCTCTACTTCTAGCTGCTTGAACCTTGAAGTAGTGGTGGACGCCACCGGGAGGACAAGGCGTTGCTTGCTTTTATAGTGGTTGGTGTGTGCTCCGGTGCTTGTGATCTTTGTCCCCCTACTTGTGGGGTTTTGTCTCGTTATATGTGGATTGCTCTACTTTTTCTAGTGAGAATTTGCAGCGGATTCTGGTGCAAGAGGATGTACGAGTACGTGTCTTGGTGGTCTGCACACGCAATGAAATGCAAAAATTCTAGTTCGAGGCCGGAGGATAGCATGGTTCTTGTCCTCCGCAGGAAGGAATGATGGATAGTATTAGTATTTGTCTACTTGGTCTAGCTGACTATATCTCAGTTACAACTATAGCATTGTGCCTCTAAGTGTAAGTTGCTGTGAATCTTTTTAATTAGAAATTTTACAATAAGAATATGCTGCCCCGCTGATACATGGATCAAAGTATGCTGTAATCCAATGGCCATCATTGGCTCATTTCACCTTCCTTCCTCGAAACAGGGCTTCCGCCCCGCTTTATAAATAAAACCGAATCCAAAAACATGGTACGATAAAGTCACCGGCATCGAAGTGCCAAAGGAAAAAAAAAGAGTCCACTGTGGCACCAACACAGCCCAAATCGCAAAAAAGAAAAAAAAGGAGCTGAAGAAGATGCGCTCACTAGGAATCCGAGGAGGCACGAGCAGGAGCCGCCAAGCGCTGTGCTGACGCCCTCAGTGCCTGCAAGATGCCATCCACACTTTCCCGGTCCCGCTGCCTAGACAATGGGTACCACTGTTGTAAGTAGGCAAGCAAAGCAAAAACAGAGTCAGATACGCCGCGAGGAAAAATCATTCTATCACCATCTTATTACGAATGTCCAAAGCATCCACATAATTGCTACAAACACCAACCAAAAGAGGTGGCGCTTTCTTCCGGTACGGTTTGCCTCGGTCTATAGGAACTCGCCGAGATCTTGCAGGCCCAAGAGCTCCGTAGATGAAGTTCCAAAGGAACTGCGTGGCAGAGCACGTGAACATAATATGGGTGCACGTCTCGGGTGTACCACATAACGGACACATCCCATTACCCAGGCCATTACGCTTCGATACCTCTACCCGGAAGGCAGGCGATCCCGTAGTAGTTGCCACAGGAAAATCCTCAAGCTTAGGGGTAAGGGTGACTTCGAGAGGTGGGTCGCCCAAGGAAGCTCAGGACCCTGGAAGAGGGCCGATAAGCCAAACTAACCGAAAAAGTCTAGAGGGAGACTGCCGTCATGACATCGGCAGATAGCCCCGCAGCCTCAGGAAGTCAGCGGCCTCAACATCATTGAAGGTCCCCCATAACGGGATGTTCCAATGGCCTTCCTGTCTTGCCTCGGCCACCCCCATCGTGGGAGCTACGCAAATGGTTAACAAAGCCGGGAATTCCTGGCTGAAAGGGACTCCTTGTAACCAGGGTTCTAGCCAAAAAACAATTTCCCGGCTGTTACCCACCACAAAGAGTGCACCCCGCGGATGAAATGCTTAATTACTTGGATGGCTTGCTAGAACTATGAGCGCTCCCGACGCTCACAAGCCATCAGTGGGCGGCCTTGGAGATACTTGGCCTTAAACATTTCACCTTCCTTTCGTGTATATATGTTGTGGAACGCAAAGATGTATCCCCTTTGACGAGAGCGACGATTAAATCGTGCACGCGATATAGTGTGTATGCTCTATATTCTCTCTCCTACCACACCTGTGTCAAACATGAGTCATCATGCATAGAGACTCTACCGTTGCCTATCCAACTCTACTCTAAAAATACATACATTTAAATCTATTTTTTAAACTTGAAACATCTAACGCTTTTGAATAAAATATATATCCAGTTTATAATCCTTTCAACATTTGAGAGCTTCGACGCAAGACAAATATTATACATCTTTTCATAAATTTTGAATTTCTAAATGTGACATTTAGTGAAACTTTATGAAAAGAGATATTCTTAAGTTTATTGTGATTTTTTCCGATAAAGGGCACTTTTATTACTTAGGTAAGTATTACGTCGGGCATCTGCATATTTCGGATGCACACAGCCGACAATATTCCAGCAAATCCAATAGTAGTAAAGATAAAGTCTATGACAGATTACAAAACGATGTGATTAAATGCAACTACGCCAAAGGTGTTAGTGGCGGGCCGATCCGAAGATTATGCTGCCATCCATGACCGGTAAATAGGTCCTGTGCCGTATCATCCAGCCGCGTACACACCTCCGTAAAAAGGTCGCGAAGCTCCACACGATGTAGTGTCGACCAAGCCCGAAGGGTGTTTGTACATCTGAAAATAACCTGCAGAAGGTAACAACTAATATCATTAAAAACCTTATCATTTCTACATAGCCGTAGCGACCATATAAATACAATCGCTCCAACCCGAAGAAGTATCTTGTACTTGTTATCTATACCATGTAACCAATTCCCAAAAATATTAGCAATACTACGTGGTGGAGACAAGCCAGAAGCTGCTTGGGTGACTGACCATATAGACCGTGCAAAACTACATTGAAAAAATAAGTGTTTGATTGTCTCATCGTGGTGACAAAACACGCAGCTCGGATTCCCATGCCAATTCCGCTTAATAAGGTTGTCTTTTGTAAGGATAATTCCTCGACGAAGATACCAAGCAAAAATCTTGTTTTTAAGAGGTATCTTCATTTTCCAGATCATCCTATTATCTAATACTTGTATTACTGGCTGGGTTAAAGCATTGTATAAAGAGCTAACCGAGAAAGAACCATTCTCAGTTAGATTCTAGCGAAATTCATTTGGCTCTGCTGACAATTGTACATGTGCCAGTCGATGTAGCAGCTTGATCCAAGAGTCAAGTCTGACGCCAGTTAAATCCCTTCTGAATGCTATATTGGCTGGAAAAGATTCCAACACAGTGGCAATCGTTTCTTCCTTATAACGGACAATGGAATACAACGCAGGATATTGTTCTCGAAGGGTGGCATTACCTAACTATTTGTCAACACCCGGATTTTTAATCCCAGATGCATGTTATGCCATACATCACAATCCCAGGATTACCATTTTTGCGAGACATAACAGATTGGATATCACAGTACACCATGCATTACAAACCATAATAAAGTCTTACACAAATAAGGATCTCATGATCTAGTCTTAGTACAAACAAGTAGCGGAATAAATAGCATAGCGATGGGCTCCATCTTCAGTATCACAGGCAATGCTGACGATGGGAGATGATCCTAGTTGTCGTAGCCGTCCGGCTGTCCCCTTCAAGGTAGTCCTCCTCATAGTCTGGCCACGGGAATAGTCAGGGACAAAGCCATGAGTACTCTTTAAGTACTCGCAAACTATCACTAACAAGTATGGTAGTTCTAATAGGAATGCTAAACTCTAAGTTTATTTGTAAAGTTAAGTTTGAAACCTAAGCTGAGTTCAGAAACAAAGAAAGATAAAATGAAGTTTGAAATCACCTAAGTGGGAACTTAGTTGTCATAGTCACAACCATGATGTGGTCAAGTCATGTCACAATTCATTTCATAAGTCATTTTGAAAACATCTGACAACGGAACAGTATGGCCACTCCAACTGTCCATAATCATGACGCTATTATTCAATAGTTTGACACTCTGCAGAGGTGGTACACTTTCACCACAAAATTCGATACATCTATCAGGGATAACCCTGAATCATCATACTTAGTATGCAGATAATCAAACATAACCTTTCCTTTACACACTCTAGTATAAGCACCTCTCCTATGAGCTTGGCCTCCCAGCCATGGCCATCTGCCATCCTGGGCACTGCATAGGTGGAAAACATCGAGAGGTAGCCTCAGCTCAGACCTCTCCCGCGAGGGAACTAATACTAATGCATATAAACTTCTGGCTAAGCCTTACCCAATTCACGTATTGTGGTTGTACGGTAAAATTGGAATGGTATCGCATCCGAACCCAACCATCAGTTTTTAGAAAAGGGATAAGGCTCATGCCTCAACATTTTCATCATCATAAACCATTTGTGTTTCTCAACACATGTCAAAACATCTCAATAGAATGACTCATCATTCCAAGGTTTTCACAAGTCATTTTCACCAAGTATTCCCATCTAAAGTGATCAAGTTTTTGGTTTAGCTCTAATCACTAAGTTAAGAGTGTTCACTAAGGTGGGATGCTAATCTCAATCTCATGCCATAGAATGACATCTAAATCTAACTAGATAGGTCATGTTTTGTACTCTTTATGTTATGTATAAACAAAGTAAAGAACTTTGGTAAATTAAAAATAAGGTAAAGCTTGTAAATAAAACTTGGAGTAGGTATAAGTCAAAAGGTATAACCAAAGCATGCCTAATGCATCTTGCTTAGGTTATCTAGCTTGCAAGGGTTAGCTTGCATTGTTAATGATGGCTTGCCTTGGTTGGTGTAGTGGTTGAAATTCTCCTCGTCTTCTTCGGAGTAGAACTCCTCCTCGTAGACTTGGTCGGTACTATCGTCTATAAATACATACGGAATACACAATCACCAAACAATACTTAACTAGTCTATTTAGCACACTAAGGCACACATTTGATGATCTAGTATCATCACATTCATCACAAGACTTTTAATGAACTAGTTTCATTTATTTTATTTGAGAAAAGTAATTTCTACTCATTGAAAATATCTAAGATTTAATATTCTCCAATTAAAATATGGGATCATGTGGACACATGTCGTCACCACATATTCTAATACATGGGAATGTGATTTAAATGTTGGATCACATTTTAATAAGTTTAAGTTTAATATTTAATGATTTAAAGTGACTAGAAATGCCTATATAGCATTATTTTGGTACTAGTCCAAAGTCACTTCATGCAAACCTTAATATTATTACATATTCAGATAGGTATATTCAAATGTGATTTTTGAGAGTTGGAATCAACTCAAAAGCTATTATGGTTGATTTTAGAAAAATGTTTGAATGTGAAAAAGCTTATGTTTTGTTATTTTTGCTAGGAGAGATCTATAACTCTAATTGATTTAAATCCAACGGGCTTGCATAGAGATTTAAATTATCTTTCCAAAAAATTGGAATCACTCAATTTGGTTTAGTAGATATTTCTGAATTGAGTTTTAAACTATAGGAGAGAAACTAGTTTACTTCAAAAAAGAAAAGGATTTATTTGAATCTGCTGGGTTATGCGGGAACACTAATGGGCCGGCCCAGTTTCACTTCGCGGTGCTAAGAACAGCTGACAGGAGGGTCCCGCCTGTCAGTGGCTCTGATAACGCGAAGCGGTACGGGACAACATGGACCACATGATTAGAACTAGGATCTACGGCTCACGTTCATCATCGACGACGGACATGTCACCGGCGAGGTGGAACCCTAGCGGCTCAGGGGGTATAGTGGGGGCATACCAGGGCTCCAGCGAGTGCGGCGATGCGGTCGATCGAACAAGGAGACGACGGCGGACTCAGGCGAGGTCACGGCAGCTCCTGGGGTGGACGAAATCGACGGGGGCTTCTCCTCCTCTGCTGTGGCAAACTCCGGCTCAATTCCGACGACTGGCTGCTCGAGCGGCTTCAACGAGAGAGGGGAAATGATTAGTCGTGAGAGGGGAGTGTGGGAGTGTGGCAAATGAGGCTGGGGGTGGCCTCCTTATATAGGCTCGGCGAGGCGGCAGAGAGGCATGGGCAGAGGTCGACGGGGGCGGCGACACAGTGAGCTAGAGGCATGGGCAAGGTAGGCAGACGGTGGGTGGTTCCCTCGCGGTCAGCTATGGCTTGAAGACGATGCTAGGGGCGATGGCTAACGGTCGGGCATGTCTCGTGCTCTGAGCGGCAGAGGCGGTGCTCGACGCGGCGGGCGGTGGCTGCTGGTCACGCGGCAAGAAGGGGGCATGCCTGGCGGGGTTCTGGGGTCAATGCGAAGCGGTGCTCGCGGGCTATGGTCGAGGGGCGGCGTGTGCTGGCCTGCCGGGGATGGCGCTCTGGCATGAGCTGGCACGACGCAGAGGCTCAGTGCATGGGTGGTCTGGGGTGGTCCAGGGGCTAGCTACGCTTGGGGACGGGACAGTGGAGTGCAGTAGGGTTGGGAGGAGCTAGTGGCGGTGCTAGATTGGCGTTGCGCGGTCTGTGGAGCGTTGCCCACGCTCGGCCGGCGGTGACCAAGAATGAGCGGCGCAACACTGCTGCTCTAGGCCAGTTAGTATCTTAGTTAGGTGCTGGTTAGAGTTAGGGGAGACAAGGGGACCAAATGGAGCCCAATTACTCGACAATGCATTGATCATCAAAAAGTAATAGTTAGGTAGAAAATTTGTGCATGCCACCTATTCGACACAATGGCCGCATGAAACAAAGATTTGAATTTTGAAATGATTTTTGGAAGAGTTCTTGATCTTATTATTGAGCATCTGTGGTTGCTTGGGATTGTCAAGGTGAACTTATTTCAGTGGTTTTTGCAAAAGTGGGATCTATGCATATGAAATGGATTCCGTTTTCAAATGCCATTTAAAATTAGAGTTTAAATGTTTTTGTAAGATCACAAGGTGGGCCTTGGTACATCTTTACTTGTACTATCAAGGGGTGCAAAGATCCATAATTGTTTTTATTTGAATTTGAGTGCTAGGAACACCTAAAGTGACCTAGTTGATTAAAATGGCAAAAGTGACCATTTCCATTTATTAATTCTATTTGATTTCTTTTTCTTTGGATTTTGCTTGGGAATGATCTAGATGATGTGGCATTCATCTTAGAATCATGTCACAACCATTAGAACAAACAATCATGGCAATTCAAAACAATTCCACATTAATGCAACACTCATATGCATGCTTAATTATTTAAATGAGAAAAAGTTTTTGTTAACCCTAAATTGGGTGATTTGGATCTTGATATATTGGATTCAAGTTTTGGGATGTTACACTATTTATCCTCCCAAAACCTTAGCCGAGACCCATTATTAATAGAAAATGTGCCAAAGAGAAGAAAATGTTTCTTTGTCGCCATCAGGCCAACCCAAAAGTGAGAGTCGCCCGGTTTCCGAACCATTTGGGACAATGCTTTTGAACCAACATATTTTCTCTTTATAAGAGTTTGCCATATCCCTTCTTCAGTTAATAACTTGAAGAGCCATTTACTAAGGAGGGTTGTATTCTTGATATCCAAATCATGAATACCTAGCCCACCCTGTTCTTTGGGACGACATAACACACTCCATTTAGCCAGTCTGTGTTTTTTTCTCATTATCCCCCTGCCAAAAGAATCTTGATCGGAAATAATCTAACCTTTTCAAGACTCCTTTTGGTAGATAAAAGAAAGATAACATATAAAGTACCATGTTACTAAGTACTGAATTATGAGTACCAATCTCCCCCTATAGAGTGTAATTTGCCTTTCCAACTGCTCAGATGCACCTGTAGTCTTTCTTTGACAATTTTCCATTCAACATTTGTAAGCCTACGATAATGTACCAGGATGCCCAAATATTTGATCGGAAAAATGCCGTGACTATAGCCGAAAAGTTCATTGTAAAGAGCAACCGCATCCTGAGCCTTCCCGAAACAAAACAATTCACTCTTGTGGAACTTAAATTTTAATCCCGGAAGTTGCTCAAAAGCTAAAAGAATAAGTTTCAGGTTTTTTGCCTTTTCGAGGTCATGTTCCATAAAGAGAATTGTGTCATCGACATATTGAAGTATAGATAAGCCACCATCCACGAGATGGAGAATCACACCTTCAATATGACCCTCTGACTTGGCTCGCTCAATCAGGATAGATAACATATCAGCCACTAAATTAAATAGCATTAGCGAAAATGGATCTCCTTGTCTTAATACCTTTTGGGTCTGGAAGTAGCTACCAACATCGTCATTGACTTTGATGGCAACACTACCTCCGACCACAAAGCTATTGATTAAGGCACACCACTCAGCGGAAAATCCTTTCATTCTAAGAACTTACCGAAGGAAAGACCATTTAACCTTATCGTAAGCTTTTTCGAAATCAATTTTGAGAATTACCCCGTTCAATTTCTTCCTATGAAGTTCATGAATAGTTTTGTGTAAAGTTACTACACCATCAAGAATATTTCGACCTTGCATGAAAGCAGTTTGCGAAGGTCTAACAACATGATCAGCGACTGAGTTTAACCTGATAGTAGCAACTTTGGTAAAATCTTAAAACTAACATTAAGTAGACATATCGGTCTATATTGTTGGATCCATTCTGCTTAGTTAACCTTAGGTAATAAGATAATCTCACCAAAATTCAAATGAAACAGATCTAAATGACCCTAGTGCAAAGCACTAAACATGTCAAGGAGATCTATTTTGATGACATCCCAAAAGGTTTGGTAAAACTCAGGTGGGAATCCATTAGGACCAGGGGCCTTATTGTGTTCCTTTTGGAAAACAGCCAATTTGACCTCGTCCTCAGAATAAGGAGCAGTCAGATAGTTGTTTTACACATCAAAAACTTGCGGTATATCGATTCTTTGAGAATCATCCATAGAGAAAGAACCTTCATCCGGTTCCCGAACAAAATTTTGTAGTAATTTGTAATATTAGATTTCAACTGATCGTGTCCTTCAATCGGCTCGTCATTATGCATTAAGGAATGAATATGTTTCTTCTTGTGTCTGCCATTGGCTAGATTGTGGAAGTATCTCGTATTCGAATCCCCATGCAAGATAAATTGCGATTTAGAACGTTGATACCATTTGAGTTCCTCTTCATGCAATAACCGGGCAATCTCCGCATTCGATTGGCTTTTGATCTCAATTTCCTGCGGAGTTAGCAACCGAGTATCTGCTAAAGCTTCGAGGTCATCAATAGTAGAGGAAAGTCTCAATTTTTATTTTTTAAGGATACCATTTGTGTGTCGCGCTCAAACCCCAAGATATTTGCGTGTCAGACGCTGATGGCTCTGTGTATGGCGCCACAAAAATACTGGAGCATGGTTGATGTAGAGCTCGTTGGGAACCCCAAGAGGAAGGTATGATGAGAACAACAACAAGTTTCCCTCAGTATGAAACCAAGGTTTAATCGAACCAGTAGGAGCAAGGAAACACCCCAAAGGTGTTACAAGCGGAGCTTTGGCAGGGCGCACTACCGGTGCTAGTAGCAACGTGGAGACCTGCACAACACAACCACAGAACTTTGTCCCCAACTTGCGATGAGGTTGTCAATCTCACCGTGTTTTGCGGAAAACAAAGGATTAAACGTATCGAATCGAAAGAAGTAATAGTTTGCAGAAAGTAAACACAAAGCAGTAAAATATTGTAGATTGTATGTAAAAGACAAGGACCGGGATCCATAGTTCACTAGAGGTGGCTCTCCTTAGATAGATAACATGCTGGGTGAAACAATTACAGCGGGGCAATTGACAAACATCGAGAAATCAATACATGCATATACTAATCATCTTGACTCCTTTGGAACTTGATTGGGCATTACAACATTATACATAGACCGCCATCCAACTGCATCTATGACTAATAATCCACGTTCAGGTTATCATCCGAACCCCCTCCAATATTAAGTTGCAAGCAACAGATTATTGCTTTACGAACTGCGTGTAAATTAAACAATACGATTGTTCTACGAATAAAGGATTGTTGTTTTCTCCCTAGTAGCAACAACACATCTAGTACCTTAGAGATTCCTGTCACTTCCCTAGATTACCAGAGGCATGAACCCACTATCGAGAATAAATACTAACTCTTGGAGTTGCTAGCATCTACTTGGCCAAGATAGGTACTAACAACGGAAAGCATGCAAGATCACAAATAGCAAAGACATGATAGAATCAATAATCAATCTAAAATAGCATCTCAATATCCATCGGATCCCGCAAACACAACATGCATAATTACAAATGGATGATCTTGATCATGAACGGAGCTCACAAGATCTAGACATGAAAGCACAAAGGAGGATAACCAGCCATCTAGCTACTACATGGATCTGTAGTCCAAGGATGAACTACTCACGCATCACACCGGAGGCTTGCATGGTAATGAAGAAGGCCTCCAGGGTGAATTCCCCTCTCCGGCAGGGTGCCGGGAAGAGCTTCAGATCCCTCCCGATCTAGGGATGGAGATGACGGCGGCTACAGACTCTTTCGTGGATTTTTGATCGGGTACTTAGGGTTTTCGTCCCGAGGGCATCTTATAGGCGGAAGGGGAGACCGAGGGGGTGCCAGGGGCCACCACACCACCCCTGGCGCGGGCCAAGCCTGGCCGCGCGGCCAGGTGGTGTGGCCGGCCTCTGGCCCCTCTCCGTCTCGTATTCTGGCATCTGATGACTTCCAGAAAAATAGGCACTTTGGCCTTTGTCCCGTCCAATTCCGAGAATATTCATTTTCTGACTTTCCTGGAACCAAAAACAGTAGAAAACAGGCAGCTGGCACTGTGGCTCTTGTTAATAGGTTAGTCCAAGAAATCATATGAAAAGTACTCCAAAGTGTGGACAAAACACAAGAAAGTGGGTAAAACTAAGCATGGAACATCAAAAATTATAGATACATTTGCAATGTATCAGACACACTTTATTATTCCACATCTGGATTGGGGTAACACCATCAACCGGACTTTCCCACAATGCTTTCACCATGTCCTAGAAACCATCTCGTATTAGCCATCCGAGTTCAAATTTGAACAGACGGGCCGAACGTGGTGGTGGTAACCTAGTGGTAAGTAAAATGGGAGCATGATTTGACATAGCCTCAATACGTTCTAGAGCGCGTACCGAGACCAGCTGGAAGTGATCTTCCCAATCTGAGTCCATGAGTACATGATCAAGTTTTTCGTATGTAGGTTCCGACAAAGAGTTAGCCCAAGTAAACTGTCTTCCAATCATTGTTACTTCCTTTAAATCCAGACTGTCAATGACAGCGTTAAAAAGTAAAGGCTAATGATCATCAAAACAGCCTTTACTCTTCTCGTATGGAAACCTAAGCAAATTAAAATCACCCTCTATGAGGATAGGGTGTGGATTGTGATGTCTACGCACTTCTATTCTTGTAGACAGTTGTTGGGCCTCCAAGTGCAAAGGTTTGTAGAACAGCAGCAAGTTTTCCCTTAAGTGGATCACCCAAGGTTTATCGAACTCAGGGAGGAAGTGGTCAAAGGTATCCCCACTCAAGCAACCCTGCAATCAAGATACAAGAAGTCTCTTGTGTCCCCAACACACCCAATACACTTGTCAGGTGTATAGGTGCACTAGTTCGGCGAAGATATAGTGAAATACAAGTGGTATAGATAATTATAAGTGGTAATGGTGATAGAAAATAGCTTGATGGCGTGGAAAAGACTAAAGTAAAACTGAAATAAAGATAGAAGCAAGCAAACATGTAACAGATCTAGTAGCAAATGGTGTTTCAATGCTTAGAAACAAGGCCTAGGGATCATACTTTCACTAGTGAACACTCTCATATAAATATATTCTTTTTATGATACTACGTTGAACTACTCTCCGGTTAGACACTGTAATCCATGGTAGGGCTATAACAGCACACCTCAAAGTAAGCCTTTCCCATCTAGATAACCCCACACTGTCACCTTGAGCACTAGATGGGTCCAACAAACACCAAAAATTCATAAGGATATCCAACTCCAAATATAACTCATAACAAGTATTTGTAATCTCTAGCCTAAGTGCCACCATGGTGTGCACACTGTCAACTTCACACACATGGGGAGAGCAGAGATCTATTAAAGCACTTGAGTAGCAAAGGTAGATCTATAGATTACAAAGCTCATGATCACAATATGATCATGCATAGAGAGAGAGAGAGATGAACACATAGCTACCGGTAGAACCCTTAGCCTCGAGAGAGAACTACTCCCTCCTCATCATGGGAATCAGCAATGGTGATGGAGATGGTGGTGGAGATCGATGGAGATGGCTCCAGGGGCACTTCCCCATCCCGGCAGGGTGCCGGAACAGAGACTTTCTGTCCCCTGAATCTCCCCTTCGGTGACGGCGGCGCTGTGGAACTTTTCATGGATTTCTGATTGACGATTTAGGGTTTCTGCCTCGGCAGGCTCTTATAGGCGAGAGGGGAGACCGAGGGGGTGTCGGAGGGTCCCACACCATGCCCCGGCGTGGCCTGGGGGGACCCGTGCCGGGGGGGGGGGGGTGGCCAGGCCCTAGCCCTCCTCCGTCTCGTATTCTGGCTCTGTGAGTCTTCTGGTAAAATAGAAACTTTGGCTTTTGTCCCGTCCAATTCCGAGAATATTTATTTCCTGACTTTCCTGGAACCAAAAACAGCAGAAAACAGGCAACTGGCACTATGGCACTTGTTAATAGGTTAGTCCAAGAAATCATATGAAAAGTACTCCAAAGTGTGGACAAAACACAAGAAAGTAGATAAAACCAAGCATGGAACATCAAAAATTATAGATACATTTGCAATGTATCAGATTGTCCTTTGCTAAGTTCACCAATTCACGAAGAAAATCACCCTGAAAAGCTTCTTGGGCGGCACCATAAACTGCGACTAGACTCCATTTGAAATTATCAGCCTTGTTATGGATGTGAAGTTTTATATGAAACTCCCCTTCCGAAACGGCTAATATGTCCATGATATCCGCCCGCACACCGAGTAAAATGCTCCCGGACTGTCCCCTAGGTGGATGGGAATGCCACACAAAGTCTAAACCACCCGATAGGCGATCCAACATACTTTGTGAGAATTCCCGTCTACCAGTTTCGGAGATAGCCACAAAGTCTAAATTATGCTCCCTAGAACAAAGTGCAATATGTAAATGTTTAGCCAAGTTACGAAAACCTCTGTTATTCAAAAACATGCCATTCATTGGGAAACAATAATAGATTTAGGAGCAAGATCTCGTTTATGAGATTTATTACATTTTTTCCCAGAAGTCGATTTACGACCAGAAGTAGTCAGATCATATAATGAACTTAATCTATCTTCTTCCAAACCAACTTCTAGAACTTCACCTACTAGATGCGATAGGAGCTGACCATATTTTGTATGGTCCGCTTCCTCATCATCCGAGTAAGAGGAAATAAAGGAGGTCAAAGCTTTTGGAACAACCATTAATCGGTCAAATTCCATCCGCTTCAAGACCTTGGCAGAAATTGAAATATCACTAGCATTCTTACCTAGAATAATACCAACTGAATTTAGCTTAGAAGAAATACTAGTAGAAGGAAAAGAAATAAAAGACTTGGAAGAAGAGGGATTACCACAAGTGTCCAGGTTCATTTCAGCTTTTCTGCGCATGGCCTTCTCCAAAGAATCCATGTCCGTCGCAGAAGCACCGTCATAGCCCTTTGTATGCCTTCCACTCCTGCGAAGCACCGAGAACATCGAGTTCTTCTTCTTCTTCCGAGCACCAGCCACAGGGGCCTGCGTAGGAGGAGCAACCCTCCCACAGCCGGCACGACCAGCGCAACGGTCACGTCTGCCGCCGGTGGAGACGCAGCCACCGACAGAGGGACCTCTAGAAGCCCAGCCATCGGAGGAGACGAGGTCACCGCCAGTGGGAGCTCCAGAAGCACCGGGCCCTCCAGAGGCCCACGACTAGCAGTGGTCCGTCCCGACGGGGAGGGAGCCTGGCACCGGTGGCCTGTTGGAGCGGGTCGGGCCACTTCCACAGCGGGGAGGGGGAGGTGACGATCGACAAAGTGGGCTGGGTTGTCGGTGCAGTAAGAGTAGAAGCAGCTGTGATAGCCTACACCGCTGACGGCCCAATGCAGGGCACCACCAAGGCATCAGGAGACTGCGATGACAGAGGTAACACGGGCGGCAGCCTATCTCCCGAGCCACAAGAATCCACAGCAAAAAAAGTACTCCGGGACGCTGAAAACTTGAACAAGAGCGACATGCAGCAGACACAATAGCTTTCCCACGGGGAGTCTGCGGGCAAGGATTGAACGGAGTGACAGCAAAAACAGGCAAATACGAAACATTGCTAACGGGAAGACCTCCCGTAGCTGGTTGGGCGCCCGCATTATCAATGTCCATGTGATTCCCTTGAGACCGAGGTGCACTATCATCAACAGGTGAATCCTTATCCTTCTGGCCAATGCCATCATCCTCATCAGAATCATCCCCTTACGCCTCCAGAAAAGAGGAGTGAAAGCGAGATCAGGGACAAAGTCCGGAGTCTCCTGGCGAAACGTGAAGTCAAAACCTTTCAGCTTCAAGGTACCCGTAGTACATATGTATGGACCCTTGGCATCCACACACTTCAACAGCGCATTAGGATTCATCATTGCCACACAAATGCGCACAATGTTTCTATACAGCGTCGGCAAATCCACATCCACAGTCGTGCCCAACAGAGAACCAACCGCCCAAAGGCCATGGAAATGACGGATGGTATGAGTTACCTCCTCCACATGAACCCATACCTAAGGAAGAATAAACTTAGGCTGGATATCCTGCATCTCCCAAATACTAATCACGACCCTGGTATTGTGAGAAGGAACCGGTATCTGGATACCATCGGCATGCTGAAGATCCTCGAAGGAAGGAAAACTCACAAGATAAGCATCATCACCATGAGGAAGCGCCTCCCATTTCCACTGAGTACTGAGCGGACAAATGCGCATCATCTGAGCCTCAATAACAGCCGCAGGAACCATCGCGCCAATCATCGACACCTTAGCAGTAGGTGTACACTTAGGTGCAAGATTAGCCTTAAATATACAATTAGACAGCTGGTTGAAAAGAGTATCCTCTGTACCATTCTCGGCCACAATCATCGTGGGCTTGGGCATCTTCAGAGCTGGGCACTTGATGGTGGGGTGAGCCGAGTTATTACAAACCAAACAATAGTGCGAAACCGGGCAGTTCCTACAAGCGTGAGAATCACTAGAGCATTTCCAGCATTTCAGAACCTTCGTGGAATTGCCCAAATCAGACTGAACCGAAGAGTCTAGAGCAGCAACCAAAGGTGTCTGAGCAACAGCGACCAGTGGCATACTCGAAGCCAGAGCAGCATACACCATACGTGCAGTCTGTGGCACCGGCATGGGCTGAAATTGAGGTTGAAAATCGGCTGAGCAGGAGCCGCCTGAGGCGCCGAAGGGACCTGCACATTCTTCTTTTTCTTCCTTTTATTCCGTGGCACCATCGGGTTGACAGCAGGTGCAGGAGCTTGCGCATATTGTGAGAACATTTGGGAAAACTGCTGAGGCCTGATGATCGGAGGGAATATAGTCCTCGGAAAATTCTGTGGTAGCTGGAACTGCGGCGGCTGGAGGAACTGCCCCGGTGGCTGCAGAGCGAAGCCCGGCGGTCCAGGCGGACGAAAAGGGGGTTGCAGCGGCCTGAATGGAAACGAGACAGCCACCGCCGGTTGACCTCCCCTTGCCAGGGAAGCCGCATGCATCGGGGGCATCAGAGGAGGAGCGGACGGCGCAGCCGGGCCAGTTCCCGGCGAAGGATGAGCCGACGCCCGGCCCCAGGCTCCCCCGTCGCGGATGGCAGTGTTGTCCCCGCCATGACGACGTGGACAAAGGAGGGCGACCCCGGCGACCAAGGGGGACGGCGGCGCCCGACCGAAGGTGGAGGCGGCGGCGGAAGAGGCGAAGAAGCAGGCGACGCAGAGGTAGAATCAAACCGATGCGAGGGAGCAATTGGAATCGGACGAAGAAGCCATGGTGTACGTCTTCGTATCGCACGCGCCCGAGAAAGGGTATCTGCATGCACGTGGGCCCCACCTGACGCGGATGGAAAAACTGTCTCGCACGGTTCCGACATTATCGGAAAAAACTCCTCCGTAGAATGCTCACGCAAGATCAGCGTCGCCTCAGGAGGAAACCGGCCCGCAATCTCCGCCGCAGGCGCCGCAACAGAGACCGAAGGAGCGCCCGGACACCTCGTCGCCACCGGAAAAAACGATCCCAGCACCGGCGGAGGAGTTACTCGACGGCCGGGCAACGGGCCACGCCAAGGCCCCATCCGCGGAGCCCGAGAAAGCCGCAGCTTGAATGGCGAGGATGACGCACAACGCCGGCGACCTTCGGGCGTCCCCCACTGCGAAGGCGGCGACAAAGATCTCACCCGGGGCTCGCTCTGCACGGACGCAGCCTCCGGCGGTCTTCTTGGCCGCCGCTCCCAGAATCGAGACTCCGGAGTAGGGTAACCAGCCGCCGACCAGAACTCCGCCAAAATCTCGTTCAGAAGCCTTCTTCTCCGGTGCACCACCGGCGTCCATGTCCCCTCATCGGCAATGGCCTCCTCCGCAACCTGAACGGCAACGTGACCATCCTCAAGGAATTAGAAACGCGATCCCGCCGGCGAACCATCCGATCCCGGCGAGGAGAGAGTCGGGGCCAGCGTCAGCCACCAGCGACGTGCCCCCATCAGTCCCCCAGCGTCAGCACTAGGATATCTCAAGTTTATTGTGATTTGCAGTCACGTGATTTGTTTGCATGCACAATATAGTTTATTTTATTAGCCTCGTGTACCATGGTGTGCCGTAATGTTACATGTGTGATAATGCTCATTGTTGCGTGATAATGTACTACAAAAGTTCCTAAAATAGTTTCTCTGCAGTCATCATTTTACAAAATAATTTCACAATAGTATGTCATTAGCATTAGATGTTTTCTATTTTTATTGAGATTCATTGTTCTCCAAAATGTTTCGAGACTACTTTGTTTGATAAATTTATATGATATGCTTAAGTAGTTGATAATTTCAAAACCAACTCGTCAATGTACAAAAGTGCATCATAGTGTGTTAGTGTGCTTCAAACCGTTTCACACAGTACAAGAGTTTGTAAATAACAATGCTACACAGAGAGAATAAAATGATTTTTGTTGTGTTTAAGTGAAAATAGTATAAACTTGGTTTTTTTGAATATATTTTGATAAATTTTAAATTTCAAGGTTTGGAACTTGGTGAAACTTGATAGAACTTTATGAAACCATGGAAAATATGGATACAATGCGTCACATAGATATTCTAGAAATTTATTGTAGTTTTACCGCACACCCTTATTTTGCATGCATACACGGAGTTTCACTAAGTTTCATAGAATTTCACCATGTTTCGAAATTCAATTTTTAAAACTCGACAGATATATTCAAGATTGATCTTTTTTCAAAGTGCTCATCACTTGGGAGCAAAAATATAAATATAAGGGCCTCTTTGGATGGGATGAATTTCATAGGAACTTTGGAGGATTTTAACCAATAAGAAATTATCCTATGCAAACCCTTTGGAACATAGGATTGAGACCATTAAATTTCCCATGGATTTCATTCCTATGACCTCCATTCCGTAGGAATCATAACATGAGCTAAAACCTAATTTTATTGTTCCTTTGAGAAGTCCAATGCACTTACACTCTATCTCTTTCTACTCTCTCTCCTCATTCCACCAAATTTCCTTTGATTGTTTCATGTGAACCATCCAAAGAAATGTGGTACGAAAATACTGTGTTTTCAAATCCTATAGGAAATCACAGTACATGGCATATTAATCATGTGTTTTTCCTATCCCTACCTTTTGAAAAACCATGGGTGAGTGAGAGGCGTATGCTTGTGTCCTGGGAAAAAGTTGTCAAACATTGTCATTGTCACCACACGATGAAATGCAAGAGAAAACAATTATAATAGCGTTGCCCATTTATAATTCTCAAACTGGATGGACGGTTGCTACTTGCATGGTATCTGTGCCCTTTTATCCAAATAAGAAAAATAGGTAGCAAACGGTCTAGTCATTTTTTTTAAATGGAGTGTGATCGTTCATCCTGTTGCCTTAGAGAAAGAACACCTCTTGCCTCATGTCTCATATACTGCCTCACTACCACAACTTCCTCTCTCAGCCACCTTCCTTTAGCGCTCTTGCTCACCGCAATCCCCCCCCTCCCCCCGCGCTCAAATGTTTCGATGTTACTGCCACACAAGGGACATATACTCGACCGCTCAAACTACCCTCTGAGCCAGTCATGCAGCGCAGTGAAACCCGTAAGGAGACAACCGATTTGCTGATGTTCCCATGGTTTTTCACCATTACTGGTTAGTTTTATCCCTCTGCTCAGGGGCGTGCCCAGCTCAAGTCAAGGGTATTCAGTTGAATTTTATGCAATGTATATACAAAATATTAAACATCTTATATTGTAATGAATGATGAAGTAGATCAACTAGTTAGGAACAATCTGTTGTACCTTTTGGTTTTGGGTTCAAACGCCCATGGCTAGATTTTTCTTTTGATATTTTTAATAAATATTTTTTACACACAACATTTTATATATTTTTAATACCCGCGCACTCTTAAAATTCTAGGCCCGCCCCTGCCTCTGCTCTGCTCCACTCTCCACCTTCTTCTTCCACCTAATGGACTGATAACCACAATTTGCTCCTTCTAATTTGACAGCAAACGGTTGCTCGCGATCAAATTAACAGCTTAACCCATTAAGTCAGTCTCCCTGTGTCTACAAGCAGCTTATATAATTCAATAATATCATCATAGCAGTGCTCTTACCGTAATGTGTACTTGCAAGCCAAAAAAAAAAGAATAATGCACGTATGTCTTAGTTACCTGCATTGGAGCTAATTTAGAAGAGGGTACATGCGCGTCGACTACGTGCATGGTTGTTGCATGGTTGATTAGGTGGTGTGACGCATTAGATGACACATTTCGTTTCACATAGTAGTATGCATGCAGCAACACGATACCACTATACAATAATGATTGGCTGAGTTCACGCAGGGTTGTCGTGAAGCCGCTTGGCCTCTGCCCGCAGAGGCGTATGCTTGGAATCAAGGTGAAGGAACTGACTGCTGAACAGCTCTTGTCAAGCGCCTCCACATCCACATGAACAGAAAAAACTAACCAGAGAGAGACAGATCGATCAAAGGTCAGCAGCAGCGTCTCACATCAATTCTAAAAGATTATTTCCCCACCCGCTTTGTGACTGCTACATGCATATATGCGTCACATTGAATCCTTTCCATGCAGCTGGGTTGGTTAATTGGCGGCCCATGCACGCAACACATAAGATAGTCTCTCCGGATCACCTATCCCACCATCCCGCCTAAAGACCTCAACTTTTTTCGTTGCATCCATATTTCCCAGGGTATGTTTCATTCTATTGATTGCCTCGATCTCTCTGACGTCTTAACAATGCTGATGTAAAACAATCTTCTGCAAGACGTCTAGGGATACTAAGAATGAAAAAATATTGAAAGGGAGATACCACTTTAGGAGTAACTTTTTTTTTGAGGGTAAAACATCATATATTAAGCATGCAAGCCGCCTCATTAAAATCTTCCAGTCCCCTTAGGTACCCTGGTAAGGAAAAAAAAAGTACGTCTAAAACTTGCAGCCCATCAAACAATTGTAGCATCGTTTACAAGAGGTTGCAGAATGAAATTAAGGGGTTCATCGACCCAATTACAAGATAAATGATCAGCGAAACAAACCCTAGCGATCTCATGAGCTACTTTATTTGCCTCCCTTGGACAGTAGATAAAACTAACATTGCCAATAGTAGAGACGATGTCCATATAGTCAGCAAATAAAGCCGCTGATTCCGTCCACCAAACTGTTTGTCCTTTGCAAGCTTCGATAATCTCCGTTGAATCAGCCTCTGCAATAATATTATGACATCCCATTCTATTTTCCAAGTTAAGCCCTTCCTTCATCGCCATAGCCTCAGCCATCGAGGTTGAAGATATATGAGGGAGAAACTTGCATGATGCCGCCACAAATTTGCCCTGGTAATCCTGAAGAACCGCTCCAACGGAACCAGAATAGGAGTCCAAATGAAACGAAGCATCAACATTCAGCTTAACATACCTCGGGTCAGGGCGTAGCCATCTCTGGTCGTTGGTGTTGCTAACCGGAATAGAGAGCTTTGAATGATTCGTAACTATAGACATGATTGAAAACTTACGACTGAACAGGGGAGGAACTTGTTCTCCATGCGTTCTCCTCCTCCTTATCCACCATAAATACCAGGATGTAACATAGATGAGCTCCCTTCTTCCCACGTTCTCACCGTGAGGCTCATTGGGTGAGCGCAGTAAATTTTCCAAGACCACCGAACCTGATCTTTCATTGATCATAGCATCATCAATCAAATTAATTAGTTCCATTGACTGCCACATCTCCCTTGCCGTTACACATAGGAACAACATATGCTTCACATCTTCAGTTCCTTGTGAGCATACCGGACAACCCCCTGTTTCACCAATATGGCGATTATAAAGGACCGATTTTAACGGAATAATTCTGTGTAAAGCACGCCATAAGAATATTTTGATTTTTCTAGGTAATTTGAGTTGCCACACAATTTTCCAAACTGGATTAGATGCTGGAGAACCTGGAATTGCAAGTTGGCTTGCCACAGAACCAAAAGTATGCCTCCATTGCATATGATACCCCGATCGCACGGTGTACGTACCATGCTTCGTGTGGTGCCAAGAAAAAAAATCCTCAAAGCCCTGATCATTGATAGGTATATGCAAAATCCGATTAGCATCCACAGGAATAAATAAGGATCTAATGAGTTCTTCATCCCATTGTCCAGTGTATGGGTCCAACAGTTCACATACTTTGGTCAGAATTGCTCCTCCTCTAGGGGTCACTACCCTCCTGGTGGGACTCCTCGGAATCCAAGGATCCCTCCATATATCAATTTTCTCCCCGTTGCCCACTCTTCAAATAAAACCTTTCTTGAAGGTAGTCAGACCTGCCAGAATACTCTGCCAAGTAAAAGAAGATCCTGCCTTTGGGCCCGCCTTTAGAATGTCACCATTAGGGTAGTACTTGGCTCTTAATACACGAGCATAGAGGGAATCAGGAACAGTGATAAGCCTCCATGCTTGTTATATACTTCACATTGTTTTCTTTTCCAGGGCGATCATGTTTGTGGGGGTGGCCTCTGTTTGGTGAGCACCCGCGTGGGGTTTTTCGTGAGAGTGATTTCCAAATGTCTCGTGTCACCATTCAAAATGAGCCATGTGTCCCATAGGATCAATGTCGTAGCCACGACCTCGCCACTTTGCTTTCCGATCCTACCCATCCTTGTTCTTTCCCCAGCCGACAGGTACATCCTAAAATTATTTTGTTTCGGTTTTGGATTCTCGTATCATCTCGATTGTTGGTACCATTTGTTTAGACATAGGCAGTAATTCATTGAAAAAACTAGTGTATCTATTCAAAAGTTAAAACATATATAAATAGACCATCTAAAGGTTTCTTCAAAAAATACAAATTGTGTTACCTCTCTTGATTAATATGAGGAAGACGATATTGTTCATGACGGCCAGCTTATCACTCATTTACTTAAAGTGGTTATTGAGGTACCCTTTTTAAATCCAACTCAACTCATTCAAAGGAAAATAAATAAGGCCATCTAAAAGGGTTAAAGTATCTTCCCTAACCCGTGTTTCATTATGAAAGACATGTCATGGAATAGCAAAGGTCTTCGAGACTTGCCTTAACATAGGCATATTGTTGACTGTGTAAGTGGGCATGGTTTGGATTTCGTGGTAATCACTAAAAAAATGAGAGAAACATGATAGTATGCCCTTGATCATATCTCGGATGGTTTAGATTTTTTCATCTCACATTTTTACCTGCCAATCAAATGAGAAAGTAGATAGGCTATTTTTAGGAGACTAATTAATTTGGTACCAAAATGTCTAAAGTCCAAAACATCAGAAATGGTGATAATAATACCAGTTACTTCCGTATGGTCGCCAATGGGCGATATAGGGCAAAAACATATCTTTGGTATGGGCCAAGATGAGAGAAGAACTGAAGGGCAATTCATTCATCAACAATTAGTATAAGAGTATTTTTCATCCTCTTGATGACATCTCTATCTCTTTTGACGAGTCTCAAAAGGATGATATTCCTAAAGTCTGAGTTATAGATAAGGAAGTGGTGTTTCAAATGAAACATAACAAAGCACTCTGACCCAGATGGTTTCTCGATATAATTCTATCAACATTTCTGGGATGTGATTAAGGCCGACTTACTTAAGTTGTTTAATGACATCCACAATAGTGATTTGAATATGTTCAATTGAACTTGGGTGAAATAGTTCTTCTCCATAGGATAAGTAAGCTTTCTACGTCAGAGTGGTAAACAACAAATTATAGGGGGTCACATACCAAGTGGTGAGACCTACATAGATTACATTCATGCTAGGTAGGAGCATCCTAGGTGTGGTGCTAATCTTTGTATAAGATTATCCATGAAATGCACCAAAAAATTTAATAGAGTGATTTCAAAATAGACTTCGAGAAGTACGTGGCAATGTTAAATGATATTTTATAGATAAAACTCTCCGTATGAAAGGGTTCTTCCCTAAATCATGTGAATGGATTAATAACTATGTTCTTGAGGTAGTGTAGCCATAAAAGTCAATGATGATGTTGGTAGATACTTCTAACAAAGAAAGGCCTTTTACATGGTGGCGTCCTCTTTCACCTATGTTGTTTAAAATCATAGCAGGTATGCTTGCCATAAACATTGAGGGTGCTAAGGAAAATGGTCAAATTATCAGATTGGTTGCACACTTTTGTAGTTAACAAGATGTTCTTTGTGGCTGCAATTACGCGTTCGGTGGGACTCCAAGTGCAAAATGATGTATCAACATAATCATTTATTCTCGCAAGGATGACTTGAGTTTATAAGGACATCGACAATATATTCGCCAAAATGGAGGCATTGGAGGATGATGACAAGAATGGAAACACTGTCGAGGAGGAGAAGGACAATGGAGGTTCTCCTTTGATGCTCCCTCTAGTCAGATAGGTGAGTGGTCGATGCTTTAAGTGGTGAGATTCCGCCCTCCAAGGGAGTATAAGAGTTTATTTTATTTATTCATAAGAAGAAGTATTGTGCTATTTTTCATATGTTATTTTTGAATTTGAACTATAGAATTTGAAATTATATGTTTGTGATATTGTTGCATTATTGTGTTGAAGCATGAACACATTGGTTTAAATGAATGTGAAATTGAAGTTGAAATATAATTTATATGCACACACATAAGAGAAAGTGAGAAACAAAAGATAAAACCATAATTGATTCAATTTAGTGGATCCGAAAAAGCATGGAACTCCTTTGAACATTCATAGGCTCCTTTTTAGGGGTATGCAAAAGTTGGTAATGCCAACCTTTGGAGGGGAATGGGGTGCAGAGAGAGTAGGGAGTGTCTGACATATTACATCCTCAATCTGGACAACACCCTAACGAAGATGCATGTTAATTAAGTTTATCCACTCCTCAAGGCCTCTTTGAGTCACAAGATTAACAAATGATAGAATTGAAAAAACACAGAAATTTGGCAGGTTTGCTTCTACAAAATAGAGAAATGCAGAACATAGAATAACTAAAGGAATAGTCATCTGCATAGCGGGAAAAACAAATGCACAAAGTGACACGGTCCTACTTGAGTCTAGAAAAGAGGTTGGAGTGGAACCACCAATTCCTAAGGAATGGTGGTATAAAGAATCCAATCTATAGAAATTTGAGTGACACCATGAATCTAGCTAATTTTTTAAAATAATACTATTTATCAATTTATAAAAATAATATTTTTTTTGAGAATTTACAAAAATAGCGTTACCTCGGTGTCGTTGACAGACTGGATGCTATCGATGTTGCCAAAAACGATAGGGACTAATTGGTTTAGCTAAAAACGACAGGGACTAATTGGTTTCACCGAAACTGATAAACCCTTGTGGGTCCCGTCCACTATTCCCTATCGGATTTGGCCAAACCGAGCCAGCGCTATTCCACAAATTCTCAAAAACAAATATTATTTTTATAAATTAATAAAAAATATGTATTATTTCACTTTTTCCTCCATGAATCCACACGTAACCATAAGAAATAATCCTACAACTTCCTATTAAAAAACCTACAACCTAATGCTGGTCATAGTGCAAAGTATCATAACTACTATCATGCATATGATATTAGTTCATGATACTTGTAACATCGTACTTTTAGTAACACTGACTATATATCCAAAGTGCAAAATTTAGGGGGAACAAAAACTTTTTACTTACTTAGTAGTGAAGTAGTTGCTTGATTTTTTGTGCTTATGTTTATGATTGTGTAGTAGCTAAGATACTCATCTACCTTCCCATCAGTGCAAAAACTATTTAACAAAGACAATGTCTTGGCTTACTTTACATATTCTCAAATGTTCTAGCATTTCAAAACATGAGTCAAGATGCCTTTGCAACAACAAATGTTTTCTTAGATTCTATTGACAAAATTATGGAGATCTATATGATACCATCTCCTTATGTTTTCAATACCAAAACCTTCCAAATATCCTTACCTCTAGTCTTTCCAAAACACTTTTATAAAGCTATTTGTTTCCTACTCTTGGTAGAAGTGCCAAGGGACACTCACCATATGCAAAGCACAAACTTTTCAAGATCTCCTCCTCTTTAGACCTTGAGTAATGCTTGTGTGTGTTGGTAGTCCTCTTGACATATTTGTATGAATTGCATTGATCTACTTCTTAAAGCATGGTTGTCTAGACTTATTGGATTAGGAGCTAGTATGCGTTACCCTAGGAGCTCAACCTCTAGTAAATAAACCAACCCAAAAATGCAATCCTAACCTCCAGGAAGACCAAAACATCAGAAATCTTGTAGGAGGACTATCCTCTCGTAGTTATCATGTTCAGTTTGGAGCCAATCCTTTTTTGGTAGTTTCTAAAGCAGAGGAGACTAACTTAAAGCATGGAATCCTTGTACTCAAGCTACTCATCAACCATATCCACTTGATGGTTAGTTTGGAACCTTACCAATCATCTACCCAACTCTATCTTCATCTCTGGTCAAAAACCTTGGAACTGCCAAATTTGACTAAGTCTGAAACTGTTATCAACATATAATATTTGAGGCTCTACCTATCTTAATCCATGGACCTTTATGGAAATGTACCTGTACCATCTTGTAAACCATCATGAGTACTTGCAAAACCCACTCTTTCCCTTGGCTAAACCATTCTTGGACCCACTCATCCCTGATGGTTTTGTAGTCAAAAAAATAATCTATTTCTGCCAACTGTATCAACATGCCTACTTTGGCAGAAGCTCCCAAGTCCATTTCACCTTTTCTTGGCCAACTATTTGCACGGTTGTGATCTACTCAACCTTGTCTATCCACCCATGACCCCTTGTTCCAAGTGGATCCTTCTACTCATCAAACCAACATGGTTTTGGAGGCAAGATGATAATCTGCTGTGACACCCTTATTTTCAACCAGGGATTCCATGGCCATTTTATTAAATCTTGCCTCACCTACTCAAATCAATGGGCAGCACGACCACCACCACTCCATCCACTCCTATGTCCTGCTCCTAGACCTCACACCCTCCTCACAGCCGCCTAACAAGGCCAATGGAGAGGCCATGGGTCAAACCCTAACCCATGGTGAACTATGTCCACTATGGAGCATCCTTCTCAAATAAAAGGACCCGAAGCCCCTTCATCACTCCTCAGTCTCACATTCCTATATCCCACCTCCCCAGCACCTACCCCAGAGCTCCTTATCTGTCTCTGGATCCACAGCTCCTTGTAGAAGAAGGGAAAACACCTCGGCCATTTTCATGGTTTTGAGCTTGTGGTCAAATCCCTTGCTCCTCTCGCTCTCTTTTCTCCTCCAGGCATCATCCCTTTATCGACTCCATCTCACCCACTCTCTATTTTGACTTCGGGATGTCGTAGGCATATACTCCGATGAGCTCCCATGGCATTCGTCTAGGTCCTCGTCACGCGAGTCTCATCCTGAGGCGGAGACCCCCCCCTTCTGCCCCTTGCTGAAATCACCATTGACCGCCGTGTCTCTCCGTCGCCTCCCTGCCATTCCGAGCACCCCTGGTAAGCTCCCGTCTCTTCCCTACGCGAGTTAGGGTTTTGGACATCGTTGTCGCGACCTAAGGAAGACAACACGCGTGCATCATCGATCTTACTTTTTGTGGGCGGCTCAGATTTGCTAGTACCGCTTCGGCGCCCCTCCCCACTGGCCGTTGGGCCCTCCTTCCCGTGTTTTAAATGACAATCTCCCGGGCACAGCGATCGAAGGATGGACCAGCCCAGCGTGGTGCGGGGTAGATCCGCGAGAATCGGCCCACTGCCCGCTTTTCCCTTTTTCTATTTAATTTCCGATTTGCAAATCTGGTTATTTACTTGCTAGGATTAAATCCATACAAAAATATCCGCTGAGCCAAAAAAAGTGATTCTAGTTTCTATGAAATCCATATCTGTATATCTATCATTTGGCACTGGTCTCAACCCTAGATCTAATCCAGAACACCTCTGGTAGTTTAGCAAGCATACCAAGTCTTTTCACTTATAAAATTATTTTCCATAGTTATACAACTCTAAATGACTCGAAACCAACTGGTTTTGGAAGGTATCTTTGGTACCTTACTTATAACCTTGGTCCCATACCACGTGGAGTTATGAATCTAAAGTAGCAAAAATAACAAAATCAATTCATATCTAACTTTGAGAAATTATCAAGGTATATCCACTACACATTTTGAGTTGTTTCCAACTCTCAGTTATGTGGTACTCCAAGATCTATCAAACCCTACGAGCTCATGATTTATTGAGCAATTATTGTATTCTTGTGAATTAAATACTACTGCATGTAGTAGTTTCACTCAATAAATCCTAGTTGGAGTTCTACAACTCTAAAAATTATGAAACCAATTTCTCCATAAATGTATGAGTAATATCTACCAGATGTCCTTGGTTTCATACCAAAAGGACCTAAAGAATAAATCCAGTAAAAATACAAATTTCTTACAGTAATGACTTTGTGAATTTCCCAAAGGCATTCTGGTAATTATTTTGAAGTTAAACCAACTCCCAGGGGACCAATACTCAAATTCCTTCCTAACTATAAGAGGAAATATTTATTTGACTTACCAATATTTTCTGGTGATTTAACTCCCAAAACTAGGGTTAATTCCACTAGAAAAATTATAACTAAATAAATAAAAGTGATAAAATAATGAAATCACTTCTGGTGGTTTTGTTATATCAATAACTAAATACTAATACCACATTTTCATGTTGGTATCATAAAGGACTTGGTCTTGGTATAAATCACCTTGATTGAAGGGTGTTTAGTATTTAAATCATGAGTAGGGTTTAGAATGCAAATGAGTTAAACCCAATTGTGTTAAACTAAAATTTTCAATACATCTTTACTGATTTAGTACTTGTTAAGTTTGCTTTCTATATTGTATTGGTGCTTGGTTGCTTGGTGGTGATTGTTGCGTTTGGTTGTTTGCATGTGTGGTCCGTGACGACGATAGTTGCGATTGTATCGAAGTCGAGAAGGAGAATATGGTGGTATTAAGGTTTTATAAGAAGAATTCCAAGGACATATTACTGGTCACAGGAAGCCACCTACTTTTCATAAGATTCTCCTACTATTTTACTTATGCATGTTTTATCTACCTATTTATGCAAACTGCATTTGTTTTATTATATTGTTAACTATATCTTGTAGTGGATTGGCTCATCCAAGCTATTACACAAATGTACTCCTAAGTACAACCCCTTGATGACCCCTACTTGTCCCCTAGTATTGTAAGTGGGTGGATAACAGCCTACCCCTTGGAGACCCCATTTTAGCCAAATCAAAACTGTAGGTTGGGAAACCCCAGAAAGTTTGCAAAATATTTTATGGTAAAACCCTGGGAAGGATTGCCTTACCAAGAGGAGTTTCGAGAAACAAAAATGTTTTGTTTTACAAGTGTTACTGGAGTGAAGAAGGAGGAAAGATTATTACGAAAACACACCCGGTTCTATGTAGTTTGCTACAACAACTAAACCGTGCAACCACATTATCCTAGAATGGGACAGGGCTTAGCTCTAAGTTACTTTGTCCTAGCATGGGATACCTCGCAACTACTTATACGGGATCATATCCCCTGAATGTCGGGTCTCCCTTACGGGTAGGGTCATATGTCGGAAACAATGATCTGGGGGAGGTGTGAACCGTCCTTGTAGTCGGACGGAAGATACTATGAGCCTCTCATTGAAAGTACCCACTCGAGAGGAGTGTAAAATAAACTCCGGTTGGTCCTTGGTACCCGATGTCCCGGTATTAAGAGGAACACCTCATAGGGTAGGTGCCATGCAGGGGTAGGCTTTCCAAGAGTTATGGTCAGTTACTCGACCAACTATCCATGCGGGATCAGGGCAGGGTACCCGAATGGTGTGGGTAAAGTGTACAACCTCTACAGAGTGTAAATCTATTCGAGTAGCCGTCTCCACGGTAATAGACGGTTGGAAAGGCTACTGCTTAGCAGTGTGGTTTTGGTTTCTAAAAATGTTTTGAGAAAGAAAGAGTTTTCTGCATAGGGTAGTTCGGAGTGACCACGAAGAAGGTGTTGTGATCACGGAGAAAGGAGAGCGCGGTCAGTGGATTACCGGGAGATGAAATTGGGTGATCCTAACCTAGTGGTTTTCAACTTCAAATGTTTTAAAAAGGTTTTTCAAACAAAGATATGAAGATGGTATATCTAAAAGACAAACGAGTTTTAGAAAAGAACCTCATATGGAGCCCTCCTACTACGGCCATATTGCATATCCTTTTGTTGTTACTATCTTAAGATGGTTTCCGAGTACATTCAAATGTACTCACCGGCATTGTCCCTTGCTATTTACTTGTCAGACTTGGAGAAGGAAGGAGAAGAGGAAGGAAAGACGTTGAAGACTATGCGAGGTAGGACGTTCTCCTAGTCAGCTGCTTGTAGGGTTAAGACATATGACTTGAGCTATACGCTTGATGAAGTTTCGCTGGTGATAATTGGAGTAGCGTGACGGGGCTCTTGTAAGGTATAGCCATAATGGTATTATTGTAAGTCTTACTCGTTATGTTTCAGATGTTGTAATGATACTTGTCGATTATGTGCAGACTGATCACAGGATCATGGCGATATGCATAACAGGATTTTCGGATGGTTAATCTGGAGGGCTCACAATACTACCCTTATAGTGGTTAGTATCATCTAATAGTATCATAGTATCATCATAGTTATTTTTTCTACAATCTCAATGCAATTGTGGGTATGAGATGTATTTTCTATTAAATTACATAGTTCCACGTGCTATGATACGGTATCATATTATAATACCACCACCACTTCTCCTTTTATTAATTATGGTGACACATCATACCAAATTGTCATTCATGATACACCTATGATACTAGCACTAGCCTAAAGAAGGCCTGAGACCGGTAAACGCGAGTTAGAGCTCTGTATTTTTATGTATGTGTCTCCAGACCACAAGACTATAACTACATACAGTGATGAAGGTCCTTATACATTATTAGTTGACCATATGAGCAAACAGTATTGCTATTATAAGTTGTGCTTAAATACACTATTAGTTGGTCGACAGTTTTCCAATATCCATCGCTAGCCAGCTCCAAAAACGGATTCAATTTAATATCACACGAGTACTCCTGCAGACACAAAGCTGAAGATTATACGGTACACTGCGTCATCTGCTACCTATTCTAGTGTAGCGACCCGTATTTTTTTATTTTTTTTGAACAGGGTAGTGACCGGTATACGCGGCAGTTTTCGTGGACTTGTGAGGCTTTGATCATGAACTTAGAAATATGTCCTTGGAATGTTGCTGTAAATCGGTTTGTCTCACGTTGTTTCCAGGTAGTACCTTCTATATAACTTATGTATGTTAGAGATGTAATCTTCTGTATGTTTACGGTATGGAGTAGTACTCCAACCGTATACGTATACAATCCTGTAATGCCACGTAGGGAGCTTTTCTCTACTCATATTAACGTGAAACCGATCCCTCGGAGGGGTACGATCGTTCTCCCAAACACTTTACGTTTTCAACATGGTATCAGAGCCAAGAGGTCTTGAGTTTAAGACCCTGCTCACGCACTATTAAAAAAAAAGGAAAAAAGATTCTGCGGTCTACTCCTATCCCACGCTAGACGTGAGGGGGAGTGTTGAATATAAATATTCTGTGAAGAGCTCCTCTTATTACCTCCTGAAACATCTTCTTCGGTAGACACAACAAATAGGGGTGTGCATACTAATAGTCAATATTTCCCAGTTGTTCCTATTGTTGATTCTTTACAGGCCACTGAAGAAACCATGCAAAATTCGGCCCAAAACAACGGTCAGCTCACATCAAATAACACTCCTGAAGATTCTGTAACTACCGGACAAAACGGCTCAGAATCTGATGCTGATTCTGCTCCAGAATCAGCCTCGGATCCGGCGCTCTCCGACAGCAACAGTGCGTCACCTAGGCGTGCGTCCCCGCGCCTGTCAAGCTCCGCCACGTCGCGCCTTGATCCCACGTCGCCCGCGTCTCCACAAGCAAGCCAGGGGGCAGACACACACCACGTTCTGGGTCCTCGCCTCGGTCTCCCGTTCACACGCGCGCCGAATTCCCGCCTCGGTCTCCGTCACCCCAACGCCATAATGGCTCTGCCTCCATGCCAGGTCCAGCTGACACCGACGGGACTGACGTCGCAGGGAGAGAATCTCTCTCACCTACGCACAATGAGCAGGCAGGATCTTCTGTGGCAACAAACGTTGACACTGCTTCAGCAGCTGAACCACGAACTCGTCTGCAGAAAGGTATAAAAAATCCTAAGATTCATACTGATGGCACTATTCGCTGGGCATTGTTGACCTCTATAGGAGAACCAGAAAATTTGCGAGAGGCACTGACTGATACAAATTGGAGACATGCTATGCAAGATGAATTTGATGCTCTCATGGTCAACAATACATGGCACCTTGTTCCTCTAAGTTCAAATAAAAATGTTATTGACTGCAAGTGGGTTTATCGTATCAAGAAAAATGCTGATGGTACGATTGACAGGTATAAAGCTCGTCTTGTTGCAAAAAAGGTTTTAAACAAAGGTATGGCATAGATTATGAAGATACCTTCAGTCCTGTTGTTAAGATTGCCACGGTTAGGCTTGTTCTATCCATATCTGTTTCAAATGGTTGGAGTTTACGACAGCTAGATGTAAAGAACGCGTTCTTACATGGTGTTCTGGAAGAGGAGGTTTACATGAAACAGCCACCTGGTTTCGAGTCTTCCGCTACTCCAAATTATATTTGCAAACTTGATAAAGCTATATATGGACTGAAACAAGCACCGAGAGCGTGGTACTCTCGTCTTAGTGCTAAGCTTCACACTCTTGGTTTTATACCTTCTAAAGCAGATACATCTTTGTTTCTATTTGATCATTCAGGTGTTCAGATATTTCTGCTTATTTATGTTGGTGATATCATTATTACAAGTTCCTCTGATGCTGCCATTACAGCCCTTCTCAAGAGTCTGAGTCATGAATTTGCCTTGAAAGATCTTGGAGGTCT
Organism: Avena insularis; assembly: GCA_023614405.1. Classification (NCBI taxonomy): domain Eukaryota; kingdom Viridiplantae; phylum Streptophyta; class Magnoliopsida; order Poales; family Poaceae; genus Avena; species Avena insularis. The sequence goes on along the minus strand of CM042692.1, from coordinate 71,745,757 downwards.
TCATTATTTTCTGGGTCTTGAAGTTCACAAACAGCACAATGGTCTAATTCTGAATCAAGAAAAATATGCTACGGATCTTCTGAAACGTGTTGGCATGCAAGATTGTACAACCTGTCCTACACCTCTGTCCACTAGTGACACCTTATCATTGCATGATGGCACAACTCTTGGATCTGAAGACAGTACTCGATTCCGAAGTGTTGTTGGTGCTCTACAATATTTGACACTGACATGACCTGACATATGTTTTTCTGTTAACAAGGTTTGTCAGTTCCTTCATGCCCCTACCACTACTCACTGGACAACGGTCAAGCGAATATTAAGGTATATTCATGGAACACGTTCAGTAGGACTCACGTTTTGCCAGTCTTCTTCTACACTTTTGAGTGCTTATTCTGATGCTGACTGGGCTGGAGACTTAGATGATAGACGCTCTACAGGGGGTTTTGCTATTTTCTTTGGTTCTAATCTTATATCATGGAGTGCCAGGAAACAGCCCACAGTGTCCCGTTCCAGTAGTGAGGCTGAATATAAAGCTTTAGCAAATGCTATAACAGAATTGATTTGGATTGAGGCTCTTGTTAGAGAATTGGGCATTACACTTCGAGACAAACCATGCCTATGGTGTGATAAACAACTTGATGTTAGATTTATCTCAAGTAAGGATCAGATTGCTGATGGTTTTACCAAAACCCTATGTTCTAAAAAGTTAGATGAGTTTAAGCAAGCTTTAGATTAAGGGTGAGTGTGAGAGATGTAATCTTCTGTATGTCTACGGTATGGAGTAGTACTCCAACCGTATACGTATACAATCCTGTAATGCCATGTAGGGGGCTTTTCCCTACTCATATTAACGTGCAACCAATCCTCCGGAGGGTACGATCGTTCTCCCAAACACTTTACGTTTCCAACAATGTAATCTGTTCCTATCATGAAAACTGCCATGTGTCTTCCATTGTCAATGGACAGTAGTAACTTTCACCGAAGTGATTAAACAAGTGCCACTGTTGCCTCGGCCGAGTTGTTTGCCTCGTTGTCTTTGCTGCAGGATTTTCACTTCAACTTTGAGGCTGATCACTTCCTCATCCTGCGGATGAAGCACTTTAGCTTCGGTGTCCCCCTCCTTCAAACTTAAGCAAACAAAAACACATGGATGGCCGGAACTGCACGATCCCGTTTTGGTGCAAAGTCCGTACGAACCCACACTAAGTTTATAGGGTACGCTACTTCAAAAAAAAAGTCTATAGGGTACGCACGGTAAAACGGGTGTACATGTATAGATGCACATGCCTGCGAGAGGCGGAAAGTCGCGGTACTTATAACAACGTCGTCCGCATCGAGTGGATATAGGGACGCAGAGTCTACTCAATTCTATCTCTTATATCGATATGAGCGTATACAAGAGCCTACCAGGCCAAACTTTGGGCAATACATTTTTCCTGAAATGAAAGCAAAAGTTTTGCGTGTTAATTAAGAAGATCGTGTCCAGTTAATTTAGAAAACCGGCCGAAAAGCCTAAAACCATACAAGAACGCCAACACCATGGGGCCACGCCCATAGTAGCCACCAGCCAAGCCCATCAGGACACAGTAAAATGAAACTCAAACTTGAAAACACCACTCTGCCGAGACCAGACAGTCATTCAACACCACCGGAAAGAAGACACCATGAATGCTATGGACGAAGAAGACACGGGGCACTCGAACGTTGATGTAGAAGCAACCCTCGAAGGAGTCCTCCACACTACCAAAGCTTGAGGTCCACCGCCCCGACATCCAGCCGCTCTACCACGCCGAGTAGACTGTCATCACCACTTTCCGATACCGCCATCCCAACTTATCACCACTCACACCCGAGTCACGACGACGCACGACTCAGACACTCGCAGCCCAAGTTTCCGAAGATAAATCGCTCACAGACCACAACTGCTACACGAACATCAGAGGTCGCCGCATCGGGTTAAAAGTCAACCGCGACGGAGCCGACAGCCTCACCGCACTAGACACAAGATTGCCACCTAATCCATGCGAGCAACTGCTTCGCCCCATGAAGCATCTTCCCACTATGGATCCTGAGGCCACCGCCTCAACACTCAACCACCATTAGGGGCCACTGCTCTAGCATCCACCAACCCCAACACAAGAGAAGCCACACACAACCACCAAAACCAAATCACGAAGGAGACACACGGGGGAGAGGTTACATTGATGTCGTCGTCACCCGCTCCGGCTAACTAAACTGTGGATTTTCACGCGAAGAGCCCAAACCATACTCATCGGAGGATAAAGTCCATGATGATGCCTCCAACGAGGGAACCAACGTCCGAAAACGCCATTGTTATCTACATTGATCTGAGGGTCAGGGCAGAGCTTTCACTCGGAACTATTACTCTCTGAGAGAGAGGCTCACCACCGGGATGGGACACCCGAGAGCGCCCAAGCACTCGTATGTAAGCAAGTCGTGCCACGCTTCTCTGTCTTCAACCACCAAGACTCTAAGTGCCGTCTGGCGCAGCACCTCACGAGCGAAGAATGCCACCACACATCCCCTAGGACTTGTCGCCTTGAGTGTAGCTAAGCAGAGTAGAGAGCGTGCATGCGCTTACCATTAGGTAGACTGCGAAGGATCGGTCACCTCCCTCGCATCGCCTCCTCCGAGCGACTGAGGGGGCCAAACCCTAGGCCGCGGCGCCACCCCGCCCCCTCTGGATCTACATCCTCCTCGTCACCCCCGGAGATCGCCGGCCAAAGGCTTGATGCGACAGTGAAGGGGGCAACGGGGATCTGGCCTCCCAACCCCGCGCGGTGGAAGGGAGGAGGCTGCTGCACGCGCACGTTGGGGCCCCTTTCCCTCGGCGACGCCACTGCGGTGTCTTCTCCTCCTCGCACATCCCTAGGCCGGCAAGCCCAGCGGCCGCTCTCCCCTTCGGTGGCGGGTGGTTCCTTGAGTTCGGCATGTCCTAGTGACATCAGTGGCGCTCGAGCGATGGCAGGCGCAGGTCCATGGAGGCTCGAGCGCTGTCTTAACCGGAGCGACGGCTCAGGCATGCTCCGGTGGTGGCAAAGGTAGTGAGATGCGGGCTCGGGTCGACAGGGGCCACCGACGGCGCGGCATGGAATATGCTCCATTGGCCAGATCTGGGTCTGATCGGGGACTGGTGGACTTCAGCCGCCTTAGGTGGTGGTGGTGCCTCAGGGCTGGGAAAGGTCAGAGGCTAGGGGTAGGCCAGACGGGATGACCTTTGGTTGCCACCGTGTGATGGGTTGGCTTGTAGACGGCGCGGAGGTTGCCGTGCCTGTCTCACTTGTCCGCCTCAGGCCGGTCATCTTCATACCTCATATGTACCAGGGGCTAGCTACAATAGCGTCTATCTGATGATGGTATGAGTCTAGAAGCCGAGGCAGTGTTCATGTCGTTGTGCTCGTAGGTGCTTGTTGTCCGGTGGGTGCGAGAGTATTCCTCAGACTGGCAGTGGTCCGACAGGCCCGGGTGTGGTCGGTGGCGATGGAGCTGCTACGTAGCGGTTGGGATCTACAGTGGTGGCAGATCTTCTGGGGGCGAAGGAGTAGGGCCTAGTGATGGGTTGGCGTGCACGATGGACCCTTGATTCAAAGCGGCGGGGAGGCTTCACGAGCCTTTTCGAGCTCGGCTAGGCCAGAGAGGGCCTGGTTTGCCCTGCTGCTGTATCCGGATGGCTATCGCCTTCAGGTGGTGGAGTTAGTTCCCTCCCGCGTGCTGATGTCATGTCGACCCTCGCCGAAGGTTCCTCTTTTTCGGTCCTACCGGCCTCACACCAGGGGCACGGTGAGACGACAGTGGTGACTTCAAGACCGTTGTGGCGTGTGCACGTGGGCGGCGAGTTTGGTGGAGCACTCCGAAGCGTCCGGGAGTGTGGTTTTTTGAGGGACTGGGAGAAATCCTTGTCGTCTAGACACCGACGTGGTGACATCTGCGGGTGTCGCCGTCCTTCCTGAAGGACGTCGGGTGTATCTCTTCCCCACCTCCCGTAGCTTATCGGGGAAATCCTATGACATGTCCGGGCAGCAACGTTGTTGTCGTCGCTTTTCTTCTTGAAGGTGTTGCTTGGTACGCGACGCTTCGGAGCACTAGGAGCGTGGTGGTACTTCTCCGGAGGGCGCAGCGGCGGCGGGTCATCCTCATTTCCGTCGAGCCACTGTCGCCGGCTTTCTTTTCTTTTCTTTCTTTCTTTTCTTTGCCTTTTCTTTTAGGTGTTGTGCTGTTTGGCCAGCTACGGTATTAATCGTGGTTAAATATAGGTGGACGCCTGCCTATTTCGAGAGAAGTCGTGGCCTTTGACCCGAGGCCGCCGCACACTTCCTAGCCGCCCTTATGGCTCCCATGGAGCTCACGAAGAAGGCCGTAGGAGAGCTCCCGCTGGCCTTAGCTGACACGCTGCATCGGAGCCCGCCATCCGGCGAGCTAGGGACCCACACCGTGCAGATGGAACTCCGCGCGCATCTAGGCGAAGAAGCCTCCATCTTGACAGCCACCATCCTCACGCGGTGGAGTGGGCAACAAAGGTCTGGCATGATAAAATTCAACAAAAAGAGATCGAGAAATAAAAAAGCATATTCTTCTTCTTTTCACACAACTTTAAACTAATCCAATCCAAAAATTCATAATTAAAGTGGACAAAATTCTGTTGTCAATAGTAGCTAATTCTAAGTTTACCATGAATAATAAACGGAGATAGTATTCAGACAAGGTTTCCTCTTGAAGTGTAAATCAAATTTAACGTGGTATAGGCATCTTGTATGAACGCTATAAGAAATCAGAATGGTGTGACCTTCCTGTAGCCTAATCTTTTTGACATTGATAGGAAAACTCAGTGATGCGCCTGAAGGTGTGGGATCACTAGATCTAGATATATTGTTTCTAAAAACAAATGGGACAGCAGAAGGAACAAACTAGGATTATGAAATGCATAGTCTGGACCTGACCTTCAATAGTAGGACTAGATAGTTTCGTTGGTCAGCTTTCTTGACTTCTTGTTTGTTCTCAAAGTAGTTCGGTTAGTTAGGAACTTAAGCACGTACGACTTTAGTAGAAAGACCATGCATGTCAATGTGCCATATACTAGCTGAAAAATAAGTTACGGAGAATCAGAATTTTCTATGGTTGATCCAAAAGAGCAACAAATGCTCCTCTTAAGAAATAATGGGCCAATCTAAATAAGCCCATGTGTGATTTCAGATTTTTCCTAAATTTCAAAGCCCATGTGTGTGGAAGCCCATATGTGATTTGGCATAAGTTTGTGGCAACTCACATGTGAGTGGAGTGGGAGCTAAAGTTTAATCTCACATGGAAAGTTGGAGGAGAGTTACACCATCTTATAAGATGGAGTGCTTCACCACTTAGTAAAGTAAGTGAGAAGAGGAGAACTACACGAGCGCGCTCCTCCTCCGACGACGCTCGCCCGCGCGCATGCCACGGGTTGCGGATATCTCGCCAAGTTGAGCTTTATTTTTTCTGCTTAGGAAAACTGGTACGATTTTGACAGACGTGTCATCAGTTAGTAGATTTGGGTCGCTCCCGGATCGTGGATTATCTGTAACCGACCCAAACATGCGCGACATGGGCTTGGTCCACGTCGTGTCTTGTGCGGGTTTCCCGAGCCGCTCTATATAAACGTCTGTGCGGCTTCCACTACAAACACACCAAAAACCAATCTAGGGTTTTGCCTCCTCTCTGCTTGCGCCTCCACCGTAGTCTACTCCATCCCGCTTGCCGGCGCGCACCAGCGGACAGGAGAGCAGGTATCTAGAACCAGTCGCCTTTGCGATACTATATGGGAAAGGGTGAATAAGGTTTTTGGGAAGCGCTCCGCGCGACTGCTCAAGTTCGTCATCACGGCGCGCCTTCCTAGACGATCTCCTGGACCACGGACGACTCGTCTTCAACGCCGTCTTCTTCGACAGGCTACGACAACCGCTGCACCAACGACGACTTCGTCAACAACTAATTAGTACGTATACCATGATCCGATCCGTTGTCATACTATGGCTAGTTTTATTTTTGCACTGCTGTTGTTCGTGTTGGTTAATACATCTAGTATGTTAGAGGTTAACATGATCGTAGCTGCTTTAGTCATGATCTATATTCTGGAATTAATTGTGGAAATTATGCCTAATAATCTAACAATCCGAAAACCTTATTATAGGCAATTTCCTGAGTTAAACATGGAACACTTGGCCGATGCGATGAAGCCGGAAAAGTTTATCGGTGTTTATTTTAAGAGGTGGCAGTATAAGACCACTATATGGCTGCAAGCTCTAAAAGTATTCGAGGCAAGTGAGGATTTATCTGAAGGAACTATATCTGAGAAAGATCAGAACAAGTTCAAGGAAACCAATATTGCCTTTGTGGGATGCGTTCTGAGTGTTCTTGACAACAATATGTTTAATGTGTACATGCACATCAAAGATGTAAAAGAGCTCTGGGAGGCACTGAACGCTAATTTCAGTGTAACAGATGCTGGCAGTGAACTATACATCATGGAGAACTTTTATGATTACAGGATGGTTAACAATCGTTCTGTAGTCGAACAAGCTCATGAGATATAGTGCTTTACCAAGGAGCTTGAAATCCTTAAGTGTAACTTACCCGACAAGTTTGTGGCTGGATGCATTATTGCAAAGTTGCCTTCTTTATGGAGGAACTTCGCCACAACTCTCAAGCATAAGAGACAAGAGATGTCGGTTAAAAACCTAATAGCGTCTCTTGATGTTGAGGAGAAGGCTCGGGCTAAGGACACTGCTGAGAAACGAGACGATGGTCAATATAGCTCCAACATGGTGTAGAAGAGGACATTCGGCAAGAACAAAGGGAACTACAAGCCCTCCTTCAACAAGCCTGAAAAGAGTACAACCTTCAAGAAGAAGAAGCCGAATAAGGCCGAGCTAGGTTGCTTTACCTGTAGAGAGCTCGAACACTTTTTCAAGGACTGCCCAGAACGTGCAGATCGCAGAGGGAAAATTGGAAAGACTGTCAACGTCATGACCACTAGCAACACAGATGGGTATGGTAATTTATTTATTGTTCTTTCAGTGTTTCAATCACCATGTTGCACTACTAGGAAAACGGCCTTTAGTGGCGCACCTGAAAAGGCCATCTGTGGCGCACTAGCAGTGCGCCACGGGCCTCACGCTACGGCTATCTCCTAGCCGTGGCGCACTACCTGGTGCGCCACGGTTGTGTCGAGATAGGCGTGGCGCACATGCCAGTGCGCCACGGAAAGTAGTCCAGGTGCGCCACGCGTATGAAACGATAACCGTGGCGCACTAGGTGTTGTGCGCCACGGATATAAATTTCAAAATTCAAAAAAAAGCAGCAGATCTGGATCTCGTCGTCAGTGTCGTCGCGCGTCGGTGCAGGTCGCCGTCGTCGCCTCGTCGTCGCCTCGTCGTCGTCACCTCGTCGTCGTCGTCGTCGGAACTGCAAGGAGGAGGAGGAGAATAGGAGGAAGAGGAGGAGAAGAAGAGGAGGAGGAGAAGAAGAAGAGGAGGAAGAGGAGGAGAAGAAGAGGAGGAGGAGAAGGAGAAGAAGAGGAGGAGGAGAAGAAGACGAGGAGGAAGAGGAGGAGGAGAAGGAGAAGAAGAGGAGGAGGAGAAGAAGAAGAAGAGGAGGCCTTGTCGTCGTCGGAACTACAAGGAGGAGGAGGAAGAGGAGGAGAAGAAGGAGCCCGTCTGCCGGAACTACAAGGAGGAGGCCGCCATCACCATGTTCACTGCAAGGAGGAGGAAGAGGAGGAGAAGGAGAAAGAGAAGAAGAAGGAGGAGAAGAAAAGGAAATGAGAAGGAGGAAAAGGAGAGAAGGGGAGGGAAGGTGGGCGGGGTGGGGATTCGAAATTTGAATCCCGCCCAAGCTTATCCGTGGCGCACTAGGTGGTGGTGCGCTACCGGTAAGCCGCCCTCTATTTTCTTTTCTGGAGGAAAAAACGGTCTTTTGACTGTAACTTTTTACTCTTTTTAAATTTTGAAAATCTAAAAAATCGCTAAACGACCGTAGGTGGTTGCGAGCGGATGCGAAATCTCGTTCTCGTCATTTTGGTATATTATATGATTTTTTTCGATATCGTATGCAAAAGTTACGGCCTTTTTATCGTGACATGACTTTTTTTTGCAAATAAAGTCAAAACTCATGTTTGTTAATTTTACTAGAAGCTATACCACATTACCTACCTAAATATGAAAAGATTTAATTTTTTGAAGTGTTTATCATTTTCTTTTATTTTTTGAAAAACCTAAAAAGGCGATCCACGGGGGGAGGGGGGGGTGGAGTTGGTGCAGGATAGTTAGGCGTAGGGCACTAGAGCAAGGTGCCCTACTACTAAGTTTATACATCTGTGGCGCACATGCCATAGTGCGCCACAAAAGTGTCTGGCTGTTTCACAGCAGAGAGGGGCATGCGCTTAGGCGTAGCGCACCCCCTCCATGTGCGCCACGGTTGACACTAACAACCATAGCGCACCTACCCTATGTGCGCTACGGATGTTTGGCCTGCGGCCAACAAGGCCCTGGCCCACACACATCTGTGGCGCACTATGGTCATGTGCGCCACGGTTGTTCTAGTTACTAGTAGGGCACTGCCCATAGGTGAGCCACGCCTGTTTTAGCCGTGGGGCACTTCAACCATGTGAGCCACGGATGTGCTGATTACCTATAGCCATTTTCCTAGTAGTGTTGGTGGATTGATACAAGTGCTAATGTTCTTGTGTGTGCTGACATCTCTATGTTCACTTCTTATCAGGTCGCTCGGTATTCCTCCGTCCTAATGGGGAATGGATCACATACTTTTGTTCGTGGTGTTGGCACGATGGATCTGAAGTTTAGTTCCGGAAAGATCATGCAGCTAAGGAACGTGCAGCATGTCCCTACTATGAACAAGAATCTCGTTAGTGGCTCCCTTCTAGGCAGAGATGGCTTCAAAGTTCTGTTAGAGTCTAATAAAGTCGTTGTTTCGAAACATGGACAATTTATTGGTAAAGGTTATGAGTTTGGAGGTTTGTTCCGTTTCTCTCTTTTGGAGTTTTGTAATAAATCCGTGAATCATATTAGTGGCGATGTTAATGATGATACCAGTGTTTGGCATTCTCGTTTATTTCACATTAATTTTGGTTTGATGTCTCGGATGTCCAACATGAGTTTAATTCTGAATTTCACTATTGCCAAAGGTTCTAAGTGCCATAGTTGTGTGTAGTCAAAGCAACCTCGAAAGCCTCACAAGGCTGCTGAGGAGAGAAACTTGGCACCTCTTGAACTCATACATTCTGATCTTTGTGAGATGAATGGTGTGTTGACAAAAGGTGAAAAGAGATATTTCATGATATTTATTGATGATGCGACTTGATACTACTATGTTTATTTGTTGCGCACTAAAGATGAAGCCTTAGACTACTTTAAAATTTATAAATACGAAGTTGAAAATAAACTAGAGAAAAAGATTAAACGTCTTAGGTCGGATCGTGGTGGTGAATATTTTCCCAAAATCTTTGACGAATTTTGTGAGGAACATGGCATTATTCATGAGAGGATGCCTCCCTACTTGCCCCAATCAAACGGGGTTACCGGAAGGAAAAAACGCACGCTGACTGACTTGGTGAATTCCATGTTAGCCACTGCTGGTTTATCAAAGGCATGGAGGGGGAGGCTTTGTTGAATTCATGTCATGTCTTGAATAGAGTTCCTAACAAGAATAAAGAAAATACCCCTTATGAGGAGTGGGCTGGGAGAAAACCATCACATTCGTATTTGCGCACTTGGGGGTGTTTGGTGAAGGTCTATGATACATTGCAAATGTATCTATAATTTTTGATGTTCCATGCTTGGTTTTGTCCACTTTCTTGTGTTTTGTACACACTTTGGAGTACTTTTCATATGATTTCTTGGACTAACCTATTAATAAGAGCCACAGTGCCAGCTTCCTGTTTTCTGCTGTTTTTGGTTCCAGGAAAGTCAGAAAATGAATATTCTCAGAATTGGACGGGACAAAAGCCAAAGTGCCTATTTTTTCGGAAGTCATCAGATGCCAGAATACGAGACGGAGAAGGACTGGGGGCCGGCCACACCACCTGGCCACGCAGCCAGGCCTGGCCCGCGCCAGGGGGTGGTCTGGCCGACCCCAGCACCCCATCGGCCTCTCCTTCTGCCTATAAGATGCCCTCGGGACGAAAACCCTAAGTACCCGATCAAAAATCCACGAAAGAGTCTGTAGCCACCTTCATCTCCATCCCTAGATCAGGAGGGATCTGAAGCTCTTCCCGGCACCCTATCGGAGAGGGGAATTCACCCTGGAGGCCTTCTTCATCATCATGCAAGCCTCCGGTGTGATGCGTGAGTAGTTCATCTCGGGACTACAGATCCATGTAGTAGCTAGATGGCTGGTTCTCCTCCTTTGTGCTTTCATGTCTAGATCTTGTGAGCTCCGTTTATGATCAAGATCATCTATTTGTAATTCTGCATGTTGTGTTTGCGGGGATCCAATGGATATTGAGATGCCATTTCAAATTGATTATTGATTCTATCATGTCTTTGTTATTTGTGATCTTGCATGCTTTCTGTTGTTAGTAGCTATCTTGGCCAAATAGATGCTAGCAACTCCAAGAGTTAGTATTTATGCTCGATAGTGGGTTCATGCCTCTGGTAATTTGGAGAAGTGACAGAAATCTCTAAGGTACTAGATGTGTTGTTGCTACTAGGGAGAAAACAACAATCCTTTGTTCATAGAACAATTGTATTGTTTACATTACACGCAATTCGTAAAGCAATAATCTATTGCTTGCAACTTAATACTGGAGGGGGTTCGGATGAGAACCTGAAGGTGGATTATTAGTCATAGATGCAGTTGGATGGCAGTCTATGTATAATGTTGTAATGCTCAATCAAGTTACAAAGGAGTCAAGATGATTAGTATATGCATGTATTGCTTTCTTGATGTTTATCAATTGCCCCGCTGTAATTTGTTCACCCAGCATGTTATCTATCTTAAGTGGAGCCACCTCTAGTGAACTATGGATCCCGGTCCTTTCTTTTACATACAATCTATAAACTGTTTACTGCTTTGTGTTTACTTTCTGCAAACTATTACTTCCTTCCATTCGATATGTTTAATCCTTTGTTTTCAGCAAAACCGGTGAGATTGATAACCTCATCGCAAGTTGGGGACAGAGTACTATGGTTGTGTTGTGCAGGTCTCCACGTTGCTGCTGGCACCGGTAGTGCGCCCTGCCATCGTTCAGCTAGCTACACCTTTGGGGTGTTTCCTTGCTCCTACTGGATTGATAACCTTGGTTTCGTACTGAGGGAAAACTTGCTGCTGTGCTCATCATACCTTCCTCTTGGGGTTCCCCAACGAGCTCGATATATTTTGGGTCATCAAGCATATTTTCTGGCGCCGTTGCCGGGGAGTCAAGGACATCTGCACAAGGGGAGTCCCTCATAACCAATCTCTTTACTTTGTTATTTTTGTTTTGCTTAGTTTCTTTTTGCTTTGTTTGCTTGTTCTTTTTCAAAAAACACAAAAAAATTAGTTTTACTAGTTTGCTTTCTTATTTGAAAACACAAAAAAATGACTACTCTTGAAAACACTAAGTTGTGTGACTTCACTAGCACCAACAACAATGATTTTATGAGCACACCTATTGCTCCACCTGTGCCTGAAGATACTTTCTTTGAGATAAAACCTGCTTTGCTCTATCTTGTTATGAGAGAACAATTTTCTAGCATTGGTAATGAAGATGTTGCTGCCCATCTAAATAACTTTGTTGAACTTTGTGAGATGCAAAAGCATAGGGATGTAGATGGTGATATTATTAAGATGAAATTGTTTCCTTTCTCTTTGAGAGGAAAAGCTAAAAAATGGTTGAATTCCCTAACTAAGAATAGTATTGATTCTTGGACTAAGTGCAAAGATGCTTTCATTGGAAAATACTATCCTCCTGATAAGATTATATCTATGAGAAGTGAAATAATGAAGTTTGAACAATCTGATAATGAGCATGTTGCTCAAGCTTGGGAAAGAATGAAATCTTTGGTAAAGAATTGTCCCACTCATGGACTGACTGCTTGGATGATCATCCAAGCTTTTTATGCATGATTGAACTATTCTGCAAGGAACCTATTGGATTCTGCTGCTGGAGGTACCTTTATGACCATCACTTTGAGTGCTGCAACAAAACTTCTGGACAATATGATGGTTAATTATTCTAAATGGCATATTGAGAGAGCTCCACAAGGTAGGAAGGTAAATTCTGTTGAGGAAACCTCCTCCTTGAGTGATAAGATTGATATTATTATGTCTATTCTTGTGAATGGGAAAGCCCATATTGATCCAAATAATGTTCCTTTAGCCTCTTTGGTTGCTCAAGAAGAGCAAGTTGATGTGAACTTTATAAGAAATAACAATTTTGGCAATAATGCTTATAGGAATAATTTTGGTAACAACAATTATAAGCCATATCCTCCCAACGATGGTAATGCTTATGGAAATTCCTACAACAATAATAGGAGTGCTCCCTCTGAACTTGAAGTTATGCTTAAAGACTTTATTAGTAAACAAACTGCTTTCAATAAAACTATTGAGGAAAAACTCTCTAATGCTGAAAGAAATATAGCATCTTTGGTTGATTCTCAATCTTCTTTGAATAAACTGGCTGCTAAACATGAAACTAATTATAATCTCTTTGCAGCTACTAATGCCATACAAGTAAGAATAGATGAAAATGTTAGACTATTAGCTGAGTTACATGCTAAGTGGGAAAGAGAAGATGAAATTGCTAGAAACATTAGTGTTTCTACTATTACCACCACTAGTGTTGAGGCTAGTAATAGTTCTACTTCTTTAGATGATAATTTTGATTTTGATCTTGATGGTTGCAATATCTCTGAAGTTATTAAGTTCCTACAAAAGCTTGCTAAAAGTCCTAATGCTAGTGCTATGAACATGGCCTTTACAAAACACATTACTGATGCTCTCATAAAGATCAAAGAAGAAAAGATGAAACATAAAGCTTCTATTCCTATAAAACAAGAAGGTGGTTGTGAACCCATCATTAATATGAAAGTGAATGACTTTGATTTCAAAGCTTTATGTGATCTTGATAGTAGTGTTTCTATTATGCCTAGAAGGATTTATGATATGCTTGATTTGCCTCCACTTGAAGATTGTTATTTGAATGTCCCACTTGATGATAATGCTAAAAAGAAACTCATAGGGAGTCTTAATAATGTTCTTATTATGGTTAACAATGCCTATGTCCCCGTTGATTTCTATGTTTTGGATGTTGAATGCAATGCTTCTTGTCCTATTACTTTGGGAAGACCTTTTGTTAGAACTGTTGGTGCCATTATTGATATGAAATAAGGCACCATTAAATATGAACTCCCACTCAAGAAAGGTATAGAACACTTACCTAAGAAGAGAGAGAAGATTTCTTTTGCTTCTCCTATGAAAACAAAATTTGGTCTTAATGCTTCTTCATTTGAGAACACTTGATTCTTTTTCTTGCTTCTTATGCCTAACTTAAAGGCGTTAAAGAAAAATACTTATTGGGAGATAACCCAAAAGTTTTAGATGAGTCTTGGAAGTTATTACTTCAGTAATAACTGCTTCTTATGCTTTTTATTTGCTTTTTGTGCCAAGAGTAACCTCTAATGAGAGAGAAGTAATGATTGGGAAAGTTGCTGTCCCGAAACAGATTTCTGTGCTTCACCATAAAAATTCGTGTAAAATCTCTAAACGTCTTTTTAATGCGTGAATTTTTTCTCTTCTGCCCCAGATTATTATCTAACTTTCGTTAGTTCAACACTTTTTTATTTGAGCAACAGAAGGTCTTCGAAAAAATTCGTCTTTACCTCCTGGTCTGTTTTGACAGATTTCTGCCATTTTCTGCATTTGCTTCTTGTTGGTTCCTTTTTGAGTTTTTTTGGAGAATTGAGGTTTTTGAGGGAAGTGCTACAGTATATAGTGTTCTAATGAAAGTTTATTTGGTGTTAGAACTGAACCTTAGGACCTATTATCTTGAGTGCACTAATGTTGCTAATAAAGATTGTGTGAAGTTTTGTATGAAGGAAAAATTTCAGTTGTATGGAAGGAATGAGTAATGAGATGAAGGATGGACTAAAGCCTAAGCTTGGGGATGCCACGCGTTTCACCCCAAGAAATATCCAAGAAGTACAAGCGTCAAAGCTTAGGGATGCCCAAGGCATCCCCTTCTTCATCAATAAAAAATCCTAGGTTTCTTCCAAACGCTTCATTTTTATTGTTTCATGCAGAGTTGTGTTGTTCTTGGAGCGTCTTCTTTTTCATTTTCGTTTTGGTTTTTCGTTTGCTTGGTTTTCTTAGTTTTCTGAATAAATTGGTTGGACCACCTCTTTCATACATTGGTTTGCAAATAGTTTGGTTTGGATTGGAAAAGAGTAGGAAAGTTCATACTTATGTGGTAAAAAGGGCTTGTTTTTGACTGTGGCCTATGCTTTGTCATGCCATGCTTGATATTGTTTTGGCTTTATGCTTAGTACTCTTTGCTGTAGCATGACTTGTTATAAACAATTGAGATTTCTTAATGTGCCTTGGATGAATCATGCGTTGTTTTAGAATATTAAATCATAGTATAGTGGTATTCTCCTTTGATGCTTTATATGGGTTGACTTGGCGCATGCTCACACCATGTTATGAATATCTCAAGTCACCATAGACTTTATGATCCTTTAGTTTTCAACTTGTAGTATCACTTTATGCTTTGATCAATGATGTTTTGTCGCTCTGCATGATTATGGCCATTATTGCTCTCTTAGTTTGTCCCTCCCAGTCTTTTGCTAGCCTCCACAACCAAGTATGAGTTCCACAATTGCATTCAACTCCCTAAACCAAGTTATTCCAAAGAGTCCACCATACCTACCTACTAGCTTATGCTATTCCAAGTATATTCATGCTTTTGTTTACCTTCCAAATTAAACTTGTTATGAGAAAATTAGTGATTAAAGCTCTCACGAACTTGATGGCACACTTTACTTTTCTTGCCCTTAATAAACTTGAACCATTGGGTCCTTCTTTGTTGCGTATATGCTTGCGCTTTATAAGTTGAAATTAGCATAACCATGTATCATGGGGAACTCTTTCAACATTGCACTTGTACTTTATACCCCGTTGATATCATGTTCTTTTGCTTATGGATCCCGGCGGTGTGAAATAAAAGTGGAACTTGTAAGATCATGGAGTTTGTATGTGTGTTAGAGAAACGCCTGGGCCGCTAGCCTAAGCCATGCCTAATCATGGTGGAAACTGGCAGCATCACCATAATGATCACTCTATGAAGCATCCTCAATAAAAACCTATGCAAATAGCAAATAAAAAGATTGCTGAGATGCTCATTGTCTGCTTGCCTTGTCATTTTGATTATGGGATAGCTCCTATATCATGTGCAAGGGGTACCCCATTGGCGGTTCTTTATGATACATATGTACTTACAATGACAAGAGCTTACTTGTGACTAAAGTTGAGTAGCATGAGGATCGGTCTTCATAAGTAAGGGGCATGAGATTTCGGTTTATAACTTATCAAGCATATCCTCTTAGTTGTGTCACTTTAACCTTAATCACCTTCAAGATGCTTATGATAGGGGCAATGAGAGCTGAAAGCTATAAGTACCATAATTTTTGGAAGCTCTTTATGAGACTTGAATCCCTACTTCCTTCTATGAAGGCCCTTCTTCCACCTTTATATTGAGTCTCCACCTTCTATCTTTATGCACCTACTTTGAGAGCATAGTGGCCATTCTTAGTTCTATGTGCATTGTCCCAAGACTAGTTGATTGATGCATAACTTGATATTGCTTGTTTTAAACTATTTGTATCTAGTCACTCTTATGAACTTTGAAGGTGTCCTATGCATTTATATTTGCTACTCTATGAGGGACAAGTTGAATACTATTATGCTATGTTTTCTTTATGTGAAACAAACAAACATATTGCAAAGCATTGTTATTCATGAATCTTTTGTTTGTGCCTTTTCATGTTGCAACATAGTTTCTTTGTCTTATTGCTAGAACTTTGTCTTTCATGTTATGATTGAAGTACTATGATCCCAGCTTTGAATTTTTTACAAATACTTTGATCAAGTTTATGATGGTGCATGTCACCTCAAAAAATATTCTTTATTTTTATCACTTACCTACTCGAGGACGAGCAGGAGTTAAGCTTGGGGATGTTGATACATTGCAAATGTATCTATGATTTTTGATGTTCCATGCTTGGTTTTATCCACTTTCTTGTGTTTTGTCCACACTTTGGAGTACTTTTCATATGATTTCTTGGACTAACCTATTAACAAGAGCCACAATGCCAGCTGCCTATTTTCTGCTGTTTTTGGTTCCAGCAAATTCAGAAAATGAATATTCTCGGAATTGGACAGGACAAAAGCCAAAGTGCCTATTTTCCGGAAGTCATCAGATGCCAAAATACGAGACAGAGAAGGGCTGGGGGCCGGCCACACCACCTGGCCGCACGGCCAGGCCTGGCCCGCGCTAGTGGGTGGTCTGGCTGACCCCAACACCCCCTCGGCCTCTCCTTCTGCCTATAATATGCCCTCGGGATGAAAACCCTAAGTACCCGATAAAAAATCCACGAAAGAGTCTGTAGCCGCCGTCATATCCATCCCTAGATCATGAGGGATCTGAAGCTCTTCCCGGCACCCTGCCGGAGAGGGGAATTCACCCTGGAGGCCTTCTTCATCATCATGCAAGCCTCCGGTGTGATGCGTGATTAGTTTATCGCTAGACTACATATCCATCTAGTAGCTAGATGGCTGGTTCTCCTCCTTTGTGCTTTCATCTCTAGATCTTGTGAGCTCCGTTCATGATCAAGATCATCTATTTGTAATTCTGCATGTTGTGTTTGCGTGGATCCGATGGATATTGAGATGCTATTTCAGATTGATTATTGATTCTATGATGTCTTTGTTATTTGTGATCTTCCATGCTTTCTGTTGTTAGTAGCTATCTTGGCCAAGTAGATGCTAGCAACTCCAAGAGTTAGTATTTATGCTCGATAGTGGGTTCATGCCCCTGGTAATCTGGGGAAGTGACAGAAATCTCTAAGGTACTAGATGTGCTGTTGCTACTAGGGATAAAACAACAATCCTTTTGTTCATAGAACAATCATATTGTTTATATTACACGCAATTCGTAAAGCAATAATCTGTTGCTTGCAACTTAATACTGGAGGGGGTTTGGATGATAACCTGAAGGTGGATTATTAGTCATAGATGCAGTTGGATGGCGGTCTATGTATAATGTTGTAATGCTCAATCAAGTTCCAAATGAGTCAAGATGATTAGTATATGCATGTATTGCTTTCTCGATGTTTGTCAATTGCCTCGCTGTAATTTGTTCACCCAGCATGTTATATATCTTAAGGAGAGTCACCTCTAGTGAACTATGGATCTCGGTCCTTTCTTTTACATACAATCTATAAACGGTTTACTGCTTTGTGTTTACTTTCTGCAAACTATTACTTCCTTCCATTCGATACGTTTAATCCTTTGTTTTCAGCAAAACCGGTGAGATTGACAACCTCATCGCAAGTTGGGGACAGAGTTCTGTGGTTGTGTTGTGCAGGTCTCCACGTTGCTGCTGGCACCGGTAGTGCGCCCTGCCATCGTTCAGCTAGCTACACCTTTGGGGTGTTTCCTTGCTCATACTGGATTGATAACCTTGGTTTTGTCCTGAGGGAAAACTTGTTGCTGTGCTCATCATACCTTCCTCTTGGGGTTCCCCAACGAGCTCGATATATTTTGGGACATCAGTCTACATACCGATTCCCAAGAAACACAAACTTGGACCTAAGACAGTGGATTGTATCTTTCTAGGATATGCTCCACGTAGTGTAGGCTATAGATTTTTAGTGGTTAAGTCTGAGGTTCCTGATATGCATGTTGATACTATAATGGAATCTCTTGATGCAACATTCTTTGAGAATATGTTTCCAATGAAAGATATGCATAGCACTGCTAGAATTTCTTCTGAAATACTTCCTGAATATAGTGCATCTATTGAGAATTTTGAACAACCACATGAGGAAGTCCTAGAGAAGGATGACGATGAACCTCCCACAAGGAGTAAGAGACAGAGGATTGCAAAATCTTTTGGTAATGATTTCATCGTGTACCTTGTGGACGATACTCCTAGATCCATTGTTGAGGTATATGCATCTCCTGATGGAGATGAAAAGAAGCTGTCCAAAATGAGATGGACTCGATTCTTTCTAATGTAACTTGGGAATTATTAATACGACCCTACGGTTGTAAATCTATGGGCTGTAAGTGGGTGTTTAAGAAGAAGCTAAGGCCTAATGGTACTATTGAGAAGTACAAGGCACGACTTGTAGCAAAGGGCTACACATAGAAAGAAGGTGAAGATTACTTTGACACCTATTCACATGTCGCTAGACTGGCCACCATTCGAGTACTACTGTCCCTGGCTGCCTCATATGGTCTTCTCGTTCATCAAATGGATGTGAAGATAGCTTTCCTTAATGGAGAGTCGGAAGAGGAGTTCTATATGAATTAGCCGGATGGGTTTGTGGTAAAAGGTGAAGAGATAAAGGTTTGCAAGTTGTTAAAATGTTTATATGGCCTGAAACAAGCACCTCAGCAATGTCATGAGAAGTTTGACAGAACTCTACTTTCTGCTAGCTTTGTCATTAATGAGGCTGATAGGTGTGTGTATTATCGCGATGTTGAGGGCGATAGTGTTATATTATGTTTGTACGTGGATGATATTCTTATCTTTGGTACAAACATGAATGTGATAAATGAAGTCAATTCTTTCATGTCAAAGAGTTTTGACATGAAATATTTGGGAGAGGCTGATGTGATTCTAAACATCAAGCTTAGTAAGAATGATAATGGGATTACTTTAACACAATCTCAATACGTTGAGAAGGTCTTGAGCCATTTTAGCTTTATTGATGGCAAGACTTCTCCAACACCTTATGATCCCAGTTTGACATTGCGAAAGAATAGGAAGGAACCAACAGACTAGTTGAAATATTCACAAATTGTTGGTTCTCTCATGTACTTAGCAAGCACTACAAGTCCCGATATCTTTTTTGCTGTGAGCAAGTTGAGTAGGTTCATGTCTAACCCGGTACTGATCATTGGCATGCACTTGAAAGGGTCATGCGCTATCTATGTGGTATAATGAGCTATGGGATTCACTATTTAGGGCACCCTGCTGTGCTTGAAGGATATAGTGATTCGAACTAGATCCCTGATGTTGATGAACTCTACACCACGAGCAGGTATGTGTTTACCCTTGGAGGTGGCGCAGTGTCATGGATATCTCGTAGACAAACCATATTGACGAGGTCAACTATTTAAGCAGAACCTTCTTCTTTAGACACAACCACTGTTGAGTGAGAATAGTTGCGTGAGCTCTTGATGGACTTGCCTGTCGTGGAAAAACCTGTGCCGACAATCCTTTTGAATTGTGACAACTAAACTGTTATTGTCAAAGTGAACAATTCTAAGGATAACACGAAGTCATCAAGACATGTCAAGAGACGTTTGAAATCTATCAGGAAATTAAGAAATTTCGGAGTAATAACTGTTACATATATTCAAACAGATAAAAACCTAGCAGATCCCTTTACAAAGGGACTATCACAAATTGTGATAGAAAATGCATCGAGGGAGATGGGGTTGAGACCCATGGATGTCACACCATAGTGGTAACCCAACCTATGTGATCGGATATCCCGTGAATTAGGATCTGGGAAGAACAAGCTAGTGGTTTGATTGAGGAGAGTATTTTGTAACCCTCTCTAAGTCAAGATGCATAACTCTAAAATCTGCAAGGAAGGTTGGCAACATGCCTTAATGTGTTTCTATTGGCTATAACTAGCAGAGATGCTGTCCTACATGGCATTCTTGAAAGAACACACCTATATGAGCTCGATTGTAAATGTCGCGGTCTATGAGACTTCGATGGTCCCTAGTAAACTCATGAAGAGACCAGGGAGTATGACGCATATGCTCCAACCCGCGGGGTAGGCTACTGGCAGCCAGGTACTAGTTATGATTTTGAGTGAAATCTATTGACACCAAACTTGCAATTCAAGGTTCGTCCGTTGTTCAAGTTGCTGATAGACGTAGCTCAAGATTCTATGCGGAAGTTCAACTTAATAGTCTCTGCTGAAACACTGGTATATAAACAAGTAGCAAGGATTGGCAAATCTTCAAATGGGCATTTGAGATCTGGTGGGGGATTGTTAGAAATAATGGGCTAATCTAAATAAGCCCATGTATGATTTCATATTTTCCCTAAATCTCAAAACCCATGTGTGTGGAAGCCCATGTGTGATTTGGCCCAAGTTTGTGGTAGCTCACATGTGAGTGGAGATGGAGTTAAAGTTTAGTCCCACATGGAAAGTTGGAGGAGAGTTACACCACCTTATAAAGTGGAGTGCTTCACCACATAGTAAAGTGAGTGAGAAGAGGAGAAATACACGCGCGCTCCTCCTCCGACGACACAGTCGCTGAAGGAAATATGCCCTGAGAGGCAATAATAAAGTTGTTATTATGTATTCCTTGTATATGATAGATGTTTATTTTTCATGCTATAATTGTATTGATAGGAAACGTCAATACATGTGTGTTTAATAAACAAAAAGGGTTCCTAGTTATGCCTCTCTTATAGACTAGCTTGTTGATTAACAAGATGATCAAGGTTTCCTGATCATGGACATTGGATGTTGTTAATAGCAAGGTCACGGCATTTGTGAAATGATGTGATGAACATTCATCCGAAGTATAGCATTATGATCAAGTCATTATGTTTATATTGCTATAACATCATACGAAGTAGTCTTAGTCCTTAGACCATGAGATCATGTTAATTGCTAACACCAGAAAAGTATCTTGATAACATCAAACGTCACACCGTAACATGGTGACTATAAAGGTGCGTTCAGTGCTATGAGGGTGTTATGTTGAGGCTCATGGATCAAGAGTGGAATTTTTCAATCTCGATGACGCATAGATATACTCTAGGCCCTCTCGGTGATATCACATTAAGATAGCTTGCAAGCAAGTGATGTGATCACTAGAATGTTATATCACGGGAACGAGAAAAGAGTGCATGTCGGTAGTGAGATCAAACTAGGTATTTGGATACCGATGATCGAATCTCGGACATGTATTATATCATGAGACAAAGGGATTAAATTACTAGCGTTAAACATTCTCACGATCACAGAAGTCATCGTTGAATGTGTAGGAGTCAGTATGGATCTCCAGGTCCCGCTTCTGATTATTGATCTGAGAGGAGTCTCAATCATGTCTGCATTATTCGTGAACTATAGGGTGACACACTTAAGGGTTGCCGGACACCATTTAGGAGCACATATGTTTCACACAAAAGGTTTGCAAAGTGCAGGAAATGTTTCGATAGAAACAGGAATTGTTTCGATAGAAACCGGAATTGTTTCGGGTGAAATTGCAGAAAGTGGTTCTGCATTTGATATTGAAATGTTGCAAGGGGTTTTATGTGAATGTTTGTTAATTAAAGTAATTAATGAAATTCTGAATAAAATAAATAAAAGAGTTTTATTAAATTGAGAGTTGCATTTAATTTAGTGGAAATTAAATACATGTGAGTGGGATTTTGGGTGGAGGCCATGTTTATGTGAGTGGAGGTTCACCACATGAATGAAGGAGGGGAGGAGTCCCCCCCTCATGCGCGGGCTATGGGAGGGGAGGGGTCTCCCTCCATCCTATATAAAGCCCCCCTCTCCCCTCTCACAAACCACACCTCCTCATGAAGGATCTCTCCCCCCTCTAGATATTCCCCCACGGTCTCGGATTAGCGAGATACATGTTCCTGGTGGCCTTGCATCTAGAAGGAGTTGCTGCTTCCGCTAATCCGCTGGAGCGAGGAGGTGGAGGTTGTCCGGTAGCTTGAACATGTGTGCGAGGACGGATGCGCTGCTGATTTGCGGCGCTCGGACTTCCGCACGATCTTGAGATCGGCAAGCATACGACTACATCAACCACGAGTTCCTACTCATTAACAAAACTCGCTGTCTTCGAGGGTAAGTTCTCCATGGATGTATGTCCACCCATTGATCTGTATCTAGTAGATAGATCTTGGCGTATAGTTCTCATCGTAGGAAATTTTTTGTTTTCTATGCTGCGGACCCAACAATGGTATCAGAGCCTGATCTATGCGTAGTTGCTTTGCACGGGTAGTACACATATGTTTATATGTGGGCGATGATGATCATGTTATTGCACTTCTATGTATTTTGGATATTGGTGGCATAGTGGGATGAAGCGGCCTGGACCAACCTTACATGTCATCATACATGAGACCGGTTCCACGACTGGCATGCAACTAGTTTTGCGTAAGTGGCTAGCGGGTGTCTGTCTCTAATTCTATAGTCAATATCTGATTTACAACGAGTTGCTAATAACTTGGTTATCCTCGTTGTGTTTCATGTTCGTAGGTAAGACCGGTTCTTTCTCCGAAAGCCCTAAGCCACGTAAAACTTGCAATTGATAAATTAGAGGCGTCTAGTTTAGATCGTTGCTGGGCTAGTGTCTTGATATGGTATTGTTGTAAGTAGATGTATGATAGATACTCTTACAACTCACTTAACATGTAAGTTCCATAGACCTTGGACTTACACACAAAGGAATGATAGAGATCATACCACGATGCAAATGATAGAGATCAAATGCATGGACCATATCATCTCACTTCACACATTAGATGTTAGCATCTTATATTGCTAGTTTGCCGTTTTTGGTAGCATTATAAGATGATCCCTCATTTAGATATCAAGATAAAATGTGTTCTTCCTTAAGTATGCACCGTTTTGTGGATTGTGTTTTGAGGCATCACGTGATGATCGGGTGTTTTCGACTCTACGCTTTCATACAACGGGTGTAAGATAGTTTTACACACGCGAATACTAAGGTTCTTACATGGCCTCGGAACACAGACCGAAAGGTTAAGCATGAGTCATATAGTTGATATGATGCCCATATAGATGCTCGCCTTTGAAGCTACACCGACTCACGTGATGATCGGACTTGGTATAGTGGATTTGGTTCATGTAATCACCCAAAAGGACACGAGGGATGTCGTTTTTGAGTGGGAGTTCATTAGTAATTTGGATTAGTTGAACTCAATCTATCATAAACTTAGTCCAAATATACTTTACAAATTCTATTGTAGATGGCACCACCTGCTTTTAATTTCAATGTGTTCATGGAGAAAGAGAAGCTTGCTACGAATGGTAGCAACTTCACCAACTAGGCTATGAATTTGAGGATTCTCCTCACTGCTGCACAAAAGCAATATGTGCTAGAGGCATCGCTAGGCCCCCCACTAGCTCCTGATGCCCCTGACGAGGAAAAGAATGTCTATATAACTCGTCAGGAGGACCACAACTTAGTTCATTGCGTCATACTGTATGGGCTAGAGCCAGAACTTCGAAAATGTTTCGAAAATGGCAATGCCTTTGATACCTAGGGAGAATTGAAAATGATTTTCGATACCCATGCTGCCGTAGAGAGTTATAATGCTTCTGAAAAGTTCTTTAGCTGCATGATGGAGGAGAACAGCTCCGTTAGTGAGCACGTACTCAAAATGTCTGGGTACGCCAATAAGCGTGTGTCCTTGGGAATAACGATTCCCATTGATTTAGGCATACATCGTGTTCTCCAATCTCTGCCACCTAGCTACAAGAGCTTCCTGATGAACTATAATATGCAGGGCATGAAGAAGTCTCTTCCCGAGCTTCTGTTAATGCTTAAGACTGCAGAAGTGGAGATTAGGAAAGAACATCAAGTGTTGATGATTAATAAGACCACCGATTTCAAGAAGGACAAGAAAGGCAAGCAGAAGGGAAAGAAGGGCGGCAAATCTGTTGCCGCACCTAAAAAGAAACCCCGAGCTGGCCCTAAGTCTAATACCGAGTGTTACTATTGCACGGGGACTGGCCATTGGAAGCACAACTGCCCCAAGTATTTGGCGGACAAGAAGGCCGGCAAGGCAAACAAAGGTATATGGGATATACATGTTATTGATGTGTACTTGACTAGTACTCGCAGTAGCACCTGGGAATTTCATACGGGATCAGTTGCTAATATATCTAACTCGGTTCAGGGGCTGCGGAACAACCGATAACTAGCAAGGGATGAGGTCACGATGCGGGTCAGCAATGGATCAAGAGTTGATGTGATCGCCGTCGGAACGCTGCCGCTCCATATGCCGTCGGGATTAGTTATAAGCCTAAATAATTGTTATTTGGTGCCTGCACTGAGCATGAACATTGTATCCGGATCGTGTTTGATGCAAAGTGGTTATTCGTTTAAGTTTGAAAACAATGGTTATTCGATTTATATGAATAATATCTTTTATGGTCATGCACCTGTGTTGAATGGTTTATTTCTGTTGGATCTCGATAGTAGTATTACACATATTCATAATGTTGATGCTAAAAGGATTAAACTTGATAATGATATATCTGTATATATGTGGCACTGCCGTCTAGGTCATATTGGCGTTAAACGCATGAAGAGACTCCATTCTGATGGACTTTTGGAATCACTTGATTTTGAATCATTTGATACATGTGAGCCATGCCTTATGGGCAAGATGACTAGAACGCCGTTTTCCGGTTCAATGGAACGGGCCACAAATTTATTGGAAATCATACATACTGATGTGTGTGGACCAATGAGTGTGTTGGCGCGAGGTGGATATCGTTATTTTGTTACTTTCACGGATGATTTGAGTAGATACGAGTATATCTATTTGATGAAACATAAGTCTGAAACCTTTGAAAAGTTCAAAGAATTTCAGAAAGAAGTGGAAAATCATCATAACAGAAAGATCAAATTTCTATGGTCCGACCATGGAGGAGAGTATCTTAGTTACGAGTTTAGCACACATATGAAAGACTATGGAATAGTTTCACAACTTACGCCTGCCGGAACACCACAATGTAATGGTGTGTCAGAACATCGCAATCGCACTTTATTGGATATGGTTCAATCTATGATGTCTCTGACTGACTTGCCACTGTCATTTTGGGGTTATGCACTGGAAACCGCTGCATTCACTTTAAATAGGGCACCATCTAAATCCATTGAAAAGTCACCGTATGAATTATGGTTTGGAAACAAACCTAAGCTGTCATTTCTTAAAGTTTGGGGTTGCGATGTTTATGTGAAGAAACTTCAACCGGATAAACTCGAACCCAAAGCGGAAAAATGCGTCTTCATTCTATCACAGATCCGATGGCAAGGTTTTTGTTGCCAAGAATGGATCCTTTCTTGAGAAGGAGTTTCTCACGAAAGGTGTGAGTAGTCGGAAGGTAGAACTCGAAGAGGTTATTGAACCTTCTCTTCATGAAATGGCGAGTAGCACATCACCGAAAGTTGATTCGGAGTTGACTTCACATAATGAAGAGAGAGATAATGATATTGATCATGAAACTCCAAAAGAGGACACTACCGAACCTCGTAGGTCAAGCAGGACACATACAGCTCCTGAACTGTACGGCAATCCTGTTATGAATTTCATGATTGATGAAATAGATGACCCTGTGACGTATGAAGAAGCGATGATGAGCCCTGATTCCAACAAATGGCTAGAAGCCATGAAATCCGAGATGGAATCCATGTATGAAAACCAGGTTTGGACTTTGGTAGACTTACCTCACAATCGAAAGGCCGTTGAGAATAAATGGATTTTCAAAAGAAAAACTGATGCTGATGGTAATGTGACCATCTATAAGGCTTGACTTGTCGCAAAGGGGTTTCGACAAATTCAAGGAGTTGACTAGGATGAGACATTCTCTCCCATAGCGATGCTTAAGTTGGTTAGGATTATGTTAGCAATTGCTGCATATTTCGATTATGAAATATGGTAGATGGGTGTCAAAACTATGTTCCTCAATGGTAATATTGAAGAAGAGTTGTATATGATAAAACCTAAGGGTTTTGTCGATCCTAAGGATGCTGATAAGGTATGCAAGCTTCAGCGATCCATCTATGGACTGAAGCAAGCATCCCGGAGTTGGAATCTCCATTCTGATGAGGTGATCAAAGAGTTTGGATTTGTCCAAACTTATGGAGAGGCTCGTATTTACAATAAAGTGAGTGGGATCAATGTGGAATTTCTAATATTATATGTGGATGACATATTACTAATTGGAAATAATATAGATCTTTTAAACAGTGTTAAAAGTTATCTAAACAGCAAATTTTCGATGAAAGACCTTGGTGAAGCTTCATATATATTAGGCAATAAAATCTATAGAGATAGATCAAGACGCCTAATTGGGTTATCGCAGAGTACATACCTTGATAAGATATTAAAGAAGTTTAATATGGACGGAAGTAAGAAGGGGTTCTTACCTATGTTGCAAGGCAATACATTGAGTAAGACTCAAAGTCCGGCTACGGCGGAAGAAAGAGAGATAATGGATAAGATCCCCTATGCCTCAGCCATAGGCTCTATAATGTATGCCATGTTATGTACAAGACCGCGTGTGGCACATGCTATTAGCTTGACTAGTAGGTACCAATCTGATCCAGGTTCGGAACACTGGATAGTGGTCAAGAATATCCTTAAGTACTTGACAAGAACTAAGGATATGTTTCTTGTATACAGAGGTGAAGAAGAGCTAGTCGCTAAGTGTTATGTCAATGCTAGCTTTGACACTGATCCGGATGACTCTAATTCTGAATCTGGATACATATTTCTCTTGAACGGAGCAGCAGTTAGTTGGAGGAGCTCCAAACAACCTGTGGTGGCTGGATCAACGATAGAGGCGGAATATGTTGCTGCTTCAGAAGCGGCGCGGGAAGCGGTTTGGATGGAGTTCATAACGGAACTAGGTGTGGTTCCTAGTGCATTGGACCCAATGGTGATCTATTGTGACAACAATGGAGCCATAGCCAACGCCAAGGAACCAAGGTCTCACAAGAATTCCCAGCATATTAAGCGCCAGTTTCACTCCATCCGCAAGCATGTCAAGGATGGAGATATAAAGATTTGTAAAGTGCACACAGACCTGAATGTAGCATATCCGTTGACTAAAGTACTCCCTAGGGCAAAACATGATCAACACCAGAACTGTCAACACCCGGATTTTTAATCCCGGATGCCCGTTATGCCATACCTCGCAATCCCAGGATTACCATTTTTGCGAGACATAACGGATTGGATATCACAGTACATCATCCATTACAAACCATACATAAGGTCTTACACAAATAAGGATCTCATGATCCAGTCTTTAATACAACAAGCAGCGGAAATAAAAGATAAGCGTAGCGGTGGGGTCCATCTTCAGGGGCACAGGCAATGCTGACGAAGGAAGATAGTCCTAGTTATCATAGCCGTCCTGCTGGCCATCCTCTTGATAGTCTCCTTCATAGTCTGGCCATGAGAATAGCCAGGGACAAAAGCCATGAGTACTCTTTAAGTACTCGCAAACTACTATTAATAGGTACTATAGTTCTAAGTTAAAGTGCTAAATCTAAGTTTAACTATAAAGTTAAGTTTGAAACCTAAGCTGAGTTCTGAAGCAAGAAAGATAAAGTAAAGTTCTAGAATCACTTAATTTGGGAAGCTATAGTCATAAACACAACCCTGTTGTGGTCAAGTCAAAGTTCATCATTCATTTCAAGTTATTTGGAAAACATCTGACAACGAAACAGTATGGCCATTCCAACTGTCCATAATCATGACGCGCTATTCAATAGTTTGACACTCTACAGAGGTGGTACACTTTCACCACAAGATTCGATACATCTGTCAGGGATAACCCTGAATCATCATACTTAGTATGCAGATAATCAAACATAACCTTCCCTTTACACACCCTAGTATAAGCACCTCTCCTATGAGCATGGCCTCCCAACCATGACCATCACCATCTTGGGCACTTTGCATAGGTGGACAACATTGAGAGGTAGCCTCAGCTCAGACCTCTCCGCGAGGGAACTAATACTAATGCATATAAATTTCCAGCTAAGCCTTACCCAATTCAGGTAGTGTGGTTATGCATAAATTTGGAATGGTATCGCATCCGAATCCAACCATCAGTTTTATAAAAGGGTTAGGGCTCATGCCTCAACATTTTCATCATCATCAACCATTTGTGTTTCTCAACACATGTCAAAACATATCAATAGAGTGACTCATCATTCCATGGTTTTCATAATCCATTTTCACCAAGTGTTCCTGTCAACACCCGGATTTTTAATCCCAGATGCCCGTTATGCCATACCTTGCAATCCAAGGATTACCATTTTTGCGAGACAAAACGGATTGGATATCACAGTACATCATCCATTACAAACCATACATAAGGTCTTACACGAATAAGGATCTCATGATCCAGTCTTAATACAACAAGCAGCAGAAATAAAAGATAAACGTAGCGGTGGGGTCCATCTTCAGGGGCACAGGCAATGCTGACGATGGCAGATAGTCCTAGTTATCATAGCCGTCCTGCTAGCCATCATCTTGATAGTCTCCTTCATAGTCTGGCCATGAGAATAGCGAGGGACAAAAGCCATGAGTACTCTTTAAGTACTCGCAAACTACTCTTAACAGGTACTATAGTTCTAAGTTAAAGTGCTAAATCTAAGTTTAACTATAAAGTGAAGTTTAAAACATAAGCTGAGTTCAGAAGCAAAGAAAGATAAAATAAAGTTCTAGAATCACTTAAGTTGGGAAGCTATTGTCATAAACACAACCCTGTTGTGGTCAAGTCAAGATTCATCATTCATTTCAAGTCATTTGGAAAACATCTGACAACAAAACAGTATGGCCATTCCAACTGTCCATAACCGCGGACACGGCTATTCGAATAGTTTGACAATCTGCAGAGGTGGTACACTTTCACCACAAGATTCGATACATCTGTCAGGGATAACCCTGAATCATCATACTTAGTATGCAGATAATCAAACATAACCTTCCCTTTACACACCCTAGTATAAGCACCTCTCCTATGAGCATGGCCTCCCAACCATGACCATCAGTCATCTTGGGCACTACATAGGTGGACATCATGAGAGGTAGCCTCAGCTCAAACCTCTCCTACGAGGGAACTAATACTAATGCATATAAATTTCCAGCTAAGCCTTACCCAATTCAGGTAGTGTGGTTGTACGGTAAATTTGGAATGGTATCGCATCTGAATCCAACCATCAGTTTTATAAAAGGGTTAAGGCTCATGCCTCATCATTTTCATCATCATAAACCATTTGTGTTTCTCAACACATGTCAAAACATCTCAATAGAATGACTCATCATTCCAAGGTTTTCACAATTCATTTTCACCAATTGTTCCCATCTAAAGTGACTCAAGTTTTGATCTACTCTAAACTACTAAGTTAAGAGTGTTCACTAAGGTGGAAGGATGGGATCAATCTCATGCCATAGAATGACATCTAAAGTTATCTAAACAGGTCAAGTTTTATACTTTTTATGCTACCTTCAAAACAAGTAAAGAACTTTGGGTAAAGTAAAGGGAGTAAAGCTTGAAAATAATACTTGGGGTAAATACTAGTCAAAGTGGTATAATCAAGGCATGCTCTAAGCATCTTTGATAAACCATCTAGTTCAATCCTAGCTTGATAATGGTAGCTTGCACTGTTAATAGTGGCTTGCCTTGGTTGGTGCAGTGGTTGAAGTTTTCTTCTTCTTCTTCTTGGTAGAACTCCTCCTCCTTGTAAGCTTGGTCGGTACTATCTTCTATAAATACATACGGAGTACACAATCACCAAACAATACTTAACTAGGCTAAATAGCTTTCTAAGGCACACAATTGATGATCTATTATCATCACAAGCATCACAAGTTTAATTCAATAGTTGCATTCTTTTTAATTTTGAAAAGTAATTTCTACTCATTGAAAAATTAACTAAGATTTAATATTCACCACTTAAAATATGGGATCATGTGGACACATGTCATCACCACATATTCTAACATGTGGGAATGAGATTTAAAGGTTGGATCATAATTACTTTGGTTTAAGTTCATTATTTAATGATTTAAAGTGACTAGAAATGCCTATATAGCATCATTTTGGTACTAGTACAAAGTCACTGCATATAATTCTTAATATTATTACATATTTGGATAGATATGATGAAATGTGATTTTTGAGAGTTGGAATCAACTCAAAACCTATCTTAGTTGATTTTATAAAAATGTTGCAAGTTGCAAAAGCTTCTGTTTTATTATGTTTACTAGGAGAGATCTATAACTCTAATTGAATTAAATCCAACGGGCTTGGATAGATCATTTCAATACCTTTCACACAAAATTAGTTTCATGCAAATTGGATTTATAACACTCTCTGAATTGATTTTCAAACTAGGGGACAAAACTAAGATTTAAACTAAATAGAAAAATCCAAATTTGAACGGTTGGGCTAGCGCGGGAAAGAACTTGGGCCGCCCAGTGGCGCTCCACGGCGAGGGGCTCAGCTGACAGGGGAGTTCCGCTTGTCAGTGGGTCTTAACACGCGAAACGGTACGCGCGCTGTGGGCCGTAGGATTAGAAAGGGGATCTACGGCTGAGGGTCATCGTCGACGACGAACAGGTCGCCGGCGAGCTCGAACCCTAGCGGCTCGGTGGGGGTCTGCTAGGGACATACCAGGGTTCCAGCGGCGACGGTGAGGCGGGCAAACAAACTGGAAGACGACGGCGAGGTGAGGCGCGGTTGCGGCGGAGCTTGGGGTGCCCTAAATCGCAGGCGCCCTTCTCCTCCTGCTGCGGCTGCTCCGGCTCCAATTCCGGCGAGGCACAGCTCGCTTGGCTCCGGCGAGAGGGGTGAAAGGCTCAGTGAGAGGTGGGGAGTGAGTGTGTGTGGAGAGAATAGGCTGGGGAGGCCGGTTTATATAGGCCCGATGGTGAGACTGAAGGGTATGGGCAGGCGACTCCAGCGACACGGCTACGGGCGGCTAGCGGCATGGCGGAGGATGGCGATCGACAAGTGGTCTCCTGGCGGTGCTCTAGGAAGTGAATGCGGGCGTAGGGGCGGTGGCATGCGGTCTGGGCGAGGTGGCGCTCTGAGCGGCAAAAGCGGCAATGTCCACGGCGAGCGGTGGATGTGGTGCGTTAGGGCGAGGGGTGTCTGGGTGTTCCCAGTGGCATGAGCGGTGGGCACGGGTTGTGGCCAAGGGGCAGTCTGTGCACGCGGGGACAGAGCATGCTCTGCGGGTGGCATCGGCATGGTGCGGTGGCACTGGGCGCGGGCTTTCCTCGGTGGTCCATGGCAAGGCTCGGCTCGGGCAGGGGACAGAGGGTGGCGTTGAGCTCCTGGCTACCTCCTAGTCATGGCGAGAGAGAGGGGGACGGTCTGCTGCGGTGGTGACCAAGTTGGCCGACGAGTTGGTGCTCGGGGTGGCTCAGCATTGTTGCTAGGGACAAGGGGTGAGGTGCTAATGGTCTGGTTTGATCAAGAGGGGACAAAGGGATTAATTGGAGATCAAATGGGGGCAAAACCCTATACAAAACAGTGAGCTATGTTTAGACTTTGATTCTTGCCTGCCAAGTGTTTGATTAAATGGCCGCAAGAAATAAACTTTTGAATTTTGGTTTCAAAATTTTTGGGTGATCTACACTAGTGCTAGGTAGTCTCTAGTTGCAAGGGTTTTGAAAGTGGAGCTTGTTTGAAAGGTTTTTGAAAAAGTGGGATCTTCCCATATGAAATAGATTCAATTTTTAACTATCATTTAAAATTAGCATTTGAAAGATTTTTGCAGATCACAAGGTGGGCCTTGGTACCTCATTATGTGTAATAGCAAGGGGTGCAAAGATCATGAATTGTTTCTGTTAAGAAATGAGTGCTAGGAACACTCAAAGTAGTGTAGTGGGTTAAAATGGCCAAAATGACCATTACTCCTTTTTAATTCTTTTTGATTTGATTTTCTTTGGTAAAAGTTTGGGAATGATGTAGATGATGTTTAAATCACGTAGGAAACATTTTACAAGCATTGGATCACTTAAATAAGGCACTTCAATTCAACTCCTATTTTAAATGCACACACATATGAATGCTTTCATTTTTTTTTTATTTGGAAAGTTTTTGTTAACCCTATTTTTGGATGATTTGATCTTGATAAGCTTGGATTAAAGTTTTGGGATGTTACAAACCTTCCCCCCTTAAACAAAATCTTGTCCTGAGATTTACAAAGAAAACTAGGAACTAAAGAGATCTGGGAACTCTGTCCTATCTAAAGTGACTCAAGTTTTTGATCTACTCTAAAATACTAAGTTAAGAGTGTCCACTAAAGTGGAAAAGATGAGTTCAATCTCATGCCATAGAATGACATCTAAATCTTAGCTAAAATAGGTCAAGTTTTATACTTTTTATGCTACCTTCAAAACAAGTAAGGGACTTTGTGTAAACTAAAGGAATTAAAGCTTGTAAGGTAATATTTGGGATAGTAATATTAAAAGGGTGTGATCAAAGCATGCCTAAAGTATCTTGGACCAAGTTAACTAGCTTAATTCTAGTTTTCTACAATAGCTTGCACTGTTAATGGTGGCTTGCCTTGGTTGGTGCACTGGTTGAAGTTTTCTTCTTCTTCTTCTTCTAGGTAGAACTCCACCTCCTTGTAGACTTGGTCGGTACTATTGTCTATAAATACATACGGAGTACACAATCACCAAACAATACTTAACTAGGCTAAATAGCATTCTAAGACACACATTTGATGATCTATTATCATCACAAGCATCACAAGTTTAATTCAATAGTTTCATCCTTTTTATTTTAGAAAAGTAATTTCTACTCATTGAAAAAATGAACTAAGATTTAATATTCACCACTTAAAATATGGGGTCATGTTGACACATGTCATCACCACATATTCTAACATGTGGGAATGAGATTTAAAGGTTGGATCAATATTTCTTTGGTTTAAGTTTATTATTTAATGATTTAAAGTGACTAGAAATGCCTATATAGCATTATTTTGGTACTAGTCCAAAGTCACTGCATGTAAACCTTAATATTATTACATATTTAGATAGATATGATGAAATGTGATTTTTGAGAGTTGGAATCAGCTCAAAAGCTAACTTGGTTGATTTTATAAAAATGTTGCAAGGTGCAAAAGCTTCTGTTTTATTATTTTTATTAGGAGAGATCTATAACTCTAATTGAATTAAATCCAACGGGATTGGATATATCATCTGAATACCTTTCAGGCAAAATTGATTTCATGCAAAATGGATTTGTAAAACTCTCTGAATTAAGTTTGAAACTAGAGGACAGAAACTAGATTCAACTTAAAAAGAAAAAACCAAATTTGAATGGCTGGGCTAGCGCGGGAAAGAACATGGGCCGGCCCAGTGGCGCTCCGCAACATGGGGCTCAGCTGACAGGGGGGTCCTGCTTGTTAGTGGTTGTTAACACGCAAAACGGTACGCGCGCTGTGGGCCGTAGGATTAGAAGTGGGATGTACGGCTGAGGGTCGTCGTCGATGACGAACAGGTCGCCGGCGAGAGTTTGCCCTAGCGGCTCGGTGGGGGTCTACCAGAGACGTACCAGGGCTCCAGCGAGGTAGGTGAGGCAGGCAAACAAGCTGGAAGACGATGGCGAGGCGAGGCGCGGTTGTGGCGAAGCTTGGGGTGCCCTAAATCGTAGCGCCCTTCTCCTCCTGCTACGGCGGCTCCGGCTCCAATTCCTGTGAGGCAGAGCTTGATTGGCTCCGGCGAGAGAGGGGAAAGGATCAGTGAGAGGTGGGAAGTGAGTGGGTATGGAGAAATGGTGCTGGGGAGGCCGGCTTATATAGGCCCGACGGTGAGACCGAAGGGTGGGCAGCGACTCATGAGGGCGTGACAGGGGCTAGCAAGATGGCTCAAGGTTGGGGACGGGTGCCTGGCTGATCTCTCTGGCGGTGTTGAGGCTTAAAGGCGCAAGGCGAAGCTCTGTGGTTGGTTGGGGCCACACGCCTGGGCGTGCAAAGGCGGCGGGTTCGACGGCGAGCGGTGGCTGGGTGAGTTGGGCGGCCAGCGGGGGTGTCTGGGGTGTTCCCTAGGTCATGGCGAGCTGCAGTCGAGGCGGTTCGTGCACGCGGGGACAGGGTGCGCTCTGCGGGCGGCGTCGGCATGGTCGACCAGCTCCGGGCGCGGTGGTTCCTGGCCGTCATGCTCTCTGTCTCTGGGCTAGGGCTGGTTGGACGGTGGCGGTGGACCACTGGCTAGCTTGTAGACATGGCGAGAGAGGGGAAGAGGTCTGCTACTGCGAGTGCATGGTCGGCCGGCGAGGGGTGGCTCGGCATGGCCTTGCAGTGCAGCTAGGAGGTGGAGGAGGTGTTGGTGTTGGTCTGGTTAGGCTTGAGGGAGACAAGGGTGATCAAAGCACTTCAATTTTCTAGACAATATCAAGCCCAAAACAGTAATAGTTAGGCCACTTTGATCTTGTCCACAAGGTGTTTGATAGAATGGCCGAAAGAGAAAAACTTTTGAATTTTGGTTTCAAAATTTTTGGGTGTTCTCCAATAGTGCTAGGTAGCCTCTGGTTGCAAGGGTTTTGAAAGTGGAGCTCAAAAGGATGGTTTTTGAAATAGGGGTGATCTATGCATATGCATTGGATTCAATTTTTACATGCCATTTAAAATAAGCAAAAGAATGTTTTTAGCAGATCAAAAGGTGGGCCTTAGTACCTCATTATGTGTACTAGCAAGGGGTGCAAAGATCATGAATTGTTTCTGTTAAGAAATGAGTGCTAGGAACACTCAAAGTAGTGTAGTGGATTAAAATGGCCAAAATGACCATTCCTCCTTTTTAATTGTTTTTGATTTGATTTTCTTTGGTAAAAGTTTGGGAATGATGTAGATGATGTTTAAATCACCTAAGAAACATTTTACAACCAAAGAATCACAGAACCATGGCAATTCAAATCAATCCCTATTTTAAATGCACATACACATGAATGCTTTCATTTTTAATTTGGAAAAGTTTTTGTTAACCCTAATTTTGATGATTTAGATCTTGAGAAGCTTGGATTGAAGTTTTGGGATGTTACAAGAACACCATGGGTGTTAGATTTATCACTATGTAGACTAGATTATTGTCTCTAGTGCAAGTGGGAGACTAAAGGAAATATGCCCTGAGAGGCAATAATAAAGTTGTTATTATGTATTCTTTGTATATGATATATGTTTATTTTGCATGCTATAATTGTATTGA
Source organism: Avena insularis (assembly GCA_023614405.1). NCBI lineage: Eukaryota > Viridiplantae > Streptophyta > Magnoliopsida > Poales > Poaceae > Avena > Avena insularis. The sequence continues at coordinate 71,710,500 of CM042692.1, read as the reverse complement.
TAGGAAACGTCAATACATGTGTGTTTAATAAACAAAAAGGGTTCCTAGTTATGCCTCTCTTATAGACTAGCTTGTTGATTAACAAGATGATCAAGGTTTCCTGATCATGGACATTGGATGTTGTTAATAACAAGGTCACAACATTTGTGAAATGATGTGATGAACATTCATCCAAAGTATAGCATTACGATCAAGTCATTATGTTTATATTGCTATAACATCATACGAAGTAGTCTTAGTCCTTAGACCATGAGATCATGTTAATTGCTAACACCAGAAAAGTATCTTGATAACATCAAACGTCACACCGTAACAGGGTGACTATAAAAGTGGGTTCAGTGCTATGAAGGTGTTATGATATACTCTAGGCCATCTCGGTGATATCACATTAATATAGCTTGCAAGCAAGTGATGTGATCACTAGAATGTTATATCACGGGAACGAGAAAAGAGTGCATGTCGGTAACGAGATCAAACTAGGTATTTGGATACCGATGATCAAATCTCGGACATGTATTATATCATGAGACAAAGGGATTAAATTACTAGCGTTAAAGGTTCTCACGATCACAAAAGTTATCGTTGAATGTGTAGGAGTCAGTATGGATCTCCAGGTCACACTTCTGATTATTGATCTGAGAGGAGTCTCAATCATGTCTGCATTATTCGTGAACCATAGGGTGACACACTTAAGGGTTGTCGGACACCATTTAGGAGCACATATGTTTCACACAAAAGGTTTGCAAAGCGCAGGAAATGTTTGGATAGAAACATGAATTGTTTCGATAGAAACCGGAATTGTTTCGGGTGAAATTGCAGAAAGTGGTTCTGCATGTGATATTGAGATGCTGCAAGGGATTTTATGTGAATGTTTGTTAATTAAAGTAATTAACAAAATTCTGAATAAAATAAATAAAAGAGTTTTATTAAATTGAGAGTTGCATTTAATTTGGTGGAAATTAAATACATGCGAGTGGGATTTTGGGTGGAGGCCATGTTTATGTGAGTGGAGGTTCACCACATGAATGAAGGAGGGGAGGAGTCCCCCCCTCATGCGCCGGCTATGGGAGGGGAGGGCTCTCCCTCCCTCCTATATAAATCCCCCCTCTCCCCTCTCACAAACTACACCTCCTCGTGAAGGATCTCTCTCCCCCTCTAGATATTCCCCCATGGTCTCGGATTAGCGAGATACACGTTCCCGGTGGCCTTGCATCTGGAAGGAGTTGCTACTTCCGCTGATCCGCTGGAGCGAGGAGGTGGAGGTTGTCTGGTAGCTTGAACGTGTGTGCGAGGACGGATGCGCTGCTGATTTGCGGCGCTCGGACTTCCACACTATCTTGAGATCGGCAAGCGTACGACTACATCAACCACGAGTTCCTACTCGTTAACAAAACTCGTTGTCTTTAAGGGTAAGTTCCCCATGGATGTATGTCCACCTGTTGCTCTGTATCTAGTAGATAGATCTTGGCGTATAGTTCTCATCGTAAGAATTTTTTTGTTTTCTATGGTGCGGTCCCAACACCAGAAACAACAGGAACTGTTCACTAGTGTCAAACATGATCATGATCAACGGGGTATGAATTACAACACAATCTTAAAGTATAACTTCACCACAAAATAATGACAAGATACCAAGCACAACAATGCACACAACACTTAAACAATATCCATGGTTCAATCTACCACAAACTATGAGGGGTATGACGTCGAATCTCGACATGGAGATGGTGCTGATGGTGGTGTTGGTGAAGATGATGATGAAGATGCTCCTCCCCATGCCAAGGAGGAGTTGGTGACGACAATGACGGCGATTTCCCACCGCCGACAATAGTAGGACAGCAGGATTAGACCCCTCCTGAGGTGGAAGATGGATTTCGCCTCCGTTGCCGCCTCAAAAAGTTCTAGGAAAAATATGGCGTAGGTTTTCATTCGGGACAGAGTCGTACATAAAAAGACGGATGCAAGGCGACACTTGACGAGGGAACGTGCCTAGATGGCGCAACCTAGGGTGGGGACCATGCCACCAGGTCTTGCTCGGGCCTCGTGTGTTTCTCGTGCTTCAGCTGCTTCTCATGCAAAAATATTGACACTATAAAAATCCATGAGTTTTTGAGTCCCGTAAGGTCCCTGAAACATCAAAATATGAAAAAGGAGGTTTTTGCCTCCCAGAAATTAAATACCAGTAAAATAGTTATAGGGAAGTCCCATAAATCGCCTAAAATGCATAAATAATGAATGATCAATGCAAATAACAATGTAAATTACTACTATATGATGCTATTATGATGATACAAAATGCACATACCGTGTGCCCACGGGGAAGAATACACATGTCATATATCCTGGGGTGAGCCCTCGGTTCCGGCCGTCGTATGCGAAGCGGCGGTCATGGAGCCGTTTGCCCTAAAAAATACACCCAATAGAGACCTCGGGGTGACCCCTCGGTGCCGACCATCGTATGCGAAGGGATGGGTGTGGAGATGTGTTCACTCGAAAAAGACACCCAACAGAGACCCTAGTGTGATCCCCCAGTGTCGACCACCATATGCAAAGTGATGGGTGCGGAGCCATGTGCCCTATAGGAAGAAACTGTTGGGAATATGCCCTAGAGGCAATCATGTATAATGTTATTCCCAATGTATTCATAAGGTTATGGTCCATGTATGAACTGCTGATATGTATCATCGAATATGTGATTTGATTGTGGAACTATATATTCATGTTGTTCATACTAATTGTCCTTGGTCATTGAGGTTGTGCTGGACACACAACTTAGACCAATGTGAAAGTCGGTAGATGACTAGGTTCCACTTGTCATGGGCATGGGGATGCTATTCTGACTCACACGGATTCGGCTAAAGAGTTTAGTGAGTCGGACTGACCCATATTGAGATGCAACGAACAAGTCGTCATTTGCATGTCTCAATCAATGTAATCCTTAGACCTGAGTTGAGGATCACTGACTTAGGTTCTGTCAAACGTTGTTCCGTCACTGGGCAGTTATAAAGGCGGAGTTCGGGTCGACTAAGAATCAAGCTGCGTGATGTGAATAACCAAGACGGATTTTTCCCCTCCATCCGGAGAGATATTCTCTGGGCCCTCTCGGAAGATATGATTCGGAAAGCATGGCCATGCGCGTCTCGGATAAGTGTTAACCGAGGCAGCCGACTAAGAGTTCGTCGGATGAATCACTTATCTCGGATCGAGAAAGAGAGTCGGACTATTTAAGGGATGACGATCATTCTCCTATAGTCCGACAAGGTATATCGTGAGGCAAAAGGGACTCAGACAAAAGTCACATTGGAAGGTATGTCGTCATGACATATTGGTACTTGGGAGTTGGCACGTTCTGCTAGGAGCCGCTACCAACTGATCGATCATGAGTGAGACTCGGAATCGTGTCCGGGTTACCATGAGCCTGTCGGGTCACACATTTAAGAACGGGAGCAGTTTGGGTTAGACCCAAATAGGAAACCTATTTGGGTTAGACCCAAATAGTGACATGGACTCAGTCATCAAGTGAGACTTGCAGTGGCAAATATAGGCCTTTTAGTGAATGGGCCACAAGTGAGTGGAGCCCACTTTCACTCCCTATATAAGCTGGGGCACAGGTGCTTAGAGAAAAAGGTTAGGTCACTCCATGTGTTGGAAACCCTAGCCCTGTCCGCCTGCATCTGGGACCTAGCAGTCCATCACCGGCGCTCCTCCTCGTACATGTGGATACCGGCAGAGGTGTTGTACGTTCAGCACTTCGACGATCGTGAAGAAAGTACGGATCATGGATCGTGGAATCGGAACGGATAGCGAGGACTGCACTGCATCAAGCGACGCGCTTCATCAATTCCGCAACTGCACGTCTAGTGGTAATCCTCGTGGTCTTCTACCTGAGCTGAATCTTGGGACCACCGGCTTCGCCCTGTCGTAGCGCCTTAGATGTCGTTGCGAGTTTCACAATGCCAGTAGATATCGTATCTATGCATAACTTGTTTTAGCAGGATGATGTTGTGAATGGTATGGCTTATGTGCATGTGATGTGTGTAATCCATACGTGATCTGCGTATCACGGTTTTTGTCAGCCGGCTGGAGTCTAGGTGTTGTCATCTTATTGTATAATGGCCTGCGTGTCGGATTCTCTGTGTATTTTGTATTACTAGCTAGTGTAGATGTTTGGAGAATCCGGATGGCATGCAAGTCGATGTACAAGTCGGCTACATGGTGTAAGACGACACGTGACAAGAGTTGACACGAGTCGGATTACAGGCTTTATGGAGATGGAGATCGCCATGAAGAGAGCCATACCATTTCACATTATAATTGCCTTATTTTGTGTTATTGTTATGTCTCTGTTTTACCTCTATTAGATAGTTGGTAAAAATTAATCCCTCAAAGAAGGTCTAGTCGGTTTCCCCGCCAGTGCTGCACCATCACAAGTTGGACATTTTTGGTAGTGGGCTCATAATATTGAGGTGCTATCAATTCTTTCCGACTAGGTGGGTTCGAGTCAGACTCTTACAGCGGAAGCACTTGGTAATCTAGACAGGTCTATCACAACGGTTGTGGGACTTGGGGAAAAGTCGGATGGGAGCCGGGGCATGTGATGTCACTCATCCAACAGGAGTCGTATGAGATACAATTAACAAGGAGTTGTCTACCTAGATCACTTGACGGCTAGCAGTGATGCTAAAGCTCACTAGTCGACTTGCTTGTTTAGGGTCCTGAATCACTAAGTAACCATCGGAGGGGTGTTGGTTCTAGTGGGAGCATAAGTATTAAAAGGTTTAATATGCTTGCTCTTTTATGGATACATGTCTTAAGTGTTTTGCATATTTTCTGTTGTAGATCAATGGCACCTAGCAGTCTTCCTCAGATTTCTGGTTTTGCTTTGAGAACCATCTTAGAGAAAGATAAGCTGAATGGAACTAATTTCACCAATTGGTATCGTAATCTGAGAATTATTCTCAAACAAGAAAAGAGGGATCGTGTCCTAGACAACCCACTTCCAGCTGAGCCGGATGAGAATGCGACTGTCGCAGCCACCAATGCCTACCGTCGAATTTGTGATGAATCCACGGAGATTAGCTGTCTTATGCTTGCTCACATGGAACCGAACTTGCAGCAGCAATTCGAGAATGTTGAGGCCTACGATATGATCGAAAGCCTCAAAAGTATGTTCCAGGCTCAGGCAAAGACTAAGAGGTATCAAGTCTCTCAGGATTTGTTGAGCTACAAGCTTAAGGATGGCGATCTACTAAGTCCGCATATGATCGAGATGGTTGGTTATGTGCAGTATCTGGAAAGACTTGGCTACCCCATTAGCGAAGAGTTCGCTATAGACATAATTCTGAACTCTCTTCCTAGTGCATATGGCCAGTTCATATCGAACTACCACATGCATGGTATGGATAAGAAGCTCACTGAATTACATGGGATGCTCAAACATGCTGAGGAGGATCTCAAGAAAGGTGCCAGTCAAGTGTTGATGGTACAAAACAAGGCTAAGTTCAAGAAGAGTTCTTGGACTAAGAAGAAGAAGGCAAAGTCAGGAGGTAAGGCTGAGGACCCAGTCCAAAGCGCTTCCTCAGGGACTAAGCCATCTCCTTTAGCCGGATCCACTTGCTTCTACTGTAAGTCCGATGACCACTGGAAGAGGAATTGCAGCAAGTATCTGGCTGACAAAGCCAAGAGCGGAGGTATGACTTCCGGCTCAGGTACACTTGTTTGCAATGTTATAGACATTTATCTTGCTGATGCACCTGGTAGTTCTTGGGTATATGATACCAGATCATCCATTCACATATGCAACTCGTTGCAGGGACTGGTAAGAACTAGGAGCGTGGCAACAGGCGAGGTTGACATTCGGGGCGGCAACAAAGCAAGAGTTGCTGCATTGGAAGTCGGCACGATGCAACTTCATTTACCTTCCGGATTCTTAATGGAGCTGAATAATTGTTATTATGTTCTAGTGCTTAGTCGAAACATTATTTCTGCCTCATGTTTGATGATACAGGGCTATGAGTCAAATATTAAGAATAATGGTTGTTCTTTATATTTGAATGATATGTTTCATGCATACTTCGTCTCGACGGGTTATTTATTTTGAATCTTGATAGTGAATCTGTCTATAACATAAATGTGAAAAGGTTAAAACCAAATGATCTGAATATGACTTACTTTTGGCATTGTCGGCTTGGTCATATAAGTTGGAAACGCATGAAGAGGCTCCATGATGATGGACTCCTAACTTCGTTCGACATAGAGTTGTTCGAGACATGTGAATCCTGCCTTCTCGGCAAGATGACCAAGACACCTTTTGCAAAGAGTTGTGAAAGGGCGTGCGAGTTATTGGGACTAGTACATAGTGATGTATGTGGCCCAATGAGCACGACAGCCAGAGGTGGTTATGAGTACTTCATTACCTTCACTGATGATTTGAGTAGATATGGATATATCTACTTGATGAAACATAAGTCAGAAGCCTTTGAAAAGTTCAAGGAATTCCAGAATGAGGTACAAAATCAACTTGGCAAGAAAATAAAGTTTCTTCTGTCAGACCGAGGAGGTGAGTACATGAGCCATGAGTTTGATGACCATCTAAAGAGTTGTGGAATAGTTCCCCAGCTCACTCCTCCAGGAACACCGCAGAGAAACAGTGTGTCGGAAAGGAGGAATCAGACCTTGTTGGACATGGTACGATCAATGATGAGTCGGACAGATCTACCTTTATCATTTTGGGGTTATTATCTAGAAACTGCAGCGTTCACACTAAACAGAGTACCATCAAAGTCGGTAGAAAAGACACCACATGAGATGTGGACTGGCAAGAAGCCGAGTTTGTCTTTCCTTAAGATTTGGGGTTGTGAAGCTTTTGTCAAGCGACTTCAGTCGGACAAGCTTACAGCTAAGTCGGATAAGTGTATTTTCGTGGGGTATCCGAGGGAAACCTTGGGTTACTACTTCTACAACCGAGAAGAGGGCAAAGTGTTTGTCGCTCGAAACAGTGTCTTCCTTGAGAAAGAGTTTCTCGGTAGAGTCGATTAGATCTGGTGCATCTCGAAGAAATTCAAGAAATACCGGCTAGCAGCGAGTCGGCAAAAGCCTTAGAGGTTGAGCCGGACGTGGTACCTGAGCCGGAAATTGCACCGACACTGCGAAGATCGGCTAGATTGTGAAGTGTTCATGATGTGATGTTGCTGGACAGTGATGAGCCAGCAACTTATTCGGAAGCGATGGTGGTTCTGATTCCGAGTCATGGCTTGGAGCCATGAGATTCGAGTTAAAGTCCATGGATGAAAATCAAGTTTGGAACTTGGTTGATCTGCCAGACGGTGCAAGACCCGTCGAGTGCAAATGGGTCTTTAAGAAGAAAACTGATATGGATGGAAACATTTCTATCTATAAGGCACGGCTTGTCAAGAAAGGGTTTCGACAAGTTCAAGGAGTTGACTACGATGAGACTTTCTCTCTTGTAGTGATGCTTAAATCAGTTCGGATCATGTTAGCTATAGCAGCCTATTTTGATTATGGGATATGGCAGATGGATGTCAAAATGGCTTTCCTTAATGGAAATTTAACCGAGGACGTGTATATGATACAGCCCGAGGGTTTTGTCGATCAGGCTAATACTGACAAGGTATGCAAGCTTCAGAAATCCATTTATGGGTTGAAGCAAGCATCTCGAAGTTGGAACATTCGCTTTGATGAGGTAGTCAAATCGTTTAGCTTCATCAAAAGTAATCATGATTCTTGTTTATACAAGAAGTTTAGTAGGAGCAAAGTGAACTTTCTGATCTTATATGTGGATGACATATTACTGATTGGAAATGATGTCCAGATGTTGCAAGAGACCAAGGAATCATTGGAAAAGAGTTTTTCGATGAAACACTTGGGTGAGGCGACTTACATACTAGGAATCCGGATCTATAGAGATAGATCAAGGCGGCTCATTGGATTGAGTCAGAATACATATTTGGACAAAGTGTTGAAGAAGTTCAACATGGAATCGTCTAAGAAGGAGTTCTTACCGATGTCCCATGGCGTAAAACTTAGCAAGACTCAATGTCCTTCGACAACTGATGAGCGAAGTCGGATGAGTGCGATTACGTATGCTTCTGCAGTCGGATCCATCATGTACGCTATGATTTGTACTAGGCCGGATGTTTCGTATGCTCTAAGTGTTGTGAGCAGGTACCAGGCTGACCCTAGAGAAATCCACTGGGCAGCAGCTAAAAATATCCTAAAGTACTTGAGAAGGACTAAGGATATGTTCCTAGTTTATGGAGGTGAGGATGAACTCGGTGTAAAGGGTTACACGGATGCGAGTTATCTCACTGACTCGGATGATTCTCGTTTGCAATCCGGATATGTGTTTGTAATAAACGGAGGGGTTGTGAGCTGGAAGAGTTCCAAGCAAGAGACGGTGTCTGCGTCTACAACAGAGGCTGAGTATATTGCTGCCTCGGAGGCGGCAAAAGAAGCCGTTTGGATGAGGAATTTCCTCATAGATCTTGGTGTGGTTCAGGGCTCATCCAATCCGTTAGACGTGTATTGTGACAACAATGGTGCTATTGCACAAGCCAAGGAACCTAGACAACACCAGAAGAACAAACATATACTCATGCGGTACCACCTTATTCGCCAGTTCGTGGATCAAGGTGATATCAAGTTATGCAAGGTACACACGGATGCAAACATTGCGGATCCGTTGACAAAGCCACTTCCACAGCCAAAGAATGAGGCGCACCTAAGAGCCATGGGCATTACATGCCTAGACATGTGATGTCAGATGATTGACTCTAGTGCAAGTGGGAGACTGTTGGGAATATGCCCTAGAGGCAATCATGTATAATGTTATTCCCAATGTATTCATAAGGTTATGGTCCATGTATGAACTACTGATATGTACCATCGAATATGTGATTTGATTGTGGAACTATATATTCATGTTGTTCATACTAATTGTCCTTGGTCATTGAGGTTGTGCTGGACACACAACTTAGACCAATGTGAAAGTCGGCAGATGACTAGGTTCCACTTGTCATGGGCATGGGATGCTATTCCGACTCACACGGATTCGGCTAAAGAGTTTAGTGAGTCGGACTGACCCATATTGAGATGCAACGAACAAGTCGTCATTTGCATGTCTCAATCAATGTAATCCTTAGACCTGAGGTTATTGCACAATCCGAGTTGAGGATCACCGACTTAGGTTCTGTCAAACGATGTTCCGTCACTGGGCAGTTATGAAGGCGGAGTTCGGGTCGACTGAGAATCAAGCTGCATGATGTGAATAACCAAGACGGGATTTTGCCCCTCCATCCGGAGAGATATTCTCTGGGCCCTCTCGGAAGATATGATTCGGAAAGCATGGCCATGCGTGTCTCGGATAAGTGTTAACCGAGGCAACCGACTAAGAGTTAGTAGGATGAATCACTTATCTCGGATCGAGAAAGAGAGTCGGACTATTTAAGGGATGACGATCATTCGCCTATAGTCTGACAAGGTATATCGTGAGGCAAAAGGGACTCAGACAAAAGTCGCATTGGAAGGTATGTCGTCATGACTTATTGGTACTTGGGAGTTGGCATGTTCTGCTAGGAGCCGCTACCAACTGATCGATCACGAGTGAGACTCGGAATCGTGTTCGGGTTACCATGAGCCTGTCGGGTCACACACTTAAGAGCGGGAGCAGTTTGGGTTAGACCCAAAGAGGAAACCTATTTGGGTTGGACCCAAATAGTGACATGGACTTAGTCAGCAAGTGAGACTTGCAGTGGTAAATATAGGCCTTTTAGTGAATGGGCCACAAGTGAGTGGAGCCCACTTTCACTCCCTATATAAGCTGGGGCACAAGTGCTTAGAGAAAAAGGTTAGGTCACTTGATGTGTTGGAAACCCTAGCCCTAGTCCGTCCTATCACTGCCGTACCAAACCTAGCAGTCCATCACCGGCGCTCCTCCTCGTACGTGTGGATACCGGCGGAGGTGTTGTACATTCAGCACTTCGACGATCGTGAAGAAAGTACGGATCATGGATCGTGGAATCGGAACGGATCGCGAGGACTGCACTGCATCAAGCGACGTGCTTCATCAATTCCGCAACTGCGCGTCTAGTGGTAATCCTCGTGGCCTTCTTCCTGAGCTGGATCTTGGGACCGCCGGCTTCGCCATGTCGTAGCGCCTTAGATGTCGTTGCGAGTTTCACAACGCCGGTAGATATCGTATCTATGCATAACTTCTTTTTGCAGGATGATGTTGTGAATGGTATGGCTTGTGTGCATGTGATGTGTGTAATCCATACGTGATCTGCGTATCACGGTTTTTGTCAGCCGGCTGGAGTCTAGGTGCTATCATCTTATTGTATAACGGCCTGCGTGTCGGATTCTCTGTGTATTTTGCATTACTAGCTAGTGTAGATGTTCGGAGAATCCGGATGGCATGCAAGTCGATGTACAAGTCGGCTACATGGTGTAAGACGGCAAGTGACAAGAGTTGACATGAGTCGGATTACAGGCTTTATGGAGATGGAGATCGCCATGAAGAGAGCCATACCATTTCACATTATAATTGCCTTATTTTGTGTTATTGTTATGTCTCTGATTTACCTCTATTAGATAGTTGGTAAAAAGTAATCCCTCAAAGTAGGTCTAGTCGGTTTCCCCGCCAGTGCTGCACCATCACAAGTTGGACATTTTTGGTAGTGGGCTCATAATATTGAGGTGCTATCAATTCTTTTCGACTAGGTGGGTTCGAGTCGGACTCTTACAGCGGAAGCACTTGGTAATCTAGACAGGTCTATCACAACGGTTGTGGGACTTGGGGAAAATTCAAATGGGAGCCGGGGCATGTGATGCCACCCATCCAACAGGAGTCGTATGAGATACGATTGACAAGGAGTTATCTACCTAGATCACTTGACGGCTAGCAGTGATGCTAAATCTCACTAGTCGACTTGCTTATTTAGGGTCCTGAATCACTAAGTAACCATCAGAGGGGTGTTGGTTCTAGTGGGAGCATAAATATTAAAAGGTTTAATATGCTTGCTCTTTTATGGATACATGTCTTAAGTGTTTTTGCATATTTTCTATTGTAGATCAATGGCACCTAGCAGTCTTCCTCAGATTTCCAGTTTTGCTTTGAGAACCATCTTAGAGAAAGATAAGCTGAATGGAACTAATTTCACCAATTGGTATCGTAATCTGAGAATTGTTCTCAAACAAGAAAAGAGGGATCGTGTCCTAGACAACCCACTTCCAGCTGAGCCGGATGAGAATGCGACTGTCGCAGCCACCAATGCCTGCCGTCAGATTTGTGATGAGTCCACGGAGATTAGCTGTCTTATGCTTGCTCACATGGAACCGGACTTGCAGCAGCAATTCGCGAATGTTGAGGCCTACGATATGATCGAAAGCCTCAAAAGTATGTTCCAGTCTCAGGCAAAGACTGAGAGGTATCAAGCAGCCAATATGTACACTGTAACACCCTCGAATCGGCTCTATGCAGATTTCAGCGGTTCCCGCCAAACCCGCATAGAAACGATTCAAAGATTCCCACCAGGCACTTGCGTGCAGGTGGAAAACGAAGTAATACCATTACACAATAGTTCACGATGGAACCCACAGAACATATATATACATCAACGACTCAACAAGTCAAGAATACAGATATATAGTACAAAGATCCAAATCACCTTGAAAACAATACAACGTCCGAGTACGTACAAGGTGCAAATGGGGCTAAGAGCCCTGAAGAATAACCAATGGCGTCCATAGCCCTGCCCAGGCCAAGCCAGAAGGGTAACCCTGCTAATGACGTCGATCTCATACTTGCTAAAACAAAAGCGGTGCCGACAAAGGGCAAAGGAAAAAGGGAGCGATCAGTACTAAGGCCAGTACACTGCGAGTCTAGAATTCAGCGGCTCTCGCCTACATAGGTATGGTGGACTGAAGCTGCAGCGCAACATGCACTAAACAATCTATAGAGACTCGATTCAACTATCGTCTATTAGAGTGGGATAATAAAGACCTATTCGGATCCCACCTGATAGTAACACCAAAACATACCCATCCTGGTATTTCCCCCTCGAGACCGCACGAGGAAGTCAAACCGAGGAACTCACATAGTTGGCAGTTTTATTCATTCCATTATAGTTGTGGCACTTACTAGTCAGATACAATTAGCATAATACATTCCAAATCCAGCAGTTGTTGGCACTTTTATTTACTCATTTCGTTGTAGTGAAACTGATTACTAGACATGTCAAAGTTAAATTTATAGCCCTACTTTAGTTATAGTTGTCTATGATCGAGATACTGTGCTCCAAGTCGTCCATAACCGCGGACATTGCTTTCAAAAAGTTTTACCCTGCAGGGGTGCACAAATAGCAACACACACGATCAACCTCGGGAAGAACCAAATAAAAAGCAACGAGGCCTCATGACAAAGCATTCACATGATTCATAAATCATTTCAGGGGGCCATCCCATTAAGCTAGCCGCAACGAAGTTGGACGGCTCCGAGACAGACCCAAGGTTTGTGCTAGTGGTTGTAAACGACTGGGAACCCAAAAGTGTGACTGGGCTTGTCGATACCGCGAAAACATTCCACAATTCCTAAACGGTACAGGTGCTCCAAGCACAATCGTAAATAAAACGGTAAAGCATGGCATAAGTACAGGATAATAATAAAGCCCCAAACTAGTTTGTGGCCCCAAGAAATAAAGTGTGAATCAAACTCAGGCAAAGGGGGATTTATAGAGTTTCCCGTATGTGAATAGTGCAAATAGTCAAGGAACATGTATTAAGTATTAGGGGCCTACGGGACACAAGTGAGCGTGGAAGAACCAAATATTAGCTATTTCCCACCGGTGTCTCTGTATTAGTTATATCTATTCCCAACATTTTTAATTATAAGTTGAAATTAAAGTCATGATCATCTCCACCATTAAGCACGTGTCAACCTTCCAACAACGTTGGAACAACAACGACGCGAAGCAGTACCTGAGCAAGCAACAACAACTATCTATCAAACAACAGGCAATAGGATGTGTCCAAGGCAATATAGAGGCTGCAAGGAATATAAATGATACGGAAACTAAAGCATCACAACACGGATATCAGTAGATCAACAGGAAGGAAGTAAAATCTATAAATGCAAAAATAGGTAGAAAGGGGGGATTGCTCGTATGAGAAACATTGCCGAAGGTAAATATCCGAAAAACTTGTCGATAGTCGCATCAACTCAACGGCTTAATCTGTGAAGAAGCAAAACACTAGAAGAAACACCGGATGCACTATTTAATACTACGGCAGAAGATCCGGTATGATTATGATATGATGCATGGCATGGCAAAGATGCGGTGCAATTAGACAATACTAAGCGGAACCGAGGTCCCGACAACTAATTAGAAGGTTCATGTTGAATAGGTACCCCACAATTTAAATATTGATGAACAAGACAAAACATGGCATCAGTTCGCTACACAAATTTAAATGGAGCTAATTTAAGACTAGAAAAGCCTGCATATGACCTCCATATTTAATTATTAGGTGAATCGACAAAGTACCCTCAATTCCCAAGATATGTATGCAAAGAATGTATAATTTATATGCAACAAATATATTATTATAAAAATAGGAGCGGATAAGGGTCACATATTGGGGATCGATGGGGTTCGGTGGGATCGGTCTTCAGGGCTCGACCGTCGGATCCATGAAGGAGGACTCGTGGTCTAGATTCCGGGGTGGGCCTTGGCGTACCTGAAGGGGAACTTGGCGTTCCAAGGTCTTGAGTTCCGTGTGGTAGATCTTGACGTCTAGTGAATCTTCAGGTCTCGGCCATCGGATCCGGCAACGGGGCTTCGAGTCCTAGAGGCGGATCCTAGATCCGATACCAGTGGTCATCGAGTGGCATCGACAACAGATGAACTTGACGTATCTTGTCATTAGTCGATCTTGGCGGGTACACGGGCAACTTCTCGAGGATACAGACACAGGGGCAACCGAGCACACACAGGCATCAGGACAAACACGATGATGGCAATCTGGCGCAGAGGAGAGACGGGTCGTGGAGAGGGGGTCGCAGAGCTTGAGGACGCGTTGATGGCGGCCTACAGAGCAACATGGGGCATCCTCAGAGCAAGGGTCTCGACTGACGAGCTTGAAGGCAGCACAGAGGTGCAGGGCCTGGCAGTGTAGAACATGGAAGTGGGCGCGAGGCGGCGCTTGGCTTGAACGACGAGCAGGAGGCATCGGATGTCGATGCTCAGAGGACGACGCGCGTAGGCGGGAAGCAAGGCAGGGGCCTTGGCGACGGTGGCCGGCTCGATGTGACGCGGAGAAGAGGGCGCCGATACCTAGTCTTGTGCAGGCAGGGACGGCGCGCTGGGGCAGCAGCCGGAGCCAGAGGAGGCGAGGACACGTGGGACTTGAGCGGACGAGCTCGGCCAGGCAGCAGCGCAACTCGGTGGAGGCAGAGGGCACGTCGACGCTGCAGGAGGTGGAGGCGCGCGGAGAAGGGCAGGCTGGTGACGACGGAGCTGCTCGGTGTGGCGGTCGAAGTGGAGAGGCCGGAGGCGTGAGGATGGAGACGAGAGGAGGGCGACCGACGGTGCTGGCAGGCTCGCGGGCTCCCTCTAGCGTTGAGGCTGCGTGGAGCGGTGAGATAGGGTGAGGCACCGGCCGGGGCGGAGCTCACTATTGAGGATGCCGGGGAGACGAGGTCGTCGCTACGCAGGAGGGTGGCGGCGCTCCACAGAGGAAGAGGCGAGCGGTGACGCCTGGTGAGGGAACCAGACGGCGGTGGGGCTCGCAGGACAAGGGAATCGTGGGGCGTGCGTCATACGCGGGGTGGTGGGCCTGGCGGAAGCGACAAGGGGAAATGGGGTTGCGACGCGGGGTGGACGCAGGGATCGTGAGGAGCGGCGTGTACGCGTGAGAAGGTCGGACCGGGGCCACGGGGATCCCGTGTATGCTGGTGGAGCAAGGCGGGAGAGCGGGCAGGGTTAGTGGACCAAACGAGGGGGAGGGCATGGGCGTGCGTTGTCGGTCACGATGGCCAGGGGTGGAGCGATGCGCGCGAGCTGGCTGGGCGTCACGGTGAGAGTTCGGCGTGCGGGGCGTGAGTGTGCGCGGCAGGTTGGGTCTGGCTCGCGTGGTGGTGTGCGGCAGGTGGGGATCGAGGCCACATGGTGTGTGGTGCAGTGTCGCTGGCGGCGCGGCTGGGTGTGGTAGCTATCGAGGGTTTGCTTTATGTGGGTTGTAGGCGGGCTGTTGTTTGGGCCTTGGACCTGACTAGTGGCTGCCTCCCCAGTTTATAAAAATGTTTTATTTTATTTATTTATTTGTTTGTTTCATTTTAGTAATACTTTTGCAAATAGTTTTTGGACAAAACAATATACCTGGAAGGACCGGTTTTATAATTTGAAATAAAGACAAGGGTATTTAGAAAACAAAGATAGCTTTTTAGAAAATAGTTTTAGACAGCATATGTATGATGTCATGATGATACTCAAATGCAATGTGCCATGATGACATGAGTATGCGATCATGATGATGCACAAAACAGAAACACTAAGCGATTTTCTAGTAGTGATTTTATCGGGGTGCTACATACACCCTAATCGATAGAGAGCTATACCGTAAACACGAATCCAGTGTCAAGCTCCGCTACATATCTCAAGAAGAAGGGTGCCAGGTCCTCGTGGAGGTTCACGAGTGGGAGTGCACGAGTCACCTCACCTCGCGGGCCTTGGTGGATAAGGCATTCCATCAAGGGTTGTACTGGCCAACAGTATTGTCGTACGTTGAAAATCTGGTCAAAACATGTGACGCTTGCCCATTCCATGCCAGGAATGTCCATCAGCTTGCTCAATGTCTCCAAACCATCCCATTTTCGTGACCCTTCATGGTCTGGTGGACCGACATCATTGGACCTTTCCCATGGAAGGTCATCGACATCGACAAATTCTCCATGTGGCTAGAGGTGGACCCCGTCTGGGCTACCATATCTCGAGTCACCGTGAAGTTCATCCGGGGCATCATGTGACGCTTTGGCATGCCCAACTAGATCATCACCAACAACGGCTCCTAGTTCTCAAGTGGCGCCTTCATCACATAATGCAATAGTATATGCATCGGTGGCCCATCCTCGAAGCAGTGACCAAGCAGAGTACCTCAATGCAAAGGCGCTCTATGGGCTCAAGACCAAGAGTTTAGATCAGCTCAACATCAATGGATGGAACTAGATCAAATAGATCCCTGCCGTCATGTGGTCCATATGGACCACTCCAAGCAGAGTCAATAGGGAAACTCCTTTCTCCCCAGTCTATGGGCCGGAAGCAGTGTTACCCGTTGAGATCCAATACGTTTCCCCGTGGGTGCAAGCTTACGGAGAGGCTACCCAGGGGAACAAAGAATTGATGATATCAACTTTCTCGAAGAGGTTTGAAACTAGGCCTTTGTGCACGCGTCTTGCTATCAACAGAGCATGTAGCGCAACAATAGCCACCGGGTTCAACCTCAGACAATATAAGAAGATGACTTGGTACTTCCTCGGGCACGCCCTGGGAAGGGCATTAGCAAGTTGCACCCAAAGTGGGAGGGCCCCTTCCGAGTAGTCAAGTCTTCAGGCCTGGAGCGGTCTACCTAGAGACCTAAAGTAGGACGCTCGTGAAAAACTCGTGGAATATCGAGCACTTACACGAGTACCATCTCTATAATTTCTACCCCCAAGGAGCTCTAGAATACGGTTGCATGCTGCCGAGTTAGCTATGCAGCGCGTGAGTCTAGGCGGTATCACCCTGCATTAATCACTTACTACCTTGATGGATGCGCCATAGTAGCAGGAATTGTTCGCCTTGCCTGCGGTTAGTCTCCACTAGTAGTCGAGCTACCACTAGAGCAGAAATTCTCGAGGCCTGCCCCCGAGAACCTAAAAGCTTTGTGTGCCAGCTAGGTCCAATAGAACAAGAAGTGTATCTAGGATCACCCTTGTTGATGAATACAAATGAAGTGGTTTTTCGTGTACTCATTTTTTGTTATCATTCACCTAGGGGCTTTCCGTCAATGGAGAGTTTCATTAATTTGTCTTTCGCGAATGGCTAAGGGTTAACCCCTTTAGCTATCACCACCACAGTCATCCACGACAAGAAAGAAGGAAAGAAAGGGAAGCCTCCACATGGGCTCCTAAGCTCCATATAAGTACCTAGCACATTAACATCAAAAGTACAAAGATCTGGCGAAAGAAGAGGTAGATACTTCCTTCTACATTTTACATGCCACTTGCTTTTCTAGGCAGAATCGGCTTCTACACCCGCCAAGGAGATCAAAATCTAGCCACGAGGATGAACCCTTCGCAGGTTCAAAGTCCCACCTTGTGGAAATACTCGACGTGATGCTGGTTGCTGCTGAACACCTTGATGGAGAGTTCCTCTATGCCATCATATTTTAAGAAGAGGACATCCCCTGTTTGGAGGCAATGTGTCTTAGTGAAGCGAGACCAGCCTCTCCCGAGACACATACTCTAGCCTTCGTCATTGAAGACTCGCTCCCACCAAATGGTGTTGCAACAGACGGCTGGGTGGATGATCATCTTGTGAGAGTGGTGGCAGCCACTGAAGGACCACGTGAATGCTTTGGGGAGGCGGAACATCCCCGCCCTATCGCGGTGCACCCTCACATAGAACTCATAGAAAATAGATCCAGCCAAGAGTCCTGAAGCACCGCTACTGGCAGAGAATGATCTAGTTCCCTACGGTGGCCTCTTCCTCGACCGCCACCACGCCCTCCCCTTCTGCAACCCGACGTTCCATTGCCCACTGGAAGAAAGCCCTCCAGCGCCAGAAAGAAGTAACCTCTCCAAGGAATGGGCATGGTTAATGCTTGGAGACGAGACCATTGCTTCGATATAGAGGGAATATGGAAGAAGAAGGAAGACCTTGGGATGATGGAAGACCTACTTTGGTGCCTCTTGAATAGGCCCAGGGGTGTGATGTGCTAAAGCCTAAGCACTGGTAGTAACTACTCGCAGCAACTTTTAAGATTTCCAAGATGGCGGACTTGTCTCGTCCATGCACCAATTGGTTCGCGCCTATCGAGTATTCGACACGGCTAGACACTGAGCCCACCTTGGGAAATCTGTGGCCCTTCGCCCATTAGGGCATGGAACCTCCGTCAACTGATTTCCTTAGATGACACCTTACCCAGGGGTACTACCACTTCTGTGGAATCCAACAGTGCGTGGTTGGACGGGCGAAGAGCCGGACATCTCCCGGGAGACGGGAGGTGGAGCATACCTCCCTAGGACTCTAGGAGACTCCCTGATGCGAAGTGCCCTGGGTATCGAACGCGGGAGCGAAAGACCTAAAGCCCACCACGAGATGAGAACATGGAAGTTGGTTGACAGTGCCTGACCTAGGTGCTATCCTACTCCTTCTCGCACTATAGAACACATAAGGGACAACCGAGCAGCTGCACCATGTCAAAGCCATGGACACTCCCCCTCGACGCGTGGTATAGACACGTCACCACATGATGGCCAACTCTCACCATGCCCTGGCTACAACTCCACGTCTCAAAGACAAACCCAGGGAGGAACTTTCAGACAGGACTTAGGCTGATGGGACAGATACCAGCGCGTCCCTGCGCTAGCTCAGGCACGACAGGCCATACGGTCAGGGCACAAGGGCGTCCTGCCACATAGTGGCCATGCATGTGGTGCTCCACCGTGTGGTAACCAACCATTGTGGTGACCCCTTGTCAATATAAAAGGAGGCCCAAGTTGGCTGTGAGGAGGGAGGAAACAAAGGTAAAGGGAATAAATCTTCGCTGAGAACAAACTCTGTAACCATGTGTTCATCCACCAGATAGTAGCCAGTTGCAGTACGTAGGGATCCTTACAGCGTGACCTAAACCTAGGTAACAAACCTATATCTCCATGTGTGATTGTGTTCGTTTAGCTCTTCGATCTAGGTCGCCGGACATTGTAGCCCTAGCCGAACAAAAAAAGGAGATCATCCATCCCTCAGAATCTAGGACATGATAGACCCACTTCTCCATTTATGTTTATAGTTGTGTTATATCTCATGGCTATTTGCATGATCCAAGCTATCATGTGATCATAAAGTCCTCTCCATTGAAGAACTTGTCAGAGGAAGGACGAGTCTAAATGGTCATATGTCTTCTGGAAGTCTAGCTTTCGGAAGATGCCTTTATGGCACATGACCTTAACCTCATGGATAGTCTCATGAAGCACAAGAATCCCATCATGGATATACCTACCTTTGAGGAAGGCAAACTAGTAAGCGTGTGTCAGGCGCTCCATAATTTGAGCCAACCTACGGGCACACACCTTAGATATGTTCCGCTGGATCACATTTATCACTGTGATCAGCCTAAATTGGCGTATATCCATAGCCCCCATAACCTTAGGGATCGGGGTTATAGTGCCAAAGTTGAGGTGAGACATCACGAGAGTTTTGGCATACAGTTATTGAAACAGGTGCATAATGGCTCCTTGGATTTTTTCCCATAATTTTGTGGAATAAAATGACATATAGGTGATGCACGTAAAATGCATACATAAACTTTGTAGTTTATTAATACATTATAACACACTAGTTTTAGTTAATATTAATTAGGGTTGATTGTGCATTCATGAGTATCATTATTTTGCTAAGAAATAAAAATGCATGAAAAATACAATGCAAACCCTAACCTAATCACCCCTCTCTTTGAAAACCTCTCAAATGGTTTTACATATATTTGAAAAGTACAAAAGTGTGGAGCCCAACTTGATATAAAGGGCTCCTGAGTGTTTTATTTATTTCTACAATTCTCTGGTATTTTCTCAAATGATTCAAATCAGTAAAATAATTTGAAATACAAAAGAGAAAAGGATTTCAGAAAAAAAGAAAATAGATTTCTGTAAAAAATGGAACTGGAGCCAGCAACCGCAGCCTAGCGTGACCCATCTCTCTTCTCTCCTTTCTGCCGCTCGCGCGCAGCCGCCAACAGCCGCTGCTCCTGCTTTGTCGCTGCCCTGCAGAGGCCCAAGCCATCCCACTCGAGGCCCAGCAGTCGGCCCGTACCACTTCGAGGCGTCTGTCTCGCATCGTCTTTGTCGACGACGAGGGTGTGCTTTGTTGTCGCTGGCGATGTCGTCCGCCACCGGAGCTGCGCCAAGATTCACGCCACCGACGGCACCGACGTCTACAAGTATCCCCTGCAGCCCCCGGAGAACCCTAGCCCTCCACTCTACCCTCTCCCTCTCGTTTCTCTCCTAGCCGATACCCTAGCTCCCCGACATCCCTACCATTTCTGGCCTCCCCTCGACCAGCTGAGGTGCCTAGGAGATCCACCTCGTCACCCTTGTCCTCCTCCGTGAAGCGCACGTGATGGAAGCCCGGTGTTCGCTGGAATCGAGCTCGTCCTCACCGTCGGCCGCCGTAGTCATGTCGTCGATTCGTCGTCGTCCGACCTTCCCCGGCCTTGCTGACCCCTCCATCACAATCCTGGTGAGCTTCTGAGCATGCTAGTGCTCTTCTCCTTCTCCCTCGCCCGCTGGTTCCCCATCCTGTCGACCACCTACCGCCACCGCCACTTGCCGTCGTCGTGCCACCATCTCTAGTGACCAAGTTCGAGTGGCATCGCTGCTAGGTTACTCAGCACGCAAGGCTGCATCCAGTGCCCCTGCCCTCGCTGCCCTGCGTGCAAAGGATCGAGATATCCTTGATCGACAGAGGAGGTCCTCCATTGCTGACGTCAGGGTGACGCCACCATGACGTCATAAAGGTTTTCTTTTTATTTTGAATATTTACTGTAATTGTTTTATTAAATAAAATTGTTGATAGGTGGGCCTTGTCTGTCAGGGTTTTATTCTTTTTAGAAATGATTTCTGAAATTAATAAATATCTGACATGTGGGACCAGCTGGAATTTAATTTATATAATATCCAAAAATGTTTAATTGTTTTAAAATGGATTAAAAATGGGAAAAATCATAACTAATTATTTATAAGTCAGAAAAATGTGTATAATATATCAAAATGTTCAGAAACATGAGATCTACACAATAAACTCTAAATCATGCATTGTTTAACAACTTTAATTACAAGTTTAATTAGAAGAATCAATTGAACCCTGTAGGTGATTCCGGGGTCTCCCCTGAATTAGGGTTTGCACCCTCCGGGTTCCCTTTAAATTACCAAGCATGCCCTAGGGTTTCATTCAAGTGCTAATTAACTTGTCATATCATCATCCTTGCTAGAGCATTGCATCGATGCCATGTGTTGATTGTTGTTCTCCCTTTCTTTCTGGTGTTTGCTTCTTCCTGGTAGAATACGATATCGAGATTGAGATTGAAGACCGAGGTTAACCCCATCAAAGATAGACGAACAATACTTGATCAACTATAATCAAGTCCAGTACAAGATATCCGAAGATCTACTACTTATTGGTTATCAATAGGCAAAGGCAAGCATAGCCCCACCATTATACAGTCCTATGGTTTCAAAAGCATTTCAATTCTTGCCATGATGCATACGATTCTACTATGGTCTTTTATCGATAGATAGAGTATCCTATCTGTTGCATTACTCCCTTGAGGTAATATTACCTGATCCACTACTCCTAGAATAACTAGGTTTGGCTTGTATGCACTGCTAGAACTTTTATCTGTGTCTTGCTTAGCCCTGCTTAGTTGCCAGTGCTGGTTCATCCAGAAGATGTACCAAATGCAGAGAATCTAGTATGACAGGAGGACGAGGTATAATGATGAGGTAAGATTAGTGGTAAAGGTTAAACATGCTAAGGCTTGTATGGGAGGCCACGTTGGGATCTGGTTTTCTAGTCCCATGCTCGCCACTACTAGGACCCGAGTTCTTGCCTTTGGAACCGAGACGAGCGTACATCCACATGGGGCTAACTTGCCTAGTAGATTCCATGAGTCACATAGTTCGGTGTTCCATTTGACATATGCATAGAAAATGTTTTGAAAGATTTGGCGGGTGAAGGTGCATCATAACAGGTAGGTAAGCATGGACGGGGTTGCTTGGGGTGGATGGAGCCCTGGTAAACCAACCTCACCTCACATCTATAGGGACCAGCTTCAGGATTTGACCCGTTACGGAGGAACCCTCCTTGGGGCGTGACTCATGGTCTCGGCGAAAGCAAGGTAAAGGTCGTGTCCAACCACCCTCTGCCAGCCTTCCAAGGAAGAGGGCTAATATCTTGGAATTAAGAGTCGATTGGTACGTGTGGGTAAAGTTGTACACCCCTGCAGGGTTAAATCTTTTCGAAAAGCCGTGTTCATGGTTATGAATGCTTGGTGACCAAATTCTAAGATCATAGAGAACATTAACCTAATCATAAAACTTAGAGGTTCAACATGTGCTTAAGGATGCTTCCTCACGGGTACGAGGGGGTGATCCTAGTTGTGAGATGAGGATTACTTTGGTGGATATCAAGATGATGATAAATTCTTTGAAAATGTCGCTCTCTTATCCCCTTTTAAAATATTCTGATTAGACGAGCTTCTTCTCCCTCCTATTTTATAAACAAAGATGGCTTTATGCAAAATAACCCCACCAGCAATAAGTCTTGCGGAGTACACCCTATACTCACCCTTGCTTTGTTGATACTTTTGTAGCAGAATAAGTGTTCCCTTGAAGACAAGTTTGGTATGACATCGACACTGATGAGTAGCTTGGGGTTCCTAGTCGGCAGCCTGGAATCTATGGGCTAGGACATCATCGTTATGCTTCAGGCCTCTTAGGCCATTTGTTAAGTTTGCTATACTTAATAGAATAATTTGCCTTCCGTTGTTTGATATTCGTGGTCAGTGACCTCTGCTTGTAATATTTTGGTTCTTTGCTTAGTTATGAGCTTGCTGTAATAATTTTTGTGTCGTAGGGTTACTGTTGTGTTACCGATTTCTCACTGAATATCCTCGAGGTCTAGGTCAAGCTTATGTCAGGCTAAGGTCTGATATTTGTTTAACCCTGATCCCTGGGGTGTTATAGTTTTTAGTATCAGAGCAGTATAGACCGTAGGAAAACCTTGCTATTTGTCGATGTTGAGGCTAGTGTTTGTGAAAACTATTTTAAAGATGAAAAGTATTTGCAAAAATTCTAGTATGCTTCATTTTATTCTTATCCAGTTTTGCTCTAACTCTAGGTTATCTTATCTTGTGTTGATTTTGGAAAGGTTTTGATACCTCTTCTAATCTTTCAAAGTTTAGGTGCCTTTTGGGCAGGTCATTTCTCAACCAGTTGACCTAGTGTTGAGTTCTCTAGAGTTGTGTGTGTTGTGAATTCCTTGTTTCCCCTTGCTCTATTTCAATTGAGAGATTCCTTTTTATCATGATCTCTCTACCTTTTGGACCCACAATATTATATTGTTGGATCCACAATGTTCTGTTCTAGGCTTCGAGGTCTCCCTTCACCTCATGCGCCTCCTTTTTGTTTGGCTGGATACATTAGAAGTCGTTTCTTCTCTTGGAAGCTACCTCGTGATTACTATCTTGTAGTGTACGCTGTGTCACTCCAGTAGTAATTACTTTTTTCTCAGGTTTTAACCCTGGACTTGAACCGAAGATCCTGGATTGTGCTGGATTCTGGTGTTATGAATCTTGAACATGAAGCTGATCTTTAACCCAAGGTCCATTCTGTTGACCCCTGTCGTAATGTTCACACATCACCTCAGGATGGCTAGAACTATAATTCTGGTCTTCGAGCTTGGTAATTGTCGCGATTGAATTTCGACAATTAAGGACTTCCTCTACCACGTGTTATGGCAGATGTTCTTTAATGGAACCAAATATATCACGACAAGAGTACTCCTCGAGAGTCTCGCATCCATCTTCGTGACTCTGC
This sequence comes from Avena insularis, assembly GCA_023614405.1. Classification (NCBI taxonomy): domain Eukaryota; kingdom Viridiplantae; phylum Streptophyta; class Magnoliopsida; order Poales; family Poaceae; genus Avena; species Avena insularis. Next base: position 71,686,637 of record CM042692.1, on the reverse strand, counting down.
CACACTTCCCCTTCTATGCATTGGTTTTCGGAAGATTGTTGACTTATGCATCCACATCTCCAGATTCTATCCTGAGCATGTTCTTTTGTCTTGTTGTTCCGACCTTTGTCTACCAGTTGGTAGCCAAGTAGTAAATGTGCATTGGTGTCTTTTGATGCAAGATACCCTTGTGGTCCATCAAGACAAACCATTTCGGGATGTCTAGGAGAAACAAACTCCAGTACCTCGTCGTATCACACTCTTAGAGAGGCAATGTTTAGCTTCTATCTGTTCGACCTTAGAGTATCACACTCTTATGTAATAAGCAGTCGTGCTGAGTTTCATGAATCCCTTAATGAAGTGATGCTCTTACACATATTTACCAACCCTTCTTCCGAGCTTTCGTGCTCGTGAATGATGTGTGTGCATAATAATGTGACCACCTGAGATTTAGCAATTCTTATTGCTTTGACCTCTAAGGACATTTTAGTCATTCTTATCATGATTGGTTAATCCCATCACAAAGCAAAGGATCATTATGCTACCAAGTCTGTTATTCTAGTACAATCTTTTCGGTCAAAGAGTAAGGCTTGTGCCGAAGCTCTAAGACTATGTATTCTTTCTTTACCAATCAAGTGTCCTCTCGAACTAAGTGACATATCGGTAGTTAGTGATATTCTAGATGTCTCTCTAGAAGTATCTCCATGTTGCCACATGACCGTGTTGTCAAATTCTTGAGCAAGCTAGTTCTCTGAACTGCTCAGGTCTCCAAGGATCCGTGTTGGATACCCTTGAACTAGTTGGTTGAGCTTAAACAACAACTTGGAGAGTTGTAAAGACAAAAGTTCTATCCGACTTAGTTCATCTTAAAGGGATGTCTAGTTTTGTTCGTGATGAAGAAAGATAGTGTTTCCTTCGTGGAAATGTTATTGTCTTCACCTTTGATTTGATTTGGGTTATCGTCAAATCAAACTCAGTTCCAAGGACTATCTTGATGATGTTGTTACCTGTGATGTTTCACGTGAGTACTTCCTCATGACCAACGCTTCTTGGAGTATTTCGATAAGTTTGTTGTTGAGCCCATCGACAATATCCTTATCTTCTCCACACTAGAATAGATTCATATGGAACATTTGGCATTAATATTGGAAAACTTCAGAGAACCATCTTCGGGTCATCTCGAAGTATGTGTTCTGGATGTTGGAAGCAACCTTCTCCAATTCACGTTAAATTGTTGAAAGATGTCGCCATGGATCCGAGTAGAGTTATCCTTGTTCCCTCTATGGACACATGTGTATTTTGTTGCAAGTATTCGATGTATGAGCAGTTGTCCTTCGACAAGTTGCTAATACATATTCTAACAATCTAGCTCAATCTTTTGGATCTTGACACTATAGTACATGTCTTGAGAATCTAGTAACTTTATCCTTGTTGTAAATGTTGCAAACTTTTTATTCGGACATGCTGAGTTTGAAGTATCATTCCACCAAACCTGAATCTGAATTTCAAACAGGTATGATGGTTGGTGTTCTTCAAGGTTTTGACATAGGTTTCTTTGAAATTTGGCAAGATTGTTGTAATGGTTGACACAACTAGTCGGAAGACCTATTGGCATATTCTCTTGATTCAGCAATAACAACCACTCTTAATGAGGCATCTTCTATGATTTAATTATAGGAGTTATGCTTATGGTTTTCCTTGTCTCTGAAGTCTGACCTTTACTTGATGCCTTCCTTCTCGAACATCAAGGAGAACATTTAAAGTAGCACTGCTAAATGTCTCTCGGTCGATCCTTCCGACTCTTTTATTTTCGCAAACTTCTTGGTGTGCCAAGTATTTGAAGTCTAAGAATGAAGTTTCTTTTTTCTCGTGTCATCAGGAATCCTCTTACCTAATCATCTGGTGGTGTAAAGTGATACCATGATCTTTGGCAAAGATTTTGGTGACCCTGGATGAATAAAGAGTTTCCTCCTCTTCTCGATCATGTTCTTAGAGTGACTATGATTTCGGTAATCAAAAGTTTCTCTTGCTACATGTTCCTTGTGACTCTTTCGAGTCCTTGCCACAAAACACCTTTCTGTCTTAGCCTTCTGTTGAACGAAAGAGTGACCCTTCTGTGTCAAAAGTAGTTCAACATCTTGGTTGTCCGTATCTCTACAACCTGAAATCTCTACTTAAGCCGTCTAGTAGAGTTTCACCTCTTGAAGTCTGTGGTTTTATTCGCTCCATTGTAAGCTTTCCTTTTCAGAAGATTAAACTCTTATGAAGCTCCATGGTCTCAATCCTTATGAAGAGCAACAATCTAACAATTTGAAACCATCTTATTTGGTTTCCTCCATGACCTTGATGTGTTTCATGTCATCATCTCAGAGTTGTTTCTGAACACTCCTTCACGAGTTGACCATGAGATACTCTGTGTGTTATTAGTGTGTTTCCCTCTTATCCTTAGAAGTGACCATGTTTCTCTTCCTTCTTCCTACCCGCGGAATCTCAGGTCGAGATTCTCGTAAGGGGGATAGAGCTGTAACACCCCAGTTTTAGTTAATATTAATTAGGGTTGATTGTGCATTCATGAGCATCATTATTTTGCTAAGAAATAAAAATGCATGCAAAAATACAATGCAAACCCTAAACCCTAATCCTTCCTCTCTTTGAAAACCTCTCAAATGGTTTTACATATATTTGAAAAGTACAAAAGTGTGGTGCCCAACTTGATATAAAGGGCCCCTGAGTGTTTTCTTTATTTCTACAATGCTATGGTATTTTCTCAAATGATTCAAATCATCAAAATAATTTGAAATACAAAAGAGAAAAGGATTTCAGAAAAAGGAAAACATATTTCTATAAAAAAATGGAACTGGACCTAGCAGCCGCAGCCCAGCCCGCGGCCCATCTCTCTTCTCTCCTCTCTGCCGCTCGCCCGCAGCCGCCAACAGCCGCTGCTCCTGCTTTGTTGCCTCCCAGCAGAGGCCCAAGCCAGCCCACTCGGGGCCTAGTAGCCGGCTCGTACCACTTCGAGGCGTCTATCTCGCGTCATGTTTGTCGATGACGAGGGTGTAATTCGCTGTCGCTGGCAATGCCGATCATTGCCAGAGTTGCACCAAGATTCATGCCACCAACGGCACCGACGTCTACAAGTATCCCCTACAGCCGCCGGAGAACCCTAGCATGCCACTCTACCCTCTCCCTTTCTCGTTTCTCTGCTAGCCAAAACCCTAGCTTGCCGGCCGCCGACATCCCCACCATTTCTGGCCTCCTCTCGACCAGATGAGGTGCCCAGAAGATCCACCTCGCCGCCCTTGTGCTCCCCCGTGAAGCGCGCATGCCGGGAAGCCCCGTGTTCACCGGAATTGACCTCATCCTCACCATCGTCCACCGCAGTCACGTCGTCGATTTGTCATCGTCCGACCTTCCCCGGCCTCGCCAACCCCTCCATCGCAATCTTGGTGAGCTCCTGAGCACGCCAGTGCTCTCCTCCTTCTCCCTCACCCTCTGGTTCCCCTTCCCATCGACCACCTTCCGCCGCCGCCACTTGCCGTCATCGTGGCACCGTTTTTGGTGACCAAGTTCGAGCGGCGCGCTGCTAGGTTTCTCAGCGCGCAAGCCTGCATCCAGTGCCCCTGCCCTCACTGCCCCACGCGCAAAGGACCGAGTGATCCTTGGTTGACAGAGGAGGTCCTCCATTGCCGACATTAGGGTGACGCCAGCATGAGGTCATAAAAGTTTCCTTTTTATTTTAAATATTTTCTGTAATTTTTTTATTAAAGAAAATTGCTGACGGGTGGGCCCTGTCTATTAGGGTTTTATTCTTTTTGGAAATGATTTATGAAATTAATAAATATCTGACATGTGGGCCCAGCTAGAAATTAATTTATATAATATCCAAAAATGTTATTTGTTTTAAAATGGATTAAAAATGGGAAAAATCATAACTAATTATTTCTAAGTCAGAAAAATGTGTATAATATATCAAAATGTTCAGAAAAATGAGATCTACACAATAAACTCAGAATCATGCATTGCTCAACAACTTTAATTACAAGTTTAATTAGAAGAATCAATTGAACCATGTAGGTGATTCCGGGATCTCCCTTGAATTATTTTAGTTGGTTGATTTGCTAAGATGCCATGCTAGTGGAAGTAATTCAAAATAGTTAGAGTAAAGATTTTAATTGGTATGATGATTATTTGTGGAAGCTTTTTCTCTAGTTCTTTTAGCTAACCGAGTCTTTCCTTGGAAATAATATTGCCAAACAAGTACAATAAGAAAAATTCTAAAATGTATGACTTGTTTGATGAATAATTGTCTCGAGAGTATACCCTTGAAGATACTTAACCCCATAGGTGTTTTGATAGACTTGATGGCACTCTTGACAGGAGTTGTTTGATTGAAATGAAGTCTAGCGGTAATTGTGATGCATGCCAAAGCTAACCTTGTGGATCAAACCGTGGTACTAGTAAAAACACAAAAAATCTATGTTTCTAATGCACACATTTGGGATGCCAACAACTCCGCTAGCTTTTGAACAATCTATGGTATAACCCTGGATTTCGTCTATGAGTTGACGACATGAGTGGAATATGTGTCAATATATGGGCAAAAGTATTGATACTCTCAAAGTTTGTGCAAAAACTTGTAAAAGAAACACGCAATGATGTTTGAAAGAAGAAGAAAAATATATATATGTAGATCCACATAACAAGTCCTTGGCATGGTCTCGTTACTACTTCATGAATTTTCTTGAAAGAGAATGATTGGATTAGAAGTGTTTTGATAGCCTTGATTTACTGATGTGGGCGTCAATAAGACACTTCATTGTTATGCTACTTAGGACATGAACTCTCTTACTCGATTATGCTATTAAAAGATCCTAGTGTTCCTTAGCAAGCTGAGAGTTAACTAGAAGAATTGGATTGATAATTAAACTTCTAGTTATTTATGCTTATATTAAACTTTACTTTGATTGTCTTGACTTATCGAAGCTTGTATAGTATTCTTGTCATCTCTCTAACTTTGATAAGCCTTTCAAATGGATGAACTGCTAAACACATATGACTACCAACCGTAAGTGAATTCTTATTCTCGTTGTTTCAAGATTAAACAATGAATTCCTTATAGTTCTTTTATTTTTGCTTGCTCGAGGGCGATCAAGGTTTGAGCTTTGGGGTGGTTGATGGATCCAAATATAGCCATCTTCCACCGTGTTTAAACATTTCTTTTAGTCAAGCAATTGACAAGAAACTCTCAATCCTTGCCACTAATGAATAATAATTCAAAGATATGCAAACCATTTCTTTGATATGTGTTGTGCAGGAAATCGTGCTTTTTAATGCAAAATCAGGAGTCACAATGAAAGTTTTTGAAGAAGTCCACACAACCAAGTAATTGTGAATTCAATTCCAGGCGATAGAAGCCGTAACTACCACTAGTACGGGTAGGGCCCGCATGTACCGTCCGCTCGTACCATGTGATGGCGACTCCGTCTCATCAAACAATACAACTTTTGTCAAGACGCCTATATATTTTGAGGTCTCAGCCGCCACGCAGAAGGCTGCCATTCTCAGATTGCGTCACAACACACCCCAAGGAGATCCAAACAATTGTTCATCCCTTCCATATGCCATCCCCTCCATTAGCAATATCCATTACTTTGTACTTTAGATCTCGTTGTGATTCGGCGACCATTGTAAGAATATTTGATTTCAATCTAAGTATTTTGCATAATTTATATCCTTGATCTTATTGTTTTGAGTGAGTAGTCTTCACGGGCTATGGGTTAGGGAGAAACCTCATAGAAATTATGTGCATCTAATCTATGGGAGCATTGTGTATTGTTTGAAATAGATATTTGTATCTTTAGTTTCTTTGACTCTTGTCTCGATCTTTGGACTTGTAGGTACCCAAGACCCTATAGATTGATAAAGGCTTGAGATGAGATACTTGGCTAGCGGCGATCTCATAGGAACCCAGTGACAGAAAGGGTAGTACGGTCTTCGCTTAGCGACCCATTCGGGGTAACAATAACATCACCACTTAATGCTTTGATCTGTGTTTTACACCTAATAACCGTTTGTAGCCCATTGCTTCATGGCGCACTCTGTTGGATAAAAAGACTATTGCTATGCCCGTTGCATCAGGGGGCTCTAGTATATTAGGATGTGTTGCCCACAAGAGATTATCCCTATTAAAAATTTACACGTGACTATTCTTATTATTATCTTTTATCCCATATGATGCGCAACTGCAGGTGGATCTTCAACCCTAGCCTATCTCCATCCATTGAATCAACCCATTATAAAAGTAAACTAGATTACTCTGGTAAGCGAAGTTAAAACAAATAAAAAAGTCTTGTAGACATGTCCTTTTTATTTCCTTTTAGCATTGCCTTCCAAGGTTCAATTAAACCTAGGAAAAGGCTATTACACTACATCCGTGAATCCAGATCGAAGGTATCAAGGGTTCTTCTAGACCAATCAGAATTGGGTGACCATTCTAGCGACCTTGCAGGATTGTGTTTCGCAGGTGCTACACTTCTTGAAGAAAGCATAATCATCCTTTAAACATATTTTCAAGGCGATGTCCCCCCGAAAACAATCCCTACAAGCCTGTTGGCATTGCTACGGAAGTTCCATGATGTTGGTGTTGTACGAGAGTGCGTGCACCAGCAACTTGTCGTGGGTGACAAAGCTGTGTTGGTGTTGGTGCATATGCAATGTCCAGATGTGGACTTGGATGCCATTGCAAGAGGCCCGCTGGCGCCTTCGGATGGTATGGCGTGGAACATGGTTCCACACTACCGGGAAGTTGCCGGCTAGTAGAGGACATCGTGAATTTATTTGATGAGCGAATCAACATCCTCCTTTAGTGTCAGTCGAGTAGTTTCTAGCCTGCACAGGACATAGAAATGTTGTAAAGCTCATTTAGTTTCGATTGGGCATTTTGTGGCCCTTTTAATTATTGCAAACTTGTTAGCTTGTATTTGTTCGAGTGTGACTATGCGATGCCTTTTCGTTAGCCTGATGCTTCTAGATCTCAGCACCTTACCAACCTATCAATTGGGCTGCAACTGGGCTGGAGTTTTCAAGGGTTTGATTGTAAGATGAATCAGCTACTCGGGCAATCGCGATGGTGAGTTGTATGTGTGACGAGGTCGTCAGGGAGGCATAACCCTTGAGTGCAAAATGCATGGAAAGTAAAACATAATAATGCACGTAGTTGAGGCACTTAGCTTTATTTATTGGAGAGTAGAAGGAGGTACATTGTTTGGCTAAGTAGCCTTATTGTAAAGGAAAAAACATCTAAGGGTAGAAACATCATAGTTGTGTGATGTTCCATGGGTTGGAGTATGCGACTCTGGTATCTAAGTCCTTGAGGTGATAGGCGCCACCTAGGATTACTTCGGTGACCATGTAGGGTCCTTCCCATGGATATTCGAGCTTGAGGTGCCCTTTCTTCTTCAGTCGCGGGACGAGGTCACCTTCGACGAAGGACCTTGGACATAGCTATCGGTTGTGGTAGTTGCGGAGGCTTTGTTGGTATACAGTTGACCGTTCCACGACTATTTTGAGTTCTTCAGCGAGAAGGTCGATGAAGTCCTCGACTGTTGTTGTAGACTCGGCCTTGCTGTAGACGACGACCCGTGGGGCCTTATAGCACACTTCAACTGGTAATACTGCCTCAGCACCGTGCGCCATGAAGAAAGGCGTGTAACCAGTGGCGTTGTTCGGGGTTATCCACAGGATCCATAGCACAGAGGGCAGTTCGTCGGCCCAACACCCCGCCGCTCATTCGAGAGGCCGAAGGAGGCACTTCTTGATGCCGTTGCAGACTAGGTTGTTGGCCTTTTCGACTTGACCATTGGTCTGGGGGTGTGCCACAGAAGCGTAGCTGATGTTGATGCCCAGGTTTTCGCAGAAATCCTGGAACTCGTTCAGGGTGAAGTTTGTCCCGTTGTCGGTGATGATGTTGTGCAGCACCCCGAACCTGAAGACGATGGATTCGAAGAACTTGATGACGTTGGCTCAAGTTTTGTTGGTCACCAGCATGGCCTCCATCCACTTTGTGAACTTGTCGACTACGACGAGGAGGAAGACGTATCTTCTAGGCGACAACTTCTACAGCTTGCCGACCATGTCGAGACCCTAGTACGTGAAGGGCCAAGCCACTGGCATTGGCCTGAGTTCCACGCCTGGTGCGTGCGGCTTATCCGCAAACCTTTGACAGGCATTATACCTTTTGACGATGCTTTTAGCGTCACGCATCGCGGTTGTCCAATAGAAGTCAGCTCATAGAGCTTTGGCAACAAGGGCCCGACTGCCGGCGTGATGTCCGCAGGTACCTTCGTGGATTTCGAGGAGGATTCCCTTGCCATCATCGTTGGTGACACATCGCTGAAGGACACATGTGATGCTTCACTTGTACACCTCGCCGTTGATAATGGTGAATGCCTTGGAGCACCGAGCGATATGTCGTGCGTCGATCGGGTCATACGACAGCCTCTTGGTGAGCAGGTACGTGATGTAAAGCTAAGTCCAGGATGGCTCGATGAGCATGACCTCCATGGGACCTTCAGATGAAGGGTCCTGGCCTGCCTCAATAGATGCTTCGTCGTCTTCGGGTGGTACAGCCCTTGAGTGCATGCCTGCTTCAGGCGGGCCTTTGGCGGGACCTGGGAGGGATCCAAGAACACGCCTGGCGGGACCTGGGCGCATGTGGAGCCGATGTTGACGAGCTTGTGAGCCTCCTCATTGCTTTCGTGGACAACATGTCAGAGTTTTCAACCATCAAAGTCTCCTTCGAGTGCATTTTAGAGGTCGCGATAGGCGATCATGTTATCACTGATGGTGTCGCATGCATTCATGGTTTGTTGGACCACGAGGTTAGAGTCGATGTAGATGACGAGTCGAGTGGCTCCACATGCTTTGGCCATCCACATCCCATGGATCAAGGCCTCAGACTCCTCTTTGTTGTTGGATGCGCAAAACTTCATCCGTAGTACGTACCGCATTTTGTCACCTTGTGGAGATGTCAGGATGACGCCGACACCAACTTCCTCTTGGCGTTTGGATCCATCGAAGTGCATAGTCCATAGATTGGACATATCTAGTGTATCTGGGAGTTGGTTCTCCATCCAGTGCACAAGGAAATCCGGCATTACCTACGAATTGATTGTTGTCCGACGCTCGTAGGTGATGTCCCACGGTGATAGTTCGATGCTCCATAGGGAGACCCGCCCCATTGCATTGGGTTTGTTGAGGATGTGATTAAGCGGGGCATCGTTCACCATGATTATCGCGTGCTCCTGGAAGTAGTGGTCCAATCATCATGCAGTCATCAAGATGCCATAGGCCAGCTTCTAGTAATGCGGGTACTGCTACTTTGTGGGTGTGAGCACCTCGCTGAGGTAGTACACCGGATGTTGCACCCCATGTACCTTGTTCTCTTCGGATCGTTCGACCACAAGCATGGTACTGACCACCTGGTTGGTGGTGGATCTGTATAGAAACATTGGCTCCTTCTCCCTTGGGGGTTACTAGAATAGGTGAGGTGGAGAGCAGGCGCTTGAGGTCTTCGAATGCTTCTTTCGCCTTGTCTATCCACTCAAACTTGTCTGTCTTGCGGAGGAGTTGGTAGAACGGTAGTGCCTTCTTGCCCATCCACTGATAAATCGGTTGAGCGCCGTGATTCATCCATCTAGTTGTTGGATGCCGTTGACGTTCTTCGTCTTCTCCATGGCCAGTATGGCCCTTATATTTTTTGGGTTAGCCTCTATTCCCCTAGCAGAGGTAACGTACCCAAGTAATTACCCGGATGGGACACTGAAGGCGCACTTCTCTAGGTTCAGCTTGATCTTGTAGCGGTCGAGATTGTCGACGGTCTCGCGGTGATCATCGATGAGTGTAGTTTCCTCTTTGATCTTGACCACTATATCGTCGATGTACACCTGGACGTTGCGGCCAAGCTGGCTCTTTAGGCAGGCATCCATGCACCACTTGTAGGTGGAGCCTGCATTCTTCAGCCCGAAGGGCATCGTGGTGTAGCAATAGACACCAAAAGGTGTGATGAAAATTTTCTTTTCTTGATCCTCCACTTTTATCTAGATCTGGTGATAGCCTGAGTAGGCATCGAGGAAGTAGAGGCGCTCGCATCCTGCAGTGGAGTCGATCATTTGATCGATCCGTGGTAGTGGGAAGTGGTCCTTCGGGCAGTGCTTGTTGAGGGAGGTGAAATCCACACACACATCCACAAGATGTTCGTGTCCTTCTTTGGAACCAACACGGGGTAAGCTACCCAGGTGCTTTCCTTGATTTCACGGATGAAGTTAGCATCGAGGATTCTGTTGACTTACATACCAAACACTTTCGCCCTTGGTTCTAATAGTCTTCGCATCGACCGCTTGACGGGTCTTGCATCCAGAGATACGTTGAGTGTGTGCTCGGCGAATTTCCTAGGAACTCCTAGCATGTACGCAGGACACCAGGCGAATATCTCCCAGCGCTCACAGAGGATTTTGACAAGCGTGAGTTCCTATGTGGAACTCAAGTTGTTGCGATGAGAGACGTCTTGGTCAGGTCCTTCGAGTGGACCTGGACTGCCTTGGTGTTCACCGTGAAGTCAAGAGACGTCTTGGTTAGGTCCTTCGGGTGGACCTGGACTGCCTTGGTGTTCACCGTGGAGTCAAAAGACTAGTCCAGTGCGTTCTGCTTTCTCACAGGAGGAAGGATGTTGTCCATCGACTGCCTGAGCCTTGCGAGCTCCTCTTGCATGCCGAAAGACTGGGAGATTCTATTGAACTCCCTATCATGATGGTCAGACTTAGTGAAGCTCCCTTGGATGGTGATAATGCCATTTGGTCCTGGCATCTTCATCCGAAGGTACGCGTAGTGCGATACCGCCAGGAATCATGATTGCGACACGTCCGAGGATTGTGTGGTATTGTGATGGCCATTCGACCACCTCAAACTCAAGGCGTTCATATCAGAAGTTGGCATGCATGTCGAAGATGACATCCAGCCAAATTTGGCCTAGGGGTCCTTTCCCTGGCGCGTAGGGTGCTGGCGAACATGAGGTTGATGTCGCCATGCCCATCCATGAAGACTCTGCTCATCTTGAATCCTCCGATTTGTGCCTCGAGTACTAGGGGAGAATGACTTGGGCGAGGGACCTAGTGCGGGTGATCGCTTCTGTCGAAGGTGATGTAGCACCTGACCCACTGAGGTACTCAGGGGTTGAGGATGGAGCGTTGACTACAAGGTTGACTTAGTGAGTTATTGTTTTCTGTGTCCTGTTGGAGGGGCATCCCTATTGGATCATGCCCATGTTTCCGAGTGGGTGTGGGTATCGTTCTCCCCAATTGTTTGGCACTAGCGTAGCCGTGGGCTGTGCAGGTGCTCTAGGTGGTGGTGGTGGCGCCCCATAAGCTATGGCGCCTGGGGTGGCTCCATACCCCTGGTTTATCGCGTCGTGATGCAGTTGGGTGTATCCCTCATGGAGCTTCTAGAATTCACGGCACTCTTTGAGGAGGTGACTGGACTTCTTCTTTCCATCATGTTTGTCGATGTAGAAGTGGAAGTTGCAGGGTCTAGACAGACTCTCCAAGACACTGGGTGCGCCAGGTGCAACATCGTGGGTGCGGTGTTTCCACACTTGCCCGGTTTTTCTGCTGCCATGGTAGATGCTGCTGTAGTACCTGTTGTGCGGTTACCATTGTCACATTTGTCGGCGTAGCCGGCTGCGACCATGTCGACCTTCTCATGCTCTTTGTAGCCGTGCATCCAACATTTTCCTCGGCAATCACGTCTGCGTCCGAGGTCATCCTATCATAGGAGAGAACACGATTGTTGTTTATCGAGTCTTCTCTGTCCGCGCACTGGTTCGCAGTGTCCATCAGGTGGTCGATGGTTTTAGTCTTGGTGCGCCCTAGCTCTTCCCTAAGCTCTCGGCGACGTACGCCACCATTAAACACGTCAACTGTGCGCTCCTCGGAGATGTCCTCGGCTGAGTTCTTGATGATGGAGCACCGCTAGATGTAGGAGCAAAGGGACTCGCTAGGTTTCTGGCAAGAAGCACGGAGTTCTTCGATTGACGTGGGCCACTTGTAGGTTCCCTTGAACTTGTGGACGAAACTATAGACCAGCTCCTCCCAGTTGCAGATCGAACCACGAGGTAGGTTATTACGCCAGGCTTAGGGAGCACCCTGCAGCTGCAACTGGAGGAACTGCATGGCTGTGTTCTTGCTCCCACCATGCAATTTTACTGATGATATGTGGTCATCCAGCCAAATCTTCGGCTCCTAGAGGCCATCGAACTGTTGGGAATATGCCCTAGAGGCAATCATGTATGATGTAATTCCCGATGTATACATAAATTTATTTAGTTATCCTAGTATGAACATCAAATATATATCATTGAATATGTGATTCAATTGTGGAACTATATATTCACGTTGTTTATACTGGATGTCCTTGGTTATTGAGGTTGTTCTAAACACACAACTTAGACCAATTTGAAAGTAAGCTGATAACTCGGTTCCACTTGTCATGGGCATGGTGATGCTATTCGTACTTACACGGACTCGGCTAAAGAGTTTAGCGAGTCAGACTGACCCACAGTTGAGATGCAACAAACATGTTGTCATTTGTAGTATCAAGCAATGGAATCCTTCGACCTGAGGTGATCGCATGATCTTAGTTGTGGATCGCTAGCTTAGGTTCTATCAAACGTTGTTCTGTAAATGGGCAGTTATAAAGGTAGAGTTCAGGCTGGTTGTGAAGCCAGCTACGTGCTATGGATTATCAAGATGGGATTTGCCCCTCCGTAAATAAGAGATATTCTCTAGGCCCTCTTGTGTGATATATGATTCGGAAGCATGGATGCGCGACTTGGTTAAGTGTTAACCAAAGAGTCGAACTAAGTGTTAGTCCAGTGAATCGTATATCATGGAAGGAGAACAGAGAGTCAAGCTATGAAAGGGATGTCAACTACTCGCCTATAGCTTGACAAGGTATATCGTGAGTCAAAGGGATTTGGACGAAAGTCACATTCAGAAAGGTTTGTCTTCTAACCTTTATGGCACTTGGGAGTTGGCACGTCTTTCTAGAGGCCGCTACCAGCTATCGACTCGGAGTGGTGACTCGTGTCGTGTCAAGTTGTACGTGAACCTATATGGTCACATACTTAAGGGTAAGGTGCCCATGTGGATTCGATTCATGTGGAGATTGGGATACGGCCTAGATGGGCCTCAAGCGCTGAGCCCAGCTAGGAGTGTATATAAGTGGAGTGACAAGGGATAGTCCCTAACCTAGCCGTCATTTTATCCACTCCCATTTCGGGCTAGACAGGATCTAGCAATCGTCTGACTGGAGCTCCGCCCTATACGTGTGGATACTGGTAGAGGCGTTGCACGTGCGACGCTGGAGATGAAGGAGTTCGTGGGGAACTTGATGTGTTGTACGTGGGATCATTCGACACAACATTAACTGGTGCCCTTCATCAATAATCTACACCTGCGCGTCTAGTGGTATATCTCGTGGCATATCACCTGGCTAGATCTTGGGAGCACCGCGTAGAGGAAAAGTTTTTGTTTTATCTCTACGTAGCCCAACATGAACTTCAGGTTATCTAAAGGGAGTTTGAAGCCTTTAGGCATCCGCGTTTGCCATATGGTTCTACTAAAGCAGCTGGCGTCGTAGAGCTCTATTTCTTCATCTTCTGACTCTATTGTGTAGGCGCGTTTGGTGTGCATCTTATCAACTTTGTGTGGCGTGATTTCGTCACGCGCATCGTATTTGTGTCCTTTTCACCATGGGCTATGGCATCGCCTCGACAGGTCATGCTCTTCTTTGCTGGAGGATGGCGAGCGATTTTGCACGGATGGGGACTTTGATTTTTCCGGCTCCGGCGTTGGCTCTTTTTTGAGCGCAACTTCCACCAGTCTGAGTCCGGCGATGGCGGATCGGTGCACGGGAGATCGTGGACTCCGGTTGGTGGCTAGTTTGTCAGCAGGTACGTGGTAGCTGCTATCACCATGGCTTGCGGCATTTTGGGGATCATGTGACCCCAAGAATCCACTGACATGAACGAGAAGTCGAGGGCTTTGGTGGCCTCCTCTTGATCTTTGTCCTTGAGGTGGTCGATCCGGGAGCGTCTTTTGGTGACTGCTATGGCATTGCACTTCGAGGAGGATTCGCCGATGGAGGAGAGTGCTACCAGTCGGGAACTTGACGCGTCGGCTGCCTGCTTATGGGCCGTGAGTTCGGTGTTCACCACCTGTTGGAAATTCAACTCCTTGACAAGCAGCTAGTGTTATCCCATCAGCATGTCACGTGATGCGTCTGCTAGGAGGAGGTTGCCCTGCAAGGCTTCCCTGACTCTCGCCCATCCAGCCTCGTTGAGGTGGATCTGTTGGCATTTACACCCTAGGTCTTGAGGTTGGGAGGGTTGGGAGTTTCACCATTGGTGCAACCATGGTGATGACGATGCACATGTTGCGGTTGGGGAAGTTGCTGCTCCCATAGCTCTCCGACCCGGGGCCGTAGGTGCCGTCCTCCAACGATAGATCGCATAGATCGGAATCACAACTATTGTTGCTATCCGTGTTGTAGGCTGATGCCAAAGTTTTGAGCATGCTCAGGGTGCCAATCGGTGGTGGGAACCACGAGGCAGGTGCAATCGAAGGTGCCGGCAAGTGGTCGGGGAAGTGAAGCATACCGATCTTGCATACCCGGAAGCGTAAGCTCCCAATCATGGTGTCGGTTCCTTAGAGGAGGCAATTTTTCGTTGCAGCAGAGTTGTAGATTGCGGGTGATGGGGCCAACCAAGCCGCAACATCATCACTCCCTGTTCCCACAGACGGCGCCAATTGACAACGGGTTAACTCGCAAATGCCCATAGATGATCGACTTGGGTTTGAGGAAGTGGTGAGAGCTAGAGGCATAGATTGGCTAACAAACAAGCACATCGAGGACACGTGGTTTACCCAGGTTCAGGCCCTCAGAAGGGACCCTAATCCTACTTGTCTGCTCTTTGTTATTGATGGAATCAAAGATTACAGGGGTGCGCATATGAAATCGGGCGGTGTGTGAACTAGGGTTGCATATTATCCTCCTCGACGCCCCCTAGCCTTTATATAGGGAGGCTAGGTCTCGGTATAGCAGGCCGAGTCGGTTATAGATTAGCGTTTTTCCTTTTTAGTTTCCTATCTACACCTTGTCGTGTTCTCCAAGGAGTCGCATATTCCTGGAGTTGGGTCACTCGAATCTCTTTGGGGTTTACCATGGGCTTCTCTTGGGCCGCACCATATAGGCTAAACCTATTTTCCCTTGGGGCATACCTATGTCAGATACAATACTGAAAATGTAGATATCAACTACATAAGAAACTTTGGGAATAATGGATATGGGAACAACTTTAATAACTCCTATGGCCAGACACCTTATGTTCCTAATAAATACACTAGTGGTAATAATGTTTCTAATGATCTAGAAAACACCATTATATCTTTTATTCCACTCAAAAGGAACTAAATAAAGAATTTATAGCCAAAATTTTAAAATATGGTGCTCTAAATGATAAGGTATATCATGTAACTAGAGAAATAATATATTTCAAGAACCTTGTTAAACCTCAAATAAATCATGAAGAAACTATAAAGTATGTGCAAGATATAATAGATAAATCTTGGGAACTCTAAACATGATGGAGGAAGAAGAAAAATAATCCATTATGGTAGTAATAGAAAATAAGGTTCAACAAGTAGAGGAAGTTAAAATGCTTGGTGAAATAAATGAACCTATACTAGATCTTGACAGATGTATCTTGCATGAACTTATTAATATCTTACAAAAAATCTAATGATCCTTCTATTAATGTTCATCAAGCAGGATTTGGATTATACATAGCAAACTATGTTATTAAAGAAAAGATAGCAAGATATAATAGTGAAGCTATGATACCACCAAATCTTGGGGATGCTTGGCTCCCCAAAATATTAATTACCATTGTCAATAAAGTCACCATGCTATATTAGATCTAGGATCTAGTGTTTCAATTTTGTTAAAAGAATTATATAACTTGCTTAAACTTAAATGTATTGAAAAATGCACCATAGATCTTTTACTTGCTGATGATTCAACCAAGCATGCTTTATATAGAGTTAATGATGTTATGGTTGAGTTACATATGACTTTTATTTATGTTGATTTTATTGTTATGGACATGGGGAGTAAAACCTATAGTCCTATAATCTTAGGAAGACATTTTTGAGAACCAGAGCGGTTGTCGTTGATTCAAAGGAAAGAAATGTTAAGTTTTAGCTCCCTCATAATAAGTGCATAAAAAACTTTACAAGGAGGAAGGAGCTGTCATCAAGGTACAAGCTACCACTTGATCTCCACCCATCTTGAAAAAGGTAAGTAAGGCTAGCTATATGGCTATAAAAAGGCGATTTTCGGTAGGCAACCCAGTTGTTTTTATTTCGGATTTTTTTTACACTCTTCCTGTAGGAAGAGAGTTTTATTTTTTGTGTTTTTAATAAAGTACCAAGTTTTACCCATTTGAATGTTTTTAAGTCGATGAAACTATTTGGAGTTGCAAATTACTACAAAGTTTTGTTCACCAAAATATTTTTCTATTTTTTTGTAAGTTCGATTGAGATAGTTACAACTTTTCATCCTCTTATGCACACAAATAGGAAAAATTGGACATATTTAAGTAGGGTAAATAATTATGTTTTGCAGCTGCTTTTTTCTGGACAAATTTTGTCTTTTGTTGTTTAAGTCATTGTTTTGAGTTTCAATTTGATTCTTTTTGAATCTTTTGATCTTATATTTATGTTGGCAACTTAATATACTCTCTAGAAATTTGCAAAACAAACTTTACTTGGGAGTTCTACGGCAGCTAGCAATATTCTTTTTGCCCAAAAACATCACCTCCCAGAAAGAGATGGGAGAAAAGTTTGTGTTGAAGTTTTTTCACAGGGAATGGAGGAATAGCATACCATGAGATATCCAAGGATGGTACCATAATCTTGGGGATTCCAAAGGAAACCCATTGTACCAATAAAAAATCATGGTTTGCGCACCTCTAAACTTTTGTTTTAGAGTAACATAATACTTTTTGGCATAAGCTTGGAGCATTTTATCTAGCTTTATGTTTGCGTTTACATTGTTACCTTTGAAATAAAAATAACATCATATGAGAGTGTGCGAAATGAATATGAAAGAGCTACTAGAATAAAAGGTAGTTAAAGTTGGATTCTAAAATAATAAGGAGAAAGGGAAATAATAGTTGCATTACAAGTTATGCATGTTGTCACATCTTGTTACTTTGTTCATTTGTTTTATTGTGTGGTAATTTGCAAGTTCCTAATTTAGTTCTAGATTTTATCTAAAACATATCAGGTTGTCTTTATGTTAATATTGTCTATTAAGAGGTGACTAGTACTATGGACACTTTTGCATAATTGTAGATGGTGAACTATCTCCCTCTTGCTAAGTCTTAATACGAGCACACACTAAAAATTTGTACATCCTTACTCCTTTAGACCAATTTATTCCAGTAGTGTCCACCATACCTACCTACATAGATTATGTTATTCCAAGTACATTTTCATGTGTGAGTTTTATAGAGCTTCCAAATGATATTTTTTATGGTTATGGTTATCATTGAGAAGTTAGTTTTCGGGTGACCACGTACTCATACGGCATAAGTACCTCTTGCAAGTAGATCAAAATATGCATAGTAAATAAGATGAGGACAAAAACCCTTCAAGCAAGGGTACTAGCACTAAGATAAGGACAAAAATACTTCTATGAAAAGAAAAGGTGAGAGTGAGTGTGCACACAAAGTTGTTAAAAGTATCAAAGAAAAAAAGGAAAATGATTATATATAGGTGCTGAGTGGAAAGAAGCAATAAGTGTGCAAAAACAATAATGCCAAAAGAACTAGAGAGATGAGGGGCAATGGAACCAAACACTAATAAAGTACTATATGAAAGGAATATACCCGAGAGGCAATAATAAAGTGGTTATTATATTATTCCATATTTATGATAAATGTTTATTTCTCATGCTATAATTGTGTTAACCTGAAACATTAATACATGTGTGCTTAATATGCAAAGAAAAGGTTCCAAGTAATGCCTCTCATTACACTAGCTTGTTGATTAATAGATGGTCAAGGTTTCTTGATCATGACATTGGATGTTGTTAATAACAAGGTCACACCATTGATTGAATGATGTGATGAACATACTCCCAAAGTATAGTAACACGATCAAGCCATTATGTTTACACTACTATAACGTCATTCAAAGTAACCCTAATCCTTAGACCATGAGATCATGTCAATCACTGACTACGGAAGAGTATTTTGATTACATAAAACATCACACCATAACATGTTGATTATAAAGGTGTCGGCGGGTACTTGGAAAGTGTTAGTTGAGGCTCGTGGATTAAGAGTGGGATTTGTCCATCCTGATGACGGAGAGATATACTTAGGACCCTCTCGGTGATATCACATTGACATAGCTTGCAAGCAAGTGATAATGATCACTAAGAATGTTATATCACGAGGACAAGAAAAGAGTACTTATCAGTAACGGGGTCGAACTAGGTCTAGATGATATGATTGATCGGATCCCAGACAAGTAAAATATCGTGAGACAAAAGGAATTGGTTACTATGAATAAAAGGTCACGCGATCACTGAATCATCGCATGAACTGGTGGGAGACATTATGGATCTCCAGGACCTGCTAATGATTATTGATCAGAGAATGTATCGATCATGTCCACATAGTTCGCGACCCGTAAGGAGACACACTTAAGGGTAGTCGACGCATTTGAGTGGATATGGAACACTGGAGAAAATACTGGATAGCGCAGGAATTGTTCTGATAAATCTGCCAGAATAGTTTTGGTGTATCAGAATATTACTGGGGATTGAATTATTAATGTGTTCATTAAATGATGTGTTCATTAAATGAAGTGTTCATTAAATGAAGTACTCATTAAATTAAGTGTTCATTAAATGAGTGATATTAAATCAAGTGAATTAAAAGTGGTTTTAATGAAGAGACTCGATTTTTTAGTGGAGAATAAATGGGACAAAGTGGAGAGTGTTTTTATGTTAGAGGATATTCCACCACATAATTGGGGAAGAGGTGGGGGCATCCACATTCCTGTGCGCCATGCCCCCTTGGGATGCCCGCCTCACCTATAAAAGTCCCCTCCTCTCCTCTCTCTCACACACACTCACCTGTCCTCTCATATGCCCTTTGGTTGGCATCTTCCTCCCCTTCTAGCCTTGTCCATTGCCACAAGCGAGGTGCTTAGGCGAAGCCCTACTCAAGATCTTCTCCACCACCATCACCACCATGTCATAGTTTTGGCGGAGTTCCCGAGGATCCCCTACTTCCGTTGCCGAGCTGGAGCGAGGGACGGAAGTCGTCGGCACACCGTATGTGTGACCGATTATGGAGGTGCTACACGTGTGGAACTGTCATCACATCCTTGAGGATGGTCGTGTACACTCTACAACAACCACGTTTTTTTGCGGGAACGTTATCCCCTGTTATGGTGTTCGAGGGTGAGTCCATCTGAAACCGTTACATGTATCTCCTAGATATGATCTTGGTGGTTGCAACCGTAGAATTTTTTTTGTTTTCAATACAATGAACCCCTTCAGTGGTATCAGAGCCATGTCTATGCGTAGATACTTTGTACGGTTAGAACACATATGAATATGTGGGTGCTAATGATCATGTTATTGCATCCTTTACGTATTATGGATATTAGCGGCATAGTGTGATGAAGCGACCTAGACAAACTTTACATGTCCTCACACATGAGACTTGTTCCACGCTTGACATGCAACTGGTTTTGCATAAGGGGCTAGGGGGTGTCTGTCTCTCCCACTATAGTTGGTACCTGTCATGAGAATGACCACGACAGTCGCTACTAGGGGTAGCGATTGGAAGGATTTGGGGCAAGAGCGGGCAGCCATCTGGGGAGCAAGATGAGGGCTAAGACATAGGGATTTACCCAGGTTCGGCCCCCTGTAGAGTAAAGATCTACTCATGCTATATTGTATTATCGAGTGAGTACAATGGTGGCGAGCTCGGCGGCTAGGCAGCGAGTCGATGGGGTGTATGATGGAACGTAAGTACAAAGAGTACCATAGGGAGGTTAATATAGGGGGTACCTCGCTAGGGTTTACAGATATACAACCAAGTCAGTTACGGACTCAAAGGATTTGACCTAATCTGACTGGGCTTCTGCCATGCTTTTGGGCCTCCAGCTTCTAGTCGCCAGGCTTCTTCTCAGTCGCATTCCAGTCCTCGTCCTGCAGGCCCACTCGTAGAGGCCATGGCCCACTCAAAACGTCCTACTGGGCATACCCCATTCGACATATCCCCATCAGTAGACCCCGAGGCCAACGTTGGTTCGGTGCAGGCGTTCTTTTGGCAGTCGGAGTAGGCGTGTCCAATTTGTATGCCCAGTCGAATAGGCGATGGACTCCCTCAATGAAGGAGGAAATCTCTTCAAGGTCTTCAGTCGCAGCATTGGCGAGTGGAGTTATTTTTGAGTCGCCGCACCTTATCGAATGGATAAGGCGCACCAACAGGTGAGTCGAGTGAATGAAGTTGGAATGTCAAGTAGGTCAAACTAGTTGTTGGGTAATCCAACCGTAACTTTGGCGTAATTACCGCACGGTAACAGCTAGCCCGAGATTGGCTGGTAGCGTCCCCCTTATAAGAAGAATGGCAGAGGGAGAAACAAATCTTCGCATTTCTCCATCCCTGCGCACTCCTAGTCTCCAGTTTGCTCCTTATCCAAAATCTCTGGACACAGCGACTTCCTATCTCCACCCATGGCTCCTCCAAAAGATCTCTGGGGCAAATGCAAATGCACCACGACCGCCCTAAAGTCCTTTCAGGACGTGGGCATCCTCTGCAAGGGGAACCGGCGGATCCCCACGCCCGACGAGACGGAGCCGAAGCCTCGCCATGGTGAGTTCATCTGCTTCTAGAGCCCCTTAAAAATAGGGCTAGGTTTCCCAACATCACTCTTCTTCTGGCGATTCTGCGCGTACTACACAATCAAGTCATCGGATTTAGGGCCACACAACGTGGAGCAGCTCGCGGTCTTTATCGCCTTCTGTGAAAGTTACCTCGGGTGCCGCCCCTACTTCCCCTTGTGGCTGGAGTTGTTCCACGGCCACGTTGGTCACGAAGGGACTGGCGGCCCCATTCTGGCAGCAGGCAGAGTTATGTTTCAGCTGAAGCCCAAGGCCACGTTCGTGAAGCTTCTAGTGCCAAAGAAAGTTACCAGCGAGTGGAAGAAGAGCTGGTTTTATGTGAAGTAGTCTACCCCCGATGGCGAGGTGGCGCTCCTGATGTACACCGCCGAAAGGAGCAAACCACGCTGGTTGTCGGCGACCGTGCTCCCTGAAGACCAAAGGATGGCCATCAACAAAATGTTGGCGCGGATCAAGGAACTAAAGAAGGAAGGCCTAGAGTCCATTTTTTTATACAACTGCTGGATCAGGTGGCGACTGGTCCCGCTAGCCAACCGATCCCACTTGATGTATGAATACACCGGTAAGGATGACGCCATGAAGGCACGCAAGGAGGCCTGGGTGGCCGATGATTATATCGTCGTGCTGAAGAAGATCACGGACGTAGAGTACACCGACCCCAAGGTCGGGCTCGCTCCATATACCGTGACCGGGAAGCGTCAGGCCCCCACAGTAAGTCTTCTTTCCTATCCTTAATTTTGCAGTCGCCACTTTGTAGTCGTTGTTTCTATGCTTGTTTTGATCACCTTTTTTATCTTTGTTAGCTATTTCAGGTGCTGGAAAATTGGGTCCCTCCTCTTGACGAGGAGGTTCCTTCCGATCTCGAAGAAGGAGTGATGGAGTCCTCCTATGGCGAGGACAAGGTAGCGAAGGTCACCGCGCCTGTGCCCGCAGCTCGTAAAACCCGCGGGCAGAAGCAACACGAGATCACGGAAAGTCATAGCCTTGAAGAGCGTGACTGTGATGAAGGCATGGTGCAGGAGCTCAGCTCATAGCGCGTGGCAACGCCGGTGAAACACGTGCTGAAGGCAAAGTCACCTGTGAAGAAGCCGACGACAAAGTGGACGTCACTGCCTTGGTTGGTGGTGGCATTCGAATCGTTAGACGAGGATTCTGACGACGAGAAGGGTGAGGCCACGGCCAAGATTCTGAAGGACTCTGCTCCGATGATGGGATCGGGAGCAACGGATGCGGAGGTGGAACAGGCAGTTCCACTTGCTGTGATCACGCACATAGTCTCGGCGGCCCCAGAACTAGGGGCTGCTGAGAACATGGGTCAAAGTCGCCGCCACCAGAGGAGGCGCCCATGTCACCCGGGCCAGAGATCCCTGCAACCGCGAGCTCGACATTGAAGAAGCTCGCGGTGTCATGGGCTGTGGATGTGTTTGAGAAGGGGCTCTAGCACAAGTTGGGGCCGGAGCTGGAGAAGCCCGCCCATATTAGCACTAGCTTGCGCATGCTCCCCGTCGCCAAGTAAGTTTGACGCTTTCTTTCTCGCGTTTTGATATTTCCTTGCATCGCTAGTTTGCTAACCATGGCGACTTCCTAGGTCTGGTGTCAAGAAGATTGGTTGCCCTTCAGTGGTCAAGGTTCCACCAGTCAACACTGAAGGGAAGATCAACCTTCCAAGAAGAGGAAGGTCGCTACGATGGAGGTGCCAGGCAAAGGCGCTAAGAATAAGAAGGATGACTCCGCCACCGTGGCAGAAGAAGATGTGGGGAAGGGCGGTCCCGCCTTCCCTGCAGTGGATCAAGAGTGGGATTTGTCCATCCTGATGACGGATAGATATACTCTGGGCCCTCTCGGTGATATCACATTGAAATAGCTTGCAAGCAAGTGATGTGATCACTAGAATGTTATATCACGGGAACGAGAAAAGAGTGCATGTCGATAACAAGATCAAACTAGGTATGGAGATACCGATGATCGAATCTCGGACATGTAATATATCGCGGGACAAAGGGATTTAGTTACTAGCGTTAAAGGTTCTCACGATCACAGAAGTCATCGTTGAATGTGTAGGAGTCAGTATGGATCTCCAGGTCCCGCTGCTGATTATTGATCGGAGAGGGATCTCGATCATGTCTGCATTATTCGCGAACCGTAGGGTGACACACTTAAGGGATACCGACACCATTTGGATCAAATATGTTTTAGATTAAGATTTAAGAAAGTGCTGGAATTATTCCAATAGACACCAAAACTGTTTCGGGTGAAATTGCTGAAATTGGTTCTGCATGTAATATTGAAATGTTGTAGGGGGTTTTATGTGAATGTTTGTTAATTAAAGTAATTAACAAAATTATGAATAAAAATAATAAAAGAGTTTTATTAAATGAGAGAGCATTAAATTTGGAGAAATTTAATGCATTTAAAGTGGGGACTTTAAAAGAGAATGTGAAGGGGCAAATTTATGTGGAGGGAGTTACCACCACATGAATGAGAAGGTGAGGGGTCACCCCCTTGGGGCGCCGGCCATGGGAGGGTACCTCCCTCCTCCTATAAAAGTCCCCCCTCTCACACCTTCATACTCACACCTCCTTGTGAAGGATCTCTCTCCCCCTCTAGTATTATTCCCCCATGGTTTCGGATTAGCGAGATACATGTTCCCGGTAGCTTTATTTGGAAAGGAGTTGCTGGTTCCGCTGCTTTGCTGGAGCGAGGGACGGAGGTTGTCGGGGTACCGGATGTGTGTGTGATCACAGATGCACCGCTGCTTTGCGGTGCTGGACTTGGTGGTGCTAGAGCAAGATCTCATGGACGTGCTGGAGCCGGACCTGCTGGACTTCATCACGATCTTGAGATCGGCAAGTGTACGACTACATCAACCACGAGTTCCTACTCGTTAACAAAGCTCGTTGTCTTCGAGGGTAAGTTCTCCATGGATGTATGTCCACCCGTTGCTCTGTATCTAGTAAATAGATCTTGGCGTGTAGTTCTCATCGTAGGAAAATTTTTGTTTTCTATGTTGCGGACCCAACAGTGGTATCAGAGCCTGATCTACGCGTAGGTGCTTAGCACGGGTAGTACACATATGTTGATATGTGGGCGATGATGATCATGTTATTGCATCTTCTATGTATTTTGGATATTGGTGGCATAGTGGGATGAAGCGGCCCGGACCAACCTTACATGTTATCGTACATGAGACCGGTTCCACGACTGACATACAACTTGTTTTGCATAAGTGGTCAAGGTGTCTCTCTCCTACTATAGTCAATATCTGATTTACAACGAGTTGCTAATAACTTAGTTATCCTCGTTGTGGTTCATGTTCGTAGGTAAGAACGGTTCTATCTCCGAAAGCCCTAAGCCACGTAAAACTTGCAATTGATAAATTAGAGGCATCTAGTTTAGATCGTTGTTGGGCTAGTGTCTTGATATGGTATTGTTGTAAGTAGATATATGATAGATACTCTTACAATGCACTCAATGTGTAAGTTCCATAGACCTTGGCCTTAAACACAAAGGAATGATAGAGATCATACCACGATGCAAATGATAGAGATCAAATGCATGGACCATATCATCTCACTTTACACATTAGATGTTAGCATCTTATACTGCTAGTTTGGTGCTTTCTGTAGCATTGTAAGATGATCCCTCTTATAGATATCAAGATAAAAAGGTGTTCTTCCTTAAGTATGCACCGTTTTGTGGATCGTGTTTTGAGGCATCACGTGATGATCGGGTGTTCTTGACTCTACGCTTTCATACAACGGGTGTAAGACAGTTTTACACACGCAAATACTAAGGTTCTTACTTGACGAGCCTAGCATGTACAGACATGTCCTCGGAACACGGACCAAAAGGTTAAGCATGAGTCATATAGTTGATATGATGCCCATATAGATGCTCGCCTTTGAAGCTACACCGACTCACGTGATGATCGGACTTGGTGTAGTGGATTTGGTTCATGTAATCACCAAAAGGACACGAGGGATGTCGTTTTTGAGTGGGAGTTCATTTCTAATTTGGATTAGTCGAACTCAATTTGTCATAAACTAAATCAAAGTGAATTTGCATAATTTGTTGTAGTCATTGGCATCTGTTCACTACCTTATGCTTAGTTTTAATTGAGATAATAGAACTATAGAATTCTAGATATTTACTTTACGAACTGGTATCGTATTGTTTTGAATGTCAATTTAAAGTTTATAAGTCCTATTGCAAACTTTCAGCAAACTCTATTTACTCCATGAAGTTTAATAAGTAGTATTAAATCAAGAGTAAGAATTCCAATGTTAGTATCTAAAGTATCATGTTTGCCTCCATGATTATTGATATTCAAAAAGTTGATTTAATATCAAGATTATATTGGAGCTGAAAATTGTTTCAGAAACCATCATGTGTGAAAGATATTGTGATATCTAAAACAATGTTTTTGGTTGCATTATGATAGAGTATAATTTAGCAAAATACATGTTCTCATATTGTATGAGAATTTGTGAAGGATGGAGATGCTAGGCATCCGAATCTACCAAAAAGGTTTTGGGAACTGATATTATACTCGTGATTCTTCCTTATAAGCTATAGTAGCTTGATCATGAAAGTTGTCATGATAAGGATGAATAGAAGCTATAAGTAAAATGTTTACTACACTAATAGATTACTAAAGAATGGATTTTTGAAAGAACACCAAACATTTGATGATGGTGATCCACTTCAAAGTGCAAGTCCAAAGGTATTAGTATTTGACTATATACGCTTTGTACCATGTGTCATGTTGATGACACCACTATTGATGTTGATAGATTCTTTTAAAAGAAAAGGAATTGCTGAAAGAGAATCTATAAAATATTTGGCAGAAAATATAAGGTTGGATATGTCCAACTTGGGTATATAGAAGATATACATGTTATGGTTGTATTCCTTGCTTGTTAAAAATGTGGTTCTTAGGTATTGGATAGAGGTATTGGATACCGAATTGGTTGGTATGAAGTGTCATACAGGACAACACAATTCATGAACTACAATGGCCTACGTAACTACCAAGAGAATGAGTGATGATGTTCATCGAAAACAAATAAAGTGTTATTGTGTTTTTCGTTGTCATCAAACCAAGCCTTCAAGATTTGTTTAAATAATTGTTATTTTGTTCCGGTATTACGAGAACAATGGTTGTTCAAATAAATTACCGTATTCCATAAAGGATGGATGAACTTTTACAAGTCTAGTGGGAGAAATCACATCCATAAACATTATTGCTAAAATGTCGCAAGACAAATGATTAAAAGATCACTTATGAAGTGACATCGCTGTTTTAAATTATATTGGAAATAAAACATGAAGAAACTCCATGTTGATGGATTTTTTGAGTCTTTCGATTTTGATCAATTGACGCATGTGAGACTTTCCTTGAGATAATTGAAACTCCGTCCATAGGCCAGAGAGGAATGGATGACTAGATTATTGGAAATTGTGCATGCTGATGTGCATAGAACATTATGTGTAGCCATATATGATGGATCTTTTTGCTTCATATGCTTTCTCCGAAAATTTGAGTGAATATATCTGTATATTTACTTAATAAGGAAGAAGTATGAAACATTTGAAAATTGTTCAAAGACTTTCAAGATAAAGTGGAAAATCATTGTAACAAGAAAATAAAGAGTTTATGATTCGATCATAAAGGAAGATATTTGAGTTACATGTTTAGCAAAAACACCTAAGACTTGAGGAATTGATCCATGATTTGTGTTTCCCGATAAACCATAGGAGTATGGCATATTCGAGAGATAAAATCAAACCATGTTTGACATGGTAAGATCAAGGGTGTCATTTATAAAACTGCCATTATGTTTTAAGGATTGAAGCTTTAGAGACTACCGCTTTTACACTGAAAAGAGCACCATCGTGATCCGTTGAAATGACACCATATGAGTTATGGTTTGGGATAAAACCCGAATTGTCTTTTCTTAAATTTTGGTATGTTATGCATAAGTAAAATGTTTACAGCCAAAGTCGGATAAGCACGTCTTTGTAGGTTATCCCAAAGAATTTTTTGGGAATTTCTCCATAATATCGAGGACAAAAGAGTTTGTTACTTGGAACGTTAAGTTTCTTGAGAAGGAATTTTTCATGAAAAGTTAAGTGGGAGGACAATAGAACTTTGATAAGGTTGTTGAACCTTAGCTATATGTGCTAAGTAGCGCAGCGCCGGAAAGTGTCCTGGTGGCGGCCACAATGCTCATGGCTCTCGTGATTACAAAAGGTGTGATCTTGGAGATTAGAGTTCCTATTGAACCATGTGGGTCGGTAAGAATCAAATAGTAAGATTTGATAAGCAAGTCGTTATTGTTTTGACAATGATGAACCGACTACATGCAAAGAAGCGATGATGGGCCGTGACTCCATAAAATGACTAGAATTCATAGAATCCGTGATAGTATCCATACACGAGAAATCAAGTTTCTGAACTTGGAAGACCCTCCGGAAAGGCGTGAAGCCTATCGGTCGTGTTTGGATCTATAAACAAATAAGACATGGATGTTTAACATCTATGAAATAGTCGACATGTCGGAAAGAAGTTTACGACAATGTTCAAAGAGTTGACTATGACAAGATATGATCTTTCATAGCGATATATAGTCTTGACGGATTAATATAGCAACCACTACATATAATTTGGTATATGGTAGTTGAATAAACAAAACAAGGTTCTTATAATAGAACGGTAACCTAGGACATGTACATGACATGGTCCGAAGGGTTTTGTTAATTCAAAGGGTGCTAAAAGGGCATGTAGACTTCAATAGTTGAAGTAAGCATAGCGGAGTTGGAATCTTCACCATGATGAAACTGTTAAAAGAGTTTAAATTCATCGGAGATGATGAAGATGCTTGCATTTGCAAGAAATTAAGTGGGATCACTGAGACATATTTCTAATACATTATGTAGAGGACATATTGTTGATTGGAAATGATGTATCTTGAATTGACACAAGTTAAGGATTTCATTAAAATAAGATTTCGATGAAAGACTTGGGCAAACCCGGAATATTAGGCATCAATATCTATATGGATAGATTAAGGTGCTAATATGGTTGTGCCAGACATATATATATGAGATATTGAAAGGTTTCAATATGGAAACAACAAGAAAGGTTATTGCTGCATGGAAAGGATTGTATCAAAATTCAAGTGTTTCAACACTTGGTGAGTAAAATCACATGAAGATTTTGATCGATTATACCATGATATGTATATATCCAGAATGTCCTATGTTCTAAATGTTATGAGCATATACCAGAATTTTCATAAGATGATCATTGGACAATAGTAAAGATATTCTTATGAACTTTGGAAGAACTAAGAATATATCATGTATAAGTGACAAATAGTTAAAGGTAGTTCATTGTAAAGTGTTACATTGATACTAATTTTGTCACAAGATACAAATTAAATTTATCTCAATTTAGACTATGGGTGGCACAATATAATGGAAAGGATGTTCCATGATGGATTTGGATGAGTTCCAAAGTTGAGATATTGTGACGGATACTACAACAAAAGGCTAAGTATATAACTGCTATAGTAGCAGCAAAGGAGGGCATTTGTGTTAAGTAGTTTGTTATCAAACTAGGTGTGGTTCAAAGTGGGCTAATACTATGAAGATATATTGTGTGACAATAATATCAACATATTTTAAACTCGAACGAACTGAAGGTCTCACCAAAGGACCAAATTTATACAATGCCATCTCATTTGAGAATGAGTGATGCGTAGAGACGCAAAGACATGCAAATACACACGGACCTGAAACTGTCAGATCCAGAGATTATGTTAACCACTAGCAATTGCGTATATGCAACACCAGAAAGCCATAGGTGTTCAATACGCAAAGTTTTTCAAACTAGATTATTGACTCTAGTGCAAGTGGGAGACTGAAGGGAATATGCCCGAGAGGCAATAATAAAGTGGTTATTATCTTATTCCATGTTTATGATAAATGTTTATTTTGCATGCTATAATTGTATCGATTGGAAACATCAATACATGTGTGTTTAATAAACAAATAAAAGGTTCCTAGTCATGCCTCTCTTATAGACTAGCTCGTTGATTAATAAGATGATCAAGGTTTCCTGATCATGGACATTGGATGTTGTTAATAACGAGGTCACAACATTGGTGGAATGATGTAATGAACATTCATCCGAAGTATAGCATTACGATCAGAGTCATTATGTTTATATTGTTATAACATCATACGAAGTAATCTTAGTCCTTAGACCATGAGATCATGTTAATTGCTAACACCGGAAGAGTATCTTGATAACATCAAACGTCACACCGTAACAGGGTGGCTATAAAGGTGGGTTCAGTGCTACAAAGGTGTTATGTTGAGGCTCATGGATCAAGAGTGGGATTTGTCCATCCCGATGATAGATAGATATACTCTAGGCCCTCTCGGTGATATCACATTGAAATAGCTTGCAAGCAAGTGATGTGATCACTAGAATGTTATATCACGGGAACAAGAAAAGAGTGCATGTCGGTAACGAGATCAAACTAGGTATGGAGATACCGATGATCGAATCTCGTACATGTAATATATCACGGGACAAAGGGATTTAGTTACTAGCGTTAAAGGTTCGCACGATCACAGAATTCATCGTTGAATGTGTAGGAGTCAGTATGGATCTCCAGGTCCCGCTGCTGATTATTGATCGGAGAGGGGTCTCGATCATGTCTGCATTATTCGCGAACCGTAGGGTGAAACACTTAAGGGATACCGACACCATTTGGAGCAAATATGTTTCAGATAAAGATTTAAGAAAGCGCTGGAATTATTTCAATCGACACCGAAACTGTTTCGGGTGAAATTGCTGAAATTGGTTCTGCATGTAATATTGAAATGTTGTAGGGGGTTTTATGTGAATGTTTGTTAATTAAATTAATTAACAAAATTCTGAATAAAAATAATAAAAGAGTTTTATTAAATGAGAGAGCATTAAATTTGGAGAAATTTAATGCATTTAAAGTGGGGACTTTAAAAGGGAATGTGAAGGGGCAAATTTATGTGGAGGGAGTTACCACCACATGAATGAGAAGGTGAGGGGTAACCCCTTGGGGCGCCGGCCATGGGGAGGGGTACCCTCCCCTCCTCCTATAAAAGGCCCCCCTCTCACACCTTCATACTCACACCTCCTTGTGAAGGATCTCTCTCCCCCTCTAGTATTATTCCCCCATGGTCTCGGATTAGCGAGATACATGTTCCCGGTGGCTTTATCTGGAAAGGAGTTGTTGCTTCCGCTGCTTTGCTAGAGCGAGGGATGGAGGTTGTCGGGGTACCGGACGTGTGTGGGATCACGGATGCACCGCTGCTTTGCGGTGCTGGACTTGGTGGTGCTAGAGCTGGGTCTGATGGACGTGCTGGAGCCGGACCTGCTGGACTTCCTCACGATCTTGAGATCGGCAAGTGTATGACTACATCAACCACGAGTTCCTACTCGTTAACAAAGCTCGTTGTCTTTGAGGGTAAGTTCTCCATGGATGTATGTCCACCCGTTGCTCTGTATCTAGTAGATTTATCTTGGCGTGTAGTTCTCATCGTAGGAAATTTTTTGTTTTCTATGCTGCGGACCCAACATGTGCTTCTACCCGTTGGCGACGAAATCAACCAGTGCCTGTGACTTGAACGCCTTGCGTGGATCATATTTGATGTTGTGGACGCCGATTTTGATGGCCCACTTGGAGACTCGCCTAGTCGCCTCGCGATTCCGGATGATGTCCTGCAGCGGCACGGAGGAGACGACCATGATGAGGTGCTCTTGGAAGTAGTACGGGAGCCGTCGCTGGGCTCTGAAGACCGCATACACCAGTTTCTGGTATTGCATGTAGTGCTGCCTTGAATCTGTTAGGACCTCGCTAATGTAGTAGACCGTGCGCTGCACGGGGCGCTCCTTGCCCTCTTCTGGTCGCTCGACAACCATCACGGCACTGATGACTCGAGTGGAGGCCACGACGTAGATGAGCATTGGCTCTTTGTCGACTAGGGCGGCAAGCAGTGGTGCTGCGAGCAACACTTCCTTGAGCGCTTTGAGCGTGTTATCCACTTCTTCGTCCCATTGGAACATGAGGTTCTTGCGCATCAGGCGGTAGAGGGGCATCGCCTTCTCACCGAGCCGGGGTATTAAGCGACTGAGAGCCACGACTCGCCCGACCAGCTTCTGAACGTCGCGCAGGCCCTCGGGATTACCGAGCCGCGTGATGGTGTCGATCTTAGTGGGGTTTGCCTCAATGCCTTGGTTGGAGACAACGTACCCCAAGAGTTGTCCGGTGGGCACGCTAAAGGTGCACTTCCCTGGGTTAAGCTTGATCTTGTGCCTCCGTAGGTTTGCAAAGGTTTCGGCCAGGTCGGCGAGCAGGTCGCTCTGGCGGGTGGACTTTACCACCACGTCGTCGATGTAGATGTGGATGTTGCGGACAATTTAACTCACAAGGCACTCATGCATGCACCTTTGGTAGGTTGCACCGGCGGTCTTGAGGCCGAACATCATGGCGGTGTAGCAGAAGGCGCCGAATGGCATGATGAATGCCATTTTCTCTTCGTCCTCGACCGCCATCTTGATCTGGTTGTACCCAGAGTATGCATCGAGGAAGCACAGGGACTCCAAGCCCGTGGTCGAGTCGATGCGTGGGAGGACGAACTCCTTCTTCGGGCAGACGCTGTTCAGGTTGGTGTAGTCAATACACATTCTCCAAGTGTTGTTCTTCTTCAGAACTAGGACTGGGTTTACCAGCCACTTGGAGTACTTGATTGGCCGGATGAAGCCTGCAACGAGTAGACGTTGTACTTCTTCGGAGATTGCTTGGTGGCGCTCTTCATTGAAGGGCCACATCGACTACTTCACCGGTCGCACTTTGGGGTTGGCATTGAGTTTTTGCTAAGCGAGTTCCCGCGGGACACTAGGCATGTCAGATGGTTTCCATGCAAAGATGTCGCGATTCTCACGCAGGAACCCAATGAGCACACTTTCCTATGTGGGACTCATGTTCGTCCTGATGGTGACCGTCTGGCTGGAGTCGCCCTGGACGAGCTCAATGATGCGAGTGTGCGTGGCCGCCTCGAAAGATGATCCCCCGGAGTTCTCTGAGGTGGGATTCTTCAGAATTCTGGGGACATCCTTGTCGATGTTGCTCGCGTATTTTCCAAGCTCATCCGCGTGGTTGGTTTCCGCCGTGATGACGGTGTCGGCGAGCTCGGCGCCTTTGTCCTCGCACTCCACGGCCATATCATGGTCGCTGTGGATGGTGATGATGCCGCTTGGCCCAGGGATCTTCATCATGTTGTAGGCGTAGTGTGGGGCCGCCATGAATTTGGTGAACTCTTGGCGCCCCAGGACGCAGTGATAGGGGCTGCGGAAGTTCACCAGCTCGAATACGATCCGCTCGGTGCGCAAGTTTGCGGGTGTTCTAAAGGTGATTGGTAGCGTCACCTTGCCAATCGGGAATGCCTTCCGACCGGGGACGATGCCATGGAAGGTGGTGAGGGTCGACTTGATCATCGACTCCGGGAGGTGTAGCCTCTTGAACGTATCCAGGTATAAGATATGGATGGAGATGTTGTCGTTCATCGGTGTCTTGGGTAGCCAGTAATCGACCACTTTGGGCCTAACCACCAAGGTGACTCGCCCTGGATATTCGATCTTGGGCGCGTGATCTTGGCAACTCCAGGTAATGCTTTGCTCAGACCAGTTCAGGAAGCAGGGAACTTCGACCTGGGACACCGCATTAATTGCGACTGCGCAGGCGAGCACCTTCTTATCGTGCTTGGTGCCGAGCTAGGTGAAGGTGTGCAGCGAGCCGACGGTGTTGCCGAATTCGCTGGTGTTGCCGTTGTCCCTTGGCGGGTTGTCGTTGGGGTCCTCTCTCACCTGCCTTGCCTTCTCAATCTCCTTCAGAGAATGGCAGTCTGTGGTGGTGTGAGTGGCAGGCTTCCCCTCCCTTCTGTGGTAGACACAGGGCTGGTTGAGTAGGGCGACGGGGTCAAATTTCAGCCTCGCCGTGTTGTTGGCACAGTAGTTTCCACTGTCATGATAGTTTCCTCCGTCTCGGCGGAAGTTCTTCGGGTCGCTATCCCCGTAGCAAGTGTTGGTGATGAAGTCGACTCGTCCGTCACCATGGCGCTTGTCAGTGAGGTGAGTGTTGCTGTAGCACATGTCACGCAGCGTTGTCGCCCGTTATTCTTGCCTTGATCGGCGTCTTCCCCGATTAAGTCTTGGTCTTGGTTTGTGTCCTCCTCCTCGTAGCGCTTGGCGATCTTTAGGAGGTCGGGGATGTTGTCGAGCGTCTAGTAGACCCTCTTGATCCTGGCAACTAGGTGTTTGTACCAGCACGCGTTTTTGAAGCAGAGGATCACCGTGTCTGGGTGGATGCCAGAGGCATTGATCCACAGGTCTTTCCACAGTCGGACCCAGTGGCGAGTCGAGTCACGCTGTCCCTAGATGCATCGCTCCAGATCCTCGATGGTGGTGGCGCGGGTGTAGGTACCCTCAAAGTGTCTGACAAAGTCCTCTCACATTTCTTCCCACGAATCGATACTATCCACGGGGAGGTCGTTAATCCATTGTCGGGTCGCCCCCTCCATCATTAGGGGGAGGTAGCAGGCGGCGAGCAGGTCGGTGTGGCTGGCAATCCCCATCGCCATGAGGTATATGTCGAGCCACACCACTGGGTCATACGTTGGATCGTACTTTTCAATCTCCTTCGATGCCTTGAAGTTCACCGGGTATTTTTTTCCTAGGATCATTGGCCCGAAGCACTACGGGCCAACTCGGCTGAGTGAGCCCCTTGGCTTTGGCTCGCCACGGTTGTTGAGGGTGTGTCGCAGATCATGTGGCTGGTGGGCTCGCCAAGTCTGGTTGTTGATGATGTGTATCCGCGCGTCGATGGGTTGGCCGTTGGCGGCGACCGTGTTGTTCGCAGGTCGCGGCTCGTTGGTGGAGAGCGCGGGGTTTGTGGCCCATGGTTGGAGCTGTAGGGGCTCGGGCAGCGGGCAATTGAGGGTGTTAGCAACTATTGGATGGCCGCTCGAGGCCGCCCTGCTCCCTGATGAGCGGGAGTACATCCGTCCCCGCAGGTTGACTCCCACGGCTTGCTGCTTGACGGCCCTGGCGAGTATGGCCTTGGCATACTAGATCTGCGGAGCACCCTCTCCCTAGATGTTGAGGTTGGCGACTGCGGCTTTTCCTGCAATGAGATTGTCCATCAGGGTGGAGAACAGCGGGAGCCCGTTGGCGCCGCGGGCATGTGCCGGGATGATGATCCGTGACTGATCTAGCGAGGGCACGCGACCTATGGGTGGCGGTGGAGCTCCCGTAATGGGTGCCCCAGGTGGCGGGTGGTTGCTGCCGCCGGGCGGCGCTTTCTCGCAGAACTCGCACTCGGCTGCACGGGCAGGGTCGTTCCTGTCATTGAAGTTCAGGACGCGGCCCTGGATGCTGGAGTTCAGGCAGGTCCTGATGCGATGCTAGTGGTAGAGCGATAGCTCCTGTGCCGTTTGCTGCTTGAGGCAGAACTTCTCGTGCTCGGCCTGCTCCTTGCTCGTCGCCTCTTCTAGGCGCAGGTGGGCTTCCACCACTTCCGTCGCCGTTGCCGTCGGCGGGATCGGCATAGAGAATGGATCTAGCGGGGCAGTCGTGCTGCCCGCCATGTAGATCGCCTTGAAGCGATTGGATCTAGCGCGGAAGTCCTCGGGGGACTCTGATCCGGAGTCGAAGTCGAAGATCCCGAGGATGGAGGGGTCCAAGATATCATCAGGGTTGGAGACTCGCGTGATGGAGTCTTCGCGTGATGCTGCGGTGATGGATCCGGCGACCGAGACAGGGGTCGCCGAATTAGCGTCGTTGTGGAGGGTCGCGTCGTCCGTGGTTGCATCAGCTCCATATGCGTTACTGGCGGCTGAATCATACTCGGAGGCGAGGCGGCTGATGGAGCAGATCTGGCCCTCCAAGAGTAGGTCGTGGTGCGGTAGCGATCCGCCGATGATCGCCGTTGCTGTCGGGTTGACGGCATCCGTGAAGCCGAAGAATAGGTTGATTGTGTCGACTGGCATCACCACATTGTGGGTGATCGGGCGTGACGCCGGGATGTAGCTGTTAGGCAGGATCTGAAGGATCCCGCCGCTGGCGATCATGCGGCTGGTGGCGATCAACCGATCGATTGGCGAGTAGGGTCTCGCTGCAAAACTCAGGCCAGACCGTCCATGCCCCACGGTGGGCGCCACTATCGTAGGAATGACCACGGCAGTCGCTACCAGGGGTAGCGATTGGAAGGATTTGGGGCAAGAGTGGGCATCCATCTATGAAGCAAGATGAGGGATAAAACACAAGGATTTACCCAGGTTCGACCCCCCGTAGGGTAAATACCTACGCTTGCTAGATTGTATTATCGAGTGAGTACAATGGTGGCGAGCTCGGCGGCTAGGCAGTGATTTGATGTGGTGTATGATGGAACGTAAGTACAGAGAGTACCCTAGGGAGGTTTATATAGGGGGGTACCTCGCTAGGGTTTACAGATATACAACCGAGTCAGTTAGGGACTCGGAGGATTTGACCTAATCCAACTGGGCTTCTGCTACGGTTCTAGGGGTCCAACTTCTAGTCTCCAAGCTTCTTCTCAGCCGCATTCCAGTCGCCGTCCTGTAGGCCCACTCGTAGAGGCCATGGCCCACTCGAAACGTCCTGCTGGGCATACCCCATTCAGCATATCCCCATCAGTATCTGCTTTACAATGGGTTGCTAATAATTTGATTATCATCGTTGTGGTTCCTTGTTCGTAGGTAAGATCGATTCTATCTTCGAAAGCCCAAAGCCACATAAAAGATGCAAAAGATAAATTAGAAGCGTCTAGTTTTATTTTTGCTAGGCATGTGTCATGATATGGTAAATGTTATAATTTTAGTATGGTGAGATACTCTCAGGAATTATAACAAAGTGGGAGCACCATAGACCTTGGAGCTACACAAATAGAATGATAGAGATCGTACCATGATGCACAAGATAGTGATCAAGTGCGAGAACCATATCATATCACTTTATGCATATGATGTTTGTTTGCATCTTATTTTTCTTATGTCTATCTTAGAACTTGGCGGTAGCTTTATAATATGATCCCTCTCACTAGTATCAAGATAATAATATGTTCTTCCTTAGTATGCATAGTTAAGAAAGTTCATCGTTTAGAAGCACCACGTGATGATCGGGTGTGATAGAATCTACGTTTGCATACAATGGGTGTAAGACAGTTTTACACATGCGGGTACTAAGGTTCTTACTTGGGGAGCCTAGCATGTACGGACATGGCCTCGGAACATGAACCGAAAGGTAAAGCACGAGTCATATGAATGATATGATGTCCATATGATGTTCGCCATTGGAGCTGCACCACCATTCATGATCGGTCGTGGTGTAGTGAATTTGGTTCGTGTAATCACCAAAATGACTCGAGGGATATTGTTTTGAGTGGGAGTTCAATTTAGTAAGTTGGATTAATTTTAACTCAATTTATCATAAACTAAATCAAAGTGAATTTGCATAGTTCGTTGTAGTCACTAACATTTATTTACTACCTTGTTTTTAGCTATAATTAGGATAATAGAACTATAGAATTCTAGATATTTTACTTTACGATATGGTACGTATTGTTTTGTAAGTGCCAATCTAAAGTTTAAAGTACTATTGCAAACTTTCAGCAAAACCTCACTTACTCCATGAAATTTAAGAAGTTGTATTGAAGCAAGAGTAGCAAATTCCAGCGTTAGTATCTAAGTATCATGCTTGCCTCCATGATTCTTGATATTGAAAAATTGTTTTAATATCAGCATTATCTAGGAGCTGAATTTTTTTTAGGAACCATCTCCTGTAGAAGATATTGTGATATCTAAAACAATGCTTGGTTGCAATATGATAGAGTATAATTTAATAAAATATATATTCTCGTATTGTATGAGAATTTGCAAAGGTTGGAGATGCTAGGCGTCCTGATCACCCAAAAAGGTTTTGGGAATTAACATTATATTCAAAAATTCGTCCTTGTGAGCTATAATAGCTTGATCATGAAAGTTGTCATGATAAGGATGGATAGAAGATGTAGGTAAAATGTTTACTACATCAAAAGGATTACTAAAAGGAATGAAATTTTGAAGAACGCCAAACATTTGATGATGGTGATCTACATCAAAAGTGTAAGTACAAGGATATTAGTGTTTGACTAACAAGGATTTGGACTATATGTCATGTGTATGAAACCACATTGATGTTGATAGATTCTTTTAAAAAGCAAAAAAGGAAATGCTGAAAGAGAATCCAAAAAATATTTGGTGGAAAAGAAAAGACTAGAAATGTCTAGCTTAGGTATATAAATGATATACACGTTGTGGGTGTATTATTTGCTTGTTAAACAATATGGTTCTTGGGTATTGGATACCGTATTGCATACTGAATTGGTTGGTGTGAAATGTCACACAGAACCACACAATTCATGAACTACAATGTCCTAAGTAACTAGCAAAAGAATATATGATAATGTTCATCGAAAACAAATAAAGTGTTATTGTGTTTCTCGTTGACATCATAGATTACCTTCAAGATTTGTTTTTAATAATTGTTATTTTGTTCCGGTATAATGAGAATGATGGTTGTTCAAATAATTACCGTATTCCATTGAAGATGGATGAACTCTTACAAATCAAGTTGGATAAATCACGTCCATAAACACTGATGCTAAAGTGTCATAGGACGAATGATTAGAAGATCACTTATGAGTAACACTGCAGTTTAAATCATGTTGGAAAGAAAACATGAAGAAACTCCATGTTAATGGAATTTGGGAGTCTTTTTGATTTTTGAATCAATTGACGCTTGTGAGAATTTCCTAGAAATGATTTAAATTTTTTTCATAGGCCAACTATGAACGAACGTCTAACATATTTGACATTATGCATATTGATGCATATAGTCCATTATGTGTGGTCGTACGTGGTGGATCATTCAAACTTCATATACTTTAACCAAAGATTTGAGTGAATATATGTATATTTACTTAATCAGGGAGAAGTATGAAACATTTGAAAATGTTCAAATGATTTCAAGATGAAGTAGAAAATGATTGTAACAAGAAAATAAAGAATTTCTGATTGGATCATAAAGGAAAATATTAGAGTTACAAGTTTAGCAAAAACACCTAAGATTCAAGGAATCGTTCCATTGATTTATGTTTTCTCCAAACACCATAGGAGTATGGAGTGTTCGCGAAATGTGATCAAACCGTGTTTGACATGGTAGGATCAACGGTGTTATTTATAAAATTGTCATTATATTTTAAAGATTAAGCTTTAGTGACTACCGCTTTTACACTGTAAAGAGCTCCATCATGATCCGTTGAAATGACATCATATGAGTTATGGATTGGGATAAAACCCAAATTGTCTTTTCTTAAATTTTGGTATGCTAGGCATAAGTAAAATGTTTACAACCAAAGTTAGATAATCACGTATTTGTAGGTTATCCTAAAGAAACAGTTGGGTGTTCCTCCATAACACTGAAGACAAAAGTTTTTGTCACTTAGATCGTAAAATTTCTTGAGAAGGAATTTTATGTGAAAAGTTAAGTGGGAGGACAATAGAACTTTGATAAGGTTATTGAACCTTAGCTATATGTGCAGAGTTGCGCAGCACCAGAAAGTGTCCCAGAGGCAGCCGTAATGCTCATGGATCCCGTGCCTCAAAGGTTGTGACCACGGAGATCTAGGTTCCTATTGAACCGCATAGGTCAGGTAAATAATCTAATACTAAGATTTGATATTAAATCATTATTGGTTGATAATAATGAACCTACTACATGCAAAGAAGCAATGATGGGCCCTGACTCCATCAAATGGCTTGAAACAATAAAATCCGTGATAGTTCCATACACGAGAAACCAAGTTACTAAACTTGGAAGACCCTCTTAAAGGCATCAAGTCTATCAGTCGTATTCGCATCTATAAAGAAACAGACATGGATGTTTCACATCTATCAAATGATCGACATATAATTAAAAAGAGTTTTACGACTATGTTCAAAGAGTTTACTATGACAACATTTGATCATTCATAGCGATATTTAGTCTGGTTGGATTAGTGTAGCAACCACTACATATGTCAATTGTTGTATATGCTAGTTGAACAAACAAAACAATGTTCTTCTAATGGAATGGTTACGTAGGACGTGTGCATGACACGGTCTGAAGGATTTTTTAATTCAAAGGATTCTAAAAAGGCATGCAAACTTCAATAGTTGAATTAAGCATAGCGGTGTTGGAATCTTCACTGTTATGAAAGTGTTAAAATGTTTAATTTCATCAGAGATGATGAAGGTTCTCGACTTTGCAAGAAATTAAGTAGGAGCAATGAGACATATTTCTAATACATTGTGTATAAGACATATTGTTGATTCGAAATGATGTAGCTTTTATTGACACGAGTTAAGGATTTCATTAAAATTGGTTTTAAATGAAAGATTTGGGAAAAACTAGAATATTTGGCATCAAAGTCTATTTGGACAGATTTAGACGATAATATGGTTATGCCAAATGTACATAGATGAAATATTGAATGAGTTCAATATGGAATCGATGAGAAAGGTTATTTCCACATGGAAAAGGTTGAATCAAGATCCAAGTATATTGATACTTGGTGAGTGAATCAAGACTCAAGTGTTTTGACACTTGGTGAGTAAAATCACATGAATATCTTGATAAACGAGATTCAAGTGTTTTGATACTTGATGATTAAAATCACATGAACATCTTGATAAACGAGATTCGAGTGTTTTGACACTTGGTGAGTAAAATCACATGAATATCTTAATCAATCATACCATGATATGTAAATATCCATATATGTCCTATGCTCTAAATGTTATGACCATATACCAGGGTGACTCATAAGATGATCATTGGACGATAGTAAGGATATTCTTATGATCTTTGGAAGAACTAAGAATATATTCTGTATGTAGAAGTGACAAATAGTTCATTGTAAAGTGTTGCATTGATGCTAGAAAGATAGTTCATTATAAAGTGTTACATTAGCACTATACAAATAGTTCATTGTACAATGTTACATTGGAACTAAACAGATAGTTTATTATAAAGTGTTACATTGATACTAATTTTGTCACAAGATACAAACTAAGTTTATCTCAATTTAGGCTATAGGTTAAGGTGGCACAATGTAATGGAAGTAAATTCCATGATGGATTTGGATAAGTTCCTAAAGGTTAAGGACATTGTGACGGATACTACAACGAAAGGCTAAGTATAAGACTGCTATAGTAGCAGCAAAGGAACTAGGTGTGGTTCTCCATGGGCTAGTAATATGAAGATCTATTGTATGACAATAACATCAACATGTTTTAAGCCCCAAGGAACTAAGGTCTCACCAAAGGACAAAATTTATACAATGCCATCTCATTTGGGAATGAGTGATGTGTAGAGACGCAAATACATGCAAATACACATGGACCTGAAGCGTCAGAACCGTAGATTATGTTTACCACTAGAAAACGTGTATATACAACACCAGAAAGCCATAGGTGTTGAATGCGCAAGTTTTCAAACTAGATTATTGACTCTAGTGCAAGTGTGAGACCGAAAGGAATATGCTCGAGAGGCAATAATAAAGTGGTTATCTTTCCATGTTTATGATAAATGTTTGTTTCTCATGCTATAATTGTGTTAACCAAAAAGTTAATACATGTGTGCTTAATAAACAAAGAAAAGGTTCCTAGTAATGCCTCTCATTACACTAGCTTGTTGATTAATAGATGATCAATTTTTCCTGATCATGACATTGGATGTTGTTACTAACAAGGTCACAGCATTGATTGAATGATGTGATGACATACTCCCAAAGTATAGTAACACGATCAAGCCATTATGTTTACACTACTATAACGTCATTCAAAGTAAGCCTAATCCATAGACCATGAGATCACGTTAATCACTGACTCCGGAAGAATATTTTGATTGCATCAAACGTCACACCGTAACATGGTGATTATAAAGGTGTCATTAGGTACTTGGAAAGTGTTAGTTCAGGCTCGTGGATCAAGAGTGGTATTTGTACATCTTGGTGACGGAGAGATATACTCAGGGCCCTCTCGGTGATATCACATTGACATAGCTTGCAAGCAAGTGATAATGATCACTAAGAATTTTATATCACGGGAACAAGAAAATAGTACTTGTCAGTAACAGGATCGAACTAGGTATAGATGATACAGAATGATTGGATCCCGTACAAGTAAAATATCGCGAGA
Source organism: Avena insularis (assembly GCA_023614405.1). Taxonomy (NCBI): domain Eukaryota; kingdom Viridiplantae; phylum Streptophyta; class Magnoliopsida; order Poales; family Poaceae; genus Avena; species Avena insularis. Next base: position 71,645,273 of record CM042692.1, on the reverse strand, counting down.
CAAAAGGAATTGGTTACTACGAATAAAAGGTCACGCGATCACTAAGTCATCGCATGAACTGGTGGGAGTCATTATGGATCTCCAGGTCCCGCTAATGATTTTTGATCGGAGAATGTCTCGATCATGTCCACACAGTTCGCGACCCGTAGGGATACACACTTAAGGGTAGTAGACATATTTGAGTGGATAGGGAACACTGGAGAAAATACTAGACATTGCACGAATTGTTCTGATAAATCTGCGGAATTGTTTCGGTGTATCGGAATATTACCGAGGATTGATTTGTTAATGTGTTCATTAAATGAAGTACTCATTAAATGAAGTGTTCATTAAATGAGTGATACTAAATCAAGTGAATTAAAAGTGGTTTTAATGAAGAAACTCTTGATTTTTGAGTGGAGAATAAATGGGAGAAAGTGGAGACTGTTTTTATGTGAGTGGAGAGTCCACCACATAATTGGGAAGAGGTGGAGGCATCCACATGGTTGTGCACTATGCCCCCTCGGCTGCCCCCCTCACCTATAAAAGTCCGCCTCCTCTCCTCTCTCTCACACACACTCACCTCTCCTCTCATATACCCTTTTGTTGGCATATTCCTCCCCTTCTAGCCTTGTCCATTTCCACGAGCAAGGTTCCTAGGCAAAGCCCTACTCAAGATCTTCTCCACCACCATCACCACCATGTCATAGTGTTGGCAGAGTTCCCGAGGATCCCCTACTTCCGTTGCCGAGCTGGAGCGAGGGACAGAAGTCGTCGGCACACCGTATGTGTACCGATTATGGAGATGCTACATGTGTGGCATTGTCATCGCGTCCTTGAGGATGGTCGTGTACACTCTACAACAACCACGTTTATTTGTGGGAATGTTATCCCGCATTACAGTCTTCGAGATTAGTCCATCTGAAACTTTTACATGTAGCTCCTAGATATGATCTTGGTGGTTGCAACTGTAGGAATTTTTTGGTTTCTATGGAATGAACCCCTTCACTATGGTCCAATCATAAAATTAATGGGTAGTGTTTAGAAGCTAAATATCTCTTTTGCATGTTAATCCATGCTTACCTATCTCTTTCAAGCATCTATATATAAATAACATTAATACTTCTAAGAACAAAGTAGGATTTTTATTTTTTATTTTTATTTAGGATTTCTATTTTCATGCCATTGGTTTCTTAGTTGTACTCAGTTTTCCCCAGCTGCTAAACTTTTCCTCACTTTTTCCCATGCGCTTCTCTAAAACTCCCAAAGAGAGATCGAATGGCAGTTGCCATTAGGTTGATTATTATGCCGATGTATGGGGCCGGTAGGTCGGGACCATGTTATGATGACACGTGGGGCCACGTCGTGTGGGACCGTGCAGGGCCGGTAGGTCGGGACCAAGTTATGTTGAAGCGTGGGGCTGCATCTTATGGGACCGTGTGGGGCTGGTAGGTCGGGAACACGTTATGCTAACGCGTGGGACCGTGTCATGTGGGACCGTGTGGGGTCGGTAGGTCGGGACCTCGTTTGGTAATTCGCACGAGTGGGTTTTGTCTCTCCCAAATTGAAATTTTTCTTTTTTGATCATTAATTGGTAGTTTTCATAGTGCCTTTTTCCTCTCTCTTTCTCTCTCACTCTAATAGTTATGTTTCTTTTTTGCCCAAATTGGTAGAAATCTAGAGCAGATTCTATCTTCAATCATTCATTCCTTTTGGCCCTAGTTTTTGCCCAATTTGGTAGCAAAACTTCAAAAATACCCCCCATAGCCGGCAGATTTTTGGGGCGGCATAAGCCAAACGAACCGGTAAAAGTTGGTTAGGCAGCAGATGGGCTGCCGTGGCACCATTTTGTTGCGGCAGCCACTTTTATGCTGTATCACAATCGATGGCGGTGGATAATGTTGTCGTGGTACGTGACTAGCAAGCCCGTCGCCACTGAATGCCATAGTATCTCGATGGAGGCTGTTACGATTGCACCATAAATGGTAAGTGTCGTGCTGACTGATCAAACACATAACACTATAAGTGGTGAGACCCACCACTATTGGCAATATGCCCCAGAGACAAATAATAATATGGATTACTATCATATTTCAAAAGACAACATTATCATGTCTAGAGTGTAATTTTGAAGTGTTCAAGAGTTGTATAATTTTGGTATAAGCATGAGATAAAAAGATTTTAGTTCAGGGATCCCTTTAGTTTATGCATTTCTTTTCACGCTCTAAAAATTGTGAACTCTCAATATTTTCTTAGGATACCATTATCATGTCCAAAGTGTAAATTGAAATGTACAAGAGTTGTATAATTTTGGTATATGCGTGAGACAAAAAGATCTTAGTTTAGGGATCCCTTTAGTTTATGCATTTCTTTTCATGCTCTAAAAAGGTAAACTCTCAAGATTTTTTTAGGACAACATTATCATGTTCAAAGTATAATTTGAAAGTGTTCAAGAGTTGTATAATTTTGGTGTATGCATGAGATAAAAAAGATTTTAGTTTAGGGATCCCTTTAGTTTATGCATTTCTTTTCACGCTCTAAAAATGGTAAACTCTCAAGATTTTCTTAGGACAACATTATCATGTCAAAAGTGTAATTTGAAAGTGTTAAAGAGTGGTATAATATTTGTATATGCATTATACATAAAGATTTTAGTTAGTGATCCCTTTAGTTTATGCATTACTTTTCACTCCCTAAAAATGGTAAACTCCCAAGATTTTCTTAGGACAACATTATCATGTCCAAAGTGTAATTTCGAAGTGTTCGAGTTGTATAATTTTGGTATATGAATGAGACATAAAGATTTTAGTTTAGTGATCCCTTTTGTTTATGCATTATTTTTCACTCGGAAAATGGTAAACTCTCAAGATTTTCTTAGGACACCATTATCATGTCCAAAGTGTAATTTGAATTTGTATAATTTTGGTATATGCATTAGATATAAAGATTTTAGTTTATGTATTACTTTTCACTCTCTCAAAATGGTAAACTTCCAAGATTTTCTCAAGACAACATTATCATGTCCAAAGTGTAATTTAAAAGTGTTCAAGAGTTGTATAATTTTGGTATATGCATGAGACATAAAGATTTTAGTGAATGCATTACTTTTCACCCTCTAGAAATGATAAACTCTCTTTTTTACATCAAGAGTTGTATAATGTTTTAAATTTGAAAGTGTTCAAGTGTTCTGCCATTTTCTTTCTTATTTCTTATACTTCCATCTACCAAAATCTTAAAGTTTGACTTTCACCTCATAGATTCACTTCATTTCAACCGAGACACTAACTCGATAAACAAATTGAATTTTCCTAGGCACCCAAACTAGCATTGGGAATCATTGAAACAGCCACTCTATTGGCCCCATTCTCCATAGCAAGCCCCCTGAGCTCCTAAGTGGTGCCAACTGATTCCTCTAATTAGCCTATCAATGTACATATCAATCCACTCAAAATGCTCGAAATGGCCGCATTTCTTCAGGATCTGAAAATGACAACATGAACCCTAAATCCCAAATTCCGAGGGAATAACAAGAAAATAGAGACTAATCAGAACAATTTGGTACAAACGGTAGGCCGAAGTTAAGCTAGACATCACTCACCGACCGGAGAAGGGTTGTAATTTCCAGAGAATAAGAAGAATGGGGTGCATGGAAAGAAAGGAGAGGCAACAACACGGGCACAGACGCAGGGCTTGCTCAGGCTCCCATCTTGAAATGTTAACCTAGGTAAGTTGTGGGTCTGGCGCTCACATGAATAAGTTGTGGTCCCACACTGATCTGGATAAGTGGAGAGAAGTGTCCACTACGGGACCCAACCCAACAAGGTCCCACTCGTCAGCACGAAAAGGTAAGGCTGATGGACATACTTTGTGATAGTTTTAGACAAGAGGTTGGGGAAAAGTGAGGAAAAGTTTAGTATCTAGGAAAAAGTGAGTACAACTAAGGAACAAGGGGCACGAAAATAGAAATCCCTTTTTATTTTTCTTATGCTTAATGGTCCATAATGCTTGGTGCATTTGTTTTTATTCAATAGTGACATATTGTTAAGCATTTGTGAAGTTTATGGAAGATATCACTTTATGATTTATTTGCTTGTTGATATTATTTAAATAATGAACAATTTAACTTTTCACAGGAATGATCATGACTTATAATGTAAACATAGCAACAAAATCCAAAGTCCATGTTTAATTTTATCCTTCATGCTTGAGAACAAGCATAGGTTAAGCTTGGGGATGTTGATGCAAGTAAAATTCATACATGAAATTTGTAGTTTATTGATACATATTCCCATATATTTGCATCATATAGAATGTTACATCCATGTTTTACATTGATTTATAGGGATTTACCAATGATCCCCTTTATTTGGTTTATAACTCTGCAGGACATGAAAACCCTATTTTGTGTATTTTTAACTTTTAGGGACCTAAACAAAGTTAAATGGACCTAGGATTTGTTTAGGATTCTATTTTCATGAAGACAAGCAGCTAGAGCACTTGAACCACGAGAGAGGAGTCCTGAGTCCCAAAAGAGCCCAGGTGGCGCGATCCACTTACCTGGTCGCGCCACCCATGCTCGTTTCCTCCTTGATCGTTGACAATCGTCCATCTTAATCCCTTGCTCGAATTCTTGACCTAAAATGCATATAAAAACACTCTCGGGTGATCTTGAAGGAGGTGGTGCAGAAACACAGAAATAGAGCCAGAACCAGCGAATACGTGTCATGATCAAACTTGTATGGACAAACATGTGTGGGGGAACGTGTGTATTAGATGGAGTAACATGGTGGTGGGGATTGGGTAGTGATAGAAAACTCGATATCCACTATGTTTTTTACCTTTCTTTTGTTACCTTACTAGAGATAATGTGAATTCATGTGTTATAATCATCTTGTGATAGCCAAGGTGATCTTGTTTGTACAAGGTAGCACATTTGATATTCTAATAACATCATGTCAAAGTACCTAAGGCTATACTCTATTTATTCTTAATTCCAGATTGCATGGAGTTTTCCCATTCTAGAGGAGTATAAGTGAGATGTGTTGCATCATCTTTTTATTAGGACATGATGCCGATATGAATGTTAATCAAACATATAATTAAGTTTCATCAATATTATATCTTCTATGGACGGTTATATGTCCATTACACCTAATGAGAGAGTAGACAAGTGAATTCATGAACCCCGATCCAATTTTTATTATAAGAAACCATGTTCCATTACTTTTATTGTCTTTTATATTTTCTACATTAATTAATTTCGAAAATACAAAAACACTTTACAATTAGAAAACTCAAACAAAACTCCAAAAAGAACTTTACTTTATATTTTTTACTTTCTTGCCTAGTTATAGATTATTTACTTTTATTTATTTATAGCTTTATTTCTATTTTACTAATAAGAAAATTTGTGCTTGACAACCACACGGTGGAGTTGGGGACACAAGAAAAAATCTTTGTTTTCTAGGTTGCTAGAACAGGATAAGAAAAGAAGTTCCTAAGAGAATTCCCCGAGACTTCGATATAAACCCTCAAGTCACCCTTGTGAGGAAAAGACACTTGATACAACAATCCGCTCTTGGATTCTTAACGAGTTAGTATAGAGTTGTTGCCATCATTGAATTCGCCTTCATATCCATAATGGCATAGGCCACCTCTTCTGGCAGGAATCGCTACAACAAGGAGCCCGGGCGCTAGCGCTTATAGACGCCGATGACATAGCCTTAATCGTCGCGCTTGCGTTGGCGTGGCAAAAAAACCACCAGGGATAACTGCGTCGGGGATTTTGCAACGATGGCGGATTTTTTGAAGCGACGCAACGTGAGCTGCTAAGCTAGCGCTTTCACGACAGAAAAACGTTTACGCCATGGTCCATGTAGGGAGGCACTGCCTAGGTGTCGTGGTAGCTGTGAGACTACGGCATAACGATAATGCCTTGTAATGTCTCTGTCAATGCATGATATATGGAAATTTGGAATTTGTCCCCCATTAAATATCTAATATCTATATTACATCTCAACCCAACAAACAACAGAACAAAGAACTCATAGCACACAGAATGGAACTTCAGCTGAATTAACATGAGCATTCATTATATGCATTCATTACATCTCAACCCAACAAGTTCACAGCTCACAAAAGATTCAACTAATTCCAACAAGTTCAAACCATTACAAAATATGCACCATCACGATTAGTGAACCCGCTTTGACTGCAAACTAGAAGGGACAAACATCACCTTACGGGAGATTGTGTTGGTGAGTGTATTCTCCCTAATTTGATTTCAAACTGACACTAGTTTCATCATCACATGACTTTGCTTGAATGGTTTCTCCAGATGTGTAAGTCATAATATACTTCCTAGTGAAACTGGATGAGAAGCACTACACAGGTAAGATAAGAATAGTTTAGATTGTTATAGTTCTAGGCATGGTTGGAGTTCAAGAGAATTACAGTACTACACAGGAAAGAGAATTATCTTATCTCTTTTGCAGTCTGTGGTTTTCTTGAGGGTGCAAACATATATGGAATTTCTGTCCTATAACTTCTAACAATTCACTTCAGATTCTTCCTTCTTCAGTTGTTCATTTCCACTTTATTTCCAAACCTATATCGAAGGGAGTACTTCTCTAGTGATAGAATATTGGGACCTGAAACACCAAGTGAAAGAATATTGATCATCTTAATTGCATTGCCAAAACTTTATCTAAGACTGTACATTTTCATTTATATGTGTCTTGTATTGATAGAGTTGTATACTAAGAGCAAGTTTACTTTGCATGGTGGAGGACACATGATGTTGAGACCTTAGAACTTTGTTACTGTTGTTGTTCAACATTGTTGTTTTTCACCATGGAAATTAAGACAGTTTGCAATCACTACTTACTACCTAGCAATGTTAGTTTTTATATCCCAAGGAATAGTGAACCATAAAACAATGATATACTAACAAATCTCAATGCTTGAATATAAAAAATGACAGTTCGAGGGATTGGGGGCATATGAATATGCGACCGGGGACATCTCTGTTGTAGAGGACGGTGCGATCTAGCGTGGCATAAGAGGTGAGCGCGGCCGGGGTCAGCACCACCGCGGAGGACAGTGCGGTCCAGCGTGGCGCAGGAGGTGAGCGCGGCCAGGGTCAACGCCACCATGGAGGATGGTGTGGTCCGCTCTGCCGTAGAGGACAGCGCGGCCGGGGTCAGCGCCGCCACGGAGGATGGTGCGGTCCAGCATGGCGCAGAGGTTAGTGCAGTCAGGGTCAGGCCCCCCGTAGAGGATGGTGCGGTCCAGCGTGCTGCAGAGGTCAGCGGCCAGGTTTAGCGCTGCCATGGAGCTAGGCTATGGTTAGGTTTGGTAGGGTGGGGTTTTTTCGTATATGGATGATAGCGACCTATGGCCCTAAGGGGAAAGAACTAGTATGATTCTTAACTATGCCAATCTTTGCCTTTGATTTTTTTGCAAGTCACCGTGTCACATATTCCCTGGCATTCTGTTTGATTAACATTCATATTGATTAGCAAACCAACAAAAGAACACACAAAAAGGGGGAAATAGTAATTTGCATATATGGGAGATGTAAGTACTCATGTACTTGTGCACGAGACGTGGCATTGGACTGTCCAAAATTAAGAATCTACCAAAAGAACACTACAGATTACTTAGTACTAAGAACTAATACTAAGTAATTATGGTCTATCATCAAGCTTGTCCAACCTATTTATAATGGCCTGCGCCCTTCTAGAATCTTGTCCAACCTACTTATGACGCCATAAGAACTAATACTAACTAATTACGTGGAGAGAGAAAGACAGAGGTTAAAGAAATGATGAAGTGATCGACATGGGAGAGAAATTACGGTCTTGGGGAGGAGGGTTCTTTCCTTATAATATAAAGATGGCAACAGCTGGACTTCGGTGGGGCTAACCCATCAGTGAGACAAATATGAGCAGTCACACATGAGGGACCCACAATCCACGTCACGTCTTTTCCGCGGTGGAACCATTACAGCCCTGGTTCATGTTAATGAGGCGTCTTGGAATGCCAGTACCGATGGACTGCTAGCGTGATGCAATTTAATGCCGTACACAAATTTTCCACGGTAAAAAATCGACGCCATGCTACTTGTCGCTATGAATAGGACATCCGCCGTATATCCAACTTTTGCCGATTCTTTTTGCTTATGCCGGCCCAAAAAACTGTCGGGTATGGGCTATTTTGTAGTGAATGGGAGCGTAAGCTCCGCTTTCTCATCATCGGAGACTTTTTCCCCCTCTGGCCAAAAGTATACCGCTAATTCCACCCATGTACGGGGTCCTACAGTGAAGAAAACTTATGAAAGGAGTAAATATGGGAGGCGGCCTCCCATTCCTCCTCTAGGATAAGTCCACCCTCCCAAATGCAGGGGATGGAACACTTTATACATCGGCCATTGGCAATGGCATGAAAGTATGCAGTCCTCACATCCTCTTTGAGGATCCAATTCTAGTGACTCCGATGTCGCCAAAACATATCACCCCCCTTATAGATCTCCATGAGGGAATCCTCTAGGGCATACCGCTAGACATTCCTTGGTGAAGAGGCCTACAGAGTATGAATCTAGGTCCAGGGCATGTATAGTACTAATATGGTTTCCTTTCTTATGACACAACTCTGATCCTAGGTTGGCCCCCTACCCTCGCATGTACTGTCGTGCCATCCTAGCATAGTGATGCCAGATGTCGACCACATTGCGCACGCAAGGAACAGAGGAGGCTGATGCTTCCCACTTTAGCCAAACCATTTCCACAAACCCTGGCTACTAGATCCATAAGTTCTAGAAATGAAAGTTGTTCAACTTCAGTGGCAACCCTCCTCCTGTAGATAGTAGGAGGGGGAGTGTTCTGAGCCAATCATCATCACAGCCTGTCGGAAGCACAGTAGGAAGTCAAGTTCTCACTCAACCAATACAAGGACCCTATCTAGCACACTCCAGATTGAGTCCACCCGGTTATTAGACCAGGTGTATCTTCCCCCACACGGGTGATATCCCTAAGGGCGAGATCAGCAATACAATCATTGAACATCCTCATACTTTTGAGGTCAACATTCACCGAACTTTTATCATCGGGGAACAGATGAGCTTGAAATCTCCTGCCACCACCACAAGGATGGTGCACTACTCCACCTCAGCTTTTAGCTCATCTAGAAATGTAGGGTACCTCCTAAGGTCCATAGGGCCATATTCGATGATCACTTACCACTTGAGGTTACAATGTCTATGGGTGAGAGACATTCTCAGAAAGAATTCCTCTTGGTCCATGACATAGGTATAATTACTCGGGTGCTTATATTTAGTTACCCTATATGTATGAAGGCTCACTTCCCATGAAGAACCGAGATGAAAGCCCAAGACGCATCCGACAGAAGTCTTAGTTTAGCTAAATAAGGAAATAGAAACAAAAATTGTGTTGGTGTTGTAATCATGAGTATGTAACCTATCCGTATATAGTCCCAAGACCCAACCTATTATATATAGGCTAGGAGGAGCTAGCGGAGCGGCAAAGAAAAAACCCAAGCAATCTATAATAGCACTATCCATCGATAATCAGATGACTTCGACTCCCTTGTTTGTCTGACATCCGACGAAATCCCAACGTTCTATTTTCCTTGAAACCCTAAGTCCATAACCATGGGCATTGACGAGGTTACACCTCGTCAATTGGCGCCATTTGTGGGAAACCTGAACGCTGGAGCCATGGATTCGGTGGACCCTTTTTCTTCAAGAAACAATCTGATGGAAGAAGATCCACGCCCGCCCACCTCTGTCTCGGTCCCCGCCGATTTCAACGGCGGATCTAATCTCATCATCAGAAGTTTCCACTTTCGGGTGGAAGAACCCGAAGAACCGTGCCTCTCGGCTCCAATTTTGTCGGGACTGTTAGTCGAAAAAGTCGTGCCTACAGCGATACCTGCATCGTCTGATGGTCATCCATAGAAGCCACACTCCAGCCAGAGAAAGATGAAGAAAACACAGAAAACGCAGCAGAACTAGGGGCTCTTGATGGTCTTTACGATGATCTCTCCCTCGGATCAGACTCTCAACTAACTCCACTACATAGATCGAGCCTAGCAAGCACGGAACCCGAAGAAAGTGGTGACAGTATCGACATCGGAATCAGGATGGCCGAAATCAACCCAGAACAAAAACTGCTAGACTTCACTAAGTGCCAAAACAGTGTCTCCCTCGGATCCGACGATGACGTCACTAGTTCATATGGAACGCACCACCAAGTGTGCGTAATCATTGGGGAAGCTTCAACACAACACGACTCCAATGGTAACCCTATCCTTGATATTAATGATATTTTGTCGGATGACAATGCAGATAACCACGGAAATGAAGGAAACCAAGGAAATGAAGGAGACCCGACAAACAACCGCATAATCCCGGGAGTAGCAGAACCACGTAGAGGCGAGAGGCAAACTCTCTGGCTACTAGCCAAAGCATGGCAAAAACCAAGGGAAGCAATTTTGGGCGCGGTCCCAATGACATCCGAGGCCACGTGCGAGAATTTACTAGACTACCAATACTTGCTTCATCACAAGAAGAGGGACCTACTAAGGATGTAGTGGCAACTCGACGAAAGAAAAAGGCTAGCCGACGAATCCAGTCTTCGGCGAGCGCAGCTAAGCTCTACACGAGGATCAGGAAGTGTTACTGGAGGTGACATGGGTATGATTTCTCGGATACTCATTATTCACTACCCTACATTGGGTAAAAGGCTTACGGCCCATAAAGATTCCAGATAACAGCCTAAGAAAGCAACCGACAGAGAATTTTACTGTATTAGGAAAGAAACCACGAACCAACATTATGTTGGTATTGTAATCACGCGTGTATGAAACCTATCCGCATACATCTATGAGACCCGGCCTATTATATATAGGATGGGAGAAGCCCAAGCGGGGGTACACCAAAATCTAGAGGACAACTTGTAATAGAGTGTTTTCCCAATATTCAGGCGACTTTGTCTTCATTGTTTTCCTGACATCCGACGAAATCCCCAACGTTCTCTTTTCCTCGAAACTCCAAGTCTATCACCATGGGAATTGCCGAGGTTACACCTCGTTAATTGGCGCTATCTCTGGGAAACTTGAACGCTGGAAGCACGAATTCGGAAGAACGCTCTCCACCAAGCATCAACTCGACGAAAGAAAATCCACGCCCGCCCACCCTTGTATCGGTACCCACCGATTTCAACGGCGGATCCAATCTAATCATCGGAAGCCTCCACTTCCTAGCAAACAACACGCAAGAATCACACCCTTCGGCCCTGATCGCATCAGAACCGTCAGTCGGAAAGGCCACACCTATAGCAATACCAACATCACCCGTTGGACCCTCAACTGACATCAAAGCTCACATCAAAACAAGAAAAGAAGGTCACTAGCCAACCTCACCACATGGAGCAAACCCGACAAGCTCAGAACCCAAAGAAAGCAGCAAAAACATCGACTTTGAAGGAAGGATGGTAGAAATTTATCCAGAACTACGATCTCGGAGTACTACCAACACACCCGCAGAAGCAAAAGATGGCACCGTCAGGCCACACGTAACATGCCACCAAGTGTACATGATCAACGGAGATACCTCAACACCACGCGATGAAAACGGTAATCCTATAATAAACCCTGATGATATTTTATCAGATGACCATGCAGGAAACCACGGCAACGGAGGAGAACACGACAACGGAGGAGAACACGGGAACGGAGGAGAAACAGCAGATAATCGCATAGTCCAATGAGGAGGCAGAGAATCCCACACAATTGAAAGACCAGGCCTTCGGCTGCTAGCGTCGGCATGGAAAAAAATCAAGGGAGGCAATTTCGAGAGCAGTCCCAATGACAACAGATGCTTCACACGAGGATCTACTGGCATACCAATATTTGCTCCACCACAAGAAGAGAGACCTACTCCGGATGCAAAGACAGCTCGATGAAAGAAAACGGCTAGCCGACGAATCCAGTTTACGACGGGCCCAACTAAGCTCTACCCGAGGGTCAAGGAGTGTGACAGGAGCAGCACCACCCAGAAGGGCGGCATCTCGATTACAGAATATCCCCGAAGCAGAAAGAAGTGGAATTATCCGAGATCTCGACCTATCGTTCATGTCAATTGATCAAGCAGGAAGCATCAATGCAAAAATAGCTCAGGCAGCCATTATGGCCACGCAAACATATCTGATCACCACTCAACCTGCACCCGACGATTCACGCGTGGCCATCCACCGCTCCGCCCTGATGAACCTCGGCATGGTAGGGGCCTCACTCGCGGAAGCAGAACAAGGACTCACACAAAGATCCCCACGCCGTCACAATAGTCCTCGGCAAGTACGACACACCCGGCGATCTCGATCACCACACCAGGCGCACCACGTAGGATCCGAGCCACGAAGCAACACAAGGAATGACAACACCCAGCATAGGAGCAGTGGACCCAAAGACGAAAGCCGCACATGACGATATCAAGATGGAGATGACGAAGATGACCATGGCCTATGTGGAGCCAGCTGTTTCACGCAGAGGATTCGCAAAGCCTCAGTACCCAAAGACTTTAAAATTCCACACGACCGACACAAATACGATGGGCTCCAGGAACCTGAAGCTTGGTTAGCAGACTATCTAGCCACTGTCAAATTACAGGGCAGCTCCACAACTACTGCAATGCAAAGTCTACAACTACACCTCACCGACACCGCAAGATTATGGTTGAGGCAGTTACCCGAAGATTCAATCGGTAGCTGGAATGATCTAGAAGATAAATTCATCCGAAATTTTCATTCTACATTCAAACGACCAGCATCCTTGGAGCAGTTGCGAGCGTGCAAACAAAAATCTGGAGAGTCAATAAGAGTGTTCATACAGCGATGGAATATTATATAAAACTCAACTAAATCCATATCCGACGAAAGGGCCATTGACGCCTTCAACGATGGCCTTCGTCACCGAGAATTCATAGAAGAGCTGGGTCTGGTGAAACCAAAGACAGTATCACAGTTAATGGAAATACAAACCGCTGGGCTGATGGAGAAGACGCGCTACATAATAAGCGCGAGTGGTCACCCGAAGAAGATAGGGATAAACGCGGCAATGACAGAAGACGAAGAAACAACAATGGGAACACGGGACCAAGTTACATCATAGCAGGATTTTCGGGTGAAGGTAACAACAGAAGCAACGACAATAACGGTGGATACAGTCAGAACAGGGACGACGTCGGAGGGAGCCAGTCCGCACAGCGGTATCAGCCAAGAGCACGAGACCCACCTATGTCTACAATGCAAATGCTATAATGATCCTGTAATATGCATTTTCACGTCGACTCAGCAGGCAGGCGACAATCCAATCACTTGATGAAAGACTGCCAAACATTCTTGAAGATGCAGGAGTTTTGCAACACAAAGGCAGCCGAAGCAGCAAATCAAGGATACACGTCCACGCCCGGTGCACCACCACCAGTTGCACCACCACAAAACTCAAACAATCAAAAGAACGAGTACCCCAAATCAAAAGGAACAATGTCTATGATTTAGAAAGGGCGTCCACCCAACAGAATTCAGAAGCTCATCACAAGACAAATCAATATGGCGGAAACATCAACATCAGCTCTACCCGAATATCTCCATTGGTTAGAGCAAGAAATCAAATTTAGCAGAGCAGATCACCCACTTCGGGTCCCATGGCCAGGTCATTCAGCCTTGATAGTCGAAGCACAAATTGGCGGATTCAATATGAGCAAGGTCTTCATGGATGCAGGAAGCAGCATAAATATGATCTACGCAAAAACGTTACGAACAATAGGCTATCCCCTGGATAATCTCGCTCCAACAGAAACCTCTTTCCATGGAATAGTACCAGGTAAAGCCGAAGTTCCTTTAGGCAAAGTTTTTCTTGACGTTGTTTTTGCTTCCAAGATAAATTTCAGGCGAGAAAGACTCGAATTCGAAGTCATGGATTGGCCATCACAATACCATGCAATCCTGGGACGACCAGCATTTGCACGGTTCATGGAAGTGCCACATTACGCATACTTATAATGAAAATGCCAGCACCAAAGGGAATTATCATGGTACAAGGAAGCTTCACACGTGCGAATAGCTGTGATCGAGAGTTCAACAAAAAAATTGAATCTTTCAGGATGGCAACAGAGTTCGAGTAACTCAAAAGTTTAGCAAACGAACAACCTCTGGAAGTAGCACGTGTCAATCTCGATCACGCTTTTGACACGGCAAAAGACACAAAAGAAGTACAGATCCACCCCGCCGACCCGACGAAAACAACATTTGTGGCCTCTAACCTTGATCCCGCATATGAAAGCGCGCTCATCGAGTTCCTCCGTGAGCACTGGGAGATTTTCGCATGGCTACCCTCTGACATGCCGGGAATCCCTAGGGAACTCGCTGAGCATGCATTAAATCTAGATCCAAAGGCGAAGCCAGTAAAACAACCGCTTCGATGCTTCACAGAGCCAAAACGAAAGGCCATTGGAAAGGAACTCCATCGCCTAATTGATGCCAATTTTATCAAAGAATTAACAAAATCAGAGTGGCTTGCAAACCCAGTATGTGTTCCAAAGTAAAACACTATGGAACTTTGGATATGCATCAACTTTACTGCACTGAACGAACATTGTCCAAAAGATCACTTCCCATTGCCGCGAATCGACCAAATAATCGATGCAACCACGGGATGCAAACGTCTTTCTTTCTTGGACGCTTATTCAGGTTACCACCAGATCAGGATGAAGGAAGAAGATCAGGAGAAACAGCGTTTAACACGCCTTATGGCGTATTTTGCTATACAACAATGTTGTTTGGCCTCAAGAACGCTGGAGCAACATATCAGCGGATGATGCAGAAGTGCCTAGGAAGACAAATAGGCACAAACGTGCAAGTATATATTGATGATGCCATATTTACCACAGGTCAAGAATCTGCGTTGATAAAGGACCTAGAAGAGACATTCAGAAATCTCTATAGGTTTAGCATCAAACTAAACCCGAAGAAATGTTCCTTTGGAGTCCTGGCGGGGCAACTCCGCAGATATTTGGTATCAGCTAGAGGAATCGAGGCTAATCCAGACAAAATACAAGCAATCATCACAATGAAGAAGCCAACAAATCTACGTGGTGTACAGCAATTGGCGGGACGAGTGGCGGCTCTAAGTCGTTTTATTGCAAGATCAGGAGAAAAAGCGTTGCCATTCTACGCCCTTATGAGGAAGTCAGAAAAATTTGAATGGACGGAAGAAGCTCAGCATGCTTTCGAAGATCTTAAAAGGACACTTTCGACATCTCCTGTTGTCGTGTCACCAAAAGAAAAGGAACCTCTACTCCTTTATATTGCTGCCACACATCAGGTGTTCAGCACGGTCCTGGTCGTAGAACGACCCGAAGAAGGAAAGACCCAAGGCGTGCAAAGACCGGTTTACTTCTTGAGCGAGGTTTTATCGCCATCTAAACAAAGGTACCCACACTACCAGAAATTAGCATATGGGGTATTTATGACAGCAAGAAAACTACGCCACTATTTCTTGGACCACCCGATCGTAGTGGTCAACGAGGCACCTTTGTAAAGCATCCTCAACAATCCAGAAGCAACTGGGCATGTTTCTCTATGGGGCATCGAATTATCCCCTCGGGATATCACTTATGAGAAGCGCAAAGCAATTAAGTCACAAGTTCTGGCGGATTGCAGTACAGAGTGGACAGAATTGCAATGTGCGGGTCCACCAGACCTTTCTAGCACCTGGACAATGTACTTTGATGGATCAAAAATAACGGAGGAAGCAGGAGTCGTACTAATATCACCTCAAGGTGACAAAATGCGCTATATTCTTCGGATGAGCTTTACAAATGCATCCAATAATGAAGCGGAATACGAGGCCCTGTTGCATGGCATGCGGATGGCCAAAGCTTGTGGTGCAACTCGCCTCAAAATCTTTGGAGATTCTAATCTTGTGGCACAACAGGCAATGAATAAATGTGATGTTGTCAGCGAAAATATGGTTGCTTATCACGATCTATATAGCATCATGGAGGCTCAATTTGATGGGTGTGAAGTATCACATATAGGAAGAGCAAGCAATGAGGAAGCCGACAATCTAGCAAACATTGGATCATTGTGTTTGCCAATACCACCAGGAGTTTTTGGGAGGAAATAGTGGAGTGATCGATCAAAGCGAAAAGAGTCTGTGAGGTCATGGCAATAAAAACAGGGAAAAAGAAGCATTCGCAAAAAGAGTCGGGGGCTCCTTCAGAATCCAAGAACACAGAAGAGGCCATCGAAGAAGAACAAGAAATCAAAGAGGTCATGCTAATTGAACCAACCTAGATGCAGCCGTATATAGAATATATGACTAAGGGAGAGCTATCAGAGGATGTGATAGAAGCTCGGCGAATCACCCGACGATTGAAGGCTTTCAGGATAATCAAAGGGGAACTATACAAAAGAAGTATTTCGGGTGTGTTGCAACGTTGCATAACACCCGAAGGAGGAAAAAATATACTGAAAGATATACATGAATGAGTATGTGTTCACCATGCTAGTAGCAGAGCAATTGCTGCAAAAGCATTCAGGGCAGGATTTTATTGGCTCACTTCAGTACAAGATGCAAAAGACATTGTCAGAACATGTGAAGCATGTCAACGATTCGCAACAAAGCCTGGAGCACCCGCCGATGAGCTGAATCCCATACCCTTGGCTTGGCCTTTCGCCCAGTGGGGACTCGACATGGTGGGAAAACTTCACAAATCATCGCTAGGAGGACACGCCTTTCTGCTAGTAGCAGTCGACAAATTTACTAAGTGGATTGAAGGAATGCCTGTCACAACCCAAGATGGAACTTTGGCTGTGAATTTTATCAAATCCATAGTATTTCAGTTTGGTGTACCGAACAGCATCATCACGGATAATGGGACCAACTTCACTTCCAATGAGTTCAAGGAGTACTGCCAGGAGATGGGCATCAAAATAAGCTACGATTTGGTGGCTCACCCACAAACAAATGGACAGGTCAAAAAAGCCAATGGACTAGTTACCGCTGGACTCAAAAAGAGACTACTGGCACCACTTGATAGAGCAAAAGGAGCATGGGTGGATGAATTTCCATCCGTGTTATGGAGTTTAAGTACAACTCCAAATAATTCGACTCAAGAGACGCCTTTCTTTTTGGTCCACGGTGCAGAAGCCGTGCTTCCAGTTGAGGTATCACACGAATCGCCAAGAGTGGCTGCATATAATGAAGAAGAATCAAGAGAAGCACTTGAAGATGATGTGGATGCGCTTGATGAAGCTCGAGACGAAGCCCTCCAAAGAGCAACTATGTACCAGCAAAACCTGCGCAATTACCATAGTAGAAGATTGCGGCCTAGGTCCTTTGCAGTAGGGGACCTAGTTCTTTGCCTCAAGCAAGACGGCCACAAAAAGCTAGAATCGCCATGGAAAGGACCATACATCGTCACAGAAGTTATTCCTGGAGGAGCATATCGACTACAAGACAAGAAGACAGGAGTAAATTACTCAAATCCATGGAACATAGCACAGCTACGACGCTTTTACGCATAAGATTAATTGCAATATGATAAGAGTCACAGTTTGGCTTATCAACGAAGATGTCAAGAAGAAAAGGCTAAAACAGCCATCCGCTAAAAGAATAATGTAACATTGACTTTCACCATATATATAAAGAGATAAGTTATTAATCTTTTTTGAGCAATACTTTCTATCAAGCTAACAATAATTATGAGCCTATATCCAGATATAGGCATCCGAACATAACCTCGGGGGCTGCTCCCATCGGGAGCGCTAGCGCACACCCGATAGAAATTCTTTGAGTTTTACACCAGTGTATCCTCAAAAAAGTGTTACTCCCATCAGGAGATGGTGTAAAATAATAAAATTATCTGATCAGAAAGATTGGTGGCCCAGCAGGCCAATCAAGGCAAAAAAACCTCGGATCACGCTCAGACGCGAGAAAAAGTCTGAATGCCGTGTTCAGAAACATGAAGGTAAGACCCCATGATTCATCCTGTGTGGCCTAGTAATCGCACAAGAATGCGCTCTGCCAGTAAAAAAATCCATATCAACGATACGATGAAAAATCCCGATGGACGCGTTGGGTACGTGATAAAAAATAGAAAACTGGAATTCGGTATTCGGTAAGACCTTAGCGGATCGAACTGATTTACGCCAGTTCAAATCCTAGATTCAAGCCTGGGGACTTGAGTTTGAAGTAGGTCGACCTTGTTTTTGTCCAGGAGCAATTAACTGATTCCCGATCCGTCGGAAGCATCAAACTCGTTGTACCAAAATCCCTACAAAAATAAAAATCAAGAAACAAAAGAAGGAAGAAAGAAGACTTTGAGACACAACCTGAAACTGCGGTTCAGATAGAGTCTCGGGGGCTACTAACATGGGTATGATTTCTCGGATACTCATTATTCACTAACCTACATTGGGTAAAAGGCTTACGGCCCATAAAGATTCCAGATAACAGCCTAAGAAAGCAACCGACAGAGAATTTTACTGTATTAGGAAAGAAACCACGAACCAACATTATGTTGGTATTGTAATCACGCGTGTATGAAACCTATCCGCATACATCTATGAGACCCGACCTATTATATATAGGATGGGAGAAGCCCAAGCGGGGGTACACCAAAATCTAGAGGACAACTTGTAATAGAGTGTTTTCCCAATATTCAGGCGACTTTGTCTTCATTGTTTTCCTGACATCCGACGAAATCCCCAGCGTTCTCATTTCCACGAAACCCCAAGTCCATCACCATGGGCATTGCCGAGGTTACCCCTTGTCAGGAGGAGCACCTCCAAGGAGAGGAACCTCACGGCTGCCGAACATCCCCAAATCCAAGAGAAATGAACTGACTTGAGACCTCGAACTATCATTTATGTCAGTAGATCAAACAGGACACATCAAAGCAAAAATAGCTCAAGCCACAATTGTAGTTGTGCAAACATATATGATAACAACTCAACCCCTACCCGACGATCCCCGTGCAGCTCTCCATTGCTCTGCTCTCATGAACCTTGGGATGGTAGGCACATATCTTGCACAAGTGGAACAGGGATTCACACAACAATCTGATAGATTCCCACACTGTCGCAGTAGCCCTAGGCAGGTGGGGCACACCCGACGATCACGATCACCACATCGGGTGCACTTTTTGGGCTCCAAGCCGCGAAATGATGCAAGAGGTGATCTCACAAAGTACAGGAATGACAAATCTAGGGATGAGCGCCACAGCCAGAGATACTACGATGGTGACAGCAAGGACGGCTATGAGTTATGTGGAGCCAGATGCTTTACCCAACGGGTTCGCAAGACTCCAGTACCCAATGATTTCAAACTCCCTCATGACCGCCAGAAGTACGACAGCCTCTAGGAACCTGAAGCATGGTTAGCAGATTATCTGGCCACTGTCAAACTACAGGGTGGCTCTACGGCCACCACAATGCAGAGTCTGCAGCTACACCTAACCGGTGTCGCATGGTCATGATTAAGATAATTACCCGAAAATTCCATCAGCAGCTGGAACAATCTTGAAGACAAGTTCATCTAACATTTCCACTCCACATTCAAGCGACCTGCATCTCTGGAGCAATTGCAAGCCTGCAAGCAGAAACCTGGGGAATCAATACAAGCCTTCATCCAGTGATGGAACATCATAAAAAACTCAGCTAAGGCTATATCCGATGAAAGGGCAATTGACGCCTTTAATGACGGCCTTCGCCATCGAGAATTCATAGAAGAACTATGGCAGGTCAAGCCCAAAACAATTTCACAGCTGATGGATATGGCAAATTGCTGGGCTGATGGAGAAGAAGGAGTACACAACAAGCGAACACGTTCACTCGAAGAAGATAGGGACAGGTGCAACAATGACAAAATATGAAGGAGCAACGACGGACACGAGCGACGGAGCTATGTTGCAGCTAGTTTCTCGGGAGAAGACAACCAAAGAAACAACAATTACAATGACGGGCACCAAAACAACAGGGATGACATTGGAGGAAGCCAACCAACACAGCAATACCAGCCAACAGCTCGAGACCCGTCAATGTCCACAATGCAAATGCCGGAAGGACCCTGTAATATGCCCTTTTACATCGACTCAATGGGAAAAAGGCGATCTGACCATCTCATGAAGGATTGCCGAACTTTTTAAAGATGCAAGAGCTATGCAACGCAAAGGAAACCAAAGCAGCAAGCCGAGGGTACACTACCACACCTAGGACGTTAGCCATTAGCGCACCACCACCGCTAGTACACCCACTAGCAGGGCAATCGCAAAACACAACAAAACAATTAAATGAATACCCCAGGTCCAAGGGGGCAATGCCAATGATTCGGAAAGGGAGCGCATCCAATAGGATCTATAAGCTAATTACAAGACAATTCAACATGGCAGAGATGGAGCCACCAGCCACACCTGAATATCTCCATTAGTTAGAACAGGAAATCACATTCAGCAGAGCTGATCATCCACCTCGAGTACCACGACCGGGCCACTCAGCCTTAATAGTAGAAGCACAAGTGGGTGAATTTGATATGAGTGAAGTTTTCATGGATGCGGGGAGCAACATCAACCTGATCTACGCCAAGACACTGAAGGCGATGAATTGTTGTTTAGCAAATCTAGCACCAACAGAAACATCCTTCCACGACATAGTACCAGGTAAAGCTGAAATTCCCTTAGGTAAAATATCTCTTGACATTGTTTTTGGATCCAAGGAAAATTTCAGGCGTGAAAAGCTTGAGTTCAAAGTCATGGACTAGCCATCACAATATCAGGCGATTCTGGGTCGCCCAGATTTTGCATGATTCATGACAGTACCACATTATGCGTACCTAGTTATGAAAATGCCAACCCCCAAGGGGGTCATAACAAAACTCGGTGCACCTGCCGCTCAATTAAATCCCTTACCTCTCGCTTGGCCTTTTTCTCAATGGGGACTTGATATGGTGGGTAAACTTCACAAATCATCCCCAAGAGGACACGTCTTTCTGCTAGTAGTAGTCGACAAATTCGCCAAATGGATTAAAGCAATGCCTGTTACCAACCAGGATGGAACTTCAGCTGTGAAATTCATCAAACCAATAGTATTCTGATTTGGTGTATCAAACAGCATCATCACCGACAATGGAACTAATTTCACATCCAATGGATTCAAATAATACTTTGAGGAGATGGGTATAAAAGTAAGCTATGCCTCAGTTGCTCACCCGCAAACCAATGGGCAAGTGGAAAAAGCTAATGGCCTTGTAACTGCTGGTCTCAAGAAAATAATGCTACCACCACTCAACAGAGAAAAATGAGCATGGGTTGATGAGTTACTATCTGTTTTATGGAGTTTTCGTACTACTCCAAATAGTTCGACACAAGAAACACCTTTCTTTCTGGTCCATGGTGATGAAGCTGTCCTTCTAGTCAAAGTAACTCACGAGTCTCCACGGGTCACTGAATACGATGAGGAAGCATCTAGGGAAGCACTTGAAGACGATGTTGACACACTCACAACGTTGCCTTACAAAGGGCCATTGTATATCAGGAGAACTTGTGCAACTACCATAGCCGACAATTGCGTCCTAGGTCCTTCATCGTAGGGGACCTAGTTCTTCACCTCAAGCAAGATGGTCACCATAAATTGGAGTCACCTTGGGAAGGGCCTTACATCGTTATAGAGGATATCCCCGGAGGAGTATATCGGCTTCAAGACAAGAAGACAGGAGTCAAATACTACAATTGGTGGAACGTCGCACAACTACGACGTTTTTATGCTTAGAATTTATGTTTTCTCGCAATTTAAATTACAATAAGGCCTACGGCCTGGCTTCTTAGCCATAATATTATTCAATAAGGCCAACGGCCAGGAGAACACGCCAAACCATGTACCCTCGTCTTCAGGTTTTAAATAAAAGATAAGTTCTCCAAACTCTGATTTCCTTCTTTATACATTGTTTTCTTTACCCATAATCGAGGGCTTTTATTATTAATTTTTTTACAAATAAAGACATTCAGAAAATTTTTGAACATCACTCTGATAAAACTAACAAAAAAGTTATGAGCCTATGTCCCGATGCAGGCATCTGAACATAGCCTCGGGGGCTACTTCCATCGGGAGCACTAGCATGCACCTGATAGAAAATTATATTGTGCATACAAGGTCAACAATTATTATTGACCCAGAAAATACCAGCCTAGCCTATGAGTATTACTTTAGTGTATCCTCAAAAGGTTACTCCCATCGGTAGATTCTATAAATTATCCGAGAAACGAAGGAGTTGATAAGCTTCTGCAATTCCAGCAGCCAAACAAAGGCAGTTGATAAAAATGATACAAAAATCTCGGATCGCGCCCAACGCGATAAAACTCTGAATGTCATGTCCACGACATGAAGATAAGACGACGAGATTCGTCCTGTGTAGCCTGGTGATGAGTGCATATTTGCATCAAGTTTTACATTATTATTTTGCATTGTAGATGTAGGATCTTATTATTTTACGGTGCTCGCGCGCACATTTTATGTTTGTTTTCACCAGGATCAGGACTGGTGATGGATCTAATGGATACAATTATTGAAGCAGTTGTACTGTGGAGAAAAGGAGTCAAAAACAATGTAAATCGCTTATTTGGGAAATATTAATAATACCAGAAGAAAACCAGAAGCGAACAAAGGAGGCAGACAGGGCAACGACCAACTATATGGCTGGAGCATTTCTTCCGCCCGTATAGCTTCAGTAGTATAGTTGGCGCCGCCTCCGCCTCGTCAAATAGTTTCACCCCGTGCAATTGGTTCGAGGATATGACATACAGAACACCCAGAAATCGCAGAAACCTCACCTCCGGAAGGCATCTGGAGGGGAACCCATCCACAAGGGATCCATCTTTGCCCTGCGCAGCTCCGGAAGGCTAAGGCATCGATCTTCATCATCTACCGTTGCATCACCACCATCTCCATCCATCCCACCTACATCTCGTTTAGATCTTGTTGTAATTCCTATACTCGTTGTGGATTTATACAAGTACTATTCATCTATGATTGTTTCCATTATCAATGCCATGATGTTGATTGCCTCCATGTCTGAGTAGATCATTAGTTCATGGAGAGATGGAGAAACCCTAGTATGAGACTGAAATAAGATAAAATCTATTATGATATTCATCGTTGTGACCATGTGTTATATTCTCTACATCTTGATGTTGAGAGAAGTCAACCTCTCAATATTTGCCTCTTGCGGGGACTTGATGGAGGGAACTACTTGTTGGTAGATGGAGGCGTGCTAGCACTTATAGTGACTATAAAGTTATTGGCACTCCTTACGTATCAACTTGGGAAATAGAGGAAACTCACGGAACACTATCCATGCCATGGGATACGTTCTACGGGATTACGTCCCTTAATAGCGGAGTAATTTGATTGATGTCGATTGCTGACTATTGTGGTTATGAGTATAATGTGAGCAATGGTTGTTGCCTATTCGTCCACATACAGAGTTCCTCCCACACATACATAGTTGAGAATGTTCATGACAATAATCTTTATCTTAGATCTTTACAATACTAGTGATGTATCCGCTACTCCCTGAGAACGCGTTTTCCCTACTACAGTTCCAGTCTCTCTTACATACTCGATACTTACTTTCTGTATTAAGTTATTTTGCTTTACTTTATTATTCCTCTTATACCCAAAACCCAAAACACCTTTTTACACAATACTCGCATTTTATCTTGTTACTTAGAACTTTATCTAGCATTTCTATCGCAATATTTATTTCAAGAATTATTAGACATCAGACTCCTTCTCCCTGTGGGATTGATATCTTTATTTTGAAACTAGGTACAAACGATATGTGCACTTACAGTCATCACCTGGTAATCGCACAAGAATGTGCTCTGCTAGTAAAATATCTGTATCGATGATACGATGAAAAATATTGATGGACGCGTTGGGTAACTGTTATAATAGGACTGGAATTCAGTATTCGATAAGACCTCAGCGGCTCGAACTGAATTATGCCAGTAAAATTCCGAGTTCAAGCCTAGGGACTTGAATTTGATGTAGGTGTACAGTGTTTTTGCCCAGGAGCAATTAACTGATTTCTGATCCATCGAATGCATCAGGCCTGTTATACCAAATCTCTACAAAGCTAGAAAAAAACTTCAATATTGTAACATCCCAAAACTTTAATCAAGGTTATCAAGTTCCAAATCACCCAATTTAGTGTTAACAAAAACTTTCATTAAAGAAAAGGCATATGAATGCATGTGTGCATTAGTGTAGAATTGTTTGAAAATGCCATGCTTGATTGTTCTAAAGGTTGTGAAATGGTTTAAAGGTGGATCCCACATCATCTAGACAATTTACAAACAAAATCCAAAGAAAAAGAAATCAAATGAAGTTAAATAAGGCAAATGGTCATTTTGACCATTTTAATCCACTAGGCCACTTTAGGTGTTCCTAGAAGTCAATTCCTAACAGAAACTTTTCTAGATATTTTCACCCTTGCTAGACCAAGTAAAGATGTACCAAGGCCCACTTTACACCCTTACAAAAACATCTAGCAAAGCAATTTAAATGACATTTGAAAATTGAATCCAATACATATGTGAAGATCCCACTTTTTCAAAAACACATCAAAAGAATTCACCTTGGCAATCCCAAGCAAACCTAGTCTCTCAAGCATAGTACAAGATCACTCAAAAAATTTGAGACAAAAATTCAAATTTAAATTCCATGCGGGCATTGTGTCGAACATTTGGTGAGCACAGAATTAGCTGCCAAACTTTTACTGTTCTTGATCACTGCCTTGTCTACCTTTTGTCGCCAAAGCTTGTCTCTGGTCTCCCCCAGTCCCAACCAGCACCATAGAGCCACTCCCCGTTGATGTTTGCACCAGTACCGAGCCACCCCGAGCTCCCCCATGCCAGTCGACCATGGAGCGCCACGCTCTCTCCCGCCATGTCTAGGAGGTAGCCACCAATGCACCGCCCCTCTCTGTCCCCTCCCCGAGCAAAGAAGGGCCCTGGACCACGTCAGAACAGCCGCGCCCAGAACGTCAGCGCCATGCTGAGCACGCGCTAGAGCGCCGTGCCCGACCAGCGTGCACACGCCACACCTCGACCTCACCCTGTGCACACTGCTCCGCCATGACCCCAGCAGCCGCCCAGACACCCCCGTTCGCCGCCGCTTGACCCGTAGCCATCATGCGCCGCATCGAACACCGCTTCTACCGCGCAGAGCATCATCCGCTCCCGACCCAATGCGAATGCCCCATGCCTCGACTTTAAACCTGAGAGGACTGCCAGGAGACCACGCACTGTCCACTACCTCCAGCCACGCTGCTAGCTACCTGTAGCGTCGCCACCGACGAGCCGCGCCCATGCCGCTCGGTCCCTTCGTCGAGCTATAAAAGGAGGCCCTCTCCACCCCATTTCTACACACCATCTCACTCCCCTCTCACCATTGATCCTCCCACACCATCCCCGGAGCAAGGCGAGCCTCCATCTATCAGAATTTTGCCGGAGTTTGCCGCTGCAGAGGAGAAGAGGCGCTGTCGATTGGAGCTGCCCTAAGAGCCGCCGCGGCCATGCCTTGAACCGCCGTTGTCTACCAGCCCAACGCCCCCGCCGCCGAGCCTAGATGGAGCCTAGGTGAGCCCCCGTAGACCCCCACCGTGCCGCTAGGGTTTGTCCTTGCTAGAGACCTATTCACCGGGGACGATGAACCCCAACCGTTCGATCGTAGTCTAATCCTAGCGCTGAGATTGCCCCGTACCGCTTAGCATTAGATGTGTCGCTGACGTACGGGACCAGCCTGTCAGTAGCCCGTTGCGCCCGCGCAGTGCAGCTAGGCCGGCCCATTTCCTTTCCCACACTAGCCCACAGATTCAAATTAGTAATTTTCCTTTTAAATGAAAATCCTATTCTGTCCACTTATTCAAAAATCATTTCAGAGGGATTACTTAACCAAAATGCATGATTCAAATTTTGTTAGAAAGATAATTAAAATATATATCCAACCCCGTTGGATTTAAATCATTTGGAGTTAGAGATAATCTCTAATAAAAATAATAAAACAGAGACTTTTGTAACTTCAAACATTTTTCAAAAATCAACCATAATAGCTTTTGAGTTGATTCCAACTCTCAAAAATCACATTTGACAATATCTATCTGAATATGTAAAAATATTTAGGTTTGCATGAATGACTTTGTACTAGTACCAAAAGAATGCTATTAGGGCATTTCTAGTCACTTTAAATCATTTAAATTATAATCTTAAACTTTATAAAATGTGACCAACCCTTTAAATCACATTCACATGTATTAGAATATGTGGTGATGACATGTTCCCACATGATCCCATATTTTAATTCGAGGATATTAAATCTTAGTTAATTTCAATGAGTAGAAATTACTTTTCTCAAATAAAATAAATAAAACTAGTTCTTTAAATCTTGTGATGAGTGTGATGATACTAGATCATCAAGTGTGTGACTTAGTGTGCTAAATAGATTAGTTAAGTATTGTTTGGTGATTGTGTATCCCGTATTTATTTTATAGACGATAGTACCGACCAAGTCTACGAGGAGGAGGAGTTCTACCCCGAAGAAGACGAGGAGAACTTCAATCACTACACCAATCAAGGCAAGCTAACACTTGCAAGTTTCTTAACTATGCAAGCTATTATTAGCAAGCTAGAATTATACAAGATGACCTAAGCAAGATGCATTAGGCATGCTTGGTTATACTTTTGATTTATACCCATCCCAAGTTTTACTTGCAAGCTTTACTTTCTTACTTTACCAAAGTTCTTTACTTTTTAGATAGCATAAAGAGTATAAAACTTGGCCTATCTAGTTATACTTAGATGTCATTCTATGGCATGAGATTGAGATTAGCATCCCTCATTAGTGTATGCTCTTAACTTAGTGGCTAGCGCTAAACCAAAAACTTGATCACTTTAGATGGGAATACTTGGTGAAAATGCTTATGAAAACCTTGGAATGATGAGTCATTCTATTGAGATGTTTTGACATGTGTTGAGAAACACAAATGGTTTATGATGATGAAAATATCGAGGCGGGAGCCTTAGCCCTTTATAAAAACTGATGGTTGGGTTCGGATGCGATTCCATTCCAATTTTACTATACAACCACAATACCTGAATTGGGTAAGGCTTAGCCGGAAGTTTATATGCATTAGTATGGGTTCCCTCGCGGAGGAGGTTTGAGCTGAGGCTACCTCTTGATGATCACCTATGTAGTGCCCAGGATGGCAGATGGCCATGGCTGGGAGGCCAAGCTCATAGGAGAGGTGCTTATACTAGAGTGTGTAAAGGAAAGGTTATGTTTGATTATCCGCATACTAAGTATGATGATTCAGGGTTATCCCTGACGGATGTATCGAATTTTGTGGTGAAAGTGAAACACCTTTGTAGAGTGTCAAACTATTCAAATAGCTGCGTCCACGGTCATGGACAGTTGGAGTGGCCATACTGTTCTGTCGTCAGATGTTTTCAAAATGACTTATGAAATGAATTGTAACTTGACTTGACCACAACAGGGTTGTGACTATGAAAACTAAGTTCCCACTTAGGTGATTTAGAACATTATTTTAACTTTCTTTGTTTCTAAACTACGCTTAGGTTTAATTTTAGCTTTTGCAAATAAACTTAGAGCTTAGCATTCCTACTAGAACTACCTTACATGTTAGTGATAGTTTGCGAGTACTTAAAGAGTACTCATGGCTTTGTCCCTGGCTATTCTCGTGGCCAGACTATGAGGAGGACTATCAGGAAGATGGACAGCAGGATGGCTACGACAACTAGGATCATCTCCCATCGTCAACATTACCTATGACACTGAAGATGGAGCCCACCGCTACGCTTATATTCCGCTGCTTGTTTGTATTAAGATTGCATCATGAGATCCTTTATTTGTGTAAGACCTTATTATGGTTTGTAATGGATGATGTACTGTGATATCCAATCTGTTATGTCTTGCAAAAATGGTAATCCTGGGATTGTGATATATGGCATAACTGGCATCTGGAATTAAAAATCTGGGTGTTGACAAGTTGGTATTAGAGCCATCCTGACCATAGGAGACCCTAGTTAGAATAGACGTCCAAACAAAAACTTAGTTTCAAAACAAAAGAAGTGAGTATTTATGAAAACCTATTCCCACTCTTATCCTTGATTCTTTCAAAAAAAATCATGTTCCTCCAAAATTCGTACATTCCTACATAAAATTTGACACACTTAAACACCTCACTAACTTACTCATCCTAAATTCTTATAGATGGAAGTTCAGTATTGCAAGTTCTACCAGTTGGGCAACGGAGGCCAACTAATCTTCGAGAGGGATCTCGATGCACTATCAGAGCACCTTGAGCATCCGCATCCGGAATTCTTCGGAGCTCAACTCAAGGATTTTCCAGGAGGAGATCTACAATGGCTGATAGTTGCAGATCTTTGAGGCAAGATGGAAGCACCCCTTTCTGAGAAGATTCAATTCACTGTGTGGGAGAACAACTGGCTAGATGGATTAGCCAGGGCTATGCATGAGGCTCTTGCCCGTCTGTGTGGGCAAAATGTCAACTTGATCCAGGGAACTCGCTTTGCTCACTATGCAAGGCGTGATTCTATGGGAATGACGTTGGAGATGCCAAGTCACCCAGACTTGAAGCGCCAAGTGGAGAATCTTGACTTCCTGCTGTATGATAGACAGAAGGAATTGGACAATGCTCGAGCCTATGACAACCACAAACTTGCCATTGCTGCCAAGAAGGACCAGACTTTTTCCCTGCATGTCAAGGATCGCCAATCACTTCGCCGTCAGCGCGAGAAGCAGGATCGCACCATCGCTCATCTTTGCAAGAAGGTGGTAGACCTCGAGAAGACCATCCAGGAACAGGAAGCTCAACTTGCAGCAAAGGAAGAAGAGGAAGAAGATGAAGACATCCAGGGAGATATCCACTCGTACCTCAGTGATGACAATGACTACTTGGAGGATGATGCCATGGATTTCTACACCGATGATGATGACTCTGACTTCATTGATGATGAGTAGATGCACTTGATCACTACCGTAGGAAGGAGTTGTATCGATCCCACTGTATCTTAGCTTCATAGAATGGTTCTTAAAACCATCTGTTTTTCCTTTCATGTTGTGGTGTGTGTGTTTGTATCGTGTGCTTTGATTGAATGAATGAATGAGATGAAGTTAGTTTGCAAAACCTGAGTTCAAACTCAAAGTTTTAGCTTTGAAAACAAAACCATGAACCTTAGAACTTTCCCTCTTACCTCATTATCTATCTCAATCTTCAGATGACTCGTGGAAACTAAGGAGGAAGCAACTCATCGCAGGTCCCGATGTTGCAGATTATGCAGATGCTAGTTTCAGACCGTGAAGCTAGTAGAGCAGAGCGCCAAGCCAACCTGGCCACCCTGCAATAGATAGCTCAGATGGCCCACAATAATCAAGGCCAAGGAAATCAAGATCATCATGGATCCAAGCTTAAGAACTTTCAGAATACCAATCCCCCTATCTTTAGCAAGTCTGAAGACCCGTTAGATGCGGATGATTGGTTGCAAACCATGGAGAATAACCTGGAAGTCGCAGGAGTTGACGCCAACGAGAAGGTACTGTTTGCCACTCATTATCTGGTAGGAGATGTAAGAGCCTGGTGGAATAGCACTCGTACTATGAACCACGGTCAAGTGATGACTTGGGAAGCTTTCAAGATCAAGTTCAGCCGCACCCATGTGCCGCAAGGTTTAGTCACCAGAATGAGAGATGAATTCAGGGAACTGAAGCAGGGCAGGATGACGGTAGTTGAGTACCGCGACAAATTTTTGTCCCTCGCTAGGTATACACCCGATGAGATCAACACTGAAGCCAAGAAGAAGTAAAGATTCCTGAACGGATTGCATGATGACATGCAAACGGTGTTAGTCAACATCCGTTTTGAAGATCTTGAAGAGCTAGTCGACTCTGCCATCTAGATGGAAGGGAAGATAAACCAAGCAAATGACAACCGTAAGCGCCGAATGATGCATCAGACTAGGTCCCACAATACCCAGAAGTATCGCCCCAACCCATCTGCAGGATACGCCCCAAGGAACAATAGACCCCCAATGTCTCGTCCAAGATACCCCAATAGTAGCGAAGGAAATGTGAAGTCTGGAGGAAACCACAAAAACAACCCCGGCAACTCCAACAACTTCAACCGTGCACCGCCCAAGTCCAACAACAACAACAACAATACTACCCCAAGGACTGTAAGCAATGTCGTGCCTGTTGCAGCCAAAGACAAGTCCAAGATTACTTGTTTTGAGTGTGGAGTGAAGGGTCACTACTCCAATGAGTGTCCCAAGAAGCTTGCAGCCATCACCAATGTGAATTCCCCAGCTCAGCACCAACACCATGTTCAGCCCGGAAGAAGATTTGCCCCAGGGAACTCTCTCAACCGCAACGACCGTCTATTCCACATGAATGCTGAAGAAGCCCAAGAAGCGCCAGATGTCATGCTGGGTATGTTTTCTGTTAACTCAGTATTAGCAAGAGTGTTGTTTGATTCTGGAGCATCGCACTCGTTTGTTACAGAAGAATTTGCATGCACTAGTAAGATTCAACCAACAAAATTGAAGCATGTTATATAGTTCAAATACCTGGTTCAACCACCAAAGCTAGAAAAATTTGCAAGGTTGTACCTATCAGAATCCATGGGATAGATTTTTATGCCAATCTAATAGTACTTGGAACCAAAGGTTTGGAAGTAGTACTAGGTATGGATTGGATGTCGAAACATAAAGGATTGATCGACTGTGCCAAGAAAGCCATAACCATGACCAGTAGCTCTAGAGTATCAGTAGAGCATGTTTCTAAAACCCTACCCCGTCAGTTCAAATGCAACAAGAGTCTACCCCTACCCACCATACACCAAGTCAGAGTAGTCTATGAATACCCCGACGTATTCCCAGATGAATTGCCCGGTATGCCCCCAGATCGGGATATCGAGTTCATTATTGAACTAATTCCTGGAACTGGACCCATAGCTTAGAGACCTTATAGTATGAACCCATCAGAGTTAGTGGAGCTGAAGAAGCAACTTGATGCTATGCTAGAGAAAGGCTTAATTCAACCAAGCGCATCGCCATGGAGATCACC
Organism: Avena insularis; assembly: GCA_023614405.1. Classification (NCBI taxonomy): domain Eukaryota; kingdom Viridiplantae; phylum Streptophyta; class Magnoliopsida; order Poales; family Poaceae; genus Avena; species Avena insularis. The sequence continues at coordinate 71,614,056 of CM042692.1, read as the reverse complement.
TGTTTTGTTTGTCGACAAGAAAGATGGAGGTAACCGTTTGTGCACCAATTACAGGAAGCCGAATGATGTCACCATCAAGAACAAGTACCCACTTCCAAAGATAGAGGATCTGTTTGATCAGTGGACTGGTGCCAGAGTGTTATCTAAGATTGATCTTAGAACTGGTTATCATCAACTCAAGAGTCGTGCAACGGATATTCCAAAGACCGCCTTTACCACCAGATATGGATTTTAAGAGTATACGGTCATGTCTTTTGGATTAACCAATGCCCCGCTTATTTCATGAATCTCATGAATAAGATTTTTATGAACTTTCTAGATAAGTTTGTCGTTGTGTTTATCGACGAAATTCTAATCTATTCCAAGTCAGAAGAATACCATGAGCAACACCTGAGAACCATCCTTGAAACCCTTAGAGCGCATCAGTTGTATGCCAAGTACAGCAAATCTGAGTTTTGGCTGACAGAGGTAGGATTCCTCGGACATATTGTGTCTGCAGAAGGAGTCGCTGTTGATCCCGCCAAGATCAAAGATGTTGAAGAATGGCAAGCCCCAACCACTCAAACCCAAGTCCGTGCATTTCTCGGATTAGCGGGATATTATCGCAAGTTCGTAGAAGGATTTTCAAGCATCGCAAGACCGATGACCCAACTGTTGAAGAAAGATAAGAAGTTTGAATGGACCGATAAATGTGAAGCAAGTTTTCAAGAGCTCAAGAAGAGATTGATTTCAGCCCCAATATTGATTATGCTAGATATCACGAAGCCTTTTGATGTGTATTGTGATGCATCCAAGATTGGTCTCGGATGTGTGTTGATGCAAGAAGGCAAAGTCATAGCATACCTGTCTCGACAACTAAAGCAGCATGAGAGAACTACCCCACCCATGATCTTGAGCTAGCAGCTGTAGTTTAAGGGTTGAAGACATGGTCTCATTACCTTATGGGTAATCACTGTGAGATTTATTCAGATCACAAGATCTTGAAGTATATTTTCACTCAGAAGGAGATGAATATGAGGCAAAGGAGATGGATAGAGTTAATCAAGGATTATGACCTTGACATTCACTATCACCCCGGCAAAGCCAATGTGGTAGCGGATGCTCTTAGTAGATTGCCATGTAGGTTAAACACCATGATCAAAGAGAACCAGCCAAGTTTGCATGAAGAGTTGGAGAAGTTTAGAACTGAGCTAGTTAGCAATGGATTTTTAGCTAGCATTGAACTTCAACCCACTTTGATTAGTCAAATCAAGGAAGCCTAGAAGGGAAATGTAAGTATCGACGGAATCAAACATCGTATTGGTACAGGAAAGGTACCTAGATTCACAGAAGATGAAGAAGGAGTTTTGTGGTACAAAGGACGTATCTGTGTGCCAGCAGATTCAGAGCTGAAGCAAGTTATCATGCAAGAAGCTCATGATACTCTTTATTCTATCCACCCCGGAGGAACAAAGATGTATCAGGATTTGAAAGAGCAATTTTGGTGGCACAAGATGAAGAGAGAAATCGGAAGCTACATCTCCAAGTGTGATATATGTCAAAGAGTCAAAGCGAAACATCAGAGATCCACAGGACTATTGCAACCATTGCAGATTCCAGAATGGAAATGGGATTCCGTCTAAATGGACTTTATCACCGGCTTGCCTACTTCTAGTAGGGGAATGACTCAATTTGGGTCATAGTTAATAAACTGTCCAAGGTAGCCCATTTTATACCTGTCAAGACAACCTACCAGAGTTCGAAGCTAGCAGAATTGTACATTGCTAGAATTGTCAGTCTACATGGAACCCTAAGACCATAGTGTCGGATCGAGGAAGCCAATTTACCTCGAGCTTTTGGCAAAAAGTCCAAGAAGGATTAGGGACCAAGTTGAATTTCAGCACCCCTTATCACCCACAAACCGATGGACAGACTGAAAGAGTCAACCAAATCTTAGAAGATACGTTGAGAGCTTGTGTGTTAGAGTATGGATCAAAATGGGAAGATTGTCTACCTTTTGTAGAATTCTCATACAACAAGAGTTATCAAGCCAGTTTGCAAATGGCCCCATTTGACTTCTTATATGGAAGGAAGTGTCGTACCCCTTTGAATTGGTCGCAAGTAGGAGAGAGTCAGATTTTCGGACCTGACATCCTACGAGAAGCCAAAGAGAAGGTTCACAAAGTCTGGGAGCACCTCAAGACCACCCAATCCAGACAGAAGAGTTACACTGACAAGAGACGTAGAGACCTGACTTTCAACGTCAGAGATTTCGTGTATCTCAAGGTTTCTCCGTTGAAAGGAATGTAACATTTCCAGCTGAAAGGAAAGTTAGCCCCCAGATATATTGGACACTTCAAGATTTTGAATCGCCGAGGAGAAGTATCTTATCAATTGGAACTGCCAGAGGAGATGTCAGCCATCCATAATGTGTTCCATATCTCGTTACTTCGCAAATGCCTAGAAGTGCTAGAGAAGACCAAAGTATTCAAGAACATCAATCACCGAGCCATTGATATCAACAAGGATCTGACATATCGTGAAGTGCCCATCCGTATCTTGGAAGAAGCCTTCAGAACCACCAGGACCCGGAGTATCAAATTTCTCAAGATCCAATGGAGCAACCATACCGAAGAAGAAGCTACTTGGGAGCGAGAAGATTATATTAGGACTGAGTTCCCAGATCCCTTTAGTTCCTAGTTTTTCTTAAATCTCGGAATGATATTTTGTTTAAGGAGGGAAGGTTTGTAACATCCCAAAACTTTAATCAAGGTTATCAAGTTCCAAATCCCCCAATTTAGGGTTAACAAAAACTTTTATTAAAGAAAAGGCATATGAATACATGTGTGTTTGCATTAGTGTAGAATTGTTTGAAAATGACATGCTTGATTGTTCTAAAGGTTGTGAAATGGTTTAAAGGTGAATGCCACATTGATACGTCCATTTTGCATCACTATTCTATATCATAATTTATTGTTATTCATTGATATATTTCATATTAAGAGATGATACTTATGTTATTTCACCTGTTTTTGCATGGTTGATGACTTTTGGAGCATGGACCGCTGCAGTCAGGATTCTGATGGAAAAGGTGTTGTTTGGAGGCAAAATTCGCGAAGATCAGAAAATCCGGGAAAATATATGGAAAATCCTATTTTTCTAGAAGACGAAGAAAGCTGGATGGGGAAGTGGAGATGGCCCACAGGGGGCCCACACCATCCCCTGGCGCGAGCCACCCTAGGTCGCGCCACCAGGTGGTGTGGCCGCCTTGGTCCACCCCTGGCTCTCCCCTCTGGTGTATACTATCCTCCCGAAACCCTAAGACTCGGGGAGCGACCATAGAAAGATTTTGCCACCTCTGAAGGGCGAAAAACACCGAGAGAGAAAGATCTCTCCAGTAGACAGAATTCTGTCGGGGGAAATTCCTTCCCGGAGAGGGGAGATCGTCACCATCAACACCACCATCAAGCTGGACTTCATCGGGATCATCATCATCACCATCATCACCATCATCTCCACCAGCACCATCATCACCACTTCATACCGCTGTAACAATTGGGTTGAATCTTGCATAGTTCTGAGGGGAAACTTTCCTGATGTTGATTACTTGTTGTTGTTGATGATATTGAGTGAACCATTGAATTATCGTTTATGTTGAGATTTTTACACATCATTATATCATCTCTGATCTTGATCCATATGATGTCTTGTGAGTAGTTCGTTTTGTCCTTGAGGACATGGGAGAAGTCATGTTGTTAGTAGTGGAATTGTGTTGAGAAAGATTCAATAGTTTGATATTTAAGTTGTGGTGTACTTCTTCTAGTGGTGTCATGTGAACATCGACTACATGACACTTCACCTATATGGGCCTAGGGGAATGCATTGTGTATTTGGCTACTAATCGTAGGGGTTGCCGGAGTGACAGAAACCTGAACCCCCGTTAGGAAACCTTTGCACAAGGGACGTCAGGGTCTTAGAGTTTAAAGTTGTGGTTAGGTTTCTACCTTAATTACTTTCTTGTACTTGCGGATGGTTGCAAGGGGTATAATCACAAGTATGTATTAGTCCTAGGAAGGTCGGTAAATTAGCATAGGTTCACCCACACAACACTTAGCAAACTAAAGAAGATTAATCAACTATATGAAGCGAAAGCACTTGACGGTATTCCCATGTGTCCTCGAGAATGTTTGGTCATCTTAAGTAATACAACCGGCTTGTCATTTGCTAAAGAAAGGATTGGGACACTTGCTACATTTATTCTTATTGTATTTTATTTACTCGTACTTTATTTACTTGCATTATCAAAAAACCCTAAAAATCCATTTGTTAAGTATTTACAGAGAATTCCTGCTCCAAGCCACTCGTCAACACCTTCTGCTCCTCGTTTTCGACACTCTTACTTATCGAAAATACTGCGATACACCCCCTATAGTTGTGCGTCATCACACATCATCTAGACCATTTACAAACAAAATCCAAAGAAAAAGAAATCAAATAAAGTTAAATAAGGCAAATGGTCATATTGACCATTTTAATCCACTAGGCCACTTTAGTGTTCCTAGAAGTCAATTCCTAACAGAAACTTTTCTAGATATTTTCACCCCTTGCTAGACCAAGTAAAGATGTACCAAGGCCCACTTTACACCCTTACAAAAACATCTAGCAAAGCAATTTAAATGACTTTTGAAAATTGAATCCAATACATATGTGAAGATCCCACTTTTTCAAAAACACATCAAAAGAATTCACCTTGGCAATCCCAAGCAAACCTAGTCTCTCAACCATAGTACAAGATCACTCAAAAATTTTGAGACAAAAATTCAAATTTAAATCCCTTCGTCGAGCTATAAAAGGAGGCCCTCTCCACCCCATTTCTGCACACCATCTCACTCCCCTCTCACCACTGATCCTCCCACACCATCCCTGGAGCAAGGCGAGCCTCCATCCGCCGGAATTTCTCCGGAGTTTGCCGCTGCAGAGGAGAAGAAGCGATGCCCCAAGAGCCACCGCGACCATGCCTCAAACCGCCGTCGTCTACCAGCCCGAACGCCCCCGTCGCCGAGCCTAGATGGAGCCCAGGTGAGCCCCGTAGACCCCCACCGAGCCGCTAGGGTTCATCCTCGTCGGAGACCTGTTCACCAGGGACGACGAACCCCAACCGTTTGATCGTAGTCTAATTGTAGCGCTAAGATTGCCCGTGCATCACGTTAGATGTGTCATTGACAGCGTGCAGGACCAGCCTGTAGTGCAAGCTGGGCTGGGCCCATTTCTTTCCAGCTAGCCCACATATTCAAATTAGTAATTTTCCTTTTAAATGGAAATCCTATTCTGTCCACTTATTCAAAAATCATTTCAGGGAGATTCACTTAACCAAAATGTATGATTCAAATTTTGTTAGAAAGATAATTAAAATATCTATCCAAGCCTGTTGGATTTAAATCATTTAGAGTTAGAGATAATCTATAATAAAATAACAAAATAGATACTTTTGTAACTTCAAACATTTTTCAAAATTAACCATAATAGCTTTTGAGTTGATTCCAACTCTCAAAAATCACTTTTGACAATATCTATCTGAATATGTAAAAATATTTAGGTTTGCATGCAGTGACTTTGGACTAGTGCCAAAATAATGCTATTAGGGAATTTCTAGTCACTTTAAATCATTTAAATTATAATCTTAAACTTTATAAAATGTGACCAACCCTTTAAATCACATTCCCATGTATTAGAGTATGTGGTGATGACATGTGTCCACATGATCCCATATTTAATTGGAGGATATTAAATCTTAGTTAATTTCAATGAGTAGAATTTACTTTTCTCAAATAAAATAAATAAAACTAGTTCTTTAAATCTTGTGATGAGTGTGATGATACTAGATCATCAAGTGTGTGCCTTAGTGTGCCAAATAGATTAGTTAAGTACTATTTGGTGATTGTGTATCCCGTATTTATTTATAGACGATAGTACCGACCAAGTCTATGAGGAGTAGGAGTTCTACCCCGAAGAAGACGAGGAGAGCTTCAATCACTGCACCAATCAAGGCAATCTAACACTTGCAAGTTTCTTAACTATGCAAGCTATTATTAGCAAGCTAGAATTATACAAGATGACCTAAGCAAGATGCATTAGGCATGCTTGGTTATACTTTTGATTTATACCCATCCCAAGTTTTACTTGCAAGCTTTAATTTCTTACTTTACCAAAGTTCTTTACTTTTTAGATAGCATAAAGAGTATAAAACTTGGCCTATCTAGTTATACTTAGATGTCATTCTATGGCATGAGATTGAGATTAGCATCTCTCATTAGTGAACACTCTTAACTTAGTGGCTAGCGCTAAACCAAAAACTTGATCACTTTAGATGGGAATACTTGGTGAAAATGCTTATGAAAACCTTGGAATGATGAGTCATTCTATTGAGATGTTTTGACATGTGTTGAGAAACACAAATGGTTTATGATAATGAAAATGTTGAGGCATGAGCCTTAGCCCTTTATAAAAACTAATGGTTGGGTTCGGATGTGATACCATTCTGATTTTACTATACAACCACAATACCTGAATTGGGTAAGGCTTAGCCGGAAGTTTATATGCATTAGTATGGGTTCCCTCGCGGAGGAGGTTTGAGCTGAGGCTACCTCTTGATGATGTCCACCTATGTAGTGCCCAGGATGGCAGATGGCCATGGCTGGGAGGCCAAGCTCATAGGAGAGGTGCTTATACTAGAGTGTGTAAAGGAAAGGTTATGTTTGATTATCCGCATACTAAATATGATGATTCAGGGTTATCCCTGACGGATGTATCAATTTTCTGGTGAAAGTGTACCACCTCTGCAGAGTGTCAAATTATTCGAATAGCCGCATCCTCGGTCATGGACAGTTGGAGTGGCCATACTGTTCCGTCGTCAGATGTTTTCAAAATGACTTATGAAATAAATTGTGACTTGACTTGACCACAACAGGGTTGTGACTATGAAAACTAAGTTCCCACTTAGGTGATTTAGATCATTATTTTAACTTTCTTTGTTTCTGAACTCATCTTAGGTTTAATTTTAGCTTTTGCAAATAAACTTAGAGCTTAGCATTCCTACTAGAACTACCTTACTTGTTAGTGATAGTTTGCGAGTACTTAAAGAGTACACATGGCTTTGTCCCTGGCTATTCCCGTGGCCAGACTATGAGGAGGAATATCAGGAAGATGGAAGGACGGCTATGATAACTAGGATCATCTCCCATCGTCAGCATTGCCTGTGACACTGAACATGGAGCCTACCACTATGCTTATTATTCCGCTGCTTGTTTGTATTAAGACTGGATCATGAGATCCTTTACTCGTGTAAGACCTTATTATGGTTTGTAATGGATAATGTACTGTGATATCCAATCTATTATGTCTCGCAAAAATGGTAATCCTGGGATTGCGATGTATGGCAGAACAGACATTTGGAATTAAAAATCCGGGTGTTGACTATCATTGAGACTCAACCCAAATCTACGATTCGTATGGAGTCTCGGGGCTACTAGCATAGGTATAATTACTCGGGTGCTTATATTTTGTTACCCTATCTATTTAAAGGCTCACGGCCCATGAAGACCCAAGATGATGGCCCAAGAAGCATCCGACGAAAGTCTTAGTTTAGATAAATAAGGAAATAGAAACCGATATTGTGTTGGTGTTGTAACCATGAGTATGTAACCTATCCGTATACAGCCCCGAGACCCAGCATATTTATATAGGATGGGAGGAGCTAGCGGAGCGGCACCAAATAAAGCAAGCAATCTGTAATAGCACTATCCATCGATAATCAGACGACTTCGGCTCCTTGTTTGTCCGACATCCGATGAAATCCCAGCATTCTCTTTTCCTTGAAACCCTAAGTCCATAACCATGGGCATTGCTGAGGTTACACCTCTTTAGTCCATGTCCTCTACCTCAAAGGTATCCTCCTTCACTCCTAGTAGGATCCCACCCGAGTGGCCGTCCGCTAGGAATGAATGCCAGATGAACTAATGGAGACTCAATCCCTTCAACTCAAGGATCGAGAAGTCCTGCCTAATCTTCTCTTGCAAGCCTACAATGTCCACATCTTATTTTCTCATATAGTGCCTCGCTTTTTGTTTTCGACTGTGATTCCCAAACTCCCGGATATTCCAAATGAATGCAAAAATAGGGATATTCATTGGGGAACATTGCTGGGGGTTTTCCTCTTACGAGGGACAATGTGTAACATCCCAATTGTCTAACAATTGTAATGCTACTTGGTTTAGTAAGATAATGGCTACTTCAAATATATAATTGTTGCATCATAATTATATCATGCTCATGTCATCATGCCACCTTGCATTTGAGCATCATATAAAACCCTTTTTGTTTGGTTCTTATCTCATATGCATTGTAAATTGTATTTGCCTCTTGATATTGTATTTGGTTCTTGATATATTGTTTCATGCCCAAGTTGAGTTGGGGGCATATCTTTTATTCAACTCCATCACCTTTCTCTGTCACCACCTTATAATTCCACCATCCAACCAAATATGAGTTTTGCACTTTATTGGGTTTTGCCTCTAGCTCATATGGGTGGGGATGGATCCAATTCTATTGTTCCACATGCTCTCATCTTAGCATCATGTTGTTTTCACATTATTGATATGAGAGCCACATGGCCACCTTTGCATGCCTTGTGAGTGGAACCCTTTTTTCCTAGCTTACATATGGATTATTATGGAATTATGCTCATGTTGGGATATTTTTGGGACTATTAAGCATCTAGTGGCACATACACACTAGCATGTCCCATTTTATTCAAATATGGGCATCTCCAACTACTCCACATGGGGCATCCTTCCACTTCTTCTAGTTTGGCTTATTCCATATTTTTGGGAATGCATAAGTATAAATGTCATGGATATTCATTTTGTTTTCACAAGAGGAAACCTAGCATTAATATTATGCATGGGCCATGCAACCATCTCTATATCTTTGCTTCCTTGTTTTTATTTGGTATTTTGAGTGAATCATCTATCTTCCTCTACCCCTCTTTTGCTTGATCTAGTTGATCTTGTTATAACCACACCACATCTCCCTCTCTCTCTTTTCTTCACCTCCCTCTCCTTTTCACCTCCATCCATGCTTGGTCATGTGGATTATCTCTAAACCCTAACCATACCACTCATCTCTCCTCTCTCTAGCCGAGCCACCCCACCATGACCTACCCTAGCTACCCACCTGCCCTCTCTCGGCCTCTCTCCTCTCTCTGCCCTGCAGGCCCCACCTGACCACCCTGGACCCACCTAGCTACCACCACACAAAACCCTAGCCGAGTCTCCCCTCCAACCCTAGCTCTAACCCGAGCCTACACCTCCCTCTCTCTAGCTCTCTCTCTCTGCCACCCTAGCCCCACCACCCTCTCCTTCCTTCCCTGGGCCACCTGCCAGCTCCCTACCCTGCGCCTGCCCTGCTCCTGCCCGACCCGAGCACGTGAAGGAGGAAGGAGAAAAAGGTGGCCGAGCCACCTTTAACCCTACCCACTCCCCCACGGCACCTCCCTCTCCCTCTCTGCTTTACCCACCCCTCTCTCCCGCCTGCTGCCTCCCCAGATCTACCCCAGGGCGTCTGCCGCTCTTCCCTCTCTTCTCCATCGCCCCACCTACCCCAACGCCGGCCACCGTCGGTCTCCACCGATCCCCCTCTTCCAGCCGGTGGCGTGTCGGTCTCTGGTGTCGAGGAAGGCCGTGGAGCTCCCCTACGTCACCCTGTACACGGAGCCGAGCAGGAGGAGCCCCAGAACCGCTGCTGCCCGCCGAGCCCGACGCCAAACCCTAATCCGCTGGGCCTCTGCATCACCGTCGTCCTGCTGCTCGCCGACCCGATCCGCCACCACCGACACACTCTCGGTGAGCCACGCAACCTCCTAGACACCCTCGCCATCGTCGTCGCGTCCTGGCCGCGACGTACGTTCCGTCGAGCACCCTCGGTGCACCGACGAGCGCGCGCGTCTGCTCGCTCCCACGTCGCGCAAAACCCTATCTAGGCCGCGCCTGACCCCCTAACAACTACCCCGCCCTAGCCCAGCGGTGACCGTCTCCGCGCGCACGCCCAGGTCGCGTGATCGATCCCCGCGCCGGCCACCCGATCTATCGCTCGGCGGAAGAACAGAGAAGAAGCACAGTGCGGGCCGTGTCGTTTTGCAGGAAACCCCCTCTTTTGCTTTTTGCTCAACCCGCAGTCCCACCGAGCCCACCAGTCAGCCTCCCTGCCCTTTTTGCAAAAACCTCCCCGCTGTTTCGAACACACAACCCGCGCTCCCTCGCTGTGCCGCGTGGCAAGCCCCCTCTCGCCACTGGCGCGTGGGTCAGCAAAGCCTCGGACCCCACATCATACTGTGGTCATTAGGCTCGCGGTGACAGAAGAATTTCTGTGCGCGTGTGTCCCAGTCAGCAGTGGCCCACTTGTCATTGACGGTGGCTAGATCGGCGCAAGTGAGAAAAGTTTCTGTCTATTTTCTATTTTAATTTAAATCTTTTCAAATTAATTCAAATTCGAATTTAAATCTGTTTTTAAATATCTTTTAAAATATAAATCCAAATAATGCAAATAATATATGTTTTCAAATCAGAAAAATGTGAGGAATTCAAATATGCCATTCAAAATATATTTTGAACACTTTATTTTCCAAGTTGATTAAATTACAATAAAATGCCCTTTTTCCTTAATAAATTAATAACTTTTGTTTTATAACTCCAAATTTAACAAATGATATGTCTAAAATGATTAGCTCGACGAGACCTTTCTGTTTATGCATTCCATGTTTTGTTTTGCAGCATGCATCATATAAATATAAAGTATACAGCAACTAATATGAGGTTAAAATGGGGCCAAAACTCAATAAAATGATTTATTATTGTATTCCACACCTCACCCATGCCATGCTACTTTATTGCCATGCAAATTGTGCATCATTCATCATGGCATGATCGTTGCTTGTCGCATTTTATTCATATGCTTGTGCACTTTATTTATGTTGGCCCTTGTTTGTTTGGTTCTTCTTCGAATAGACGCTGAGCAGGGGATATATCAAGAAACCGTGAGCACTACCTGATTCTTCTCTCGCTTCAACTGAGCTGCCAGGCAAGCACTACCACATGCTTGCATACATATAGTACCTATTGCCTCTATCTTATTCTTGCATCATTGAGTCGCGATTGCATTAAATTGAATCCCAAGTATTGCATAGCCTTTACTTTTAAACCCCACTGAAGCTTGTTCCTCCATCCCATGAGCCATTACTACAGGAGTTGTTTGAGCCATGCGAGTCGTAGAACAGCATGTGTAGGGTATGTGAGTGTCGGATTGATAACGAGGTACCTAAACAACTTAACCTGAGTAGTAATGGGATAACTAATGAAAGTGGCATCGGTGAGCCATATTTTGCTATTTGGTTTTTCAGGCTCACTTGTGTCCCGTAGGACCCCGAGTACTTGATTCCTGTTCCTTGAATATTCGCGCTATCCACATCCGGGAGGCTTATGAACCGCCCTGAGCCAGAGCTTGATTCATTCTTATTTCTTGGGGCCACAAACTAGTTTGAGGTTTTATTTACTATCCTGTACTTATGCCATGCTTTACTGTTTTATTTAAAATTGTGCGAGGTATGCATTGCATCTTTGTTAGGAAAGCGGAGTGTTTTCGATATCGACAAGCCCAGTCCACATTTTCGTTCCCGTTTACAGCCATTACGCAAACCTTGAGTCCATCTCGAGTCGGCCAACTTCGTCATGGTAGCTTAATGGGGTGGCCTTGAAATATTTCTGAATCCTGTGATCGCTTTGTCGTGATCGCCTTGTTGGGTTTTGATTTGGTTTTTCCGAGGTTGATCGAGTGTGTGTTGCTATTTGTGCACCGCAGGTAAAACTTTCAAAGCCGTGTCCGTGGTTATGGAACTTGGAGCACGTTCTCGATCATAGACAAGCATAACTAAAGTACCGCTTTTAATTTGACTAAGTAACCGACTAGTAAATAGTGCAACACTCATGAAATGGCTAATAAAACTGCCAACGGATGGGGGTTGTTCGTCGCTTCCTCGCTCGAAGCGAGGAGGAGGATGGATCTGTTGATATTACGTTATAACTGTTGTTAGTAATTCACGGACATCCGTCTATCTCTGGTTAGGCGGATGGTTCGCGAGTATCTATAGAATTGTCAGGTATTATCGTTTGCTGCAATTGCGTCACCCCAGGTTGTTTCCCTTTAGAGGCATAAAGACTTGCTGAGTACCCTAGGGTCTCACACGATAAATTGTTTGATTCAGATGAGCAGTAAACTCGCAAGATGGATACTGGGTGGAGGAGACGGACTGGGCAACGATCATTCGTGTAGAGATTCCGGAAAAGGGATCCGTGAGATCTGTATGGAGGTGTTTATTTATGGGGCATCTTATGCCGATTTGCTTCTTATCCGCATCGGATCTTGTTTTCCGCTCGCTTGATACTACGATGTTTGATGTATGAGGAGATATCCTAAACTATTATATCTATCTAGGATATTTGGATCTTGCCGTATGCGTTGCAATATTTTCTTTTTAGATGGAATGACTCTGAGAACCATTGTATGGTGGCTTGCATACATACTCATTTGTGTATGTAGTTGATCCCTTCGCCTGCCGATTACGCCGCCCGTTCTTGTCCCGATGTTTGGAAATGGTTGGGACGGCCGAAGGTTCACTGTGAGTGGCATTTGGGCCCCACCGTACTATTTCAACCATTTCGCTCATCCGGGCTTGTAACTAGGAGCGTAATTCACCGAGGTAGTTACAATTGGTATCGAGCCATCCCGCCTTCGAGGTCTCAAATAAATGGTCGTTGTTAGTCTAGCAAATATTTTGGTAGCTATGTATACTAGGGAAAAACAAAACGTGAGAGTAGGACTGCTTCCACTTTTCTTCTTACCCACCCACCACCCTTATCTGGTAAGGAAGTGTAACGTTTTCAATCCTCTCCTTAAAAATTCAAACTAGGATTCACGTGTTCTGGGATTCCGTAGTACCATAGATTGTGTGTGTGTGTGTAATTCCTTGTCTATCTGTTGCATCCAACATGTTATCTTTATCTGCCTTTGGTTATCAACTGTTGGTACATTCCATGCTGACAGGCTTTTGAAAACCAGCACGATCTATCTGACTCCTTGTTAACCAGTGCCATCTTCTTAAGGGTGTTCTTCCTTCCAGCAACTCCACATTCTGTGTAGGCATCTGTTGCTAATCGCTATCTGATAAGTGATTTTGCGCATCTATTGGTATTTTAATGCCGAAAAATGCGGAAAATTTTTCTTTGATACATCTGTGTTTCCACACTCCTTTTCAGTCGTGTGTGAAACATTATCTATCTCCCTTTTATCAGCATGTTCATGCTAACTCATTCTTTTGTCACCGGCGCTTAATCCTGGAGTTTCATTTCATCTCCAATTCTCTTGGGATAATTACATAACATGTGTCGATCTGATGCTGGTGATTGTAATTTGGTTCTCGGCATAGCTATATGACACTTACCATGAGTGGAATATGGAGAATGCTATCAACGCTATCCTCCAAATGGTGACGGTTATCTCCTGCGATTTTGAGTACACCGTGATCATATCTATGCATATTCAAGCATCTTTGGCAATCCGGAGTTTCTCAAGCACTACGGCGGTCTATCATCTGTCCATCATGCTGCACATCTTTTTGAACCCCATATCTGCACAATTCTCCTAGATACGAGGGAATTGCATCTTTTCGCTTCTGATAGCTTTGCTTAAGGTATGAGCTATCATCGTTTCTTTATCCTAGATCTCTTTATCTTTGTAACCGGTGATCCGATCGACAATGTGAACCAGGTGGCATTTCCTGTTCTCTTCCGAAGGACCAGATAATCTATTCTTCCAGTGCATCTTTCCAACACGAACCCGTGCTCTTAATATTGATCTTTCTAAGAGCGTTGAGCTCAGAAAGTGTTTCGAGCATTTGTTCGTTTCTTTCGCCTCTTGAACTTGATATTCTGGGAATATCCTGTTAATCCATGGTGGTATATGTTGATAATATGCTTGCCTATTCGATATCAATGGAAGGACATGGAAGATCATCTGTGTCTTTTTCTCTCAAGCTTCGTGAGCACTGCCTGTGTGCAAAGTCTCACAGTGAGAACTCTGACTTTTTGAAGTCACCTATCTCGGCCACGTCCTTCTGCTAAATAGATTGCTTCAATTCTGGAATCAGCAAGTCCATTGTTAATTCCATCCTCCATCTTCAACCAATCCGGAGTTGTTCCTTGTTGGCAAGTTATCCTCGACGTTTCACTAAAGATCTTCCTCAAGACTGCTAAATCTCTCTCAAACATTTCAGGAAGAACATGGAGTTCTTTTCACCTCTATCTCGTTAAGTAATCTCTTGAAACCCTCTCGCTCTATCGTCTATGCTCAGTCCATCGGAGGCCATGAAGACCTTCCAGATCTTGTATTCCTTCTGTTCAAGTTGGTGCTATCTTTGCTGTAGCTGTTGAATCTTGCAGTTCTTCTCCGTAATCTTCCTTCATATCTTTCCGGTGGCGTGGTACTTCAGACATGACGACAACATCATCATCATTTATCTATCTGTGAATACGGCGAATCGTTTGCATCTATCCTTGTTTTCTAACGGAGTTCCATTAGTTATCCTTGTCAATACCTTCAGTCTGTTTCGGTAGTTGGGTTGCATGATTTTCTTATTCATGTACGGAGTAATGCTTTGAGTGCGGGATGGAGTAGCTACCATACCACTACTCTTATCATTCGCTCTTGTACATTGAATTGGTGAATTAATGTGATTTCACTCATTCCACGGAAGTTAGAAGTGGCCCTTATCCCTTGATACTTTTACTTCCGTCTTTGTTTTTCCGGAGTGCTCTTTCGAAGAAAGTAATCAATAATCTCTTGTTGGTGATCTCACCCTTTCTACACGGAGCAAAATCCTCAATTATCTGGTGGAAACAAACGCAAACCTTTTTCTATTCTCGTCTTTCTACCGATGCTCGATATCCCCAAACAAGATTAAAGGAAACTATCTCTCTCTTGGTTTCATCAATTCTTTTGCTGTGGTAAAGCCAATTATGGTTGATGCTATCAGCTGCAAATCTATTGCGTAGCCTCAAGGCTAAAGAAAGCAATAAGTATCTCTATAATAAACTCCAGATCCTCCATATTCTTTGCTTCTCGGGATTCTACCATGATCTGGCTTCACATCCATCTCTGGAAGTTATATCCGCGCACCTCAAATGCGTGATCCGTTGAGTCTTACCGGCGCAAGAAGAATATAATCCGACGATGTCTAACTAAATCTTTCTGCTGATATCAAGGGACTCTATTGTTTGAAGGCAATATGGTTTCCGTATTTCATTTCCCTAATCCGAGAGAAGATACGATGCTATTGTCATAGTGGTTCAAAACCTCTCCAACCTAGTCTTCCGGCGACACAAAGATTTCATCATCTCTAGTATCGGCAAATCTTTAATCTTAACGGTGTGTATTTCTTTATCCATGATACATCATCTTGTCCTTTCTTTCACAAGTGGTTCTATTCTTTTATCATGTTTCTTGAGAAAACCGAAGCTATGTCCATCCTATCCTCTTGTCTCACGACAATCCTTCAACTCTTCTAACCGTTGTTTCTCAAGCAAAACGCAAGGCTCGCAACAAGTCCAGCAAGTTTTGCAAGGTGTAGTGGTCGCACCATTCCGTTATTCATCAACTTGGGAACATAAGGGTCACCTTCGTTCGAACACCCGTCTTTCCTTGTGTTGTTTTCTTTTTCCTAGGAATCTCGGGGCGAGATTCTTGTTTAGTGGGGGAGAGTTGTAGCATCCCAATTGTCTAACAATTGTAATGCTACTTGGTTTAGTAAGATAATGGCTACTTCAAATATATAATTGTTGCATCATAATTATATCATGCTCATGTCATCATGCCACCTTGCATTTGAGCATCATATAAAACCCTTTTTGTTTGGTTCTTATCTCATATGCATTGTAAATTGTATTTGCCTCTTGATATTGTATTTGGTTCTTGATATATTGTTGCATGCCCAAGTTGAGTTGGGGGCATATCTTTTATTCAACTCCATCACCTTTCTCTGTCACCACCTTATAATTCCACCATCCAACCAAATATGAGTTTTGCACTTTATTGGGTTTTGCCTCTAGCTCATATGGGTGGGGATGGATCCAATTCTATTGTTCCACATGCTCTCATCTTAGCATCATGTTGTTTTCACATTATTGATATGAGAGCCACATGGCCACCTTTGCATGCCTTGTGAGTGGAACCCTTTTTCCTAGCTTACATATGGATTATTATGGAATTATGCTCATGTTGGGATATTTTTGGGACTATTAAGCATCTAGTGGCACATACACACTAGCATGTCCCATTTTATTCAAATATGGGCATCTCCAACTACTCCACATGGGGCATCCTTCCACTTCTTCTAGTTTGGCTTATTCCATATTTTTGGGAATGCATAAGTATAAATGCCATGGATATTCATTTTGTTTTCACAAGAGGAAACCTAGCATTAATATTATGCATGGGCCATGCAACCATCTCTATATATTTGCTTCCTTGTTTTTATTTGGTCTTTTGAGTGAATCATCTATCTTCCTCTACCCCTCTTTTGCTTGATCTAGTTGATCTTGTTATAACCACACCACATCTCCCTCTCTCTCTTTTCTTCACCTCCCTCTCCTTTTCACCTCCATCCATGCTTGGTCATGTGAATTATCTCCAAACCCTAACCATACCACTCATCTCTCCTCTCTCTAGCCGAGCCACCCCACCATGACCTACCCTAGCTACCCACCTGCCCTCTCTCGGCCTCTCTCCTCTCTCTGCCCTGCAGGCCCACCTGACCACTCTGGACCCACCTAGCTACCACCACACAAACCCTAGCCGAGCCTCCTCCAACCCTAGCTCTAACCTGAGCCTACCCTCCTCTCTCTAGCTCTCTCTCTCCCACCCCTAGCCCCACCACCTCTCCTTCCTTCCGGGCCACACCGGCTCCTACCCCACGCTGCCTGCCTCCTGCCGACCCGAGCACGTGAAGGAGGAGGAGAAAAAGGTGGCGAGCCACCTTTAACCCTACCCACTCCCCACGGCACCTCCCTCTCCTCTCTGCTTACCCACCCCTCTCTCCCGCCGCTCCCCCAGATCTACCCAGGCGTCGCCGCTCTTCCCTCTCTTCTCCATCGCCCACCTACCCCAACACCGCCACCGTCTCCACCGATCCCCTCTTCCAGCCGGTGGCGTGTCGGTCTGGTGTCGAGGAAGGCGTGGAGCTCCCCACGTCACCTGCAGACACGGAGCCGAGCTGCCCGCCGAGCCCGACGCCAAACCCTAATCCATTGGCCTCTGCATCACTGCTGTCCTGCTGCTCACGACCCGATCCGCCACCACCGACACACTCTCGGTGAGCCACGCAACCTCCTAGACACCCTACGCCATGCTTGTCGCTCCCACGTCGCGCAAAACCCTGTCTAGGGCCGCGCCTTACCCCCTAACAACTACCCCGCCCTAGCCCAGCGGTGACTGCTCCAGCGACGCCTAGGTCGCGTGATCGATCCCCGCCAGCGCCACAAGCCGATCGTCATCGCCGAGGCGAGAGAGAAGAAGCACGGGCCGTGTCGCTTGCAGGAAACCCCCTCTTTTGCTTTTTGCTCAACCCGCAGTCCCACCGAGCCCACCAGTCAGCCTCCCTGCCCTTTTTGCAAAAACCTCCCCGCTGTTTCGAACACACAACCCGCGCTCCCTCGCTGTGCCGCGTGGCAAGCCCCCTCTCGCCACTGGCGCGTGGGTCAGCAAAGCCTCGGACCCCACCTGTCATACGCTGTGGCGGGCTCAAGCATGATGTAAGAATTTCTCTGCGTGTGTCCTCAGCGATGGCCCACTTGTCATTGATGGTGGCTAGATCGGCGCAAGTGAGAAAAGTTTCTGTCTATTTTCTGTTTTAATTTAAATCTTTTCAAATTAATTCAAATTCGAATTTAAATCTGTTTTTAAATATCTTTTAAAATATAAATCCAAATAATGCAAATAATATATGTCTTCAAATCAGAAAAATGTGAGGAATTCAAATATGCCATTCAAAATATATTTTGAACACTTTATTTTCCAAGTTGATTAAATTACAATAAAATGCCCTTTTTCCTTAATAAATTAATAACTTTTGTTTTATAACTCCAAATTTAACAAATGATATGTCTAAAATGATTAGCTCGACGAGACCTTTCTGTTTATGCATTCCATGTTTTGTTTTGCAGCATGCATCATATAAATATAAAGTATACAGCAACTAATATGAGGTTAAAATGGGGCCAAAACTCAATAAAATGATTTATTATTGTATTCCACACCTCACCCATGCCATGCTACTTTATTGCCATGCAAATTGTGCATCATTCATCATGGCATGATCGTTGCTTGTCGCATTTTATTCATATGCTTGTGCACTTTATTTATGTTGGCCCTTGTTTGTTTGGTTCTTCTTCGAATAGACGCTGAGCAGGGGATATATCAAGAAACCCAGGAGCACTACCCAGATCCTTCTCTCGCTTCAACTGAGCTGCCAGGCAAGCACTACCACATGCTTGCATACATATAGTACCTATTGCCTCTATCTTATTCTTGCATCATTGAGTCGCGATTGCATTAAATTGAATCCCAAGTATTGCATAGCCTTTACTTTTAAACCCCACCGAAGCTTGTTCCTCCATCCCATGAGCCATTACTATAGGAGTTGTTTGAGCCATGCGAGTCGTAGAACAGCATGTGTAGGGTATGTGAGTGTCTGATGGATAACGAGGTACCTAAACAACTTAACCTGAGTAGTAATGGGATAACTAATGAAAGTGGCATCGGTGAGCCATATTTTGCTATTTGGTTTTTCAGGCTCACTTGTGTCCCGTAGGACCCCGAGTACTTGATTCCTGTTCCTTGAATATTCGCTATCCACATCCGGGAGGCTTATGAACCCCCTGAGCCGAGCTTGATTCATTTTTATTTCTTGGGCCACAAACTAGTTTGAGGTTTTATTTACTATCCTACTTATGCCATGCTTTACGTTTTATTTAAAATTGTGTGAGGTATGCACCTTGCATTTAGGAAAGCGGAGTGTTTTCGCGTATCGACAAGCCCATCACATTTGGGTTCCCGATCGTTACAGCCATTGGCGCAAACCTTGAGTCCGTCTCGAGTCGGCCAACCGTCGCGGTAGCTTAATGGGGTGGCCCTGAAATATTTCAATCATGTGATCGCTTTGTCGTGGATCGCCTCGTTGGGTTTTGATTTGGTTTTTCCGAGGTTGATCGAGTGTGTTGCTATTTGTGCACCCCTGAGGTAAAACTTTCAAAGCCGTGTCCGCGGTTATGGACGACTTGGAGCACAGTTTCTCGATCATAGACAAGCATAACTAAAGTACCGCTTTTAATTTGACTAAGTAACTGACTAGTAAATAGTGCAACACTCATGGAATGGCTAATAAAACTGCCAACGGATGGGGGGGTTGTTCGTCCGCTTCCTCGTCGGTAAGCGAGGAGGATGGATCTGTTGATATTACTGTTATAACTATTGGTATTAATTCACGGACATCCGTCTATCTCTGGTTAGGCGGATGGTTAGCGAGTATCTATAGAATTGTTAGGGTTTATCTTTTGCTGCAATTGCGTCACCCCAGGTTGTGTCCCCTTTAGAGGCATAAAGACTTGCTGAGTACCCCTAGGGTCTCACACAATAAATTGTTTGATTCAGATGAACAGGTAAACTCGCAAGATGGATCTTTGGGTGGAGGAGACAGACGATGTGGGCAATGATCATTCGTGTAGAGATTCCGAGCAGGATCCGTGAGATCTGTGGGCGGGAGGTGTTTATTTATGGGGCATCTTATGCCGATTTGCTTCTTATCCATACTCGGATCTTGTTTTCCGCTTCCGCTTGATACTCTGATGTTTGATGTATGAGGAGATATCCTAAACTATTATATCTATCTAGGATATTTGGATCTTGCCGTATGGCGTTGCAATATTTCCTTTCTTTTTAGATGGAATGACTCTGAGAACCATTGTATGGTGGCTTGCATACATACTCATTTGTGTATGTAGTTGATCCCTTCGCCTGCCGATTACGCCGCCCGTTCTTGTCCCGATGTTTGGAAATGGTTGGGACGGCCGAAAGGTCTACCTGTGAGTGGCATTTGGGCCCCACCGTACTATTTCAACCATTTCTGCTCATCCAGGCTTGTAACTAGGAGCGTAATTCACCGAGGTAGTTACACAATGTAGGCCCTATCAACATTCAAGGACCTAGACGAAGGCTTAGGAGGCCTCCCCTGCTTCTCCTGCCTAGGGGGTTGCTAGAGAGGACTCCTCGGCCGAAGGGCGCGGAAGATCCCAAAATAGTTGTCGGGCCCTGCTGCCCCGCGTTGGTGGGTGCCTAGGGAACTACCGACCTCTCCCGCTCCACCTGAGTTTGAAACAATGCAAGTTCCCCTTCGTAGATCTCCTTCACTATTATCACTACAATCTATTCAATATGTGGTCCACACTCGCCACGGAATACCACCCCACTATCCCGAGCAACATGATCCAAATGGTGTAGAGGGACCTCATCCAAAACGGTAAGTCTAGACCTAGAGGGAGGGGAGGGAACCTGAGAAATGGGATGAGTACCTGGGTCAAGGTTGCATGATAAATACCACCTTCCCACCTTCTCAGGAACAGTTGGATCACTTCCCACGGTCCCCCGAACGTGAGCCATCCAAGCGCATGTTTTGGTGAGACGGAGGCGGTGTAGGTTTGGGGTGGAGGGGAGGACGGGTCTGGACCCCATCCTCGAGAGTGTCGGGGCGAAAACCGAGTTCGGGGCCACCACTATAGGGAACAACATCGATGCCATGCCAGCAGATGCCCTCCAGGGCAGAGAGGGTGTAGATCTCGAAGACAAGGTGTAACACACTAAAGTAGGGGACCTCGGCGAGGCAGGTGGCACCACCTCCATCTCGACACTCGTAGTCCCCCGCTCGGTCAGCAAAGAGTATATGTGAGACTCAACATAGTATATGTGAACCCGGCAAGACCTAGATTATCCACTCCGGCACTGAAGTTGGACCCGTACTGTCAGAGTCTGAGGCCCATAGTCACAGGAGGATCCGAGTGGGTGTGGTCAGGGAGGTCCACGGGTCTCAGCTTAGCTGGCGTCCTCTTGGCCATAGGCTCCAAGACCGGGCAGAGATACATAAGCGAAGATGCCCATGCAGGAGTGGCCCCCAGGGTAAGGGCCAAGGTCACCATAGGAGGGCGGGGGGCATGTGGTGAAGGGTAACCACCTCCGAGGACACCCCCGTGCTCCAACCACTCACCCCACCCATAGTTTTAAAAACCAGACCAGTTCGGTGGTTTAACCGGAAAAAACATGAACCGATGACCTCACCGGTTTTTTAAGAGGCACTGGTCCAAATAGAAAAAAAAACAGAAATAAGAAGAAGTAGCAAGAGGAATCAAACTCAAGACCTTATCCTAGATAGAAATAGCACCACGTAAGGCCCAATACGACTTGGACAAACCATGTTTTGTGATTACATATTGAAATATACGCTTAAAATACATTTTATTGTCATTTTGTTCTAAAATTGCTTAAATTTTTATTGAAGTAATAGTTTTTGTCAACATCGAACCGAATGAACTACTGGTACGACCAGTAAACCAGTGAACCAATCGTCTCACCGGTTCACTCATCGGTCTAGTTTTGAAAACTATGGCCCCACCATCATGATCATCGTCCTCGGAAGAGTACCCATTCACGGAACCATCGTCTGTAGACGGTCCATCACGGGGGAGGCAGCAGGGCAAGGCGGTGGGGATGCGGACCTAGGGTGGTCCTCGTCAAGCTGTACCATGTGTCTGGCCCAAAGTAGAATGTGGGTAATGGGTCGGGCAGCTTGTCCGGGTCCGAGCACATCACCCTAAGACGAACCGGACCTTCCCTAGAGAGGGAGCTCTCATCCACCTCCACATTCTTGCCAATATCCTATGAAATTAGCTTGACGATCTGAGTAGTATTGGCCTCATCAGGGATCCCTAGAATATGGATCCACACCGTGGAAAGGGTGGACGTCATCTCAGGAGCCGCAGTCGAAGGCGTGATTGATACATGGATCGTTTGGATTGGCAGGGTGAAAGTGGTGCCGAACGTGCAAAGGCTCAAACTCTCCACAGAGGGAAAAGCCACTACAAACTCAAGGTCTGAAAACTTCCGCACCTTCCACTCATGTCCCGGTATGATCCTAGCCATATCCTCATGGATTAGGTCCTCTGTAACGACCACAGTCAACGGTGCGACCTGCAGTGCTTCCACCTTAACCATGGCGACATGCTGCAGCACCATCATCTGAACTCCTCCCATCTCTCCATCATCTGAACTCCTCCCATCTCTATGTAGTAAAAAAACATTAATCAAGTGGTCAATGTGCACAAGGCACTCCCTCTCCGAGCGGCGAGAGTCCTTGCACCCTACTGCCCGCTGATTCGGATCACCACAGAGGAGGCACCCCTTTGGTTGCATACAGTCTAAGCGATAGTGCCTTGCGACTCCACAGTTGAAGCACTTGTGCTAAGCACGGGAGCCCTTCCCAAACTCCGCCTGAGTCAGGGTATCCAACGTCCCTTCCTTGGACTATCCATGAGGTTTCCCTTGTGGTGGCAGTGTAGATGGGATACCACTATGGTTCCTTTCCGCACCACCCCTAGCCACTTTCTTCTTATTGTTGTTGTTTTTCTTCTTATCCGTTGCTTGCTATCAAACACCGTGGATGGGCACGGACGGGACCAACCATGCCCTCTCGCCCCTCACGCCAGTTGCCCTGGTCCCTGCTATTGTAGTCTAGCCGATCGTACCGTGCACCGGATGCTGCTCGATTTCCTCTCGGAGGGCCACCTCACGCCGTTGGCCACCCACCGACACATGCCAACATACGGGAGACCACCCCTGAGGTGACCGTCGGCCAGACCGGTGTTGGTCTGGCGCGACACGGTCGGGTGGCGACTAGAGTGGGCCCCCTTGTGGTGGTGGTTGTGCGGTAGGGTGGAGGTTGCCGCTGCACTCGAAGATGACCGGGGAGGGTCCCTACGCCAGCAGTTGATATGCATTAGACTAGGGCGCGTAGGAAGGCGGAGAAGCAACATGCACATGTCGGTGATGTTGTGGCAGGGAGGCACTTGGCGAGGAGCTCCAACCGCGTTTGGACACCATCTCCGTGTAGGAGATACTCTATGGTGGTGGCGGGGGGTGAGGTGAACCGTTCTGGCCGTGGCTCCATGTTTCCTTACCTGGGACGGAGACGCGCGCGTCGCTGGGTCAAGGCTAAGATAGCCCTTCCTCACCTAGGCACCAAATGGGTGGACCGGCCTTAGGCCCAGCCCTGCTAAAACCATTTCAATAGCGCAAAAGTCCTGGCTTCTCCAGGGAATGATGGGCCGACTGGGGCCCAAGTCCGGAATAGCCACGACAGCCCATGGCCCAGGATCCTGGGAGGGGGACTGCCTCGTCTCCCCAGTTCTATGACTCACCCCCAAGGAAGGTGGCGTCAAAGCAGAGCCAGGCCTCCCTTCTCTGCCGATGGCAAGCTCTGCCAGGCCTCCCCTCCGCAGGATGATCAGCCTCCTCCGTGGCCGTAACCTTGCCTTTCAAACCTAATCCTGAGCCTCATGGACCCGTAAGACGAACCTGAGGTGGCGCCGACGCTGGCGCGAGGGACTCCACCGCGACCTCCACGTCCAGCCACCATCGCTCCTAGCTACAACGAAACGAGCGCACGCGAGGAATTCAGTCAGCGTATGTGGCCTCGGCCGCGAGCACCGGGCCTCCAACACTGCACACGTGGCCTCCTCCTCGTCTGCCTCGTCGGCGACATCCACCTAATGGTGACCGCGAAGAGACTTGGAGCGCCCGTTGAGAGGTGTGTGGCGGCTATGGTTATCGTCCTTACTTTGGGCGGCCAAGCTCACTCATCGGCCGCCAGCGCGTGTGGGAGGGGCTCCGTCAAGGACTCTCCTTTCCATCGCCCTTCGCTCCGCCCTTTTAGCACCCATTGTAGTCCTAGACCAATAGTCATGGATTTATGCACACATGACATACTCATTTTCCTTTACTATTCTTCTTAAAGTTGTTCTTTCCTTCGAACTTATTTTCTCATTTTTTATTGTTCTTGAACTTGTATGGCTTGAAATTTTTCTTATGTGCCACAATGGCACTAGAATTTCCCTCATCAAACCGAACATGTGCATCTTTTACCTCACCTTCTCCTTAATATCAAGAGACCCAATGAGATCCACAACGAAAACACTCTTGTCCTTTGTGTTTTAGAAAAGTGCAAAAGTGGCAAAAATTGCTCGATAAATAAGGCAACTTGGCAATAATGTCCCCGGTAACACACCATTAAGTGCTCAAATTCTTTAGCAAGTGATTTTACCTCAAACTCAACTATGGAGTTGCCATCAGTCATTGCGTAGTCATGGTATTGCTTCATGGCATGCAACTTGCTTCTTTGTCTAAGGCCCCGAATCAGGCCTCGAGCACATCTCACATATCTTTGCCACATAGCTAAATTGATTAACCTACCGATGATGAACCCACGCAAATATTTGAACCTAAAATGCTTAGGTCTTGCTATAAGTTCCCAAAAATATGACATAAACTTCTGAGTGTATTAGCAAATTTCCAAAATATTTAATCCATGAATATACTAGGTACATCCTGACTAATAATCCATCGATATTAACACATGAACTGTACCACGCAGATTGGACATGCAACCTAGTAGGATCTAATCACATGTCATATCTTGTCTCATTTGCTAGTTCAAAAATAGCAGGTATACGAAAATATACAACACATTCTTTGTTGTGGTCTTGGTGCAGCCGTGGCAGGCCGGCAGTAAAAACAAGAGTTGTGGTCAGTCGGAGCAGTCATGGAGTCGACCACATCAACGTTGGTGAATTAGTTGATGTGGTCGCATGCAGTCCCAAAACCGTACCGCCTCTAGCGTATACATGATCTCGAGAGACACGGTTTCCTGAGGCCTGTTCTCCTGATTCGTGGTGCTCATGGGTAACCTGGATGGAGAAGATGCGGACAAAGCTTTGGAGGTTGAATGTATGTGTGCAAGAAGGTCGTCAACACAAAGAGACGTGACCCTAATCCCATGTGCAAATCAGTAACACCACCACAAACCGAGTAAGTATGTTAATGAATGTTTGTCATCCGTTATAAAGCATATTTAAACACAATTATTATATTCTGAATAGCACAAGTACAACACAAACTACACGGGCATGAGTCCGGCTTGTTAACGAAACACAACTTAGCGTGCGGAGAAGCGGGCCAGGAAGGAGGAGTGTGCATGAATGACTCCTCTTCTCACTCTAGTGAGTGTAAGAAGAGCCTCCCTTATAAGAAGATCCAATCCAACTCTAGGGGTGGTGTTTCACCTCATAGATATGGATGAAATCATTATAAAAGATGAACAAAAATCACAATTCAAAATGTTACAAAAATCTGAAGAAAATCACATGTAAATTCAGACATTCTATGCTCGCACAAAAAGTTCTCCGAAAAAATAGCATTTTTTGTGACATGTGCAAAAAGGGCAAAAACATCTCTCATAAATAGTCGTGTTGGAGTATCAAACTTTGTTTTTATACAGGCCACAAAATGTTCTTTTTTCTGGAAACTTCGTGTGTGGACATAAAATGTTAGGATGTACGTGTGAAATTGTTATCGGAATTTTTTGACACTTCAAACTATGTTTTTATAAAGTAGGTGCATATACACCTACGAGCCAAAATGGATTTTCGGTCCAACTCCATCTTAACTAGCAATGTGAGACTAAACATTTGGTCACACCTCTTACCATACATGATATATAGGCCATATGATATTTAGGAATTTATTTGGTACATGGCCTAGGGTCCACCTCAAGTTCCAACATGAACCAATAAGATGAATAAATATTTTAAAGACCATGTCGACCATGGGATGAAGCTTCAACCAAAGAAAAGAAGTTAAATTCTACTTCGCAACAAAAACAACATTGTTTACACCGGATGGGTTACACTTAGCTAAATTATATTTCAGCAAAACAACCTCTCGACATGAATGCCATGGAAAAATTATTGATTGAAAGGAGAATTTGTAAGTCCCACAAATATACAAAAAATAATGTCAAATATTTTTCATGTTTTAATATCAATTTAGCATATTCTGAGGTTGACGATTATAGGTCATATAAAATATTATACTCCTGTGATTTTCTACATGTGTATATATATGCTGGTTGGCTGACTGAGATATCAATGGGGATGTTTGAAGCTTAATGCATGCCTGAAATGTACTCCCTCCATTTCAAAATATAAGATGTTTTAGCTTTGTGAAAAAAGTGTATCTAGACCTCTTTTAGTGTGACATATACGTTAAAAGGGGTCTAGATACACTCCCTTCACAAACTAAAACATCTTATATTTTGAAACGGAGGGAGTACGGGATAAGGCAAACTTCAGCTTAGGTATAAAGGTGATTGTCATGAAGTTTTGTCCAAACTACATCCTGATTAGTTAACTAAAAGGCGAATGCACGGAGAGCCAACTAAACCCTCAACTACAAGAAGAATAGGACCTTTGTTAGGGATATGATGGCATGATCAACCACTAAATAAGTCAAGGCATGCAGGTAGTTCCTTTTTGCATGGCCAGCTGTGCGTGCGTGTTGTCCTAAACTTGCATCACTCATTGTCGGCAACAAGCCAGATACATTAGATAAACACACAAATCAAAGGTGTACGCGTGGCCTATTAACCAGTTCCAGGCAGCTAGTGTCCTGTGATATTTCAAAATATCATCAGCAGCTGCTGCTTGCCTCCCTGGTGAAGTCTCCTTGTCAGATGGGCTACCATCAGAAGAAATCTTTAGCAAGCAGTGTCTACTAGCTCTAGCTACCTCAATAGTATTACGTCACTAAATTATCTATCCTAGTTATTATATGGTGATGAGGAAATGTAGCATTTGAAGACTGAGCTTACTTCACTGCTTGTTGGCTTGCATATTTGGGTTTCTGACCATGCTTTTACAAGTTTGCAACTGCTAGAATGGATTGAGCGCTTGTGCTTGCCTGCAGAACATAAGTCAACAACGTTCAGTGAGAAACTAGCTGAAAATCAGAAATCAGAAACTTTACGACAATGATATGATGATCAAACTTTTTACTCGAGACGAAACCAATGCCACCGCCGAGGAAGTGAATTGATGATCTCGTCTACTCTTCTTCGTTACGAAGAGCATCTAAATGTCGTTCCTCGGCATGGAGCCTGGAGGGTTGGGAAAGCGAAGAACAAGGACCGACATCGGCTTGCAGGTGCTCTGTACTGACTATTTTGCTGACGCCCCAATACATACACCCAAGGATATCTGGCGATGCTTTAGGATGAACAAGGAGTTGTTCATTTGGATTGTATTTGGTGTCAGAGAGTATGATGACTACATCATGTGCAAGAGAGACTGCACCAGATTAGTTGGTCTCTCATTGCTTCAGAAATGCATGGTTACCTTGAGGTGTCTTGCATATGCAGCCCCTCTAGATGCACAAGACGACTACCTACGCATGTCTGAGACTATATGCTTTGATAACATGTACAAGTTTTGTCGGGCAGTCGTGGCAATGTTTGGACTAATCTATCTAAAAGCACGCAAATGAAGAAGGCACAACTCAGATCCTAGCACAAAACACAACGAGAGAATTGCCCGGGATGCTTAGGAGCATCAAATCCATGCATTGGGGTTGGAGAATTGCCCATCCGCTTGGCAAGAGTTGTAAAAAGGTCATACTAGAAAGTGCAGTGTGGTACTTAAAGTTGTGGCAGATTATGACCATTGGATTTGGCATGGTGGAGACTCACAATGGCATCAGCGTGGTGCAGCGCTCTCTAGTGTTTGCAAGACTTGTCGAGGGACCTTCTTCGGCGGTTAAATATAAGATCAATGGGAACCTATATACCAGAGGGTACTATTGAGCCGAAGATATCTATCCACAATTATCTACATTTCTGAAGACAATCTCCGACCCTCATACGGAGATAAAATCTTGGTTTGTCATGTGCTAGGAGAGTTGTAGGAAGAATGCTGAGTAGGCATTTGTTGTGTTCCAACATTGTTTTGCTATTACTCGGTACCTTTCTCTTACTTGGTCGCAATTCTAAATATGGGAGGTCATGAATTTTTGTGTGATCATGCACAACAGAATATGATCATTGAGAGTGAGGAGGTAACAATAATGGTTGATGATCATCTATATGATCACAAGGGTCCTCTTAATGAAGTTGATCAGCAGGTGATGGACGAGTTTGCTTCGACACACATCAAGAAATTCGTGACGTAGAGGTTCATTCTCAACTGCAAGCTTATCTAGTGGATCATTTATGGGCGTGTTATACCTCGATCCGAATTCACAGATGTAGTATAATAGTTTTTTCCCTAGAAGACCTAGGTTTAATCGAACCTTGGAAAGCAATGCTAAAAGGAAATAAAATGGACATGTATACAAGATTTTGTTTGTTTGTTTTACCTTAGTTTATCAGACCAATCTAGTTTACTCTTATAATGGGTTGAATCAATGGATGGAGATAGGCCAGGGTTGAAGATCCACCTGTAGCTGCATATCATATGGCATAAAAGATGAAGATAGTCATGGGTAATGGTTGAATAGGGATAATCCCTTGTGTGCAACACATCCTAATATACTAGAGCCCTCATGATGCAGCGGGCATAGCAATAGTTTTTAATCCAACCAAGTGCACCACGAAGCAACGGGCTATAAATGATTATTAAGTGTAAAACACAGATCAAAGCATTAAGTGGTGATGTTGTTGTGATCCCTAATGGGTCGCTAAACCGAGATCATACTATCCTTTCTATTACTGGGTTCCTATGAGATCGCCGCTAGCCAAGTATCTCAGCTCAAGCCTTTATCAATCTATGGGATCTTGGGTACCTACAAGTCCACAGGTCGAGGCAAGAGACAAAGAAACAAAAGATACAAATCTCTATTGCAAACAAAACACAATACTCCCATGAATTAGATGCACATAATTGCTACGAGGTTTCTCCCCAACCCGCAGCCCGTGAGGACTACTCACTCATAACAAATAGATCTAGGATAGAAAACATTGTGCAAAATACTTAGATTGAAATCAAATATTCTTACAATGGTCGCCAAATCACAATGAGATCTAAAGTACTAAGCAATGGCTATGGCTAATGGAGGGGATGGATGATGGAAGTGATGAACAATGGCGTGGATCTCCTTTGGTGGTGTTGTGATGTAATCTGAGAATGGCGGCCCTCTGGCCGGCGGCTGGATCCTCAAAATATATAGGTGTCTTCACGAAAATTATAGGGTTTGATGAGACGAAGCCATCGCCACATGGTACGGGCGAATGGTACAGGCGGGCCCTACCTGTACCATTGGTTGTTAAGCTTGCTGTCGCTAGGGAATGACTCCCCAATTACTTGGTCGTGTGGACATCCTCAAAAACCTTCATTATTACTCATGATTTCGCATTAAAAAGCGTGATTTCCTGCACAACACAATTCAAAATAAGGTTTTGCATATCTTTGCAATTATTAGTCATTAGTGGAAAGGATTGAGAGTTTCTTGTCAATTGCTTGACCAAAAACAATGTTTAAACATGGTGAAAGATGGCTATTTTTGGATCCATCAACCTCCCCAAAGCTCAAACCTTGATAGCCCTCGAGCAAGAAGAAACAAAAGAACTATAAGAAATTCAGCGTTTAAACTTGAAACAACGAGAATAAGAATTCCCTTACGGTTGGTAGTCATATGCGCTCAGCACTTCATTCATTTGCGAGGCTTATGAAATTTAGGGAGATGACAAGAGTACTATACAAGTTTCGGTAAGTCAAGACAATCAAAGTAAGTTTAACATAAGTATAAATAACTAGAAGTGTAGCAATCAATCCAATTCTTCTAGTTAACTCTCAGCTTGCCAAGGAACACTAGGATGTTTAAATAGAATAATTGAATAAGAGAGTTTCATGTCCTAAGTAGCATAACAGTGAAGTGTCTTATTTACACCCACATCAATAAATCAAGTCTATCAAAGACACTTCTAATCCAATCATTGTTTTTCAGAAAAATTCAAAAAGTAGTAACAATACCATGTCAAGGACTTGTTATGTGGATCTTCACACATGTCTCTTTTGTTTTTTCTCTTTTTTCTTCCTCTTTCAAGGATCATTGGCTGTTTCTTTTACAAGTGCTTGCACAACCTTTGACATTACCAATACTTTTGCCCATATATTGACACGTATGCCACTCGTGTCATCAACTCATAGCCAAAATCTAGGGTTATACAATAGATCATTCAAAAGCTAGCGGAGTTGTTGGCATCCCACATGGGTGCATGAGAAACATAGGACTTTTTCTTTCTCTTTTTTTATACTAGTATTGCGGTTTGATCCACAAGGTTAGCTTTGACATGCATCACAATTACCACTATACCTCATTTCAATCAAACAACTCCTTTCATGAGTGTCGTCAAGACTATCAAAACATCTATGAGGTTAAGTATCTTTAGGGGTATACTCTCAAGACAATCATTCATCAAACAAGTCGTAAATTTCAGATTTTTTCATATTGTACTTGTTTGGTAATATTGTTTCCAAGGCAAGACTCGGTTAGCTAAAAGAACTAGAGCAAAGCTTCAACAACTAATCATCATACGAATAAAAGGCTTTACTCTAACCGTATCAAATTACTCCCACTAGCATGGCATCTTAGCTAATCGACCAACTAGGATAAATAACTCAAACTTCAAAAGTGGGAGACATAGGACATACCTCTCATAAGTGACTTCATGATACTCTTCCTTATAGGGATGTGTTCCTTCAAAACTCAAACACGATTACTCTCATAATAATATTAAAGCAAAGAGGCAAAGTGCGAATCCACATTTACGAAAAAAAGGAAAAGAAAAATAGGAAAAATCTTTTTGTATTTTTAAGGATAGGGATTAAAGAATAAAAAAGAACTTGCGACCAAGAAAGGGACTAAGAAAAGAGAAACAAACAAAATGAAAGCAAACTAAAAACGAAAGCAAACTAAAAAGCAAAGGGAAAAGCAAAGTGTTGGAACAAGCCAACACGAGTGTTTCAAAGATCCCAAGGATCTGGAGTACAACCTCATTATTACGCAAATAAATTTGTTGGGGGAACACATCCCCAAGCTCAGGCTTTTGCAAACCCTTTTGTTGCTCATTGTGGTGGCGGTGGATAGTCTCCCATGTTCCATTCGCTGCTCTAATCATGGAACTGGGTGGCGAGGTTTGTAGAATCATCTCGAAGGTTGATGGAGAGGTTATTCATGTTTTTAATATTTCCTTCGAGGACATAGATATATTCGTAGGTGGTATGGTAGTTTGGTGGCTACAAATCTTGTTTAGGGCCCTCTTGTTCTACTTCTTCATCTTCTCCTCCTCCTTCCACGGGTATTTCTTGATGGGGTAGATTTGCCTCAACCTGGGCAAACGCAAACATCCATCCTCGATAGAGAATAGACTGTTAGGTAACGGAGCCGGGATCAAGTGATCCGCTCTAGGTATATCAAGGAAGTATCTACCATTAGTTCTAGAAACCATACCACATGCTCTTAGAGTAGAAAGACCGATATGGTGACTTCCTATCAACGGTTGGATGTTACCTAGGTTGATGTGAAGTGCACATGCAAGAACGGTTACAACTCCTCCTCCGCATATGTTTCCTCGAGATTGAAGAGCCTGGTGCTTAAGGTAAAACACAAGAAGAGCGTTCAAATTTGGCATTAAGTTACAATTAATAATAGTAGCCTTTGCGAGGATCATCATGTCCTCCTCATTAACTCTAGTAAACTCACCACGTGCATGCAAAGTGTTAGCAATAACATAAAACAAATAACGAATAGCAGGATGATCAATTTGGTTCCCCTTGGGTGTGTTTCCACGAATCTCATTAAATTAAAGTACTGCCACGGTGCAGGATTTAAAACAAATGTAGTGGAGTGTATGTCGGTGGTGTTGTTGGCAAACTCAAAATATTGAGCCCATTGGTCGAGCGTCAAGGAGTACTCACAGTTCATAAGACAGAAGTTGATGCGATCAACTCCAGGCTTTTGCTCGGAACAATAGTGAGGCTCCACCGTGTGCGTCAAGGTGCTGAAGAATTCAAGTGTCCAGCGGCGGTACGTGGCGACATCCTAAAAGACAAAGTCATACAAACCAACATTGTTACAAAGTAAATCAAAATCAGCACGAATTCCAAGTTGGTTCAGGATAGAGGGACACGCCCACTTGGTGTACTTGATTTCTCAGAGATTGAGATGGTTCAAACGGTTCAGCTGAAACTCCTCGGTGAACTCGATACCAAATGACTCGGGGGTCAACGTATCAACGGGTGGTGCGGAGGGTTCTATAGCCATCACACGTGTGCGGCTCCTCGTGTTCATCTAAAACAAAATAAAATAACATAAATAAAGATTGATAATAAAATATTTTAATCCAATAGAAACATAGCATAATCGATCATCTACACTAGTTATAAAAGAAACTCCTCTAAAACAATACTAAGCATGCGCAATATCAAGATTACATCAAGAACAAGACCTAAGTCTAGATTGATAATGATGAAAGATTGAGTGAAGATTTGGCAAAAATAAGTTGAAGATCGGAGGAGTATCATACCTTAGATCGATTGAGTGCGGGGAATCAAAAAATATTGAGTACATTTGAAGATCCAATGGAGGTGGTTTGGAGTTTGGAGGAAGAAGAAATAGAAGATTTGTTTTGGGGATTTTTAGGTTACCTCCTCATGGTGTTTATGGCGGCCGCGTACATGGTATGGGTGGGTGGTACAGCCGGAGCCCGCCCGTACCAGGTGACATACCTTGGGGGTGACGACTCCCTTATGGTGTGATGGCTCTGTGTATGGCGCCCAGAAAAATGCTGGAGCGGTGTTGATGTAGAGCTCGTTGGGAACCCCAAGAGGAAGGTATGATGAGCACGGCAGCAAGTTTCCCTCAGTATGAAACCAAGGTTTAATCGAACCAGTAGGAGCAAGGAAACACCCCAAAGGTGTTACTAGCTGAGCTTTGGAAGTACTGGTGCTAGTAGCAACGTGGAGACCTGCACAACACAACCACAGAACTTTGTCCCCAACTTGCGATGAGGTTGTCAATCCCACCGTGTTTTGCAGAAAACAAAGGATTAAACGTATCGAATGGAAAGAAGTAATAGTTTGCAGAAAGTAAACACAAAGCAGTAAAAGATTGTAGATTGTATGTAAAGAGAAAGGACCGGGATCCATAGTTCACTAGAGGTGGCTCTCCTTAGATAGATAACATGTTGGGTGAACAAATTACAGCGGGGAAATTGACAAACATCGAGAAAGCAATACATGCATATACTAATCATCTTGAGTCCTTTGAGACTTGATTGGGCATTACAACATTATACATAGACCGCCATCCAACTGCATCTATGACTAATAATCCACCTTCAGGTTATCATCAACCCCTCGATTATTAAGTTGCAAGCAACGATTATTGCTTCTGATGGGTGTAAAGTAAACAATACGATTGTTCTATGAACAAAGGATTGTTGTTTTCCCTAGTATCCACAGACATCTAGTACCTTAGAGATTTGTCACTTCCCCAGTTACGGAGGCATGAACCCACTATCGAGCATAAATACTAACTCTTGGAGTTGCTAGCATCTACTTGGCCAATATAGCTACTAACAACGAAAAGCATGCAAGATCACAAATAACAAAGACATGATAGAATCAATAATCAATCTGAAATGGCATCTCAATATCCATCGGATCCCTGCAAACACAACATGTATGAATTGCAAATAGATGATCTTGATCATGAACGGAGCTCACAAGATCTAAACATGAAAGCACAAAGGAGGAGAACCAGCCATCTAGCTACTACATGGATCCGTAGTCCAAGGATGAACTACTCACGCATCACATCGGAGGCTTGCATGGTGATGAAGAAGGCCTCCGGGGTGAATTCCCCTCTCCGGCAGGGTGCCGGGAAGAGCTTCAGATCCCTCCCGATCTAGGGATGGAGATGATGGCGGCTATAGACTCTTTCGTGGATTTTTGATCGGGCACTTAGGGTTTTCGTCCCGAGGGCAATATATAGGCGGAAGGAGAGGCCGAGGGGGTGCCTGGGCTAGCCACACCACTGGCGGGCCGGAACTGGCCCATGGCGGTGGTGTGGCCCTCCGCCCTTCTCCGTCTCGTATTCTAGCACTTGATCCCTTCCAGAAAAATAGGCACTTTGGCTTTTGTCCCGTCTAATTCTGAGAATATTCATTTTCTGACTTTCCTGGAACCAAAAATAGTAGAAAACAGGCAGCTGGCACTGTGGCTCTTGTTAATAGGTTAGTATTTAGTAGCTATCTTGGCCAAGTAGATGCTAGCAACTCCAAGAGTTAGTATTTATGCTCGATAGTGGGTTCATGCCTCTAGTAATCTGGGGAAGTGACAGAAATCTCTAAGGTACTAGATGTGATGTTGCTACTAGGGAGAAAACAACAATCCTTTGTTCATAGAACAATCGTATTGTTTACTTTACACGCAGTTTGTAAAGCAATAATCCGTTGCTTGCAACTTAATACTGGAGGGGGTTCGGATGATAACCTGAAGGTGGATTATTAGTCATAGATGCAGTTGGATGGCGGTCTATGTATAATATTGTAATGCCCAATCAAGTCTCAAAGGACTCAAGATGATTAGTATATGCATGTATTGCTTTCTCGGTGTTTGTCAATTGCCCCGTTGTAATTTGTTCACCCAGCATGTTATCTATCTAAGGAGAGCCACCTCTAGTGAACTATGGATCCCGGTCCTTTCTCTTTACATACAATCTACAATCTTTTACTGTTTTGTGTTTACTTTTTGCAAACTTTTACTTCTTTCCATTCGATGCGTTTAATCCTTTGTTTTCTGCAAAACACGGTGAGATTGACAACCTCATCGCAAGTTGGGGACAAAGTTCTGTGGTTGTGTTGTGCAGGTCTCCACGTTGCTACTAGCACCAGTAGTGCGCCTTGCCAAGACTCAGCTAGCAACACCTTTGGGGTGTTTCCTTGCTCCTACTGGTTTGATTAAACCTTGGTTTCATAACTGAGGGAAACTGGCTGTTGTGCTCATCATACCTTCCTCTTGGGGTTTCCAACGAGCTCTACATCAACACTGCACTTTTTCGGCGCATACCTTTGAGCCATCAAGCATTTTTCTGGCGCCATTGCCGGGGAGTCAAGGACATCTTCACAAGGGGAGTCCCTCATAACCAATCTCTTTACTTTGTTGTTTTTGTTTTGCTTAGTTTCTTTTTGCTTTGTTTGCTTGTTTTGTTCTTCAAAAACACAAAAAAAATTAGTTTTACTTGTTTGCTTTCTTATTTCAAAAACACAAAAAAAATTAAGTCTCCTTTAGTAGTCACCTCTCCCCTAGCTCACCATGTTGATCCCTACATTCACCTTGAAAGATCTTTCAATTGGAAGTGGTTCTATAATTGGGAAAGACAATATTAAAGAATTCTTCAATCATGTTAGTAAGTATGAAGATACTGAGGATAGATCCCTTGCAGAACTTGCCCCAAACTATGAGATTGATGCAGCTTCTTTAATTCACATGTTAGAAGCTAGGTTTGTTAACCTCAACCCCTTAATGCAAGTAATGTTTCTTAAGCTTAAAGAAATTGAGGACCCTAAAAAGAGGGATTTTATTCTAGAAACTTTGTTTAAGGAGTTCTATGATGTTGCCAAGGAAGCTAGAAAAGTCTTTGAACGTTTCAATATGATAGGCTCATGTGTAGATGTTGTTGGTACATGATAAAATATAAACAAAACCGAACCTAATGGGGAGGAACCTAAGATACCAATACCCTTTAAACTAGTAGCAATACATGATGCCATAGAAAAGAATCTTGATTGGATTGTTCCTGCAAACCCTTTTGATGAGAATAGTGAACCTAAGAGAATTGAGAGAGGATCCTCTAGAACTTATTTGGATGATATACCTTGCCTTGTTGAAAATATTTTTGGTATTGATCTTAATGCTTCTTCATTTGAGAACACTTGATTCTTTCTTTGCTTCTTATGCCTAACTTAAAGGCGTTAAACAAAAGTACTTATTGAAAGATAACCCAAAAGTTTTAGATGAGTCTTGGAAGTTATTACATCAATAATAACCTCTCCTTATCCTTTTTATTTGCTTTTTGTGCCAAGAGTAACCTCTAATGAGAGAGAAGTAATGATTGGGAAAGTTACTGTCCCGAAACAGATTTTTGTGCTTCACCGTAAACATTCGTGAGAGAGCTCTGTATGTCGGATTAAGCTGTAAGTTTTTGTGCTTCTGCCCCAGGTTGTTATCTAACTTTCGTTAGTTCAACACTTTTTGATTTGAGCAACAGAAGGTCTTCGAAAAAATTCGTCTTTACCTGCTGGTCTGTTTTGACAGATTTCTGCCATTTTTTGCATTTGCTTCTTGTGGGTTCCTTTTTGAGTTCTTTTGGGGAATTGAGCTTTTTGAGGAAAGTGCTACAGTATCTAGTGTTCTAATGGAAGTTTATTTGGTGTTAGAACTGAACCTTAAGACTTATTTATCTTGAGTGCACTAATGTTGCTAATAAAGATTGTGTGAAGTTTTGTATAAAGGAAAATTTTCAGGTGTATGGAAGGAATGAGTAATGAGATGAAGGATGGACTAAAGCTCAAGCTTGGGGATGCCACACGTGTCACCCCAAGAAATATCCAAGAAGTACAAGCGTCAAAGCTTGGGGATGCCCAAGGCATCCCCTTCTTCGTCAATAAAAATCCCAGGTTTCTTCCAAACGCTTCATTTTTATTGTTTCATGCACAGTTGTGTTTTTCTTGGAGTGTCTTCTTTTTCGTTTTTGTTTTGGTTTTTAGTTTGCTTGGTTTGCTTAGTTTTCTTAATAAATTGGTTGGACCCCCTCTTTCATACATTGGTTTTCAAATAGTTTGGTTTGGTTTGGAAAAGAGTAGGAAAGTTCATGCTTATGTGGTAAAAAGAGCTTGTTTTTGACTGTGGCCTGTGCTTTGTCATGCCATGCTTGATATTGTTTTGGCTTTATGCTTAGTATTCTTTGCTGTAGCATGACTTGTTATAAACAATTGAGATTGCTTAATGTGCCTTGGATGAATCATGCGTTGTTTTAGCATATTAAATCATAGTATAGTGGTATTCTCCTTTGATGCTTTATTTGGGTTGACTTGGCGCATGCTCACACCATGTTATGACTATCACAAGTCACCATAGTCTTTATGATCCTTTAGTTTTCAACTTGTAGTATCACTTTATGATTTTATCAATGATGTTTTGTCGCTCTGCATGATTATGGCCATTATTGCTCTCTTAGTTTGTCGCTCCCCAAAAGTGAGGAAACCTTTTATTGAATATTGTGTGTATTTATCTGGCCAAATACCCCAACTATATATAGGGGGAGGGGAGGTACTACCTCCCTTAAAGTCTCGGGATGGGACTAAAGGAGAGGAGAGGGGGAGGAGGAGGCGCCGCCGGCCACCCCCATGGGCCCCGCGCAGGGGGCTGGCCCACTAGGGCACCGGCCACCCCCTTGGCTCTTCTCCCTCTTGCCTTTCCCTAATGGGCCCTCTTCCCTCCGGAATTGGCCCATTGACCTTTAAATTGATTTTCTCTTTTATTAAATAATTCTGAATAAATGATTAAATCAATATTTAACATTCATTCACATATTATTCAATCTCCGTGGCTATGGAACACCTTCCACCTCCACTCCGGACATCCTCCGGACTTACCGAAACCCTTCCGGTTTTCTCTCTTCTATTCTTCAGTGATTCTACAGATCCTATAAACACTCTCTAAGCATCATCAAACCCTTAAGAGTGATACCCCACGGTTCGGGAACACTCCAGACATGGTCGGGACACTCCCGGGCCAATGATCGAGAAAGGGACCTGGATGGCCATGTGACCCCTATGCATTCCACGAAGATCTTTTGTCGTTTGAACCGGGAAAGTCATGTCTTATTCCCTTTGTATCTCGACACTCGCATTGCCCGAGATCTGATCAATGACATCACCATATCTTGTTCAATCTCGTTACCGAACAATGCTACTTGACTCGTTCGACAAGTGATATCCCTGTGATCAAATCCCTGGGCAGCTATTGGATATAACTTCTCCGAGTGGGACCTTGAGTATCTTTATGTCACTTGGACGGAAAAATCCCGCTCTTGGCATATATTGTTAGGCCACGCAGAGAAAACAAAACTTTTCCTACGCGTTGATCCCAAGATCTAGCTGAGGTAGTAGGACACGAGAATTACCACTAGACGCGCGGTTGCGGAATCGATGAAGCACGTCACTTGATGCAGTGCAGTCCTCACGATCCGTTCCGATTCACGATCGTCAAAGTGTTGAACGTACAGCACCTCCGCCAGTATCCAAACGTATGAGGTGGAGCGCCGACGATGGACTTCGAGGTCCGGTACGGCGGTGATAGGACTAGACTAGGGCTAGGGTTTCCAACACATGGAGTGACCTAACCGTGTGCTCTAAGCACCTGCGCCCCAGCTTATATAGGGAGTGAAAGTGGGCTCCACTCACTTGTGGCACATTCACTAAAAGGCCTATATTAGTCACTGCGAGTCCAACTCACTGACTCTATCTGTTTCCCTTTTGGGTCCAACCCAAATACACTCCTGCTCTTAAGTGTGTGACCCGACAGGCTCATGGTGACCCGGACACGATCCGAGTCTCACTCGTGACCGATCAGTTGGTAGCGGCTCCTAGCAGAACGTGCCAACTCCCAAGTACCAAAGAGTCATGACGACATACCTTCCAATGCGACTTTCGTCTGAGTCCCTTTTGCCTCATGATATACCTTGTCGAACTATAGGCGAATGATTGTCATCCCTTAAACAGTCCGACTCTGTTTCTCGATCCGAGATAAGTGATTCATCCGACTAACTCTTAGTCGGTCGCCTCGGTTAACACTTAACCGAGTCACGCATGGCCATGCTTTCCGAATCATATCTTCCGAGAGGGCCCGGAGAATATCTCTCCAGATGGAGGGGCAAAATCCCGTCTTGGTTATTCACATCACGCAGCTTGATTCTCAGTCGACCCAAACTCCGCCTTTATAAGCGCCCGATGTGCAGCGTTGTGTGAACCTAAGTCGGTGATCCTCAACTCGGACTGTGCAATAACCTCATGTCTAAGGATTACATTGATTAAGACATGTAAATGACGACTTGTTCGTTTCATCTCAATATGGGTCAGTCTGACTCGCTAAACTCTTTAGCCGAATCTGTGTAAGTCGGAATAGCATCTCCATGCCCATGACAAGTGGAACCGAGTCATCTGCCGACTTTCACATTGGTCTAAGTTGTGTGTCCAACACAACCTCAACGACCAAGGACAATTAGTATAAACAACATGAATATATAGTTCCACAATCGAATCACATATTCAATGATATATATATCAGTAGTTCATACATGGACAATAACTTTATGAATACATTGGAAATAACATCATACAGGATTGCCTCTAGGGCATATTCCCAACATATATTGCCTCTACGGTTCCTCCGAATACCTGAACACACCTTTATTGTCACTGTATTACCAAGTGACGTTTGATGCTATCTAAGCACTCTAGGGAGACAGTGATTGATATAGCCTCATGGTCTAAGAAATAGTCTACGAGGATCTATTTCTAATCATCATAACTTGAACTTCGTGACATGATCGGGTCACGATGTTTAGGTTGGGTATTGGTTCATCATCTCATTCTCGGAATGAGTTGACTCCATTTCCAACTGGCATAAATGCCACATGATCAGGAAACTTGATCATCTGTTGACCAATGAACCAGTGACTAGAGTTTCACTGGGAACCCCTGGTTGTTTATATACCACATGTGTATTGATGTTTCCTCTCAATACAATTATAGCATGATATAAAACTTAATCATAAACTTTATGAAATATGATAATAATCCTTATTATTATTTGTCTCTAGGGTATATTTCCAACAGTCTCCCACTTGCACTAGAGTACAAATAAACTAGCTAGATTTGTTCTTAATCATTGGCACCATATATCTGGTACCCTGAACATGCTTGCCCATGGAAGAGGTTGAGTCTTGGGTCTGTACTTTACAGTCCCAAATCCTTTACAACTTACTAATGTCACCTTAATTGACATTAGTACTTTATCATCACATGATAACATCTGTGTGTATGCATCGTTGCTATGGCATTAGAACAAGGCCGGATTCCAGGAGCCTACAGTGACTTTAGATCAACCTTGAGGGCTTTCTCATGGGCACTGTGCCCTGGGACACATCATTCTATGTTAAAAGTGAACTAGCCCCGCCATAACATTATACAACACTTTAGATGGTACCCTTATCTATTATTATAAATGTATTCATCAAAACACGAGTGCACTCTGTGTAACTTTTGGTGTTTTGTTCACCTCACTTCCTACTTGACTTTAATCGGTATTTACAGGAGTTTCCAACATATTCCCTTATAACATAACCCTTTATGCTTTAAGATATGTCATCCTTTATGGGTTTGGAAAACATGTCTATAGTTCTGTATTAGACACTGCGGACAAACTTAGCTCAACGTTCCGTGATTCGAACTTAATCACTTTTCAAACGTTTCTTATTGGATCATATATTATGTTAAGTTATCATCATGGTTTTCTAAGATAGAACCTATGTCTCAACATAGTGGATGATGATTATCCTTTTCTTTCTTTCAACCATTGATGTTAAACTTAATACTATTCCTAATTTGAGTTATTAAGGACTAGTTCCTTAATTAACTTCTATTCTGAAAACCTTTTTAGAATCCCTTAAGGAATACTACATAATATCATAATACACTTATTATCAACTTTTACCCCTTATAAATCATTATTTATTGGT
The DNA here is from genome assembly GCA_023614405.1 of Avena insularis. Taxonomy (NCBI): domain Eukaryota; kingdom Viridiplantae; phylum Streptophyta; class Magnoliopsida; order Poales; family Poaceae; genus Avena; species Avena insularis. The sequence continues at coordinate 71,572,965 of CM042692.1, read as the reverse complement.
ACTTGCGCTTTTATTCTTAACACACTTAAGAATCACTCCTATAAGCTCCCACTCAAAATATGTTCCTAACATATTTGGGTATGAGTCACTACTCTTACTCAAACTATGTTCCTACATATTTGAATTTGAGACTTATATTGCTCCCACTCAAAAATATGTCATTCACATATTGTTTTAGGAAGACTTTTATAGCTCCCACTCAATTTCATGCAAATTGCATATCCACTCACTATTTTGAACGATTTCAAAATCCTTTGATCAAATACCAAACTTGGAGATTTACTATGAGATACTAGTACTTTACTAGTATTAAATCCACTAGATATTTAGCACACTTGAATCAAATTCATTTGAATTTGTCCAATACTTGACAAATTGTGCTTTTGTCATTCACCCCCTTTTCCACTATGTCTTTGCAGTCATTTGGGAAAATTCCAAGTAACCCCTTTTACTTGTGTGATTCGGCAACGAATTGCTTTCTAATCTCAAGGGAATTTTGCTTTGGGATTTCTCATAATTTTAGTTTACCATTATTTCCTTAGTAGTTCGTAGGTATGTCATATTCAAAGAATCATGACACATGATTCACAAATGTCTCCATACAAGATATGGGTTACATTTTGAAACCTACTTTATGTAGTGAGAACACTAGTGGGGAAAACACAATGATCAATATCATTGATTCTTTCCTTTGTGAAGAAAATCATTCGGGAACGTTTTCCGTTGTGCTTCTCAACACTCTGATGCAGGGTTTTTGAATCCTCATCGTGTTTTTCACTATCTTCCATTTGCTCCATAGTCGAGAAATATCACTGAATGTGAACTTTCTCGAGAATGTACCAAAATCCAAGCAATACTAGTTTTGCTTTCCTTTTGGTATCAGCTATGGATTTCGTATTCAAACTTTCCAATGAATACTCTACAAGGACTTATTCGTTATTGTTTTGGTTATATCGAATAACCCCAAAACTTTCACAATGATCCATACTAGATATGGCGCCGATCTCACGAATTCATATGGTTCACTATATATTCTAATTGAGTGCTAACTATTTCTAACTAGTGGTCTCTACATCTACACTACAATGATTTATTTGGCGCCATCTATTCACCCATTTTGATATCAAATATCATATTGTGATGCTTTGCATTTTGACGTTTCAAACGCATCGCATTCCACAATTTCTTTTATTGCATTCTTATTAAGTCGAATTTCATTACTATTGATCAAATCGTAGTAATTAGATTCTCTTTTATATTCATACCCTTTGTTGATGAAACACTTTGATCATATCAAATAGTTTCATACTCATGTTTCTTTTGGTAAACTTCTTTACACATTTAAACAATCATATAATGATAAATACCATTTTGTTAAAACATTATACATCGATTATGTATTTTCTTTCAACAATTCATCAAACACATTGTATTCAAGTAATACACCGTGTTCAAGTTATTTTGCCGAACATAGGCATGATTCATATGTGATAAGAAATCAAATGACTTTCACATATTATCACATAACTTTGAATTTAAACAATGGTTTCATTCAGAAATGAACATATCATTAAGTTGGGTATTTTACAAGGCATTTCAATATTTTACAAATGTTCATGTATTATCAATTAGTTTCTAACAACAAGGATAATTCACATATAATCAAACAAGATATGAACACAAATAGAAATTATTCATAAAAGTCGAACAACTGTTTGTTACAAACTCATATGAATAACCGTCTCACTAAGTGTGAGACACACTAAATAGGTTCACAATCTTTTGATTACAATAATCATCCTAAACATAAACTAAGTGATAAATTTTGAGGGAGAGTGTCATTGGCCATCATCATCATGCTCGCCATCAACACGCAATGTCACCTCCTCTCTAGCAAGCACCTCTATGCAGAAGGACCTGTTTTCAGCAAAACAGAACAAGTATCAAATATACTTAACACTGCAAATGTGTTTGCAAGATTATAACATTTATAAAACTGTATGTCAAATATATACCTTTGTCATTGATGACCTCAGCGATAATGGGTTCAACCATCACATCTCTGAAATGTGATATGAACTCGTGGAAATCTCGTGTTTCCGCGTCGCCTCTCATAATGTAAATCCTGACTTGTGCTTGGAATCTTGGTGGCAGCAAACGCATCACAACGCCATTTGCAAAAGATCCCGTCATCCAACTATCAAGAAAGTATGCAGGCCTCATGTACGCATCATGCATGCGCTCCAAGTGGTCGTCAAGCGATGAGTTCTCCTCCATCTTAATGGAGAGGAAGTCTCCCATCAGCTCATGCTCCCATATGCGTGCTTGTTCCACGAAATGTGTCCTAAGATGTAGCATTACCGTACGAGGGTCGACATTACCCACGACAGGCCATATCTCATCCACCATTCCGAAGCGCATTGTAACTGAAATGAAGGAGGCCATCTCCTGACGGTAATAGCGGTCTTCCCGCTGCTCTAGGGTCTCATAGAAACAGGGTTTCTCCAAATCCATCTCGTCGAGTATGTAGTTGACCACGTTATTATCGCTAAGGAGAACGTGGAGACGCGCAACCCATATAGAGAAGTTTGATCCGTCTAGCCTGAGCTTTTCTCCTTCTAACCAATCGATCGTCAACAGGAAAGGTTGCATTGGGGAGAATCTTTTTTTTACATTTATATTTGAAAAAGGAATTTAGACTAAGTTCATAATTAAATGAGTTAATAATAACTCCACTCAGAAACACCTATACCCTGAAGGGTTCTAGTGATAACACGATCCCTTTTCCCCACATCTCCCCCGATCATCATGGTCATCAATGCGGGTTCTGGGGTGGACGCTAAACATCGGTCACATCATTCATGCGATTCGTGCTCGATCTTTCGACCATCCGCGTTCCAAGGCCATGTATCTGTAACGTTCTAGGCTTACCAACTCAACCTTAGTGTATTCGTTGTGCAACATGGCTTACACCAACTATATGCGAACATAGATATGTCTGACACCCGCTCATCACGGCCTGCCTCATACCGAAGAACTTTCTTGGTGGTGCACACTAAGGGGGGAACACAATCATTGGTAATTTTAAATAGGGATCATCTTATTAGGATACCGTCGAGTATATAATACTAGCACACAATAAGATATACAAACAATAACATTGAATGTAAATGCGATGTGATATGGTCCTTCACGTCGTGATCTCCATCCGTCGTCACCGGATTCCGGCACCAGCGTTCCGGCACCATAGACACCAGGGTGCCGGTGTCTTTCCGGTGTGGTAGTCCGTCACCTCCGTGACTATCTACTACTATGTAACATAAGGTAATCACTTTACCTTTGCCACAACCATATCACAAAGCAACGCCCCCTGCAAAACAAAGTTAGACGTCTCTACTTTATCTTTGCATGTTTTACGTGGCTGAATGGGCTTTCGCACAAGAACCATTCTTACCTACGAACTGTCACCACAACGCTGATCAAGTAGTTGTCTATACTACACCCCTTTTAGGGCCCTCCGTTGCAAATGGCATACCAACTAATGCGAGAGAGACAGACACCCCCTAAGCCACTTTATACAGTACAAGCCGTATGTCAAGCGTGGACCAGTCTCGTGAATGAATGTGTAGAGTCGGTTGGGGCCCGCTTCATCAAGCATTACTGCGGTATACACAAGTACACGTGGGAGGGTAACAACTAAAGGATCAACGCCCACACGCTACATCTCGTGTGTTCTACCCGTACTAGCATTACTACGCATAGATCTAGCTCTGATACCACTGTAGGGGTTCCGCGTATGAAAACAATGAAATTTTACCCTACGCCCCTGAACCCCTGATGCTGCCAGGACCTATCTATTAGTAATGTAGTAACGGGAGGGGCTTTTCGTGAACTTACCCTTGAAGACCGAAAAGCATTGTCAACGCTCAGGAGAGCGTGGTTGATGTAGATGAGCCGAAGCCGACCTCAAGGTCATGATGAAGTTCTTGCGCTCCTGCGGCTCCAACGACTTGAGTGCCTCAAGTGTGACACCTCGCGGGGAGTTACACATGTCCGGTGCCTGACGATGACTCCCGCTTCCCGATCCAAAGCGATTGCAAGTAGAGCTCATGGATCCTAATCCTGCACACACGGTGCTCATGCTGAAGATGTCTCTCGTTCGCGCAGTACGAACTTGGGACCACGGTCACGAGAGAGAGAGAGAGAGAGAGAGAGAGAGAGAGAGAGAGAGAGAGAGAGAGAGAGAATATCAATTGGAGGTCTCCCCAAAAGTGAGGAAACCTTTTATTGAATATTGTGTGTATTTGTCTGGCCAAATACCCCCACTATATATAGGGGAGTGCAGGTACTACCACCCTCAAAGTCCTGGGGTGGGACTAAAGGAGAGGAGAGGGGGAGGGGGAGGCGCCACCGGACACCCCCATGGGCCCCGCACGGGGGGGCTGGACCACTAGTGCGCCGGCCACCCCCTTGGCTCTTCTCCCCTCTTGCCTTTCCCTAATGGGCCTTCTTCCCTCTAGAATTGGTCCATTAAGCCTTTTGACCTTTAAATTGATTTTCTCTTTTATTAAATAATTATGAATAAATGATTAAATCAATATTTAACATTCATTCACATATTATTCAATCTCCGTGGCTATGGAACACCTTCCACCTCCACTCCAGACATCCTCCGGATTTACCGAAACCCTTCCAGTTTTCTCTCTTCTATACTTCAGCGATTCTACCGATCATATAAACACTCTCTAAGCATCATCAAACCCTTAAGCGTGATACCCCACAGTTTGGGAACACTCCAGACATGGTCGGGACACTCCCGGATCAATGATCGACAGAGGGACCTAGATGGCCATGTGACCCCTGTGCATTCCACGAAGATCTTTCGTTGTTTGAACCGGGACAGTCATGTCTTATTACCTTTGTATCTCGACACTCGCATTGCCATAGATCTGATCAATGACATCACCATGTCGTGTTCAACCTCGTTACCGAACAATGCTACTTGACTCGTTTGACAAGTGATATCCCTGTGATCAAATCAAACGATGCGTAGATATTGGATATAACTTTGCCGAGTGGGCCCTTGAGTATCTTTCCGTCACTTGGACGGACAAATCCCGCTCTTGGCATATATTGCCTCTACGGTTCCTCCAAATACCTAAACACACCTTTATTGTCACTTTATTACCAAGTGACATTTGATGCTATCTAAGCACTCTCGGGAGATAGTGATTGATATAGCCTCATGGTCTAAGGAATAGTCTACGTAGATCCATTTCTAATCATCATAACTTAAACTTCGTGACATGATTGGGTCACGATGTTTAGGTTGGGTATTGGTTCATCATCTCATTCTTTGAATGAGTTGACTCTATTTCCAACTAGCATAAATGCCACATGATCAGGAAACTTGATCATATGTTGACCAATGAACCAGTGACTAGAGTTTCACTGGGAACCCCTAGTTGTTTATATACCATATGTGTATTGATGTTTCCTCTCAATATAGTTATAGCATGATATAGAACTTAATCATAAACTTTATGAAATATGATAATAATCCTTATTATTATTTGTCTCTAGGGCATATTTCCAACACCTACAAGTCCACAGATCGAGGCAAGAGACAAAGAAACAAAAGATACAAATCTATATTCCAAAAAAAACACAATACTCCCATGAATTAGATGCACATAATTGCTATGAGGTTTCTCCCAACCCGCAGCTCGTGAGGACTACTCACTCATAATAAATAGATCTATGATAGAAAACATTGTGCAAAATATTTAGATTGAAATCAAATATTCTTATAATGGTCGCCAAATCACAAGGAGATCTAAAGTACTAAGCAATGGCTATGGCTAATGGAGGGGATGGATGATGGAAGTGATGAACAATGGATAAACAATGACGTGGATCTCCTTTGGTGGTGTTGTGATATTATCTGAGAATGGCGGCCCCTGGCCAGCGGCTGGAGTCTCAAAATATATAGGTGTCTCTACGAAAGTTATAGGGTTTGACGACATGAAGCCATCGCCACATGGTATGGGCGGACCCTGCCCGTACCAGTGATCGTTAAGCTTGTTGTTGCCAGGGAATGACTCCCCAATTACTTGGTTGTGTGGACTTCCTAAAAAACCTTCATTATGACTCCTGATTTCGCATTAAAATGCATGATTTCCTGCACAACACAATTCAAAGCAAGGTTTTACATATCTTTGCAATTATTAGTCATTAGTGGCAATGATTGAGAGTTTCTTGTCAATTGCTTGACCAAAAAGAATGTTTATATATGGTGGAAGATGGCTATTTTTTGAGCCATCAATGTGTCGTCATATATGGAACGGCAATGCCTGAGAAGGCTAGATAGAGGTGTGGGAACAAGCAGGGAAGCTAACGATGGTGTCCGCATGAGGGATTGGGCACAAGCATGCGTATCGTGACACAAGATGTACCCAGGTTCGGAGCCCTCGTGGTGAGGTAACACCCCCACTCCTGCACGGACTGACTATCTGGATGAACACAATCGAACTACAAGCGCTTCTTGAGTTGTGTGTATGCTAGCAAACTAACCGAGACCAACCCTTGCTATATGGATGCACCGATGCCCCTTATATAGGGCCAGGGCAGCGATGGCAACGGTCCGGCCGGCTGGCGGGTCCCATAGGAGGGCCACAGCCGACTGGTCCCCTCTGTCATTCTCCCCGACATACACTCTGACCCCCGTCCGGCATGGGTGCAGTGGAGGCGCCCACGGTGCACGGTGGCGGTGGCTGTTCCTGGATGACATGGTCCTTCTATCGGACGTCTTTGTGGTTCCCGGTGTTCGTGTCGCCATCCTCGGCTTTATGTCTCGTCAGTAGCTAGCTAGGGTGCAGCATACACTGTGCGCATGTCGCCCTGGCTCCCTCGTCTTCTAGGATTGCTTCGTCCGGCTGAGATCGTTCAGCCGGATCAATGCCTTGGTGATGTCTTCTCATCCGGCTGCTTGGTTAGCCGGCTCGTACTGAGCTTGACCTTCTCTCTGCTCGTCTTTGGTTTTACATCCGGCTGAGCAGCCGGCTAGCAGTTATATTGTCTTTATTCTTATCCGGCTACCCTACCTGGGATGGTCCCCCCGACAAGGCGTTTAAAGGAAACGTCATGTGAGTCTTGATCTAGTTGAATTTGTGGGTTGTTGACAATTTAGTTCTATTGGTGTACGGATATTTTTATTTTTATGTTTAACTTATTAGTTAAAACTATGCAATGTGTTGGAGACACCGGTGGAGATGCTCTACAAAGACAGTGATATGCATTTGTATTGTGGCCACATGTTATCAAGATTGAAGATGACGTTGAATATGTGCTTAGGACAACTCCAAAGGCTTTCCACAAATCGGACACTAAAAGTGTCTAAATCAGTCAGTTTGCGGGTTGGAGAAGACATGCCAGAGGCCTTTGTCCGCCGAACAGTGCGAGTGCACCCAACTGGCTAACCAATTTGTGAAGGCCGTCGTCCGCTAGCTAACGGTCGAGCTACCCATTAATGGCGGCCGACGCACTTTCCCTCCGCTCGCACCGCCGTTTACCGCTGCTTTCTCCCGTCTGTGCCCCATTCCAGAAAGTGCGCCATTTCCCGCCTGGGCGTGTGGCTTCCATCCTCTCTTTCCTGTTCGGCCTCGTCGTTTACTGCCCAAGGCAGCCGAGCCTATAAATACTGGGTCACCGGGAGCTAGACAACACCACGGCCAAAACCATGGTTCGCCATCAACCTACTACCTGGGCGCAACTTAGCCACCCGACAACAAGCACAAAGGAGGAGGAGGAGGAGGACATGGAGAAGTGGCACAAATAAGTGGAGGAGGATTCCCTACGGGCACCGATGACCGAGGAGCACATTTTCGTCTTCCAGACCTACTAGACTGCGCACCAGTGGCATCTAGAGACCACTGATGATCCTGTCGAGAATAGCATCACCAAGCTTTCGCTCACGACGGTCGCGTTGGAGGAGTGTGGTCACCGTTTCATGGCAGGCGAGTGGTGGGATTGGGCTGCCCTGGACGCCCATTCGAGGGCAGAAGAGGCTGCCTGACAGGAGGTTGCCCTCGTTGTCATGAGGGAGGAAACTGACCGGCTGCGCCAGGCAGCGGCGGCCGAGGCGACTGTCGTGAACCACGAAGAGGAAGCTACAGCGGTTGGGGCAGGGTACGACGTGACATCGGAGGTGACGGACAAGCGGGAGCGCATGAACCTCGCCTGTCTCAACAAGCGCAGCATGGCAGCGGAGAGGCATCGTTGGGCAAAGGAAGGGATACGCCGGCGCAGGCTACTCGAGCCAAGGAAGCTCCGGCAGCGCGGCGGGCGGCGAAGGCCAAGGGAGTTCCGACCCTTTAGACTCATACCATTTGGCTGGCGGGACTGAAACCCATCAAACGTCAGTTGGGCTGGCGATATCAGACCTCTAAATGCTGAAAAATTCTAAATCATTTGAGTCCCGCCAAAGTAACAGTGCCACTTAGCTTTTTTTTTATCGAGAGGATCCAAGATCATTCTTGGAGGCTCCATGATTCGTGCGCTCACGCCAACCAGAACGACGTCACCTACCAGATTTTGACACAAATCTGCTAAGTTGTTATTGTGCAGCCAATCCAACTGACTGTTTTGTGGGCTTCAGTCGCGTCAGCCCAAATGACGCGAGCTCAAGAAACCAGAGCAGCGATAAGTTTTTCGAGAGACCATGTTGAGGAATAAGTGGGCTAAAGGACTATTTAGTTAAAAAAAAACTCGGAGAAATGGTGCAATGCATGAGCAGCTTCGGACTAACGGTCAGGTCGCGTCGGCACGCACCAGACCCAGAACAGGCAGGGGCACCACAGGACCGCTCCCGCTGATGAGCACAAGGTGTGCTGCCGCGACACACAGCCCCGCATGTGGCCGCAGCACCGGCAGCCGGACACCTCAGCGCTACCGGCGCACGGAAGCCCCACATGCATGACGCGTCCACGTCTATCTCCTCCTCCAAGTACAGCGCGCACACGAACACCATCCCCCACGAGGCCACGCCAAGCATTGCCGCTGGTCCACTGCCGTATTACACTACTGAACTGATGATGTTACTGTGTGCTGACCTCTTCCAAATGCCAGTAGGATTCATATTCTTTCTATGTAATAAAGAAGATTCATATGAGTGCGCACGAACACACACGTGTACACTCAAGCATGCAAAATCATTCGGTGGTTTCTCCTTCGAATATAATACATGCAATGCTCTCGCATGGTTCCGAAAAAATTGATTGTGTGCTACATAAAAATGATAAAATCTGATAACAAATGAGATTTAAAAACATGCATGCACCTTGTCATTTTTGTGTAGTTCAAAATAAAAGATATTTAAAATTGGATTTGCTAGTTCTCATGCACCCAGGAACTTCTTATGTCTCTCACTATTGGATTTATCTCGCGATTCGTACAATATAGAAGTTACACATGAGTTACAACTAAGTTTTAACTGAAAATTTAATAAGTTGCAACTAGCTTATAACCGAGAATTAGTATAAATTTTATAAAAAAGGTATTAGCATCTCAGGTACAACAACCTCATACAGGAGCAAATTCATACAACAGCTTTCAAAAGTGAACAGTGCGGTACATAAACTTGCACTAAAGGAGCAAATAGGTATAAAAGCAACCAGAAGGTGACATGTGGCGTTGTGAATTTTGCAAAACCGGTCCCTATAAATTTTTATTTTGAACTTGTGACCATGGCACTCCCCTACATGCGGGTCTAGACAATTAATTTAAAATGTATGCACTTAAACTAAGTATTTGAACTCAAGATCTATCGTGACCGCCTACCAAAGCTTGCCACTGTACCACAAAGCACGATGTGTACTTAGGGCGTGTTTGGTTCCGGTGCGAGTATTTCTCTGCGCATGCAAGTTACACGCGCACGGACTCCACGTGTGGATCCGCGGCTGGGCCAAATTCTCCCCCTTATTTGGTTCTCCGCATTGACACTGTTAAGGACTTGGGCAGAATTGAGGTCATGTTGTTTGGTGGGTTGTATTAGGCTTGGGAGAAAGAAATGCGCATATTTGGTTTCAGCTATCTCATTTGCTCTGGTAACCTCTTCTCCAAATGGTGAACCTACCACACATCACAACCTTTAAAACACATCAAGCACACACCATAAAGCTCAAGCACAAAAAGTACATAAACATTGTAGCAACATCACGACATAAGTTCACAACAATCGAGACAAGACAACAAAGTACTCAGCAAAGATCAGAGGTCGATCATGGCAAGGGTTGGATCATGCTCCGGGCACTTCTTCATGACTTCAGTCATGTTGTAGTCGAAGATGGTGACCTTGAACATGTCACCCTTCAGCATCTTGAAGGTCAAGAAGTACCCGATCTTGACCTGGTGTGCAATGGCGAAGACTGTCCACCCCTGGTCAAGGTAGATCCTGTCACCGACATCCCGGAGCTTCACCATCCGGCTGCATCCGATGTTCGTCTTCAGCACGATCGTCCTCGGCACATTGCCGAGGAAAGGCCTGAAGCCATCTGGGGTTGGTAGCATGTCTAATCCAGGTGTCAAGATCACCTTGGCAAAATGGGTTGGACCTACCTGGTCATGGAAGAGCCCTATCTTGAGAGGTCTGCCCCTCGGCCTCTTGCTGCCACTGCCCTCACCACCATCGTTCCCCCTCTTGGAGGCACTACCCTCAGCAGCATCTCTGGAGCATGCTCCTGCATTGCTGGGGAGAGCACCTCTGATCAACGTCTTAGAGCACTACACCAGGAATTAGCATGTGATCAGACATGAACAATGAACATAACACATGTGATCAGACATGAACAATGAACATAACACATGTGATCAGACATGAATAATAAACATAACACATGTGATCAGACTTGAACAATGAAATTAACACATGGCATCATATGCTATGCCACAGAGGCAAAGAGATACTCCTCATGAGCAACAAGAATGAACAATGAATTTGGTTAGCACACAAATTTGTTCATGAAGAGGATCCCTTTGCCTGTCATTGTGGTACTTACTAATCATCGGCCAAAGGAAGAAACAGACGGCCAAAAATTCATGAAACTGCTTCAGAATTACTAGCACAAACAAGGTAGAGCTGGTGCTACAGGGAACCAGAGGACGTGCACAGCCTACTTCTTTGTGCATACCATCCGGTTCCTATAGCACCAGCTCTATGAACGTATTGTGCTAGGTGTCATCTGCAAGCTGCGTTCACAGAATAAACAAACATTGCCTCATAATACATAGCTTTGACAACATGAAGCGATGATCATACCGAACCAAGTTCTACCACCTTTAAAAGATGACAGAACCAGGTTCGAAATGATCATCGCTTCCATTTCCTTGCGGTGTATATTTAATCATTGGCAGTCGCATGAATGAACAACTATTTTTCATGCCTCATATTAGGCATTGTGTGTCTAAGATCAATCATAATAGGCTTGAGATCAAGCAACCTATTGGGATCTTGGCCATAGAATGCAAATTAATCATCGGCCAAACGAGAAGAACATGAAGAGTGATGTGGAAAATAATCGATGCCTCATAAAAGATGTGTGCACATACACCAGGGAGAGGACTCTGTACTACCTAGTACAATGCACAACATAATAGTCAAGATTGCAGGTAGTACAGATTCACTCCCTGGTGTGATTTGGTGACAGTTTTAATTATCGACGTAGAATAAGAAGATGAACAGTAAAATATGGCCATTAATTTTCCCCAATTTTTCCAATCGGACGAATCCTAGGCACTACATCTGCTGGAATCTAGCCAGTAACAAGCGGATTCTAGCCACAACAAGGAAAGAATCTACCCTAACACTTCAAAGTGATGAGAACCAGCACAAATAGTTATGAATCTACCATGCATGTCACTCATACTTGGAGACTGAGTCGGAAACAAATAGATCTTAGCCGCTGAAACCTTATAGAGGTCGTGGTTCGAGGCCTTACCACCATTGTTGAAGGATTCGTGCTTCGGGTTTGCCAAAGAAGAGGAAGAAGAAGAAGAAGCCGCAATCGCAGCAGCAGATCCGCTCTGGCCACGATAAGCGCAGTACTCGCCTAGATCTGCGTCCGTCGACGACCTTCGTGGTTGTCTTGGATCTTCCGGCGGGAGAGGTACCGCCGACGGTGAGAAGGGAGGAAGGGCGGTTGTGAATGAGGAGAGAGAGAGCGGTGAACAAGCAGTGAGGGGATTTATGTGCGTGTTCTCGATGTGTCGCGCCGTCTTCCGCCCTTCTCCCCGCGTCCTCCCGCGTGCCGCCGCGTACGCGCTTTTGGCTCCCTAGGGTTTGTCCCCGCAGAAACGCTCGATTTTGGCGTTCCCAGCGGCCCATGATTTGAGGTGCTTTAAGACCTGTGCGATGCAAGCTCGGTCCCACGTACGAGTCTCCAAACGGGCTTATTTCTTCCGGCCCGGTGTGGAAAACTGCCGTGCATCCCACCAAACACGTCCTTAATGTACGACCCCACATTTTATTTTTTAGCCGCCTCCCTAGAGAGCCTTCTCTCGTACCGGTTCGCGGTGTTTTTTTCTCGAGTATGTCATGTACAGTTGACTCATATTAAACTTATGATGATTCTTGAGTAAACACCTGGACTCGGGTGATTATTTTCTGGCTAGATTTTTTCTTAAGCTGCAGGTCATTGTTTTCTTGAAGCAAAGTATATTATCTATTAAAAAACAGAAAAAAATCCTGCAAGACAAGGAAAACATATAAATTCAGTTTGTATAACAGGATAACCACCGGTACAATGTAATGTTCAGATAAAACTAGCATGAGTCCTCTGAAATAAAAAGATTACAATATTAGAACGGTGCAACTAAATAAGGAGGAAGAGAAATAAGCCAATAACCTTTGTTGACTAGTTATAGAACTAGTCCATCGAGAGTATAGTAGGTTGCAATAATCATGTCATGTAGATCAACCCAATCAACAATTGCACGTTTTGGTATACTCCGGATCCAAACCTATCATCAAGGGAACCACTAATGAAGTAGTATCTATCATCAACACTGTTGAACTGGATGCAAGTTAGTGAATCAATAAATTGGTATGAGAAATTTCAGGGCAGTGTTATCGGTGCATTTGTGTGCACACAAAGAGAAATCGTCTGAATTCTGAAAGCATAGTTCTTACCATAGTCACCGTGGGAGAAGGCTTTCAGACAGTAAGTGCTTGACAGTTGCCACATTTGTACAGTCTTATACATTGATGATGAAAGAAGTACTGCACATCAGTTCAAAACTGAAGCTCTGGGTCTGAAATGTCAACAAAAAGAAACTTCCAGATCATAATATTAAAATATCACGTCCTGCTATAAATTAACGAAAGTCTTCGTGTTGTAATGGAAAGTAAGGTTAAACTGTAGTGCCATAGCGTGAGTTCGAATCCCTCTCATTGACACGAATTTTTAATTAATTGTATAGCAACTGATAGGTGGGACCCACGTGTAAGGCAGTGTCATGGTCATAAGTTCAAAACAAAATTTATATGGTTGTTTTTGCAAAATTCATAACGCCACATGGCACCTTCTGGTTGCTTTTGTACCTATTTGCTCCTCTAGTGCAAGTTTATGTACCACGGTGTTCACCTTTCAAAGTTGTTGTATGAATTTGCTCTTGCGTGACAATTTGTTGTACCTGGGGTGCTAATACCTCGTTTATAAATTACAACTAGGTTGTAACTGAGTATTAGCACAAATAATAGGGTGGTGTCAGTCCGTCGGCTGAGATCTAGGCGCTCCCATTTAAAATTGATATTTACACGCTTGTGACATAAATATCGTTGCCTACATCTCTTTTTTTAACCTAGTAAATATGATTCTCGATTTTTCTAAAAATTTGTCACGTCTAGGCTTAACTTTGGCGTGATTACCCTGATCCCCAAACTAGTGGGGGCCATGGATATTCACCACTTTAGACTGATCACGGTGATCAATGTCATTCAGCGCATTTTGCCAAGGTTTACGTGTTGGAAATATGCACTAAAGACAAATAGTAATAAGGATTGTTATCATATTTCATAAATTAAATTTATGATTAAGTTTTATATCATGCTATAAATGTATTGAAAGGAAACGTCAATACATGTGTGATATATAAACAACCAGGAGTTTCCGGTGAAACTCTAGTCACTGGTTCATTGGTCAACAAATGATCAAGGTTTTCTGATCATGTGGCATCTATACCAGTTGACAATGCAGTCACCTCATTGTGAGAATGAGATGATGAGATATACCCAACATAAGCATCGTGACCCGATCATGTCATGAAGTTCAAGTTATGATGATTAGAGTAGACTTAGTGTACTATTTCTTAGACCGTGAGGCCATATCAATCATTGTTACCCGAGGGTACTTTGATAGCATCAAACATCACTCGGTGACACGGTGATCATAAAGGTCTGTTTAGGTATTCGGAGGAACAGTTGAGGCAATATGTGTCAAGAGAGGGATTTGTCCATCCGCATGATGGAAAAGATACTCGAGGACCCACTCGGAGAAGTTGTATCCAATAGGTACGCAGCGTGTGATTTGATCATGGGGATATCACTTGTCGGAACAAGTCAAGTAGCATTTGTTGATAACGATATAGAACACGACATGGTGATGCCATTGATCAGATCTCGGACAATGCTAGCATTGAGAGACAAAAGGAATATGACACGACATTCATGGTTCAAACAACAAAAGATTTCGTGAAATGCACAAGGGTCACATGGCCATCCAGGTCACTCTGTTGATCTTTGGTGAGGGAGGGTCCCGACCATGTTTGGAGTGTTCCCGAACCATGGGGTATAACGTTTAAGGGCTTGATGATGCTCAGAGAATGTTTTAGGATTGGCAGAATCACCAAAGAAAAGAGAAGAGAGAAAATTGGAAGGGTTTCCGTAAGTTCGGAGGATGTTCGGAATGAGAGGGAATGAGTTCCACATCAATGGGGATTAAATAATATGTAATAGAATGTTAAATATTGATTTAATCATTCAATTATATTTATTCAATAAAAGAAAAGGAATTAAAAAGGGTGAAATACCTAATTGGACCAAATCTGGAGGGAAAAGGGCCCATGAGGGAAGACCAAAGGGAGGAAGGAGAGAGGGGGTGGCCGGCTGTGCCTTGGGCACCCGCGCGGGCCCACAAGGGCCTTGGCCGGCCGACCAAGCTCTCCCCTCTCCCCTCTCCCTTGTCTAGTCCCACATGGCTAAGCTAGTTAGCTATGGGGGGTTTCCCCTATATAAAGAGCCGTATTTTGGCAAATTAAATACACAATAATCAATAAAAGGTTCCCTCTATTTTGGGGAGACCTCCAATTTATTCTCTCTCTCTCCCATGACCATGGTCCCAAGTCTGGACCGCTCGAGCAGGAGTCTTTTTCACCGTGGACCGTCGTCGCACTGCGGGGTTCGGATCTAGAAGCTCTACTTCCACAACTGCTACAGGATCAGAAGAGCGGGATTCATCGCCAGGCACCGGATGTGTAACTCCCTGCGAGGTGCGACACTTGCACTAGGAGTCGTTGGAGCTGAAGAAGCTTCCAGGACTTCAACACGACCTTGAGGTCGGCTATGGTTCGTCTACGTCAACCACGCTCTCCCGAGCGTTGACAATGCTTTTAGGGCTTCAAGGGTAAGTTCACGAAAAGCCCCTCCCATTACTGCATTACTAATAGATAGGTCCTGGCAACTAGGGTTCTGGGCGTAGGGAAAATTTATTGTTTTCATGCGTGAACCCCTAAAGTGGTATCAGAGTTAGATCTATGTGTAGTATTGCTAGTACGGGTAGAACACACG
This sequence comes from Avena insularis, assembly GCA_023614405.1. NCBI lineage: Eukaryota > Viridiplantae > Streptophyta > Magnoliopsida > Poales > Poaceae > Avena > Avena insularis. Next base: position 71,557,127 of record CM042692.1, on the reverse strand, counting down.
AGATGTAGCATGTGGGCGTTGATCTTTTAGTTGTTACGCTCCCACGTGTACTTTTGTATACCGCAACAATGCTTGATGAAGCGTCCCCCAACCGACTTTACGTGTTCATTCGCGAGACTGGTCCACACTTGACATACGGCTTGTACCGTATAAAGTGGCTTTGGGGGGTGTCTGTCTCTCTCGCATTAGTTGGTAAGCCATTTGCAACGTAGGGCCCCGAAAGGGGTGGAGTATTAGACAACTGCTTGATCAGCATTGTGGTGAAAGTTCATAGGTAAGAACGGTTCTTGTACGAAAGCCCTACCAGCCACGTAAAACATGCAAAGATAAAGTAGAGGCATCTAACTTTGTTTTGCAGGGGGTGTTGTGATGTGATATGGTTATGGCAAAGGTAAAGTAGTTTACTTAAATTGCTAAGTAGTAGTAGAAGGTCATGGAGATGATGGACTACCATGTCAGAGGGCACCGGTACCATGGTTCCTACGGTGTCGGAACCCTGGCGCCGGAATCCAGAGGTGTGGGATGTAGATCAGAATATCGCATCACACTTACATTCAATGTTTATTGTTTCTGTGTCTTATTGTGTGCTAGTATTAGATCTACGGTAGTCTAATAAGATGATCTCTAATCAAAATACCAATATAAGTGTTCTCCCTTAGTGTGCACCACCAAGAAAGTTCTTCGATATGAGGTATACTGTGACGATCGAGTGTCAGACATATCTACGTTCGCATACAGTGGGTGTAAGCCATGTTGCACAACGAATACACTAAGGTTTAATTAACGAGCCTAGCATGTGTAGACATGGTGTCGTGGTATTGCCAATGAGTACGCCATGGATGGGTCCTCACAATGCGTGTTTAGAGATGTGGGGTAAGACGGAGAGTTGGCAGGTACGAGGTAACACAGCTTACCCAGGTTCAAGTCCCACAACGGTGGCGGAACTCTACTCCTGCTATAAATCACTATAATGGCAATACGCCGAGTTATAGAGATTGGTTCGCTGTGCGAGGTGTTGCAGGTTGTACATAGCAATCTAAGAGGTTATGCCCTAAAGGATCCCACAGGTCCGGCTTATAAAGGCACCCAAACCTAGGGTTTATAGGGAAAGGTCCTTGCGGAACAAGGTAAAGAGTCCTACACTAATACGAACTAGTCTTCCGTGTCTTGTACTCCAAGGCTCCGAGTATGTCGGTGACTCCTGCGTAGTCTTCTACATCCGGCATGGGTCTCCCTTATGGATCCATCTAACTGGGCCGCCCAGCAGGCCATAGGCCTTGCTACCAACTATGGGCCACCCGGGTTAGGCGGATTAGTGACATGCTATGAGGATACCCATTTAGCATATCCCCACCCCTAGAGGACTTTTAAATCTTGCGCCGTATCGCCCACTGATCTTTAAATATCTCGTCTAAATGATGTCGGCAATTTGTTAAGCAATATCTCAAAGGTCTCCCAAAGAACCCTGCAATCCTCTCCGGCTTTGCAATCTAGCTGGAGATTTCTTAAGTCTTTGTTTCTAGAGTCGGACAATCTCCGTCTTTGATGGAATCTTCAGACATGACGCTTCACTGCAACTGTCAGGAGGATGACGTAGGGTACAGCCTATGCTACCTCGAAACTCATAGAAAACAGAGAATTAATCATCAACTATTTTTACGCGTGCAAAATCCGAAATGGCGAAGCGGCAAAGACGGAGGACGTGGCAAAATTACCTTGCACGTTCGTCTCCACGTCGGCAACGCTCCATCCATTAGATCCCTTAGCACGAATCTTGACGCAGGGTCTATATATTTTCACCGAAGTCAGTTTATTTCTTTTTCACCCGCATTCGCTTTTTCATCGTCGTCTTCCTCCAGCCGCGCGCCTGTTCGAGCTCCTCTACGAAAACCCTAGCCAGAGCCCTTCTTTTCTCCACTACTCCCCTGTCGCAATGGCCTTCAGTAGCTCCATCCCTTCGTCGGTGGCGACTCCCGAGGCTATTCCAGAGCTGTCCCAGGGAGTAACTGTCCCGCCGGAGTGGGTGGTTGTCCCTATCAACACCGTGGTGGAAACCACCGGCGACGACCAAGAACAAGCGGCGCCAGAAGCTGCTGAAGAAGACAATGACTCCCACAAGGGGGTGTGGAGGGGATCTAACCTCACCACCGAAGATCTTCAAGAACTAGTCACCGAGGGGTATCTTCCCACGGCGAAGGAGTTGGTCTGGCGGGCGGCGGCGGCTGATGAGGTGGTTCCTTCTCCCCAAGCCGGAGAGAAGGTGTACCTCAAGGCCCAACTAGTACGAGGCGTAAGCCTGCCAGTCTCCGACTTCTTCTTGGATGTTCTCCGGCACTTCCGGGTACTCCCTCACAATCTCTCTCCCAACATCATCTTAGTCCTTAGCAACTTCGTACCTCTATGCGAAGGATATCTAGGAATCAAACCTAGATTAGATATGTTTGTATACTTTTTTACCGTCAAGACAGAGTCCATAGAGTACAAGGATGAATTGCGGATCTACGGAACCATTAGCTTCAAGATCCGTCCTAGCCGGCGCTTCCCCGACATCGTAGGACATGAGTCATGCAAGAATTGGAAGCGCACGTACTTCTACGGCCCCAATATTCCTCTACCTGACTGCCTTGAGACTTATCTCGACTTTGTCGACCGAGCTGCCGCCGAGGTACCAGCATGGCGGACCCTAGCCTCCCTTCCTTCTGAGAACGAGGCCAACCGCGCCGTAAGGCGGATCGAATGGCTCATGGACGGAGGTCTGACTGGTTTGACCTAGCCATGTGCTGGTTTGTTAGGCGGATCCAGCCTCTGTAGCATCGCACCGAGTTGATGTGCAAGTACACTGCAGACAGGAGGGATCCCATGGGAATTTCGCGGGATAACTTCTCTACTGACTCCATCAAACTCCGGCTTAAAGACATCGTCAAGGTGAAGGACAGGAAGCGTGGCTTCAAGATCACCTATGACTTGTTCGATTGTGGCAAGTGCCAGAGGTAGCTTTTGTTTCCTTTGTTGTTTGTTATATGCTCTAAGGCTTTTCTGACTTGAAGTTGTCAATCTAACACTCCTCTGTATCCCAGCTGGCGACCTTGGCGGCGGATCAGATGGCCACCCAGGTCTATTATCCTAAGCTGAAGGATATCCAAGTGGTGTCCGACGATGATGCCCCCAAGGATCAGCCAGCTCCGGCAGCACGAAAGCGGAAAGGCTCCACCTCTAATGTTGTTGCCGAGGCCAAGAATAAGAAGAAATTGGAGAGTGGAGTCTCCCGATGATCCACCGCCGCCTTAGAGGCGGAGAAGAAGAAATCCACCGGCATTCCCCTCACCAAGGCTCCTGCCATGGAGTGAGTGTATTCCTTCTCTGTCTTGTACTTTTCAGCTCACACCTTTTTTCAACTCTTGTACTTATAATTCGTACGTTTCAGGAGGAAAGCCGGTGTTAGCTTGAAGTGATCCTCCAAAGATGTTGGAGGGTCAAAAAACATTCGTGACATGCTGACCAGGGACGTGGCTGCCAAGTCCTCTCCTACTACTGCTCCCCTACTCCTGCTGCCAAGCCTTCTGTTGGCCCCGCTGGGCCTTCGTCTCACGTTATCCCTGAGATCTCCGCCATGGAGATAGATGTCAATCCAATCCTTGATATCTCAGGCTCTGTCAAGGCAGACGTTGCTCCCAGCGGGCAGGCAACGTAGGAGAGTGTTTCCTCTAAACTGGCTGAAGCTCCAGCTAAGGATGCCACTGAGAAAGGGAAGAAAGTAATGGAAGAGGAGGAGATGGAAGCAACGGCCCAGGCGGGAGCCTCTGAGCCATCATCTGTCCTGAAGATGCAACAGGTGGATAGGGCGTCATCCATGCCTCTAGCTTCAACTTCTCCATTGGTTGCGACTCCTCCGATGTTGTGCCTGGATGACCTCATCATGCAGGCAAATGCAATTTATAACAACGCCCGGACCTTCCATGATTCCTATGCTCATCTAGCCAATAACCTTAGAGTCATTGCCATTGTAAGTCTTTTGAACTTCAGTTCTTTTACTTTGTAATGTATCCCACTGTAGCCCCCGAGCTCTTAGGCAAAAAATCAATAGTTTTGGCCTTAGTGCTCCAAAGAACTAAGTGTAAAACTTGTCTGTGTAGCCCCCGGGTTTCTAGTTTAGAATAAAAGTTCCGACTAGACACTCTAAGAGATAACTCTAGCTGATTTTAAAATCTTATACTGTAGCCCCCGAGCGTTTAGTTGAAACTGGATAGTTCCGACTAGATGCTCTAGAGAAACTAAGCATGTTAACTTCTTGTGCAGAATGAGAATAAACAGAGAATAGCCACCAATGGGAGGTTTGCTGCTTTGTGGAAGGTACTGGACCTTGAACAGGGTAAAACAACCTTCCTGAAGCAACAGATCAAAAATAGCCAGAGTCTATTTCTTGTAACAACTCATTGCTTTTCCTCATGGATTCATTTATGCCATCTTCTTATAGCACTTCTTGATTTCCGGTTGACAGAAGCCATTGCCAAGGCCAAGAGCATCGTCGAGCAATCCAAGCATATCTAGGAGCTCGACGATGGGAACAAAATTTTAAAGAAGGACCTGGTCGATGCCGTCAAGGGCCATGAGGCGGTGATGAAAGTGCTGCAAGAGTCTGCTAACACTGAGATGCAGAGCCTGAAGGACAAAATTGCGCAACTCAAGGAGCAGAACCAAGCTGCCAAAGAGCAGAATGCTAGGAACCTTGAGGTGTACAAGACAGTCCATAAGGAGCGGGATGTCTTAGCAAAGACATGCAAGCAAGCGGAGACGAGCATCTTCGGTAACATTTCTCCGTCTTGGTCATTTTTGTACTTTGGATAATCGTTCGATTTGTTTGTGCTCATGGTCCTTGTATCTTGTGCAAACCACAACTCCCATTGGCTTAGCCAACTTGGGTGAAGGTGTTCCAGATCCCAAGGACACATGATTCTTGCCGGCAACTTCGTTAGCACCGCCATTACCCAGGCCAAGGAGATAACCCAGCCTCTGGGGATTAAAATCAAGGCGGCAGACTCAGCGGCCAAGTACGCGGAGATCCTGCGCCGAGCTCCTGAGAAGGTCAAGGACTGGAAGGCCTCTTGCGTCCGGGCTGGTGCTAGGATGTCTCTGTCTTTGGTCAAGGAGCACTACGACAACCCCAATAGCGACCTGGTGACCTCTGGCTTTCCCAAGCTAGATGAGGAAGGGAGGGAGATCGATAGCGATGCTATTTGGAATCCCCTCTCTCGCTTTGACACCAGGATTGCCAGAATGGTCAATTCTAATGTCTTTGTGCCTGCTGAGATCCTTGACGAAGACATGAGTCTATCCCATCTCCCTCCGAGTTTGACGAGCTCTCCCGGCTTGGCTCTACTAATGATGCCACCATGAAGGCCCCTACAGTAGAGCCATAAAAACAATGTTTGTATTAAATGTATCTCTTCAATGTGTATGCGAAAAACTTATGTGTTATCAAGGCAGAAAAACGTGTACTCAAGTTTCATGCTACTTATCTGTTTCCAGCATATGTATATTTTTTAAGCAAGTGATGGCTTATCCATTATTATGGTTTGTATGCTTGACCTTTCATGAGACGGAAGACTCGCAGCACAGAACTATGCCCTCAGGCGATGATGCTTAATAGAACCATCAAGAACATAAGAGCAAAATTGTCGGCTTTGAGTGCCGAGAAGTCACTACTCCGGAATCCACATAAAAACTTCAGAAAACGTGTAGACCAGAAAACTTAAGCTAACGCCCGTAAGCGGAATTTTCACAAGTGCAAATGCAAACTTGCACATAAATGGTTTATCTGATCCAAAAATGAACAACCAAAGGAGGTAAAAGACTCAGAGAATATGATTGAACGAAATGATTTATTTCATTGATCATATAAGAAACTTATTACATAGTGTAAATGTGCTAAGTGTAAAAGGGACATAGTTGTGCTATGTTCCATGGCCGATCTGTCTCCGGGTAACCATCATCGGAGTCACGTTGCTTGCGCTTGCGACTTTTTGGCCTAACCTTCAACTCACGAATATCGATGAGGTAATAGGAACCATTTAGCAATGCTTTGCTTATGATGAACGGTCCTTCCCAAGGCGGGGATAGTCTGTGTGATTTCTCCTTCTTGAGTCTAAGCACCAGATCCCCCTCTTTAAACGAGAGATGCCTTACGTGGCGACTATGGTAGCCATGCAGCTTCTGCTGGTAGATGGCGGATCTTTGGGATGCCAGCACGTGCTCTTCTTCAAGTAGGTCCATAGATAGGCGTCTAGAGTCTTCAGCGTCATCCTCCTTGTAGGCGAAAACTCTTGGTGCATCATGGAGGATGTCGGATGGGAGGACCGCTTCTGCCCCATAAACCATGAAGAAAAGAGTCAAGCTAGTGGATCTTTTGGGTGTTGTTCGTAAACTCCACAAGACAGATGGCAATTCCTCCGCCCAGGGTCTAGCTTCTCTACGTAGCGGTGCTTCTAAGCGTGGCTTGATTCCGTGCAGAATTAGTCCATTGGCTCTTTCAACTTGTCCATTTGACTATGGGTGTGCCACAGATGCTAGGTCAAGGCGGATGCCTTTTTCATGACAGTACTCCTCAATTTCTCCGAGAGATAAATTTCTGCCATTATCGGTGATGATGCTGTGTGGGAGACCAAATCTCACCACTAGATCCCGGACAAATTTTAGGGTTGTTGCCCCATCAAGCTTTCTAATGGGTTTAGCTTCAATCCATTTTGTGAATTTGTCCATTGCTACTAGCAAGTGTGTGAATCCACAGGGTGATGTCTGCAAAGGTCCCACCATGTCCATCCCCCAGACTGCAAACGGCCAAGTTATTGGTATGGTTCGCAATTCTTCAGCTAAGACACTTGGTTGTCTTGCATAAAACTGACACCCAAGGCATGCTTGTACTAACTTGTCAGCATCCACCTTGGCAGTTAACCAGTAGAATCCTTGTCGAAAGGCCTTAGCCCCCAACGATCGTGGAGCGACATGGTGCCCGCAATCTCCGAGATGTATTTCTCTAAGGATTTCGATACCTTGCTGCTGGAAGACACATCGAAGAAAAACTCATGTGGTACTTCTTTTGTAAAGTTGGTCGTCAATGATGACATAACCTTTTGCTCTGCATACTATTTGCCGGATTTCGACTTCGTCGGTGGGCAAAGTTTTGTCTTGTAGATAGTCCATGAACGACTTCGTCCAAGCCGGAGAGGTCACTGTTACTATGTTAACAAATGAATCCACTCTATTCGGGTTGTTTGGGTCCGCTCCCTTCACAGATGGGGTCGTAAATGTTCTAGGAAAATGCCTGGAGGAATTGGTCGACGGGCCGATCCAATCTTTGACAGCAGATCTGCCGCCTCATTCTCCTCCCTTTTGACGTACTTGACTTCGTAGCCGTCGAAGCACTTGGCTATTTCATCTACTTCGTCTCGATATGCCGCCATCATAGGGTTCCGCGCATTCCAGGTGCTAGCTACTTGCTGGGCAACCAAGTCGGAATCTCCACAGCAAACTATACGCTTGATGCCAATATCTTTGGCTACGCGAAGTCTGTGAATGAGGGTCTCATACTCCGCCATGTTGTTGGTAGCATTGAAGTGAAACTGCAGGACGTATTGCAACTTTTCTCCTATTGGTGATTGTAATAATACACCAGCCATTGAGTAGCTTTGATCCGTCAAAGTTCATGACCCAATATTCTAGCTCTGGCACAGGAGTGTCTTCTGGCAGTTCTATCCAATCTACGAGAAAATCCGCCAATGCTTATGATTTGATAGCGTCGTGTATCTTGTAGGTGATTTCAATGGAGGAAAGTTCAATGCTCCACTTTGCCACTCTCCTTGTAGCGTCAATGTTGTTGATTATGACGGACAGTGGAGCTTTGCTCACCACTGTGATAGGGTGCTCCTGGAAATAATGCCTTAGCTTGCACAAAGCAAGAAAAAGTCCATAAGCTATCTTTTGGTAGTGCGGGTAATGATGTTTGGATTCCGTCAATACCTCGCTTACATAGTAAATGGGTCGCTGAACTCTGTATTCGTACGTTGGTTCCTTGCGCTCCACCATGATGACGATTATAATTACTCGGTTGGTTGCCGCCATGTAAACCAACATAGGCTCCCTTGACACTAGTGCTGCAAGTATTGACAGGGAGGAGAGTATTCTCTTCAACTCCTGAAGTGCTACGTCAGCCTCATTCGTCCATGTGAATTTGTCCGCCTTCTTGAGCAACTTGTAGAGCGGCATAGCCTTCTCACCAAGTCGGCTGATGAACCGGCTTACTGCTGTGATGCAGCCTGTGAGCCTTTGTATGTCCTTCAGGCATGTCGGACGTTTGATGTTGAGGATGGCCTTGATTTTCCCTGGGTTCACCTCGATTCTACGATGCGAAACGATGAAGCCCAACAGTTTGCTAGAGGGTACCCCGAAGACGCATTTCTTGGGGTTTAGCATCATGTTGTATTTCTGGAGATTGTTGAAGGTTTCCTGCAAGTCAGCGATAAGATCATTTGATTTTTTTGACATTACCGCGATGTCGTCCACGTAAGCATGTACGTTGCGACCTATTTGGTCGTGTAGGCAATGTTGCATTGTCCGCTGGTAAGTAGCACCAGTGTTTTTCAACCCAAAGGGCATCGTGACGTAGCAATACGTGATGTAGGGTGTGGTGAACTAAGTGGCAAGTTGGTCCAACTTTCACATCCGGATTTGGTGGTAACCTGAGTAGGCATCGAGAAAACACAGAAGTTCCGAGCCAGCCGTCGAGTCAATGACTTGGTCAATGTAAGGCAAAGCAAATGGATCCTTCGGGCACGCTTTGTTCAAGCCAGTGTAATCAACGCACATTCTTAATTTATTGGTTCCCTTTTTGGGGACAAGTACAGGATTTGATACCCATCAGGTGTGAATAACTTCTCGGATAAAGCCAGCCTTACGTAACCTAGCTATTTCTTTGCCTATAGCCCGTCGTCTTTCATCACCAAAGTATCGTAGAAGTTGCTTCACCGATTTGGTGTTGGGATCAATATTCAAGCTATGCTCGGCAAGTTCCCTAGGTACACCTTTCATGTCGGTAGGTTGCCAGGCAAAGATGTCCCTATTCTCAGGGAGGAACTCGACGAGCGCGCTTTCCTATTTGGGATCCAGGTCCGTGCCAATGGCGGTGGTCTTGGAGGAATCTCCTTCAACAAGCTCCACCGGCTTGGTCTTGATGGCGGCCTTGAATGCGGGTTCGGTAGCAGTGATCTGCTTCTTCGAAGCTGGCATCTCTGAGGCATCGACCTGGTTCTGGATCTCCTTGAACTCCTCACCGTAGAGGCCTGCTTCGGAGAAGGCGGCCTCACTGAGCTCTGATGGCTCAAAATATATCGAGCTCGTTGGGAACCCCAAGAGGAAGGTATGATGAGCACAGCAACAACTTTTCCCTCAGTTATGAAACCAAGGTTATCGAACCAGTAGGAGCAAGGAAACAACTCCAAGGTGTTGTTTCCAACTTGGAATCCTGCACAACACAACCACAGAACTTTGCCCCAACTTACAGTGAGGTTGTCAATCTCACCGGTTTTGCTGAAAACAAAGGATTAAACATATTATGTGGAAGATAGTAATTGCTTGCAGAAAGTAAACAATAAACAATAAATAGATGGTAGATTGATGATAAAAGAATTGATCGGGGTCCATAGTTCACTAGAGGTGATTCTCCTTAAGATAGATGACATGTTGGGTGAACAAATTACAGCGGGGCAATTAACAGACACCGAGAAAGCATACATGCATATACTAATCATCTTGACTCCTATGAGATTTGATTGGGCATTAGAACATTATACATAGACCGTAATCCAACTACATCTATGACTAATAATCCACCTTCAGGTTATCATCCGAACCCCATCCAGTATTAAGTTGCAAGCAACAGATAATTGCATTAAGCAAAGTGTGTAAAGTAAACAATACGATTGTCCCATGGACAAAGGATTGATGTTTTCTCCCTAGTAGCAACAGCACATCTAGTACCTTAGAGATTCTTGTCACTTCCCCATATTACTAGAGGCATGAACCCACTATCGAGCATAAATACTCCCTCTTGGAGTTGCTAGCATCTACTTGGCCAAGATAGCTACTAACAACGGAAAGCATGCAAGATCACAAATAACATAGACATGATAGAATCAATAATCAATCTGAAATAACATCTCAATATCCATAGGATCCCCACAAACACAACATGTAAGATTACAAATAGATGATCTTGATCATGAATGGAGCTCACAAGATCTAAACATGATAGGACAAAGGAGGAGAACCAACCATCTAGCTACTACATGGACCCGTAGTCCAGGGATGAACTACTCACGCATCACACCGGAGGCAGTCATGGTGATGAAGAAGGCCTCAAGGGTGATCTCTCCCCTCTGGCAGGGTGCCGGAAAGAGCTTCAGATCCCTCCCGATCTAGGGATGGAGATGACAGTGGCTACAGACTGTTTCATGGAATTTTGATTGGGTCCTTAGGGTTTTCGTCCCGAGAGGCTTTTATAGGCGGAAGGGCAAGGTCGGTGGAGCACCAGGGGGCCCACACCCCCTGGTGGCGCACCCCCAGGCCATGCTGCCACCAAGTGTGGCTGCCCTGGTGCGCCACTTCGTCTCCCCTCCGGACTCCGTGTTGCTTTGGGTAAAATATTGACTTTGGCTTTTGTCTGGTCCAATTCCGAGAATATTTCCTTACTAGCTTTTCTGAAACCAAAAATAGCAGAAAACAGGCAACTGGCACTATGGCATCTTGTTAATAGGTTAGTTCCAGAAAATGTGTAAAAATACTCCAAAGTGTGGATAAAACTTAAGAAAGTAGATATAAAACAAGCATGGAACATCAAAAATTATAGATACGTTTACGACGTATCAACATCCCCAAGCTTAACTCCTGCTCGTCCTCAAGTAGGTAAGTGATAAAAAAGAATAATTTTTGAGGTGACATGCACCATCATAATCTTGATCAAGGTATTTGTAAAACATTGATAGCTGGGATCAAAGTACTCTAACATAGACATGAAAGATATAATTCTAACAATAAGACATAGCAACTATGTTGTAACATGAAAAGGTACAAACAAAACATTCATCAATAACAATGCTTTGAAAGACGTTTGTTTGTTTCTCATATAGAAAACATAATGAGAATGGTATTCAGCTTGTCCCTCATGGTGTAGAAAAACATAAATGCATAGGACACCTTCAAAGTTCAGAAGGGTGACTAGATACAAATAGTTTAAGAACAAGCAATATCAAGGTTATGAATCAATCAACAAGTTTTGGGACAATGCACATTAAACTAAGAATGACCACTATGCTCTCTCAATAGGTGCATAAATATAGAAGATGGAGACTCAACATAAAAGTAAAAGAAAGGGCCTTCATAGAAGCAAGCAGGGATTCAAGTCTCATAAAGAGCTTCCAAAAATTATGGTACTTATTAGGTTTCAGCTCTCATTGCCCCTATCATAAGCATCTTTAGGTGAGTAAGGTTAAAGTGAGAAAATATGAGGATATGCTTGACAAGTTATAAGCTGAAAATCTCATGCCCCTTACTTACGAGTACCGAACCTCATGCTACTCAACTTTAGTCACAGGTAAGTTCTTGTCATTGTAAGTACATGTGTATCATAGAGAACCGCCAACGGGGTACCCCTTGCCCATTGATACGGAAGCTTTCCCAAATCAAAATGACAAGGCAAGCAGACAATGAGCATCTCAGCTCTCTTTTTGTATGCTATTTGCATAGGGTTTTCCCTTTTTCTTTTTTTCTTTTTTTAGGATGCTTCACAGATTGCTCACTATGGTTATGCTGCAAGTTTCCGCCATGATTAGGCATGACTTAGACTAGCCGCCCAGGCGTTTCTCTAACACATATACGAACTCCATGAGCCTTACAAGTTCCCCTTTGATTTCACACCACCGGGATCCATAAGCAAAATATATTGAGCTTGTTGGGAATCCCAAGAGGAAGGTATGATGAGCAGAACATCAAGTTTTCCCTCAGTTATGAAACCAAGGTTATCGAACTAGTAGGAGCAAGGAAACAACTCCAACGTGTTGTTTCCAACTTGGAATCCTGCACAACACAACCACATAACTTTGCCCCAACTTATAGTGAGGTTGTCAATCTCACCGGTTTTGCTGAAAACAAAGGATTAAACGTATTGTGTGGAAGATTGTAATTGCTTGTAGAAAGTAAACAGTAAACAGTAAATAGATGGTAGATTGATGGTAAAAGAATGGACTGGGGTCCATAGTTCACTAGAGGTGATTCTCCTTAAGATAGATGACATGTTGGGTGAACAAATTACAACGGGGCAATTAATAGACAGTGAGAAAGCATACATGCATATACTAATCATATTGGCTCCTATGAGATTTGATTGGGCATTACAACATTATACATAGACCGTAATCCAACTACATCTATGACTAATAATACACCTTCAGGTTATCATCCGAACCCCCTCCAGTATTAAGTTGCAAGCAACAGATAATTGCATTAAGCAAAGTGTGTAAAGTAAACAATACGATTGTCCCATGGACAAAGGATTGTTGTTTTGTCCCTAGTAGCAACAGCACATATGGTACCTTAGAGATTCCTGTCACTTCCCCAGATTACTAGAGGCATGAACCCACTATCGAGCATAAATACTCCCTCTTGGAGTTGCTAGCATCTACTTGGCCAAGATAGCTACTAACAACGGAAAGCATGCAAGATCACAAATAACATAGACATGATAGAATCAATAATCAATCTGAAATAACATCTCAATATCCATCGGATCCCCGCAAACACAACATGTAAGATTACAAATAGATGATCTTGATCATGAACGGAGCTCACAAGATCTAAATATGATATCACAAAGGAGGAGAACCAACCATCTAGCTACTACATGGACACATAGTCCAGGGATGAACTACTCACGCATCACACCGGAGGCAGTCATGGTGATGAAGAAGGCCTCCAGGGTGATCTCTCCCCTCCGGTAGGGTGCCAGGAAGAGCTTCAGATCCCTCCCGATCTAGGGATGGAGATGACGACGGCTACAAACTCTTTCATGGAATTTTGATCGGATCCTTAGGGTTTTCGTCCCGGGAGGCTTTTATAGGCGGAAGGGCAAGGTCGGTGGAGCACCAGGGGGCCCACACCCCCTGGTGGCGCCCCCCCCCCCCAGGCTGTGCCGCCACCAGGTGTGGCCTCCCTGGTGCGCCAATTCGTCTCCCCTCCGGACTCCGTGTTGCTTCGGGTAAAATATTGACTTTGGCTTTTGTCCGGTCCAATTCCAAGAATATTTCCTTACTAGCTTTTTTGAAACCAAAAACAGCAGAAAACAGGCAACTAGCACTGTGGCATCTTGTTAATAGGTTAGTTCCAGAAAATGTGTAAAAATACTCCAAAGTGTGGACAAAACTTAAGAAAGTAGATATAAAACAAGCATGGAACATCAAAAATTATAGATACGTTTACGATATCAAGATCGCACTCCCGTGCTTTGGTGAAGCTTCCGTCAATGGTGATGACGCCGTTTGGTACGGGAATCTTGAGCTTGTTGTAGACAAAGCATGGCTTTGCAAGGAAGGAGTGGAAGATGTCGCACGCAAAGATGACATGGTACACGCTCTTGAAAGGCACCACCTCAAAGGTCATGTGTTCTTGGCGGTAATTGTTAACATCGCCAAAAGCGACCGGAAGGGTGATGTAGCCTAGGGAATTAGCTTGTCGGCCGGGGACAACCCCATGGAACACTGTATTGCTCTTCCTTAGTTGGGTCTCCGTCAAGTTCATCTTGTGCAGTGTATCCAAGTACATGATGTTGATGCTGCTTCCTCTATCCATGAGGCACTTGGTGAACTCTGTGCCGCCAATCAAAGGGTTAATGACCATGGCATACTGGTTCTCTGTTGGGATAAGATCTAGGTGATCCTTCCTATCCCAAGTAATTGGAACTTCCGACCACCTGACGTACTGGGGAACCGGAGGGAGGGTAGCCATCAATATCCTCAGAGAGGTTTTTTGGGCCCGGACGGTGGGGGTTCCAAGGAAGGTATGGTAACACGGAGCCTTCTTTTCGAAGGGATTTTTCCCTTTATCCTCTCCCTTGTCGGAAGCTTTGGGTTCCACGTCTTTATCCATATCGCTTGATTCCTTGGGCTCTTCCTCCTTCTTCGTCCCTTTTCCCTTTCCGCGGGGTCTGTTCTTTTGACTTTGCTTGTAGACGGATGCAGGGTCCTCCTTGAGGTTGTTGACAAATTTGCATTGGTGGTTGGTGTGGGTGGCCTTACCGTTTGCGTCGAGATGGATGAAACACGGCATATCACGGTACTCTTCATACGTTTGGGGAACACGTGGTGCTGAGGGTACTCTGCTAGCCACTGCTAGCCCCCCGGCCACGTCCACGCTGTCCGCCTCCGCCTCTGCCAGTGAATGTTGCGGCAACCATGTCGGCTACTTGCTTTTCTGCGGGCGTTTTTTTCCGCTTGTTATTGTTGTTTTTTTTGGCCTGGGTAGGGATTGCTATTGCTGGCAGTGATCCGCGTGCATCATCATCAGCAGCAGCAAACTCGCTAGCCATGGCGATCATTGCATTGAGGGTGAGATCATTGTTGTCTTGCTTGTGCTTCAACTTATGGCGGAGCAAAGTTCCCTTTTCCAGACCGTCGATGAAGGCGGCCATAGCAGTCTGTAGGAATTTTTCATATCCAACTAGGAGAGAGGTAGGCACGAGTGGTTTCATCCTTTTCTTGCACACACCGCTGTAGGTCTCCGACAGTGCAGGGACGTTTGTACGTACCCTCGAAATTCTTAGTGAACGCTTCATGCATTTCCAACCAGTTGCATATTGATTTCTCCGGTAAGTCGTCGATCCATTGTTGGGCGGTGCCGGTCAGCATGAGTGGGAGGTACTTGACAGCGACATTGGGGTTTCCCCTGCGATGTGAATCGCTTCGCTGTAGTCCTGCAACCATGTTGCTGGCCTGGCAGTGTCGTTGTAAGGCTTGATGGCCTTGTCTATTCGGAGGCCCTTGGGGTAGGTTGTGGCTCGTATGACTGGTCCAAAGCAACGTGGCCCAAGGTATGGGAGCTCCCGAGCTTCTTGGATCTTGTCTACCTGTGTACGCGCATCATATGGCTATGGTTTCTTCCCTTTTCCGTCATGGGGAGGGGAGTTGTGGCGCGATCTATGAGATCCACCGTGCCCTCCGCCATGATGGATGCTAGGTGGAGACGGTGGCAGTGGAGGCGGTGGGTGAGATTTCTTACTGTGCCCCTCCTGCGACTCCTCACGCCTGTCGCGGTTACTTGTCGGACATGGTGGCTCCTTGTGGGACCTGCTCCTATGTCCTTCAACACTGATGCGCTCTCCGGCATGCCGGGGCTGCTCACCCTGGTCGCGTATAACGATGTCGGCCTAGGGATGTCTTGGCGGTGGCATGCTTATACGGTGGCGTGGCTCTGGTTCCTCGTGACACCGAGATGGTGGTGGAGGTGGCGACCGGCAGGGACGAGCCTTTTCTTCGTGATCGGAAGATATGGGGATGGCGTCAGTCTTGTTGCGTTCCTCCCTCCGTCTTTGCTCTATAGAGCCTGTATGCGATCCCTCGTCACGGGGAGATTTGGGCCTTCTACGGCTGTTCAGGGTTGAATGGCAAAGCTCCGGGTTGGACTCTAGCCTCTGCGAGCTAGCCTTCTCATGTTGCTTGCATGCCTTAGCAACGAGGTCGTACACCTGAGCAACTGCTTCTGGGGACCTGTTCTGTTCCAGGAGGGTCTTGGCGATGGCGATATTGAGGGCCAAGGAGTTGGCATGACTTGCCTCCCCTCTGAATCAATGTACGGGGTGGCTTTTGTCGGCTTAGACCTGTCATATCCCAACCTCCGCCGAACGCTGGAATCTTCGATGACGTGAGCTGACACTTCCTTTGCTTTTTGCTTTAACAGCAATTGCTTGTACTCGGCCTCCATAGATCTTGCCACCTTGATGGATTTCTGCGCCTTAGCCATGTATTCATCCAGATTAGCGCCCTACTCTGCAATGCACTTGGCCTCCGCCAAGATTGTCGTGCGCTTCTCATCAAGCTCCCTAACACTCAGGATATGGGCGACGGTGATAGGCTCAATGAGGAGTGTGTCGTAGATTGCCTTGTCGGCGGAAGTAGCCAATGGGTTGCCAGCTATAGACGTTGATGGTGGCATTGGCGGCTGATTTGATTGCCGGGCAGTACTGGGGGCTATGGTGAGTTCCTATGCCGGTTGTGGGCGGATAACCGGAGGAGGCATGGCCTTGGCCGGAGCCAGAGGCTCGGCGCCTTTCTTGGTTGCTGCTGCTCTGGTAACCGCTAGCGTGGGCGGAGCTCTCTCACATTCCGGTTCCTGTCCGTCTTCTTCCATCACGCTCCCAATGGCGACTAGCACCTGGTGGTAAGTGTTGGCCTTCTCGGCACGCTCCTCCTTCTCGATCTCCTGGTCGATCTCCCTCATAACAACACCGTATTCCTCCGAGTTCGCGTCCGAGCCACCGCCATCCATATTGATGTTAGTGTATAGTGCGTCAAGAATGGAGTCGTAGTTGGCTTCGGTGTTGGCGATGGTAGATGTGGAGGGTGATGGAGGCGGGTCGTTGTTGTTGTTTCCTCCTCCGGCTATGACGGCGATTGCCGTTTCAGCCTCTTCGCTGGCATCCATGTAGTCGTTGATGATGGTAACCATCTCACCGAGGTTGAGAGGACCTGCAGCCTGCCGCCTTCGGAGGGTATGTCGGAGGAGTGTTCTAGGTGTGAGACCTTCCACGAAGTGGTACACGAGCTCGTCGGCGCGGTCGCCCTCTAGGGTTTCCCTCACCCTGATCCATCTGGTGAGGTATTCGCGGGGAGGTTCTCCATCCCTTTGAACGCATTTGTCCAGATCGAAGATGGTGACTACGCCAACAAAGTGTGACCTGCGCATATCTAATGCTCGGGGAAGCCAAGCGGATTTGCGGGGTCCTTCCACCATTATATCCTGCACAGGGGCAGTTTGGGTGGGCCTTGAATTTTCCTGATCTGAGCCACCATAGTCCAAGGAGAGGTATAGCCTAGATCCTCCCGCGAACGTGTCCTGCTCATAGGCTTTCCGTGTTGGGCTTGACGAGTTTCCGACTTCCTGGGATCTAGGACCCGAGTCGGTTTTGCCGATGAAGATGTGGATGTCTCCGAAGGGGATGACAGAACAGCGCGTAGGGTTCGTCTTTGCCGGCACCTAGAATCGTCTGGAGGGACGATTGGGACTTTGCTAGAGAACAGAACACGTCTGATGGCTATGGTGTCGCCGATTCCCACGAAGAGATTGGACCTCGCCCGGTGTAGAGCTCGAAGAACCTCTTGCCCCACGGTGGGCGCAAACTGTCGTGGTATTGCCGACGAGTATGCCATGGAGGGGTCCTCACAATGCGTGTTTAGAGACATGGGGTAAGGCGGAGAGTTGGCGGGTACGAGGTAACACAGCTTACCCAGGTTCAAGTCCCACAATGGTGGCGGAACTCTACTCCTACTATAAATCACTATAATGGTAATACGCCGAGTTACAAAGATTGGTTCGCTGTGTGAGGTGTTGCACGTTGTACGTAGCAATCTAAGAGGTTGTGCCCTAAAGGCTCCCACGGGTCCGGCTTATAAAGGCACCAGAACCTAGGGTTTATAGGGAAAGGTCCTTGCCGGACAAGGTAAAGAGTCCTACACTAATATGAACTAGTGTTCCATGTATTGTACTCCAAGGATCTGAGTATGTCGGTGACTCCTGCATAGCCTTCCTTCATCTGGCATGGGCCTCCCTTCTGGATCCGTTTAACTGGGCCGCCCAGCAGGCCATAGGCCTTGCTACCAAGTATGGGCCACCCGGGTTAGGCGGATTAGTGACATGCTATGAGGATACCCATTTAGCATATCCCCAACACATGGCCTAGGAACACGGATGGTTGAAAGATCGAGCACGAATCGCATGAATGATGTCATCGATGTTTCGGCGTCCACCTTTGCAACTATATCGCCGGCCGTGACGATCGAGGGCGGTGTAGTGAATAAGGATCGTGTAATCACTAGAACCTTTCTGGGGATAAGAATTTTTAGTGGAGTTATTAGTTTTAACTCATATAATTATAAACTTAGTCTGAATTCCTTTTGCAATTATAAATATAGAAAATGGTTCGCCCCGATGTTACCTTTCCTATTGACGATTGGTTAGAAGGAGAAAAGCTCAAACTAGACGGATGAAACTTTTCCGTGTGGGTTGCGCATCTCCATGTTCCCCTTAGTGAGAATGAAGTGGTTGACTACATATGCTACGAGATGGATTTGGAGCAGCCCTTTTCTATGAGACCCTAGAGCAGCGGGATTACTGTTGTTGCCGTCGTGTGATGTCCACCTTCATATCAGTGAAGATGCGGTTCGGAATGGTTGATGAGCTGTGGCCGATTGTGGGTAGCATTAACCCTTGAATAGTTATGGCATAGCTTAGATCGCATTTCGTGGAACAAGTGCGCATATGGGAGCATGAGCTGATGGGAGATTTCCTCTCCATAAAGATGGAGGAGAACTCTTTGTTGGACGACCACTTGGAGCATGTACATGATGCGTACATGACGAGGCTTTAACTCATCAATTGGCGCCGCTGTGGGATTTGGGAGTGCTGATGTTGCGGCTTCTTCGACCCTATCAACCGCGATCTACAACTCCGCAACAGTGGAGATTTGCCAGCTCTTCGGCGTGTTCGGCTTCACAGTCCACACGCCGGCCACTCGCCCGGCTTTCGAGTCCGTGGACGATGGAATCAGCCTGGCAATTGGGAGCTTCCGCTTCCAAGTTGGTCAGATGGGCACGCTCCGCATGCCTGACCAGCCGACGATGCCGTCGATTGCCCCAGCATCGTGGTTCCCTCCATCGATTGGCACCCTCAGCGAGCTCAACGCTCCGATAATAGTCGAGAACACAGTCAGCGACAGCAGTCGCGACTCCGATCTGAGCGATCTGGCAACTGAAGATGGCGCCTACGGCTCCGAATCTGAGAGTTGCGGGAGCAGCAGCTTCCCCAATCACTTCATGTGCGCCGCCATCAACGCAGGCGACACCTCCACCAACCGCGACAACATGGGCAATCGCGGTAACGAAACCGACCCGCCTCTCGGTGGCAACGACGGCAATGGTGGCAATGGCGGCAACGATGGCAATCGCATCCCCGTCAACAATGGAGGAGCAGTCGAGCCTCCGACCATAACAAACGAGCAAACCGGTGAACGCGTCGCGGTCAGGCTCAACGAGCAGGAGTGGGCTCGCTGCCGCGAGGCCTTACGAGGCACCCCTCTACCCTTCGGATCTCCACAAGAACTACTAATGGGCTACCACTGGCTCCTGAAGGAAGAATTTAAGCGCCAAGTGCAAACTATCGCGCAACTCGAGGCGCGTAAAAAGACGGCGGACGAGTCGAGCCTTCAACGTGCTGGGCTCTCCTCTCACGGAGGATCCTCCTCAAAGGGCAACGAGTACCTCGCAAACAAGAGGCAGTCTCGGATGGCCCATCTCACTGAGCAAGAACGCATAGAAGTTGCAAAGGTCCTCGGCTTCAGCTCTATGACAGTCGATACATGCGGCAACGTGGTCCCAAAGACGCCGTAGGCCGCGGTGACAGCAGCCACCATGCACCTCCTCAACAACCAGCCACCAGCTAGAGATCCCCGAGCCGCCATGCACCGATCTACGATCGCGGGCTTGGGACTAATCGAGGCTGCTCTCGATAAGGAGCCAACACCAGAGCCAAAAAAGGCAAAACGATAGCAAAGTGCTACTCCTCGCCCTTATCCAGTGACGACAGTCATGACCTGTCTCGACGCTGCCGCTCACGACGACATGACCACGACTATGATGCGCGCGATAACCTCACGCAGCGCAAGATCGACAAATCAAGGGCGCGACGTGCCCGGTCGACTGACTCGGAAGAGGAAGATGTGGAGCTCTACGGCGCCAGATGCTTCAGCAGGTCCATCAGGCAAAAGTGAATGCCCAAAGGGTTCAAACTCCCGTCGAAGAACCCAAAGTTTGACGGCCTACAGGACCCGAAGATCTGGCTGGAGGACCACATCTCCTCCGTCAGGCTCCACGGCGGAAGTCGAAGCATGGCCATGCAATGCTTACAGCTACAGCTGCAAGCCGCCGCCCGAGCATGGCTCAACAACCTCCCACGCGGATCCATTCGCAGTTGGGATGAGCTGGTTTACAGATTTGTGCGCAACTTCAAAGGCACATACAAGCGACCTGCATCAATCGAAGAGCTGAGATGCTGCCAGCAAAGATCGGGCGAATCGCTACGCTCCTACATCCAAAGATGGTCCATCATCAAGAACTCCGCAGAGAACATCTCATAGGATCGCCAGATTGACGCATTCAACAGCGGCGTCCGCCGCATAGAGCTCACGGAGGAGCTGGGCCGCTCAAAGCCCAAGACCATCGACCACTTGATGGAAATCGCGAATCGGTGGGCCAATGGAGAAGATTTGGTGAAAAATCACGCTCACTCCGACGAGGAGGCAGAACTCGAGCGTAGACGCGACCGCCGAGGGAAACGTCACATGCGCATCTACGATGATCGCGACAACGTCAACATGGTCGCAGCTGGCTACGCCGATAGACGTGATGACAACCGCAACAACGGATACCGCAGCAGTGGATACCGCGACTCCGGGAAGACCACGCAAGTGTGGCAACGCCGCAATCGTGATGAGGCACCCGCGACATCCATCGAAGACAAATTGTCCGGGCCATGCATGGTGCATTTCTACATCGACAAGCATGACGGAAAGAAGAAGTCTAGCCACCTCCTCAAGGATTTCCGTGAGTTCCTCAAACTGCATGAGGGATTGGTTCGGATGAATCGCAACGCAGTCGAAAGATGCTACGGAGCGGCTCTAGGCGCCATAGCACATGGCGCTCCACCACCGCCACCTGGAATGCCCCCAAACGTAGCTGCGCCGGACTAGCACCTAGGAGGCGAACCCTACCCACGGGCCATGGGTACCATGATGATCCAAAAGGGACGCCCCTCCAACAGGGTGCAGAAAGCCATCACTCGCCAAGTCAACTTGGCCACAAACTCGCCACCAGCTACCACTGAGTACCTCAGCGGAAGCGAGTCCTACATCACCTTCGACAAATGCGATCACCCGCCTCAAGTACCTCGTCTAGTACATTGCCCCCTCGTACTCGAGGTGCAAATCGGAGGCTTCGACATGAGTCGCGTCTTCATGGACGGCGGAAGCGGCATCAACCTTATATTCGCAAGTACCTTGCGAGCAATGAGGATCCCTCTGACTTGCCTAGAGGCCTCGGACACAACATTCCATGGCATCATCCCAGGAAAGGCGTATATCCCCTGGGAAAAATCAACCTCGACGTCATCTTCGGCACGCCAAAAAATTTCGGCGCGAGCGCATCGACTTTGAGGTCATCGACTGGCCCTCACAGTACCACTGCATCCTCGAATGTGTCGTGTTCGCTAGGTTCATGGTGGTACCACACTACGCCTACCTGCGGATGAAAATGTCAGGTCCCAATGGCGTCATCACAGTCAACGGGAGCTTCGAAAGGTCCGACAGTTGCGACAGGGACTTCAACAAAATTCCTCAGTCTTTCGGCATGCAGGAAGAACTCGCGAGACTAAAGGAGTCGACAGACAACAGTCTGCCTCCCCTAAGCCGGCCAAGCTCGCCTGATCTATCTTTTGACTCATCAGTGCACACAAAGAAAGTGCAGGTCCACCCATCGAATCCCGCCAAAACGGCCCTCATCGCCAACAACTTGAGTCCCGCATAGGAACTCGTGCTTGTCGAATTCCTCCATGAGCACTGGGAAATCTATGCCTGGTGTCCAGCGGACATGCCAGGAGTTCCCAGGGAATTCGCCGAGCACGCACTCAACGTCAACCCAAACGCAAGTCCAGTCAAGCAAACAATCCAGTGATTATCTGAGCCACAGGCAAAGGCAGTCGGAATAGAGATCAACAGACTCCTCAATGCCAAATTCATACGCGAGATCAAGGAAAGCACTTGGCTCGCCAACGCAGTGCTGGTACCAAAAAAGGACACGGATATCCTGCGGATGTGTGTGGACTTCACCTCTCTGAACAAGCATTGTCCAAAGGATCACTTCTCGCTACCATGAATCGACCAGATCATCGACTCCACCGCGGGATGCGAGCGCCTCTGCGTCCTCGACGCCTACTCAGGCTATAATCAGATTCGAATGAAGGAGGAAGACCAAGAAAAAACAGCATTTACAATGCCTTTAGGTGTGTTCTACTACAACACAATGCCCTTCGGGCTAAAAAACGCAGGAGCCACCTACCAGCGGTGCATGCAGGCTTGCCTCAAGGACCAACTTGGTCGCAACATTCAAGTCTATGTCGACGACATAGTAATCAAGACCAAGGAGGAAGCCTCCCTAATCGACGATTTACACGAAACCTTCACCAACCTTGACCGCTACTAGATCAAGCTCAATTCGGACAAATGCGCCTTTGGCGTACCATCTGGGCAATTACTCGGGTATCTCATCTCCGCGAGAGGGATCGAGGCAAACCCGAAGAAAATAAAAGCCATACTGGCCATGGAGAAGCCAAAAAACATAAGGGGCGTCCAGCAGCTGGCTGGACGAATCGCGGCCCTCAGTCGATTCATCAGTCGGATGGGTGAAAAGGCACTGCCCTTCTACCAACTCCTCCGCAAAGCTGAAAAGTTCGAGTGGACCAATGAAGCGCAGGAAGCATTCGAAGACCTCAAGCGCCTGCTATCCACCTCGCCAGTACTAGTGACCCCACAAGAAAGGGGACCGCTGCTGCTATATATCTCCGCCACCAACCAGATGGTCAGCACAGTGCTCGTCGTCAAGCGAGCCGAGGAAAACAAGGTCCACGGGGTACAACGCCCAGTCTACTACCTCAGCGAGGTCCTCACGCCAACAAAACAGCGGTACGGTACCGTTTCTGAGCTGGCATACGGTGTCTTCATGACCGCCTGGCGACTGCGCCACTACTTCCAGGAACACCCAATCGTGGTGGTCAACGATGCCCCATTGGGGCATATCCTCAATAACCCTGACGCCACGGGACGAGTCGCGCTTTGGGGGATAGAATTGTCTCCACGAGACATTACATACGAAAAGCGCGACACAATCAAGTCGCAAGTTCTTCCTGACTTCCTCGTGCACTGGATGGAGAACCAGCTCCCTGACAAACCAGATATATCCTACATATGGACAATGCACTTCGATGGGTCCAAGCGGAAGGACGGAGCAGGTGCAGGTGTCATATTGACATCGCCCCAAGGGGACAAGCTGAAGTACATCCTGCGGATGCAGTTCACCGCCTCCAACAATGAAGCTGAATACGAGGCCCTGCTACACGGGATGAGGATGGCCAAAGCCTGCGACACCAATAGGCTAATTATACACAGCGACTCCAAGTTGGTCCTCAACCAAACAATGCAGGAGTGCGATGCACTGAACGACAACATGATCGCCTACCGCGACCTCTATGACACACTCGAAGGGGACTTCGACGGCTGCGAGTTGCGACACGTAGGCGGCGAAAGAAATGAAAAGGCAGACGCACTCGCCAACATAGGCTCCACCTGTGCCCCAATACCACCTGGGGTATTTCTCGAGCGCATTTGCGAGCGCTCCATCAAGCCAAAGGCAGCAGAGAAGAAAACAAGCGCAGCAACGGACTCGGGGGCTATGCCACCCAATGAGCCAATGGCACTCGACGACCTGGAGCTAGATACAGGACTCGAAGGACCAATGAGCGTCATGATGATCGAATCATCCTAGACTCAGTCGTACATCACGTACCTCCTCAGCAAAAGGCTACCGGACGATCCGACTGGTGCACGGCACATCGCGTGGCGATCCAAGGCATTCGCTGTTATCAACGGCGAACTATATAAGCGCAGCATCACAGGAGTACTTCAACGATGCGTCTTCACGGCTGATGGAAGAGCTGTTCTCCTCGACATACATGAGGGAACCTGCGGACACCACGCCTGCAGTCCCGCCCTCATGGCCAAAGCTCTGTGGGCTGGGTTCTATTGGCCTACGGCCATGCGCCACGCCAAGGACATCATACAGAAATGCAACTCGTGCCAACGATTCGCGGACAAGCCGCACGCACCTGGCGCAGAGCTCCGGCCAATACCATTGGCCTGGCCCTTCATGCAATGGGGACTCGACATGGTCGGCAAGCTCCCCAAGTCCTCACGAGGAGATTACGTCTACCTCCTGGTGGCAGTCGACAAGTTCACCAAGTGGATAGAGGCCATGCCAGTGACCAATCAATCAGGGCACAGTGCAGTCAAGTTCTTCGAGTCCATTATCTTCTGCTTCGGAGTGCCACACAGCATCATCACAGACAATGGAACAAACTTCACATCTAAGGAGTTCCAAGAATTCTGTGAGAATCTGGGAATCAACATCAGCTACGCCTCGGTAGCACACCCGTAGACCAACGGTCAGGTCGAAAAGGCAAACGGGCTCGTCTGCGGCGGCATCAAGAAGCGACTCCTCCGGCCACTTGAACAAGCCACGGGTTGCTGGCCAGACAAACTGCAATCAGTACTCTGGATCATACGCACAACTCCAAACAGTGCTGCGGGCTACACCCTGTTCTTTATGGTGCACGGAGCTGAAGCGGTGCTACCCGCCGAGGTACGGTACAAGGCGCCGCGTGTGGTCGCTTACAGCGAGCAGGAGTCATCCCTTGCACTCGAGGACTCTGTCGACCTCCTTGACGAGGCAAGAGAAATCGCCGCGGAAAGATCAACGATCTACCAACAGAACCTGCGCAACTATCACAGTAGGAGGCTACGCCCCAGATCCTTCGTCGAAGGCGACCTGGTCCTGCGACTGAAGCAGCAAGGACATCTCAAGCTCGAGTCCCCCTGGGAAGGACCGTACGTGATTACAAAAGTAATCCCAGGTGGCGCCTATCGCCTTCAAGATTTAGAGAAAGGAGTCGCATACTCCAACCCCTGGAACGTCGCGCAGCTGCGACGCTTCTACCCTTAGTCGTTTTTACTTTTACATCATGAATAAGGCACCCAGCCAAGGCTACTTAGCCACACATTGTACTTCATACTGTCTCATGAATAAATAAATAAAGCTAAATGCCCCAAAACTTTGTGTTCTCCTTTATTTTTCCACAACTTATCCACTCGGGGGCTGCGCCACCCTATACACTCTGTTCTACGAACTAAAATGCGATATCCTGAGTAGCTGGCACATCAATCCAAACCCTTTACACACATCAACCCAGTTGCAACGCACCTGACAGGTTCACAAGGGACCGAGATAAGTGCATGGCCAGGCTAACAAAAAGGAGTCGCATAGTGCAACACACTCACACGCTAACAAGCTCTTTATACATAATCGACAGTCAATTATACACAATGTATATACGAACTTTACAACATTGGTACACTTATGTGCAGGATACAAACTAAGATACTACTACAACAAAAGAACGCTGGTCTGCTCCTCGAAGAAATCGACGATCTCCTCTACTGGGCGATCCACTGCTTGATACTGCGGCACCATATTCCAAGCAGAACCCGCTGGTGGCACAGGTGGCCCAGCCGCAATTGCCGCAACGTCTACGTCAAGCCTATGTAGTCGCACCAGCGATAGAGCGGCCTTGGCACCAGCCACCAATTGTTTCCTTACACACTCGCGAACCGCAACCAGGTCTTGGAACTTGGCAAGAAGGGCCAGCAGGCTTGATGGAGCAACATCCAGCGGAAACATTGTCCGATAAATGTTCTTCAAGCATGACTGCGACTTCTTCAGAAAATGCAGCACTCGCGACGCACGATCCTGCAGGGTCGCCAGCGCAATCGCACGATCATGATCCACCCAGAAGTATCCACTCTCCTGAAGTTGCTCTTGTGTCAGATCATGCATACGGATAGCAATCCTATCCTTCTTATCCCGCGGATGGCGCGCGCTCACAACTATACAAAACAATAGTAGAAGTATAAGGACAGCACACCACTGCGAGTGACTACAAGGAAAAGATAAGAGTAAGCAAACTAACACTTAAATTGGTCGCCCAGCTGCGTCATCTCCCCTAGCAGATACTACTCTCGGGCGGTGGCCTTCCCTGCCTTTGACTTTCATACATCCGCGTTACCATGGAGCACGGGAAATTCGCGCTCCAACTGCTTCACATGATCACGCAGTCGCGAAAGCAGCGACAGCTCATCCACCCTGGAGCACGGTGGTGCCAAAGTATCATCAAGGGGCGGCGAATCCTGAGGTTCCCTCAAAGGATCACTTGATGTACCCTACCACAAGCCAGGCAAGAAGTAAATAAGAAGATAAAATTGACACGGAGACAAAAGATTCGAGTGCACTCAAGATTGGCAAAAGTATCAGCAGATACACTCGCCAAAGGCATGTTCTTGACAAAAGGCATAAACTAATCAACTATTACAAAGCTACTGAGGAGCGATTGGCTTCTTCGACTTAGACGGCTTCAGGGGCCTCATCGAGTCCGTGGTGGTATCAGATGCCACTGACTTTCTGCCAGCCCCTGATGTCGCAGCCTTTGCCGCCTTCTTGGCTCGCTGCAGCTCCTCAGAGTACTTCGCAACTGTGTTAATCAGCTGTGGCCCATATTTTCCATAGGCAGTCGCGAAGGGAGCAAAGACTACCTGATGGTCGTCCGCGCTAACGGGCATCGCCCTCGAAACCGATGCAGGATCAACTTCGACTCCGTGAGCCTGCACCATGGCGACTGACATCGACGCGCCAGCCGCACGGTGCGAATTCTTGAAGCTTGCAGGAACACCCCCGGCGAGAGACTCCACCAGCTCGTTCATGTTCTCGATTAGCTCAGCCTTGGGCATCAACTCCTCCCGAAGGCGACTGAGCACGCCCTTGGCCTTGGAGAGCATATCTTGAACAGCGGCGCTGCGGTCCTCGACTGCTGAAAGCGCACCCGCCAAGGCATCGTCACGGCGGAGGGCCTGAGGGTCGAAGCTGAAATCGCCAGCATCTGCACATAAACCCACACATGGACACGAAAATCAGCGCCAACGGCAAAAAATCGAACAGAGAACAATAACGATATCCAAGCAAGGTACCTGAGAGGGCCTTGGCAATCGAGAAAAGATATTCTTCGAACAACTTCTCCCTGGCTGCGATGGAGGCACGCAGATCCTCTTCACGCCTCTGTGCCTCGTCACGCACCGCGATTGCCTCATCGTGACCCTTCACAGCTGCGGCGAGTGTCTTCTCCATTGTGGCAGCGTCGCGCGGAAGGGCATTATGTTCAGCTACAAAACAAAAGGGATTGACTATCAGTCGACTACATAAAAATGATGCAGAAGAAGGAGAAATGAAGAGCACTTACTTTCTACCACGTGATGGTGCGTCTCCAGCATTACATGCTGGCAGCCCATCACGAGCACTTGCTCCGCCAAGTGAGCGGCTTCCTTCACAAGGAGCTATCGCAAAAGGAAAAAACAACAAAGGATCAGCAGAAGCCATAGATAAAATTGACTGCAAAATCAAAAGAAGAAATCCTACACTTACATGATCCTCCAATGACTCCGAAGTCGACTGGTGTGTAGTCATCCGGGCAACCATCCGATGATCCCCATCATGCGGAGAGCTGGAAGAGTTGTGCCTGGAGTGGGCCACCAATGGAGGAGAAGGAGCATGTTCAACCTATTTTTGGCCCTTGAGGTTGCGACTCCCGATTCTTTCAAAAATTGGACGTCGCCAGAAGATGACGACGCCTGCTGGCTACAAGACAAAAACAACATCAAGAAAGGGCAAATCTAGTGAAGAATCAAAAAGGACAAAACGAATACTTACCAATCAAACTTATCAAAGTCAAAGGTTGGCTCCCTGACTGTGACGAGGACTCCTTTGGCAGTCGCATCTTCTTGCGAGAAGATGGCACCACGGCGCTCACAGGAATGGCAGGGATTGGCGACTCCGCACCAACGCATGCACCTTCCGGAGTCGAAGGAGACGACGCATCGGAATCGTCGTTGCGCGAAAGCTTGCGAGTATCCGGACTACCCGACTCGGGGGCTTCCTCCTCCACATCGGATAGGACGGTCGACTCTGACTCGTCCTCTTCCAAGGCTTCCCAAGGGATAAACCCCCTTAGGAAGAGGGGGCATATAGGGTGACACCACCCAATCCTGCATACAGACAACAATTTAGCAAAAAGATAAGAAATAGCAAAGAAGCAATCAACAAACTAAGCTAATGGGTAGCACAACTATACCTCAGGAGGAGGCTTAGCAGCATCGAACGGAGGAACAACTGGTTCGCTGGGGAGCACGTCCTTGACGGTGTACCTAGTAACCAGTCGAACCCTTTTATCTACCTCACTCACGGACATGCCATCGGTAGACACGAAAGTGACATTGTCAGCGCCTGCCCACTGAAACATGAGGTGGACTCTGGCCTGCAGGGGCTAGACACGACGGCACAACCACGTGCGAATGAGGGCGCAGCCTCCTTCCTCTTTTCCTATGCGACTCTCGAGGGCGCAGATGCGCTCGTATAGCACATCAGTCTCCGTGGACTCGCCGGGCATAACCACATTCTTCCAGGAGCGCCTCCTCTTGCATGGCGTTGATACATTGCAACTGTATCTATAATTTTTGATGTTCCATGCTTGGTTTTATCCACTTTCTTGTGTTTTGTTCCAACTTTGGAGTACTTTTCATATGATTTCTTGGACTAACCTGTTAACAAGAGCCACAGTGCTAGCTGCCTGTTTTCTGCTGTTTTTGGTTCCAGGAAAGTCAGAAATGAATATTCTCGGAATTGGACAAGACAAAAGCCAAAGTGCCTATTTTTCTGGAAGACATCAAGTGCCAGAATACGAGACGGAGAGGGGCCAGGGGCCACCACACCACCTGGCCCGCGCCAGGGGGTGGTGTGGTCGCTCCCGGCACCCCCTCGGCCTCCCGTTCCAACTATAAGATGCCCTCGGGACGAAAACCCTAAGTGCCCGATCAAAAATCCACGAAAGAGTCTATAGCCGCCGTCATCTCCATCCCTAGATCGGGAGGGATCTAAAGCTCTTCCCGGCACCCTGCCGGAGAGGGGAATTCACCCTGGAGGCCTTCTTCATCACCATGCAAGCCTTTGGTGTGATGCGTGAGTAGTTCATCCTTGGACTACGGATCCATGTAGTAGCTAGATGGCTGGTTCTCCTCCTTTGTGCTTTCATGTTTAGATCTTGTGAGCTCCGTTCATGATCAAGATCATCTATTTGTAATTCTGCATGTTGTGTTTGCGGGGATCCGATGGATATTGAGATGCTATTTCAGATTGATTATTGATTCTATCATGACTTTGGTATTTGTGATCTTGCATGCTTTCCGTTGTTAGTAGCTATCTTGGCCAAGTAGATGCTAGCAACTCTAAGAGTTAGTATTTATGCTCGATAGTGGGTTCATGCCTCCGTAACTGGGAAGTGACAGAAATCTCTAAGGTACTAGATGTGTTGTTGCTACTAGGAGAAAACAAAATCCTTTGTTCATAGAACAATCGTATTGTTTACTTTACACGCAGTTAAGTAAGCAATAATCTGTTGCTTGCAACTTAATCTTTGGAGGGGGTTCGGATGATAACCTGAAGGTGGATTATTAGTCATAGATGCAGTTGGATGGCGGTCTATGTATAACGTTGTAATGCCCAATCAAGTCACAAAGGACTCAAGATGATTAGTATATGCATGTATTGCTTTCTCGATGTTTGTCAATTGCCCCGCTGTAATTTGTTCACCCAGCATGTTATCTATCTTAAGGAGAGCCACCTCTAGTGAACTATGGATCCCGGTCCTTTACATACAATCTATAAACTGTTTCGCTTTGTGTTTACTTTCGCACACTTTTACTTCTTTCCATTCGACACGTTTAATCCTTTGTTTTCCAAAAACACGGTGAGATTGACAACCTCATCGCAAGTTGAGGACAAAGTTACGTGGTTGTGTTGTGCAGGTCTCCATGTTGCTACTAGCACGGTAGTGCGCATACGCCAAAGCTCAGCTAGTAACACCTTTGGGGTGTTTCCTTGCTCCTATTGGTTCGATTAAACCTTGGTTTCATAACTGAGGGAAACTTGCTATTGTGCTCATCATACCTTCCTCTTGGGGTTCCCAACAAGCTCTACATCAACACCGCCATCAAGCATTTTTCTGGGCGCCGTGCATTGAGCCATCATGCGCCGAGGGGTCAAAGGGCGCGAGTCTGAAGTGGTCTCCGTCGGCCTTCTGGTCGTGAACGTAGAACCACTTGTCCCTCCACCCTTGGACAGACATCATCAGCTTGATGTCGAAGTATGTGGCGGATCGATCGGCATGGATTCCGCAGCCGCCTACATCGTAGACTACGGAACCAGATGCCAATTGGCGTTTCAATTTGAAGAGGCGCTTGAAGAGACCGAAATGCGGCTCGATCCCGATCCAGCACTCGCAGAGGGTGATGTAGCAAGCTATGTGGAGGATGGAATTGGGGGACAGCTGATGGAGCTGGAGCCCGTAAAAACAAAGAAGGCCCCTGAAGAAAGGATGCAGTGGCAAAGAGAGGCCGTGAATGATGAACGCTAGGAACATCACTCGAAAACCAGTAGGAGGAGAGGGGATTACCTCGCCGCCGGGGACGCGCGTGTCGGCGACTGTGGCAGACAACACTCCGTCTTGGCGAAGAAGACGAAGATTAGAGGACTTGATGACGGATGGACGCCACGCGCCATTCGTGACGCGGGTGCCCGTGCCCTTCTTCTTCCCGCCGGCAGCGGTGCTGGTGCCCGCAGCGGCGGAGCCGTCCTTGTTCTTCACCGCAGCAGCGGTAGCCACGGAATCGGCCGTAGCACCTCCTTTCTTATTCCCCATTGCGCGGCGGCGATGCGACCAGAGGAGGTAGCTGGGAAACGTGCGGAGCTGGTCCAGCGCCGCAGAGGAAAAAGAGCGCAGAGAAAGTAGAGGAGCAGTGGCAATGGCGATGAAGGCAAAGGATGAATGAAAGCAGATGAGAAAATTACCGTCACAACGTCACTACTTAATCCCTGGAAGATGCAATCCAACGGCTCGGAAAAACCCTACTGGACGCGTGGCGTTCATCGTGCTCGACACGTGGAGGAGCTATAACGCAAACCGTCCCCCCACTACTCCCATTACGTGTAGAAATCGAGGAGGCGCGGTTAAAATAAAGATTACGCACGCCTAGTCAAATCAGAGTCAAGGAGTAGGACCCACCGCTCGTCACGTCCCGTCAAACTCGCTCACCCGGGCAACTGAGGTCATGAAATCATCAGCACTGACGTCATCAAAAACTATGCAGCAGAAGACTTCGACTACTTTAGTCCTTGCTCGAGTCTTCGACTCCACCAAGCACTCGGGGGCTACTCCCATAGGGAGCGCTGGTCACGCACCCTACGATTTTTCTCTTTTATAGGAACATGAACAATCAAGGCAAAAACCCAATCACTCGAAGAACGGTTCGACTATGGACATGGGTTACTCCTATAGGGAGCGCTGGAAGCAAATTTGACTAAGACAAGCAAGTAAAAAACAACAGCAGTCGCAAAAGTTCTTTAGTCCCTACATGAGTCTTCGACTCAACCAGGCACTCGGGGGCTACTCCCATAGGGAGCGCTGGTCGCGCACCCTATGATTATTTGTACAATTACTGTGTGTCGATAACATCCACACCCGAAGTTTATGGCGACACCGCCTCATAATTTTTCCCTACAAAGAGACCGCGTCTCCGGGGTCACCCGAATCGTCTCCGCGACGATAAAATTCGGATGTCGCGCTTACGGCGTGAAGATAAGACCTGAATAAGGCCTGGCAACGCATTAAGCTGCACACTACCAGAAATATATCCGTGCCTGCAGGTACGATGAACATGCCTTGACGAACGCGTCAAGTGCTCACACCCATATACTGGAATTCGACTCCTGTAAGACCTCCGCGACTTGAGTCGAATTACACCAGCACTTTTCCGAATTCGAGTCTAGGGACTCGAGTTCGAGTAGGTGGCGTTGTTTTACCCTAAGGTAGTTAACTGATACCGATACATCGGTTAAAATCAGGCACGCACATCAACAATCCCTATGACATAAACAGAGCAGTCGAAAAATGTACTCAGTCATGCACTCGAAAGGCTTCATAAAGTCTCCAGTCGAATCTGCGATTCCACTGGACACTCGGGGGATACTGACATGGGTATACCCTACAGGTACTCGAGCTTGGTATATACGGCCTGAATACATAGAGCCCACAGTGTCGCCAAGGCCCAAATGAAGAACTCGAGTAACCTACGGACTCTCGATTGCTTGAAGAAAAAGAAGAAGCTAAAGATAGAAAGTTCAAAGGGGAAAACCCTAACTTGTAACCGACTCGACCTACTACCCGAGACCTAGCCTATCTATATAAAGGCTAGGAGGGGGCGGCGAGGAGGACACACGCAACCCTAGTTTCCACAACCCTCGCCAGATTGCATCTGCGCACCATTGTAATCTTCGATTCCTTTGATAATTCCACGAGCAGACAAGCAGGAGTAGAGACCTCTATGAGGCCTGAACCTGGGTAAATCTTTGAGTCCCCTGTGTGCTTGTTTGCTAGCCGATAGATGTCTCCAGCGCTCCCTCCTTCTCCAAAACCCAAGTCCATAACAATAGGAATTGATGAGTTAAACCCTCGTCAGTACATGAGGCTTGCATACTTCCTGGACAACTGGTTCACGAGCTCTTTTTAATAGGCGTGTTGCTACGGTCACTACCACCAAGCTACCAAGCACACGCCAGTACTTGCATCATGAGAGGCGATGCGTAAACATAGGATTTCCACGAGTTCATATCACATTTCAGGAATGTGAAGGTTGAAACCATTGCTGGAGAGGTCATCAATGACAAAGGTATATATTTGATATACAATTTTATAAATGTTATAACCTTGCAAACACATATTGCAGTGTTAAAGTATTTGATACTTGTTCTGTTTTGGTGAAAATAGATCCTTCTGCAAGAGAGCTGCTTGCTGGAGAGGAGGTGATGTTGCATGTTGATGGCGAGCATGATGAGATGGCCAACGACACTCTCCCTCGATATTTATCATTTAGTTTATCGTTATTAGATGATTATTGTAATCAATGGATTGTGAACTTCTTTACTGTGTCTCGCATTTCGTGAGACGGTTATTCATATGAGTTTGTAACAAAGAGTTGTTCCACTTTTATGAATGATATCTATTTGTGTTCATATGTTGTTTGATGATGTGTGAATTATCCTGTTTTTGAAACTAATTGATAATGCATGAACATTTGTAAAATATTGAAAATGCCTTCTAAAATACCCAAATTAATGATATATTCATTTTTGAATGAAACCATTATTTAAATTCAAATTTATATTGATAATATGTGAAAGACACTTGTTTTCTTGTCACATATGAATCATGCCCAAGTTCGGCAAGATAACTTAAACATCGTGTATTGCATGAATACAAAATGTTTAATGAATTGTTGAAAGAGAATGCATATTTGATGTATCGTATTTTAACAAAATGGTGATTATCATTATATGATTGTTTAAATTTTGTAAAGAGGTTTACCAAAAGAAACATGAGTATGAAACTATTTGATGTGATCAAAGTATTTCATCATCCAAGGATATTAAAGATAAAAGAGAATAATTACTATGATTTGATCAATAGTAATGAAATTCGACATTATGAGATTGGCATAAGAAATTGTGAAAATACAATGCGTTTGAAATATCATAATGCAAAGTATCACAATATGATATTTAATTATCAAGTGGGTGAATAGATGGCACCGAATAAATCATTGTAGTGTAAGTATAAAGACCATTAGTTAGAAATAGTTAGCACTCAATTAGATATAAAGTGAACCATCTGAATTTGTGAGATCGGCGCCATATCCTGTATGGATCGTCATAGAAGTTTTGGAGCTATTCAATATCACCAAAACAAATAGCGAATAAGTCCTTGTAGAGTATTCATTGGAAACTTTGAATACGAAATCCATCGCTAGAACCAAAACAAAGGCAAAGCGAGTGTTGCTTGAATTTTGGTGCATTCTCGAGAAAGTTTATGTTCTCGACTATGAAGCTTATGGAAGATAGTGAAAAGAACGATGAGGATTCAAAACCCTGCATCAGAGTGTTGAGAAGTGCAACAGAAAGCATTATTGAACAATTCTCTTCATAGAGGAAAGAATCAATGATAATGATCATTTTGTTTTCCCCACTAGTGTTTTCACTACATAAAGTAGGATTCAAAATGTACTCCACATCTTGGATGGAGACATTTGTGAAATACTTGTCATGTTAGCGGAATATGGCATACCTATGAACTACGAAGGAAAGTAACGGTAAGCTAAAATTATGAGAAATCCTAAGGCAAAAATTCACTTAAAGATTAGAAAGCAATTTATTGCTGAATCTTACCAAGTAAAAGGGGTTACTTTAATTTTCTGAAAGACTATAAAGTCATGAAGGAAAAGGTGAATGACAAAGCCACGATTTGTCATGAATAATGTATTGGACAAATTCAAAAGAATTTTATTCAGAAGTTCTAAAAGTCTAGTGGATTTAATACTAGTAAGGTACTAGCATCTCATAAATAAACTCTAAAGTTTGATAATTGATCAAAGGATTTTGAAGTCATTCAAAATAGTGAGTGGATATCAAATTTTCATAAAATTGAGTGGGAGCTATGAAAGTCTTCTTGAAACAATATGTGAAAGACATATTTTTGAGTGGGAGCAATATAAGTCTCAGACTTAAATATATTGGGAACATATTTTGAGTGGGAGCTTAAAGAATGATTCTTAAGTGTGTGTATGACACATTAAGAATAAAAGCGCAACTATCGATAAATAATGATTTATAGAGTTTAAAAGTTGATAGTAAGTATATTACGATATTATGTAGTATTCCTAAATGGATTCTAAAAAGGGTTTTGGAATAAGAATTGATTAAGGACTAGTCCTCGGTCATTCAAATTAGGAATAACATTAAGTTAAACATCGATGGTTGGAAAGAAAAGGATGATCGTCATCCACTATGTTGAAACATAGGTTCTGTCTTGAAAACCATGATGACAACTTAACATAATATATGATCCGAGAAAGAACGTTTGAAAAGTGATTAAGTATGAATCGCGGAACGTTGAGCTAAGTTTGTCCGTAGTGTTTAATTGAGAACTGTTGACATGATTCCAAATCCATGAAGGATGACATATCTTAAAGCATAAAGGGATAGGTTATAAGGGAATATGTTAACCTTAGAAGATTGGAAACTTCTATATCGATAATATCGACTAAAGTCAAGTAGAAAGCGAGGTGATAAAACATCAAAAGTTGCACATAATGCACTAGTGTTTCGATGATTAGATTTATAATAATAGATAACGGTACCATCCTAAAGTAATGCATATTGTTATGGAGGGACTAGTTCGTCTTTACGCAGAAGGTGTGTCCCAGGGCATAGTGCCCATAAGAAAGCTCGAAGTGGCTGATCTAAAGTCACTGTTGGCTCCTAGAAACCGACCTCATTATGATGCCATAACTACAATGCATACACAAAGATGTTATCATGAGATGATAAAGTATTAATGTCAATCAAGCTGACATTAGTAAGTTGCAAAAGATTTGAGACTATAAAGTACAGACCCAAGACTCAACCTCTTCCATGAGCAAGCATGATCAAAGGTGCTGGGTTATATGTTGCCAATGATTAGGAACAAATGCATCTAGTTTATTTGTACTCTAGTGCAAGTGGGAGACTGTTGGAAATATGCCCTAGAGACAAATAGTAATAAGGATTATTATCATATTTCATAAATTTTATGATTAAGTTTTATATCATGCTATACATGTATTGAAAGGAAACGTCAATACACGTGTGATATATAAACAACCAGGAGTTCCCGGTGAAACTCTGGTCATTGGTTCATTGGTCAACAGATGATCAAGGTTTCCTGATCATGTGGCATTTGTGCCAGTTGACAATGGAGTCACCTCATTGTGAGAATGAGATGATGAGATATACCCAACCTAAGCATCGTGACCCGATCATGTCATGAAGTTCAAGTTATGATGATTAGAATAGACTTAGTGTACTATTTCTTAGGTCGTGAGGCCATATCAATCATTGTTACCTGAGGGTACTTTGATAGCATCAAACATCACTTGGTGACATGGTGATCATAAAGGTCTGTTTAGGTATTCGGTGGAACAGTTGAGGCAATATGTGTCAAGAGAGGGATTTGTCCATCCGTGTGATGGAAAAGATACTCGAGGACCCACTCGGAGAAGTTGTATCCAATAGCTACGCATCGTGTGATTTGATCACGGGGATATCACTTGTCGGAACAAGTCAAGTAGCATTTCTTGATAACAATATTGAACACGACATGGTGATGTCATGATCAGATCTCGGACAATGCAAGTATCGAGAGACAAAAGGAATATGACACGACGTTCATGGTTCAAACGACAAAAGATTTCATGAAATGCACAGGGGTCACATGGCCATCCAGGTCCCTCTGTTGATCATTGGTGAGGGAGGGTCCCAACCATGTCTCAAGTGTTCCCGAACCATGGGGTATAACGTTTAAGGGCTTGATGATGCTCAGAAAATGTTTTAGGATCGACAGAATCACCAAAGAAAAGAGAAGAGAGAAAACCGGAAGGGTTTTGGTAAGTCCAGAGGATGTCCGGAATGAGAGGGAATGAGTTCCACATCAATGGGGATTAAATAATATGTAATAGAATGTTAAATATTGATTTAATCATTCAATTATATTTATTCAATAAAAGAAAAAGAATTAAAAAGGTTCAAATACCTAATTGGGCCAAATCTGGAGGGAAAAGGGCCCATGAGGGAAAGACCAAAGGGAGGAAGGAGAGAGGGGGTGGCTGGCTGGGCCTTGGTCACCCTGCGTGGGGCCCACAAGGGCCTTGGCCGGCCGACCAAGCTCCCCCTCCCCCTCCCCCCTCTCCCTTGTTTAGTCCCACTTGGCTAAGCTCGTTAGTTATGGGGGGTTTACCCTATATAAAGAGAGGTATTTGGCAAATTAAATACACAATAATCAATAAAAGGTTCCCTCTATTTTGGGGAGACCTCCAATTGATTCCCTCTCTCTCTCTCCCGTGACCATGGTCCCAAGTCCGAATCGCGCGAGCAAGAGTCTTCTTCACCGTGGAGCGCCGTCGCGCTGTGGAATTCGGATCCAGGAGCTCTACATCCGCAACTGCTGCTGGAGCGGAGGATCAAGGGTTATCGCTAGGCACCGGATGTGTGTAAATCCCTGCGAGGTGCAACACTTGGGGCACTAGGAATCGTTGGAGCCGAAGAAGCTGCCAGGACTTCAATATGACCTTGAGTTCGGCTTTGGTTCGTCTACATCAACCATGCTCTCCTAAGCATTGACAACGCTTTCCAGTCTTCAAGGGTAATTTTGCGAAAACCCCTCCTGTTACTGCATTACTAATAGATAGGTCCTGGCAACTAGGGTTCTGGGCATAGGGAAAAATTTATTGTTATCATGTGTGAACCCCTACATTACGCCATTAGACTCGCCCTATCATGGAACGCCTGAACCACCCACTTCAGTTTGCCTTCTTGAAGGGTAGCTTGAGTACTCGCGCTTCATTAAATCATTCATGAGGTGAAGGTGTGCCATCAGAAAGGGGGTTTTCTCAAGCTTGACTTTAAGAAGGCTTGCGATAGGCTGGACTTGGCAATCCTTAGACAAGTCCTCGAGCATCAAGGACTTGATGACAAGGTGATTTGCTGGATTATGCAGTTTTTCATGAGTGGTAGCATCGCTATCAATTTTAATAGGGAAGTGGGTCCATATTTCTGACCCTCCTACGGAGTTAGACAAGGGGACTCGATCTCTCCCCTTATCTTTAACTTTGTGATGTATGCTCTGGCAGAGATCTTGGACAAAGTCATGATCGCTGGCGACATTTCGGGTGTGGTAGGGCATCTGATCCCTAGAGGTGGCATCACCCACCTCCAGTATGCGAATGATAGTATGATCATGGTGCAGGGATCGAACCTTGGCATCATTAACCTCAATTTCCTACTCATGTGCTTTGAATCCATGCTGGGCCTCAAGATCAACTTTGACAAGAGCGAGGTCATGATCCTGGGCTTCCGCGATGAGGATAGGCAACACATCACAGACCGCCTGAACTGCCGATTGGCGGACTTCCCTATTACCTACCTGGTAATGCCCATGAGAGACTCCCGGGTCTAAAGCCGAACCGTGGCGTGTGAAGGTTTGGTCTAAAGCCGAACTATGGCGTGCGCGCCTCACATCCAAGGGGAGCAAGACCATCGTGATCAACTCATGCCTGTCCAGCCTCACCATGTATCAGATGGGCCTATATATGCTTCCTGAGGGAACCCATGCAGACTTTGCGAAAGGGCTGTCTAGGTTCTTTTGGGTAGCCAGAGATGGGCACCAGAAATACCATATGGTGAAGTGGGTGGATATCTCTACACCCAAAATCCTTGGGGGCTTAGGAGTTCTTGAGTTGCGCCGCTTCAATGTGGCACTTTTGCTGAAGTGGGTTTGGCGGATCCTCCAAGATGATGGAGTCCTTTGGCTGCAACTCATTAAGGCCAAGTATCTCCGGGGCCACCCCTGCTAGCGTGTGAACATCGAGAGGGGTCCCAGTTCTGGCGGGCCATCCAAGACATTAAACACTTCATTCGCTGGACGCTCTCTTCGTGATGGGTAATGGTCGGGAAGTTCTGTTTTGGCTAGACCCCTGGTTACAAGGTGTCCCCCTCTACCAGGAATTCAAGGCCCTATTCGCCATCTGCGTAGTTTCCACGATGTTAGTGGCCGAGGCAGCTGAAGGAGGCCACTGGAACATCCCGTTCCGGAGGACCTTCAATGATGTTGAGGCTGCTGACTTCCTGAGGCTGCGGGGCTCCTTGTCCTTGTCCCTCTTAGAGGAGAGGGATAAGGTAACATGGGGCCAGTCTCCCTTGGGAGCCTTCTTAGTTAGTCCGGCTTATAGGACCCTCCTCCAGGGTCCTGAGTTACCTTGGACGCGACACCTTTGGAAGTCACCCCTAACCTTGAGCTTGTGTATTTTCGTGTGGCAACTGCTACGGGATTGTCTCCCTTTGGGGGTAGAGATGTCAAAACATAATGACCCAGGCAATGGACTGTGTCCGCTATGTGGAACTCCGGAGATGTGCGCCTACATTATGTTCACATACCATGCCGCTTAGTTTCTGTGGAACTTTGTCCGAGAAGCGCTGGGCCTACTTGGCAGGCCCAAGACCTCGGCGAGTTCCTAGATACGAAGGCAGACCGTACCAGAAGGAGGCGCCACATCTTCTGGTTGGTGTTTGCGGCCATTACATGAACAATATGGAATATTCGTAATAAGATGGTGATAGAGCGGATCTTTCCTCGTTGTGCATCTGACTCTGTGTTTTCTTTGCTTGCCTACCTACAGCAGTGGTACCCGCTGTCTAGGTAGAGGGACCGAGAGAGCGTGAACGACATCTTGCAGGCTCTCAGGATGTCGGCGCAGCGCTTCACGGCTCCTGCTAGTGCCTCTCCGGCTTCCTAGAGCGAGCTCCTCGCCAGCTCCTCTTTTCTTTTTCTTTTTGGTACCTTGGGCTTGATGTGCTGTGGCCGCAGCAGACTATCATGTTCTTTTCGCTTTTGACGTCTGGGCGTCGATGACTTGGTCGTACTTTGTATGATTATGGCTTTACTTATAAAGCGGAACGTAATGTCTGTTTCGAGGATTTTTTAAATAACAGAAAGTCTGCACTCATGAGACAAATTCATGGTTTTCACTAAATCAATCGGGGCGTAGAAACTGAACCAAGTTATTTTTTGAAATAACAGAGTTGTGCCTCCACAAGAACATGGTTCACTTCTCCATTGACATTGGACGGTTGAGTTGAAGGAGGCAAGAACATACTAATCATGAGCACATGCTATCAACCACGGAGAAGAATTAATACGTGTTTTTAATCTGGCCGGTGATTTTATCTGGATAAAGCAAAGATTTGCATACCAGCATGAGTGGCGGCGAACAGGGAGCCATGTTCCAGTCACCTACCCCAGGACGCGCCGGGCGCCGGCGCCTTCCATTGGCCTCCGCCTCTGCCCAATATTTACTCCGT
The DNA here is from genome assembly GCA_023614405.1 of Avena insularis. NCBI lineage: Eukaryota > Viridiplantae > Streptophyta > Magnoliopsida > Poales > Poaceae > Avena > Avena insularis. The sequence goes on along the minus strand of CM042692.1, from coordinate 71,516,838 downwards.
CCTCCCACTCCTCGTCGCCTTCGCCACGGCTCCATGTGCGCCTCTGGCGCGGCTGCATGCCTGGCTGCCCCCCTGCGCGCCAAGACGCAGCGCACAGCACCGGCACACAGGCAGCGACGGCGACCTCGCACGTGCCGGCGGACGGACGGATAAGATGGGTGGATGCGACGCCCTGCTCTGCCATGCCATGCCATGGGCATGCCGTCATCGGGTACGGCGCAACAGCGATAGCGTTGGTGTACCAGCAGCGGGCAAAGGAACAATTTTGAACCGTGCTCCTCCTCCTCCTCCTCTTCGATGGACGGACAGGGAGCAGCAAGCAATGGTCACTTCGATGGACGGACGGACCGATGGATTCCTTTCAGGTTTTCAGCGTCGCGTCGTGGATGCGCTGTCTGTCTGTCTGTGTTGCCCTCACCAGTGACCATGGCCTCGTGCCTTCATGCGTTTGGCCATGGGTGCATTCTGCTTCAGCTTGGAAAGCAAAAGTCAACTTGCGGATGGATGAGCTGGAGCGCTGTCAAATGTCAATCAACCCTGTTCTCCATCGTGTTCTTGTTTTTGCTCTTCTAGGAATGGGTGCAGACGTTGTAGGGTGGCAATTTTGCACGTCTGGACTGGACCAACAGCTAGCCTGGGTTAAAAGAAAGAGACTCACTGTGTTCATGGGAGTTCGGGCAGTGATGTGATGCTCGTCTAGCCACCAGAGGCCTCGAGCACTGAATAAACATAAACAAAGTACTAGAATATCAATAAACCTGTGCCTGCTGCAAATATAATGCAGAGGAAGAGAAGAATGCAGCAGGGCGCACATGAAACTGCATTGTTGGTTAAAGCTGAAATCACATCTTATATTTAGAAACAGAGGGAGTACATACCAGTGAGTCTCCAGGCTGACAGAATGCATGAAACCGGTTCTCTCTTTCAGAAAGTTAAATGGTGCTAGTGTTGTAGTAGTACATGATAATCACCCAAGGGCATGCATGCATAGCATAGCATCGGAATGGGCAAGTGAGGTGGTGACCACGAGAGGAGAGGAGAGGAGAGAAGCACTCATGTCATGCCCCCCTCAGTCTAACAACCAAGCCATGGACAGACATGGATAGCCACTGCATGTCCTGCATTTGCATATGCCCTGTGCTGTGCTGTGCCTCAACGAGAGCAGCAGATGGCCAGCCAGCCAGCCAGGCCCCCCATCCCCCACCCTGAGCCATGGCCACATGGGCGACCACAGAAGCGAGAAAGCCCTGTGACAATGCACTGCCGAGGGGGGAAACAGGCCGGCCCTCTCCCCTCCTCTTTGGCTTGGTGACAAGATAGAGAACAAAATGGTTGGCAAAGTTATGAGAGACAGTTGGAAGGATAGGCTGTCTTTCCCATTTAAGGACACTGCCACACTTTTGAACCCACTCTCCCTTCCTCCCTCCTCTCCCTCCCTTCACACAGCACAGAAAAAAGAACACTTCAAAAGAAAACAAGAAGAAAAACAAGTTTTGGCGTTTCTCCCTCCCTCTCTTATGATGGGAGGAGGACTTCTTCAGTGTTCTCCTCCTCTTCCTCTTCACGTTTTCAAGGAGCACAAACAAGCTAGCAGGAACAGCACCAACAATGGCTTCTTCAATGTTGCATTGATGAGTGCTCCAGAGGAAGCATAAATAGAGAGGAAGGCTAGCTCATCCACTCCAGTCAGTGTTTCTCTCCTAGTATACATACATACCTCAAAGATCTTCCCTGTCCACCTTCTTTCTTTGCACCCCCTTCTACTTCTGCTTGCTGCTATTATTCCCTTGGATAGCACCTCCTCTCTTGTTTCCTTTCATTCCATTCACTAGATCTTCTGCCTGCCATGGAATCCTCCCATATCACTGGGGATGATGGCGAGGGCTGCAACAGCTGTGAATCTGGGTGGACAATGTACCTGGCCTCCCCCATGCAAGGCGATGACGACGATGGCGGCAAGGGAAGCGGCAGCGATGGGAGCAATGTCGATGATGGCTATGGCTACAGGTACATCGTCCGTGGCAGGAAAGGAGGAGGCAAGGAGTACCACGATGATGGTGACGACAACGACTCCCTCGCCTCCGATGCTTCCACTGGACCAGCCAAGGTCAAGGGGCAGCCCTCCTCGCCTGACGGAAAACAAGAGGACCAAGGTCATCGAAAGCACGGTGCCGCCGCTGCCGACAACGACAAGCCAAAGGAGGAAGACGATGACATGCACACCAGGTTCTCCACGAGCTCCCGGAAGAAAGCCGGCAACAAGGCGGAGAAAGGCGGCGAGGGGAAGTCAGCCAAGCGAGGCCATGGCAAGAAGGGAAGCTCCTCAAGAACAAGCTTCTTTTGGTAAACCAAATGCTTCAGAACCATTCATTATTACTCTGTAGCGTCTGTTCTACTGGTAGCAAATTCATAGCAGTATGCATGTGCTGTGCCTTATGCATCGATGGATCTTTCCCATTTCTTGTTAAGACGGGAATGTTAGGATCAATTGGAGAAGAGGAAGGAAGGCTTTTTTTGGGTCCTCAGTTTTGCCTTCCGTAGTGTTCTCCCATGGCCATGGTTGACCACCATGCACCACCCAAGGCTAGTAGGGTTAACTGTTGCTGCCATGTAAATCTACTGTAACCTTCGGTTATTATTCAATGCCTTCAATGTTGCTTGCTTGTTGCATGCAATCTTCTTCTATGCTCCTAGATATTAAATGGAGGAGCACTGCTCTTACTCAGAAGGCTACACTCTGACCAGATAGATTTGCTCACAATGGTATGAGCCATATATGCGTTTCAAGCATGGATATAACAGTAAAGAGAAGAAGAGACCAAGTCAACTTAATTGCCCTCTGCTTCTTATCATTGTCTAGCCTCTAGAATGTCTGCAGTGTACAACCCCTATTTTAATATAATTTTGTTGTTAATACAAGAGGGGAACATGAGGCCCACATGTAATCTTTCTGAAAGAATCACTTGCATGGCGTTTCAGCAAATCAGATCACTTGCTTGCCTTTTCGTCCAATGATTCATCACCTAATGATAGACAAACAGGAACATGCATGCATGTAGGTATCACAAGCAAACAGCACTAGTTTTCTGAACCTTCTTTCCTTGCCAACTCACTTTGTTCTTTTTTTTGGGGCAACCCAACTCACTTTGTTCAGCATTGCGCTAAGCAGATTCTGAGAAGGTGACCTTGGCCTGAACTAATTGTGTTGGATGTCCATCATGTGGCAAGTATCTAGTATAACAATTACACTGTAGAAGATTTGTGCGCCCTGACCAAACTCCGGAGGAGGGGAATATTTGTCTAACCATACCATCATGCAGCATTAAGGGGGCCCGATAGCTGCACATGTTCTAGACAGGGTGGAAACAATGATTTGTCCATCAGACAGACAGGGATGATTAATAGCCATAAACAAACCAACAATCATGTAAGTTGGTTTATGTACTAAAACAGCTATATCTTCCTGCTTGCACCAAACAAAAATATATTTAATAAATCGCTTTTATGTTTTCGAAGAATAATATGGAAACAGCAACATGGTTACAGCTAACATGAACAACTTTTGCACCAAACATTATGTGTAATGTGGCCATGAGCTGCTATACTTTACACGATAATTAAACAACGTACGTTGCATCTTCTAATATGTGGTGGCAACAACATGCTGCAATTAAGCCTCGCCACCCCCAATGATTTGGCATCAGATATCTTCATAATAGGAACACATGATTAGTGTAGGTATGCACGGCACAATAAAGCACAAAGTAGTACAGGTGAGTCCAGCAATATATCACTTGCTATGGATTGTATGGTTCCTTCGATTCCACAGCAACAAGGGTCTAAAAGCAGCGTTGGCGTTGGCCTCGGAATCTCAGATCATCCTTTTTTCTGGAAATATTGCAGGCAAAGATTTGCAGGTCTCTGAACAGCAGTCCCGTCTTTCCTGGAAGACGAGCAATGCATAATTAAACGAAGCATGTACTTAAGTAGTAGTAATCTTGCCTCGCAAAAAAAAAAGTATAGTAGTAATCTTGGGCAATGTACAGCTTAAGTGAAACAACAGAGACTAGGTAAAACAAAAGTGGAAAGTTACAGTACAGTAATGCTTACATGGCATCTTGAACGGGTACTACCTTGTGATTCGAGAAAAAGTGTGCGCCTTATTTTGGTAAAGAAATCAAACTTGGTCCATCGAGCGCTAAATTTCAGTCCGACATTTTACCAAGTCGGCGAAAGGATTACTCGAGTGGTTTCCGAGTTTCCTCGACCAAATCACTGGTTAGAGATCTCTAGCAGGGCGCTCCCCGAAATTAGGCCCCACACGTCGCTATACACTCGGGTTTTCGACAAATAACTTTTAGTGCTCTTGTCGCGCGAAATCTTGAATCGACTGAATTTTCAGAGTCTGGCCTTCCCTCCTCTCTGTTGTTGCCTCCTGTCGCCCTAAATTTGAGTCGTCTCGCATGCTATGCCGAGGGCAAATAGCCGTCGGCGTAGGCTACGCCGACGGTTGCCCTCGGTGTAGCTCCTCGGCGACGTACTCCCTCGGCGGAGATGACTCGGCCCTCGCCGTAGAGGAATAGCCCTCGGCGTAGGCTAACCCGACGGCCTCGCCGCGGCCGTCAACGTACTCACCGTCGGCGTCGCATGTCCACGCTGTCATGCGTCGAGGCTAACGGCGCGCCGGTACGCCGACGGCCCTGGCCGTCGGCATAGCTTGGACACGTGCCAGCCGCTGGGCTGCCCCAGGCGCGGAGCTAGGCCGACGGCCGCGGCCCTCGGCATAGGGCTGCCACGCGTTGGCCCCCGAAACGCCCAGGCCCTCGGCGTAGCCCTGACCATTTGGTCACACGCAGAGAACTACGCGGTCCAGCCCAGATATTTTTTACAACAAAATTGTTCCATTCGATTTTATTTCACAGCAATATTAGCTCATTGAAAGCATCAACATTTCACACAGCAGTAATTGTTAACATCATTCAAACATGCTCACATCCTTCATACATCATTCAAACATGATCACATCATTCATAGACATCATCCCTACAACTCTGGAAGAGACGGGGTGAACCCCTGATCTCCCAAGGTGAGAATAGGCGACCTACGGTGAGGTTGCCGTCCAATAGAAGCAGTAGAAGAACCACCAGGCGACGAAATTGTCGGCGAACCACCAGCAGAATGGTCAGCCGAAGGACCATCGGGTGGGTGGGTGTGATCATCTGATGGCTACCCGGCGAGGCATGACCAAAATGTTCGTTCTCGGAATATCCCGTCCCCTACATGTTCCCTACATGTTAGCAACTTGTGAGGCAAAGTAAAGCGGCAACCGGTGGTTTGGCAAAGAACTTACCAGATTTCCGTTGCCCGCACGGCTGGACGCTCAGCGCCGGCGGCATACCGATACCACCGGTGCTGGAGGGCGACCAAATGGTCTAGGCGATCCAGGAGGCCATCGCGGCGATGGAGGACCCGGAGCTCGCCGAAGACCCCGGCAACCTGGTCCACTGGGAACAGTTCTTCGCCGAGCGGCGGCTGCCCGAGCTCGCCGCCAAGCCGTCGGTGGTGGCCTGACACGCCGCTTCGCCGCCATCCTCGAACACATCCACGGCAGCAACAACCCCCGCCTCGGCTTCCCGCGCTCTCCGGCGCCAGCACCTTGCCGCGAGAGCCGACCTCCGGCGAACTGGCTGCCCAGGAGGATGGGCAGCCTCACCTCCTCCTCCTCCGCGTCGCGAAAGTCCGGGACGGCGCCGGTGCAGTCGCCACAGAGCAGCAGCGAATTATTTCGGCCTCCCAAACGCGAGGCCGACACGCCCAGGAGCTCGTCGCCGAGGACAAGCGTGCGGGGCATCGTCGTCAACGAGCCCCGCACTGCGATGCCGCCGACATGCCGACTCCGCATGCGATAGCCGGCGAAGCAGCGCGGGGCGCGTGGTATCGCGAGACTCGCCGCCATAAAAATGGCGATCGAACGTTCTCTGCATGACGCCGCGCCTCCGCCGGCGATTTCGAGTCAACATCCCCCGCTGGTCAAGGCGGACTGAAATAGAGGAGGCACGCTGGCGTTTCGCCAGAGAGGCGAAGCGCGTCAGCCGGCGTCGCCGTCACCGCCTACCGGTAGCGCCTCGTCGTCCTCGATGACGACGACGTCGTCCCTTCCTACCAGCCGTGGAGGAGCAGCGACGCAGGCCAAGGCAGCTCGCGCCCTCCGCACTACACCAACTTCTACCGCAACTTCAGCATGTAGACGGCGTCCACCGGCATCGGCATCTGCTTCGGCCTTTTTTTAGTTTTTTTTAACTTTTTTAGCCTATTTGAAGTCAGAATACGGGTGCCCACACCCGAATTCGACGTAATATGTACGAATCGGCCATCTATTAATGAAATCCGCCTATATTTGCCCAAAATTTGCGGAGTTTTGCTAAATTTTGTCCAAACCCAGGAACTCGGCCTGGGAACGCGTCTAGAAAACAAGCCGTTCCCAGGTCGAAAACTTGCTCCATCCGGTGCTATTTACGTCCGGATTTCGTCCCGGGAACAGCCAACGAGTGGAGATGCTCTAAGCAGCAACGGGAGATACGGGTCCGGACACATAGGTGAACAAGGATTCTGAGAGCAACAAGAGCATCTTCACTCGGGGCCCCTCCTAAAGGGCTATCGGGGGCACTGGCGGCCGAATTCACGCCCAGCCCACCCCCAAATTATTTTTGGCGACGGCACGGCCCGGTTTGACATCTGGTGCCCCTAGGCCAAACCCAACCTAGGGGGGAGCAGGGACGCCGGATGCCGCTTTTCTAGCGGGAAGGCGCTCGGAATCTGGCGCGCGAAATGGCTGGTCGTCGTGGGCCACTCCTATGAGCGTCAGCGGCCGACGTGCTCGGTCCGCGATCGGTTCGTCTTCCTCCTCGCATGCCGCGCCCCAGTAATGGCGATGTTGCCCGTCGATCAGCCTTTTGCAGCCGATGCGACCCGTTCGCCACGCCTCCCACATCGTCTGCTGCGCCACCGCCCGCATTCAATGGCCACGTCACCGCTCCGCGAACCCCCCCCCCCCAAATCCTTCCCTGTGGCTGCTCCATCCTCGCATCCCGCTCTCCCGTCTTTCCCAACCACCCAAAGCCGCCGGCCATGCAGCGATACCCGGAGACGGAGCCGCTGCGTATGGGTTTGGCCGCCGATCCTAAGATCCACGAGGCGCGCTATGTAAGGCGCGGTACCAACCGCCAGACGTCGCGCCGCCTAGCGGTGGGTCCTCGATCGGTGGCGGCCCGGCCCGCCGGTCCCCCGTGGGCAGGCGCGGCAGGCGGAGATCTATCGCCACTACTAGGCGGTCCTACCGCGCGAAGGCGGGGCGACCCGACACAGGAGGCGTGGACCGCGTTCTCGAGGCTGCGTCGTGCCACCGCAACGCGACGACAGCGAAGCGTGGTCGCGGAGAATGCAGTGCGACAGAGAAACAAGTCGCCGCCTCGGCCTGTTCATCGACCTCTCGAGGGCGACGACAACAGACCGGGCTGCTTTCGGTAGGCGGCGATCGAGACTGCGGCACCATGCCGCCCTTGCAGCGAGGCCGGCGACGACGGCAGCGACTACGCGGCGGCGATGTACCGCCGTCTTGGACTAGGCGGACGTGGCCGGTGCCGGCATTAGGGTTTAGTTTTTTAAAAAAAATTATACAAATATGTTTGAACGTGTTTTCATATTTTCAAATGTTTGAATATTTTGTATGAGGGGCACGGCTGGGAAGCAGCGCCCCCCCAAATCGTGAGCCAATCCGGTGCCCCCATACGGGCCAAAATCGGGCCGCGCCGGACGCCGTACGGGGACGAGTGGAGATGCTCTAAACTTCTAAACTTCTGCAGTAAATTGCAAAGGATGTGTCAGACCGGCCTCAATACACTATCAAAGATGGAATAATTAAACATGGGGGCAGGATCTATGTTGGTGCATCTACCAATACGAGACTCACTCTGCTGGAAAACTTCCACCAATCTGCCATGGGAGGCCACTCAGGTGTCAAAACCACATATAAGAGAATTAGAAAGGGTGTTATGTTGGCCACACCTCAAGCAAATGGTGCATAAATTTGTGACAGAATGCCCAGTACGTCAGTTGGTTAAAGTTTTTTGAACCAGGAAGGGTCTCTAAGGACCCAGATACTGCGATTAAACAAAGCGGTGGGTACATCTTACAGAAAGGGCCAGAAAAGAAACAAAATTACAACAGGGCCCATCAACTTTGCTCGTAGCACCCTGCAGGTTTGCGTCAAACGCGATCAGGTCCCTGCACACCGCAACAAGCTCGCGTCCAGGCGCGGCCGCCGGCGTCGGCACCGGGGACGAACCACTTGGGCCGACAACGACGAGGGGTGCCGCGAGGAGGGAGAACATAGGCCGCCAGGGGCGGTTGAAGCAGCTCAGGCACGGAGGCCTCTCGAGCTCGGCGTGGCCACCATCTTGGCCAAAGGTAGCGGTTGGCAAGAAGCTTCCGCTTGGGGAGCGCCGGAGTAATCGCAGTATCGCCGCCTGGGAGCACCAGGCAGCCCCATCCTTCGCCAGCAGCTTCAGCTCCAGATCTCTCCCCCATCTATCCCTCGCCGCCACGGCAGGCCAAGAGATGGAAGGAGAGCATGTCGCCGTCAACACCGCGAAGAAGCACCCGAGTTTTATGGCCGAGCCGCCTTGACCTTCCCCCCTCCCATTAGCTCCAACCACTGGAGCATCAAGAAGGAGTAGGTCCAGCGACCTCCTGGCGCCACTTGATCGCGCCAAAGAGTAACTCGGAGATGTAGTGGCTCGCTGCCGCCTGCCAGATCCAGGCCATCTCCCCCCGCCGCCACGGCCGGCCAGAGAGGACTTCAGATCTAACAGCTGCAACTCCACACCAGCATCCAGCGCAGCATTATATGAGGTGACGGTGGTCGCCGCCATCGCCTCCCACCCACCATGGACGAGGAGGAGACCAACGAGGAGCCCTAGAACGCTAGGGATCTGGCTGCTCAGAACCCCAACTCCGCCTCCATCTACGGGCAAGGAGCCCACTACCGGCATAAAGCCACTACTCCTAATCCTAGCTACCCCGGCGCCACTTCCCGTCCAGCTCCGACCGGCTATTCCGGCGGAGAGGACCCAGGAAGGGCCCGGACGACAGAGGAGCACGGTCGGAGACCGTAGCACTCCAGAGTAGAGAGGAGGGGGGGAGAAAGGGGATAGTTTTTTTAGGCTCGTCAGTTGGTTAAAGTGGAGCACACTCATCCAGCAGGCTTACTACAACCACTACCTATTCTTGGTACTCCCTGGTCCTATATCAGCTTGGATTTCATAGAAGCACTGCCCAAATCTAATGAAAAAGAAGTCATTCTTGTGGTCGTGGACAGGCTCACAAAGTATGCCCACTTCTTGTCTACCTCAAACCTATATTCTGTGGAGCAGATTGTCACACTGATCTTGGACAACATTGTCAAGCTGCACGGTCCACCTAGAGAGATTGTGTCTGATCGTGATCACATCTTCACAAGCACACTCTACCAGCAAATATTCAAGGCTCTTAAGGTCACACTGAAATTCAGTATGGCGTATCACCCACAAACTGATGACCAGACTGAAAGGGTCAAACCGTGCCTGGAAGCATACTTGCGCAGCATGGTATTCCTGAACCTAAACAGTGGACTAAATGGTTGGTGACTGCTGAATGGTGGTACAACACATCGTACCACTCAGTCCTTGAAGATGACGCCTTTTGAAGCCCTATATAATTACTCCCTCCACTCATCGGTGAGTTCGACATCACGGAAGAAATCTGTCCTGCAGCTAGACTGACAGAGACTGAAGGGAACGTATGATCCAGAAGCTGAAGACAAACTTGCTGGAAGCACAGAATCGCACGAAGGTTTATGCTGATCAGAACTACACTGACCGACAATATGAGGTGAATGACATGGTCTACATTCATATTCAACCTTATCGGCAGAACGCCTTTGGCCTCAGGGGATCTTTGAAACTGCGTACAAGACCATCAAGATCATAGCCAGAGTGGGAGAGGTTTCATATAGATTACACCTACCGGACACGACAACGATTCATCCAGTGTTCCACATTAGCCAAGTGAAGAAACATGTTGGTAAGAACGTTGTCCTCTACCTCATGTGCCACTAGTTACAGAGGAGGGCAGGATCAAGATAGGACCATTTGCAGTCTTGGACGAGCGTATAATACAGAGCCAGAAAACACCAGTCAAGCAAATGCTAATACACTGGGAAAGTCTTGGCCAAGAGGATGCAACATGGGAGGATCTTCGTTTCATCAAAACACAATTTCCATCATTTCAGCCTTGGGGACAAGGACTGTCTCAGTGGAAGGCATTGTCAACACTGAAGAAACCCTGGAACATCTCCATCAGTTAACGGATGGCCACGATGGAAGCGGACCTAATGAAGATGGATAAACGGTCGATAACGCTTGGCGGCAAAGTAACAACGACCAGTTAAATACTGGAGTTTTTATTACAGTAATATTTCTTAAAGTTACCATGATTGTAAAGAAACGAACTATATGTGTCCCGCTATGCCGTGGAGAAAAGAAAGAAAGAACCTAAAAGTGTATCTTAGCTGTAGTTCTTTCTTCACCAACTACGCACGCGTGGATCCTAGATCCCCAATTGTATCACCAGTTCCACCGATTTCCACCCAAATCCTCCTGATCCCCTCGTTCCAGTGATCTGGGGTGTTACACCTGGTTAGACAGCTCATGCTGCACCCCATATTTGCTGGGCTCTTGGATCGATCTCGCATTGTTGGCTAGGTACCACGCTCGATCGATGTGTTCTCTTGCCGGTGAAGCGCGTGTGTGGTTTGCTGGAGAGTAAAGGGACGGGTGCCCTGCCCTGATATAGTAGTGCTGCCGGTCCGAGTCGGTGCATGAATCGTGATACACCTTAGACCACTGCCAGAGGCCAATTTGGATTCCTACGTATTGGGAGAAAATAAAGTGCGAATCCAAGAAAAAAATTCCAAAATCCGAGCCTTGAACCATGCTGAAAATTCTACAATTGTAGATTACGCGGTGTCTGACTACTCAGATTCCTAGTTTCCTTTTTACTCTAGTTCTGAATAATCCCAATGTTGGTGCAGGTACATCATGATGATTTGCCAAAGGAGTCAAAGAAACACGTACCTACTACAGTGCGTGCGTGCGTACGTACAGTAGAAGAGATATACTCCTGGCATACTACCAGCGATACAGCTCTATTGAACCAATTACTTACTAATCCTGTTCAAAAAAATGAATTACTTATTAGGATACAAAATACTATCTCTGTTTGCAAACAAACATCAGAGTCAGAGACCAACTTTGATGCTACATCATGCTCCCTCCGTTTCAAAATATAAGATGTTTTAGATTTATGAAAGAAGTGTATCTAGACTCCTTTTAGTGTGTAAGTTCATCTAAGTTTGGAGTGAACCTACACACTAAAAGAGGTCTAGATACACTTCTTTCACAAAGCTAAAACATCTTATATTTTGAAACGGAGGGAGTAGTTTCTGAGAGAGACAAAAATGATGGAAGACGCTGTAGGAATGAAACATAGAGGCCCCAAAGTTCAGACTTCAGAGCACTTACATTACGCATAAACCTCTCCCTTACAGCAAGGGAGATAATGTCTCGATCTCCTAGCCTGGATCATCAACCCGCGTAGGAAATCGACCTTGCTTTTCAAGATGCTATCTATGCAGGCGACTTGTGTTCAGGTCTGTCATAAGCTGCTATGTTCTGCGGTTCGCACTCCGGGCTCAAGAGCCGCACAAGCATGGCCGTTGTCGAGTTCGTGCAGATTGCTCCACAAGACGCCCACCTCAGGCTCCTTGGAACCGTTATCCTTGGACCTACAATAATGATGATGGCAAAGACAGGGTAAGCCAAGCAAAATACATCCACTTTTTGAGTTGCTTACAACCTAAGGGCTTATCCTCAGAACTAGTCGTACTTATATATATAAATGGATAAATTGAACTATTGACAATCAAATATATGTTTGAATATGGTTACACCAAATATTGAAATGGCAAATAGGACAGGAAGGATTACCGTAGTGAAGGCGGCAGAGCACCCAGGAAGCAAGGGCGCCACCAACGGAGAAGATACCGGCAGTGTGACGCATCAGGCAGGAGCAGGGCTTCGACTCCGGCCGCATCACCTCCCCATCTGACCATCCCAGTGGCTGTCGGCACGCCATCGCAATCCTCTGGAGTTGACAAGAGGTTCAGACTTCACAGAGCTTGTGTTCTGATTTCTCTCTGGCAGCAGAGCGCTTTTGCCTCCTGAAATTTCTTTCTGGTTAGTTGAAGGCTATGCCTTTTCCTTTCCAAACAATCTCAAGAGTGATATGTAAAAGGGAGACAGTAACAATGAATACTGGCAGATATGAATGAACTCGTTTCAAGATGTAACATCAGCAGTCTGATAGGATAAATGTCAATAGACGACGAAGATACTCCTACCATATGTCTCGCCACGCTCCTGTTCGACCCGTGCTCCTGTTCATGGCGGAACCACCTCGGGGTCCTCCCATGGTACGGGGCGGGTTCCGACAGCAGCTCCGCGCGCGTCCGCTTCGCCCTCCCCCACTATTCCTACCCCTCTCCGCCTCGTGCTGCCTTCTCGTCGAGTTCCTCTGGTTCCTTCGTCGACTACGCAGAAACTGGAGTTCAGATCTGCGGCGAGGCGGCTGACCATGGCGATTCCCTGTGATGAAATCGAGGAGGAGCCGAGCAGCGGCTCGCGTCAAGGCATCCTCGAGTGCGGCGGGTGGGGGGAAGCATGCAACCCCCCTCACCGATCAGGATGGTGGTGGAATCGGGGTGGGGGAGAAGGAGATCTCGGTCAGAGAGAAATCAGGCTGCGGAGAAAGGTCCTCGGTCGGCAGTTTCAGCCTCTGCATTGGCACCAAGGCGGAGGTTCCGGTGGGTGCTCGGCAACCTCGTCGGCGATGGAAATTCACTTCGATGCGCCAAGTACTGGTGAAGTCCTCTCCAAAATCTCTTCCATTATCAGCTCCTTCGATGCCTGCAGCTTCCAGGAGGAGAGGGAGGCCGAGAAACCCGATTCTCCAGATAGTTTGTGGAAAAGGAAGCAAGGATGATTTTTTTTTTTTTTTGAGAACAAGCAAGGATGATTTGGGATTGAGCAGTTCCACGCATTCAGGCCATGAATGGGTTCAGGAAGAGAGAGCTAGTAGCTGCAGAAGCTCTCCTCACTCTCAGCCAGAAGACCCACTTCTTCAGGTTCATGATCGAATCTCTGAGCTGCCCTCTCTGAAGTCACTGCCATGTGAGTTTGCGCGGGAAGAATTTCAGGTGTCTGCTGAACCTAGGAAGAGAAGAGGGTGTGGTTTTTCTCTGTGGAAGGGTCCAGTCACAGGTGGTGCTAGCGAGGAGAGAAGATGCCATGGGGACAGGGTGGTTGAGCCCTTTTTCTCTCAGCTTTGGTCTCTTCCAGAAAAGCCCACCAACCTGGCACCAACTACAAGGATGCCATTGCCCCCACCTTGTGGTGCTACCGAGGGTATAAAAGGACATACCCGAGGCCCTAGGGTTTGCTTATCCTCTCCCATAGTGGCGGCGGTAGAAGAACATACCACAGGTTTGCACTGTCTGGGACTTGAAGATCTTGCTCCCCTTGCTGTTGAAGACTGTGTCTAGGAGATGGGAGATAGAGGAAGGGGGGTTAAGGGGAGAGGAAGAGAGGAACAATAGCCAGGATCAATGGATGGGGCAGCAGATGCCACAGCAACAGCAGCAGCAGATGCAGATGCAGATGCAGCAGCAACAGCCTCTCCAGCACAGCCCTTTTGAGTTTGGCCAGTTTAATCCTCAGTTCTACCAGAATCAGCCCCTGTTTGGATTTGCTCTAGGTACTATGCCTCCCCCATGGAGTTTTAGTGGATCTTTCCCTCCTTTCCAGCCTCAGCCTCAGTATGGATTGCAATCAAATGAGTGGCTTGCTCCTCAACAAGCCACCATGCAACAGTCAAATCAGGAGGTGGTGCAAGTTGAGAACCAAAAGCTCCTGTGAAAACCAAAAAGAAGGTCTCTATTTTTCAGAAGGAGCAGAGTAGTGGGGTTTCTAACAACAGCATCCAGATGAATTATAATATCTGCATGTGTTGTGGAGAACCAGGACATCTTCAAAGTGCTTGTGAGAAACAGAAGGTGTGCTTTATTTGCAAGAGTGGGTCTCATACAGTTAACAAGTGTCCTGTCAGGAAGAGACCACACCAGATTGCTAGATACATTGAAAGTGGTGCTCCAGGATTAGGTTTCTATCACATTGAAACCCCTGAGGTAGTCATCAATCCCATTACCTCTACCAGGAACTATGGTATTGTATTGGTTGAAGAAGGAAATCTCACTGCTGAGGAACTAGCTACTGAATTCTCCAAGATATACAAAACCAACTGGCCCTGGCAGATTAGAGAGATAGGTCTTGATAACACCTATCTGATTAAGTTTCCTCCCCACATTGTGGTGGAGTAAGTCATTGGGTACCCAAAATTTGGTGTATCTAAACCATGGGTGTGGGTCAAAGTTGAGGCCTGGAATGATGACCTAGAACCTGTTGAATCTTTGGAGACAGTTTGGGTTGTTATAACTGGGCTGCAGTCAAAATGGTGTGAGTGGAATGTACTAGATCAGGCGGTCTCTACATGTGGTATTCTAGAGGATGTAGATTGGCTCAGTATCTTAAAGCACAATGCTAAGGAGGTCAGGGTCAAGATCAAATGCAGGGATCCTTCCAAGTTGCCTACTGCTAGACTCTTTGATTTCCATGGTCATCTGTTCCAGCTGGGGTTTGCTTTGGATGCTTCTACAGCCAACTCTGGAGATGAGGGGGAAGAGGGGCAAAATGGACCTGGTGAACAAGGCAGTGGAGGTGGTAATGTAGATAAGCAAGTGATAGGTGATGGGAGATCAGGACACAACTCTGGGCATAGTGTTCCTTCCAACTCAGCTGCTGATTCTTCTCAGGGGACTGGCCAAGCTAATAACAGGGTTAGATTATGTGATGGTGGTTTACCTGAGGAAGTCACATGCACTGGCAGTGCTGTGTTCAAGCTTCTGCTCTAGAAAGGCTTGGTGGATAGGGATGGAACTTTTCTCTGGGATAAGTCTCCTACTACTGAAGCAAACCTGGAGGTCCAAAAGTTCTAGGGTATGGAGCAAGGCACATATCAGCAAAAAATGCAGTTAGAGATACAAGGGTCAACCACACTTATCTACCTGTTGATCTGATGCTAGACTTTAGTAGCATGGGTGTTTCTGACACTGGTGATCTGGGTGTGGAGCAGGGTGCACCAAAAAAAACAGAAATGGGGCCCTGTCCAGCCACTCAAGCAAAGTGCAAGGATTGATAGATCTGAAAACATCATGGAAAAAGCAATGAATCTGAAGAAAGTGACTAATTTGGAGGTGCCAAAAAGATGAAAGGTATAATGCAACAAAATCCTTTTCATGTTTTAAGTTCAGTAGATTTAGAAGATATGTCTGACAAGATAGGAGTGGAACTTGAGAGATCCCCTCCTATTCCTTGTGCTAGTCTAGCTGTTAATTCCAGTACTTTTATCTCTCCATTGCATGATGATAATGGATCTGATGAAGAAGCTGAGGGTTGGGTTAACATAGTTAATAAATCTCAAGGCAAGCACCCCAGGAAGAAATTGATATGTTAGTTGCTTTTTGGAATTGCAGGAGTATCTCTGCTCCTGGTAGATAGAAATACATTTGAGGATAATCTCATTCCCTTGCATTTAGATTACACAGGGTTTCAGGAAACCAAAAAAGATAGCTTTAGTAGAAATTTTCTAAGGAACCTCCTTGGGAATAGAAATTTTGATTGGAACTATCTGCCTTCCATTGGAACTGTTGGTGGTATCCTTGTAGGGATTAATTTAGACCTTTTTGAAGTGATAGCTTGGGATGTTAGAACTTTCTCTGTTAGTACTATAGTTAAATTTAGAAACTCTGACAGAGTATGTAGAATTAGTACTGTTTATGGGTCTTCTTATGAAGAGAGGAAACAGGAGTTCATCTCTGAGTTGCATGAATTGTTTGTTAATTGGGATGGACCAGCCATGGTGGGTGGTGATTTAAATTTAGTTAGGTCAGTGGAAGACAAAAGTAACAGGAGCATAGACTTTAAATGCGCTGACAAGTTCAATGCCTAGGTTGAGATCTGGGCATTAATGGAGATTGGGCTTGCTGGTAGAGCTTTTACCTAGGGTAATAACCAAGTTGAGTTGATTATGAGTAAAATAGATAGAATTTTCTATACTACTAGCTTTGATAATTTTTTCCCTTTAGCTAGTGCTAGGGCTCTTTCCAGAGTTGGTAGTGATCACACTCCCATAGTTTGGGATTCTGGGGAGGCCAAACCACCAAAGCCTACCAGATTCAGGTTTGAGAAATGGTGGATTAGTAGACCTGATTTTAAAGATTTAGTGATTAAAGCTTGGTCCACTCAGGTTAATAGTTCTAATGTTGTGGATATTTGGCAAGAGAAAGTTAGAAGGTTTAGGAAACTGGCCAAAGGATGGAGTTGTAATGTAGATTGAATTGTGCTATGATTACCTTAATCCCTAAAGAGAATGACGCCAAAACTATGAACAAGTTTAGACCTATTAGTCTCTTAAATTGTTCTTTTAAGATTTTTACTAAAGTACTCACTAATAGATTAGCTAAGATCATTGATAGGTTGATTTCAAACAGCCAATCAGCTTTTATTAGGGGTCGTTTCATTTTAGAAAGTGTGGTGACAGCCCATGAAATTATTCATGAGGTGCATAGAAAAAAAGATAAAGGCCTGATTCCTAAAATAGACTATGAAAAAGCTTATGATAGAGTGAACTTAGATTTTTTATATGAGGTTTTAGCTCTTAAGAGGTTTTTGTCCTTCCTTTATTAGATTCATTAAAAAAATAACTGCAGGGGGGTCCTTTGGGGTCAGGGTTAATGACTCAGAAAGTGACTTCTTCCTTATTGGGAAAGGGCTTAGACAGAGGGATCCTATTGCCCACCTTCTTTTCAATATCATGATTGATGTTTTCTCCAAAATGTTATCTAAGGGAACTGCTCATAACCTCATTAAAGGTATGTGTCCCAATTTTCTTCCAGGTGGAGTGGTATGTTTGTAATATGCAGATGATACTCTCCGCTTCTTGGAAAATGATTCTAGGGTTGCTATTCATCTTAAGTGGATTCTTACTTGCTTTGAACAGGTGTCAGGCATGAGATCATAAGAGTGAGTTGATCCCCATTAATTTAGACAGTTTAGAAATTCAACCTTTTTTAGATATTTTTCAATGTGTTGCTGGAACTTTTCCAGTGAAATACTTAGGGGTTCCTTTACATTTTGACAAACTAAGGAGGGAAGATCTTCAACCTTTAATAGAGAGTATTTTGAATAGGATTACAGGTTGGAGGGGTAAGTTGCTCTCATATGCAGCAAAAAAATCCTCATTCAAACATGCTTAGCTAGTATCCCTATCTATTTACTCTCTTTCTTCAAATTTCCAAAGTGGGCCCTAAACTTCATGGACACACATCTAGCTAATTTTTACTGGAATGATGAGGAGGGGAACCACAAAATCCATCTAGCGAACTGGCCTTCCATCTGCATGAAGAAAGATTTTGGTGGGCTAGGCATTCCCAATCTCAGGGATCTAAACTTAGCTTTGATTGGATCCTGGATTAAGAGATATATCCATAGAGAGGGTGCTCTCTGGAAAAGAATTATAGATGCTAAGTATAATACTAGGAATCCTAATATCCTCTGTTGCCAAGATGTTCACCCTTCCACTTTTTGGAAAGGTGTCATGTGGGCCTCTAGAGCAGTTAAGATGGGGTACAGATGGCATGTAGGAAATGGGTGTTGTATCAAATTTTGGGAGGACATCTGGTTTGGCAACTCTCCCTTAGCCACCCAATTCTGGGACCTGTATTTAGTTTGCAACCAACAAACCAAAACTATTGCTGATTTGTGGGATGGGTCCATTCTCAGATGTGATTTTAGGAGAACCTTCACTGAATAAATGATGCTTCAATGGCAGGAACTCCTGGATATTGTTAGGAATATTGTTTTTTCTGACTCTGAAGACCAGCCTATCTGGCAACATGAGTCTAAAGGGGTCTATTCCTCTAGCTCTATGTATTCTATAATTAACTTTAGAGGGGTTAAACAGGTGTTTCGTTCTGTTGTTTGGAATCTCAAGATCCCCCAGAATCCAGGGTTTTTTGTGGCTTTTCTCTCAGAACAATATCCTTACCAGGGATAATTTGAGGGCAAGGGGTATTCCAAAACCCTTGGAGTGTTCTTTCTGTAAGGAGATAGAATCTGTGAAACATCTCTTTTTTGAATGTTCTGTAGCTAGAATTCTTTGGGATGATATCTGTGACTTATATGGCTTGCAATTTACAGATTTTGTTTCCATTGGTAGCAAGTGGTTAGATAATAAGAAAAACCTACAAATCAATGTCCTTACTTCCGTTGTTCTGTGGAGCATCTGGAATAAGAGGAATAGTTTAGTTTTTAATAGAACTTCTTGGTTGTCTATTAAGCAGGTATGGCATCTGGTGCTGCTCTATCTGAGGAACTGGAAGGTTCCCTTCAAGGAACATAACTGGACGTTGATCCACCAGTTCGAGGACAGGATAATGCATAAACTCAAGACCCCCCTGGCGATCATGGCAAGCTGATATGCGAAGGTTTTGAGTGGATCTCGACCTGGAAATTATCAGCTTCGCTGAACCACATCGTCCGAACCTCCCTGGAGTATCTGAAGGAACACCCGGAGGAAGATGGCGCGATCCATGTGGTGATCTGATTGGCTTGGTCTTGAGTATGGAGGCATTTTTTCCTTGTTGTCCTCTTTCTGTTCCTAGTAGTCTGTTCCTTTTTGAGTCTGTCTAGGTTTGTAAGCTTCTATAGCTTTGGGAGCTCCAAACTAGTGTTCTGCTTTCTTTTCTCTTGTGTTGTGTGGCGGTACGAACTCAGGTGGTTTCATTTTGATTAATGGAACCGGGGAGAAAATCCCTTTTGATCTAAAAAAAATGTCAATAGACTTTCACAGAAACAAAGGCTACTCTCGTTTCAAGATGTAACATCAGCTCTGGTTTCTCGTCGATTAATGATCTATCTGCTACACGCAGAACACAGAGAGAATTTCACAGCAGCTACTCAGACTTATATTACAGTAACACACCAGAAACTAATAACCAAAATCCCGTTCCTGGGGAAACAAATGTGTGAGCTAATTAATCTCGAGAAAAACAAATGTGTGAGCTAAAAGGGTAAAAACTGGTGTGTCCACTGCCGTGTCTGTGTGTTCTGGCATTCAAAGACAGTTGGAGTTGTACCCATCCATTAGGTTCTATTTCTGGAGAATGAACCTGTTGCCGAGTATATCATCACCCAGACCACTGCGTCAGTCAGGCGAATGGGGGGCGGACGCGTACCTGCAGGAGGGCGGCGGGGGAGGAGGATCTGGTCCAGCGGGGCGACGAGGAGCCGGTCCGCCCGGACTTCTAGTGGGGCTCCGAGAAGCAGGAAAGACCGGGGGAGTCACCGTCAGTTCCGGGCCGTGGATGCCAGAAGATCTGGGCAGCGGCGTGGGAGGACCGGAGGAGGATGGAAATATGGATGGATGGCACCCGCGGAGCGAGATCCTCTGGCGTTGTGCCAAGAACTGCAGAGGGTCTCTCAAAAAAAAAAGAACTGCAGAGGGACATAGATGATCTTGGTTCGCACGATCCGCATCGGACGGGAGCAGTTCGAACGCGCTGGGAACACGAATAGCAGTACACTGGAAAATCTCTATCTCTACTATCTAAAAAGAATCCCGTGGTTCCGTTTTCTGCCGAACCCGCGATACGTCAGATCCCTTCGTCGCACGTCCGTCCGCTCCCCTCCCCCCTCACGCGTGAATCTCTCCTGAAACCACATCACAATCATTAAATCCTCTCCCTGCCTTCTTCTCCACTAGCCTTCTCCCCCTTCCTCATGCTCCACCGGTGAGAGCAGATGATCGGGAGGCGCTGAACTGGCGCTTCTCGGCTTGCTGCAGGCTGTCGTGGCCGAGGTAGCAGGAACCGACGAGATGGGAAAGGCTCGAGCGGCCGGAAGGTGAGATGGGCGCCGCTGGCTAACTCCTTTCCGAAGCGCGTCGCCGTCGGATCAGGAGGGGGCGTCATGAGAGGGGGCGGCGGCGGGAGGGGGCTGATATCCTGCCGACCTCGAGGAAGCTGGTGCAGGGCGTCAAGGGGATCCTGGACGACCGCACCAAGGCCGAGATCTACGCCGCACTCATGGACGTCGCTGTTGATCGCCTAATCTCGCAAGGTACTGTCCTCACCGGCGCCCACCTGCCTTTTATGCCCCAATCCCTCATGGCTAGAATTCGAGCATTGGGTGCGTATGTGTGTGTTGTGACGCGATGCTTTGTTAGCGCTAGGACTGGGCTACATGCACTAATTGGATCAGAGTTCGGGTCCCTCCAATTTGTGGTTTTGCCATGCTCTGTTAACTCCTGGCGTGGATTATTGCTAATTCGGTTGCTTGACAATCTGGTATGGTTTTCATAAAGAACAATCTGGTATGGTTTTCATAAAGATTCAACAATGTTGTTTCGATTTACGTATTGTTAGTTTGATTAGGGGGAATTCGCGGTGTGTAGAAGCCCTTCCGGTTTAGATGGTGGTGTCTTAGTAGGAGCTCTGTGTGTGCAGTTTTATAGAACTTCTGTAGATGTACAACCGGATCTGTTAGTTTCCTGATAAAATAGTCTTAGACAGCTATACTTAATGACTCCGATACATTTGACAAAACCTTATCTTTATGCAGAGATAAATCATCGGTGCTATTGGACTGAACAAAGATTGTGTTTGTAGCTAGCTGACCGGAGCCCACTGGTGTCAGGGATGCACACTTGCTGAAACGTGTAATTTGGTAAATGATTAAAAAGGTGTAATTTTTCATGGTAGAAATTTCCTGGTATGAAATGGCTCTTTAGGTTATAGGAGTAGTATTCACCAGGAATACGCTATTAGTGTGTGCTTCTCAAGTATATTGATTGAATATTACCACGGAGGTGGAGATGGTTAGTAATGGTCTAACTGAGCAAGTCTAGATTATGTAGTTGTTGCCTCTATAAAACCAACAGAAATATGTTTTATATCTCTTCAATTTACTGCAAGTATTTAATTTGCTGCCATGATGTATTGCTTACAGCCTTCAGAACTTGAGCTTAGGATGACTTATGTCTGGATTAAACTTACATATTTTCGAAGTGGATCATTGAAGTAGAGTCCTCACTTTTTGGATATTTTGTCTCGCTAGAATAGTTGGTGCCAGATCTACGTCTCAAAAAAAATTAAAGTTAGGGATTGGAGTTTATGTTTAGCTTGCCAGTAGTATTTCTGATCTCTAAATCAAACATGGTGTGACAGCATACATAAAATGCTTTGGTTCTGATTTCTGAATCCAGATGATCTCAGCTAAGGCACTGGAGTTCGTCATACTATTTTGTTTCAGGATAATAAATAAGTTTTTTTCTAACCATGAAGAGTCGAAAAACAAAAAAAATTCTATATGCACTTAATACAAGACTTCCTAGATGAGAAATAGATGTAGCATTAAGAGTCGGCATAGCAAAGATTTCCTAGAGCACTTAATATAAGACTTCCTAGATGCAACATCAAGAGTTGGCGTAACAAAATTTTCCTTTTAATGGAAGAGTTGATAATTTTCTGAATTCTAAAAGAATTTTTTTTAGTTTACTAATTAACTGCATACTGTAAGTAACCTCAGTATGGTTAGTGTTTTCAGGTTAGACAATTGCGGGTGTAGCAGCACATAAAAACTCCTAAAAGCATAGGCTCTAGCAGTGAGGAAAATGAAATGATAGCGATGCCACCAGTAAAGTTGAGTGGACCAAATGGTGCACCCGATCTATCTTCTAGAGATTGGACATACTGGATGTGTACCCAGTAATCTACTACTTCTGAGTTATAAGCAACTATTGGCAGATATTGTTTTTCCAAACCCTTCCTTTGCATAGGTCAACCATACCGTAGAAAAATAGTATTGTTGATTTTTTCCTTAACAACATATTAGTGAACCACTGATCTGGTATGTTAAAAGGTATACCGTTAGTTCTGGCCCATCTCAATATCAATATATGTTCATGGTGTATCACAATCTTGCAGGCGGGAAAATGATAGTGCGATAGGATGTTGATTAGTTGTCCTGGATGTAGATACTAAGAGGTTTGATATTTCTTTAAAAAATAATGTGCAACATAATTGTTCTTCAGAAATTAGTTGTACGTCTAGATATTTTGTTAGTTTCAGATAAAGTGATAGTATTAGTAAGCATTGAATCTCTAGAAGCACTCTGTTTGTTGTTCAGAAATAAGTTGTACATCTTGCTGCATAGATTCATTTTCTTTTGTTTTCTACAAAGGATATATATCTCTTTTCTTTCACTACTAGGTTGATGCATCCGTCACGAAAGTGGGTTCTGTAAATGACTAACTAGAAATATGGAATTGTAGGAGGTTTTTTCAAGGTCTACTTCTAGATACTTTTTCCAATCTTTTATAATTGACAAGCTTGTAAGTGTCTATTGCCGGTGATAAGAGCCAACTGCCATTCTTATGACATATTTGAACATCGTGCATGCATAACTTTATCAGTTAATGGGTCAAATTATAGTCCCTATTTGTTGTAAGCCATGCAGCGTGTCATACAAGTATATCCTCGCAGCAAAGGAGCAGCGTGCCATACAAGTAATGGAGTTGGGTGATATACCAATTACTATGTTGAAGTCAAAAAATAAAATTAGAAGTAGGGTACTTGGTCATCCCTGCATAATGTGAGAGTGAACATGTAGTTCATCCAGTATCGGTTGTTTATTTTTCTTGCTCTTTACTTCAAAGGATGTTGTAGATACAAAAAAGAATAATCATCAATATTTGGTACATTCCACTAGCCTCTATTATGTGAATTTGTATAGAGGAATATTCTAGGTATATTTATTTTTCTCTTATGAGTTTGATATGTCTCCTTGGCTGGCCTACTTGCACTTCATATGCAAATTCAAGGTCAGGCTTTGCAACAACCTTCTTATCTCTGAGGATAGTAATGTACATTCTTGATGTTGTCAATATCAATTGTCTTAAGGATGGAAAGGTAGTTGAAAGGTTTAGAGAAAAAATTCTTGAAAATGCAATTGCTGAGAGAAATAATTCTCGAAAATGGAATTATTGAAAGGATAACTGAATGGCTAAGTGATATAATATATTTTTCCTCTCCCGTTGCAACGCACGGGCATGTTTCCTAGTTCCCTAAAAAAAGTACATCGAAAAACTCGCTCCAACTCAGAAAAAAGCCCTCCCCTTGGTTAAATTCCCCTCATTCGCCGACGTCCTGTCCGCTCGCCGGCTCGCCAAGATCGGCCCGCGTGGCCTCCTCACCACTGCCTCAGTGGCCTACACCGCCTCAGTGGCCCCCATCCCCGATGTGTCCTCCGGCACCGCTGCCATTGGGACAGTGCGCGCCCGCGCGAACAGAGAGAAACGAGAGGATGGGCTGCTAGGATTCGTCCGCCGCCACCCGTCTCCACCCCCGGCCCTCTCTGCCTCGTCCACGGCAGACCTCCAGCACCGCTCGGCGTCACGTCCCAGTAACATCATGTGAAAAAAAAAATTGGCACTTTTGCCCGGGTTGCCCGGGTTACCATGTCACTTTTTTTTCAGCCCGGTGTGTTATGTCAAATATGTCACAAAATCATAATGATATCTAGCAAAGACAAGACAATGTGTTTCAGATAGAAAATAAAGATGTCCTGTAGCAATTTTTCTTTTCAAAATCTTTACTATCACACTTCAAGATATTATTAGAGAAATACCACTCCTCGCCTCATCTCAACTAACAAATTCCTTCAAACCTGAAAACGAACTCCACACTTGCTCAAAAAAAAAACTCCACGCCGTCCTCCACCAAACAAACTCCACACGTGATGTTTACTACTCACATTTGGATATATTTACGAGAAAAATATCACAATTTGTAACTGATCAAATAAATTATATGCGTCAGCCAGGGCCGGCTCTATGTTTTTCAGGACCCTAGGCAAAGTCGACGGCGGCCCCCTAAAGCTAATATATAATAGACATATCAATAAAAATTGTCATATATGTATCTACTATCACTTTCACAATAAAAATTAACATCCACCAATATATTTTAGTCTCAAAATATAATAAATAATATTTGTTGCTAGTTTGATTATCTTAAATAAGAAATAATTTCAATGATAATATTGCTTCAATGTCTCACAAAAAAGCTTCTTCAGTCATTTCTTGAAGCAAAATCGCCTAAAATTGCGAAGAAAACGACTACATCATATAAAAATTAAAAATGGATATAGAATTATAAAAGGCAAAAGACACGCAAGCAAATAAGGTTTTGATTTATTATACCATGAGTAGGGTAGAGGGGATCGGTCGTTGCTTGTCTGTCTCACCGATTAGAGTCTGCTGCTGTTTAAGAAGCAGGTAACACCGAATCAAAAATCAGAACTCCAGTAGGCAGGAGATCGCACTCTGGAGGCTGGAGCTGATCGAGCATTGAAGGGCCCTAGCGCTGGACGTCGTGCCGTCTCGCCAATCGAGCAGGGCCCTAGCCTAGCCCCAAGATCGAGTCAGGACTCAGAAGCTGTCGAGTCGAGGAGAAGGGAGATCGACAGATCGCGACTCACGAGCCGTGGTCGCGTGGCGTATTGGCATGACGTCGTGTCGTAACTCGTGCGCAGGGTCGTGCCCGGTGCGCCTTCTCGAACCTCGCTGGCGATCGAATCTGCCTTTGCAAAGAAAATGTATATACCACGATATATACACATGCACATATTTTTGGGGCCCCTCCGGCGTCGCGACCCCTCAGAGCCAGCCCTGGCGCCATCGCTATTTTTTTGACACGTGAAGATGCGATCATCACATGGCAACCAATCCCATACAATAAGCAACATAATCGCTAAGGGCGTGTTTCGTTACTTGTTTTCCCATTTCTCTCATGAGGCGGGAAGAAATAAGGACGTTTGGTTCCCCGTGGCGGATGGAATCTTTGTTGGGTTCGCAGCATAAAAAACAAAAAAATTCCTACGATGAGAACTATACGTCAAGATCTATCTACTAGACACAAGCAATGGATGGATATACATCCATAGAGAACTTACCCTCGAAGACAACAAAGCTTTGTTAACGAGTTGGAACTCGTGGATGATGTAGTCGTACACTTGCCGATCTCAAGATCGTGATGAAGTCCAGCAGGTTCGGCTCCAGCACGTCCATCAGATCCAGATCCAGCAAGTCCAGCACCACAAAGCAGCGGTGCATCCGTGATCGCACACACGTCCGGTACCCCGACAACCTCCGTCCCTCGCTCTATCAAAGCAGCGAAAGCAGCAACTTCTTTCCAGATAAAGCTACCCGAAACATATATCTCGCTAATCCGAGACCATGGGGAATAACTAGAGGAGGAGAGAGATCCTTCACGGAGAGGTTTGTGTTGTGAGGAGGAGAGGGATGCCTTTTATAGGGAAGAGGGGGGCATCCAAGGGACGTGGCAGCCATGGTGGTGCCCCCACCTCTTCCACATTCATGTGGGTGGAGCTCCCACTCCCATGAAAAGCCTCCACTCAAAATTTCACTCATACATGCATTAAATTTTCACAAAATTTAATGCAAGTTCTCATTAAATAAAACTATTTTATTTATTTTATTTAGAATTTTGTTAATTGCATTAATTAACAAACATTCACATAAAACCCCTGCAACATTTCAATATCACATGCAGAACCAATTTCAACAATTTCACCTGAAACAGTTTCGGTGTCTATTAAAATAATTCCAGCGCTTTCTTAAATCTTTATCTGAAACATATTTGCTCCAAATGGTGTTGGTATCCCTTAAGTGTGTCATCCTACGGTTCGTGAATAATGCAGACATGATCGAGACCCCTCTCCGTGTTGGAGATATGCCCAAGAGGCAATAATAAAGTGGTTATTATCATATCTTCATACTTATGATAAATGTTTACATACCATGCTATAATTGTATTAACCGGAAACATTAATACTTGTGTGATTTGTAAACTAAAATAAGAGTCCCTAGTAAAGCCTCTTGTTAAACTAGCTTGTTGGTTAATATATGATCATTGTTTCCTGATCATGAACATAGAGATGTTATTAACAACAGGGTCATATCATTAGGAGAATGATGTGATGGACATACTCCTATAGATAAGCGTAGCATAAAGATCAAGTCATTTCAATAGTTCAATTGCTATATGCTTTCTGATACATAGTAACCTAATTCCTTCGACCATGAGATCATGCATATCACCTTTCGGATGGATGCTTTGATGTCATCAAACACCACACCGTAATGGGTGGCTATAAAGGTGGCATTGAGTGTTTGGAAAGTATTGGTTGAAACACATGGATCAAGAGTGGGATTTGTCCATCCACATGACGGATAGATATTCTCTGGGCCCTCTCGGTGAAATGTCATCCAATTAGCTTGCAAGCATGTGACTTGGTCACAAGGGATCACATATCACGGGAACGAGAAAAGAGTACTTATCAGTAACGAGGTTGAACTAGGTATGCAGAGATACCGACGATCATAACCTCGGATAAGTAACATATCGTGAGACAAAGGGAAATTGGTATCGTATGTAAGTGGTTCATTCGATCGCAAAGTAATCGTAGAAATATGTGTGAGCCATATGAATTTCCAGATTCCTCTATTGGTTATTGTTCGGAGAAGTGTCTCGATCATGTCCGCATAATTCACGAACCGTAGGGAGACACACTTAAGGATTCGACGTTGTTTGAGTAGTTATGGTATTATGAGAAAGAGACCGAATGTTGTTCGGAGTCTCGGATGGGATCCGGGATATCACGAGGTGATCCGGAATGGTCCGGAGAATAAGATTCATATAAGGAAAGTCCCGTTTTGGAGTTGGGGAATGGTTCCGGTGTTTTCATCGGGAACATTCTAGAAGGTCCCGGAATGTCCCAAGACCGGGGAAGGGTACATGAATGTGTCATTGTAAGTTGGAATGATTGCATCATGTACTAGGTGTTCTTGCTGTCCAAAATAAAGGTTTTATTTAAATCCTAAATTGAAAAGTCAAACGGCTAGTTTGAAAGTCAAACGGCAATTTTGGGAAGTGGGAAGAGAGGAGGATTGGTGGAGGCCGAATTGGAGGAGGGTTCCTCCCTTGGCCGGCGCCCCACCAAGCCGACTTGGGGAGGGACTCTCCTCCCCTTGGCCGGCCCTCCCACCTATATAAGGAGGGGCAGGGCTCCCCTCCTAGGACACACAAGTTCCTATCCTCTAAACTAAACCCTAGATCTAAACCCCGGTTTAGAGCTATTTCGGTTTAGAGCCTTCTAATTGATTTAGAGCCTTCTAATTGGTGTGTCTAATTACTAGACCACTAATAGCCTCTCTCATAAGCTCCACCATACGGCTTAAGGCGAAGCCTCATGATTCCCTCTACCTCCCAGTACCACGCCGTTGTCTTTAGGAATCGCGAGGAGAGTGCTACAACCTCCGCTGCTTTGGAACAAGGGAGAGGAAGGTCTTCGTCGAAATCGAACGTGTGACCGATCGGGAGCGCTGCTGAACGTATGCGCTGGAAGGATCGTCTACGCGATCTTGAGATCGGAAAGAGTACGACTACATCACCCACGAGAATCTGCTCTCGTTAACCGCTTTGGAATCTTCGAGGGTGAGTTCCACTATCGACTCGTTGCTACAATCTAGTAGATAGATCTTGGCTTGTTTGTTTGTATGCGATAGAAAATTTTGTTTTCCATGCTACGAACCCCTACAAAGGGTATCGAGCCGTGTCTATATGTAGATCTGCTTGACGAGTAGAACACAATGGTCATTGTGGGCATTGATGCTTTTATTGTCGATTGCTTTTGTGTACTTTGCATCTAGCGGTATGTTGGGATGAAGGCGGCTAACCTTACATGACATCGTTCATGAGACTTGCTCCACGCTTGACATGCAACTTGTATTGCATAAGTGGCTTTAAGGTGCCTGTTTCTCCTAGCATAGTCAAGATCCAATTTACAACGGTGATCAACAATGCTAGTATCAATGTTGTGGTTCTTGTTCGTAAGTTAGAACGACACTTATGGAAAGCCCCAAACCACGTAAAATATGCAAAGAAAGTAGAGGCGTCTAACTTTGTTTTGCGGGTGTGCATGATGTGATATGGCCATGATTGTGATTATATTTGATGTATGCAATGTTCCTTATTGTAAGTCGGCAACCGGCAGGAGCCATATGGTTGTCTTTAATTTATGTTAAGACCAGCGTGTCTATTCAAAGTAGTTGTAATAGTTGAAGCCGGTGGACGACAACCATGAAGAAGCATCATTGACCTTGATGCTATGCCGGTGATGATGGAGATCATGTTCGTGCTTGAAGATGGAGATCGGAAGCACAAAGAAGAAAGGCCATATCATATCACATATTATGAATTGCATGTGATGTTAATCCTTTATGCATCTTGTATTGCTTAGTAGTCAACGGTAGCATTATAAGATGATCCCTCATGCACATAAAATTTCAAGTTCTAAAGTGTTCACCCTTAGTATGCACCGTTGCAAAGCTTGTCGCTCAAGCACCACGTGATGATCGGGTGTCTTTGATTCCGGGTGAATACAACGTAAGCAAGCCAGATTTGCTTATGCGGTAGCTAAGGTTTGATCTTGACGAGCCTAGCATGTATGACATGGCCTCGTGAACACGGATCACCGAAAGGTAAAGCATGAGTCATATAGTAGATATGATGAACATGTTGATTGTTCGCCATTGAAGCTACATCAACTCTCGTGATGATCGGTTTTGATGTGGTGGATTTGGTTCGTGTGATCACTAAAACAATGTGAGGGATGTTGTTTTGAGTGGGAGTTCACCTAGATTAATTTAATTATTAATTAGAACTCAATTTATCATAAAATCAAAGTGAATTTGCATAGTTGTTGTAGTCATTGGCATCCGTTTACCACCTTGCGCTTAGTTATAATTGAGATGATAGAACTATAGAATTCTGGTTAGTTACTTTACGAACTGGTATCGTATTGTTTTGAAGTGTTAATCTAAAGTTCAAAAGTCCTATTGCAAACTTTCAAGAAGTTCCTTACTCCATGAAGTTTAATAATTGGTATTAAAACAAGAGTGACAATTCCAAAGTGTTAGTATATGAGTATCATGTTTGTCTCCATGATTCTTGATATTCAAAAGATTATCTTAATATCAAGGTTATCTAGGATCTGAAAGAGTTGTTTTCAGAAACCATGATGTGTGGAAGATATTGTGATATCTGAAACGAAGTTTTGGTTACAACATGATAGAGTATAATATGGCAAAAGTCATGTTCTCATATTTGATGAGAATTTGCAAAAGGTTGGAGACACTAGTTGTCCTAATCTCCCAAAAGGTTTTGGAGAGCAACATTATACTCATGATTCACCGTTACTAGCAAAGTAGCTAGATCATGGATAAGTCCATGATGAGGGTGAATATTTGATGTAGGTAAAATGTTTACTACACCAAGAGATTACTAAAGAAAGGAATTTGAAAGAACACCAAATATTTGATAATGGTGATCTACTTCAAAGTGCAAGTTCAAAGACATTGGTATTTAACTATACACGCTTTGGACTATGTGTCATAAGTATGACTCCACTATTGATGTTGATAGATTCTTTCAAAAAAAGGAAATACTGAAAGAGAATCTCATAAGTATATGGCAGAAAAGAAAAGACTAGAATTGTTCAGTTTAAGTATATAGATGATATATGTGTTATGGCTATATTCTTTGCTTATTAAACAATGTGGTTCTTAAGTATTTGATACTGAATTTGTTGGTATGAATCGTCATACGAAACAACACAATTCATGAACTACAATGGCCTAAGTAACTAGCAAAGAATATGTGATGATGTTCATCGAAAACAAATAAAGGGTTATTATGTTGCTCGTTAAACATCAAAGCTTGCCTTCAAGATTTGTTTTATCAGGTATTATGAGAACAAAAGGGTTGTTCAAATAATTGCCGTAATCCATAAAAGATGGATGATTCACAAATCTCGTTGGAGAAATCACATCCATAAAACTAGTGCTAAAATTGTCGAAAGACAAATTGATTGAAAGATCACTTAGGAAGTGACATCGCCGTTAAATTATATTGAAAGAAAACATTAAGAAACTCCATGTGGATGGAATTTTGGAGTCTTTTGATTTTGATCAAATGACGTTTGTGAAACTTTCCTAGAGATAATTAAAACTTCGTTCATAGGCCAAAAGGGAACGAATGACTAGCTTATTTGAACTTGTACATATTGTTGTACAAAGTCCATTATGTGTAGTCAAGAGCGATGAATTTCAAACTTCATATGCTTTCTCCGAAAATTTGAGTGAATATATGAATATTTACTTAATAAGGATAAAGTATGAAACACGTGAAAAGTTCAAAGACTTTCAAGATGAAGTGCAAAATCATTGTAACAAGAATATGAATAGTTTATGATAAGATCATAAAGGAAGATATTTAAGTTACAAGTTTAGCATAATACCTAAGATTTATGGAATAGTTCCGTGGATTTGCATTTCCCGAAACACCATAAGAGTATGGAGCATTCGAGATATGTAATTAAACCTTGTTTGACATGGTAAGATCAAAGGTATAATTCATAAAACTGCCATTGTATTTTAAAGATTAAAAGCTTTAGAGATTACCGTTTTCCACTAAAAGAGCTCCATCATAATCCGCTGAAATGACACCATATAAGGTTATGGTTTGGGATAAAACCCAAGTAGTCCTTTCTTAAACATTGGTATGCTATGCATAAGAAAGATGTTTGCAACCAAAGTCGGATAAACCTGTCTTTGTATTACTGTTATGTATTCCTCCATAAACACCGGAGACAAAAGTGTTTGTCGTTTAGAACGTCAAAGTTTCTTTGAGAAGGAAATTTTTCGTGAAAAGTTAAGTGAGAGGACAATAGAACTTTGATAAGGTTAAAAGAACCTTTGCTATATGTGCAAAGTTGCGCAGCACCGAAAAGTGTTCCGGAGGCAGCAACAATGCTCATGGCTCACGTGCCTCAAAGGTTGTGGTCACGGAGGTCTAAGTTTCTATTGAAACAAGTAGGTCGGATGAACAATCAAATACCAAGATTTGAGGGTTGAATCATTATTTGAGAATAATGAACCTACTACATGCAAAGAAGCGATGATGGGCCCTGACTCCGTCAAATGGCTTGAAGCCATAAAATCCGTGAAAGTTCCATACACAAGAAATCAAGTTTTGAACTTGAAGGACCCTCGAAAAAGGTGTAAGACCTTGCAGTTGTGTTTGGATCTATAAAGAAGTAGACATGGATGTTTCACATCTATGAAATAGTCGACATGTTGGGAAAGAGTTCACAACAATGTTCAAAGGTTGTATATGACAAGATTTGATCTTTCATAGCGATTTTAGTCTAGACGGATTAATGTAGCAACCACTACATATAATTTGTTATGTGGTAGTAGAATAAACAAAACAAGTTCTTCTAATAGAATGTTAACCTAGGACGTGTGCATGACACGGTCCAAAGGGTTTTGTTAATTCAAAGGATGCTAAAAGCATATGCAAACTTCAATGGTTGAAGTAAGCATAGCGGAGTTGGAATCTTCACTATGATGAAACTGTTAAAAGAGTTTAACTTCATCGGAGACAATGAAGATGCTTGCATTTGCAAGAAATTAAGTGGGAGCGCTAAGGCATGTTTCTAATACATTATGTGGAAGACATATTGTTGATTGGAAATAATGTATCTTTTATTAACACATATTAAGAATTTCATCCCGATGAAAGACTTAGGCAAAACCCAAATATTTGGCATCAATAGACGCTAATATGGTTGTGCCGTATACATAGACGAGATATTGAATGAGTTCAATATAGAAACTACAAGAAAGGTTCTTGTTGCACAGAAAGGATTGAAAGAGTTCAATGTTGATGATATATTCAAGTGTATTGGCACTTGGTAAGTGAAACAAAGATTCAAGTATAGATTGATACTTGATGTATGAAATCACAAAGAGTATTTATATCAATCATATCTTGTGATATGTACAAATCCAGATATGTCCTATGCTCTAAATGTTGTGAGCATATACCAGAATGATTTGTAAGATGATCATTGGACAATAGTAAGGATATTCTTATGATCTTTTGGAAGAACTAAGAGTATATTATTTGTAGAAGTGACAAATAGATGGTTAGTTCATTGTAAAAGTACTACATTGATACTAGTTTTGTCACAAAGTACAAATTTAGTTTATCTCAATCTAAACTAAGGGTGGCACAATATAATGGAAAGTGAGTTCCATAAAGGATTTGGATGAGTTCCAAAGTTAAGACATTGTGACAGATACTACAACAAAAGGCTAAGTATATGACTGCTATTATAGCAGCAAAAGAGGGCATTTGTGTCAAGTAGTTTGTTATCAAACTAGGTGTAGTTCATAGCGGGATAATACTATGAAGATATATTGTGCGACAATATTATCAACATGTTTTAACCCCAAAGAACTAAAGGTCACACCGAAAGACCAAATTTATACAAAGCCATCTCATTAGAGAATGAGTGATGCGTGAAGACGCAAAGACATGCAATTACACACGGACCTGGAAGTGTCAGATCCGAGATCGATTAACCACTAGCAATCGTGTACATACAACACCGTAAAGCCATAGGTGTTGAATACACAAAGGTTTGAAACTAGATTATTGACTCTAGTGCAAGTGGGAGACTGTTGGAGATATGCCCAAGAGGCAATAATAAAGTGGTTATTATCATATCTTCATACTTATGATAAATGTTTACATACCATGCTATAATTGTATTAACCGGAAACATTAATACTTGTGTGATTTGTAAACTAAAATAAGAGTCCCTAGTAAAGCCTCTTGTTAAACTAGCTTGTTGGTTAATATATGATCATTGTTTCCTGATCATGAACATAGAGATGTTATTAACAACAGGGTCATATCATTAGGAGAATGATGTGATGGACATACTCCTATAGATAAGCGTAGCATAAAGATCAAGTCATTTCAATAGTTCAATTGCTATAGGCTTTCGATACATAGTAACCTAATTCCTTCACCATGAGATCATGCATATCACCTTTACTGGATGGATGCTTTGATGTCATCAAACACCACACCGTAACAGGGTGGCTATAAAGGTGGCATTGAGGGTTTGGAAAGTATTGGTTGAAACACATGGATCAAGAGTGGGATTTGTCCATCCACATGACGGATAGATATTCTCTGGGCCCTCTCGGTGAAATGTCATCCAATTAGCTTGCAAGCATGTGACTTGGTCACAAGGGATCACATATCACGGGAACGAGAAAAGAGTACTTATCGGTAATGAGGTTGAACTAGGTATGCAGAGATACCGACGATCATAACCTCGGATAAGTAACATATCGTGAGACAAAGGGAAATTGGTATCTTATGTACGTTGTTCATTCGATCAAAGTAATCGTAGAAATATGTGGGAGCCATATGAATTTCCAGATTCCTCTATTGGTTATTGTTCGGAGAAGTGTCTCGATCATGTCCGCATAATTCACGAACCGTAGGGAGACACACTTAAGGATTCGACGTTGTTTGAGTAGTTATGGTATTATGAGAAAGAGACCGAATGTTGTTCGGAGTCTCGGATGGGATCCGGATATCACGAGGTGATCCGAATGGTCCGGAGAATAAGATTCATATAAGGAAAGTCCCGTTTGAGTTGGGGAATGGTTCCGTTTTCATCGGGAACATTCTAGAAGGTCCCTAATGTCCCAAGACTGGGGGAAGGGTACATGAATGTGTCATTGTAAGTTGGAATGATTGCATCATGTACTAGGTGTTCTTGCTGTCCAAAATAAAGGTTTTATTTAAATCCTAAATTGAAAAGTCAAACGGCTAGTTTGAAAGTCAAACGGCAATTTTGGGAAGTGGGAAGAGAGGAGGATTGGTGGAGGCCGAATTGGAGGAGGGTTCCCCCCTTGGCCGGCCCTCCCACCTATATAAGGAGGGGCAGGGCTCCCCTCCTAGGACACACAAGTTCCTATCCTCTAAACTAAACCCTAGATCTAAACCCCGTTTTAGAGCTATTTGGTTTAGAGCCTTCTAATTGATTTAGAGCCTTCTAATTGGTGTGTCTAATTACTAGACCACTAATAGCCTCTCTCATAAGCTCCACCATACTCGCACCGGCTTAAGGCGAAGCCTGCGGGATTTCCCTCTACCTCCGGCATTCACGCCGTTGTCTTTGGAATCGCGAGGAGAGTGCTACAACCTCCGCTTTGGAACAAGGAGAGGAAGGTCTTCACGAGTATCGAACGTGTGACCGATCGCGGAGCGCTATTGGAACGTGGCGCCGAAGGATCGTCTCACGCGATCTTGAGATCGGAAGAAATGCGACTACATCACCCACGAGAATCTGCTCTCGTTAACCGCTTTGGAATCTTCGAGGGTGAGTTCCACTATCGACTCGTTGCTACAATCTAGTAGATAGATCTTGGCTTGTTTGTTTGTATGCGGTAGAAATTTTTTGTTTTCCATGCTACGAACCCCTACACTCCGATCAATAATCAGCAGCGGGACCTGGAGATCCATACTGACTCCCACATATTCAACGATGACTCTTGTGATCGTGTGAACCTTTAACGTCATAACTAAATCCCTTTGTCTCGTGATATATTACATGTTCGAGATTCGATCATCAGTATCCAAATACCTAGTTTGATCTCGTTATCGACATGCACTCTTTTCTCGTTCCCGTGATATAACATTCTAGTGATCACATCACTTGCTTGCAAGCTATTTCAATGTGATATCACCGACAGGGCCCAGAGTATATCTATCCGTCATCGGGATGGACAAATCCCACTCTTGATCCATGAGCCTCAACATAACACCTTCGTAGCACTGAATCCACCTTTATAGTCACCCTGTTACGGTGTGACGTTTGATGTTTATCAAGATACTCTTCCGGTGTTAGTGATTAACATGATCTCATGGTCTAAGGACTAAGATTACTTCGTATGATGTTATAGCAATATAAACATAATGACTTTAATCGTAATGCTATACTTTGGATGAATGTTCATCACATCATTCCACCAATGTTGTGACCTCGTTATTAACAACATCCAATGTCCATGATCAGGAAACCTTGATCATCTTGTTAATCAACGAGCTAGTTTATATGAGAGGCATTACTAGGAACTTTGTATTTTGTTTATTAAACACACATGTATTAATGTTTCCAATTAATACAATTATAGCATGCAAAATAAACATTTATCGTAAACATGGAATAAGATAGTAACCACTTTATTATTGCCTCTCGGGCATATTCCCTTCAATCTTTGCATTGCACGAGTTTTAAAGCACTGCTCAGCCTGGCCTTGGAGGAACGCTGAAATCGGGCGTTTCCACGGAGCCAAGTTCTTCTCGCGCTCGAGGGGGAAGAAGTTGCACGCGCTCGTGCAAAGGTGGGATGGCGGGAGCTCGCAAAATCTGGCGGGTGAAATTGGGGTTACTGCCTGCCGATTCGCCGCGCCTATTTACACCGCCCCTCCGCCAGCTCCAAAATCCCCGCCTCCATTTCCCCCAATTTCGAGCTCTCCCTCCAAATCCTCTTCGTCACCGACGAGCAGGTAAGCGGCGCCTCCTACTCCGGTGGGTCTAGCTCATCTCTGGCAAGTCTTCCTTCTCGGCTATGTCGGACATGTCCTCCTCGTCAAGCGAGGTTTAGATCGTGGTAAGAAACATCTAACCCTAGCTTTCGCAGGTTAGATCTGTTGCCATATTGTAGCTCACAGTTCTAAGTTGAGAGCTGGTGTTGTAGATTTGGACCCTAAGTATTTTTGCAGTCAGTATTCATGTTGCCCTATGAGGATTGCCATGTACTGTAGGTAGGATTAGTGTTATAAGTATAGTTCATCCCCTAGAACTAAACACATTATTATCCCTGCTGCCGTAGGAGAAGGTTGTGTCCCCTGATCTGTTTGCAACCTCTGTGTTATCTCTACATTATGTGCCGATGCCTGATGTGGTCGTTGAGGTGGGCACGAGGAGGTTGGCCATGCCATGGCCAGCATCTCTGTCCACCTTCGCCCTGAATCAGGTTGTTCAGATGATCGAGAGAGGGGGTTCAGTAATGCAGGGATTTAGATAGGCGGACATGCACCTGATTGCAGAGGATGTCTTCAAGTTCTGTGGCCGGACAGTCACTCCGAACCAGGTGTAAAACCACATGAGGCACTGGAAAGTGCGCTGGATTTGAGTGCTGAGGCTCAAGAGGCTTGAGAACGTGCGCTGGATTGAGGACTCCTCTTTATCATCATGGATGATGATGACTACTATAAGCACATAAAGGTTCGATATATCTGAACTTGCATCAGTAGTTGTAAAGCTCACATATGCGCCTACATGCCTTGAACTAACATTGATTCTCATGTAGGCTCAGCCGCAGGACGTCGAGTTGATCAACAAGCCCATTGTCAACTATTCTCATATGAAGATCATCTATAGTCCTCGCATTACCGTTGCGCCAATCACTGTAACCGCGGTACACCGTGCTCTTACCCACCTGATGGAGCACAGTGGACAGGCTACCAGGTATCTTGCCATGACCCCTGAGCGTAGGCTGAGCTGGTTCATGGCCTTCATGAACGAGCACTACCTCTGAGCAGCGGACTGAGCTATTTGAGGAGGTGCTGGTAGTGATGATATGGATGTGATGTGTATTTTGGAGTAACTAGGGCTAATGATCTCTGCTTGTGGTGACCCCTGAACTTTGGTATGTATATTTTTGGAGGTGGTATTCAATTATAACCCTTCTGTATGTGATGAACTAGTGCTGCATCACAGACAGTTGCTCGTGAACTCGTGCTGCAGCACACACGCCATGATTTATTATGTCGAACCTGTGTTAATATAAGCTAGTAGTTCTCTGAATTGCACTTCTCTGAACTTTGTTCTCTTGCTTGATGATGTTGGGTAAGCTCACCTCACTAGTCAGGAGGTATGGATAGCAGGGACAATGCAGTTAGCCAAACAAGTGCAAATTTGCTGAAATCCTAAAATGCATGGAACTAAATGGCTAGGGCTTGTCTTCTCAACCCCTAGGGAAATGAGAATATATGGAACCAAACGAATGTCCCTTTTGGCACGAGAGCTTGCATCGCCGCGCGTAGCTTCCGTGGAGCCATGATCTCCAGATACGAGTAAATGGCACGAACAACCAAACACACCCTAACTGATAGTCTATAAACCATAACTTAATCGCTAACCAAGCATGTACTTAAATCTCCATCCGTCTGTAGCCTCGTGCGGCCAAAACCTCATCCGCCTTATTTGTTCTTCTTCACCAATTGAGAGTAGCGCCACCGACCAAATCGATTTGTACCTCAAGTCTAGCGCCGCTCTAGAGAAAGAGTTGGCTGCGAGCTCACCAATCAAAATATGTTATCCTCTCCTCTTCAATGGATGGGAGAATCAACATATGTTGCCCAATGGCAAGATGGAAGAAGGACATGGCACCAGGAAGGACGCAGGAGGTTGCTGTGCTGGGTTCTTCTGGCACGATTGTCTAGGAGATCTGTCGTCAAACTCTGCTCAGATTAGGTTTGGTGTCCGTAGGTGATTGTAGTTGAAAACAGATCACTCTCGGTCGCTCGCACGAGGCGGCCCTGGGGCACCCCCATCTGAACCCTAGCTGTCGTCATCGTCGCTCTCCCGCCTGCCGCTGCCACCGCCCTCGCCGGCGGTGGCGGCCACGCCTATGTTGCCGAAGGTGGTGGCCTTAGTAGTTTTTGCCATCGGCTTGGAAGGGAGGCACGTATGAGAAGATGGGGGCGATGGTGCGGACTTGGAAGCGGCGTGGTGATTGCCTTAGGCAGCAACGCTACATCTCAGTCTCTCTCTAACCGATCTGTGCGTTCAGCCATGACTTCGAAAGGGCTGATTGCTGACCCACTCGTACCGTTCGCTGGAAGCCGGCTGGCAGTGTGGGGACTACTGGATCGGCCTGAATAATGGTGGTGGTCCTAGGGTTCCTTCCGCACGAAGACGAAGATCTGCTGGCTCCGTGTCGTCGATGATCTGGTCTGGAGCGGTGAGTTCCGGAAGGCTCTGCCGGGGCGACTATGCCTAGAGATTGCTGGATCGGATTGAATTTATTCGAACGTTCCCATGTTTTTTCTGGCCATTTAGTTTCGGCGGGAGTGTTGCGAAGCTCTGATATCTGTTACCATCATGTGTCATGTCTTTGATGATCCATGATGAAGTTAGATATGGAGAATGTTAGAAAAGCTGGAACATCAGGAAAGCAATGGTGATTTGAGTCTTTGTGGCGACAGGGAACTGGCTATGTGATCTGTAACTCGCAGCAGCAACTGTTTGTGGGGGCGACAATATAGGAGGAGTTTCTAATCTTATCTTGCAGGGTAAAAACCCAAGGTCTGGCCTTAATTGGTTGTGCCTGGCAATAGCCTTGTTGAAGGTATTGTTTTGCGAGTAGGGACTTTCTTTAGGGTGAAAACCTATGATCTTTGATCGGGTGGCGGCGGCGCTTGTACACTGTTTCCTTCTTGAAAGCATTTCTATTGAAGAGGTTGGACTACTGGTGTTGTTCTAGTGGTG
This sequence comes from Avena insularis, assembly GCA_023614405.1. Classification (NCBI taxonomy): domain Eukaryota; kingdom Viridiplantae; phylum Streptophyta; class Magnoliopsida; order Poales; family Poaceae; genus Avena; species Avena insularis. The sequence goes on along the minus strand of CM042692.1, from coordinate 71,478,002 downwards.
TTAGTACCATTGCTTCGAGGAATCGTTCTTTGTAGCGAGACTTTTCCTCTTTTCTTTTATGTAATTCTTTTTTTTCTAGGTTGTGTGGCATTGTTGCAGAGGCCAGGTGTAATTGGTATCTCATGATATTAATATATACTCTTTTCCAAAAAAAAAGTGATTGCAATTTTTCAAGTTGGTTGTAATTCGTTTTTTTTGAAAGAAAGTCAATTTTTTTGCCTTAATTCATTAATAGAGAAGGAGTTCAAACAAAGGTCTTAAGGTTACAGAACCAACCAATAGCACAGAACAAAGCCTAATCTCCTAGTAGCAAATGATCCAAATGCTTGGCACCCGTTGTCATCAACCGTCATGCGCATGGTGGACACCTTCCTGAGAATCCTCGCATTTCGCTCGGCCCATTTCGCTCGGCCCAAATCTCCTAAGAGACAAGCATTATTAATGACGCCATCGCTTTGCATCTAGACCGGTGGGAATGAACTAGATGATTTCACCAAGACTCAACATAATTAAAATCCCCCCAAGCCTAAGGATCGAAGTCTTGTAGTTGTAGTCAGCTCTTGATCATACCCAAAGACGGACGGAGTAGCAGCAGTGAAGAAGTAAATGGCAGGCCGATTCATTGACACATCAGCATAAGGGGCACACTCTCTCGTTGGGCCATCCCCTTTTTCCGAACTATCCGCCGCCCACACACGGTTTTGGAGGATGAGCCAAGAGACGAATTTGCACTTTGGCGGCGCCCAATATTTCCAAACAAACGAGTCCATAGGCGAGCGGATTGTCCCGGCGAATTGCGCTTTGTGGGCCGAAGAGCAAGAATAAGCCCCGGAATTGGTGAATTTCCAAGTAATAGTCTGGAACGTCATCATGGATGGCTAACTGCGATGGATGAACGTCCATAGGCTCATGAATTCATGAAGGTGCTGCAAAGATAGGTCGTTGGTAATATCGACTTGATGATGAATCCAAGCATCACCATTAGTAGCTTGCCTAACTGTCCAGGTTTATCGCTTCGAGATCTTGAAGAGAGAGGGCGCAATGGCCTTGGTTGTAATTCGTCGTACTTGCAGAAATTGATCTGGAGGCCCATGCATAATACGATATACGACATGCTTCCTTTCAGCGGAAATATATATTCAAGTTTGCTGCGGGTACACATTCCATTCTAATAAAAATATGTTGTGGTTTCCTGTTTACTTTTTGGTATATGGTTCCTACATATACTTTTGCTCAATCTGATTATCTTCTCAAACGAGGAACATATGCAACGAATTGATGTTCACTCTGTCATATTGTTTATGTAAATTAGTAGATACAAAGAGGATAACTATTGACTTCATTATTCGTGTCATTTGGATTGTAAAATAGAAGGTGACTACACGCTGAATTCATACCAATGTATAGAAAGATCATAGGAGCAAGCTGGGTACAACACAAGTTGACCCTCTATCTACTCACCTCTGGGACATTGACGAGCCTCACGCCGGCTCGATGGACACTTTGTCGACATGCCAGACGTACGTCAGCATTGTCCTGGGAAGGACCTGTGCCACATGATGTCGTCTTCGGTAGTTTGTGTCATCCTTATTAAAGTCGGCTCGCTGGGACGACCACTCGCGGATTGTTGCCTCTCCGTATGGACACCAACGCACACTCCATAACCTCACACATGCCCTAAAGAGGATGACCGGCACCACACCAGCGCCCTTCTCCCGTCACCCGAGGTGTCCACAACCCCTCGCGGTTGGTCACCTGCCTACAGGTTGATAACCACTAGGTCGCCCAGGCCACAGCACATTGCAGTCGTTGATCCACATCTCGATGTACCTAAACCGAAGCTGGTCAACGGGCTGTGTCAATCGCAGACCGGCCCAAAGCGCAGGTGCCACGCATGTGACGTGCCTGACCTGATCCATGGGTTTACATGCCATGCTAGACCATGACCTGCCAAGGGTAGTGCCTAGGCCGTGACCTGGAGCCTGTGTGACGGCACATCATGACCCATTTAGCTTATTTTTTCTATTTTACGGAAGAAAAATCCCGAAAACACTAAGTGAGTTGGCTCATCTAGTAACCGGGTCATTTGGGCCTCGAGGAGGGGGCTGTTTGTCTGCGGTACCAAAGTTCGCAGGCCAGCGTTTGGCGGTACCTAAATTGTTTGAAATTGCCGCGTTTCGAAATGTTGGGCCACGAACTACTGAGAGGGGTCATTCCGAGGCAAACTCATCTCACCCCTGCTAAATTTAAACATTCCGTTAAACTGCCCCGTGAAGTAGACGGTTGGGACCCTAATGTCGGTCATCTGTCTGTGACGCGAGCGCCAACACGGCAACCTCTTAGACAGATCGAGTAGCTAAGTGAATTGGATGCGTTGACCAATTTCACAAATCCATTCCCACCTTTCCCCTAGCACCGGCGGCGTCGGAATCCACCCTCCAGGCAGGACGATCCCTTCGGACATTTGACTTCCGGCGTCAAGTTGCTGCGCCCAGTCGCTGATCCCGAGCTCCAATGGCGCATGCCGTAGCCGCCGTTGCGAGGCTCTAGCCCGCCTCCGCCGCCGACGAGCTGAGCAACTCGGAGGATGACAGATCCTACTACTAAGAAAGAAGAAGTTCTGGCTACAAGCGAGTGAGCTACCCTTCTCTTTGCTATTCGTACTAATTATAACTGCTAGCTGGCTACTGAACGTCAAATTGTTTGTTAGCCCAACGCTGACAAATATATTTTGTCCACAATTTTCTGTCAAGTGAGATCTCCGCGAACTACCCTTACCTGGTTACGGTAGTCCTCTTCAGGTACGACTCTAAGGGCAAGTGGTATGGACACCATTGTATCACGATGGAAAAAGCGCTGCGCAGATCTGCACTATATCTGGTATGGTTGCTGCTCTGCGTAATCATGATGAATTATGGCCGAAGCAGACTACAAAATTCAGCTTCATGGATGAACGTGGCATCATGGTTCCTCTAACGTGTGACAATCAACTAATTGAGTTGATGAAAAAGTATGCTTCGGCTTGCATGTTTGAGATGAATTGTGATGTGCTAGATGTGAAAGCTGCTGTAACTGGGAGTCGCCCTTCTATTCTTAGACAGGGTGGTTGCTCGAACCCAATTAGCTCCTGGTAAGCAAAGGTCTTTTAGGGTTCGCATGTTTGTGCTAAATTGTAATTTTTGTTTTATTTATTTTATAGATATTGGGCGGTTATGCAACAGTCTTGTTTATTTGACAGGAAGCGCCACAAGGTTAGAAACATGAATGTCGGATCAGTCATTTTTCTGCCCAAAGAAATTAAAAATGAGTGGAAAGATGATGCTAGACACGATTCTGGTGCCCATTGTCCCGGCGATGCAGAGTACGTGAAGCTAAGAAAATTGGCACCGAGGAAGAGGAAGAAGGCAGGAAATGAAGAAGCCAGTGGACGTGAATGCTTGGTACCCAGGATGCGGAAGAAGGTTGCTGGCAATGAAGATGCGTAGTAATGTGTTGAATTTGAACCTATATATATAATTCGGTTAAATTCTGGAGCTCTGTGTGTGGTACTTTGCTGGGCGAAACAATCAACCCACGTTCTCTGAGTAAAATGTACCGCGACTTAGGGTTTGGAAACGCTCGAGTCAGTAGTTGAATCCGAAACTATGATTATGCCATTGCTATCTGAAAGCACGTAACAACGGTTCCACGATTGCTGAGGGGCAGGAGGTCTTTAAATTCGATAGAATGTAAGTGGCACATAAATAAATTATTTAAGCTGCCACACTGCACGAAGCAGCAACTTATTTCAGATGCTGCACAATGACGTGGCAACATAAACATCAATAGCAACCGATAATGCCCAGATGAGGAGGAAATCGATACCACTTTCTGGCCTAAATTTAAGTCCGTCTATCTCACCATTTCTCTGCTCCTGCATCCCCTGCATCTAGCGAAGCTCCCGGATCTCCAGTAACCGGGTGTACGTGCTTCCACTTTATAAATTGTGGTTGTGCCATTTGCATGCGGCACAATCTACGTAGATTACGTTTAAACAAACCACCAATGTCAGAATACACTAGTAGAAAAGGGGTCTTTGGTCCACGGTCCCGGTCCCAATTCGGGACAGAGATCTAAATCGAGGCAGAAATTGATCTAAATCACAAATTCTTCCACAAATTAATCGAGACATAGATCTAAACCGATGCATTTCATTAATTCAACCACTAATTTTTCTAAACAAAGGTGCGATTTCACATCCTACATTAATTCAACCACTAGTCAGTAATTTCACTTCCGCTGCCACTGTCCTCCGAGACGCCGGCTTCCTCGTCATCGTCGGACGGAACCTCCACGATTTTCGCATTGTTCGCGAGACGGAGCACCTCTTCCCGGTGAGCGGTGGCGATGACGGTGTACTTGGTCCGTCCAGGGACGGACCAGAACCTCTCCCGCCCTTCTCGGTTGCGGAGATCTCGGTGCACCACGCGCCCGTAAACGATGCGGTTGCCAATCTTGGCCTTCCACTCCTTCTTGAACAGCGCCGGCCAGTACGGGCTGGCCGCCGCGTACCGGGGCAGCGCCCTCTTCCACGCGGGCATCTGGCGGCGGCGCGCCATGATTTTGCTCTCCATCTCGGCTCGGCCAGGGAGCGGTGCCACCGGCACCCCCGCATAGCTGATGCGCCATCCGTGGGGCACCTTCGCGGTCGGCGGCGCGAGGATGTCGAAGTGCGCGAACATCACCGCCTCGTAGAAGTTCAGCACGAGCATCTCCATGGCGGCGTGGTGGAGATTGGAGAGGGAGCGAGGGGATGGACGACGAAGCGACGATGCGGTGGAGATTGGAGAGGGCGAGGGGATGGACGACGAAGCGACGCGCTGTGGCGCCTCCTATTTGTACACGAGGATGATGAAGCGACGGGCGGGATATCGAAGGGGCATTGGTCAGACAAAAGGAAGTAATGAAGGGTTAAGACAGATTAACGGGCGACTAATTTTTTTCCTCCCAGGACTCCGGGGCTAATAGTTCAGACCGCTAGGTCAACAAGTACAACTATTACAACTTAAAAAGGCACGGAGCTTAAGCTAAATAGAACTAGTTATCACACATCTCCTTGATCTTCCTAATCTTAGACCGATGCGCATCTTCCTGCGAGAGCAAGGATTGAATCGTCTGCTCCTTCCTTTTAGCATCTTCCTTGCACAGCTTCAATTGTTTCTCTGCATTTTTTCCTCATGCACTTGTCAATACTCGTAGTTGTGAACTGCAGGACTTTGGCCTGGTGAAGATCATTCCTTGCTTGAGTCAGTTCTTGCTCTGCTTTAGCCTTCAGGGCTAACACCGCGTCCCTCTCCTTCTCGACTTTGCTAACCTTGTCTTGCATCCACCTGAGATCTCGCTTATGCTTGGTCGTGTCAACTGGTTCTCATAGCTTCATCTCAACACTGTCAAGAAGTGAGCTGAATACGGATTCTTTCAACTCAACAGTTATTTCGCATAGTTTGTCCAACATTTTCTGCATCGATTTGGGCCACTCTGGATCAACCCATTTGACAACACCGTAACTTCCACCTTGTATCATTGCACGATGTCCTTGACACCATAGAAACCTCCTGCCTGCGTTTCATCCTTCGAACGCTACAAATTTAGCAGGCACATATCCATGTTTACATAGCAGAGGACTGTCTTCATCCGGTAAACCGTGATAGTCGGAGTCATACATTGTATGGTTGGCCTAACACATCATACGCGCATGAGTAAACAGATTAGATCTAGCTCAAAAAATAGATAACTGGCCATAGATGATAGAGATAGAGATGAGACGACTCACATCGAAATCACCGTCCCTATCGTCACGACATGTTTCCTCGCCCTCTCCCCTTGAACCCATGGCGAGAGGGGGGTGGCTGCCGGAGAGGGGATTGGGATGGAGGCGTCATTGGCTTGCGGCTATGGCAAGATGGGAGTGAAGTGGGGAAAGTGGCTTCGAGGGGAAGGAAGAGAAGTACGGGGAGGAAGAGAAGTAATGGGGACGTGACACTGGGATATGGCCCACTGAACTCGTGAGTCGTGACACTCGCATTGGAGCGCCGGTGTTGCCGCTTGTCAGAAAGCGTGGCCAATCATGCCACGAATTGCCATCACAAAGCTACTCAATCGTCAGCAAAGGCCATCTCAACGGTATGTAAAGCGGTATCATAACAACCGTCAAGGCGTGCCTTCTAGAAGACTCGGTCTAACGGTGGATCCATTGGGGGGCGAAGGTTAGGAATCTCCTAAGGTTAGGGTCCATATGTGGTTTATAAAAAGAAAACACATCTAATGACACTTGTGGATCCTTATGTGGTTTGCGAGAAGAACACACATGCAATCACACTGGGTGGATCCATATGTGGTTTATGAGAGGAACACACATGCAATGACACTGGTGATATGTGGTTTGTGAAAAGAACACACATGAAATGACTCTAACTGTGGTTAATGAAAAGAGCAGACAGGCAATGACACTGGTGGATCCATGTGTGGTTTGTGAGAAGAACACACATGCAATGACACTGGGTGTGGTTCATGAAAAGAACAGACATGCAATGACACCGGTGGATCCTTGTGTGGTTTGTGAGAAGAACAACCATGCAATGACTCTAGCTGTGGTTCATGAGAAGAACACACATGCAATGACACTGGTGGATCCATGTGTGGTTTGTGAGAAGAACAGACATGCAATGACTCTAGATATGGTTCATGAGAAGAACACACATGCAATGACACTGGTGTATCCTTATGTGGTTTGTGAGAAGAACACACATGCGATGACTCTAGCTGTGGTTCATGAAAAGAACACACATCCAATGACTCTAGCTATGGTTCATGAGAAGAACCCACATGCAATGACACTGGTGTATTCTTATGTTGTTTGCGAGAAGAACACACATGCAATGACTCTAGCTGTGGTTCATGAAAAGAACACATATCCAATGACTCTAGCTGTGGTTCATGAGAAGAACATACATGCAATGACACTGGTGGATCCATGTGTGGTTTGTGAGAAGAACAGACATGCAATGACACTGGGTGTGGTTCATGAAAAGAACACACATGCAATGATACTGGTGGATCCATGTGTGGTCTCTGAAGAGAACACATATTTCAATAACACAGGTGGATCCATATGTGGTATGTGAAAATAACACACATGCAATGACTCGAGTTGTTGTAAGCAAAAAGAACACATATGAAAGAACACACATGCAATGACACTGGTGGATCCATGTGTGGTCTCTGAAGAGAACACACATTTCAATGACACTGGTGGATGCATATGTGGTATGTGAAAAGAACACACATGCTATGACTCCATTTGTGGTATGTGAAAAGAACACACATGTAATGACACTGGTGGATCCATGTGTGGTCTCTGAAGAGAACACACATTTCAATGACACTGGTGGATCCATAGGTGGTATGTGAAAAGAACACACATGAAATGACTGCAGTTGTTGTTAGTAAAAAGAACACACATGCAATGACATCAGGATCCATGTGGTCTCTGAAGAGAACACACATGCAATGACTCTAGCTGTGGTTAATGAGAAGAACACACATGCGATGACACTGATGGATCCATAGGTGGATTGTGAAAAGAACACACATGCAATGACACTGGCTGCTGTTAGTAAAAAGAGCACACATGCAATGACACTGGTGGATCCATGTGTGGTCTCTGAAAAGAACACACATTTCAATGACAATGGTGGATCCATATGTGGTATGTGAAAAGAACAGTCATGAAATGACTCCAGTTGCTGTTAGTAAAAAGAAAATACATGCAATGACACTGGTGGATCCATGTGTGGTCTCTAAAGAGAACACACATGCAATGACTCTAGCTGTGGTTAATGAGAAGAAACACACATGCAATGACACTGGTGGATCCATATGTGGATTGTGAAAAGAACACACATGCAATGACACCGGTTGTTGTTAGTAAAAAGAGCACACATGCAATGACACTGGTGGATCCATGTGTGGTCTCTAAAGAGAACACACATTTCAATGACATTGGTGGATCCATATGTGGTATGTGAAAAGAACATACATGCAATGACACCAGTTTTTGTTAGTAAAAAGAAAACACATGCAATGACACTGGTGTATTCTTATGTGGTTTGTGAGAATAACAGACATGCAATGACTCTAGATGTGGTTCATTAGAAGAACACACATGCAATGACACTGGTGGATCCATATGTGGTTTATGAGAAAAACACACATGCAATGACACTGGGTGCGGTTCATGAAAAGAACAGACATGCAATGGCACTGGTGGATCCATATGTGGTTTGTGAGAAGAACAAACATGTAATGACTCTAGCTGTGGTTCATGAGAGGAACACACATGAAATGACACTGGGTGTGGTTCATGAGAAGAAAACACATGCAATGACACTGGTGGATCCATGTGTGGTTTGTGAGAAGAACAGACATGCAATGACTCTAGCTGTGGTTCATGAGAAGAACACACATGCAATGACACTAGTGGATCCATGTGTGGTTTGTGAGAGGAACAGACATGCAATGACACTTGGTGTGGTTCATGAAAAGAACACACATGCAATGACACCGGTGGATCCATGTGTGGTCTCTGAAGAGAACACACATTTCAATGACACAGGTGGATCCATATGTGGTATGTGAGAAGAACACACATGCAATGACTCCAGTTGTTGTTAGTAAAAAGAACACACATACAATGACACTGGTGGATCCATGTGTGGTCTCTGAAGAGAACACACATTTCAATGACACTGGTGGACTCCATTTGTGGTATGTGAAAAGAACACACATGCAATGACACTAGTGGATCCATGTGTGGTCTCTGAAGAGAACACACATTTCAATGACACTGGTGGATCCATATGTGGTATGTGAAAAGAACACACATGAAATGACTGCAGTTGTTGTTAGTAAAAAGAACGCACATGCAATGACACTGGTGGATCCATGTGTGGTCTCTAAAGAGAACACACATGCAATGACTCTAGCTATGGTTAATGAGAAGAACACACATGCAATGACACTGGTGGATCCATAGGTGGATTGTGAAAAGAACACACATGCAATGGCACTGGTTATTGTTAGTAAAAAGAGCGCACATGCAATGACACTGGTGGATCCATGTGTGGTCTCTGAAGAGAACACACATTTCAATGACACTGGTGAATCCATGTGTGGTATGTGAAAATAACAGTCATGAAGTGACTCCAGTTGTTGTTAGTAAAAAGAAAAGACATGCAATGACACTGGTGTATCCTTATGTAGTTTTTGAGAATAACAGACATGCAATGACTCTAGATGTGGTTCATGAGAAGAACACACATGCAATGGCGCGGGTGGATCCATATGCGGTTTATGAGAAGAACACACATGAAATGACACTGGGTGTGGTTCATGAAGAGAACAAACATGCAATGGAACTGGTGGATCCATATGTGGTTTGTGAGAAGAACGGACATGCAATGACTCTAGCTGTGGTTCATGAGAGGAACACACATGCAATGACACTGGTGTGGTTCATGAGAAGAAAACACATGCAATGACACTGGTGGATCCATGTGTGGTTTGCGAGAAGAACAGACATGCAATGACTCTAGCTGTGGTTCATGAGAAGAACACACATGCAATGACACTGGTGTATCCTTTTGTGGTTTGTGAGAAGAACACACATGCAATGACTCTAGCTGTGGTTCATCAAAAGAACACACATCCAATGAATCTAGCTGTGGTTCATGAGAAGAACACACATGCAATGACACTGGTGGATCCATGTGTGGTTTGTGAGAGGAACAGATCTGCAATGACACTGGGTGTGGTTCATGAAAAGAACACACATGCAATGACACTGGTGGATCCATGTGTGGTCTCTGAAGAGAACAGACATTTCAATGACATAGGTGGATCCTGATGCGCTTGACTTTCGACGTAGAGCTCGTTGGGAACCCCAAGAGGAAGGTATGATGAGCACAGCAGTAAGTTTTCCCCCAGTTATGAAACCAAGGTTTAATCAAACCAGTAGGAGCAAGGAAACACCCCAAAGGTGTTGCTAGCTGAGCTTTGCGTATGCACTACCGGTGCTATTAGCAACGTGGAGACCTGCACAACACAACCACAGAACTTTGTCCCCAACTTGTGATGAGGTTGTCAATCTCACCGTGTTTTGCGGAAAACAAAGGATTAAATGTATCGAATGGAAAGAAGTAATAGTTTGCCGAAAGTAAACACAAAGCAGAAACGGTTTATAGATTGTATGTAAAGACAAAGGACCGGGATCCATAGTTCACTAGAGGTGGCTCTCCTTATATAGATAACATGCTGGGTGAACAAATTACAGCGGGGTAATTGACAAACACCGAGAAAGCAATACATGCATATACTAATCATCTTGACTCCTCTGAGACTTGATTGGGCATTACAACATAATACATATACCGCCATCCAACTGCATCTATGACTAATAATCCACCTTCAGGTTATCATCCGAACCCCCTCCAGTATTAAGTTGCAAGCAACAGATTATTGCTTTATGAACTGCGTGTAAAGTAAACAATATGATTGTTCTATGAACAAAGGATTGTTGTTTTCTCCCTAGTAGCAACAGCACATCTAGTACCTTAGAGATTTTTATCACTTCCCCAGATTACTAGAGGCATGAACCCACTATCGAGCATAAATACTAACTCTTGGAGTTGCTAGCATCTACTTGGCCAAGATAGCTACTAACAACGGAAAGCATGCAAGATCACAAATAACAAAGACATGATAGAATCAATAATCAATCTGAAATAGCATCTCAATATCCATCGGATCCCCGCAAACACAACATGTAGAATTACAAATAGATGATCTTGATCATGAACAGAGCTCACAAGATCTAAACATGAAAGCACAAAGGAGGAGAACCAGCCATCTAGCTACTACATGGATCCGTAGTCCAAGGATGAACTACTCACGCATCACACCGGAGGCTTGCATGGTGATGAAGAAGGCCTCTGTGGTGAATTTCTCCTCAGGTGCCGGAAGAGCTTCTATCCTCCCGATCTAGGGATGGAGATGACGGTGGCTCTGCACTCTTCGTGGATTTATGATCGGGTACTTAGGGTTTTGTCCCGAGGGCATATAGGCGGAAGGAGAGGCCGAGGGGCGGAGCGGCACCACCCCTAGCACGGGCCAGGCCTGGCCGCCGCCAGTGGTGTGGTGGCTCCTGCCCTTCTCCGCCTCGTATTCGGCACTTGATCCTTCCGTAAAAATAGGCACTTTGGCTTTTGTCTCCCAATTCTGAGAATATTCATTTTCGACTTTCCGGAACCAAAACAGCAGAAAAGCAGGGCACTGTGGCTCTTGTTAATAGGTTAGTCCAAGAAATCATATGAAAAGTACTCCAATGTTGGAACAAAACACAAGAAAGTGGATAAAACCAAGCATGGAACATCAAAAATTATAGATACATTTGCAATGTATCAACATCCCCAAGCTTAACTCCTGCTCGTCCTCGAGTAGGTAAGTGATAAAAAGAAATAATTTTTGAGGTGACATGCACCATCAAAGACTTGATCAAAGTATTTGCAAAATATTCCAAGCTGGGATCATAGTACTTCAATCATAACATGAAAGACAAAGTTCTAGCAATAAGCAAAGAAACTATGATGCAACATGAAAAGACACAAACAGAAGATTCATGAATAACAATGCTTTGCAAGACGTTTGTTTGTTTCACATAAATAAAACATAGCATAATAGTATCCAGCTTGTCCCTCAATAGAGTAGCAAATATAAATGCATAGGACACCTTCAAAGTTCATAAGAGTGACTAGATACAATAGTTTAAAACAAGCAATATCAAAGTATGCATCAATCAACTAGTCTTGGGACAATGCACATAGAACTAAGAATGGCCACTATGCTCTCAAAGTAAGTGCATGAAGATAGAAGGTGGAGACTCAATATAATGGTGGAAGAAAGGCCTTTTGTAAAAGGAAGTAGGGATTCAAGTCTCATAAAGAGCTTCCAAAAATTATGGTACTTATAGCTTCCAGCTCTCATTGCCCCTATCATAAGCATCTTGAAGTGATTAAGGTTAAAGTGAACAAACTATGGTGTACATGCTTGACGAAGTATAAGTCAGAAATCTCATGTCCCTTGTATACATGGCCGCTCCTCATGCTACTCAAGTTTAGTCACCGGTAAGTTCTTGTCATTGTAAGTACATGTGTATCATTGAGAACCGCCAACGGGGTACCCCTTGCCCGATGATACGGAAGAATCCCCATATCAAAATGACAAGGCAAGCAGACAACGAGCATCTCAGCATTCTTCTTATTTACCATGGGAATATGGTGCTTTTTTCTCTCTTTCCTCTTTTCATAGTATCTCTTTTTTTCTTTTCTCTTTTTTTTTCAATATAGGACTCTTTTTTTATAAGAAGAATGCTTCATAGACAACTCATTATGGTTACGTTGCAGGTTTCCACCATGTTAGCATGGATTAGACCAACGGCTCAGGCGTTTCTCTAACACATATACATAACTCCATGGACTTACAAGCTCCCCTTTCATTTCACACCGACGACATCCATAAACAAAAGAGCATGATATCAACTAGGTACAAAGTACCCGTGCAATGTTAAAAGCGTTCCCCATGACAACATGGTTCTACTAATCCCCAACAAATAAGTGCAAGCATATACAACATAAACGACACAATGGTTCAAGTTTATTAAGGGCAAGTAAAGTAAAGTGTGCCATCAAGTTCGTGAGAGCTTTAATCACTAGTTTTCTCATAACAAGTGGAAGGTAAACAAAAGCATGAATATACTTGGAATAGCATAATCTAGTAGGTAGGTATGGTGGACTCTTTAGAATAACTTGGTTCATGGAGTTGGATGCATGAGTGGAACTCATACTTTGTTGTGGAGGCTAGCAAAAGACGGGGAGCGACAAACTAAGAGAGCAATAATGGCCATAATCATGCAGAGCGATAAAACATCATTGATCAAAGCATAAAGTGATACTAAAAGTTGAAAACTAAAGGATCATAAAGGCTATGGTGACTTGAGATAGTCATAACATGGTGTGAGCATGCGCCAAGTCAACCCAAATAAAGCATCAAAGGAGAGTACCACTATACTATGCTTTAATATGCTAAAACAACGCATGATTCATCCAAGGCACATTAAGCAATCTCAATTGTTTATAACAAGTCATGCTACAGAAAATAATACTAAGCATAAAGCCAAAACAATATCAAGCATGGCATGACAAAGCATAGGCCACAGTCAAAAACGAGCTCTTTTTACCACATAGGCATAAACTTTCCTACTCTTTTCCAAACCAAACCAAACTAATTGCAAACCAATGCATGAAATAGGGGGTCCAACCAATTTATTCAGAAAACTAAGCAAACCAAGCAAACTAAAAACAAAAACTAAAAAGAAGACGCTCCAAGAAAAACACAACTGTGCATGAAACAATAAAAATGAAGCGTTTGGAAGAAACCTGGAATTTTTATTAATGAAGAAGGGGATGCCTTGGGCATCCCCAAGCTTTGACGCTTGTAATTCTTGGATATTTCTTGGGGTGACACGCGTGGCATCCCCAAGCTTGAGCTTTAGTCCATCCTTCATCTCATTACTAATTCCTTCCATACACCTGAAATTTTTCCTTCATACAAAACTTCACACAATCTCATTAGCAACATTAGTGCACTTAAGATAAATAAGTCTCAAGGTTCAGTTCTAACACCAAATAAACTTCCATTAGAACACTAGATACTGTAGCACTTCCCCCAAAAAGCTTAATTCCCCCAAAGAACTCAAGAAGGAACCCACAAGAAGCAAATGTAGAAAATGGCAGAAATCTGTCAAAACAGACCAGCAGGTAAAGACGAATTTTTTCGAAGACCTTCTGTTGCTCAAATCAAAAAGTGTTGAACTAACGAAAGTTAGATAACAACCTGGGGAAGAAGCACAAAAAATTACAGCTCAATCCGACATACATAGCTCTCTCAGAAATTTTTATGGTGAAGCACAAAAATCTGTTTTGGGACAGCAACTTTTCCAATCATTACTTCACTCTCATTAGAGGTTACTCTTGGCACAAAAAGCAAATAAAAAGGATAAGGAGCGGTTATTACTGAAGTAATAACTTACAAGACTCATCTAAAACTCTTGGGTTATCTCCCAACAAGTACTTTTCTTTAACGCCTTTAAGTTAGGCATAAGAAGGAAAGAAAGAATCAAGTGTTCTCAAATGAAGAAGCATTAAGACCAAAATTTGTTTTCATAGGAGAAGCAAAAGAAATCTTTTCTCTCTTTTTAGGGAAGTGTTCTATACCTTTCTTTAGTGGGAGTTGATATTTAATGGTGCCTTCTTTCATATCAATGATGGCACCAACAGTTCTAAGAAAAGGTCTTCCCAAAGTAATAGGACAAGAAGCATTGTATTCAACATCCAAAACATAGAAATCAACGGGGACATAGGAATCATTAACCATAATAAGAACATCATTAAGACTCCCCATGAGTTTCTTTTTAGCATTATCATCAAGTGGGACATTCAAATAGCAATCTTCAAGAGGAGGCAAATCAAGCATATCATAAATCCTTCTAGGCATAATAGAAACACTACTATCAAGATCACACAAAGCTTTGAAATCAAAGTCATTCACTTTCATATTAATGATGGGTTCCCAACCATCCTCTTGTTTTATAGGAATAGAATCTTTATGTTTCATCTTTTCTTCTTTAATTTTTATGAGAGCATCAGTAATGTGTTTTGTAAAGGCCATGTTCATAGCACTAGCATTAGGACTTTTAGCAAGATTTTGTAGGAACTTAATAACTTCAGAGATATTGCAACCATCAAGATCAAAATCAAATTTATCATCTAAAGTAGTAGAACTATTACTAGCCTCAACACTAGTGGTGGTGATAGTATAAACACTAATGTTTCTAGCAATTTCATCTTCTCTTTCCCACTTAGCATGTAATTCAGCTAATAGTCTAACATTTTCATTAATTCTTACTTGTATAGCATTAGTAGCTGCAAAGGGATTATCATTAGTTTCAGGTTTAGCAGCCATCTTATTCAAAGTAGATTGAGCTTCATCCAAAGATGCTATATTTCTTTCAGCATTAGAGAGTTTTTCCTCAATAGTTTTATTGAAAGCAGTTTGTTTACTAATAAACTCTTTAAGCATAACTTTAAGTTCAGAGGGAGCACTCTTATTATTGTTGTAAGAATTTCCATAAGAATCACCATTGTTGGGAGGATATGGCTTATAATTGTTGTTACCAAAATTGTTCCTATAAGCATTATTACCATAAGCATTGTTGCCAAAGTTGTTATTTCTTATGAAGTTCACATCAACTTGATCTTCTTGAGCAACCAAAGAAGCTAGAGGAACATTATTTGGATCAATATGGGCTTTTCCATTAACAAGCATAGACATAATAATATTAATCTTATCACTCAAGGAGGAGGTTTCCTCAATAGAATTTACCTTCTTACCTTGTGGAGCTCTCTCAGTATGCCATTCAGAATAATTAACCATCATATTGTCCAAAAGTTTTGTTGCAGCACCCAAAGTGATAGTCATAAAGGTACCTCCAGCAGCAGAATCCAATAGGTTCCTTGAAGAATAGTTCAATCCTGCATAAAAAGTTTGGATGATCATCCAAGCAGTCAGTCCATGAGTGGGACAATTCTTTACCAAAGATTTCATTCTTTCCCAAGCTTGAGCAACATGCTCATTATCAAGTTGTTTAAACTTCATTATTTCACTTCTCATGGATATAATCTTAGCAGGAGGATAGTATTTTCCAATAAAAGCATCTTTGCACTTAGTCCAAGAATCAATACTATTCCTACTTAAGGAATTCAACCATTCTTTAGCTTTTGCTCTCAAAGAGAAAGGAAACAATTTCAATTTAATAATATCACCATCTATATCCCTATGCTTTTGCATCTCACAAAGTTCAACAAAGTTATTTAGATGGGAAGCAGCATCTTCATTACCAATACCAGAAAATTGTTCTCTCATAACAAGATTGAGCAAAGTAGGTTTTATCTCAAAGAAAGTATTTTCAGCCACAGGTGGAGCAATAGGTGTGCTCATAAAATCACTGTTGTTGGTGCTAGTGAAGTCAAACAACTTAGTGTTTTCAAGAGTAGTCATTTTTTTGGGTTTTCAAATAAGAAAGCAAACAAGTAAAACTAATTTTTTGTGTGTTTTTGAAGAACAAAACAAGCAAACAAAGCAAAAAAGAAAGCTAAGCAAAACAAAAACAACAAAGTAAAGAGATTGGTTATGAGGGACTCCCCTTGTGAAGATGTCCTTGACTCCCCGGCAACAGCGCCAGAAAATGTCTTGGTGCGCTCGACTTTCGACGTAGAGCTCGTTGGGGACCCCAAGAAGAAGGTATGATGAGCACAGCAGTAAGTTTTCCCTCAGTTATGAAACCAAGGTTTAATCGAACCAGTAGGAGCAAGGAAACACCCCAAAGGTGTTGCTAGCTGAGCTTTGGCAGGGCGCACTGCCGGTGCTAGTAGCAACGTGGAGACCTGCACAACACAACCACAGAACTTTGTCCCCAACTTGCGATGAGGTTGTCAATCTCACCGTGTTTTGCGGAAAATAAAGGATTAAACGTATCGAATGGAAAGAAGTAATAGTTTGCCGAAAGTAAACACAAAGCAGAAATGGTTTATAGATTGTATGTAAAGACAAAGGACCGGGATCCATAGTTCACTAGAGGTGTCTATCCTTAGATAGATAACATGCTGGGTGAACAAATTACAACGGGGCAATTGACAAAAACCGAGAAAGCAATACATGCATATACTAATCATCTTGACTCCTCTGAGACTTGATTGGGCATTACAACATAATACATATACCGCCATCCAACTGCATCTATGACTAATAATCCACCTTCAGGTTATCATCCGAACCCCCTCCAGTATTAAGTTGCAAGCAACAGATTATGGCTTTATGAACTGCGTGTAAAGTAAACAATACGATTGTTCTATGAACAAAGGATTGTTGTTTTCTCCCTAGTAGCAACAGCACATCTAGTACCTTAGATATTTCTGTCACTTCCCCAGATTACTAGAGGCATGAACCCACTATCGAGCATAAATACTAACTCTTGGAGTTGCTAGCATCTACTTGGCCAAGATAGCTACTAACAACGGAAAGCATGCAAGATCACAAATAACAAAGACATGATAGAATCAATAATCAATCTGAAATAGCATCTCCATATCCATCGGATCCCCACAAAGACAACATGTAGAATTACAAATAGATGATCTTGATCATGAACGGAGCTCACAAGATCTAAACATGAAAGCACAAAGGAGCAGAACCAGCCATCTAGCTACTACATGGATCCATAGTCCAAGGATGAACTACTCACGCATCACACCGGAGGCTTGCATGGTGATGAAGAAGGCCTCCGGGGTGAATTCCCTCTCGTGAGGTGCCGGAAGAGCCAGATCCCTCCCAATCTAGGGATGGAGATGACGGCTGACTCTGACTCTTTTCGTGGATTTTGATCTGTACTTAGGGTTTTCGTCCCGAGGACAATATATAGGCGGAAGGAGAGGTGAGGGTGCGGGAGCCACACCACCTGGCGCGGGCAGGCCTGGCAGCCGCCAGGTGGTGTGGTGGCTCCTGGCCCTTCTCTGTCGTATTCGCACTTGATCCTTCCGGAAAAATAGGCACTTTGGATTTTGTCCCGTCCAATTCGAGAATATTCATTTTCGACTTTCCTGGAACCAAAACAGCAAAAACAGGCAGCTTTGTGGCTCTTGTTAATAGGTTAGTCCAAGAAATCATATGAAAAGTACTCCAAAGTTGTAACAAAACACAAGAAAGTGGATAAAACCAAGCATGGAACATCAAAAATTATAGATACATTTGCAATGTATCAGATCCATATGTGATATGTGAGAAGAACACACATGCAATGACTCCAGTTGTTATTAGTAAAAAGAACACACATACAATGGCACTGGTGGATCCATGTGTGGTCTCTAAAGAGAACACACATTTCAATGACACTAGTGGACTCCATTTGTGGTATGTGAAAAGAACGCACATGCAATGACATTGGTGGATCCATGTGTGGTCTCTGAAGAGAACACACATTTCAATGACACTGGTGGATCCATATGTGGTATGTGAAAAGAACACACATGAAATGACTGCAGTTGTTGTTAGTAAAAAGAACACACATGCAATGACACTGGTGGATCCATGTGTGGTCTCTGAAGAGAACACACATGCAATGACTCTAGTTGTGGTTAATGAGAAGGACCCACATGCAATGACACTGGTGGATCCATAGGTGGATTGTGAAAAGAACACACATGCAATGGCACTGGTTATTGTTAGTAAAAAGAGCGCACATGCAATGACACTGGTGGATCCATGTGTGGTCTCTGAAGAGAACACACATTTCAATGACACTGGTGAATCCATGTGTGGTATGTGAAAAGAACAGTCATGAAATGACTCTAGCTATGGTTAATGAGAAGAACACACATGCAATGACACTGGTGGATCCATAGGTGGATTGTGAAAAGAACACACATGCAATGACACTGGTTGTTGTTAGTAAAAAGAGCACACATGCAATGACACTGGTGGGTCCATGTGTGGTCTCTGAAGAGAACACACATTTCAATGACACTGGTGGATCCATATGTGGTATGTGAAAAGAACAGTCATGAAATGACTCTAGTTGTTAGTAAAAAGAAAACATATGCAATGACACTGGTGTATCCTTATGTGGATTGTGAGAATAACTGACATGCAATGACTCTAGATGTGGTTCATGAGAAGAACACACATGCAATGACACTGGTGGATCCATATGTGGTTTATGAGAAGAACACACGTGCAATGACACTGGGTGTGGTTCATGAAAAGAATAGACATGCAATGGCTCTGGTGGATCCATATGTGGTTTGTGAGAAGAACAGACATGCAAGTTCTCTAGCCGTGGTTCATGAGAGGAACACACATGCAATGACACTGGGGGTGGTTCATGAGAAGAAAACACATGCAATGACACTGGTGGAGCCATGTGTGGTTTGTGAGAAGAACACGCATCCAATGACTCTAGCTGTGGTTCATGAGAAGAACACACATGCAATGACACTAGTGGATCCATGTGTAGTTTGTGTGAGGAACAGACATACAATGACACTAGGTGTGGTTCATGAAAAGAACACACATGCAATGACACTGGTGGATCCATGTGTGGTCTCTAAAGAGAACACACATTTCAATAACACAGGTGGATCCATATGTGGTATGTGAAAAGAACACACATGCAATGACTCCAGTTGTTGTTAGTAAAAAGAACACACATGCAATAACACTGGTGGATCCATGTGTGGTCTCTGAAGAGAACACACATTTCAATGACACTGGTGGACTCCAGTTGTTGTTAGTAAAAAGAACACACATGCAATGACACTGGTGGATCCATGTGTGGTCTCTGAAGAGAACACACATTTCAATGACCCTAGTGGATCCATATGTGGTATGTGAAAAGAACACACATGCAATGACTCCATTTGTGGTATGTGAAAAGAACACACATGCAATGACACTGGTGGATCCATGTGTGGTCTCTGAAGAGAACACACATTTCAATGACACTGGTGGATCCATGTGTGGTCTCTGAAGAGAACACACATTTCAATGACACTGGTGGATCCATATGTGGTATGTGAAAATAACACACATGCAATGAGATTGGTGGATCCATGTGTGGACTCTGAAGAGAACACACATGCAATGACTCTAGCTGTGGTTAATGAGAAGAACACACATTCAATGACACTGGTGGATTATGAAAAGAACACACATGCAATAACACTAGTTGTTGTTAGTAAAAAGAGCACACATGCAATGACACTGGTGGATCCATGTATGGTATCTGAAGAGAACACACATTTCAATGACACTGGTGGATCCATATGTGGTATGTGAAAAGAACAGACATGTAATGGCACCAGTTGTTGTTAGTAAAAGAAAACACATGCAATGACACTGATGTATCCTTATGTGGTATGTGAGAATAACAGACATGCAATGACTCTAGATGTGGTTCATGAGAAGAACACACATGCAATGACACTGGTGGATCCATATGTGGTTTATGATAAGAACACACATGCAATGACACTGGGTGCGGTTCATGAAAAGAACATACATGCAATGGCACTGGTGGATCCATATGTGGTTTGTGAGAAGAACAGACATGCAATGAGTCTAGCTATGGTTCATGAGAGGAACACACATGCAATGACACTGGGTGCGGTTCATGAAAAGAACACACATGCAATGACACTGGTGGATCCATGTGTGGTTTGTGAGAGGAACAGACATGCAATGACACTGGGTGTGGTTCATGAAAAGAACACACATGCAATGACACTGGTGGATCCATGTGTGGTCTATGAAGAGAACACACCTTTCAATAACACAAGTGGATCCATATGTGGTTTGTGAAAAGAACACACATGCAATGACTCTAGTTGTTGTTTGTAAAAAGAATAGGCATGCAATGATACCGGTGGATCCATGTGTGGTTTGTGAGAAGAACACACATGCAATGACACTGGGTGTAGTTCATGAAAAGAATACACATCCAATGACACTGGTGGTTACTTATGTGGTTTGTGAGAAGAACACACATGTAATGACTCTGGGTGTGGTTCATGAGAAGAACACACATGCAATGACACTGGTGGATCCTTGTGTGGTTTGTGAGAAGAACATACATGCAGTGACACTAGGTGTGGTTCATGAAAAGAACACACATGCAATGAGACTGGTGTATCCTTATGTGGTGTGTGAGAAGAATAGACATGCAATGACACTAGTGTATCCTTATGTGGATTGTGAGAATAACAGACATGCAATGACTCTAGATGTGGTTCATGAGAAGAACACACATGCAATGACATTGGTGGATCCATATGTGGTTTATGAGAACACACATGCACTGACACTGGGTGTGGTTCATGAAAAGAACAGACATGCAATGGCACTGGTGGATCCATATGTGGTTTGTGAGAAGACCAGGCATGTAATGACTCTAGGTGTGGTTCATGAAAAGAATACACATCCAATGACACTTGTTGTGGTTCATGAGAGGAACACACATGCAATGACATTGGGTGTGGTTCATGAGAAGAAAACACATGCAATGACACTGGTGGATCCATGTGTGGTTCATGAAAAGAACACACATCCAATGCCTCTAGCTATGGTTCATGAGAAGAACACACATGCAATGACACTGGTGTATCCTTATGTGGTTTGTGAGAAGAACACACATGCAATGACTCTAGTTGTAGTTCATGAAAAGAACACACATCCAATGACTCTAGCTGTGCTTCATGAGAAGAACACACATGCAATGACACTGGTGGATCCATGTGTGGTTTGTGAGAGGAACAAACATGCAATGTCACTGGGCGTGGTTCATGAAAAGAACTGACATGCAATGACACTGGTGAATCCATGTGTGGTCTCTAAATAGAACACACATTTCAATAATACAGGTGGATCCATATCTGGTATGTGAAAAGAACACACATGCAATGACTCCAGTTGTTGTTAGTAAAAAGAACACACATGCAATGACAATGGTGGATCCATGTGTGGTCTCTTAAGAGAACACGCATTTCAATGACACTGGTGGATCCATATGTGATATGTGAAAAGAACACACATGCAATGACACCAGTTGTTGTTAGTAAAAAGAAAACACATGCAATGACACTGGTGTATCCTTATGTGGTCTGTGAGAAG
This sequence comes from Avena insularis, assembly GCA_023614405.1. Taxonomy (NCBI): domain Eukaryota; kingdom Viridiplantae; phylum Streptophyta; class Magnoliopsida; order Poales; family Poaceae; genus Avena; species Avena insularis. Next base: position 71,456,132 of record CM042692.1, on the reverse strand, counting down.
AACACACATTTCAATGACACTGGTGAATCCATATGTGGTATGTCAAAAGAACACACATGAAATGACTTCAGTTGTTGTTAGTAAAAATAACATACATGCAATGACACTGGTGGATCCATGTGTGGTTTGTGAATAGAACACACATGGAATGACTCTAGTGGATCCATATGTGGTTTGTGGAAAGAACACACATGCAATGACACTAGTTGATCCATATGTGGTTTGTGGAAAGAACACACATGCAATGACACTGGTGGATCCATATGTGGTTTGTGAAAAGAACACACATGCAATGACTCTTGTGTTGGTTTTAGTATAAGAACACACATGCAATGACTCTAGTGGGTCCATATGTGGTTTGTGAAAAGAACACACATGCAATGACTCTAGTGGATCCATATGTGGTTTGTGGAAAAGAACACACATGCAATGAACAATGGTGGATCCATAAGTGGTTTGTGGAAAGAACACACATGCAGTGAACACTGGTTGATCCATATGTGATTTGTGAAAAGAACACACATGCAATGACTCTAGTGGCTCCATATGTGGTTCATGACAGGAACACACATGCAACGACATTGGTTGATCCATATGTGGTTTGTGACAATAACACACATGCAATTCCATTGGTGGATCCATGTGTGGTTTGTGAGAGGAACACACATGCAATGACACTAGTTGTTATTAGTAAAAAGAAAACACTTGCAATGACACTGGTGTATCCTTATGTGGTTTGTGAGAATAACAGACATGCAATGACTCTAGATGTGGTTCATGAGAAGAACACACATGCAATGACACTGGTGGATCCATACGTGGTTTATGAGAAGAACACACATGCAGTGACACTAGCGGTGGTTCATGAGAAGAACACACATGCAATGACTCTAGATGTGGTTCATGAGAAGAACACACATGCAATAACACTGGTGGATCCATATGTGGTTTCTGAGAAGAACACACATGCAATGCCACTGGGTGTGGTTCATGAAAAGAACAGACATGCAATGGCACTGGTGGATCCATATGTGGTTTGTGAGAAGAACAGACATGCAATGACTCTAGCTATGGTTCATGAAAAGAATAAACATCCAATGCCACTAGTTGTGGTTCATGAGAGGAACACACATGCATGACACTAGGTGTGGTTCATGAGAACAAAACACATGCAATGACACTGGTGGATCCATGTGTGGTTTGTGAGAAGAACAGACATGCAATGACTCTAGATGTGGTTCATGAGAAGAACACACATGCAATGACAGTGGTGTATCCTTATGTGGTTTGTGAGAAGAACACACATGCAATGACTCTAGGTGTGGTTCATGAAAAGAACACACATCCAATGATTCTAGCTGTGGTTCATGAGAAGAACACACGTGCAATGACACTAGTGTATCCTTATGTGGTTTGTGAGAAGAACACACATGCAATGACTCTAGATGTGGTTCATGAAAAGAACACACATCCAATGACTCTAGCTGTGGTTCATGAGAAGAACACACATGCAATGACACTGGTGGACCCATGTGTGGTTTGTGAGAGGAACAAACATGTAATGACACTAGGTGTGGTTAATGGAAAGAACACACATGCAATGACACTGGTGGATCCATGTGTGGTATCTAAAGAGAACACACATTTCAATAACTCAGGTGGATCCAAATGTGGTATGTGAAAAGAACACACATGCAATGACTCCAGTTGTTGTTAGTAGAAAGAACACACGTGCAATGACACTGGTGGATCCATGTGTGGTCTCTGAAGAGAACAAACATTTCAATGACACTAGTGGATCCATATGTGGTATGTGAAAAGAACACACATGCAATGACTCCATTTGTGGTATGTGAAAAGAACACACATGCAATGATACTGGTAGATCCATGTGTGGTCTCTGAAGAGAACACACATTTCAATGACACTAGTGGATCCATATGTGGTATGTGAAAAGAACACACATGAAATGACTGCCGTTGTTGTTAGTAAAAAGAAAACATATGCAATGACACTGGTGGATCCATGTGTGGTTTGTGAGAAGAACAGACATGCAATGACTCTAGATGTGCTTCATGAAAAGAACACACATGCAATGACACTGGTGTATCCTTATGTGGTTTGTGAGAAGAACACACATGCAATGACTCTAGCTGTGGTTCATGAAAAGAACAGACATCCAATGACTCTAGCTGTGGTTCATGAGAAGAACACATATGCAATGACATTGGTGGATCCATGTGTGGTTTGTGAGAGGAACAGACATGCAGTGACACTGGGTGTGGTTCATGAAAAGAACACACATGCAATGACACTGGTGGATCCATGTGTGGTCTCTAAAGAGAACACACATTTCAATGACACAGGTGGATCCGTATGTGGTATGTGAGAAGAACATACATGCAATGACTCCAGTTGTTGTTACTAAAAAGAACACACATGCAATGACACTGGTGGATCCATGTGTGGTCTCTAACGAGAACACACATTTCAATGACACTGGTGGATCCTTATGTGGTCTGTGAAAAGAACACACATGCAATGGCTCCAGTTATTGTTAGTAAAAAGAACATGCATGCAATGATACTGGTGGATCCATGTGTGGTTTGTGAGAAGAACACACATGCAATAACACTGGGTGTGGTTCATGAAAAGAATACACATCCAATGACACAGGTGGATCCTTATGTGGTTTTTGCGAAGAACACACATGTAATGACTCTGGGTGTGGTTCATGAGAAGAACAGACATGCAATGACACTGATGGATCCTTGTGTGGTTTATGAGAAGAACAAACATGCAGTGACACTGGGTGTGGTTCATGAAAAGAACACACATGCAATGACACTATTGTATCCTTATGTGGTCTGTGAGAAGAACAGACATGCAATGACTCTAGCTGTGGTTCATGAAAAGAACAAACATGCAATGACACTGGTGGATACATGTGTGGTTTGTGAGAAGAACACACATGCAATGATTCTATTTCTGGTTCATGAAAAGAACACACTCCAATGAGCTCTAGTGGATATATCTTGGCATAATTTGATGTATGCCACGATGTATTTCATTGTACAAGACACTCACTTTCCATTTTTATACTACTCAGTTTTGCCCTTGGTTTTTTGATACTACTCAGTTTTATCCCCTCTCTCTATCTTTCGTAGAATCCCAAACCTGTGCTCACCCTGTCTGCTACTCCCTGATTGGTTGTCACAGTTGTCACGCGGATCGTGTGCACCAACCGTTGATTCTGTGCGATCCAACGATGATCGTTGCACATGTCGTGCCGTTCAAAGTACAGTGTGAGACGGCACAGACGTCTCCCTCAGCGAGACTTCTACAAGAAGGAACATGATGCCGTCCATGGAAAACATTGTCGAGCGGTCATGTCATGTTTAATCAAGTCTGAAAAGCCTACTACTGCTACTACTACGCCACAAAACATGCGTCATCGAGTGCATGGTCGTCGATGGATAGCTGCAATTTATTGCCACTTGATTTTAATAAGGCATATCCCATTTTTTACGCAGTGGCTCTCAATCTCACTTCCAACTAGGCCACACTGTAAGAAGCTTGCACACGCTAGCCGGAGGCCAAACGTCTCCGGCTTCATCAAGTCACTCGTAGCCATTAATACATCCCTCTACCCGATCTATCACAACCCCACAAATCTTGCTGTATAGCTACCTACCTTCCCCTCTACATTTACACTTTTAATTATCACCAATTTTAGGGCCGTGTCAAACTTCGTACATAGAAATTGTGTGTGCACCCGTTGCATGCGGCTCAATACAGAACTGACATGCATGGCCCGAGAAAAAAACGTGACGTACCGTGCGCGTGTCGTGGTGCACGGTGCAGTAGACTGCGCGGGGCGTTGCACGATGGTGCAATGAAACGTGCCTTGCTTCCATCCACCTTAACTATATAGCCCCTCTCCGCACACCCACTCCCACTCTCGCTCACTCTCCCCACGCAACCCTCTCCACCGTCCCACCAGCATCCGCAAACTCCCGAGAATACCCCGTCCGCGCCAGCGATGGCTGATGAGGATAAGGTGGCCATCGTCGCCTCCGAGGCCGCCGGCGAGGAGGCCCCCGTCTCCTCACCGGTCCCTCTCGACGCGTTGAAAGCAGCCGTCGTCCCTGTCCAGGCCCCAGTTGAGGCGTCGATGACAGCCACCGTTCCCGTCTAGGCCCCCGTCCCCGCTACCGACAAAGCCGCCGAAGAGGAGCCCACAGCCGGCAAGGAGGCCCCCGCCGGTCACAAGAAGATCAAGCACTTCTAGGGCACCTATGATCCAGATAAGTACATCGCTCCGCTGAACCCCTACGACACCGACATCGACGACCCATGGTCGGAGGTAACTAGGGTTTGCTCCCCTCCCCTGGTTCTTGTACCGTTCCCATCGTTGGATGCTATATCTTGGTTTATTAGGATTCACTTGTTCTTATTTCGATTTCTCGATCTTCTTACATCATCTACTCCCCCATTTTCCTTTTCTTCCAATAGGTTTTCGGCAGCAACGTTTGCAGCGATGACGAGTCCATGCACACCAAGACTCGTCAGGTGCTGAGGAGTCTGCGGGCCGGCCAGTACGATGCCTTCTTTAGGGGCGGCTAGTGGCGCTGCCCCTTCTGCCGGGCGAGTCTCGCCGGCACTATCTTCAACCACTTACTGAAGCATGTAGAGGCCCCAGGCTCCGGCATCCACAAAGGCGGCAAGCGCAAGACCGTGAACATCAGGCCTACATTGCTGAAAACCGGGCTCTCAGCATTCACCTCCGAAACCTCCAGCGGGTGGCCATCAAAGAGGGTCGCATGCCTCCAATAAGGCCCAAGGCCCCCAAGATCAAGGGACTGGGCAGCAAAAAGTGGAGGAAGCGCCGGAGGGAGGAGGCGGAGGCGCGGGCGCATGAAGGATGGTTTGGATGTGTCCTTGAATGTATATGCATCTGCGGCGGCTGCTGCTAAGCAACTTCTTTTGATTTTCTATATTTTGCTAGCATCCTATTTCTGGCTGAATGCATGAACCTTGTTAAGCAACCTACTTTCTATCTCTATATCCTATTTAGCTAGGCACAGCTATATCTACATTTGTTTTGTTTTCTGAATGAATATATTCTGCCTGGTATGATTTGCTGCTCTAGATTTGCTACCTGATCGGAGGCAAAAAGAGGTCCAAAAGGGAACGAATTATCAAAGAGAGAATCTTCTCTAGATTTGCTACCAATTTGGGCAAAATGAAACTTATCCGTTTAGCGAGAGAGGAAAAGGGTACTCTTTCAAACTGCCAGTTAACGAGCTACCATCTTGACGAGGCCCCATCTTGACGTCTCCCTCTACAAGAAGGAACACGATGCCGTCCATGGAAAAAGTCATCGAGTGGTCATGTCACATTTAATCTAGTCTGCAAAGGCTACTACTACTACAACACATGCACAGGGCAACGGGGTCTTCGAGTGCACGATTGTCGATGGGACACTGCAATTTATTGCCACTTGATTTTAATAAGACATATACCATTTTTACGCAGAGCTCTCAATCTCACTTCCAACTGGGCCCTACCTCTAGTAACTTCCATGAGTCAAGGGCCCCCTCGAGTAGATCTAACATTGCTAGAAATTGGTTCCGCGCCACTTGCATGCAGTGGAATTGAGGTCTGCCATGAGCGTGTTTTCAATGCAGCTCTAAAGTGGAGATCATGGCTGTTTCCCAAAAAAAGGGAACCCAAAAAAAGGTGGAGATCATGGTAGCCCCCCGCCCCCCACCCACCACACGTGTCCACTCGAGGACTACGAACGATCCGGTGTTTATAACCCGCCTCGAACTTCTTCTTCCATGTGCTCGTGTCATTTCCCCCCAGTCTGTCTAGTCCCAAGACCCCAATCTGCACCTTCCGCGTGCGCCGAAGCTCCCTCGCTTGCACTACCTCCTTCCCTTGGTGCGCCATGAAGCTTACACGTGGAGACGAGCCGGAGGTGAAGCCAGGTGAAGGCGCAGCAGCAGATGTCTCGGTCATCACCAAGTAGGCGGAGGCGTCTTCTCTGGGCACGAATGCCGCTCATCGTCACGCCGTCGAGGGTGCGAGCTCATCCGTCCAGCCAGTAGCCGTCGCCGCCGAGCAGCAGGTGGCCGACAACGTCATGGTGCCATCGGCAGATCTGGATGGGGGGGGGGCAGGCGGCAGACGGAGGCAATCCGGTGCTCTACATCAACAACCCCATCGCCGTTCAAGAAATCTTTGACGCAATCGCGGAGAATGACGAGTTCGAGGAGGAGGTCCCTGATGAGGAGTCTGAGGTACTACATTGCTAGCTTCTCTAGTCGCAGCCGCATATTTCACTATTCATACATAGGATTTGCTCAATCGTGTACAGATTCTTTTGCTCTTGAAGTAGGGTAGTATATATATGGTTCGATCGGTCGATTGATGCATCTGCCATCTAGTCACAAAACCCCAATCCGTCTAGTCACAAAACCCCAATCTGCTCATCTGCCATCTAGTTGAGTTTGCTAGTTGAGTGTTGATTTCGATACACAACATGCCTATAACATTACATTTCTATTCCTTACTGAGCCCAATGATTCAGTTTTGCCCCAAAATAGTGCAAGGGCATCTGATGGTGTCATTTTCTTAGGGATGGTTTGTGAACCTGAGGCAGCAATGCACATAAACAATATAGGTTGTGCTGTTGGTATTTTGGTTCTCCGACTCCATCGCTGAAAAAAATGAGGCCCTAATTTTTTTCTCATATGGAACCTATATATATAATCTTTGTATTGTTTCTGATCTATTAATGTGTTGTATGATGCATATGTATATCCCTGAATATTGTTTTGTACGATTACATTTCAATTTCTTATTGTGGACAATGATTCAAATTTCCCCCAAAGAGAGGCAGACACATTGGTGTTAGATTTTTTCAGGGATGAGTGAGCGAACCTGGGCCATGTACAAGATCAATATAAGCTGTGCAATTGTTACTTGGTTCGCTTACGCCATCTCTATAGAAACTTATGAGACTACAATCTTTATTCTACATTCATAGAACTATGATATTTGAATTATCTATTCCATGCATTCATAGTGTATAAGAATTACATTTTAGTTTGTCACCGAGGCCGATGATTGAAATTTGCCCCAAAAGAGTTCAAGGGGAGACACGTATGATGGTGTCGTGTTTTAGGGATGGGTTGGTGAACCTGAGGTATCAATGCACACAAATAATATAGGTTGTGCTGTTGGTACTTTGGTTCTCCAACTCCATCTTTGAAACAAATTATGAGGCCCTTGATTTATTCTCATATGGAACTACATATATGATCCTTGATTTGTTTCTGATCTTTTAATGATTGGTATGATGCATATGTATATGAATGGTTTTGATCATAAGTATTTTTAACATGTACCTGAAGATTAATTGTTTGGTTTTTTATTTATAATTACAATATTTAGGCTTGTTTTTGTACCTGACTATGTATATCCCTGAATATTGTTTTGTATGATTACATTTCAATTTCTTATTGTGGCCAATGTTTCAAATTTTCCCCATAGAGAGGCAAACACATTGGTGTCAGATTTTTTTAGGGATGAGTTAGCGAACCTGGGGCCATGTACAAGATCAATATAAGCTGTGCACGTGTTATTTGGTTCGCTTACACCATCCCTGTAAAAACTTATGAGGCGCAATCTTTATTCTACATTCATAGAACTATGATATTTGAATTATCTATTCCATGCATTTATAGTGTATAAGAATTACATTTTAATTTGTCACCGAGGCTGATGATTGAAATTTGCCCCAAAAGAGTTCAAGGGGAGACACGTATGATGGTGTCGTGTTTTAGGGATGGGTTGGTGAACCTGAGGCAGCAATGCACACAAACAATATAGGTTGTGCTGTTGGTACTTTGGTTCGCCAACTCCATCTCTGAAACAAATTCTAAGGCCCTAGATTTATTCTCATATGGAACTACATATATGATCCTTGAATTGTTTCTGTCTTTTAATGATTGGTATGATGCATATGTATATAAATGGTTTTGATCATAAGTATTTTTAACATGTACCTGAAGATCAATTGTTTGATTTTTTATTTATAATTACAATATTTAGGCTTGTTTTTGTACCTTACTATGTATATCCCTGAATATTGTTTTGTACGATTAGATTTCAATTTCTTATTGTGGCCAATGATTCAAATTTGTCCCAAAAGAGAGGCAGACACATTGGTGTCAGATTTTTTTAGGGACGAGTTAGTGAACATGGGGTGATGTACAAGAACTATATAGGTTGTGCAATTGTTACTTGGTTCACTCACGCCGTCCCTGAATAAACTTATGAGGCCGCAATCTTTATTCTACATACACTCTGATGCAATTATTTGTCATTGTGTTGAGATGAAATGATATATGAACCGATCAAACTATTGCTGAGATGCTTTATCTTTGATATCCACGGATATATTGTCTTATATATACATGTTGTCAATTCTTGAGTTGTAATACAATTCAATCATATGTATTGGTTCTAAGTTATGTTCTTAAAAATGAACAGGAGGATGATGATGAAGTGGACGATAGTAAGGTATATAGGGACAACAAGAGCCGCTACGTGCTGAGGCGGTTACGGTGTGGGCTAATCCGTTTCCACCGTAGGGGGAGACTGTTTTTCCCATTCTGTGGCAGAGCAATCAACGTGGACCTCAACAGCATGATCCAAAGACGTTGGCGTTAGGCGGAGGCAGAAGCCAAAGGCCGATTACCTTGGCGCGGCACGCAGCCTTCGACAAATTCCTCTGGGAGTATGTCAGGACTGGCCTGTATCCCATCGACTAGGCTGTCGCTGCCTCCTGCTGATATGCCCCTGCCCTGTTAGGCGTCTCCATGTCCCGGCCTCCTTCTGTCGCCCCTGCTTTTATTTTGTTTTAGTTAATTATTACATGTGTGTGGCATGTAAGACAATATATCCGTGGTGTCTCTGGTGAACCTTCTATATTAATCTACTCCTTTATATGGAGTGCCTTAAAATTTCTAATGTTCAATTATATTACTGATCATGCTCATGCACACTACAAAATATTTCTAGTACTCGATTATATTATAATTGTCAAGGAATACATCAACAAGTTAAATTGGTCGAAATTTTGTATTGAAGTAACTAAATGATCTCACATCGGCGGTGGACGTTGGCATCAGCCGAAGACCTTGGAGCGACACGCAGTCTTCAGCAAATTCCTTGCAGGTTTAACAACGGGTTGCCGCCACCCAGCTCCGAATTCGCTTACAGGTCCAACATGACAGAACTTGAGCTACCACAAAGACCTCGACAGAGGTGGCAGAATTGGTGCGGGTGCAACCACAGCAACCGTGAGCTCGGATTTTAGAGGAGGAAAACAGAACCAAGCATGGTCGACACGGTGACAGATCTCACCGGGAACCAATTCTCGTCCCCGCACCGTGCCATGGGTGCGTGCATGGTGAGGGCGAGCTCTAACTCGGGATGGGGAGGAGAGCGAGGCTGAGCAGGTTCGTCACGTCCCAGCTCTGCGCCATGGCCACGACCACAAATTGCTGCTCCGGGGAAGAAGAAGACGCGTAATGGATGCAAGCGCCAACGTTGCAAGCCTATAGGGGGAGAGCTGGGCCGAGCAGGTTCGTCCACGTCCTAGCTCCCCGCCATGGCTGCGACGCCCCACAGATTGCCGCTCCGGGGAAGAAGAAGACGCGTAATGGATGCAGGCGCCAACGCTACAAGCCTAATTGACACCTAAGCGACGGGAGCGACATAACGACGAGAACTGACAGGGGGGCAAACTTGACGGTCGTTAGCCTGATTTTTTGTATTGAAACATAAAGTTAAATTCGTGCCGAAAAAGACCCTCTAAGTATTTGGCACACTAACTGTAGTCATCCTGGCTGATTTCAAGGAACTTGGGTACCGCGTTGCCTGGACGCCTCAACTTTCGGGCCGCAAAATGATATTCTCCTCAAGGAGAGGTTCATGTGGTGAGCCTTGGTGGGCCATGCCATTCCACAGACTGGCCTTCAGAACAACTGACCTTCTGATCCTCCTCCATATGGTCATTTCCTAAGGAGAGCGAGACATATATGATGTCAAAATTGAATTAATTAACGAGAGCGTGGATGATAATTGATGGAAGGATTGGCGTGTGGCACTACACTAATGGTGTTGGCCGACGGGAAGATGAGGGACAGGAACCAGATCCACGCGGTAAACCATCGATTATCCCGAACCGTCTACCCAGTATGTCGATTCAAGCAAAGGTGCCATGTACTTCGAATCATAGACACCCCCTACAGCTACAAGTGCACCCGGCTTGCATGGGATATTGGTGCGTGGTGGTGTCGATGATGTGGACTACTCGGGTGATGGATGTATGCGAGATCGGCGGAAACATGAACGAGACGTGTGGTTTGGCATCAGGCACACAAAGAAGGCATGAGAGGTGCCCACGAACATACCCACCATCTAGGGTGGCTCCTGTACTAGAACAAGATCTGTAGAGATCACAAACAACTTGTTTGTCCAGGGAAGCCGAAGATGCAAGGTGGGTGATGTTATGCATTCATGTCGGAGGATGTTAGCTGATTTGAGTACCCCGCGTATATGCAGTGATATAGGTTGAGGCGGGGGTATGTTGAAAGAGAGAGGGTGAGATGACACAAGCCTCGGTTCTTAAGAGGAATAATAAAATATTCTTCTATTTTCCGTAGCAATGCACGGGTATTCAGCTAGTGATGATGTAATCCTAAAAGTTAGTTCATTTTGTTGAACTAAAAAGGGTAGCGGGCACCCTATTATTGATCCACTTCTCACAGCCCTTTCCCGACTCTGTGCCTTTTTTGAGATCCAATGCGTCGTTTTGCCTCTCTCTTTTTTAACACAAAAGATTTTATTAATTTTAAGAATATTTTATCGTAAAGTAGCATGAATGGATTCATGCTTAATTGATACATAGAGGGTGCCACTTCTTGGACATTGATCTAAGTTCGAAAATAAGCACCTGATAGTTAAGTTTCTAGATGATTGAGAAAAAAAGCGTTCCTGCCCCGCGTCGTCCCCGCACAGGCAACCAGGGTAAACCCTAATCCCCACTGCTGCACCTCTACCCTATCTCTCACCTTCCCTGCCATCGGCGGCGGATGTCGCCGGGAAAGTCCCTACAGTGTCAGCGGAGGCGGGTCTTCCCTTTCCTGGTGGCACCTCGATCTGGCGGGAGCTCGATGTGGTGGCATTACGGCTCGGTGATGGTGACGGTCTGGACCAGCGGTGGCCTGGCGATGGGGCGCGCAACCCCTAGCCACTGTGGTGGGAGGGATCCCCGACGTCGTCTCGGGTGAGTGACGTTGTAGTGGCGTGGCTCAAGATCTACAGCGGCGTGGCTCGGTGGTGGAGGTGCTAGGGTGGCAACTCCGTGTACTCGGACGGAGGCGGCAGCCGGGAGCAGTAGCGCGATGGTGGGCGGATCCAGGCCCGATCAAGGCATGCAGGGCATGGGGATGATCTGGGCCTGATCTAGCCTAATCTAACCTGCTACTGTGTTCGGACAGCGACCACCTCAGGTGGATGCGGGTACTTCCCCTCACCTATGCTGCTGCGCTTCCTGTGGGATACATGATCTTGTGCCCACCCACCTAGCCAAACCTATTAACCTCTCGATGTGATGTTGGTCATGGCTTGGACTCGAGCTCGTGGACATCGAGGCAGCGACCTCGGAAGGTGGACCGCATGGGTGTCTCTTTGGCGAGCAATGTGGTGGTGGTGATGGCTTTGGTCCTTGGTCATTGGGGTGGCAAGGAGCAAGGATCGGGAGACCTTGGTGGTGGCGGCGCTTTGGCTACAACATCCCCTAGATTGAGTTCTGTAGACCGTCCTTGGCGATAGTGGTTGATTCTCTAGTGGGCGTGTGGGTAGGTTTTTCTGGGCGAAATCCCCACATCTTGACGCCGACAGCGGCGATGCCTGAGGTTACCGTCACCCCCTTGGGAGGGCTGTTGTGGGTACCTTCCACACGAGGGCTCTAGGTGAAAACCCTAGACCATCGGTCTCATCGATGGCGGTTGTAACATCCCAATTTCAGTAGCCCTGATTAGTTGACCAGAAGGCAAAAATCAGGGGGAACAAAAACTTTTTATTGTTTAATGATGCAGTGTTGCTTGCTTGTTTGTTTGTGCTTATGCAACTGATTGTGTAGTAGATGATATACTCCTCTACCTTCCCCTCAGCTTAGAAAAGCTACTTAACAAAACTGTCTTGGCTTATTTTACATATTCTCAAATGTTGTAGCATTTCAAAACTTGAGACAAGGTGCCCTTGCAACAACTATTATTTTCCTAGCTTCTATTAACAAAATTATGGATATCTATATGATATAATCTCCTTATGTTCTCAAGACAGAACTTCCAAATGCTCTTACCTCTAGATTTTCCAAAAACCTTCTACAAAACTTTTGAACCCTACTCTTGGTATAAGTACCAAGGATCTTACCCCATTTCAAAACTCCACACTTTCAAAATACTCCTCCTTACCTCAAGCAAGGCTTGATTGTATCCATTGTAGTAGATTGATTTGCTTGGAAGATGAATTGCTTTGATCTGTTGTTCAACTTGTTTGCTTAGGAAGTAGTATGAGCTACCCTAGGAGATCATCCTCTAGTATCAAGCTCATACAAGAATACAAATCCCTAAGCAAGCTTCCTAAGAGCTAATCTCTAGTCACTAGGGTGACCATCTAATCTCTTAACCAGATCCATTTAGAGGTAATCCCTTCTCTTATTTTCCAAGTCAATGAAGACCAACTTTAAGCATGGATCCTTTATACTCAATCTATACTTCAACCTCATCCACTTGATGGTGAGTTTGGAACCTTGCATCCTCTCAAAACCATCCCATCTTATATCCTAGTCAAAACCCCGAATCTGCCAAAATATGACTTAAGTCTAGAAATGCTATCAACCTCACATCTTTGAGTCTCTACTTTTCTAGACCCTTGTGCCTTTTTGGAAATGCACTTGAACCATCTTGTAAACCGTCTTAAGAAATTACAAGGCCCACTCTATCCCTTGTCTAGATCATCCTTTGACCCACTTGTTCTTGATGGTTTTGCAGGCAAGAAAATAAACTTTTCTGCAAATCTTATCAACATGCCTACTTTGACAGAAGCTCCCATCTCCATGTAATCTTATTTTGACCGAATATTTGCATGAGTGTACTCTACTCATGAATGTCTATCCACCCATATTTCACTTGTTTCAATTGGAGCTCTGTGATTCTAAAACCCACATGGTTTTGGAGGCTAAATAATAATCTGCTTAGACACCCTTACTTTTAACAAAGTTTGGCATCAATTCTTGGAGAACTAAATCATGATCAACCCCAACCGTATACACCATGGTGATCTACATCATTTGGACTACCTATCTATCTAGCCCATTACCCAAGGGGATCTTTGAGCTCCTTAATCCAACAAGGTTCTGATGGTAGAAAACTTTTAGTGCCCTAGATCCTTATTTCTTGTTTTCTCCCAAAAATAAAGTTTGATTTTCAAATCCCAAGGTTGCAAATGATATATACACTATGTGGACATCATCTACCTTGAAGATAAAAATTTGCAATTTTTTTGCATAATTATTTTGGACCAAAACTATTTATTCTTTTCTTTACAAAAACTTCAAAACTCTCTCTATAAAAGAAAGTTTGTTTTTATACAAAACACTTCTACAAATTTAGCAAAATTTGAGTCCTATAAACTATAATCTATCTTACCACTTCAAAAATAAGTATTTTTGAAGAGTTTTATTATTTCTTTTTGCCTATTTCCTAAAATGGCAGAAATGCAAAAATAAATGTATTAACTACTTCCCTTCATCAATAAATCCTAGGAAAATTTTTCAATGTGTGAAATGGTGTTTATGATAATGTCACACCAAAAACCATCCTTTCCTAATTAAAAAATTCAAATAAAATCCTGGATAATAAGAAGAGGACATAAAGTCATCTAAAAATTCTCAAATAATTATCCATGGCACATATTGACCATATCTATCTACCAACATCATCACCTCACCCTGCCAAGATCAAAAATAAGAAGTCCTATCAATGATCACTCTTATGGAAATTTTGAATTTTTACACAACCTTGAGCTAAACCTTCCCTCCAACATTCATCAAACCCCACCTTTCATCACCATAACACCACATAGTCCCTCTGGTCGACTAGCACTGTAGCTGCAATGTAGCTTCCCGCCCCATGTGTCCTATTATGCTTGGATGAAAGAGAGACAAAGGCCATGTCTTGTCTTCCTTCTTCTTATCCAATGCAGCATCCACCACCAGCCTTTTCTGCTCCCTAGCACGACCAATACCCCCTCATCACCCTCTCTAAACATAGGCTGCAACCTCATCCCCACCCTACCTATCTCCCTCCATTATTTTCCCATTTATGCTTATGTGCATGTGAGGGAAGCAAGCTTACCTTGTACTACTCCCCCCGCCTCTCTCTGACCTCCAACAACCCTCACACACGACAACCACCGCCGTTGAGAGCCAATCCCTTGCTTCCTCCCTCCCTAAACTCTCACATGGACCATGTCCATGGTACACCCTCACCTATCGATTATAAGTCCCTAGACCACCCCAATTCCTCTCCCGACCCTCATTCTACACCCTACCTCCCCTCTTCCTTCCCCCAGTCTCCCGAGAGTCCTCTCCCTTGCTACTGCCCTAGAGAAGGAAGAAGCCACCACAGTGTTGTGTGCTTACATGAAAGTTCTCCTCCGTCTTTGACCTCCTGTTTTGCCCTATTCTTGCATGCATGTCCTCTCCAGGTCCTCCTCTACCTAACCCTAGTCTTCTTCTAGCCTAGGACCTCCCTAGAGGCCAACTCCGGCGAACTCCTAAAGCTTCCTCTCGGTCGCCATCGCACGAGCTCCTTCCTGGCGCCAAAACCATCATCGCCGCCCTTTGTTCTGCTCTCCACGTCGAGCCGTGTCTCCTCCTCTGCTCACCAGCTGCCAGCGCACCCTCGATAAGCCTCCTCGCGACCATCCTGAGCCACCTAGGGTTTTGGCGCCATCGTGACTATTTCCATGGAGATGACGAGCAGAGGTCATATAATCTCTTTAAATCGAACGGGCTCAATCGCCTCTTACTGCTTGCCCCACGCCTTCTACTGATAGCGGGCCCCGCCCGTTAGCGTTTCAAACCTATATCGTGTCCACGACTCTGCTTACTGGGCCGAAACCTACGCTGCGTGGCCCATATCGTCTAGAAACTAGCCCGTGACCAATTTTAATTTAATCAATTGTTTCTCGATCTGAAAACCACCAGAAGTTAGTATTAATACCAAAATAATGGAAAATACCGTATTTTGGCAAGATCTAAATTCCTACAGGTTCCTACATGTTTTGTGCAACATGCAGAATGAGTTCTCTGCCAAAAATAATTTTTATTATTTAATGGTATTTCATCTACTAAACTGGATCCCTTGCAAACAATAAATCCCTGAGGGATTTCCACCTCTCCAAAGGGAGTGAACCCAACTTCCTATGATAGTTAATAAGAGTACCTATCTCTTGGCCTTAGTCTCATGCCAAGTGGAGCTAGGGTTTACATGTAGCAAAAATGACAAAACCAATTCAATTATGCCTTTAGAAAATTCCCTAGGTCAACATGTACCAACTTTTGAGTTGATTCCAACTTCTAGTAAGGTGGTACCACTAAACCTACTAAAAAATAGGAGATCAAGATTTATTGAGCCTCTATAGAATTTTGGTGATTTTAACTCTTCTGTCTAGAGTAGTTTCATCCAGTAAATCACATATGTAGATCTGAAACTTCAAAAATGATGAATCCATTTTCTACAGAAAGGTATTTCAAATACCTACAATGCATCCTTGGATTCATATCAAAATATTGTGTATTTTAAATCTAGTGAAAACGATAAACTGCCATCATAACTGACTTTGGGATTTTCTCAAGGGCATTCTGGTAATTATTTTGGAGTGAATCCAACTCTAAAATTTCATAAACTCAAATAGCTACAATATCCTCAGAGAGAAAATTTATTGGAGCTACATATCTTTTCTGGGGAATTATTACCCTAAACTAGGGTTATTTCCACTAGAAAATTCTTATCTAATTAAAGAAAAGTGATAAAATCATGAAACCACTTTTGATGGCTTTGATATGTCAATACCTATCTGTTGATATCATGTTTGTACAGTGGTACCCTACATAACCAAGCCTTGGCCTTAAACTCTTTACTTAGGTGGTATTTGACCATTAAATCCAAAAAGAATATTCACAAAGACAAATAAAGTAATTCCAATGGCTTTGAACTCAAAATATCAAAACCCACTGATTCAAATATGACTTTTGCTTTGTCTCTGTTGTATGGTATTGATGCTTGTATGCCTTGTGTTGATTGTGGCCTTTGTTGGTTTGCATGTGTGCTCCGTGATGACGATATATGCGATTATACCAAAGTCTAGAGTAGAAGACATTGGTTATTATTATGGATTTCTAAGATGAAGTCCAGGGACATATTACCATATTGCTGGTCATAGGCAAGCCGCCTACTTGTTCATAAGCCTTGTCCTACTATTTTACTTATGCATGTTTTACCTACTTGTTTCCTACAAACTGCATGGTTTTACTATATGATGATCCATATCTGGTAGTGTTTTAGATCCTCCAAACCATTACACATTTGTACTACTAAGTACAACCCCCTTGATGACACCTACTTGTCCCTAGTGTTAGCCAAAGCAAAACTATAGGTTGGGAAGACCCCGGAAAAGTTTACAAAATGTTTTATGGTAAAACCCTTGTGGGGTTTGACCTACCAGGAGAAATTTGAGAAATAAAAAGGTTTTGTTTTGCAAATAATGCTGAAGAGGATAAGGAGAAAAAGGTTTACAAAAATACACCAGGTTCTTTGTAGCTTTAGCTATAACAACTAAACTATGCAACCACATTACCCTTGTATGGGACAAGGCTTGACTTGAATATTGTCTACTCTGGTATGGGATTCCTCATAACTACTTATAAGGGATCATGTTTCTCGAATGCTAGGCTTACTTAGGGTTCATCTGTCGATGCAATGAACCAAGGGAGGTGTGAACCGTGCTTGTAGGCCGCCGAATGATACTATGAGCCTCTCATTGAAAGTGCCCATTCTCAAGGAGTCGGATGCGCTCCGGTTGGTCTATGGATCCCGATGTCTCGGTATTGAGAGGAACAACTCATAGGGTAGGGCTTATGCTAGAGTGGCATACTGAGAGTCTTGATTGGTTCCCGACCTACGATCTGTATGGGATCAGGGTAGGGTAGCCGGATGGTGTGGGTAATGTATACAACCTCTACAGAGTGTAAATCTATTCGAATAGTCGTGTCCGTGGTCATGGACGGTTGGATAAACTACTATAGAGTGGTGCTAATTTTTATTTCTAAAAAGGATTTAGGAAAAGAAAGAGTTTTCTAAAAAAGGGTGGTTTGGAGGACCATAGAGGAAGTGAGGTGATCTCGGAGGATCACAGAATATGAACAACCCGGTCGAGTGAGGACTGGGAGATGAAATAGGGTGACCCAGTTCTGTTGTTTTTCCAAAACTTTTCAAAAGACTTTCAAAATATTTTACAAAAGTTTTCCCAAAGATATGTGGATGCTATGTCTACAAGAGAAATTATTTTAGAAAAGAACCTCTCATGGAGCCCTCCTACTACCACAGCCATAGTGCATATCCTTTTATTGTTATTCTTTTAAGGTGGTTTGCGAGTACATTCAAAGTACTCACTAGCATTGTCCCTGGCTATTAACGTGGTCATATTTGAGAAGTACGTGAAGAAGAAGGTGACGCTAATGACTATGCAAGCTAGGACGTTCTCCTAGTATGTTGGGGATATGCTACATGGGTATCACCATAGCACGTCTCTAATCCGGCTAACCCGGGTGGCCCACAGTTGGTAGCACAGCCCATGGCCTGCTGGGCAGCCCAGTTAGATGGATCCAGAAGGGAGGCCCATGCTGAATATACGAAGGATACATAGGAGTCACCGGCATACTCGGAGCCTTAGAGTACAAGACACAAAGACTGGTTAGTATTAGTGTAGGACTCTGTAACTTGTCTGACAAGGTCCTTTCCCTGTAACCCTAGGTTCTGTTGCCTTTATAAGTTGGACCTATGGGAGCCTTTAGGGCACAATGTACAACGATTCACAACACCCTCGCACAGCGAACCAATCTCTGTAACTCGGCATATTGCCATTATAGTGATTTATAGCAGGAGTAGAGTTCTGCCACCGTTGTGGGACTTGAACCTGGGTAAGCTGTGTTACCTTGTACCTGCTAACTCTCCGCCTTACCCCACATCTCTAAACACGCTCTATGAGAACCCCCCATGGCGTACTCGTCAGCAATACCATGACAATTGGCGCCCACCGTGGGGCAAGAGGTGCCTCGAGATCTACACCGGGTGAGGTCCAAGATCTTCACGGGAATCGGTGACACCGTCGCCATCGGGCGCGTCCTCTTCTCTAGCAACGTCCTGATCATCCCTCCTGATGAGTTCTGGGTCCCGACGAAGACAAACCCTACCCGTTGCTCTGTCGTCCTAGTTGAATACATCCACATCTTCATCGGAAAAACCGACTCGGGTCCTAGCTCCCAGGAAGTCGGAAACTCGTCAAGACCTGCACGAACCGCCTATGGGTAGGATACATTCATAGAGGAATCTGGGCCATATCTCTCTCTAGAGTATGACAGCTCAGGTCAGAAAAATTCAAGGCCCACCAAAACCGCCCCTGTGCAGGATATAATGGTGGAAGGACCCCGTAGACCCGCTTGGCTTCCTCGAGATTTAGAGATGCGAAGGTCGCACTTTGTCCGCATTGTCACCATCTTCGATCTGGCCTGATGCGTTCAGAGGGAGGGAGAATCTCCCCATGAATACCTCGCCAGATGGATGAGGGTAAGGGAAACCCTGGAAGGTGACCATGCTGATGAACTTGTCTACCTTGGAAGGGCTCACACCCGGAACACTCCTCTAGCATACACTCCAAAGACGGCAGGCCGCCGGCCCGGTCACCCTTAGTGAGATGGTCACAATCGTCAATTACTACACGGACGCTGAGGAGAACACTCAGGCCATGCCTGGGCCTAAGGCCAAAGGAAGCACCAACAACGGCCCTCCACCATCCCCCTCCACCTCCGCCATTGACAACACTGAAGCCAACTTCGACTCAGTGCTTGATGCATTATACACCGACATCAACGTGGATGGCAGCGGCTCAGACGCTAACTCGGAGGAATACGATGCTTCTATGAGGGAGATTGAGAAGGAATTGAGAGGGAGGAGCACGTCGAGAAAGCTACCACTTCCTGTCAGGTGCTAGTCGCCATCGGGAACGTGATAGAAGAAGACGGCCAGGAACCGGAACCTGAAAGAGCTCCGCCCACACCTACGGTTACTAGAGCGGCAGTAGCAAAAAAGCCCGCAGACCCCTCCAGGTCCGTCCAAAGCCATGCCTCCTCCGGCTGTCCCACCACAGCAAGCGGAGGAACTCGCCACAGCCCCTAGTACTACCAAGCAAACAAATTTGTCGCCACAAGCATCGACATCTGCAGCTGGCAATCCCTTGGTTACTCCCACCGATAAGGTGATGTACGGCCCATTCCTCGTCGAGCCTATCACCGTCGCCCATATACGGAACGTTACAGAGCTTGACAAGAAGCATGCAGAAACTAAGTGCATCACGGAGCAGGGCAGCTAGCTCGACAAAGATTTGGCCAAAGCGCAGCAATCAATTAAGGCAGCAAGAGCAATGGAGGCTGAGTACAAGCAACTACTGTTAAAACACAAGGCTAAGAAGGCTCCGGCACGTGTCGACAAAGACCCCGGTGTTTGACGCGGGTTAGGGTGGGACGCATCCAAACCGACAAAAGCAACCCCGTACATTGATTCTGAGGGGAAGCAAGTAATGCCAACGCCCGCCCTAAACATGGTCATCACCAAGACACTCCTTGAATAGGACAGGTCGCCAGAGGTAGTTGAATAGGTGTATGACCTTGTCACCAAGGCATGCAAGCAATAGGAAAAGGCCACCTCATAGAGGCTCGAGTCCAACCCGGAGCTTTGCCAGTCAACCCTGAACAGCCACCGAAGGCCAAGATCTCCCCGCGACGATCCCACACGGGCTCCATGGAGCAAAAGGCGGAGGGATGCGCATAATAGGGATGACGCCATACCTATATCTTCCAACAAGGGAGATAAGGCTCACCCTTGTAGATCACCGCCACCTCCACCATCCCGGCATCACGAGGAGCAATGGCCGTGCCCACGCACATGCATGCCACCTCCTAGGCGTCCCCAGGTCGGTATTGTTATATGGTACCAGGGTGAGCATCCCTGGCATGACGGAGAGCACAACGGCAATGAAGTACATAGGAACAGATCCCACAAGGAAGCACCATGTCCGACAAGTAATCATGACAGGCGTGAGGACTCGCATGGAGGGAGGAGCAAGAAGGCTAACCCACCGCCGCCACCGCCACCATCGCCACCCAGCACCCATCATGGCGGAGGACATGGCGGGTCCAACAGATCAACCACAACTCCCCTCCCTATGATGGAAAAGGGAAGCAACCGCAGCCGTACGATGCTCGTTCATGGCTAGACAAGATCCAAGAAGCATGGGAGCTCCCATACCTAGGGCCACATTGTTTTGGACCGATAATACGGGCCACAACTTACCTAAAGGGTATTCAGATTGACAAGACCGTCAAGCCCTATGATGGCACCGCCAGGCCAGCTACATGGTTACAGGACTACAGCGAAGTGATTCACATCACCGGGGGAAACCCTAATGTCGCCGTTAAGTACCTCCCACTAATGCTCACCAGCATCGCCTGACAATGGATTGACGACTTGCCGGAGAAATCAATCTGCAATCGATTGGACATGCATGAAGCGTTCACCAAGAACTTCGAGGGTACGTACAACCATCCCTGCACTGTCCGTGACCTACAATGGTGCGTGCAATAAAAGGATGAATCCTCTCGTGTTTACCTATCCCACTGGATTGACATGAAAAACTCATGCGCGGGGGTGCACGAACAAACCGCTATGGCTGCCTTCATCGACGGCCTAGAGAAGGGATCATTGCTCTAGCATACGCTGAAGCATCGTCAAGACAACAACGGACTCAACCTCAACACGATGATTGGCATGGCTAGCGAATTCGCTACCGCTGACGATGACGCTCGTGGCTCGTTGCTGGCATTTGCCATCCCTACCCAGGCCATGAAGAACAATAGCAACAAGCAGAAATCTCCGCTAGAAGAAAAGCAAGCAGCCGACATGGTCGCCACTATGTTCGCTGGCAGAGGCGGAGGCGGACAATGTAGTCGTGGCCGGGGGGCTAGCCATGGGAAGAAAAGGAGTGATTCAACACCTTCTGTGCCCCGCGCCCCCAAACGTATGAAGAGTACCGTGATATGCTATGTTTCTTCCACCTCGACGCAAACGACAAAGCCACCCACACCAACCACCAATCCAAGTTCATCAACGATCCCAAGGAGGACCCTGAGTCCAGCTACAAGCGAAGTAGGAAGAACAAACCCCGCGGAAAAGGCAAAGGAAGAAGAAGGAGGAGGAGTCCAAGGAATCAAGTGACATGGATGAACATGTGGAACCCAAGTCCGCCGACAAGGGCGATGGCAAGGGCAAGAACCCCTTTGAAAAGAAGGCCCCAGTCTACCACACTTTCCTTGGCACCCCCACCGTCTGGGCCCAAAAAACCTCACTGAGGATACTGATGGCTACCCTTCCTCCGGTTCCTAGTACGACAGGTGGTCAGAGATTCCAATCACTTGGGACAGGCAAGATCATCCAGCCCTCATCCCAATAGAGAACCAATATGCCATGGTCATCAACCCATTGATTGACGGCACAAAGTTCACCAAGTGCCTCATGGACAGTGGAAGTAGCTTCAACATTATGTACCTGGATACACTCCAAAGGATGAACTTGACTAAGACCCAGCTAAGGAAGAGCAACACCGTGTTCCATGGCGTCGTTCCTGGCCGGCAAGCAAACTCACTTGGCTGCATCACCCTTCCGGTCGCCTTTGGTGATGTCTACAACTATCACCTAGAACACATGACCTTTGAAGTGGTGCCCTTCAAGAGCATGTACCACGTCATCTTCAGGCACGACATCTTCCATTCTTTCCTTGCTAGGCCATGCTTTGTCTACAACAAGCTCAAGATTCTCGGACCAAACAACATCATCAACGTTGACAGAAGCTTCACCAAGGCAAGGGAGTGCGAGCTGAGTGAAGCTGCCTTCACCGAAGCTGGCCTCTACGTTGAAGAATTCAAGGAGATTTAGAACCAGGTCGATGCCTCGGAGATGCCGGCTTCGAAGAAACAAATCACAGCTGCCAAACCCACATTCAAGGCCGCCATCAAGACCAAGCAGGTGGAGCTTGTTGAAGGAGATTCCTCCAAGACCACCGCCATTGGCACGGACCTGGATCCCAAATAGGAAAACATGCTCATCGAGTTCCTCCGTGAGAACAAGGACATCTTCAGCTAGCAATTTGCCAACATGAAAGGTGTACCTAGGGAACCTGCCGAGCACAGCTTGAATATTGATCCTAAGGCCAAACCGGTGAAGCAACCTCTACAATGTTTTGGTGATGAAAGATAGAGAGCTATAGGTAAAGAGATAGCTAGGTTACTTAAGGCTAGTTTTATTTGAGAAGTCATTCACACCGACTGGTCGGCAAATCATGTACTTGTCCCCAAAAAGGGAACCAAAGAATTAAGAATGTGCGTTGATTACACCGGCTTTTACAAAGCGTGTCCGAAGGATCCGTTTGCTTTGCCTCACATTAACCAAGTCATTAACTCGACGACTGGCTCGGAGCTTTTGTGTTTTCTCGATGCATACTCAAGATACCACCAAATTAAGATGCGGAAGTTGTACCAATTGGCCACTTCATTCACCACACCGTATGGCACATACTGCTACATCACGATGCCCTTTGGGTTGAAAAAAGCTGGTGCTACCTACCAGCGGACGATGCAACATTGCCTACATGACCAGATAGGTCACAACATGCACGCTTACGTGGATGACATCACGGTGATGTCAAAGAAATCAAATGATCTCATCACCGACCTGCAGGAAACCTTTGACAATCTTCGGAAGTACAACATGATGCTTAATCCAAAGAAGTGCATCTTCGAGGTGCCATCCAGCAAATTGTTGGTCTTCATCATTTTGCACCACGAAATTGAGGTCAACCTGGAGAAGATCAAGGCCATCCTTGACATCAAATGTTCGACATGCTTGAAGGACATACAAAGGCTCACAAGTTATGTCGTAGCAGTAAGCCTCAACAAACTTGGGGAGAAGGCCATGCCGCTCTAAAAGTTGCTAAAGAAGGCGGACAAATTCATATTGACGAACGAAGCAGAGGCAACACTTTAGGAGTTGAAGAGAATACGCTCCTCCGCACCAATACTTGTAGCACCGGTATCAAGGGAGCCTATGTTAGTGTACATGGCGGCAACCAACCGGGTTATCGCATCATCATCATGGTGGAGCGCAAGGAACCAACACACGAATATGGAGTTCAGCGACCAATTTACTATGTAAGCGAGTTCTTGACGGAATCCAAGCAACGTTACCCGCACTCCCAGAAGATAGCTTATGGATTTTTCCTTGCTTCACAAAAGCTAAGGCACTACTTCTAGGAGCACCCTATCACAGTATTGAGCAAAGCTCTGCTGTCCGACATCATCAACAATAGCGACACTACAGGGAGAGTGGCAAAGTGGGGCATTGAACTTGCCGCCTTGGAAACCACCTACAAGAGATGCGATGCTATCAAATCTCAAGCATTGGCGGATTTAATCGCGGATTGGACAGAACTGCTAGAAGACACTCCCGTACCAGAGCTAGAATATTGGGTCATGCACTTTGATGGATAAAAGTTACTCAACGGCTCGGGGCTGGTATATTACTGCAATCACCAATAGGGGAAAATTTATAGTACGTCCTGCAGATCCACTTCAACGCTACCAACAACATGGCGGAATACGAGACCCTCATTCATGGACTTCGTGTGGCCAAGGATATTGGCATCAAGTGCATAGTTTGCTGTGGAGATTCCGACTTGGTTGCCCAACAAGTGGTTGGCACCTGGAATGCACGGAACCCTATGATGGTATCATATCGAGACAAAGTAGACGAGATAGCCAAGTGCTTCAACAGCTACGAAGTCAAGTACATCAAAAGGGAGGACAACAAAGTAGCAAATCTACTTTCAAAGCTTGGATCAGCTCGCCGACCAATTCCACCAAGCATTTTCCTGGAGCATTTGTGGACTCCATCCATGAAGGGAGCGAACGCCGACATCTCGGATAGAATGGACTCATGTGTTAATGCAGTAACAATGACCTCTCAAGCTTGGACGAAACTGTTCATGGACTATCTACAAGATGGAGATTTGCTCGCCGACAAAGTTGAAAGTCGGCAGATAGTACGTAGAGCAAAAGGCTACGTCCTTATTAACGGCCAGCTATACAAAATAAGTACCACAGGAGTTTTCCTGCAATGCGTTTCCTAGTAGCAAGGTATAGATATCCTCCGGGAAATACATCTTGGAGATTGCGGGCATCATGCCGCTCCCTGGTCGTTGGTGGCAAAAGCCTTTCGGCAAGGATTCTACTGGTTAACTTCCAAGGAGAACGCCAACAAGTTGGTACAAACATGTCTTGGGTGTCAGTTTTATGCAAGATAACCAAGTGTTCCAGCAGAAGAATTGCGAACCATACCAATAACTTGGTTGTTTGCAGTCTGGGGGCTTGACATGGTTGGACCTTTGAAAACAACACCTTGTGGATTTACACATCAGCTAGTAGAAGTGGATAAGTTCACAAAATGGATTGAAGCTAAACCCATTAGAAAGCTCGATGGGGAAACAACCCTAAAATTTGTCCAGGATCTGGTGGTGAGATTTGGCCTCCCACATAGCATCATCACCAACAACGGCAGAAATTTGTCTCTCAGAGAAGTTGAGGAGTACTGTCATGAAAAAGGCATCCGCCTTGACCTAGCATCTGTGGCACATCCATAGTCAAATGGGCAAGTTGAACAGGCCAATGGACTAATCTTGCAAGGAATCAAGCCATGCTTAGAGGCACCGCTACACAGAGCAGCTGGAGCCTAGGCAGAGGAGTTGCCATCTATGCTGTGGAGTTTACAAACAACACCCAACAGATCTACCATCTTGACCCCTTTCTTCATGGTTTATAGAGCAGAAGTTGTCCTACCATCCGGTCCTCCACGATGCACCAAGAGTCACAACCTATGATGAAGATGATGTTGAAGAATCTAGATGCTTATTTGTGGACCTACTCGAGGAGGAGCACGTGCTGGCATGCCAGAGATCCGCTATCTACCAGTAGAAGTTGCGTGGCTATCGTAGTCACCGTGTTAAGCATCGCTCGTTTAAAGAGGGGGATCTAGTGCTTAGACTCAAGCAGGAAAAATCACACAAATTATCCCCGCCTTGGGAAGGACCGTTCGTCATAAGAAAATCATTGCTCAATGGTTCCTATTACCTCGTGGATATTCCGAGTTGAAAGATAGGCCAAAAAATCGCAAGCGCAAGCAACGTGACTCCGATGATGATTTCCCAGAGACAGATCGGCCATCGAACGTAGCACATCTACGTCCCTTTTACACTTAGCATATTTATATTATGTAATAAGTACCTTATATGATCAATGAAATAAAGCATTTGGTTCACTCATATTTTCTGAGTCTTTTACCTCCTTTAGTTGTTCATTTTTGGATCATATAAACCCTTTATGCACAAGTTTGCATTTGCACTTATGAAAATTCCGCCTACGGGCATTACCTTAAGTTTTCTAGTCTACATGTTTTCTGATGTTCTTATGTGGATTCCGAAGTAGTGACTTTTCGACACTCAAAGCTGATGATTTTGCTCTTAGGTTCTTGATTGTGCTATTTAGCATCATCGCCTGAGAGCATAGTTTTGTGCTACGAGTCTTCCTTCTCACGAAAGGTCAAGCATACAAACTAGAATAATGGATAAGCCAACACTTGCTTAAAAAAATACACACTGGAAATAGATAAGTAGCAGGAAAATTGAGTACAAGTTATCCGCCTTAGTTCTATAAGTTTTTTCCGCATGCACATTACAGAGATACATTTAATACAAACAATGTTTTTACGGCTCTGCTGCAGGAGACTTCGTGGTTGCATCATCAGCAACAAGAGAGCCAGGCCTAGAGAGTTCATCAAACTCAGAGGGACCAGAGCTAGACTCAGAAGATGGCAGGTCATCATCCATCTCCCTGGCAGGCACATAGACGTCCGCCTTGACCATCTTGGCAACCTTGGTGTCATAGCCAGCAAGGGTGTTCCAAATAACATCTCTATCGATCTCTTTCCCTTCCTCGACAAGCTTCGGCATGCCAGAGGTTACCAGATCAATGTCGGTGTTGTCGTAGTGAGCCTTGACCAAGGATAAGGTCATCCTTGCACCAGCCCGAATGCAAGAGGCTTTCCAGTCCTTGACTTTCTCAAGGGCTCGGTGCAGGATTTGCATGTACTTGACCGCTAATTTTGCCGCCTTGATATTAATTCGCAGGGGCTGCTCTATCTCCTTGGCCTGGGCGATGGCAGTGTTGATGAAGTTGCCGGCAATAATCATGCATTCCTTTGGATCCAGAGCACCTTCACCCATATTGGTTAAGCCAATGGGAGCTTTGTTTTCGTTAGAGACAAAGGGTATGAGTACAACGAGTACAAATGTTCACCTTACAAAATTGACAAAGACGGAGGAAAGTTACCAAAGATGCTTGTCTCTGCTTGCTTGCAGATCTCCGCCAAGATGTCATGCTCCTATTGGACTTTCTTGTACACCTCAAGGTTCCGATCATTCTGCTCTTTGGCAGCTTGGTTTTGATGCTGCATCTCGGCGTCGGCATACTCTTGCATAGCCTTCATCGCCTGCTCATGGCCCTTGATGGCATCAGCCAGGTCTTTCTTCAAGATTTTATTTTCATCATCGAGCTCCTGAATATGCCTAGACTGCTTGATGATGCTCTTGGCTTTGGCAATGGCTTCTGTAAGGCAGAGCACAAACAGTATTGTGAGAGTTCGGAAGAAATTGACCCATGAGAAAGATACAGAGGTGTTAAAAGAAAACAGACGCTTGCTATTTTTTATATGTTCCTTTAGGAAGGCTATTTTACCCTGTTCAAGGTCCAGTTCCTTCCACAAATTGGCAAACCTCTCATTGGTGGCCTTTCTCTGGCTATTCTCATTCTACGAAGAAGAAAAAATTCTTAGTTTCTCTAGAGCATCTAGTTGGAACTATCCAGTTTAAACTAAACTCTTGGGGCTACAGTATCAGATTTTAATCAACAAGTGTTCTCCCTTAGAGTGTCTAGTCGGAATTATCAGTCTAAACAAGAAACTCGGGGGATACACTGACAAGTTCTACACTTAGTTATTTGGAGCACTCTAGCCAAAACACAATGGTTTTCCGCCTAAGAGCTCGGGGGCTACAACGGGATATATTACAAAGTAAAAGAAGTGAAGTTCAGAAACTTACAATGGCAATAACCTTCAGATTGTTTGCCAGATGAGCGTATGCATTATGGAAGGTCTGGGCATTGTTGTACATAACATCTGCCTGCTTAATGAGATAATCTAGGAACAAAGTCAGAGGAGTCGAAGCTAGAGGAGTTGTTGAAGCTGGAGGCATGGATGAAGCCCTAGCCGCCTGTTGTGTTATAATGGCAGTTGATGGCTCAAGGGCTCCCACCTCATCCGTTGCTATGGCCGCCTCTGCCTCCACTCCCTCCATTACATGTTTCCCTTTCTTGATGGCATCCTTAGCTAGAGCTTCAGCCATTTTATAGGAGGTACTCTCATGTGTTGCCTGGCCACTGGGTGCAATATCCATGCCGGTAGATCCTGAGACATCCATCGCCAGATCGATGTCAATCTCCACGACGAAGGTCTCAGGGATGACGGGGGATGCAGGCCCAGTGGGACCTGTTCTAGGCTTGGCGGCAGGGGTCAGGGGAGCAGCAGAGGGAGACAACTTGCAAAACATGTCGCGAATAGTTTTGGAACCCCCAACATCTTTGGAGGTCCACTTCAAACCAACACCGGACTTCTTGCTGAAACATACATGGTATAAGTACAGGAATTGAATAGGTGCAATGAAAATTAAAGCCAAAGAATGAATATACTTACATTACAGCAGATGACCTAGCTAAGGGGATGCTGGTGGACTTATTCTTCTCCGCCTCTAAGGCGGCAGTGGATTTTTTGGAGACTCCACTGTCTGTTTTATTCTTCTTCTTGCCCTCAGCAGCATCGCCAGAGGTGGAGCTCTTCCACTTTTGTGCTGCCGGAGCCGGATGATCCTTGGAGGCATCATCATCGGACACCACCTGGATATCCTTCAGCTTGGATTCATAGACCTAGGAGGCCATCTGATCCGCTGCTAAGGTCGCCAACTGTAGAACAAAGGAATGTGACTTCAAGACAGAAGCTTTAGATTATATGTAACGAGTAACAAAGGAACCAGAAAGCTACCTCTGCGCACTTGAAACATTCGAACATGTCAAAGGTGATCTTGAAGCCATGCTTCCTATCCTTCACCTTAACCATATCCTTAAGCCGGATCTTGATGGAGTTGTTGGAGAAGTTGTCCCACGAGATTCGCATGGGATCTTTTCTATCCTTGGAATACATGCACATCAGCTCGACACGGTGCTACAGAGGTTGGATCCGCCTAGTAAACCGGCACATGGCTAGGTCAAAGCTGGTCAGACCTCCGTCTACGAGCCATTCAATCCGCCTTACAGTGCAGTTGGTTTGTTCGTCGGATGGAAGGGAGGCTTGCGACCTCTAGGTAGGAGCTTCGGTGACAGCCCCATCGACAAAGTCGGGGTACGTGTCTTGGCGGTTGGGAAGAGGAATGTCTGGGCCATCAAAATATGTGCACTACTAGTTCTTGCAAGACTCGTGGCCCACGATGTCAGGGAAATGCCGGCTAGGCTAGATCTTAAAGCTAATGGTTCCGTAGATCCACAGCTCATCCTTGGATTCTACGGACTCTCTCTTGATGGTAAAGAAATAGATAAATAGATCTAACCTAGGTTTAATTCCTAGGTATCCTTCACACAAAGCTATGAAGTTGCTGAGTATGAGGATGTTGTTGAGAGAGAGATAGTGGGGTAGTACCCGAAAGTAATGAAGGACGTCCAGGAAGAAGTCGAAAACTGCCAGGCTTACACCACGCACCAGCTAGCTTTGAGGTACACCTTCTCTTCAGCTTGGGGGGAAGTAGTCACCTTGCCCGCCGCTGCTGGCTGCCAAACCAAGCCATCTATCACAAGGAGATACCCCCCGGTGATGAGCTCTTGCAAATCTTTGGCAGAGAGGTCGGAACCCCTCCATACTCCCTTGTGAGAGTCTCCATCTTCTTTTGCAGCATCTGGCGCCGCCCATTTTTGGTCACCGCCGGTGGTTTCCACCATGGTGGAGACAGGAACGATGAACCCGTCCGGTGGAACGGTTACTCCCTAGGATGGGCCCCGTTGAAGCCTCGGGGGTCGCCGCCGTTGAGGGAGTGCTCCTGCTGGAGGCCATTGCATCGATGGAGGAAGGTGGGAAGGGGAGAAAGCTCTGGTTAGGGTTTTCTGTTGAAGAGCTCGAACAGTCACATGGCCGGAGGAAGAAGAAGACGCAGGGGAGAATGCGGGTAAAGAAAATATTCCACCGCAGTTAAAATATATATACCTAGCGTCAAGATTCGTGCAAAGAGATCTAACAGACACAATGCTATCGACGTGGAGATGAGCGTGCACGGTAATTTTGTCACGTCCTCCGTCTTTGCCGCTTTAACATTTCGGATTTTGCATGCATAAAAATATCTAATGATTAATTCACTGCCTTCTGTGAGTTTCGTGGTAGCGTAGGCTGTAGCCTACGTCATCTTCTGACCGTTGTAGTGGAGTAGTCACATCTAAAGATTCCATTGAAGACAGGAAATATCCGACTCTGGAAATGAAGACTTGCAGAATCTCTAGCTATATTATGAAGATGGAGAGGACTGCAGGGTTCTTTGGGAGACCTTCGAGATATTGCTTGACGAATTGTCGGCATCACCTAGACGGAGCATTCAAGATTAAAGGGCAAGACGATGCAAGATCTCAAAGTCCTCTGGGGGCTACTATTGGGGATATGCTAAATGGGTATCACCATGGCACGTCTCTAATTCGGCTAACCTGGGTGGCGCACAGTTGGTGGTACATCCCATGGCTGGTTGGCGGTCCAGTTAGATGGATCCACAAGGGAGGCCCATGCCGGATATAGGAAGGCTATGTAGGAGTCACCGACATACTCGGAGCCTTGGAGTACAAGACACGAAGACTAGTTAGTATTAGTGCAGGACTCTGTAACTTGTCCGGGAATGTCCTTTCCCTGTAACCCTAGGTTCTGGTGCCTTTATAAGCCAGACCTATGGGAGCCTTTAGGGAATAACGTACAACGATTCACAACACCCTCGCACAGCGAACCAATCTTTGTAACTCGACGTATTGCCATTATAGTGATTTATAGAAGGAGTAGAGTTCCACCACTGTTGTGGGACTTGAACCTGGGTAAGCTGTGTTACCTCGTACCCGCAAACTCTCTGCCTTACCCCACGCCTCTAAAAATGCTCTATGAAGACCCCTCCATGGCGTACTCGTCGGCAATACCACGACACAGTCAGCTGCATGTAGGTTAAGGCATGGCTCAGGCTCGACGCTTTGATAAGTTCCGCTGATGATGATCAATGTATCCATAATGGCAACTGAGGTATGGCTTGTATCCGCTTAAGTAATGGATGTTTACTTTGATACTTGTCGGTTATGTACCACGACAGACTGATCATGGGATCGTGGTGATATGCAAACATGGATTCTCGGAGGATTAATCCGGGGGGCCATAGACTTGGTATCAGAGCCATCCTTACTTTAGGAGAACCTTAGTTAGCATGGTCGTTATACAAGAAAACAATTACTTTGTAAACCTTGACTTTCGAAAAAAAATTTCTCAATGATCTTGGAAAAGTTCTACTCCTTATCCCCTCCTAATTTAAATTATTTTAGGAATAGTTTCCTCAACCTCCTGTCCAAATTTCAGACATATGGATTTCATATAGCTAGGACATAGAACCCAGTGAGGACGATGATAACAAGATGATGAGCAGCAACTACTAGCAAACACAAGGAGACAACAAGATCACCCTACCAATGGAATCCTCGTGACCAGAAGAATCGAGTGCTACACTACCAAGAAGCGTCCAATGATAAGGCAAAGGCTTTATCTGCAAGATAGTAACTGCTGACTCGTGTAATAATGAGCTCATTGGGGAACCCCGAGAGGAAGGTATGATGAGCACAGCAGTAAGTTTCCCTCAGTTAAGAAACCAAGGTTATCAATCTAGTAAGAGCAAGGAAACACCTCCAAGGTGTTGCTAGTTAGCCTTTTGCAGGGCGCACTACTGGTGCTAGCAGCAACGTGGAAACCTGCACAACACAACCACAGAACTTTGCCCCCAACTTACAGTGAGGTTGTTAATTTCACTGGTTTTGCTGAAAACAAAAGATTAAATGTAGTGTGTGGAAGAAAGTAATTGTTTGCAGAAAGTAAACAAAAAACAGTAAACAATTGTAGATTGATGGAAAAAGAAAGGACCGGGGTCCATAGTTCACTAGTGGTGGCTCTCCTTAATATAGATGACATGTTGGGTGAACAAATTACAGCGGGGCAATTGACAAACATCGAGAAAGCAATCATGCATATACTAATCATATTGAGTCCTTTGAGATTGGATTGGGCATTACAACATTATACATAGACCATAATCCAACTGCATCTATGACTAATAATCCACCTTCAGGTTATCATCTGAACCCCCTCCAGTATTAAGTTGCAAGCAAGATAATTGCATTACGCATTGCATGTAAAGTAAACAATACGATTGTTCTATCAACAAAGGATTGTTGTTTTCTCCCTAGTAGCAACAACACATCTAGTACCTTAGAGATTTCTATCACTTCCCCGGATTACTAGAGGCATGAACCCACTATCGAGCATAAATACTAACTCTTGGAGTTGCTAGCATCTACTTGGCCAAGATAGCTACTAACAACGGAAAGCATGCAAGATCACAAATAACAAAGACATGATAGAATCAATAATCAATCTGAAATAGCATCTCAATATCCATCGGATCCCCGCAAAGACAACATGTAGGATTACAAATAAATGATCTTGATCATGAAAGGAGCTCACAAGATCTAAACATGATAACACAAAGGACAAGAACCAGCCATCTAGCTACTACATGGACCCGTAGTCCAAGGATGAACTACTCACGCATCACACTGGAGGCTTGCATGGTGATGAAGAAGGCCTCCAGCGTGAATTCTCCCCTCTGGCAGGGTGCCGAGAAGAGCTTCAGATCCCTCCCGATCTAGGGATGGAGATGACGGCGGCTACAGACTCTTTCGTGGAATTTTGATCAGGGACTTAGGGTTTCTGTATCAGAGGCATCTTATAGGCGAAAGGGGAGGCCGAGGGGGTGCCCTAGGCAGCCAGACCACCCCCTGGCACGGGCCAGGCTTGACCGCGCGGCCAGGTGGTGTGGCCCCCCTGGCCCCTCTCCGACTTGTATTCTTGCTCCATGTCCCCCTCGGTGAAAAACTGACTTTGGCTTTTGTCCCGGCCAATTCTGAGAATATTCATTTTCTGACTTTCTTGGAACCAAAAACAGCAGAAAACGGGCAACTGGCATTGTGGCATCTTGTTAATAGGTTAGTCCAAGAAAGTGTATAAAAGTACTCCAAAGTGTGGACAAAACATAAGAAAGTAGATAAAACCAAGCATGGAAGATCAGAAATTATGGATACGTTAGCAACGTATCAACATCCCCAAGCTTAACTCCCGCTCGTCCTCGAGTAGGTAAGTGATAAAAAGAAATAATAATTTTTGAGGTGACATGCACCATCATAAACTTGATCAAAGTATTTGTAAAACATTGATAGCTGGGATCACAGTACTTTAACATAGCATGAAAGATAAAGTTCTAACAATAAGACATAGCAACTATGTTCCACCATGAAAAGGCATAAACAAAAGATTCATGAATAACAATGCTTTGCAAGACGTTTGTTTGTTTCAAATAAATAAAACATAGCATAGTGGCATTCATCTTGTCCCTCATAGAGTAGCAAACATAAATGCATAGGACACCTTCAAAGTTCATAAGAGTGACTAGATACAAATAGTTTAAGAACAAGCAATATCAAAGTTATGCATCAATCAACAAGTCTTGGGACAATGCACATAGAACTAAGAATGGCCACTATACTCTCAAAGTAGGTGCATAAAGATAGAAGGTGGAGACTCAATATAAAAGTAAAAGAAAGGTCTTCATAGAAGGAAGCAGGGATTCAAGTTTCATAAAGAGCTTCCAAAAATTATGGTACTTATTAGCTTTCAGCTCTCATTGCCCCTATCATAAGCATATTGAAGTGATTAAGGTTAAAGTGAACAAACTATGGAGTATATGCTTGACAAAGTATAAGTTGGAAATCTCATGTCCCTTGAATACGAGGGCCACTCCTCATGCTACTCAAGTTTAGTTACCGGTAAGTTCTTGTCATAGTACGTACATGTGTATCATAGAGAACCGCCAACGGGGTACCCCTTGCACATGATACAGGAGCTATGCCATAATCAAAATGACAAGGCAAGCAGATAATGAGCATCTTAGCAATCTTCTTATTTACCATGGGAAAATGGTCCTTTTTTTCTCTTTCCTCTTTTCTCAAATTTTTTTCTTTTTCTCTTTTTCTCAATATCTGACTCTTTTTTTATAAGAAGAATGCTTCATAGACAGCTCATTATGGTTACGCTGTAGGTTTCCACCATGACTGCATGGATTAGACCGGCGGCCCAGGCGTTTCTCTAACACACATACATAACTCCATGGACTTACAAGCTCCCCTTTCATTTCACACCAAGGACATCCATAGATAAAAGAGCATGATACCAACTAGGTACATAGTACAAGGGCAATGTTGGAAGTGTTCCCCATGAAATCATGGTTCTGCTAATCCCCAACATATAAGTGCAAGCATATATAACATAGACGACACAATGGTTCAAGTTTATTAAGGGCAACAAAAGTAAAAAGTGCCATCAAGTTCGTGAGAGCTTTAATCACTAGTTTTGTCATAACAAGTTTAATTCGGAAGGTAGATAAAAACATGAATATACTTGGAATAGAAAATGCTAATAGGTAGGTATGGTGTACTATTTGGAATAACTTGGTTTTAGGAGTTGGATGCATGAGTGGAACTCATACTTGGTTATGGAGGCTAGCAAAAGACTGGGAGCGACCAACTAAGAGAGCAATAATGGCCATAATCATGCAGAGCGACAAAACATCATTGATCAAAGCATAAAGTGATACTACAAGTCGAAAACTAAAGGATCATAAAGGCTATGGTGACTTGGGATAGTCATAACATGGTGTGAGCATGCGCCAAGTCAACCCAAATAAAGCATCAAAGGAGAATACCACAATACTATGCTTTAATATGCTAAAACAACACATGATTCTTTCAAAGGCACATTATGAAGGGAATATGCCCGAGAGGCAATAATAAAGTGGTTATTATCGTATTCCATGTTTATGATAAATGTTTATTTTGCATGCTATAATTGTATTGATTGGAAACATCAATACATGTGTGTTTAATAAACAAAAAGGGTTCCTAGTTATGCCTCTCTTATAGACTAGCTTGTTGATTAACAAGATGATCAAGGTTTCCTGATCATAGACATTGGATGTTGTTAATAACAAGGTCACACCATTGGTGGAATGATGTGATGAACATTCATCCGAAGTATAGCATTACGATCAAGTCATTATATTTATATTGCTATAACATCATACGAAGTAATCTTAGTCCTTAGACCACGAGATCATGTTAATTGCTAACACCGGAAGAGTATCTTGATAACATCAAACGTCACACCGTAACAGGGTGACTATAAAGGTGGGTTCGATGCTTTCTGAAGGTGTTATGTTGAGGCTCATGGATCAAGAGTGGGATTTGTCCATCCCGATGACGCATAGATATACTCTGGGCCCTCTCGGTGATATCACATTGAAATAGCTTGCAAGCAAGTGATGTGATCACTAGAATGTTATATCACGGGAATGAGAAAAGAGTGCATGTCGGTAACGAGATCAAACTAGGTATGGAGATACCGATGATCGAATCTCGGACATGTAATATATCGCGAGACAAAAGGATTTAGTTACTAGCGTTAAAGGTTCTCACGATCACAGAAATCATCGTTGAATGTGTAGGAGTCAGTATGGATCTCCAGGTCCCGCTTTTGATTATTGATCTGAGAGGGGTCTCGATCATGTCTGCATTATTCGCGAACCGTAGGGTGACACACTTAAGGGATACCGACACCATTTGCAGCAAATATGTTTCAGATAAAGATTTAAAGCGCTGGAATTATTTCAATAGACACCGAAACTATTTCGGGTGAAATTGCTGAAATTGGTTCTGCATGTAATATTGAAATGTTGCAGGGGGTTTTATGTGAATGTTTGTTAATTAAAGTAATTAACAAAATTCTGAATAAAAATAATAAAAGAGTTTTATTAAATGAGAGAGCATTAAATTTGGAGAAATTTAATGCATTTAAAGTGGAGACTTTAAAAGGGAATGTGAAGAGGCATTTTAATGTGGAGGGGTTACCACCACATGAATGGAGGAGGTGAAGAGACACCTCCTCCATGCGCCGGCCATGAAGGAGGGGCACCCCCCTCCTCCTATAAAAGGCCACCCTCTCCTCACTTCTAAAACACACCTCCTTGTGAAGGATCTCTCTCGCCCTCTAGTATTATTTCCCCATGGTCTCGGATTAGCGAGATACATGTTCCTGGTGGCTTTATCTGGAAAGGAGTTGCTGCTTCCGCTGCTTTGCTGGAGCGAGGGACGGAGGTTGTTGGAGTACCCGACGTGTGTGCGATCACGGATGCACCGCTGCTTTGCGGTGCTAGACTTGGTGGTGCTGGAGTTGGATCTGATGGACGTGCTGGAGCCGGACCTGCTGGACTCCATCACGATCTTGAGATCGGCAAGTGTACGACTACATCAACCACGAGTTCCTACTCGTTAACAAAGCTCGTTGTCTACGAGGGTAAGTTCTCGTTGGATGTATGTCCACCCATTGCTTTGTACCTAGTAGATAGATCTTGGCCTGTAGTTCACACCGTAGGAATTTTTTTGTTTTCTATGCTGCGGACCCAACAGTGGTATCAGAGCCCGATCTATGCGTAGGTGCTTTGCACGGGTAGTACACATATGTTTATATGTGGGCGATGATGATTATGTTATTGCATCTTCTATGTATTTTGGATATTGGTGGCATAGTGGGATGAAGCGGCCCGGACCAACCTTACATGTCATCGTACATGAGACCGGTTCCACGACTGACATGCAACTTGTTTTGCATAAGTGGCTGGCGGGTGTCTGTCTCTCCTACTATAGTCAATATCTGATTTACAATGAGTTGCTAATAACTTAGTTATCCTCATTGTGGTTCATGTTCGTAGGTAAGAATGGTTCTATCTCTAAAATCCCTAAGCCACGTAAAACTTGCAATTGATAAATTAGAGGTGTCTAGTTTAGATCATTGCTAGGCTAGTGTATTGATATGGTATTGTTGTAAGTAGATGTATGATAGATACTCTTACAACACACTCAACGTGTAAGTTCCATAGACCTTGGCCTTACACACAAAGGAATGGTAGAGATCATACCACTATGCAAGTGATAGAGATCAAATGCATGGACCATATCATCTCACTTTACACATTAGATGTTTGCATCTTATATTGCTAGTTTGGCGTTTTAGTAGCATTTTAAGATGATCCCTCATTTAGATATCAAGATAAAAAATGTGTTCTTCCTTAAGTATGCACCGTTCTATGGATCGTGTTTCGAGGCATCACGTGATGATCGGGTGTTCTCGACTCTACGCTTTCATACAACGGGTGTAAGACAGTTTTACACACGCAAATACTAAGGTTCTTACTTGGCGAGCCTAGCATGTACAGACATGGCCTCGGAACACGGACCGAAAGGTTAAGCATGAGTCATATAGTTGATATGATGGCCATATTGATGCTCGCCTTTGAAGCTACACCAACTCACGTGATGATCGGACATGGTGTAGTGGATTTGGTTCATGTAATCACCAAAAAGGCACGAGGGATGTCGTTTTTGAGTGGGAGTTCATTTCTAATTTGGATTAGTCGAACTCAATTTGTCATAAACTAAATCGAAGTGAATTTGCATAATTTGTTGTAGTCATTCGCATCTGTTCACTACCTTATGCTTAGTTTTTATTTGAGATAATAGAACTACAGAATTCTGGATATTTACTTTACGAACTGGTATCGTATTGTTTTGAATGTCAATTTAAAAGTTTATAAGTCCTATTGCAAACTTTCAGCAAACTCTATTTACTCCATGAAGTTTAATAAGTAGTATTAAATCAAGAGTAAGAATTCCAATGTTAGTATCTAAAGTATCATGTTTTCCTCCATGATTATTGATATTCAAAAGGTTGTTTTAATATCAAGATTATATTGGAGCTGAAAATTGTTTCAGAAACCATCATGTGTGAAAGATATTGTGATATCTGAAACAATGTTTTTGGTTGCATTATGATAGAGTATAATTTAGCAGAATACATGTTCTCATATTGTATGAGAATTTGTGAAGGATGGAGATGCTAGGCATCCGAATCTACCAAAAAGGTTTTGGGAACTGATATTATACTCGTGATTCTTCCTTATAAGCTATAGTAGCTTGATCATGAAAGTTGTCATGATAAGGATGAATAGAAGATGTAAGTAAAATGTTTACTACACTAATAGATTACTAAAGAACGGATTTTTGAAAGAACACCAAACATTTGATGATGGTGATCCACTTCAAAGTGCAAGTCCAAAGGTATTAGTATTTGACTATATACGCTTTGTACCATGTGTCATGTTGATGACACCACTATTGATGTTGATAGATTCTTTTAAAAGAAAAGGAATTGCTGAAAGAGAATCTATAAAATATTTGGCAGAAAATAAAAGGTTGGAGATGTCCAACTTAGGTATATAGAAGATATACATGTTATGGCTATATTCCTTGCTTGTTAAACAATGTGGTTCTTAGGTATTGGATACGTATTGGATACGAATTGGTTAGTATGAAGTGTCATACAGACAACGCAATTCATGAACTACAATGGCCTAAGTAACCAGCAAGAGAATGAGTGATGATGTTCATCGAAAACAAATAAAGTGTTATTGTGTTTTTCGTTGTCATCAAACCAAGCCTTCAAGATTTGTTTAAATAATTGTTATTTTGTTCCGGTATCATGAGAACAATGGCTGTTCAAATAATTACCGTATTCCATATAGGATGGATGAACTTTTACAAGTCTAGTTGGAGAAATCACATCCATAAACACTATTGCTAAAATGTCGCAAGACAAATGATTGAAAGATCGCTTATGAAGTGACATCGCTGTTTAAATTATATTTGAAAGAAAACATGAAGAAACTCCATGTTGATGGATTTTTGGAGTCTTTGATTTTGATCAATTGACGCATGTGAGACTTTCCTCGAGATAATTGAAACTCCGTCCATAGGCCGAGAGGAACTGACTAGCTTATTGGAAATTGTGCATGCTGATGTGCATAGTCCATTATGTGTAGCCATATGCGATGGATCTTTTTTGCTTCATATGCTTTCTCCGAAAATTTGAGTGAATATATCTGTATATTTACTTAATAAGGAAGAAGTATGAAACATTTGAAAATTGTTCAAAGACTTTCAAGATGAAGTGGAAAATCATTGTAACAAGAAAATAAAGAGTTTATGATTCGATCATAAAGGAAGATATTTGAGTCACATGTTTAGCAAAAACACCTAAGACTTGAGGAATTGTTCCATGATTTGTGTTTCCCGATAAACCATAGGAGTATGGCATATTCGAGAGATAAAATCAAACCATGTTTGACATGGTAAGATCAAGGGTGTCATTTATAAAACTGCCATTATGTTTTAAGGATTGAAGCTTTAGAGACTACCGCTTTTAATCGAAAAAGAGCACCATCGTGATCCATTGAAATGACACCATATGAGTTATGGTTTGGGATAAAACCCGAATTGTCTTTTCTTAAATTTTGGTGTGCTATGCATAAGTAAAATGTTTACAACCAAAGTCGGATAAGCACGTCTTTGTAGGTTATCCCAAAGAATTTGTTGGGAATTTCTCCATAACACCGAGGATAAAAGAGTTTGTTACTTGGAACGTCAAGTTTCTTGAGAAAGAATTTTTCGTGAAAAGTTAAGTGGGAGGACAATAGAACTTTGATAAGGTTGTTGAACCTTAGCTATATGTGCTAAGTAGCGCGGCTTGGGAAAGTGTCGATGGCGGCCACAATGCTCATGGCTCTCGTGATTACAAAAGGTGTGATCTGGGAGATTAGAGTTCCTATAGAACCGTGTGGGTCGGTAAGAATCAAATAGTAAGATTTGATAAGCAAGTCGTTATTGTTTTGACAATGATGAACCGACTACATGGAAAGAAGCAATGATGGGCCCTGACTCCATAAAATGACTAGAAGTCATAGAATCCGTGATAGTATCCATACACGATAAAACAAGTTTCTGAACTTGGAAGACCCTCCGGAAAGGCGTGAAGCCTATCGGTCGTGTTTGGATCTATAAAGAAATAAGACATGGATGTTTAACATCTATGAAATAGTCGACATGTCGGAAAGAAGTTTACGACAATGTTCAAGGAGTTGACTATGACAAGATTTGATCTTTCATAGCGATATATAGTCTTGACGGATTAATGTAGCAACCACTACATATAATTTGGTATATGGTAGTTGAATAAACAAAACAAGGTTCTTATAATAGAACGGTAACCTAGGACATGTACATGACATGGTCCGAAGGGTTTTGTTAATTCAAAGGGTGCTAAAAGGGCATGTAAACTTCAATAGTTGAAGTAAGCATAACGGAGTTGGAATCTTCACCATGATGAAACTGTTAAAAGAGTTTAAATTCATCGGAGATGATGAAGATGCTTGCATTTGCAAGAAATTAAGTGGGAGCGCTGAGACATATTTCTAATACATTATGTAGAGGACATATTGTTGATTGGAAATGATGTATCTTGTATTGACACAAGTTAAGAATTTCATTAAAATAAGATTTTGATGAAAGACTTGGGCAAACCCGGAATATTAGGCATCAATATCTATATGGATAGATTAAGGCGCTAATATGGTTGTGCTAGACATACATATATGAGATATTGAAAGGGTTCAATATGGAAACAACAAGAAAGGTTCTTGCTGCATGGAAAGGATTGTATCAAGATTCAAGTGTTTCAACACTTGGTGAGTAAAATCACATGAAGATTTTGATCGATTATACCATGATATGTATATATCCAGAATGTCCTATGCTCTAAATGTTATGAGCATATACCAGAATGATTCATAAGATGATCATTGGACAATAGTAAAGATATTCTTATGAGCTTTTGAAGAACTAAGAATATATAATGTATAAGTGAAAAATAGTTAAAGGTAGTTCATTGTAAAGTGTTACATTGATACTAGTTTTGTCACAAGATACAAATTAAATTTATCTCAATTTAGACTATGGGTGGCACAATGTAATGGAAAGGATGTTCCATGATGGATTTGTACGAGTTCCAAAGTTGAGACATTGTGACGGATACTACAAAAAAAGGGCTAAGTATATGACTGCTATAGTAGCAGCAAAGGAGGGCATTTGTGTTAAGTAGTTTGTTATCAAACTAGGTGTGGTTCAAAGTGAGCTAATACTATGAAGATATATTGTGTGACAATAATATCAACATATTTTGAGCCGAACGAACTAAAGGTCTCACCAAAGGACCAAATTTATACAATGCCATCTCATTTGAGAATGAGTGATGCGTAGAGACGCAAAGACATGCAAATACACACGGACCTGAAACTGTCAGATCCGGAGATGTTAACCACTAGCAATAGCATATATGCAACACCATAAAGCCATAGGTGTTCAATACGCAAAGTTTTTCAAACTAGATTATTGACTCTAGTGCAAGTGGGAGACTGAAGGGAATATGCCCGAGAGGCAATAATAAAGTGGTTATTATCGTATTCCATGTTTATGATAAATGTTTATTTTGCATAATATAATTGTATTGATCGGAAACATCAATACATGTGTGTTTAATAAACAAAAAGGGTTCCTAGTTATGCCTCTCTTATAGACTAGCTTGTTGATTAACAAGATGATCAAGGTTTCCTGATCATAGACATTGGATGTTGTTAATAACAAGGTCACACCATTGGTGGAATGATGTGATGAACATTCATCCGAAGTATAGCATTATGATCAAGTTATTATGTTTATATTGCTATAACATCATACGAGGTAATCTTAGTCCTTAGACCAGGAGATCATTTTAATTGCTAACACCGGAAGAGTATCTTGATAACATCAAACATCACACCGTAACAGGGTGACTATAAAGGTGGGTTCAGTGCTACGAAGGTGTTATGTTGAGGCTCATGGATCAAGAGTGGGATTTGTCCATCCCAATGACGGATAGATATACTCTGGGCTCTCTCGGTGATATCACATTGAAATAGCTTGCAAGCAAGTGATGTGATCACTAGAATGTTATATCACGGGAACGAGAAAAGAGTGCATGTCGGTAACGAGATCAAACTAGGTATGGAGATACCGATGATCAAATCTCGGACATGTAATATATCGCGAGACAAAAGCATTTAGTTACTAGCGTTAAAGGTTCTCACGATCACAGAAGTCATCGTTGAATGTGTAGGAGTCAGTATGGATCTCCAGGTCCCGCTTCTGATTATTGATCTGAGAGGGGTCTCGATCATGTCTGCATTATTCGTGAACCGTAGGGT
The DNA here is from genome assembly GCA_023614405.1 of Avena insularis. Lineage (NCBI taxonomy): Eukaryota > Viridiplantae > Streptophyta > Magnoliopsida > Poales > Poaceae > Avena > Avena insularis. The sequence continues at coordinate 71,413,925 of CM042692.1, read as the reverse complement.
GACACACTTAAGGGATACCGACACCATTTGGAGCAAATATGTTTTAGATAAAGATTTAAAGCGCTGGAATTATTTCAATAGACACCGAAACTGTTTCGGGTGAAATTGCTGAAATTGGTTCTGCATGTAATATTGAAATGTTGCAGGGGGTTTTATGTGAATGTTTGTTAACTAAGTAATTAACAAAATTCTGAATAATAATAATAAAAGAGTTTTATTAAATGAGAGAGCATTAAATTTGGAGAAATTTAATGCATTTAAAGTGGAGACTTTAAAAGGGAATGTGAAGAGGCATTTTAATGTGGAGGGGTTACCACCACATGAATGGAGGAGGTGAAGAGACACCTCCTCCATGCGCCGGCCATGAAGGGGGGGCACCCCCCTCCTCCTATAAAAGGCCACCCTCTCCTTACTTCTAAAACACACCTCCTTGTGAAGGATCTCTCTCCCCCTCTAGTAATATTTCCCCATGGTCTCGGATTAGCGAGATACATGTTCCCGGTGGCTTTATCTGGAAAGGAGTTGCTGCTTCCGCTGCTTTGCTGGAGCGAGGGACGGAGGTTGTCGGGGTACCGGACGTGTGTGCGATCATGGATGCACCGCTTCTTTGCGGTGCTAGACTTGGTGGTGCTAGAGCTGGATCTGATGGATGTGCTGGAGCCGGACCTGCTGGACTTCATCACGAATTTGAGATCGGCAAGTGTACGACTACATCAACCACGAGTTCCTACTCGTTAACAAAGCTCGTTGTCTACGAGGGTAAGTTCTTGTTGGATGTATGTCCACCCTTTGCTTTGTACCTAGTAGATAGATCTTGGCGTGTAGTTCACACCGTAGGAAATTTTTTGTTTTCTATGCTGCGGACCCAACACAATAAGCAATCTAAATTGTTTATAACATGTCATGCTACAACAAAGATCACTAAGAATAAAGCCAAAACAATAGTAAGCATGGCATGACAAAGCATAGGCCACAGTCAAAAACAAGCTCTCTTTATCACTTAAGCATGAACTTTCTTACTCTTTCCAATCCAAACCAAACTATTTGAAAACCAATGCATGAAAGAGGGGATCCAACCAATTTATTCAAGCAAACTAAGAAAACCAAGCAAACGAAAACCAAAAACAAAAAACGAAGACGCTCCAAGAACAACACAACTGTGCATGAAACAATAAAAATGAAGTGTTTGGAAGAAACCTGGGATTTATTGATGAAGAAGGGGATGCCTTGGGCATCCCCAAGCTTTGACGCTTGTACTTCTTGGATATTTTTGGGGTGATACGCATGGCATCCCCAAGATGGAGCTTTAGTCCATTCTTCATCTCATTACATCATTCTCTCCATACACCTGCAATTTTTCCTTCATACAAAACTTCACACAATCATCATTAGCAACATTAGTGCACTCAAGATAATAAGTCTTTAGGTTAAGTTTCAACACCAATTAAACTTCCATTAAAACACAAGCTACTGAAGCACTTCCCTCAAAAAGCTCAATTCCGCAAAGAGAACTAAAAAAGGAACCAACAAGAAGCAAATGCAAATAATGGCAGAAATCTGTCAAAACAGACCAGCAGGTAAAAACCAATTTTTTCGAAGACCTTCTGTTGCTCAAATAAAAATGTATTGAACTAACAAAAGTTAGAAAACAACCTGGGGCAGAAGCACAAAAATTCACGCCTCAAAACGACGTACAGAGATTTTACACGATTTTTTACGGTTAAGCATAAAAATCTGTTTCGGGACAGCAACTTTCCTAATCATTACTTCTCTCTCATTAGAGGTTACTCTTGGCACCAAAAGCAAATAAAAAGGATAAGGAGCGGTTATTACTGAAGTAATATATTCCAAGACTCATCTAAATTTTTTGGGTTATCTCCTAATAAGTACTTTTCTTTAACGCCTTTAAGTTAGGCATGATAGTTTGAGAAGATGGTCACATAAGAAATATGAATTGAAGTAAAAGAGAGCATCAAGAAGCAAATTTAAAACACATTTAAGTCTAACCCACTTGCTATGCATATGAATCTTGTATGCAAATAAATTCACAAATAACAAAGTGACAGACATAGGAAGATAAAACAAGAGTAACTTCAAAACTTTCAGCACATAGAGAGGTGTTTCAGTCCCATGAAAACTTCTACAACAATATAACTATCACATGAAGCATGATTTTCATGATCTACAAACACACAATTTTTATCAAGCTCAAAAATAGTGGGATTAAAACCTTCAAACCCACTTTTAACAATTTTATAACAAGATGACTGATCAATCTCATTTTCAATAGTAGTACAATTAATATTATCAACCAATATAGGACCATCATCTAGAGCTTTATTATAAACATTTTCAAAAGAATCCACAGGAACATGACATTCGCCCTCCTTTGGTAAGCATGGGGGATAATCAAATAATGTAAGGGGTAAAGAGTTACTCTCATTAGAAGGTAGGGATGGGTAGATCCATTCTTCCTCCTCTTGATCATCACTCTCCTCCTCTTTTTCATCCAATGAGCTTCTAGTTTCAGCAATTTCTTCTTCCATAGGCTCCTGCAAGGCATTAGTCTCTTCCATTGGTGGAGAGCATCTATTAAGATATTCAAGAATATAGGCATTTTCTACCTTGTAATTATCAAAGCAAAATTTAAGTATATCATAAACCTCATATCTATAAGGTGAATCATCAATATTTTCAAGCAAACTAGCAAGTTCAAATGCACCCTTCCAAGTAATAAATTCTTCAATTTGTTCCACATCATAAAAGTCATAATTTCCTTTAACATAAGAAGATATGGTAACATTATCATTATACTCACATTGAGAAGGGAGGTGTTTATACCTCCTATAGCAAAAAGATTTATCAAAGCAATCAGTAACATTATAAGTAGAGCACACGTTTATAGCAATGGTATACAACTTATCAATTTGTTCCCATAAGTGTTTCCCTTTTTGTGACAAGCGGTGTTCCTTATAATAATATTTTTGTTCTTCCGTGAACCCACCTTACCAATAAGATTCGGTTTCAAAGAAACCAACCATTGATAGAAAGCATGATAAAGCAAGATAATAACATACCAATGAAAATAACAACTATAGTAGGCTCTAATTTTTTTGTATTTTTGATAAAGAAACAAGCAAACAAAGCAGAAATAAACTAAACAAAACAAAAATAACAAAGTAAAGGGCTTGGTTATGCGGGACTCCCCTTGTGAAGATGTCCTTGACTCCCCGGCAATGGCGCCAGAAAAGTACATGCTGACTCGTGTAATAACGAGCTCGTTGGGGAACCCCAAGAGGAAGGTATGATGAGCACAACCGTAAGTTTCCCTCATTTATGAAACCAAGGTTATTAATCCAGTAGGAGCAAGGAAACACCTCCAAGGTGTTGCTAGCTAGCCTTTGGCAGGGTGCACTACCAGTGCTAGCAGCAACGTGGAAACCTGCACAACACAACCACAGAACTTTGCCCCAACTTACAGTGAGGTTGTCAATCTCACCGGTTTTGCTGAAAACAAAGGATTAAATGTATTGTGTGGAAGAAAGTAATTGTTTGCAGAAAGTAAATAGAAAGTAGTAAACAGTTGTAGATTAATGGTAAAAGAAAGGACCGGGGTCCATAGTTCACTAGTGGTGGCTCTCCTTAAGATAGATGACATGTTGGGTGAACAAATTACAGCAGGGCAATTGACAAACATCGAGAAAGCAATCATGCATATACTAATCATCTTGACTCCTTTGATATTTGATTGGGCATTACCACATTATACATAGACCGTAATCCAACTGCATCTATGACTAATAATCCACCTTCAGGTTATCATCCGAACCCCTTCCAGTATTAAGTTGCAAGCAATAGATAATTGCATTACGCATTGTGTCTAAAGTAAACAATACGATTGTTCTATGAACAAAGGATTGTTGTTTTATCCCTAGTAGCAACAGCACATCTAGTACATTAGATATTTTTGTCACTTCCCCAGATTACTAGAGGCATGAACCCACTATCGAGCATAAATACTAACTCTTGGAGTTGCTAGCATCTACTTGGCCAAGATAGCTACTAACAACGGAAAGCATGCAAGATCACAAATAACAAAGACATGATAGAATCAATAATCAATCTAAAATAGCATCTCAATATCCATCGGGTCCCTGCAAACACAACATGTAGGATTACAAATAAATGATCTTGATCATGAACGGAGCTCACAAGATCTAAACATGACAGCACAAAGGAGAAGAACCAGCCATCTAGCTACTACATGGACCCGTAGTCCAATGATGAACTACTCACGCATCACACCGGAGGCTTGCATGGTGATGAAGAAGGCCTCTAGGGTGAATTCTCCCCTCCAGCAGGGTGCCGGGAAGAGCTTTTAATCCCTCCCGATCTAAGGATGGAAATGACGGCGGCTACAAAATCTTTCATGGAATTTTGATCAGGGACTTAGGGTTTCTATATCGGAGGCATCTTATAGGCGAAAGGGGAGGCCGAGGGGGTGCCCTAGGTGGCTAGACCACCCCCTGGCGTGGGCCAGGCTTGGCCGCGCGACCAGGTGGTGTGGTGGCCCCCTGGCCCCTCTCCGTTGTATTCTGGCTCCGTGTCCCCCTCGGTGAAAAACTGACTTTCACTTTTGTCCCGTCCAATTCCGAGAATATTCATTTTCTGACTTTCCTGGAACCAAAAACAACAGAAAACATGCAACTAGCACTATGGCATCCTGTTAATAGGTTAGTCCAAGAGAGTGTATAAAAGTACTCCAAAGTGTGGACAAAACATAAGAAAGTAGATAAAAACCAAGCATTGAACATCAAAAATTATGGATACATTAGCAATGTATCATTAACCTAAATCATAATAACCTCGATACCTAGGATCAATAGTCCTGAGATAGGATTCCCCTATAACACGATTAGTTAACTCCTTGGTCCCTAAGATAAGCCGTGTTTGCTTGCCTGATTGCATAATGTGTTGCTTGATGTGTGTTGTTTGCCTTCCTATGTTTGGAAGATTTTTGTGACCCCATTGCTCGGTTCACCTTGTTTGTGTGTTCTGGCTTGTTTGACCTTAGTCAAGTGTGTATTGGGATCGATACACCACCTAGGAACTCAGGCACCCCATGTTAGTTATCGCTAATGAGATCCACATGAACCTCGGGAGCTATGAGAGGAAGAGTATCTCAAGAACCAGGAGTTCGACATCGTAAAATTAGAATAACCCGAAGATTTCCCTTAGTAGGATGCCTAGACAAGAGTACTTTGTCAAACTCACTTCTCAAGACTTTTCATCAACACTACACGTAGCTATTCACTTACTGACCATAGCAAGAATCTCGTTGAAGATGGAAGTCTACCCCCGAAAGACCCCCACTATCCACAATAAACCATATAACTTGCTAACTAAGACAAGAAATGGAGGCCTGACTCCCCTAACCTGTGGCATATTAGAATCCCCGATAGCCTTAAAAGACTAATTCTTCTATTCGACCCCTCTGCCCAAACCAACAGGAAGTTCCCCACCAAAAGGCCAAAATGCTTCAAAATCCTGAAGAAAGGATGCATGAAGACAACGAGTCTACTTCGCCATCAAGGAGAAGCAACTCAAAGAATTCAAGTGAAGATAGATCCTCTGAAGCTGGATGCCTCTACCCTGACTGAACACTAACACGAAATGTCATTAACATCAAACCTACCCGAACTAACCTCTTAAAAGCTTCATTAGGAAATCACCCCTGACAAGGTTTGTGCAATAGGATGTCACTCGAGGAACTCAACTCAAAACCTAAGGAAATACAACCTTACTTTAGTATCACACCAACACTCGAAGATGAAAGATCGCAAACATCCTCGAGGAACCTTAGTGAAGCTCTAAGGTGGAAAGACTGTGTCTTTCCCACTCAATTCCAGGAAACCGCCTACCAGAGGATACTTCAAGAAGATTTCCAATCTGACATCCTTCTTCAAGCATCAACTCAAGAGTCCCCAGCTAGGAAAATAACAGGAGATAGACCCCATTAACAACTATCAGGCGACTACTCAATCTCTCTAATACCCATGAAGATCAGAATCAAAACAGCAAGAATGTTGGGTTCACAGCATAGAAAACAAAAATTCCTACGATGGGAACTACTAAGCACAAGATCTATCTACCTAGATACAAACAATGGGTGGAGAACATACCCTTGAAGACCGACAAAATGTTACGAGGTTGAACTCATGGATGATGTAGTCGTACGCTTGCTGATTTCAAGATCGAGAGGAAGTCTAGCGCCGCAAATCAGCAGTGCATCCATGATCGTGCACACGTCTGGTCCACTGAACAACCTCCGCCTCATCGCTCCAGCGATGCGGCAGAAGCAGCAACTCCTTTTAGACGAAAAGCCACCGGGAACATGTATCTCGCTAATCCGAGACCATGGGGAAATAATTCTAGAGGGGGAGAGAGATCCTTCATGAGGAGGTGTGAGATGATAGGAGCACCCACCTCTTCCACATTCATGTGGGTGGAGCTCCCACTCACATCAATTTAGCCTCCACCTAAAATTCCACTCATCCCCATTAAATTTCCACCAAATTGAATGCAAGCTATCATTTAATAAAACTCTTTTATTTATTTTATTCAGATTTTGTTAATTAATTTAATTACCAAGCATTCACATAAACCCCCTGCAACATTTCAATATCACATGCATAACCAATTTCAGCAGTTTCACCTGAAACAATTCCGGTGTCCATTGAAACAATTCTAGAGCTTTATAATTCTTTTCTCTGAAACATATTTGCTCCAAATGGTGTCGGTATCTCTTAAGTGTCTCACCCTACAGTTCGCGAATAATGCAGACATGATCGAGACCCTTCTCTGATCAATAATCAGTAGCGGGACTTGGAGATCCGTACTGATTCCTACACATTCAACGATAACTTCTGTGATCGTGAGAACCTTTAATGTTAGTAACTAAATCCCTTTGTCTCGCGATATATTACATGTTCGAGATTCGATCATCGGTATCCCCATACCTAGTTTGATCTCATTACCGACATGCACTTTTTTCTCATTCCCGTGATATAACATTCTAGTGATCAGATCACTTTCTTGCAAACTATCTCAATGTGATATCACCGAGAGGGCCCAGAGTATATATATCCGTCATCGGGATGGACAAATCCCACTCTTGATCCATGAGCCTCTACATAACACCTTCGGAGTATCTGAACCCACATTTATTGTCACCCTATTACGGTGTGACGTTTGATGTTATCAAGTTACTCTTCCAGTGTTAGTGATTGACATGATCTCATGGTCTAAGGACTAGAATTACTTTGTATGATGTTATATCAATTTAAACACAATGACTTTGATCATATTGCTATACTTTGGATGAATGTTCATCACATCATTCCACCAATGTTGTGACCTCGTTATTAACAACATCCAATGTCCATGATCAGGAAACCTTGATCATCTTCTTAATCAACGAGCTAGTTTATAAAGGTTTAACAAGATGATCTAGGTTTCTGAATGTTATATCACAGGAACGAGAAAAGAGTGCATGTTAGTAATGAGATCAAACTAGGTATTGAGATACCGATGATCGAATCTTGTACATGTAATATATCGCGAGACAAAGGGATTTAGTTACTAGTGTTAAAGGTTCTCACGATCACAGAATTCATCGTTGAATGTGTGGGAGTCAGTATGGATCTCCAGGTCTCGATATTGATTATTGATCGGAGAAGGGTCTCGATCATGTATGCATTATTCGCGAACCATAGGGTGACACAATTAAGGGACACTGCACCATTTGGAGCAAATGTGTTCCAGAGAAAAGATATACAAAGCGCTGGAATTATTTCAATGGACACTGAAATTATTTCAGGTGAAATTGCTGAAATTGGTTCTGCATGTGATATTGAAATGTTGTAGGGGGTTTTATGGGAATATTTGTTAATTAGAGTAATTAAAAAAATTCTGAATAAAATAAATAAAATAGTTTTACTAAATGAGAGTTGCATTAATTTTGGTGGAAAATTAATGCATGTGAGTGGACTTTTGACTGGAGGAAAATTTATACGAGTGGGAGATCCACCCACGTGAATGTGGGAAGAGGTGGGGGTACCTCCATGGCCGCCGGCCATGGGAGGGGGCTTGCCCTCTCCCTATAAAAGGCCCCATGTCCTCCTCACAAAGTACACCTCCTCGTGATGGATATCTCTCCCCCTCTAGAATTATTCCCCTATGGTCTCGGATTAGCGAGATACATGTTCCCGGTGGCTGTTCGTTTGGAAGGAGATGCTGCTTCCACTGCATCGCTGGAGAGAGGAGGCGGATGTTGTTCGATGGACCAGTTGTGTGTGCGAGCACGAATGCGCTGCTGATTTGTGATACTAGGACTTCCTCTCAATCTTGAGATCGGCAAGCGATCGACTACATCATCCACGAGTCCAATCTCGTTACACTTTGTTGGTCTTCAAGGGTATGTTCTCTATGGATGTATATCTACCCGTTGCTTGTATCTAGGTAGATAGATCTTGGTTCTTAGTAGTTCCCATTGTAGGAAATTGTTTGTTTTCTATGATGTGAACCCAACAAAGGTCTATGTAAATTACTAATTGGGTATGCTATAATTTCCAAGAGGATCAATCATACTTCATATTATACCATTACCATATTATGACACTTGCCCAGCAACAACTAAACTAGAAGCTTCCAATTTATCTATTCCATGTTTTTACGTGGCTTAGGGCTTTCGAAGATAGAACCGTTCATACCTACGAACATGGAACCACAACGAAGATAACCAAATTATTAGCAACTCGTTGTAAATCAGATATTGACTATAGTAGGAGAGACAAAGATCCTCTATCCACTTATGCAAAACTAGTTGCATGTCAAGCGTGGAACAGGTCTCATGTGCGAGGACATGTAAAGTTAGTTTGCGCCGCTTCATCCCACTATGCCACCAATATCCAAAATACATATAAGATGCAATAACATGATCATCATGGCCCACATACTCTTATGTGTTCTACCCGTGCAAAGCATCTACGCATAGATCAAGCTCTGATACCACTGTTAGGTTCACAACATAGAAAACGAAAAAATTATACGATGGGAACTACTAAGCACCAAGATCTATCTACCTAGATACAAACTACGGGTGGATACATCCATAGAGAACATACCCTTGAAGACCGATAAAGTGTTACACGGTTGAACTTGTGGATGATGTAGTCGTACGCTTGCCGATCTCAAGATCGAGAGGAAGTCTAGCACCGCAAATCAACAGCATATCCGTGATCGCACACACGTCCAATCCACCAAACAACCCCCGCATCCTCGCTCCAGCAATGCAGTAGAAGCAACATCTCCTTTCAAACAAAAAGCCACCGGGAACATGTATCCCACTAATCCGAGACCATGGGGAAATAATTCTAGAGGGGGAGAGATCCTTCACGAGAAGGTGTGAGATGAGAGGATGGAGTGGGGGGCTTTTATAGGGATACTGGACAGCCCCCTCCAATGGCTGGAGGCCATGGAGCTGCCCCCACCTCTTCCACATTCATGTCGGTGGAGCTCCCACTCACATCAATTTAGCCTCCACTCAAAATTCCACTCATCCCCATTAAATTTCCACCAAATTTAATGCAAACTCTCATTTAATAAAACTCTTTTATTTATTTTATTCAAATTTTTGTTAATTACTTTAATTAACAAACATTCACATAACTAACAAACATTCATAGAAAACACCCTGCAACACTTCAATATAACATGCAGAACCAATTTCAGCATTTCACCCAAAACAATTCCGGTGTCCACTGAAATGATAATTCTTTTATCTAAAACATATTTGCTCCAAATGGTGTCGGTGTCCCTTAAGTGTGTCACCCTATAGTTCGCGAATAATGCAGACATGATCGAGACCCCTCTCCGATCAATAATCAGCAGCGGGACCTAGAGATCCGTACTGACTCCTACACATTCAATGATGACTTCTATGATTGTGAGAACCTTTAATGATAGTAACTAAATCCCTTTGTCTCAAGATATATTACTGTTGGGTTTGTAGCATAAAAAAGAAAAAAAATCCTACGATGGGAACTACTAAACACCAAGATCTATCTACTAGATACAAGCAACAGGTGGATATACATCCATAGAGATCATACCCTTGAAGACCGACAAAATGTAATGAGATTGGACTCGTCGATGATGTAGTCGATCGCTTGCTGATCTCAAGATCGAGAGGAAGTCCTAGCGCCACAAATCAGTAGCGCATACATGCTTGCACACACGTCCAGTCCACTGAACAACCTCTGCCTCCTTGCTCTAGCGATGCAGCGGAAGGAGCAACTCCTTCCAGACGAAAAGCCACCAAGAACATATATCTCGCTAATCAGAGACCATGGGGGAATAATTTTAGAGGGGGATAGAGATCCTTCACAAGGAGGTATGCCTTATGAGGTAGGAGAGAGGGGCCTTTTATAGGGAGAGGGGGCAGCCCCCTCCCATGGCCGGCGGCCATGGAGGTGCCCCCACCTCTTCCTTCATTCATGTGGGTGGAAGGTCCACTCACATAAACATGCCTCCACTCACACATCCACTCACATGCATTAATTTTCCACCAAATTTAATGCAACTCTCATTTAATAAAACTACTTTATTTATTTTATTCAGAATTTTGTTAATTACTTTAGTTAACAAACATTCACATAAAACCCCTGCAACATTTTAATATCACATGCAGAACCAATTTCAGCAATTTCACCCGAAACAATTTTAGTGTCCATTGAAATAATTGCACTGCTTTGTAAATCTTTTCTCTGGAACACATTTGCTCTGAATGGTGTCGGTATCCCTTGTATCACCCTATCGTTCGCGAATAATGCAGACATGATCAAGACCCTTCTCCAATCAATAATCAGCGAGACCTAGAGATCCATACTGACTCCCACACATTCAACAATGACTTTTGTGATCATGAGAACCTTAAATGCTAGTAACTAAATCCCTTTGTCTCGCGATATATTACATGTTCGTGATTCGATCATCATTATCTCAATACCTAGTTTGATCTTGTTGCCGACATGCATTCTTTTCTCATTCCCGTGATATAACATTCTAGTGATCACATCACTTACTTGCAAGCTATCTCAATGTGATATCACCGAGAGGGCCCAGAGTATATATATCTGTCATTGGGATGGACAAATCCCACTATTGATCCATGAGCCTCAACATACACCTTTGGAGTATCTGAACCCACCTTTATAGTCACCCTGTTACGGTGTGACATTTGATGTTATCAAGTTACTCTTCTAGTGTTGGTGATTGACATGATCTCATGGTCTAAGGACTAAGATTACTTCGTATGATGTTATAGCAATTTAAACACAATGACTTTGACCATAATGCTATACTTCAGATGAATGTTCATCACATCATTCACCAATGCTATGACCTCGTTATTAACAACATCTAATGTCCATGATCAGGAAACCTTGATCATCTTGTTAATCAACGAGCTAGTTTATAAGAGAGGCATAACTAGGAACCCTTTATTTTTATTAAACACACATGTATTAACGTTTCCAATAAATACAATTATAGAATGCAAATAAACATCTATCATATACTTCGAATACGAGAATAACAACTTTATTATTGCATCTCAGGGTATATTCCCTTCAGTCTCCCACTTGCACTAGAGACAATAATCTAGTTTACATAGTGATAAATCTAACACCCATGGAGTTCTGGTGTTGATCATGTTTTGCCCTAGGGAGAACTTTAGTCAACGGATCTGCTACATTATTCAGGTCCGTGTGTACTTTACAAATCTCCATATCTCCATCCTTGACATGCTCACAGATGGAGTGAAACCGACGCTTAATATGCTTGGAATACTTGTAAGACCTTGGTTCCTTTGCGTTGGCTATGGCTCCATTGTTTTCACAATAGATCACCCTTGGCTCCAATGCACTAGGAACCACACCTAGTTTAGTTATGAACTCCTTCATCCAAACTGCTTCATGTGTTGCTTCTGAAGCAGCAACTCATTCCGCCTCCGTTGTTGATCCTGCCACCACATGTTGTTTGGAGATCCTCCAACTAACTGCTACTCTGTTTAAGATAAATACGTATTCGGATTGAGACTTAGAGTCATCTAGATCAGTGTCAAAGCTAGCATCGACATACACTTAGTGACTAGCTCTTCTTCACCTCCGTATACAAGAAACATTTCCTTAGTTCTTCTTAAGTACTTAAGAATATTCTTGACCGCTATCCATGTCATGGTGGTGGCACGGCATATGCCATGTATAGGCTAAAGATGGGGCCAAAGTGCACTAGAGGAATCGAGGGAGGGATGGTATGGTGATTCCACACAGAGATGCTTGTATTCTCTCTTATCAATGGTGGATTACAAGTGATCCTTGAGTTGTTCATAGGGAGGAAGAGGATGAACTTCTCTACTGCCCCGCCCATCTCTCTAGTGTTTTCCCTTGGTAAAGATGGCTGACACTCTTTATGGAGGCCCTGGTGCTCCTTATATAGGGGAGCCCAGGTTACAATCTAGGGCATACATGGAAGGCATATTCTCTGAATATGCCTTTCCCAAAATAGTAAAGCGATGCACCTATTTTATCTTTCGTAAGTTGATCCGGACTCATGGCGTAAGCCTCTCTAAGCCCCTCTTGTTGGCCCGTACTCGCTGGTCCTTCCCTCTGTCCTCTGCTCTCACGCTACAGTGGAGAGAGAAAACCTTTGACCAAGGAGATTCCTTCCTTCTCTTGTAAGCTAAGTCGTAACCTAGCTTAGGCCCGGTTAACTCAGCCCTGTGGATACCTGCATACAAGTTACAAAGAGACTGCCGACATATATCTTATGTCGGCCGAGATAATGTTGGATGAACTCCGTCCGGGCTGGGTCCACTGTAAGTCGGCTTGCCTTGAGGTGACTCAGCCATCTTACGCTTTGACTTTGCCATACCTCGGCTATTATGGCCTTTATACCCTGGCTTGACCCTACCCGGGGTTATCCCCCAACATTAGTCCTTGAAGCTGGTGTGGTCTTAGTAACTTTAGCTGATAAGGCCACTGCAGGTTCAACCTACTAGATTATTTTTCTCTCTTGCCAAGTTACTCTTATGTTGGCACACTTACTTTTGTGACTTGGTGTTCCTTTTGACTTCCCCTAGCTCATTCCGACGTATTCCTCGCTGGTCGGGTTATCTTGTCAGATCCAGGTTACCCACTTAGATCCTTTCCTTCTCGTGTACGCTTCCCCACGTCCTACGTGGAGGGTAATCATTATTTTGCCTCAATTTAAGGGTCTGCGCCAGTTATTGTGCCTGTTGTTAGGGATAACTGCTGCGATCGTCGCGTCCTGGTGTCCCTTCGATAACCAGAATGCCACGTCGCGTCATGGGATCTGCTGCGCCATGTGGCCCTTCCTGTGGCCTGGTTCTGATTGGCTGATCCCGCAGATACACGGTGTGGCCAGCCGCACCACTTGAACCCACTACACCTCTTAGGGACATGGTTAAATAGGGGATGAGGGAGGTCCCTTGGCCATTCCCCGCTTCACACGCACCTTTGACCCTTCTTCTTCTTCTTCTTCTTCTTCTTCCACGCAACACCGCCGCCACCGCCGCTTCTGCTTAGCACAATGCTGCCGCTGCTACGCCCTATCGTTGTTTTTCTCCGCCACTGCTCCGTGGTAGCCATGCTGCCACGGGGCCGCGCCAATCTAGACCTCTGCCCTCTACTTCTGATTGGATCCACGAAGGCGAAGATTTGGAGATGCCTAAGGATATCGCCACTGTTGAGGAGCATGAAGAGGGTGGAGAGGGCCACGAGCGAGGAGCTTGGTCCGGTTCCTGGGTCTGCCAGGACGACATTGACTGACTGTACTGGACCCGTTGCATCCTCGCCGGGGTTACCTATCGCCTCCCCTGCGAGGAGATCACTCCCTCCCCCAATCCAGGTGAGTTTGTTGTTTTCCTTTCGCACTTCCAACGTGGGTTTGGCCTTCCCATTAGCGAATTTTTTCCACGATTTTCTCACTAAATTACTCTTCAACCCCACCATCTTCCGGCTAACACCATCACTTCTCTTTCCTCTTTTGCTTCCAGGGTTGAGGGGTATCTCAGCCTCTGGCCCACCTTACCACTACAAGAAAAGTTGGCTTTTACAACGGATGATTTTCGTGGTTGAAGGCCCGTTTTTCGTGGCTAAAAAGTCTTCTACAACGGATGCCCTTCATGGTAAAAGCCCCGTCACAAAAGAATCTACCATGGTTTTTTTTCTGACCATGGCAGATCGCACCCTTCGGCCATGAAACTTGTTCCATCGTAGATCTGTTCACCAGCTGACATGGGTATACCCTACAGGTACTCGAGTTTGGCATATACGGTCTAGATACAGCAGAAGCCCACGGTGTTGCCAAGGCCCAATACAGGATTCGGGTGACCCACAGACTCTTCGATTGCTTTCAATGCAAGATGAAGCTTATGATAGAAAGTTCAAAGGAACGAACCCTAATCTGTAACCAACTTGACCTGCTACCCGAGAGCTAGCCTATCTATATAAAGGCTAGGAGGGGCAGCGAGGAGGACGATCACAACCCTATTGTTCACCACCATCGCCAGATTACATCTGCGCACCCCTGTAATCTTCGATTCCTTCGTTAATTCCAGGAGCAGACAAGCAGGAGTAGGGACCTCTACGAGGCCTGAACCTGGGTAAATCTTATGTCCCTGTGTGCTTGTTTGCTAGCCGACTGATGCCTCCAGCACTCCCTCCTTCTCCAAAACCCAAGTCCATAACAATGGGCATTGGCGAGTTAAACCCTCGTCAATTGGCGCCGTCTGTGGGAATTGGGAGTGCTGATGTTGCGGCTTCTTCGGCCCCATCAACCGCGATCTACAACTCTGCAACAACGGAGATTCGCCAGCTCTTCGGCGCTTTCGACTTCACCGTCCATACGCTGGCCACTCTCCCGGCTTTTGAGCCCGTGGTCGATGGGATCAGCCTAGCGATTGGGAGCTTCTGCTTCTAGGTCGGTAAACTGGGCACGCTTTGCATGCCTGACCAGCCGACGGAACCCGCGATTGCCCCAGTATCATGGTTCCTGCCACCAATCGGTACCCTCAGTGAGCTCAACGACCCAGCAACAGCTGGGAGCATGGACAGCGACAACAGTCGCGGATCCGATCTAGGTGACCTAGCCACAGAAGATGGAGCCTACGGCTCCGGATCTGAATTTTTTGGGAGCAACAGCTTCCCCAATCACTTCATGTGCACGGTCATCAACACGGGAGATACCGCGTCAATCGGGAAAATGTTGGTACCGGATCTGGCACCGGACCGCCCAATGGTGGTATACCCAACGACGGTACACCCAATGGCGATGTACCCAACGGCGGTACACCCAATGGTGGCCCCACCAACGGCGCGCCCACCAATAACGGGACGGGAGGAGAACCGTCGCTCACGGTGAATGAGAACACCGGAGAGCGCATGTTGATCAGGCTCAACGACAACGAGTGGGCCCGCTGTTGAGAAGCTCTACGGGGCAATCCTCTACCCCCAACACCTCGCAGGACATGCTGATGGGCTACCATTGGCTGCTAAAGGAAGATTTCAAGCACCAACAACAAATAATCGCGCAACTCAAGGCGCATAGAAATGTGGTGGATGAGTTGAGCCTTCGGCGAGCTGGGCTCTCCTCCCACGGAGGAACCTCTTCCAAAGGAAACGAGTACCTGGCCAATAAAAGGCGATCTCGACTGGCCCACCTCACCGAGCAAGAGTGCGTAGAAGCCGTGAAAGTCCTCGACTTCAGCTCCAGGACAGTGGATACGCAGGGCAACATGCTCCCGAAGACGCCGCAAGCTGCGGTGACGGCGGCCACCATGCACCTCCTCAATAACCAGCCATCGACTGGAGATCCGCGAGCTACCATGCACCGATCTACGATATCGGGCTTGGGACTAATCGAGGCCGCCCTCGATAAGGAGCCAACACTAGAGCCGAAGAAAAGCAAAGCTCTGGCAAAATGCTACTCTTCGCCCTCGTCTAGATGATAGCCACGACCTTTCTCAGCATCGCCGCTCACGGCGGCACGATCGCGACTACAACGCGCGTGATGACATCACACAGCGCAAAGTCGACAAAATGCGCGCTAGACGTGCTCGTTTGACTGACTTAGAGGATGAAGACGTGGAACTCTGCGGCACTAGATGCTTCAGCAGAGCCATCAGGCAGAAGTGAATGCCTAAAGGGTTCAAACTCCCATTGGAGAACCCAAAATTTGACGGCCTACAGGACCCAAAGATTTGGCTGGAGGATCACATCTCTTCCGTCACGCTACACGGCAGGAGTCGAAGCACGACCATGTAATGCCTGCAGCTACAGCTGCAGGGCGCCACCCACGCATGGCTCAACAACCTCCCGCGCGGATCCATTCGCAGCTGGGAAGAGCTAGTCTACAGCTTCATGCGCAACTTCAAGGGCACTTACAAAAGGCCCGCATCAATCGAAGAATTGAGAGGCTGCCAACAAAGGTCTGGCGAGTCGCTGCGCTTGTACATCCAGAGATGGTCCATCATCAAGAACTCCACAGAAAACATCTCGGAGGATCGCGCGATCGACGCGTTCAACGTCGGTGTTCGTCGTATAGAGCTCAGGAAGGAACTGGGCCGCTCGAAGCCCAAAACGATCGACCACCTGATGGAAACCGCGAATCTGTGGGCGGACGGAGAAGACTCGGTGAAAAACAGCACCTACTCCAATGATGACGATGACCTCGGGCGTAGACGCGATCGCCGAGGAAAGCGTCAAATGCGCATCTACAAGGACCGCGACGAGGTCAACATGGTCGCAGCCGCCTACGCCGACAAACGTGACGACAACCGCACCAACGGATATCACAGCGGCGGATACCGCGACAACGGGAAAACCACACAAGTGTGGCAGCACCGCACTCGCGAAGAGGCACTCGTAACATCTATCCAGGACAAACTGTCCGGACCATGCAACGTGCACTTCTACATCGACAAGCATGACGGCAAGAAAAAGTCCAGCCACCTCCTAAAGAACTACCGCGAGTTCCTCAAGCTCCACGAAGGCCTGGCTCAGATGAATCGTGACGCGATCCACCGGGGCTACGGAGCCGCCCTAGGCGTTGTGGAACATGGAGCTCCTCCACCACCGTCCAGACCAATACCACCCGCGGCTGCACCAGTCCAGCATCATGGAGGTGAGCCGTACCCGCGAGCCGTGGGCAATATGGGGATGATCCAAAAAGGGCATCCCTCCACTTGAATGCAGAAGGCAATCAGTTGCCAAGTCAACTTAGCGATAAACTCTCCACCTTCCACCACTGAGTACCTCAACGGAAGCGAGTCCTGCATCACCTTTGATAAGCGCGACCACCCACGCCAAGTTCCTCGTCCAGGCCACTGTCCCCTCGTACACGAGGCACATATCTAAGGCTTCGACATGAGTCGTGTCTTCATGGACGACGGGAGCGACATCAATCTCATGTTCGCAAGTACCTTGCGCGTGATGAGGATCCCTCTGACTTGCTTGGAGGTTTCAGACACGATGTTCCACAGCATCATCCCAGGGAAGGGCGTATATCCCCTGGGCAAAATCAACCTCGATGCATCTTCGGCACGCCGCAAAACTTTCGGCGGGAACACATTGACTTTGAAGTCATCGACTAGCCTTCACAGTACCACTGCATCCTCGGACGTGTCGCATTCGCAAGGTTCATGGCAGTGCCACACTACGCCTATCTGTAGATGAAGATGCCAGGCCCAAACAGTGTCATCACAATCAACGGAAGCTTCGAGAGGTTCGACAACTGCGACAGGGAATTCAATAGAATATCCCAGTCCTTTGGCATGCAAGAAGAACTCGCAAGACTAAAGGAGTTGACAAACAACAGTCTGCCTCCCCTGAACAGGCCAAGTTCACCCGACCTATCCTTCGACTCATCGGTGCACACAAAGAAAGTCCAGGTCCACCCAACGGACCCGACCAATACGGCCCTCATCGCTAACAACTTGAGTCCGCATAGGAACTCGCGCTCGTCAAATTCCTCCATGAGCACTAGGAAATCTTTGCCTGGTGTCCAGCAGACATGCCAGGGGTTCCCGGGGAATTTGCCGAGCACTCACTCAACATGAACCCAGACATAAGGCTAACCAAGCAGATGATACGGCGACTGTCTGAACCAAGAGCAAAAGCGGTCGGCATGGAGATCAACAGACTCCTCGATGCAAACTTCATACGTGAGATCAAGGAAAGCACCTGGCTCGCTAACACAGTGCTTGTGCCTAAAAAGACACGCATATCCTACGGATGTGCATGGACTTCACCTCCTTGAATAAGCACTGCCCAAAGGATCACTTCCCGTTGCCACGGATCGATCAAATAATCAACTCCACAACGGGATGCGAGCGCCTCTACTTCCTCGACGCCTACTCAGGCTACAATCAGATTCGAATGAAGGAGGAAGACCAAGAGAAAACATCATTTACAATGCCCTTCGGTGTGTTCTGCTACAACACAATGCCTTTCGGGCTAAAAACGCAGGAGCCACCTATCAGTGGTGCATGCAGGCTTGTCTCAAGATCAACTTGGTCACAATATCCAAGTCTATGTTGACAACATCATCATAAAAACCAAGGAGGAAACCACGTGCGGTGACCCAACATACCACTGCATGATGTAGTACACTATAGTCATTGACATAACACCAATGAAACACCGTTCACTAGTATTACATCCCTCAAAGTGGTACAACAGAAACACAGCAGGTCCAATACATGACTATAGATTACAACTCGACTCTTTACAAAAGATCTAGAGAACACTCTAGGTTAAAGAGAGAGAAAGAACTTCTTACAAAGAAGAACCAGAAATAATAACTCAGAACTATCTAGTAACTAAAACTAGTATCTAAACTATTTGGCGTGCCATTGCTGCTATTGCAATGCTCTACAGAAATAGGTTTTATGGCTAGAGAATCTATTCCTATCTAAACCAACACTTCATATTCACTTCAGCTAACGTATATGTTGACTTCATTGACTTGATTTAAGAACTTGAGTTGTCGATGATGGTTTCTTGAGCATAAATTGATGTTGATGTCGTCTTCAATGGCTTAGAACCTAGCAAGGGTTAAGAAGGTACGATTGAGTATGGGCATACTCAGGAAGTTCACTAAAAAGGAGTGTATGATGCACTATTTCTACAGCCACAGACCATAGGTCGTAGGCAATGCAGGTTTTCGTAAACATTTCTTCAAAGGTTGCTTTTATTCTGAAAACTATGTCCGACAACCTTCACAGGTTGACCAGAACTTCATGGAGTTCCTTTCCTGCCATGTTCGTAGCTCCTTCTTGGAACAGGGAGTAACATGTCACAATTCTTACACTCTGCAGAGGTGCGTCACTTTTTCCACAAGAGACCTTAAGCTTTGTTGCACAGCCGGGAGTATGTCCCTGTTCAAACTTCCATTGTTTGAGGCCCAACTTAAGTTCCAAGCCAGTACTGCCCTCTTCGTGACCCTGTATGGGACACGATCCCTCGAGACAACTACCACGGCTACTCTTTGGGTAGCCTCTCGGAGACTCCGTACGCAACTCTGTCTGGCGGTCACCATCAACTATGGTGAACTCAGACCCAGTCAGAGATGCATAGATAATCTTGACACCTAGATCGAGGCGAACTAAGGGGTCCCACCCATGTGCTGGATTCTCTGGAACTCCACGAGAAATTAGCAGCCTCACGATAAGGTCATTCGTCCATACGAAAGGGAGAAGATACAACTGACTTTCCCGTCCCATTCCAAGTCTCATGGTTGACGCGTAATATACGTCGCTAGAATCACTGGTGACATTGGTTGTTATGTCCTAGATATTATGTTCCTTTACCACTGGAACTGTATCAATACATTATTACCATTTGGTAAATAATCCATAATCATATTATTATGAAAATAGTGTTTTCTGACCTTTTTGGAATGCAGGTGATGACATAGTTGAGTTACAAGCATAGAAAATAATCAAAAAACATGAGCAAGTTGTGAACTTGCCTTTTGTGATTGCAAGATTATGCACTCACGATCTTTGAGATAATAGAAGATCCAAATTCTGTAACAACATCATTGGACCGATAAGGACTAATGTTTAAAGAAGTAGGATGCAACGATGCATAAGTAATGTAATGCAATTTGATAAACGCGAAACCCCGGAATAATCATATCTGATCTAGGTTTTGGAGTTTGTGATGAGTTCTTAGGAATGTGTTGCACTTTTATCTTAGTTTCACACCTGTGCTTCTTATTAAGGATGGTGAGGGTTTGTGTGAAACAATGAGTAAATACAACAAGTAATATGCAATAGTAAAGCACTCAAATGATATGGTATCTGAAATACTTCTTAAACAAGATTAATATTCCATTTGAGTTTTTAAATAGGTGTTCAAGGATTACTTTTAATGTTTCTTAAAATAATAACCTTTGAGGAAAGATTACTTTTACAAAGTAAAAAGTATTCAAACTTAAAGTTAACACTTTAAGGTTTTCTTATTAGCTAAGATTATTAAAAAGGAAGACATTCCTACATTAAACAATCATAGCAATAGTGGTGGAAATCTGCATGTGTTGAATAAGGCATCACTTGTTATCACATTGTAGATGGTTTACTTCTTAACATTCCACAAAATTATAATTTAAATGTTATTACTTGAATCAGATGGTGTTTTATTAGAGTAGGTGTTTTATTAGAGGTATAAGTGGATCGACTTACTTAATTTTAAATGGTAGTTTCAGTGAGTACAAGTTGAATGGGTTAGACCTATCTTAACCTCATTTAAACATAGCTTGTATTTATTATTACACTTTTAAAATTTAAATAAATAATGCTAAAGGTAATAGTAAGTATTTATATATTTTAGTGAAGTAAAATAAAAGAAAAGAGTTTAAATAAGATTTATTAGACCTTTACCTTTTATTTTACTTCAAAAATATGAATTGATCTTTTTAGTGTGTAGATTTTATTTTTGTGATCATTTTGGTATATTATAAGTATTTTTGTGATTTTTAAATAATAAGATATGATTTTTTATAAGTTTTATCACTTTAAAAATACTAAACAAACAATAAATATTATTTAAGTGATATAATATTTTAAGTTTATAGTTTTACACTTTAGTTCTTATTTTTCCAAGAATTTTAGTATATTATTTATATTTTTCTCATTTACCAATATTAATATATGAATTTTCAAATTATTATTACTTATAAAATCTTTATTAAATAATATTTATTTAAATAGTTAACACAATAATATTTGATAATAAGTTTATAATATAGATTTTATTTTTCTAAACATTTTGATATATAATATGTATTTTTCTGAATTATAAAACAAAAGATATTCAATTTATAAGAATTAATCATTTTATTAATTCCTCGAAAAGATTTATATTTGAAATTTTAATGTTTTGCTTATTTATTAAACAGGTAATACTTTTTATACTAGCACTCACCCCAGACACAGCCACAGACATGTGGGCCTGTGGCCACATCATCTGCCATGCGAAATAAAAACCTTTTATACCTAACTTGTTCTACCCCAGCTACTGACTGGTGGGACACATGCCACATCATATTCAGAAATAATAAAACAACTAATAAAATGGCTTATGACATTAGCATGAGGTCATGCTGACATCACTCATGGTTTTTCTTCCCAGGTTGTGGACCGATCTCTCGATTGAGAGCACGCGAGCAAGCGGGAGTTGCAGCGTTGGAAAGAGTGGCTTACGGCGAACCAAATAGTGGCGGTGGCAGCATCAAATGGTCATCGGAAGATGGCCGGCGACGAGCTTATATGATGGCGTGGTTCGGACGCACGTGGATAGGGCGATTCAGATCATTATAGAGAGCGAGAGGGGTTTGGGAGGATGCAGGAGCTCACCCTGGTGCTTGTATAGCGGCTGGCGGAGTCCGGCATGGTCGGAGGTGAGTGCAGAGTCCAGAATTACGGCGAACACCAACGAAAGGGAACGATGAAATTCGCGCTCCTCAGAGCTCCCCTTGATGGTGTGCTACTCCTAGAGGATCTACAGAGTGCTGCGCTTCTGCTGGACTACTCCAAGGTCTCTGGGACGACCTATACCGACGACGGTGATTTGCTCCGGCCAGCTAGGGTTTCGGCCGAGTGGGGAATGGAGACAGAGAGAGATGGAGAGCGAGCGAGAGTGGATGAGGATGAGCACGGAGAGGCGTCGGTGTGTCCTTCTTATCCGTGCAGATAACGGCAGCACGCATCGTAGCGCACTGCTGACAACGACGAACAACATCAAACGGCGGCGGGTTGCTCTAGCGAGCACTCTATGTGCGTGAGGATGACGACGATGTCAACTTTGTAGAAAACCCCTAGCAATTCTTTGTCTCAACCTGCGGTCCTCCTCTGGTCCCACGTGACAGTGAGAGAGATGGAGATGACCTGGGCTAGTGCTGGGCTAATGTTGGGCCATGGATGAGTAAGTGAATTGTGCTGCCTGCTGCTCGCGGACGTGAAATAGGAAGATGGGCATTGGGACGAGTAACTGCGATGCCTTTTCCTTTTTTCCATTTCGATTTTTTGTTCTCTAATTACATCTTGGAAACTTTAGTTGTCCAAGAGGTATTGTTCAACAATTACTTAGGAATAGGAAATGGTTTCACTATCCATTTGATTCTAGGGTCTTGAATAATACAGTAGACATGGGTCTTGTCATGGCTTGATATATTCTTGGTTAAGGCTTCTAAAGAATCCTTACCTTAATACCTCACTAAGGATATCTTGAGACAAGGAATTTCTTTCCTAAATATACTCTATAAATCTTTCTTATCTTATTCACAAAGATCACATCTTCCTGAATAAGACAATCATCTGACTCCACCAAATCAATCATCATATGATTACATGGTCATGCCACTTCAACATTACTCCATCCTTACTCCTAGTATATAACTTCTCTTAATTAACTACCATTGATGCACCTATCAATGTAGCTATTGCTAACTCCATCTATTAACTTCCTTAACTTCATCTTGCAACTACTTCCAAGGTTTGGAAGACTACAATCCTCACTATACATACAAAGGATATCAATCCTTTGAAATAGGTATAGTACTACTCCCATAATACCAGTTATCCTTATATTAACTTGGTTAAGCTACTATACCTCCAACTACTCCATACAAATCATCAAATACTTCATCATACTCTAGCTTGACTTCTAATGATCAAGCTAGATGATTCATCTTACTAGGACTTGCCTCATTTGGTAAACTCACAAGTCTTCTTCAACACCTAGTCATCTATTCCCAAGTGACTTGAGAATAATGACCACCATCCTTTGATCATACAAAGCTTAGGCTTCTCATTTTTTGATCAAGATCTATACTCAACTAAGTAGTAAACTTGTATTAGTCTCTCTATAGACTTATCTTGTTAAGCAAGCTTATTCTAAGTCTATATCCACTTGTCCTAACAAGATTATTATCTAATGTACTAATACTACTAGCTTTCTCATAGCTCCTCAATTACTAGCTCAACCCTCGAGTTTATGTACTGCTTCTAGTTAACTCATGAGTGAGTTAACTCCTCCAACATCAAATGGTTTGATCTCCACTAAGGATCACATTCCATTGATGATGGTACACTCAACCATATCTAGTTCTTCCTTTAGATTAATTTACTTAAGGTCTTTGGAAGGCTATTATAATAAGTCAAAGGCTATGAGTCAATAAGTTCTAGGTCAAGAATTGATCACTCAATATTGATGATCAATTGATACTAGGACTTGGTTAAATAGGAATGCCACCTATTATCATGACACTAAGGGTATGTAATGGATGGTCTTGGCTTGACTTCCATTCATATCGTAATAAGAGTCAATGTTTAAGAACTACCATGATACCCATGGTAGGAGTAACTATAGCAAACAAGTGTTTCCAGATTTAGTTATAAGGTTTTCTCTTTCTTAAGTTGTATACTTAACTTGATATTCAGGTTTGTGGTAGATAATACCTTGATATCATCTTTAGAGTATTAAGTATTCATCCTTGAGTTGTTGTATGGAATACCATGTAATGATCCCTAAAATATCAAATACTACTTATTAACTAGTGTGTTGTGACTTAGTTTATTACATTTGATCTACCCTTAGATCAAATTATATTACCCAAAGATAAAGTTTTAGCAAAGGTCACATTGAAACTTATCGCAGTCAACTTGATGATCTACTTCAGTTCCACCAAGTTAAAAGAAGCTTCAATCACTTTGACAAGTTTTATTCAAAAGCGCGAAAATTATCCGGATTTTCTATGCATGAATGCAATGCACACCTGTGTTTAGCTTATTTCTAAGATCTAATGCTCGGTTGTTACACCACGTTAATCGGCGATCTCGGAAAAACCTTCGCTAACCTCGACCGCTACCGGATCAAGCTCAATCCGGACAAATGCGCCTTCGGCGTGCCATCTGGGCAATTACTTGGGTATCTCATCTCTGCGAGAGGGATCGAAGCAAACCCGAAGAAAATAAAGGCCATACTGGCCATGGAGAAGCCGAAGAACATAAAAGGCGTCCAACAACTAGCTGGGCGAATCGCGGCGCTTAGTCGATTCATCAGTCAAATGGGCGAAAAGGCACTACCCTTCTACCAACTCCTCCGCAAGGCTGACAAGTTCGAGTGGATAGAAGAAGCGCAAGAAGCATTCGAAGACCTCAAGCGATTACTGTCCACCTCGCCAGTACTAGTGACGCCTCGCGAAAAGGAATCACTACTGCTCTATATCTCCGCCACCAACCAGGTGGTCAGCACAGTGCTCGTGGTGGAACGAGCCGAAGAAAATAAAGTCCATGGGGTACAACGCCCAGTATACTACCTCATCGAGGTGCTCACGCCACTACCAGAAAGCCGGGCGTCTGGCGTCTTCATGACGACAGCGCAATCGCGCCACTACTTCCAGGAGCACTCAATCGTGGTGGTAAATGACGCTCTACTCGGGCACATACTCAACAACCCTGATGCCACTGGACGAGTCGCGCTCTGGGGCATAGAGCTGTCGCCATGCGACATCACATACGAGAAGCGCGACGCGATCAAGTCGTAGGTTCTCCCGGACTTCCTCGTGCACTGGATGGAGAACCAGCTCCCCGATAAACCAGATATGTCCTACCTCTGGACAATGCACTTTGATGGATCCAAGCGAAAGGACGCGCCGCTCATCATGTCCCGTCAAAGCCGCTCACGCAGGCAACTGAGGTCATCACATCGTCAGCACTGACGTCATCGATTCCAGCAGAAGAAGATTTTGACTACTTTAGTTCTTGCTCGAGTCTTCGACTCAACCAAGCACTCGGGGGCTACTCCTAATAGGAGCGTTGGCCGCGCACCCGAAAGAATTTTTATGCAGGTATATGAGCATTCAAGACAAACCTATCACTCGAATTAATGATTCGATTGTGAACTACGGGTTACTCCCATAGGGAGCGCTGGAAGCACATTCGACTGAAACAAGCAACAAAAATCGACAACAGTCACACAATGTTTTTAGTCCCCACTCGAGTCTACGACTCGAATAGGCACTCGGGGGCTACTCCCATAGGGAGCAGTGGTCATGCACCCTATGATTATTTCTTCCTTGTACATCATACTGAGTGTTGATAACATCCACACTCGAATGCTTTGGCGACTCTGCCTCATATTTTCCCTACAAAGAGACTGCATCTCCTGGGTCACCCGAATCATCTCCACGATGACAAAAATTCGGATGCCATGCTTACAGCGTGAAGATAAGACCTGAATAAGGCCTGACTACGCATCTGCTGCACACTACCAGAAATATATCCGTGCCTGCAGGTACGATGAACATGCCTTGACAGACGCGTCGAGTGCTCACACTTATACACTAGAATTCGACTCCTGTAAGACCTCCACGGCCTTATTCGAATTACGCCAGCACTTTTCCGAATTCGAGTCCGGGGACTCGAGTTTGAGTAGATTGTGTTGTTTTGCCCTAAGGCAGTTAACTGATACCGATACATCGGATAAATCAGGCACGTATATCAACAATCCCTATGACATAAATAGAAAACTCGAAAAAAATGCCTAGACGAGCACTCAAAAGACTTCATAAAGTCTCCAGTCAAATCTACGATTCCACTAGACACTCAGGGGCTACTGACATGGGTATACCTACAGGTACTCGAGTTTGGCATATACGATCCAGATACAGCAGAAGCCCACATCATTGCCAAGGCCCAATACAGGATTCGGGTGACCCACGGACTCTTCGATTGCTTGCAACGCAAGATGAAGCTTAAGATACAAAGTTCAAAGGGATGAACCCTAATCTGTAACCGACTTGACCTGCTACTCAAGACCTAGCCTATCTATATAAAGGCTGGGAGGGGGTGGCGAGGAGGACGATCACAACCCTATTTTTCACCACCATCGCCAGATTGCATCTGCGCACCCCTGTAATCTTCGATTCCTTCGTTAATTCCAAGAGCAGACAAGCAGGAGTAGGGACCTCTACGAGGCTGATATGTTGCTAATGTATCCATAATTTTTGTTGTTCCATGCTTGGTTTTATCTACTTTCTTATGTTTTGTTCCAACTTTGGAGTACTTTCTATACACTTTCTTGGACTAACCTATTAACAAGAGCCACAAAGGTGCACATTTTCTGCTATTTTTGGTTCTAGGAAAGTCAGAAAATGAATATTCTCGGAATTGGACGGGACAAAAGCCAAAGTCAGTTTTTCACCGAGGGACACAAGGAGCCAGAATACGAGATGGAGAGGGGCCAGGGGGCGCCACACCACCTGGCCACGCGGCCCAGCCCATGCTAGGGGTGGTCTGGCCGCCTCCGGTACCCCCTCGGCCTCCCCTTTCGCCTATAAGATGCCTCCGATATAGAAACCATAAGGACACAATCAAAATTCCACGAAAGAGTCTATAACCGCCGTCATCTCCATCCCTAGATCGGGAGGGATCTGAAGTCTTCTCGGCACCCTGCCGGAGGGGAGAATTCACCCTAGAGGCCTTCTTCATCACCATGCAAGCCTCCAGTGTGATGCGTGAGTTGTTCATCCTTGGACTACGGGTCCATGTAGTAGCTAGATGGCTGGTTCTCCTCCTTTGTGCTATCATGTTTAGATCTTGTGAGCTCCGTTCATGATCAAGATCATTTATTTGTAATCCTACATGTTGTGTTTGCAGGGATCCGATAGATATTGAGATGCTATTTCAGATTGATTATTGATTCTATCATGTCTTTGTTATTTGTGATCTTGCATGCTTTCCGTTGTTAGTAGCTATCTTGGCCAAGTAGATGCTAGCAACTCCAAGAGTTAGTATTTATGCTCGATAGTGGGTTCATGCCTCTAGTAATATGGGGAAGTGACAGAAATCTCTAAGGTACTAGATGTGTTGTTGCTACTAGGGAGAAAACAACAATCCTTTGTTCATAGAACAATCGTATTGTTTACTTTACACACAATGCGTAATGCAATTTTCCGTTGCTTGCAACTTAATACTGGAGGGGGTTCGGATGATAACCTGAAGGAGGATTATTAGTCATAGATACAGTTGGATGGCGGTCTATGTATAATGTTGTAATGCCCAATCAAGTTCCAAAGGAGTCAAGATGATTAGTATATGCATGTATTGCTTTCTCGATGTTTGTCAATTGCCCCGCTGTAATTTGTTCACCCAACATGTCATCTATCTTAAGGAGAGTCACCACTAGTGAACTATGGACCCTGGTCCTTTCTTTTATCATCAATCTATAATCAACTATTTACTGTGTTCTCTTTACTTTCTACAAACTATTACTTTCTTCCACTCGATATGTTTAATACTTTGTTTTCAGCAAACCGGTGAGATTGACAACCTCATCACAAGTTGGGGGCAAAGTTCTGTGGTTGTGTTGTGCAGGTCTCCATGTTGCTGCTGGCACCGGTAGTGTGCCCTGCCAAAGTTCAGCTAGCAACACCTTTGAGGTGTTTCCTTGCTCCTACTGGATTGATAACCTTGGTTTCATAACTGAGGTAAAACTTGCTGCTGTGCTCATCATACCTTCCTCTTGGGGTTTCTCAATAGGCTCGATATATTTTGGGCTAAGCAACTGATTTTCTGGCACTGTTGCCGGGGAGTCAAGGACATCTTCACAAGGGGGATCCCTCATAACCAATCTCTTTACTTTGTTATTTTTATTTTGCTTAGTTTACTTTTGTTTTCTTTGCTTGTTCCTTTATCAAAAACACAAAAAAATTAGTTTTACAAGTTTGCTTTCTTTATTAAAAACACAAAAAAGTGACTACTATGGAAAATACTAAGTTGTGTGACTTCACTAGCACCAACAACAATGATTTTATGAGCACACCTATTGCTCCACTTATTCCTGAAGCTACTTTCTTTGAAATAAAACCTGCTTTACTCAATCTTGTTATGAGAGAACAATTTTCTGGTATTGGTAATGAAGATGCTGCTGCTCATTTAAATAACGTTGTTGAACTTTGTGAGATGCAAAAGCATAGGGATATAGATGGAGATATTATTAAGATTAAATTGTTTCCTTTCTCTTTCAGAGGAAAAGCTAAAGAATGGTTGAATTCCTTAACTAGGAATAGTATTGATTCTTGGACTAAATGCAAAGATGCTTTCATTGGAAAATACTATCCTCCTGCTAAGATTATATCTATGAAAAGTGAAATAATGAAGTTTAAAAAATCTGATAATGAACATGTTGCTCAAGCTTGGGAAAGAATGAAATCTTTGGTAAAGAATTGCCCCACTCATGGACTGACTGCTTGGATGATTATCCAAACCTTTTATGTAGGATTGAACTATTCTTTAAGAAATCTATTGGATTCTGCTGCTGGAGGTACCTTTATGACCATTACTTTGGGTGTTGCAACAAAGCTTCTGGATAATATGGTGGTTAACTATTCTGAATGGCATACTGAAAGAGCTCCACAAGGTAAGAAGGTAAATTCTGTTGAGGAAACCTCCTCCTTGAGTGATAAAATTGATGTTATTATGTCTATGCTTGTTAATGGGAAATCCCATATTGATCCAAATAATGTTCCCTTAGCCTCTTTGGTTTCTCAAGAAGAGCAAGTTGATGTGAACTTTATAAGAAATAACAATTTTAGCAACAATGCTTATGGTAATAACAATTATAGGTCTTACCCTCCTAATAATACTTATGGTTATAATGGAAAACCTGGAACACCTAGTGAAGGAAGAATTTTAGAAGTTGAAAGAGCCACTAAAAACTTCATGCAAATGCAATATGAAGAAAATAAATTATTTACTAAAACTATGGAGGAACAATCTACCATTTTGAAGAATATTAGTCATCAACTTGAGAGTTTGAATAGTGAAATTCCCAGTTTGCAATTGAAACTTTCTAATGCTGGAAGAAATATATCATCTTTGTCTGAAGGACAATCCTCTTTGATTAATAAAATGGCTGCTAAACCTGAAACTATTGATAATCCCTTTGCTGCTACTAATGCCATAAAAGTTTGAATTGATGAAAATGTTAGATTGTTAGCTGAATTGCATGCTAAGTGGGAAAAAGAAGATGAAATTGCTAGAAACATTAGTGTTTCTACTATCACTACCACTAGTGTTGAGGCTAGTAATAGCTCTACTACTTTAGATGATAATTATGATTTTGATCTGGATGGTTGCAATATCTCTGAAGTTATTAAGTTCCTACAAAAGCTTTCTTAAAGTCCTAATGCTAGTGCTATGAATATGGCCTTTACAAAACACATTATTGATGCTCTCATAAAAATTAAAGAAGAAAATATGAAACATAAAGCTTCTATTCCTATAAAACAAGAAGATGGTTGGGAACCCATCATTAATATGAAAGTTAATGATTTTGATTTCAAAGCTTTATGTGATCTTGATAGTAGTGTTTCTATTATGCCTAGAAGGATTTATGATATGCTTGATTTGCCACCATTGGAATATTGTTATTTGAATGTCCCACTTGATAATAATGCTAAAAAGAAACTCATGGGGAGTATTAATGATGTTCTTATTATGGTTAACAATGCCTATGTCCCCGTTGATTTCTATGTTTTGGATGTTGAATACAATGCTTCTTGTCCTATTACTTTGGGAAGACATTTTCTTAGAACTGTTGGTGCCATTATTGATATGAAAGAAGGCACCATTAAATATCAACTCCCACTCAAGAAAGGTATAGAACACTTCCCTTAGAAGAGAGAGAAGATTTCTTTTGCCTCTCCTATGAAAACAAAATTTGCTCTTAATGCTTCTTCATTTGAGAACACTTGATTCTTTTTCTTGCTTCTTATGCCTAACTTAAAGGCGTTAAAGAAAAGTACTTATTGGGAGATAACCCAAAAGTTTTAGATGAGTCTTGGAAGTTATTACTTCAGTAATAACAACTCCTTACCCTTTTTACTTGCTTTTTGTGCCAAGAGTAACCTCTAATGAGAGAGAAGTAATGATTGGGAAAGTTGCTGTCCTGAAACAGATTTCTGTACTTCACCGTAAAAATTGGTGTAAAATCTCTGTACGTCCTTTTGAGGTGTGAACTTTTGTGCTTCTGCCCCAGGTTGTTATCTAACTTTCGTTAGTTCAACACTTTTTGATTTGAGTAACAGAAGGGCTTCGAAAAAATTTGTCTTTACCTGCTGGTCTGTTTTGTCAAATTTCTGCCATTATTTGCATTTGCTTCTTGTTCGTTCCTTTTTGAGTTCTTTTGGGGAATTGAGATTTTTGAGGGAAGTGCTACAGTAGCTTGTGTTTTAGTGTAAGTTTTATTGGTGTTGGAACTGAACCTAAAGACTTATTATCTTGAGTGCACTAATGTTACTAATAAAGATTGTGTGAAGTTTTGTATGAAGGAAAAAATTTCAGGTGTATGGAAGGAATGAGTAATGAGATGAAGAATGGACTAAATCTCAAGCTTGGGGATGCCACGCATGTCACCCCAAGAAATATCCAAGAAGTACAAGCGTCAAAGCTTGGGGATGCCCAAGGCATCCCCTTCTTCATCAATAAAAATCCCAGGTTTCTTCCAAACACTTTATTTTTATTGTTTTATGCATAGTTGTGTTATTCTTGGAGCGTCCTTGTTTTTTGTTTTTGCTTTTTGTTTGCTTGTTTTTCTTAGTTTGCTGAATAAATTGGTTGGACCCCCTCTTTCATGCATTGGTTTTCAAATAGTTTGGTTTGGATTAGAAAATAGTAGGAAAGTTTATGCTTAAGTGGTAAAGAGAGCTTGTTTTTTACTGTGCCCTATGCTTTGTCATGCCATGCTTGATATTGTTTTGGCTTTATGCTTAGTATTCTTTCTTGTAGCATGACTTGTTATAAACAATTGAGATTGCTTAATGTGCCTTGGAAGAATCATGCGTCGTTTTAGCATATTAAAGCATAGTATTGTGGTATTTGATTGCTCGTATATTAACAAGCTCGTTGGGGAACCCCAAGAGGAAGGTATGATGAGCACAACAGTAAGTTTCCCTCAGTTATGAAACCAAGGTTTAATCGAACCAGTAGGAGCAAGGAAACACCCCAAAGGTGTTGCTAGCTGAGCCTTGGCAGGGCGCACTACCGGTGCTAGTAGCAACGTGGAGACCTGCATAACACAACCATAGAACTTTGTCCCCAACTTGCGATGAGGTTGTCAATCTCACCGGTTTTGCTAAAAACAAAGGATTAAACATATCGAATGGAAGG
This sequence comes from Avena insularis, assembly GCA_023614405.1. Classification (NCBI taxonomy): domain Eukaryota; kingdom Viridiplantae; phylum Streptophyta; class Magnoliopsida; order Poales; family Poaceae; genus Avena; species Avena insularis. Next base: position 71,382,109 of record CM042692.1, on the reverse strand, counting down.
AAGTAAAAGTTTGTAGAAAGTAAACACAAAGTAGTAAACAGTTTATAGATTGTATGTAAAAGAAAGGACCGGGATCCATAGTTCACTAGAGGTGGCTCTCCTTAAGATAGATAACATGCTGGGTGAACAAATTACAGCGGGGCAATTGAAAAACATCGAGAAAGCAATACATGCATATACTAATCATCTTGACTCCTTTGGAACTTGATTGGGAATTACAACATTATACATGTAATCGCCATCCAACCGCATCTATGACTAATAATCCACCTTCAGGTTATCATCCTAACCCCTCCAAGATTAAGTTGCAAGCAACAGATTATTGCTTTACAATTATGTAAAGTAAACAATACGATTGTTCTATCAACAAAGGATTGTTGTTTTCTCCTAGTAGCAATAACACATCTAGTACCTTAGAGATTTCCACTTCCTAGATTACCAGAGGCATGAACCCACTATCGAGCATAAATACTAACTCTTGGAGTTGCTAGCATCTACTTGGCCAAGATAGCTACTAACAACGGAAAGCATGCAAGATCACAAATAACAAAGACATGATAGAATCAATAATCAATCTGAAATAGCATCTCAATATCCATCGAATCCCTGCAAACGCAACATGCATAATGACAAATAGATGATCTTGATCATGAAGGGTGCTCACAAGATCTAGACATGAAAGCACAAAGGAGGAGAACCAGACATCTAGCTACTACATGGATCCGTAGTCCAGAGATGAACTACTCACGCATCACACTAGAAGCTTGCATGATGATGAAGAAGGCCTCTAGGGTGAATTCCCCTCTCTGGCAGGGTGCCGGGAAGAGCTTCAGATCCCTGCCGATCTAGGGATGGAGATGATGGCGGCTACAGACTCTTTCATGGATTTTTGATCGGGTACTTAGGGTTTTCGTCCCGAGGGCATCTTATAGGCGGAAGGAGAGGCCGAGGGGGTGCTGGAGTCGGCCAGACCACCCCCTGGCGCGGGCTAGGCCTAGCTGCGCGGCCAGGTGGTGTGGCCGGCCCCTAGCCCTTCTCCGTCTCGTATTATGGCATCTGATGACTTCTGGAAAAATAGGCACTTTGGCTTTTGTTCCATCCAATTCTGAGAATATTCATTTTCTAACTTTCCTGGAACCAAATATAGCAGAAAACAGGCAGCTGGCATTGTGGCTCTTGTTAATAGGTTAGTCCAAGAAATCATATGAAAAGTACTCCAAAGTGTGGACAAAACACAAGAAAGTAGATAAAACCAAGCATGGAACATCAAAAATTATAGATACATTTGCAATGTATCAACATCCCCAAGCTTAACTCCTGCTCGTCCTCGAGTAGGTAAGTGATAAAAAGAAAGAATAATTTTTGAGGTGACATGCACCATCAAAGACTTGATCAAAGTATTTGTAAAACATTCAAAACTGGGATCAGAGTACTTCAATCATAACATGAAAGACAAAGTTCTAGCAATAAGACAAAGAAACTATGATGCAACATGAAAAGGCACAAACAAAAGATTCATGAATAACAATGCTTTGCAAGACGTTTGTTTGTTTCACATAAAGAAAAATAGCATAATAGTATTCAGCTTGTCCCTCATAGAGTAGCAAATATAAATGCATAGGACACCTTCAAAGTTCATAAGAGTGACTGGATACAAATAGTTTAAAACAAGAAATATCAAGTTATGCATCAATCAACTAGTCTTGGGACAATGCACATAGAACTAAGAATGGCCACTATGCTCTCAAAGTAGGTGCATAAAGGTAGAAGGTGGAGACTCAATATAATGGTGGAATAAAGGCCTTCGTAGAAGGAAGTAGGGATTCAAGTCTCATAAAGAGCTTCCAAAAATTATGGTACTTATAGCTTTCAGCTCTCATTGCCCCTATCATAAGCATCTTGAAGTGATTAAGGTTAAAGTGAACAAACTATGGTGTACATGCTTGACGAAGTATAAGTTAGAAATCTCATGTCCCTTGAATACGAGAGCCGCTCCTCATGCTATTCAAGTTTAGTCACCGGTAAGTTCTTGTCATTGTAAATACATGTCTATCATAGAGAATCGCCAACGGGGTACCCCTTGCCCGATGTTACGAAAGAATCCCTATATCAAAATGACAAGGCAAGCAGACAACAAGCATCTCAGCAATCTTCTTATTTACCATGGGAATATGGTGCTTTTTTTATCTCTTTCCTCTTTTCATAGTCTTTTTTTATTTTTCTCTTCTTTCTCAATATAGGACTCTTTTTTATAAGAAGAATGCTTCATAGACAGCTCATTATGGTTATGCTGTAGGTTTCCATCATGTCAGCATGGATTAGACCAGCGGCCCAGGCGTTTCTCTAACACATATACATAACTCCATGGACTTACAAGCTCCCCTTTCATTTCACACCGACGACATCCATATACAAAAGAGCATGATATCAACTAGGTACAAGTACCAAGTGTAATGTTGAAAGCGTTCCCCATGACAGCATGGTTCTGCTAATTCCCAACAAATAAGTGCAAGCATATACAACATAGACGACACAATGGTTCAAGTTTATTAAGGGCGAGAAAAATAAAGTGTGCCATCAAGTTCGTGAGAGCTTTAATCACTAGTTTTCTCATAACAAGTTTAATTCGGAAGGTAAACAAAAACATGAATATACTTGGAATAGCATAAGCTAGTAGGTAGGTATGGTGGACTCTTTGGAATAACTTGGTTTAGGGAGTTGGATGCATGAGTGGAACTCATACTTGGTTGTGGAGGCTAGTAAAAGACTGGGAGTGACAAACTAAGAGAGCAATAATTGCCATAATCATGCAGAGCGACAAAACATCATTGATCAAAGCATGAAGTGATACTACAATTTGAAAACTAAAGGATCATAAAGGCTATGATGACTTGAGATAGTCATAACATGGTGTGAGCATGCGCCAAGTCAACCCAAATAAAGCATCAAAGGAGAATACCACTATACTAGGCTTTAATATGCTAAAACAACGCATGATTCATCCAAGGCACATTAAGCAATCTAAATTGTTTATAACAAGTCATGCTACAGCAAAGAATACTAATCATAAAGCCAAAATAATATCAAGCATGGCATGACAGAGCATAGGCCACAGTCAAAAACGAGCTCTTTTTACCACATAAGCATGAACTTTCCTACTCTTTTCCAAACCAAACCAAACTATTTGAAAACCAATGTATGAAATAGGGGGTCCAACCAATTTATTCAGAAAACTAAGCAAACAAAAGCAAATGAAAACCAAAACAAAAATGAAAAATAAGACGCTCCAAGAACAACACAACTGTGCACGAAACAATAAAAATGAAGCGTTTGGAAGGAACCTGGGATTTTTGTTGATGAAGAAGGGGATGCCTTGGGAATCCCCAAGCTTTGACGCTTGTACTTCTTGGATATTTCTTGGGGTGACACGCGTGGCATCCCCAAGCTTGAGCTTTAGTCCATCCTTCATCTCATTACTCATTCCTTCCATACACCTGAAATTTTTCCTTCATACAAAACTTCACGCAATCTTTATTAGAAACATTAGTGCACTCAAGATAATAAGTCTTTAGGTTCAGTTCTAACACCAATAAACTTCCATTAGAACACTAGCTACTATAGCACTTCCCTCAAAAGCTCAATTCCCCAAAAGAACTCAAAAAGGAACCAACAAGAAGCAAATGCAGAAAATGGCAGAAATCTGTCAAAACAGACCAGCAGGTAAAGAAGAATTTTTTCGAAGACCTTATGGGTGCTCAAATCAAAAAGTGTTGAGCTAACTAAATTTAGATAACAACCTGGGGAAGAAGCACAAAAATTCACGCCTCAAAAATATGTTCAAAGATTTTACACGAATTTTTATGGTGAAGCACAGAAATCTATTTGGGACAGCAACTTTCCCAATCATTACTTCTCTCTCATTAGAGGTTACTCTTGGCACAAAAAGCAAATAAAAATATAAGGAGCGGTTATTACTGAAGTAATAACTTCCAAGACTCATCTAAAACTTTTGGGTTATTTCCCAATAAGTACTTTTCTTTAACGCCTTTAAGTTAGGCATGATAATTTGAGAAGATGCTCACATAGGAAATATAAATTGAAGTAAAAGAGAGCATCAAGAATCAAATTCAAAACATATTTAAATCTAACCCACTTCCTATGCATAGGAATATCGTATGCAAATAAATTCGCAAAGAACAAAGTGACAGGCATAGGAAGATAAAACAAGAGCAACTTCAAAACTTTCAGCACATAGAGAGGTGTTTCAGTACCATGAAAACTTCTACAACCATATTTTACTCTCTCATAATGATTTTCAGTAGCCTCATGAATAAACTCAACAATATAACTATCACATAAAGCATGCTTTTCATGATCTACAAACACATAATTTTTATCAAGCTCAAAAATAGTGGGATTAAAACCTTCAAACCCACTTTTAACAATTTTACAACAAGATGACTGATCAATCTCATTTTCCATAGTAGTATAATTAATATTATCAACCAATATAGGACCATCATCTAGAACTTTATTATAAACATTTTCAAAAGAATCCACATGAACATAACATTCATCCTCCTTTGGTAAGCATGGGGACAATCAAATAATGTAAGGGGTAAAGAGCTACTCTCATTAGAAGGTAGGAATGGGTAAATCCATTCTTCCTCCTCTTGATCATCACACTCCTCCTCTTTTTCATCCAATGAGCTTCCAGTTTCAGCAATTTCTTCTTCCATAGGCTCATGCAAGGCATTAGTCTCTTCCATAGGTGGAGATCATCTATTAAGATATTCAAGAATATAGCCATTTTCTTCCTTGTAATTATCAAAGCAAAATTTAAGTATATCATAAACCTCATATTTATAACGTGCATCATCAGTATTTTCAAGCAAATAAGCTAGTTTGAATGCACCCTTCCAAGCAATAAATTCTTCAATTTGTTCCACATCATAAAAGTCATAATTTCCCTTAACATAAGAAGATATGGTAACATCATCATTATACTCACATTGAAAAGGTAGGTGTTTATACCTCTTACAGCAACAACATTTATCAACGCAATAAGTAACATTATAAGTAGAGCACACGTTTCTAGCAATGGTATTCAATTTATCAATTTGTTCCCATAAGAGTTTCCCTTTTTGTGACAAGCGGTGTTCCTTATAATAATATTTTTGTTCTTCCGTGAACCCACCTTGCCAATTAGATTCAATTTCAAAGAAACCAACCATTGATAGTAAGCATGATAAAGCAAGACAATAACAGACCAATGAAAATAACAACTATAGTAGGAACTATTTTTTTTTGTATTTTTGATAAAGAAACAAGCAAACAAAACAAAAGTAAACTAAGCAAAACAAAAATAACAAAGTAAATAGATTGGTTATGAGGGACTCCCCTTGTGAAGATGTCCTTGACTCCCCGGCAACGGCGCCAGAAAAGTGCTTGATGGCTCGTATATTAATAAGCTCGTTGGGGAACCCCAAGAGGAAGGTATGATGAGCACATCAGCAAGTTTCCCTCAGTTATGAAACCAAGGTTTAATCGAACCAGTAGGAGCAAGGAAACACCCCAAAGGTGTTGCTAGCTGAGTCTTGGCAGGGCGCACTACCGGTGCTAGTAGCAACGTGGAGACCTGCACAACACAACCATAGAACTTTGTCCCCAACTTGCGATGAGGTTGTCAATCTCACCGGTTTTGCTGAAAATAAAGGATTAAACGCATCGAATGGAAGGAAGTAAAAGTTTGCAGAAAGTAAACACAAAGTAGTAAACGGTTTATAGATTGTATGTAAAAGAAAGGACCGGGGTCCATAGTTCACTAGAGGTGGCTCTCCTTAAGATAGATAACATGCTGGGTGAACAAATTATAGCGGGGCAATTGACAAACATCGAGAAAGCAATACATGCATATACTAATCATCTTGACTCCTTTGGAACTTGATTGGGAATTGCAACATTATACATAGACCGCCATCCAACTGCATCTATGACTAATAATCCACCTTCAGGTTATCATCCGAACCCCCTCTAGTATTAAGTTGCAAGCAACAGATTATTGCTTTACGAATTGCGTGTAAAGTAAACAATACGATTTTTCTATGAACAAAGGATTGTTGTTTTCTCCCTAGTAGCAACATCACATCTAGTACCTTAGAGATTTCTGTCACTTCCCTAGATTACCAGAGGCATGGACCCACTATCGAGCATAAATACTAACTCTTGGAGTTGCTAGCATCTACTTGGCCAAGATAGCTACTAACAACGGAAAACATGCAAGATCACAAATAACAAAGACATGATAGAATCAATAATCAATCTGAAATAGCATCTCAATATCCATCGGATCCCCGCAAACACAACATGCAGAATTACAAATAGATGATCTTGATCATGAACGGAGCTCACAAGATCTAGACATGAAAGCACAAAGGAGGAGAACCATCCATCTAGCTACTACATGGATCCGTAGTCCAGAGATGAACTACTCACGCATCACACCGAAGGCTTGCATGATGATGAAGAAGGCCTCTAGGGTGAATTCCCCTCTCCGACAGGGTGCCGGGAAGAGCTTCAGATCCCTCCCGATCTAGGGATGGAGATGACGACGGTTATAGACTCTTTCGTGGATTTTTGATCGGGTACTTAGGGTTTTCGTTCCGAGGGCATATTATAGGTGGAAGGAGAGGCCGAGGGGGTGCTGGGGTCGGCCAGACCACCCCCTGGCACGGGCTACGCCTGGTCGTGTGGCCAGGTGGTATGGCCGGCCCCCATCCCTTCTCCGTCTCGTATTCTAGCATCTGATGACTTCCGGAAAAATAGGCACTTTGGCTTTTGTCCCGTCCAATTCCGAGAATATTCATTTTCTAACTTTCCTGGAACCAAAAACAGCAGAAAATGGGCAGCTGGCACTGTGGATCTTGTTAATAGGTTAGTCCAATAAATCATATGAAAAGTACTCTAAAGTGTGGACAAAACACAAGAAAGTAGATAAAACCAAGCATGGAACATCAAAAATTATAGATACATTTGCAATGTATCCGTATTCTCCTTTGATGCTTTATTTGAGTTGACTTGGCGCATGCTCACACCATGTTATGACTATCCCAAGTCACCAAAGCCTTTATGATCCTTTAGTTTTCAACTTGTAGTATCACTTTATGCTTTGATTAATGATGTTTTGTCGCTCTACATGATTATGGCCATTATTTCTCTCTTAGTTGGTCGCTCCCAGTCTTTTGCTAGCCTCCATAACCAAGTGTGAGTTCCACTCATGCATCCAACTCCTAAAACCAAGTTATTCCAAAGAGTCCACCATACCTACCTATTAGCATATGCTATTCCAAGTATATTCATGTTTTTGTCTACCTTCCGAATTAAACTTGTTATGATAAAACTAGTGATTAAAGCTCTCACGAACTTGATGGCACACTTTACTTTCTTGCATTTAATAAACTTGAACCATTGCGTCCATCTTTGTTGCGTATATCCTTGCGCTTTATAAGTTGAAGTTAGCAGAACCATGTATCATGGGGAACGCTTTCAACATTGCACTTGTACTTTGTACCCCGTTGATATCATGTTCTTTTGCTTATGGATCCCAGCGGTGTGAAATAAAAGGGGAACTTGTAAGATCATGAAGTTTGTATTTGTGTTAGAGAAATGCCTAGGCCGCTAGCCTAAGCCATGCCTAATCATGGTGGAAACTTGCACCATAACCATAATGAGCACTCTATGAAGCATCCTTAATAAAAACCTATGCAAATAGCAAATAAAAAGACCACTAAGATGCTCATTGTCTACTTGCCTTGTCATTTTGATTATGGGATAGCTTCTGTATCATGTGCAAGGGGTACCTCATTGGCGGTTCTCTATGATACATATGTACTTACTATGACAAGAGCTTATTTGTGACTAAAGTTGAGTAGCATGAGGTTCGGTCTTCGTAAGTAAGGGGCATGAGATTTCAGCTTATAACTTGTCAAGCATATCCTCTTAGTTGTGTCACTTTAACCTTAATCACCTTCAAGATGCTTATGATAGGGGCAATGAGAGATAAAAGCTAATAAGTACCATAATTTTTGGAAGCTCTTTATGAAACTTGAATCCCTACTTCCTTCTATGAAGGCCTTTCTTTTACTTTTATGTGAGTCTCCACCTTCTATCTTTATGCACCTACTTTGAGAGCATAGTGGCAATTCTTAGTTCTATGTGCATTGTCCCAAGTATACGAGATGGAGTGGGGCCAGAGGGCCACCACACCACCTAGCCGCGCGGCCCAGCCTAGCCCGTGCTAGGGGGTGGTCTGGCCGCCTCTGGCACCCCCTCGGCCTCCCCTTTCGCCTATAAGATGCCTCCGATATAGAAACCCTAAGGACCCGATAATTTTTTTATGAAAGAGTCTATAGCCGTCGTCATCTCCATCCCTAGATCGGGAGGGATCTGAAGCTCTTCCCGGCACCCTATCGGAGGGGAGAATTCACCCTGGAGGCCTTCTTCATCACCATGCAAGCCTCCGGTGTGATGCGTGAGTAGTTCATCCTTGGACTATGGGTCCATGTAGTAGCTAGATGGCTGGTTCTCCTCCTTTGTGCTATCATGTTTAGATCTTGTGAGCTCCGTTCATGATCAAGATCATCTATTTGTAATTCCTACATGTTATGTTTGCGGGGATCTGATGGGTATTGAGATGCTATTTCAGATTGATTATTGATTCTATCATGTCTTTGTTATTTGTGATCTTGCATGCTTTTTGTTGTTAGTAGCTACCTTGGCCAAGTAGATGCTAGCAACTCCAAGAGTTAGTATTTATGCTTGATAGTGGGTTCATGCCTCTAGTAATCTAGGGAAGTGACAGAAATCTCTAAGGTACTAGATGTGCTGTTGCTACTAGGGAGAAAACAACAATCCTTTGTTCATAGAACAATCATATTGTTTAATTTACATGCAATGCATAATGCAATTATCCGTTGCTTGCAACTTAATACTAGAGGGGGTTCGGATGATAACCTGAAGGTGGATTATTAGTCATAGATGCAGTTGGATTACGGTCTATGTATACTGTTGTAATGCCCAATCAAATCTCAAAGGAGTCAAGATGAGTAGTATATGCATATTGCTTTCTCGATGTTTGTCAATTGCCCCGCTATAATTTGTTCACCCAACATGTCATCTATCTTAAGGAGAGCCACCACTAGTGAACTATGGACCCCGGTCCTTTCTTTTATCATCAATCTACATTCAACTGTTTACTGTTTTCTGTTTACTTTCTACAAACTATTACTTTCTTCCACTCGATACGTTTAATCCTTTATTTTCAGTAAAACTGGTGAGATTGACAACCTCATCGCAAGTTGGGGGCAAAGTTCTGTGGTTGTGTTGTGCAGGTCTCCACATTGCTGCTGGCACCAGTAGTGCGCCCTGCCAAAGTTCAGCTAGCAACACCTTTGAGGTGTTTCCTTGCTCATATTGGATTGATAACCTTGGTTTTATAACTGAGGGAAAACTTGCTGCTGTGCTCATCATACCTTCCTCTTGGGGTTCCCCAACGGGATCGATATATTTTGGGCTAAGTAGAGGTCTGAACCTGGGTAAATCTTGCGTCCCTGTGTGCTTGTTTGCTAGCCGACTGATGCCTCCAGCGCTCCCTCCTTCTCCAAAACCCAAGTCCACAAGAATGGGCATTGGCGAGTTAAACCCTCATCACCAGCCATGTTGACTGCTGACATCATGCTCCGTTAATAGCCGGTTACCGCCGTTAATGGTCACAAAAACCGTGGCAGAAGCCTGACCTAGACAAGGCTTGCTAATTGTTAAGTGGGCCGGCCCACGAGGAGAGCCCAATAAGATTACGGCCCTTTACTCTTACGCCGTGTACTGTTTGATGTGGCCTATTAATGAATCCATTCAAGGCCCATACGATTTCAGGCCCGTTAAAGTGTCGGCCTAAAGAAGGCCCACTTTGGTAGAATAATATGCGGCCCATTAGGGGCCTGCGCCAGTAGGTTAGGCACTATTAAGGACTGTAGGCGGTCTATTACTGTTCCTATAGCCCGTGGGGTCCGCTCCTGTTCGACCCATTTACTGTTATGGCCTTTTACATTTCTAGGTTGCTAGTGTTAGGATCCTTTACTGTTCTGGCCTTTCACTGTTCTAGCCTTCTACTGTTCCGGCCGTTCACTATTTAGGCCTTTTGCTCTTATGGCCTTCTACTGTTCCAGCCATTTACTATTCAAGCCTTTTTACTCTTCTATCTGTTTTGCTCTGTGGGCCCTCTACTGCGTGGGCTTTTTACTGTTTAGGCATTTTACCATTTCAGGCCTTTTACTGTTTCAGATCTTTTACTGTTCAGGTATATTAATATTCAGGCACATTACTGTTTGGGCCTTTTACTGTTATGGCTTGTTGCTGTTTAGGCCTGTACGTTTTCAGAGCCTTGGCTGCTTATGAGGCCGACCAATATTCTGACCTGCCACTTACAGCCTTTTACTATTTATTGGGCCCATCTGCTGGCCATCATATTTACGTATTCTATAACTATGGCGCAATTCTGGTTTTAAACAGTCCGTTAATATTTCAGCCTGCTAATGGCCACTCTAGGATCACCCTATTACATCAACACATATTTTTTGAAATTTATTATAGACCAGAATTTCAACAAAAACAAGATGAAGCATTACACAGACATTGTCAGACATGGGTTGGAACAAGGTTTCTACTACGAAGCTTACATCCCCATACAAGTAACAACTGGCATACCATGACAGCTGTAGAAGAGATTATCAAGTAGACGGTCTGTCAAATCTTGTCGGTCTTTCAGTTCTTGTATCTATTCACGTGTAATCGTGATTATTCCATCTATTTGCTCTGTTTCTTGTTCAATTAAATCAATTGTTTGGAGTGCAGCTGTAACACCTCTTTTTGCTGGAAAAACTGAAACCATGGGCCGATGCAAGCAATAATCACTGTCACTGCTGCTTTGTGAAATGACCTCAATACTTAACATATGATTCATCTCTTCTACCCCCATAGCTTCATGTGCAGCCTGAAACAAAGAAAACAAGTCAGCACAACGTACTAGCTAACTGGCGGCCATCTTATATGTAAAATAATTCTAATTCATCATTGGCCAGGAACAATCAATGATGTGCCTCGTACATCTCTTTCCGGAATAACAAGAACTATCGATGTCCTGAACCGATGCGTACATGTGCCAGTATCATATCTACTCTAGAACAAACACTACAGGTTATTTGCATGCTGAAACTAAGACATATTAAGTTAGAGCAGCAAAGCAGGCGAAAAAACACCATGTTTTTGTCAAAGAATTTCAAAATTGTCATTGTCCTAATATAACAAATCAAGCCATCAACATATGTGTCTCATGCAGACTAAATAAATTAGTGTGGCAATGAATGTAGGGAATCGAGCAAGTCGAATCTTTCCCTCATAAACTAATCATATCACTGCGTTACGAAAATATAGAAAATATGACAAAAAGAGGTGCATAAGATTCCTTCAGTTGCTTAGAACTGGTCAGGACAACAAAGCATTAACCTAAAATATAAAAATAGCGTTTAAAAATGGTCTATAGTATGAAGTAGCCAAAAAAAGTGACCTCCAACCACAAGTGGCATTGCTTTAATCATCAGGGAACTATGATAGTACCTTGGAAAAACAAGCAATAGATCAAGTGTCTTAAATAGACTACCAGAATCATTTTAGACAAACAAGATATCAACTATTCCTTTTCAGTAGCCAGATCATTCAAATATTTTGATCGTCGGGTCAATAAATAGAAAAATAAGAGAAACAAAGAGACGGGTCATTTGCTGCCAAAACAATAGTTGGATGCATCCAAAAAGTAGTACAAACCTTCTATGTAATGCCTACAACTATAGTATTTCCAGCTGCTGACAGTATCATTGTACATATAACTAGGCAAGAAAATCTAGTAGACAAACAAGCAAATGATACACTGTGTACCTTGCAAGGTCAATGAAGTATTTAAACAATGTATATCTGAGAACCATGTCAGAATGTATCATTGATGCATCACAAGTCAACTAAAAATTCACAGGAACCATAACCAATTGAACCATCTAGTGGCTAATATTAAACTCGCAAGATCATCTGATCATGTATAGATGAAAATCCCTTTTTTATTATTGATCAAACATTGTATTTCTCACAGAAATTGCCATCCCTAGTTTAGGACTGATGGGGCTCAAACCCGCAGCTTCCACCTTGACAAGGCAGTGCTCTGACTGTTTAAGTTAAGAAAATCATTACATTTCTTTAATCATGAGCAAACTAAAGAATCAAATTGGAAATAGACTCTATATGTGCATCATGTAGAGTAGCTATTGAGGTAATGAATTAAGCAATCAAACAACAGGTGTACGACAGACTTCCAGATCATATTAACATGGTTATAGTACATATATATAGTAACTGGGGATCATATTAGATGATAATAGCTATGACAATCTCACTATGAGTAGTATAGATAGAACCCCCCTTTTTCAAAATATAAGATGTTATGGCTTTTGTGAAATGAATATATCTAGATACCCTTTAGTGTTGGTATAGTAACTTGGACTAGTATTGTATGCATTTTTACTAGTCCAAGTTACTCCCCACCAAGACCAAGTAATTTATACTAGTCTCATATATATAACGCTAGACTATGTTACTACCTCTAGAGTGCATATAAGCTCAATCATGGTGGCAATATCTAATATTATAATATAATATAGATTAGCATAAAAGTGGATATACTTCAATCACTGCCACCTAATCATGTTCTAGTTAACGTATATATATAGAGAGAGACATAGAAGATCATCAGTCAAATATAGCAAAAAGAGATCCCCACCATGATTGAGTGAGCAAATTGAATTATAAATCAAGGGATTTACGTTTGGTCTTTGTGTAGTACCGTTAAAGGTCATCTTGTTCTAATCATTGGCCAACTCATGTGGTGCCGACACTAGACAATGTGACTACCTCTAGAGTGCATACAAACTCTTAAATATAGCAGAAAAATACATTAATAGACTATAAATTAGCATAAAAGTGGATATACTTAAATTACCACCACATAATCTTAGTCTAGTTGACGCATATGTAGATAGATAGATATGATGATGAGTCAAATATAGCAAAGAATAGATCATCATGATGATTGTGTGAGAAAAATGAATTATAAATCGAGAGATTTACAATTGGTCTTTGCTACATTGAAGAAAAATATAGCATAAAAGTGGATATACTTAAATCACTACCACCTAATCATGGTCTAGTTAACATATAGATAGATATATGAACAGAAGTCAAATATAGAAAGAATAGATCATCACCAAAATCAAGTGAGTACATTGAATTATAAATCAAGGGATTTATGTTTGGTTTTTGTCCAGTCTTTTTTAAGGTCAACCTTGTTCTAACATCATTAGGCGAATCATGTGGTACCTCGTACAAACAAGCATCTGACACTAAGCACATCTTAGTAAAAACAAGACACTTACTATTTCTTTTTGTGCAGTCCCATTGGAGGACATCCTATTGTCAGTTTGTTCTTTGAAGACATCCACCGCATCCAGTACTTGGATAGACGACCCATCTACTTTATTGTTGCTCATCTGCATATAGGTTTAGGCCACTCATTCACATAAAACAGGTTTGCATTCAGCAATACAAAGCCATAGGTACTTACAAGATTGTAGGGGCGATTCACTCTATGATTCTCCATGTTCCTTGTGAGAGGAAATAATATCAGATAGTGGTTGTTGCTATTTACAAAGAACTAGATAGACATTATAGTATAATCACTTGTGAACACGTAGAGCAGGGAATGGCGGAATATAAACAAACATTTAAATGACATAAAGATTGCCATGGCGATAAAATAGAATACAGTTACAGTTACTCCTTAGCACGAATAAGAGAGAAATTACAATGATTTAACTTGTGAAATAGGATTGCAAACAAATATGAGAAGTTCCATAAAATTTGTCACCATCTATAGAGTAGGTAGTTACTGTACTAACATTTGGACAAACAAGATAGACAGTACAATGGTATATCTCGTGAACTTATAGAGCAGGGAATGCTAACCCATCTGTGAAGTGACTTAAAATGCCATGAACTACATAATAGAAGATAGATATTGCTGCTACCGGAATTATAATTGAGAAACTTGAATTTATAGAGCAGGGCATGCAGATAACCATGTTAAGTGCCTTAAAACATGCCATGTAATACTACATCTAATCCAAAGTAAATAAGGCGTATAAATTTTTCGCAGGTCAATTGACACAAAATTGGACCAAGTATGTAGAACATACCAGGAACATCTACCATGCCAAACCAATGCCATTCGATACATCGGGGAATATATTTTCATAGACGCAAATGCCATAAATTAACCTTTAATATATTTTTCTATAAGCTTGGTAAAAGTCATCATTGTTTGACTTTAAAAAAGTATAGGCCTTCTTTTATGAAATGGATGTACTCCCTCCATTTCAAAATGTAAGATGTTTTAGCTTTGTGAAAGAAGTGTATCTAGACCACTTTTAGTGTGTAGGTTCATATAGGTTTGGAGCAAACCTACACACTAAATGGTGTCTAGATACACTCCTTTCACAAAGCTAAACATCTTATATTTTGAAACGGAGGTAGTAGTACATAATAGGCGGCAGCTACTGTTGGAGCTTAATTGAAACAAATAATAATGGCACAACTTTAGAGGGAATGCAAAACCAACAAGTTCAATGACATAAAATTTGCGATAAATTACATAAGAGAAGGCAGTTACTGTGGTTGCTTAGAACAACCAGATTGAAATTAAAATAGCAAAATTCTGAACTTATAGAATAGGGAATGTTAACCTACATGTTCAATGGCTTAAAAATACCAATGAACTCCAAGATTACATGCAGTCAGTATTGTAGCAACAGACAAAGCAAATGCACATTATGATGACATAACTTGTGAACTTGTAGAACAAGTAGGAAGCTTCAGATGTTCAGTGAATTAACATTTGCCATGAACTGCATAACACCAATGAACTCTAATGATGTCAGTTTGTACTACCAAAATTGTTTATGTATATTAAGAGTAATTGTTGGTCAAAGAAAAAGCACGCATAACAAGGACGCCTTATACCTCGAAACATAAGTAGTAGCTTAACGCCTGGATTTAACATAGACTACACCGAATTTATCAAGGGAGAGTGGGATATCAATTAAGCCAGTATTGAGGTAGAAATTTACCTCCAATACAGAAATGCAGTTCACTGTCGCAGGCTTATACCTACTATATTGAAACAAACGAACAAGCAGATCTGGTTTACCTAGGCCACAGCGTCGTTTACACATACACATGATCTTTGCGGATGACGCCAAGGACGCCGAGGGTGCCCGGTAGTGGTGAGTCGGGCTAAAGCAGATAAATCTCGGCAGCATCTATGAAGCAGATCTATGGAGGTTGTTGATGGGTCTGGCTTTCTTGACAAGATGGCCGGTGAAGGAGTTCCGATGTAGTGCACGACATTGTCGGTGAAGCAGATCTGTTATGATCGATTATGGATTCGAGGTGCTGCACAAGAGCATCGGTGAAGCGTATTTGGTGTAGTGGACTGTTGAGTCCGTGAAGTAGATATAATGCAGCGCACACCGGCGTAGGTGAAGCAGGTCAGGTGTTGTGGACTAGGGAGTCGGCAAAACTAACATGGTTGTATGGAAGAGGGTGTTAGCAAACTAGGTTCGGTAAGGTGGACGTCGGCTGATCCTATAGACTGGTCAGGAGTATATGGTATCGAGGTATGGCGTGTAGGCCGACGAAGTGCGGTGGTGCAAGAGCCAGAGGTGGGATGGGGGGATTGGGGGGCGTTTGGGCGGGAGAAGTGCGGTAGTGATGTTACGGTGCGGTGGTGCAGGAGCTGGAGGTGAGATAGGGGGTTGGGTGGTGTGTAGGCGGGCAAAGTGCGGCAGAGATGATTACAGTGCGGTGGTGCAGGTGCTGGAGGTGAGAGGGGGTTGGGTAGCATGTAGGCCGACGAAGCGCTGCGGGAATGCTCTAGTGCGGTGGTGCAGGAGCCGGAGGTGAGAAAGGGGTTACAGTTTTTTGGAGTGCTATGGGGGGAATGGCGTCGGTGGAAGATGGACTACCCAGCTTTAGAGCTGTGGGGACCCCCGCCCCCCCACGGGGAGGGAGATTAAGAACCATACCCATGCCCCGACATTAGTAGATAGGCCATTATCAGGGGTAGAAAAGGAATTTCGTATGGCTACAACTTGGGGCGTGTGACCACTCAAAATATTTCGGTGGAGGTGAGGCGGGATAATTTGCCGCACTGGGATTTTGAATTTGGCTATACA
The DNA here is from genome assembly GCA_023614405.1 of Avena insularis. Classification (NCBI taxonomy): domain Eukaryota; kingdom Viridiplantae; phylum Streptophyta; class Magnoliopsida; order Poales; family Poaceae; genus Avena; species Avena insularis. The sequence continues at coordinate 71,365,721 of CM042692.1, read as the reverse complement.
GTTCAAAAGATATAGAATAATAATATCATATCCTATCCTAGGAGTTGCTATAGTTCAATGACTAGAAAAATAGTTTACCGTAATATCCTAGCCTTTCTAGGTACGGAGTATTTTCGAGCCATTTTTGCAAAAATAAGGTCTCTACCTTCGGCTCAATTATGTACACACATGAAGGTAGTAACATGAACTAGTATGTTTCCCACTATGACCAACCTAAGAGCATCTCTAGTGGCTAGTGTATCTGGTAGTCCAAGCCAAATATAGACCACCATGGACCAAACAATTCCTCTGGTGGCTTGTGTACCGGTGGTCTAAAATTTAGACATCCTCCAAACAGGCTACTCGTTGTCCATATTTGGACAACCGAACCACCATGTCTAAAGCAAAGTTGGTCGCTCGCGAGCTTGCTTCCGCGCCAAATCAGAGCATTTATTGTACTGATTTGCTATGTATATTGACTATTTGTGTGCAGATGGACATATAGACTATCAAATTTAGACTATCCACTAGAAAACTAAAGTCGTGTAAAAAGGATTCTTTTTACACCATTATGTATAAAGTGAAGATGTAGACTACCAAATTTAGACAAGCCACTAGAGATGCTCTAAGAGACTACCAAATTTAGACAAGCCACTAGAGATCAAGGCAAAAAATACTAGCGTGCTATTTAATTTAGCGTGGCTTTTCTCCAGACGATATGAAAGTTATAGCGTGCTAATAACACGCTATTTTACAAAACATCTTTTTGTAAAAATTAAAAAAATATAACAGGTATATCATGAATATAAATGATTTCAGCATCTAATGAATTGCCTAGAGTAATACTTGTACATGCATAATCGATTCTGGCGCTATCCAAGTTGGAGGATAACCGGCACGGCTGAATCTAGGTACAGTGCCAGGTGCTACAGGAGGAGGAGGCGGCAACTTGACGCGATCACTTAAGTTTAACAATCAAATTTTCATTGTATGTTTGCTTACTAGACACATTCATCATATGTTATCTTACTCCACACCCGCCAACAAAAAAATAACGTCCTATACTTGAAATAGCCCTAACGCTATGATGTTTTAGCGCGATATAGCAAGCTATTTAAAAAATAGCCCCATAGCGAGCAAAATCTTTGAAAAATATCATGGACTCTCCAAATACGCTATATCACGCTAAATAGCATGAAATAGCATGCTATTTTTTCCATGCTAGAGATGCTCTAAGGCTGGTCTGAGTGGTAAGTAACTTGGAGTAGTAATATGCATACATTGTGCTAAAGACTATCAAAAGTACTCCCTTTCCAGAAATAACTGAGTTGGTTTTGTCTAGATTCGAATGTATTTAGACGCATTTTAGTGTATAGATACATTCGAATCTATACAAACCCAAGTAAGTTATTTATGGACGGAGGGAGTAGTATTTTTTATATGCTAAAATGGAAAAGAAGATCCAACTGCTGGCAATGTTGGGATTTGAGAGTATTGATCCAACACTCAATATTCAGAGTTATTCGTACACAGTATATAACTAGTAAATTGCATGTACCCTGCACGTGAGACTCAGATAATAGACGTCTGACATATCATCACTATATAAAATTATAATAGGTAAAGCAAAAAATATATAAATTTGATCAACATATATAAAGTATGGATGTATATTTGGTTTTTGTACTTTTTATATTATATAGAAGTCAACAATTATTAGCTATCTAAAACTTGAAAATTCTGGTAACATGGTCTAGAGAAACGAGGGAGAAGATTCTAGAATGATGGAGAAGTGTGTTTTGAGTTTTGTGTATAACATTCATTGTGATGAAGACTATCAATAGAATCTTCTAGATGCTAGAATGGAAAATAAGATCCAATGGCTGGAAATGTTGGGATTCGTGAGTCTTGATCCAATGGTCAATATTCAAAGTTATTCGTACACTATATAGTACTAGGGAATTGTAACAAAACATGTTCGTGTTTTTGGGTGGTGGCACTTTATTTTTTGACTAGGGTATGTCCCGAAGGAGTGAGATGCTTCAATAATTAAAACAGTTAGTGCATGTGTACATGTTACACCAAGGACCTTAAAAAAGTGAAAATTGCATCCAAGTCCATACATTTAACACAAAGGACCCTACAATCGAGCAATTAGAATTAGTAGTCGGGTCCTGCTCCTCCATCACGAAGCCGAGCCATGCTCTTCATAGTAGTACCAGTAAGCTGCATGTGCCTTGCACGTAAAACTCACATAATACACAGAAACATGACATGTCATTAGTATATAACATTGTAATAGGTAAAGCTTAAAATATCTATGAATTTGAGCCATGTTTATAAAGTATGAGTGTATATTTGGTACTTGCACTTTATATCATGTAGAAATAAATGTTTATTAGCTACCTAATAATTTAAATTCTAGAACCATGGTCTAGAGAAACAATCGAGAAGATTCTACAATGATGGATAATTGCGTTTTGACGTTTTTCTACATATATATATCTTATCTTATCTTACCACTATATAGTGTACGGATAACTTTCAATATTGACAGTTGGATCAAGACTCGCGAATCCCAACATTTTCAGCCGTTGGATCTTCTTTTCCATTCTAGCATCTAGAAGAATTTATTGATAGTCTTCATCACAATGAATGGTATGCACAAAACTCAAAACACACTTCTCCATCATTCTAGAATATTCTCCCTCGTTTCTCTAGACCATGTTACCAGAATTTTCAAGTTTTATATAGCTAATAATCGTTGAATTCTAAATGATATACAAAGTACAAGAACCAAATATACACCCATACTTTATAGATGTTGACCAAATTTATATTTTTTATGCTTTACCTATTAAAATTATATATAGTGATGATATGTCAGACGTCTATTATCTGAGTCTCACGTGTTGATCAAAAGGGACGTGCCACACACGTATATACTGTATGAAATGTGATTTAACAAACGTTAAGTTTTTATTAACCAATATTATTGTTAGAAAAAATGCATACATTAAGTCTATTAATAATAACTATCTACCCATATTGAGAATACATCCTACTGTGCTATGAAATTTTTGGGGTGGTGACATGATGGTTCTAGAACATGTTGGAGTTTGCTCTAGGTACTACTCAACATGAATCCAGCTTCTCTGAACCATTGGATCTAACATCCCAACGGTTAGGATTGGTGCTATGGATCCAATTCAAAACTGCTCCATTGTAGTAGTAGAGAGAATACAATCTACTATGGTATGAAATTTTCGGGGTGGTGACATGATGGTTCTAGAAAATGGTGGAGTTTGCTCTAGGTACTATTCAACATGAATCCAGGTGCTTTGAACAATTGGATCTAACAGCACAATGGTCAGGATTGGTGCTAAGGATCTAATTCAAAACAGCTCCATTATAATAGTAGAGATATAGTGGTAAGAAACGATAAGATAAGAAATAACTAGTGAGTTGCAAGTGCCTTGCACATGAGAATCAGTTAATATAAGTATGACATATCATTTTTTTATATAAAATTATAGTAGTAGGTGAAACTCAAAAAATATTTATACTTTCGAGCCACGTTTATAAAGTATCATGTGTGTTTGGTTCTTGTAGTTTTTGTATAGCAAATAATCTGCATCCGTAAAACTGATCCGTAAATAAATTCTATTCTATAGGAGTACGTGGGCGGGGGCGGCGGGAAACTACATGCCCTTTCATCTCTAGAACCGCTCATGCATGCATCTCCCGATCTTCCTAGCGGTTCCTCTCTTCTCTATCCCATTCCTTTTCTGTCACCCGACCGGACCTCTACAAAACAAAAGAAGGCGCCAACCATCGTCCATGGCGGTGCCATTGGACAAGATGTACTACTTCTTGGACCCTGGCAACACCACACTGCAGGTGGCATATACCAACAGAGCGTCGGTGGTGAACGATTACATCGAGAAAATCCAAAAGCTCCTGGAGGAAACAGACGACAAGATTGTTGGCCTCGACATCGAGTACACCAACGAGCAATGATTGACGCAGAAGGCTGCTGTTGTCTAGCTATGTGTGGGCATGGATTGCCTGGTCTACCAGATCTGCTAGGCCGACTATCCATGCTCCAAGCTAGTAGAGTTCCTCACCAACCCTAACATTTCCTTTGCAGGAGTCGACATCAGCAACGACGGTATCAGGCTTAGGCGTTATCTAGTTCCAGTGACGAACTTCTTGGACATCCAGAAGAGGTGGAAGCCTTCCAGCTCCACGAATGAGAAGGATTCTTTGGCTAACTACGCGGTAGCCCTCATAGACATCTGTTACAAAGTCATGAAGAAGAAGAAGAAGGATGTGGACCACAAGCATTGGGGGAACATGCCCCTGACCGAAGAGCAGATCAAGTATGCAAGCCTCGATGCCTACACGACCTATGAGGTATACAGGCGGATAGTGAACTTTGAGAGGGGTCAACGAACTCTCAAAATGTTCAACCAAAAAAAGAACTAAGGAAGAAGGGCAAGGGCAAGCAGACCAGCAAACCAAATAAGAAGAAGAAGACGAAGGCTCGGAATGGTACACCATGTGACCTATGAGTATATCTTTGCATTTTGATATATCCTTGCTTGATACTACTCCTACTTATACTACTACTTGTAGAAGTTAATGCATGTATATACTACATGCATGCAAGGGGCGGAGGCAAGAATTAATGCAAGGAACCGCAGCTGTTTCTTTTATTTTAACTGCAGAGTGATAGTAGGAGTAGGCATCGTAGCACGCCAACAACCCACCCTACCTCAATGAATTGTCTTGTCAATCAACAGCCATGGCAGATTATAATTTTATAGTGGTAGAGACTTTCTTTGAGTAATTCCATTTATACTGCTTAAGGGCGGAGTACTGCTGAAAGACAGAGGGTGAATGGGCACCTAAAAAACTGCTAGTAGCACGAGTAGCAGAACTGCAAGATGAACTTTTGTCAATTGCCCAAATGTATGTTGAGTTAGTATAGTATAAATATATATATTACTACTACCTGCTATGTACTAGTACTACTACTAGCAAAAAACCACCGTCCCTACTATGGAAAAAATATGATTTCTTCCAACCAAACTAGTACTGCTCCAAAAATGTCTATATTTACTTGTCATGAAAATGGATGTATCTAGACATGTTTTAGTGCTAGATACGAGTACATCCAATCTAGTGACAATTAATATGAATCGGAGGGAAGTACTACTACTACCGTAGTACTCCACTATTGTACTACTACTACTATGGATTACATACTAGTACTCCCGAATGTATGTTGACCAGTACTCCTACCTCTGTTTGGGATTATTAGGTCAGAGAGATTTTTAAAATTGTTAGAAATTATAAGACCTATCTTCTTTATTGTCTTAATTCCGGTGACTCATTAATTTAGATATCTCTATTTTCTCTCAATCTCCCAATGCATGTGGTTTCATATCTCTCATCATGTCCCCCTTTTTTATCTAGCGTCTCATGCATGTAAAACTAGTGGTGCATGCATAAATTAATTAGAGTGAATAATCCATCTACTTGGTCGTATTACGAATTGGCCCTCTGGGCTTCCTAAATAGAGAGCCTTAATCCTATTCAGCTTACTACTCAGTAGAGTACATCCACCCAACCCATCGGAAGTTAATACTTCATGAAAAATACTCAGGAGAGTACATCCACCGGACTCATCTACCTCCGTTTCAAGAAATAAGGCGCACGCGTGCTCCAAAGTAAAGTTTGACCGAATAAATAGAGCAACTAAAATTTACTTATATTGTGTAAAATTTGTTTTGTTGAATTTGTATTAAAACACACTTTCCAATGATGCTAAATTTGTATAGTACCAACATTCTTTATATATGTTTAGAGTAAATCTTGGTTAAACAAAAAACAAGAAAAATGAGGGAGCCTTATTTCTTGGGATGGAGATAGAGTACTACTACTACTACAAAATCCACTATTCCTGGTATGCAAACGTTCTTTCTGCAACTAAACCAATTAACAATAGCTTACATCACCACTAAAACTCGACTCGAAAGAAGAAACACAGCTCCTTCGACGTAGCAGGACCGACCAGGTAATGAGGCGGCGCCACCAGGTAAGACGTAAGGTCCTCAAACGCGACGTCGCCCGGCTTAGCGGAGCTCGACGCGTCGAGCTCCAATGTCACGGTGCTGGTACTCCTCCTGTCGTCCGTCCAGGAGAGCAGCGGTGGACATTCCGCCCACATCCTCATCCTGTACACCGGCAAGTCACACATCGCGGCCCTAACACAGACCGCATACAAGAGGGGGACCGTGCTTGCCGTGCCAAATGTCAGGACAAACACGGCACCGTCCTGCTCCCCAACGAGGATGATCCGGCGGGACGCCTCGCCCGATAGTGGCACCAGCTCCTAGAAAGCTTTGGTGGTGGCATACTGGATCTTGTGCACTTGGATGGAGTGGACCGCTTCGAGGTGGGTGACGAGCGCTGGCGACGGGGCGGCGAAGTCGCAGAAGGTCTCTGTGCAAGTGCAAGAAGCGTACCGGCACATGATTTCGTGCTCATGGAGTTCGTAGTAGGGCAGCGAACTACTACAGCCTTTGTGGACGCACTCGACCCTAGCCGCTGATAGGATGGCGCCCATGGCGGGCTCGTGGGTGAATCCGCCGCTAGGGTGCTAGCACTTCTGGCAGGAGTTGATCTTGTGGATGCAACGGTGGCAGGCTAGATGGATATCCACACACTGTAGAAATGGAAATTCGAAAAATAAAATAGTTGCACGGACGAACCGACAAAAGAAAAATCAATGGATTGTGAGGGAGAAATGTAGAGACCTTGTAGACTAGCCGGGGCTTGAGGGGCTGGGAGCAGGAGGAACGGTTGAGAATGGTGGCTTCCATCTTCAGAGTGACCGTCCCAAACATTGTGATTTGGGTGGGGGGAATGAGGACTCTGATGACTGCAAGTGCACAGATCATTTATAGCTATTTTCGAAGTAAATATATCGATCCCACATGGAGCAGTAGGAGAAAGACTAAAATGCTTTTAACTACAACTAGACAAAGTACTTAAGGAATAACTTTAAGATGCAAGAAAACTAGAGTTGTTTTGGGGTTTTTGGTTGAACGAGGCAATTTAATGTAAAGTAAAACTTAATGTAAAAAGTAAGAATCACGTGTGTAAAAGAACTTTGGAACTGCAATAGGAAAAAAGACGTTCTCAGGGAGTGGTGGATACACCGCTAGCAATTTAGACTATGTAATCAAGATTATTATAATGAATATTCTCATGATATGTATGTATGGGGGAGGAGCTCCATATATGGACAAATAGGCAGCAACCACTGCTCACATCATCCTTCATAACCATAGCCGACAGATAAATGACATCAATCATATTATCCCGCTATTAAGAGATTTCTCCCGTGACATGGACATGGCTTTATGAGTTCTCCTTGATTCCCCAAGTTAGTACATAAAGAATGACATCAGCTTTATAGTCACAGTAAGTGCTAACATCCCTCCGTCTACCAACAAGTAATCCCCTTCATCGAGTTCCAGTAGGAGGCAAATATTAAGGAGGTGCACAACTCCCAACATCAAGATGAAGACAATTAACACATACACATAATGATGTATAACATAATAATCTCTATCTCATCTCAATCATATGCTAGGGTTTCTCCATCTCCCCAGGAACTAGAAATCTACTCAGACATGGAGGCAATCAACATCATGGAAATGGTAATGGAAACAATTGTAAATGAATAGTTCTTGTATAAATCCACAATGAGTACGGAAATTACAACAAGATCTAGATGGATGAGATGGAATGGATGGAGATGTTGATGGTGCAGCGATTGATGAATATGGAGATCGATGACTTGGCCTCCGAGCTCTGCGTAGGGCAAAGATGGATCCCTTGGGCAAGTTCCCCCTCTAGATGCCTTCCGGAGGTGAGGTTTTCATGATTTTTGGTTGTTCTATATGTCGTCTCCCCGATCTAGTTGCACGGGGTGAAACTATTTGAAGAGGCGGTGGCGGCGCCAACTATACGACCAGAACTAGACAGCCGGAAAAAGTATTCCGGTCATATAGTTGGTCGTTGAACCGTCCGTATGCCTTGTTTGCTTCGGGTTTTCTTCTGGTATTATTGATATTTCCCAAATAAGCGATTTATGTTGTTTCTGACTCCTTTTCTCCTTAATACAACTGCTCCAAGAATTGTGTTCATTGGATCTATCATATGTTCTGATCCTGGTGAAAATAGATACCAAGATCCTACATCTACAATGCAAAATAATAATATAAAACATGATGCAAATATGCACTCCTCAACTTCCCCAAGCTTAGACTCTTGCTCGTCCCGGGCAAGTTTTAGCTTAATGGATGTGATCCTCATATTCATGAAGCTGAGTCAATAAAATAAATGAGGAAGTTGCAGCATGTTTATATCATATATGATACATAGGAATAAGTTCATGAATAACACCTTACTCGAACCATCTGAATAGTAATAGCAGGATTCCACACCTTAGTGATCAACAGTTCACAAAAGATGAATCTCAACATAATGTAAAAGTATCTGGTTCAACCGAATGAGTTATCAAGGTAGTCCTAAGTGTTTTAGGATTAACATATTCACTTGGGATTCAAAATCTCAAAAGTGTTTCTTTGTCATACTACAATATAGTGGTGTATGCCTATTTTCTCTTTACACATTCGCTCTTTTTCTTCTTTCTTTTCTTCTCTTTTGTGTATATGCTCACACTTTTGTTTAAGTGTTGTGCAAAGGAGCTAACCATACATTCCACTTAATGTTGGAATTCAAAGTTTAACGATCTCAATTATCAAATTCCAATTGTATATGAAGCATTTTTATGACTTGAAGATCCTACCTCGACTTGTTCTCAGTCTATTTTGATAACACTTTTTATTTTCCTTTATTCAAGGTTTCTCTTTCAATTTAACTGCATAGATAATTTCTTTTGTAAATCAAACCATAGACTTACAACATATTGATCAAATTATCTTTATATGTTCCATTAATACCAATGGTGTGGAAGACTCCTATTGTTACCATCAAGTGCAAGTAAAATTATACTCAAGCCATTCATATATCCAATAAGAGAAGCACAAACTCAATATTGCTCCATATATAATAATAAACTCGGAATTTCATAAAAGGGATCGACTATTCCTGAAGGGAATTCTAATGATGCAAACTTTTATTTCTAGTTTGAACTAATGCAAAACAAAAATAGTAATATAAAACTTATAAGATAGATTACAAGGTCTTTAAAGATCTCCCCAAGCTTGGAATCAAGCCAGGCGGGATCAAATAACTCCTCGTTGGTACCTATTCCTCCTCCTGGGTAGGAAGAGTGTTGCCCTCTTCTTTTGTGTTGCCATCTTTCACTATGCTTGCAAAGCAGATGCTGAGCTCGGTCATGTCGTATTGAAGCTTCAGCATTTTCTTCTTGAGAAATTTCTTCTCATCTGTCAACTCAAAGACAGTTTTAATCAAGAAACCAACTCTACCATCGATTTCATCGACCTTCTTTTCAAGGTCTTTGCTCATCATCCAGTAGGAGTTAATTCCTTCTCCAATTGTTTCAACACATGCCTTCGAATCTTTTTCCAACTCATAGATCTTATCATGAATCTCATCTTGCCACACCTTCTTAGGTTTAAGAGGTGATGGACCAAGAGGAGGTTTATACTCATCCTTGTTCTTTCCCCGCTCAGCTTGCCTCATCATCTCCATCCGTTGCAGGAACATGTCCTCCCAGTTTGGGAGAGGCTTGATCTCTTGGCTAGATGATGATGGTGATCCTTTAGGTTCTACTTCTTTGATCCTCTTCACGGGCTTCTCTTCTTTCTTCCTCTAGATCTTGTTGACATGGAAGGGCTGCATGGCTTCACTGCATGGATGTTGTTAGAGGGGCTTGTATAGGGATGACGAGGATTTTTCGAGGTTGGAGGCTGTAGCTCTGTGAAAACTTAATGAAAAAGGTTAGATGCGATCATCTTTAAAAGAGGAGGTCAAAAACCCTAGCCGCCTTTCATAACAAGCAACTATACGGGCGCTTCACGTATAGGTCCCATCGTAAAGTTACGAACTGACTATAGAATATTTTCTATAGTGGAACTAATCTATACGGTTGGAACTATACGGGCAGGAATTTTTATTCCTGCCGTATAGTTGGTCGTTAAACTCTCTGTACTCTGATTTTTTTTTGGAGATGAGTCAATATCTATAGGACCGCGACTATATGGGCGGAATTTTTATTCCTGCCGTATAGTTGGTCGTTAAACTATCAGTACTCAGGAAATAGTTTTGTCAAAGGTATCGATATCTATACGATGGAAACTATACGGGCGGAATTTTAATTCCAGCCGTATAGTTGGTCGTTAAACTATCAGTAGCTTTCGTGGACGGAAGGGATGATTTCGAAACAATTATACGACCGTACCTATCCGGCTGGAATTTTTATTCCCGCCGTATAGTTGGTCGTTAAACCTTCTATGTCGACAAATATTTCCTACTTCTCCAAGGATTCCTTATTAATCTGAAACTTAACGAAATATCAAGTCTTGATAGAAAAATAATAGCTTAAATTTTCGACCAATTTTGGCATTATCAATCTTCCTTCTTCTTTGTTAGAGCATCAAATGTTACTTATTTAACAAAAATGTAAAAATTAAAATTTTACTCAAACCTTTACTTTGTGACACCCTCGGGATTAAGGCTAGACAAATCCCAGACCTCTGTCTGATATAAGCCTAATCTAAATCTCGGAAGCATATAGAGAAAGAATCAGTAACATTAAAGTGACCCTACGACTCAAAAAATTAATACAGCAAGCGCATAACTAAGCGAAGAACCAAAATATTACAAGCAGAGGTTACTGACCATAAACATCAAACAATGGAAGGCAAATTATGCTATTAAGTATAGCAAACTTAACAAATGGCCTGAGAGGCCTGAAGCATAACGATGACGTCCCAATCCATAGATTCTAGGCTGGTGACCGGGAACCCCAAGCTACTCATCGATGTCGATGCTGGAACAAACTCATCTTCTGTAGTAACACTTACTTGCTGCAAAATTATCAACAAAGCAAGGCTGAGTATAGGGTGTACTCCACAAGACTTATGGCTGGTGTTTTTTTTTGCATAAATCTAACTTTCTTTGTAAAAGAGGTAGGAGAATCTCGACTAAAGGAACCTTTTAAAAGGGGATAAGAAAACGATATCACTAGCTTTGATCATCTTTGACATCCACCGAAACTTTATCAGCTGAACCTACTAACTAGGATCACCCCCTCAATCCCCGAGGAAGCATCCTTAAGCACACCTCACATCTATATGCAAGTTTTACGATTAGGTTATTCTTATCTATGATCATCACGTCCGTTCCCAAGTCGTCCATAACCGTGGACACGACTTTTCAAAAAGATTAATAACCCTGCAGGGATGCACAACTTTACTCACACGTATCAACCGATTCTTAGTGCTAGTTAACATTAGCCCTCTTCCTTGGAAGGACGATAGAGAGTGGTTGACCATGACCTTTACCTTGCTTTCGTCGAGACCATGAGTCACGCCCTAAGGAGATGCCGCCGTAATGGGTCAAGTCCCAAAGCCGGTCCCTAGAGATGTGCGCAGGGTTCAAGATTACGGAGGCCGTGCCTCTCTTGTTCTCGACCATGCTTACCTACCTGTATGAATGCACCTCCTTCACCGCCTTCGAGAACAACTAGAATGAATATGTAGAATGGAATGCCCGAACTATGTGATTCATGGAATCTACTAGGCAAGTTAGTTTGTTGAGGGGGTTTCTAGGCCCCGGTGTGCCTGTACGCTCGTCTTGGTTCAAGAGGCAAGAACTCAGGTCCTATTGGTGGCAAGTATGGGACTGCAAAAACCACAACCCGACATGGCCTCCCATACAAACCTTACCATGTTTAACTTTCATCTCTGATCATACCACGTCATCCTATCCAACTATGTTCATTCGTAGCTCTGATTCACCAACCAGATGGACCAGCGGTAACAACTAAGCTTGGCTAAGTACAACGAATATAACAGCTCTAGCGAAGCTCATACGCCATACCCTCGTTATGCTAGGAGCAGTGGATCAGGGAAATATAGTCTACAAAGGTAACATGCATCAGATAGGATTGATATATATATATATCGATAAAATACTTTAGAATCGTATGCACATGACAAAAGTTAAATACTTTGAAAGCCTAGGATTTTAGCATGTGTGGGGCTATGCTTGCCTTTGCCTGTGATAGTTAGATATAGAACTTTAGGTTCATTTGCTTGACTTGTTCACCGTTGATCAAGTACTTCTCTTTGATGGTGTTAATCTTGATCTTCAACCATGGACTCGATCTCGTTGCTCACATCAACTCGGAGGTCTACCGAGAAGAAGCAGAAACACCGGAAAGGAAGGCAACAATCAACACATGGCATTGATGTAGTGCTCAAGCAAGGATGATGATATGACAAGTTAAAGTGTATTAAAATGGAACCCTAAGGCATGCTTGGAAATTTAAGCGGCGTCCAGGGGTACAAACCCAAGAATTGGGGAATCCTCGAAATCACCTGTGGGGTTCAATTGATTCTTCTAATTAAAATTGTAATTGAAGTTGTTGAACAATGCATGATTATGAGTCTATTGTGTAGATCTTATTTCCCTAGACATTTTGATATATTACACATATTTTTCTGAGTTAAAAAGAATTAGTTATGATTTTTCCCAATTTTAATCCATTTTTAAATCAATTTAAAAAAATTAACATTTTTTGAATTATTAAAATTATTTTCCATTTGGCCCCACATGTCAGACTTTTATTAATTTCAGAAATCATTTCCAAAAGATTAAAAACCTGACATTAGGGACCCACCTAACATTTATTAAAAAAATTACAAAAATATTTATTAAAACAATTACAAAAACATTTTAAAAAAGAAAAGGGGATTATTGCGCCAGCATGTCGTCATGCTGACGTCAGCAACGGCCGAGCCCCCAGGTGGTGCATCGATACATCGATCCAGAGCTCGCCTAGAAGCACGGTTAGGCGCGTTGGCGAGAGGGCGACACGTGCGACCTTGTAGTGGTTGTGCCGCCCTCAAATGGTCGCCGGAGCAGTGAGTACAATGGCGGCCGACGGCGGAGGCTATAGGTGCACGATGGGGTGGCGACAGAGAGTGAGAGGAAGGAAACAAAGAGGTGCCTGAGCACCGGGAGCTCACCATGGTGGCGTTGGTGGTGACGGCGAGGCCAAAGAAGATCGGAGATGGCCAGAATAGGTGGCGGACACGGCGGCCGAATTCAGGGAACGCGCGAACTACCTGCTCGATTGCGGGCTCCCACAACCGATTCCTTCCGGGAGGTGAACGAGGAGAGCACGCCGGTTCTCCTGGGTGTCTCGGCGGGGCTTGGCGAGGTCGGAAATGCCGGCGACGAGCGACACTATGGTGGCTAGGGTTCGGCTCAGAGGGGATTTTGCGATAGAGGGCAGGACAATGAGATATGGGTATGGGGAGAGATAGCGCGGCAAGGTCGTTATTATCCCGGTGTTTGGGTGCGGTGGTGGGCATCACAGCATGAGGAGGATCGACGGCGAGGGTGCTGCTAGGCAGCTGCTTCTCCACCAGACGCGAGGAACAAGAAAGACGAAAGACGCGAAGGGGTATGTTGGGCCTAGGCTGCGTGTGGGCTTCGGTTGGATGGCGGCTTCTGCTAGCTACTGCGCTGGGAGGCAGAGAGGGGAGAGAGAAGTTGGGTTATGGCCTAGTTAGGTTAGGAGCTGTTTTTATTTTGAGAAATCTTTTTCTTTTTCTGTTTTCCTCTTTTCTAATTGTATTTCAATTTCTTTTCTGTTTTGTATAATTTCAAAATACAAGAGACTTTCTAAAAGTATTGAAATATTGTAGGGGCCCAATTAGTCCTTTTGGGCTCCAAACATTTTGGTACTTTTCAAAATATTCAAAACCTTTTGAATTGATTTATGAGAAAGAGATAACTAGGGTTTTATTTTCTCTCTTGCATGCATTTTTAAAAGATGATGCTCATGAACCCTAATTAGTATTAATAAAACTATGGGTGTTACAGCTCTATCCCCCTTAACAGAATCTCATCCCGAGATTCCTAGGTAGGAAGATAGAAGAGACAGGGTTACACTAAACTTCGACAATCTTCACGAAGAGGTTGATCTATGCTACCATTATTGAATGAATGAAGCGCTTCATTTTCTTCGAGGTAACTGCACACACTAAAGAAGAGAGGGAAAGACACAGAACCACAACTGAGCATCTCATGGTCAACTCATGGATAGATGTTTCATAACATCTCTGGAGCCAACGAGGATGAAACACGTCAAGGTAACGGAGGAAACAAAAGGAGAAGGTTTCAAGTTGTTAGATAGCTGGTCTTCATAAGGGTTGAGACCATGGAACTTTAGAAGAGTTTAATCTTCTGAAAAGGAGAGTTTACGAAGGAAAGAACACAACCAAAAACTTCGAAAGATGAACCTCTACTAACGACTTAAGTAGAGATTTCACAGGTATAGAGATACGGATAACCAAGCTATTGAACTACTTTTGATACATCAGGATCACTCTTCGTTCGATAGAAGGTTAGGACAAAAAAATGTTTTTGTGGGGAGGACTCATAAGAGTCACCAAGAACATGTAATAAGAGAAACTTCTGTTTATCAAAACCATAGTCTCTCTTCAAACATGTTAGAGGAACCGAAGGAGACTTTTTATTCATCCAGGTTTATCAAAATCTTTGCCATAGATTGTGATATCACTTTACACTGCTAAGATGAATATATATAAGAAGATTCCTAATAACACGAGGAAAAAGAAACTTCATTTTCAGACTTCAATTACTTGGCACAATAAGATGCTTGCCAACATAAAAGGGTCTGGAAGATCGACCGAGAGACATTTGGAACACTACTTTAAACGTTATCCTTGATGTTCGAGAAGCGGATATCAAGTAAAGGTCGGACTTTGGATACAAAGGAAACAATAAGCACAACTCCTATAACAAATAATAGAAGATGCCTCGTGAAGAGTGGTTATTATTGCTGAATCAATATAATGTGGCAATAGGCTTTCCAACTAATTGTGTCAACCACTACAACAATCCTTGCCGGATTTTCAAAGATACCTACGTCAAAAACCTTGAAGAACACCAACCATCATTGCTGCTTGAGATTCAGCATTGGTTAGGTGGGACAATACTTCAGACTCAGCATGTCCGAATAGAAAGTGTGCAACATTTATGCAAAGGTAAAGTCACTAGATTCTTAAGACATGGACTACATTGTAAAGCTCCAAAAGAATGAGATAGGTTGTGAAACCCATGTATTAGCAAGTTATCAAAAGATAATTGCCCCTACATGAATTGATTGCAATGAAACACAAATGCATCCTTATTGTTGGGAGACATTTAGGAGGGTATTGAAGTTTTTTTAGAACTTCTTCTCTTCCATGGAAAATCAATCAGTGGCTTGGTGTGCTTAGAGGATGTTCTCGAGATGTGAAAGTATCAACCTGCCATATCAAGAATTTCTTCACACATGCTTGACTGACTTGAAACGATTCTCGAGGAAACAAAGATAACTTCACTAGGATCCACGGAGACATCTTTCAACCATTACACGTGAACCGGGAAAGGTTACTTATAACATGCAGAACACATCCTTCGAGGACACGAAGACGGTTCCCGAAACTTTCCAACATTAATGCCAATTGTTTTGTATGAATCCAGTATAACATGGAGAAGATAAGGATGTCATTGATGGGATCAATAACAAACTTATCAACATACTCCAAGAATATGGACTTATATATTGTATGAACAAGACACCGATACTGGTCAGGCCAGAGGACAAGAAGATGTACCCAGGTGAAACATTGTTGGAGATATGCCCAAGAGGCAATAATAAAAGTGGTTATTATTATATCTTTGTGTTTATGATGAATGTTTACATCCCATGCTATAATTATATTATTAGGAAACACTAATACTTGTGTGTTTTGTAAACATAAAAGAGTCCCTAGTAAGCCTCTTGTTGAACTAGCTTGTTGATTGATTGATGATCATGGTTTCCTGATCATGGACTTTGGATGTGATTAATAACAAGGTTATATCATTAGGAGAATGATGTGATGGACACACACCCATAGTAAGCGTAGCATAAGATCAAGTCATTAAGTTCGTATTGCTGTAAGCTTTGAAATACATAGTAACCTAATCCTTCGACCATGAGGTTATGTTAATCACCATCACCGGATGGGTACTTTGATGACATCAAACGCCGCTCAGAATCGGGCAGTTATAAAGGTGTCATTGGGTATTCTGAAAGTACGTGTTGAAGCGCATAGACCAAGATTGGGATTTGTCCATCCATATGACGGATAGATATACTCTGGGCCCTCTCGGTGGAATGTCATCTAGATATCTTGCAAGCATGTGACTGGATCACAAGGGATGACATAACATGGAACGAGTAAAGAGTACTTATCAGTAACGAGGAAGAACTAGGTATGAAGATATTGACGATCAAACCTCGGATAAGTAGAATATCGCATGACAAAGGGAATTGGTTTCGTATGTTAATGGTTCTATCGATCACGAAGTAATCATTGAGTATGTGGGAGCCGTTATGGATCTCCAGATCCCGCTAATGGTTATTGATCGGAGAGGTGTCTTCATCATGTCTGCATATTCACGAACCGTAGGGTGACACACTTAAGGTTCGAAGTTGTTTTAAGTAGATATGGAATTTGTGTTGGAGACCGAATGTTGTTCAGAGTCTCGGAATGGATCCGGGACATCATGAGGAGATCCGGAATGGTCCGGAGAATAAGATTCATATATTGGGGATCATTTTCTAAGTTAGGAAATGTTCCGGAGTGTTTGTATGGAGATTCTAGAAGGTTTCGGAATGTTCTGGAAGGTTCTAGAGGATTTCTTGGAGTTTACTTGAAAACCAAGAAAGGGATCAACGAGACCAAGTGGGGCAAGACATGGATTCGTAGGGGAGGAGGATTCCTCCCTCCTTCCCACTGCCGGCCCAAGGAGGGGAGTCCTACTAGGACTCCCCCTCCCCAGGCGCGCCTCCCTCCTTTAAATAGAAGGGAGGGGGCGCCCCCTCTTGCCCCTCATATTTATAACAACCAATCTCAGTCGCCTCTCTCCTCCACCTTTCTTCTACACAGGCATAGGCGAAGCCTTGCAGAATTCTCATCTCCACCACCACCACCACCACGCCGTCGTGCTGCTGGGATTCCGTGGAGAAGATCTACTACCTCCGCTGCTCGCTGGAACGGGGAAAGGAAGGTCTGCTTCAACTCCGCACGTGTGACCGTCTGCAGGCGCTGAACTTTGGAGCAGCGGAAGGATCGTCCACACGATCTTGAGATCGGCAAGTGATCGACTACATCATCCACGAGATCTAATCTCGTAACGCTTTCGGTTCTACGAGGGTTAGTACCGATCTATCTCGTTGCTCATGTCTAATAGATTAGATCTTGGCTTTTGTCTAGATTAGATCTGGGTTTTGTTCGTTCTTGCGGTAGAATTTTTTTGTTTTCCATGCTACGAACCCATCAGTGGTATCAGAGCCTTGTCTATGCGTAGATCTGTTGCACGAGTAGAACACAATGAGGTTGTGGGCGTTGGTGCTCGTGCCGTCTTTTGCTATGTGTGTACTTTGCATCTTGCGGTATGGTGGGATGAAGCGGCTCGGGCTAACATTACATGTCATCATACATGAGACTTGCTCCACGCTTGATGTGCAACTTGCTTTGCACAAGTGGCTTTGCGGGTGTCTGTCTCTCCCATCATAGTATAGATCAAATCTACATTTTGCACTTGATAGCACTTGTATCAACGTCGTGGTTCAGTTTTGTAGGTAAGATCCGTTCTTAGTCGAAAGCCCCAAGCCACGTAAAACTTGCAAAGAAAATTAGAGGCGTCTAACTTGCTTTTGTAGGGGTTTTGTGATGTGATATGGCCTACATGTGATTGTGATTGTATTTGATGTATGCAATGATCCTTGTTGTAATATGGCAACCGGCAGGAGCCTAATGGTTGTCTTTAATTCTGTTAAGACCTGCGTGTCTATTCATCTTGTAATAGCTTTGTTCCAAGTAGTTGTAATAGTTGCTAGTGATGATGGACAACCATGAAGCGGCGCCACGGACCTTGACGCAATGCTGGTGATGATGGAGATCATGTCCGTTCTTTGGACATGGAGATCAAAGGCATAAGAAGAAAGGGCCATATCATATCACACTAATTATGAATTGCCTGTGATGTTAATCCTTTATGCATCTTGTATTGCTTAGATCGCGACAGTAGCATTATAAGATGATCCCTCTCACTAAATATCAAGTAATAAAGTGTTCGTCCTTAGTTGGCACCATTGCTAAGACTCGTCGTTTCGAAGCATCTCGTGATGATCGGGTGTGATAGACTCTACGTGTGCATACAACGGGTGCAAGCCAGATTTGCACATGCGGAAACTTAGGTTAATCTTGATGAGCCTAGCATGTACAGACATGGTCTCGGAACACGGAATACCGAAAGGTAGAGCATGAGTCATATGATTGATATGATGAACATGAAGATTGTTCGCCGATGAAGCTACATCATCTCACGTGATGATCGGACTTGGTGTAGTGGATTTGGTTCGTGTAATCACTAAAACAACTCGAGGGATGTTGTTTTGAGTGGGAGTTCACCTAGTTGATTTAAGAATTAAATTTGAACACTATTTATCATAAACTTAGTCTAAACTACTTGCAAATTTGTTGTAGATTATGGCGAACGTTTCCATCAATTTCAATGGGTTCCTAGAGAAAGAAAAGCTTAAGAACAATGGAAGCAATTTCACGGACTGGTTCCGTGGATCAAGATCGCCCTCGTGGCTGGTCGGTTGACCTATGTGCTCAAAGCACCGCTAGGTGACCCACCTGCGAAGATGCCACCGATGACGTAAAGAATGTTTATGCCACTCGGAAACATCACTACTCCGCTTATTGTGCCATCACATGCAGTCTAGAATCGAGCTTCAAAAGCGTTTTGAGCACCATGACCCGTTTGAGATCATTAAGGATCTCAAACTCATTTTGAGACTCATGGCCATGGAAAGCTATGAAGCTTCAGAAGTTCTTTACCAAGATGGAAGAGGGTAGCTCCGTTAGCGAGCACGTGCTCACCATGTCTGGGCATGCAAACAAACTCCGAGAGTTGGGGATACCGATTCCTAATGAATTGGGGATTCACCGTGTCCTCCAATCACTGCCACCAAGTTACAAGAACGTTGTGATGAACTACAATACCTTTGCATGAACAAGACGTTGCCTGAACTATCGTCCATGCTGAAAACTGCTGAAGTGGAGATCATGAAGGAGCACCAAGTGTTGATGGTCAATAAGACCACCAATTTCAAGAAACGGGGCAAGCCTAAAAACAAGGGCAACTTCAAGAAGGAAGGCAAGAAAGCTGCCGCACCTGCTAAGAAGCCCAAGGCTGGTCCTAAACCTAAAGCGAAAGTGCTTCTCGCAAGGGTGCTGGTCACTGGAAGCGTAACTGCCCCAAATACCTGGCGGATCTGAAGGACGGCAACATCAAGAAGAAAGGTATATTCGATCTACATGTTATAGATGTGTATCTTACTAGTAATCGTAGTAGTGCCTGGGTATTTGATACTGGTTCGGTTGCTCATATTTGTAACTCGAAACAGGAGCTGCGGAATAAACGAAGACTGGTGAGAGATGAGGTGACGATTCGCATTGGAAATGGCTCCAAGGTTGATGTGATCGCCGTTGGCACGCTCCCTCTGCATCTACCATCGGGATTAGTTTTAAATTTAAATATTGTTATTTGGTGCCTGCGTTAAGCATGAACATTATATCTGGATCTTGTTTATTGCGAGACGGTTACTCTTTTAAATCTGAGAATAAAGGTTGTTCGATTTATATGAGTAATATCGTTTATGGTTATGCACCTGAGATGAATGGTTTATTCTTATTGAATCTTGATAGTAGTGATACACATGTTCACAACATAGATGCTAAACGAATAAAACTGAATGATAATTCTACATACATGTGGCACTGTCGTCTTGGTCACATTGGAGTGAAGCGTATGAAGAAACTCCATTCTGATGGACTTCTTGAATCACTTGATTTTGAATCACTTGAAAGATGCGAAGCATGTCTAATGGGAAAAATGACTAAGACTCCATTCTCTGGTATAATGGAGCGAGCTACAGACTTATTGGAAATAATACATACCGATGTGTGCGGTCCAATGAGTGTAGCATCGCGTGGTGGATATCGTTATGTTCTCACTTTCACGGATGACTTGAGTAGATATGGGTATGTCTACTTTATGAAACATAAATCCGAAACTTTCGAGAAGTTTAAGGAATTTCAAAGTGAAGTGGAAAATCATCGTAACAAGAAGATTAAGTTTCTGCGTTACGTAGTGGAGGTGAATATCTGAGTTATGAGTTTGGCATGCATTTAAAGAAATGTGGAATACTTTCACAGTTGACACCGCCGGGAACACCATAGCGTAATGGTGTGTCCGAACGTCGTAATCGAACTCTCTTAGATATGGTTCGGTCTATGATGTCTCTTACAGATTTACCGTTATCATTTTGGGGCTATGCATTAGAGGCAGCCGCATTCACTTTAAATAGGGCACCATCTAAATCTGTTGAAACGACACCGTATGAATTGTGGTTTGGAAAGAAACCTAAGTTGTCGTTCCTTAAAGTTTGGGGTTGCGAAGCGTATGTAAAGAAGTTACAGCCTGATAAGCTTGAACCCAAAGCGGAGAAATGTGTCTTCATAGGATACCCTAAAGAAACAATTGGGTATACCTTCTATCATAGATCCGAAGGCAAAGTTTTCGTTGCTAAGAATGGATCCTTTCTGGAGAAGGAATTTCTCTCGAAAGAAGTGACTGGAAGGAAAGTAGAACCCGACGAGGTTATTGAACCTTCTTTCGGAGTTGAGAGTAGCGCAGCACCGGAAGATGTTTTTGTGCCGCCTACACCAACTGGAGAGGAAGCTAATGATGATGATCATGAAACTTCGAACGAAGTTACTACTGAACCTCGCAGGTCAACGAGGGTTCGTACCACTCCTGAGTGGTATGACTCTTCCTTGAACGTCATGTTGGTGGACAACACTGATGACCCTGCGACGTATGAAGAAGCTATGGTGAGCCCAGATTCGGACAAATGGCTAGAAGCCATGAAATCCGAAATGGGATCCATGTACGAAAACCAAGTATGGACTTTGGTGGACTTACCGGATGGCCGTAAGGCTATCGAGAACAAATGGATTTTCAAAAGAAAAACAGATGCTGATGGTAATGTTACCGTCTATAAAGCTCGACTTGTCGCGAAAGGGTTCCGACAAATTCAAGGAGTTGACTACGATGAGACTTTCTCACCAATAGCAAAGCTAAAGTCTGTGAGGATTATGTTAGCAATCGCTGCATATTTCGATTATGAAATTTGGCAGATGGATGTCAAAACAGCGTTCCTTAATGGTGACATTGAGGAAGAGTTGTATATGGTACAACCCAAGGGTTTTGTCGATCCTAAAGATGCTGACAAGGTATGCAAACTTTAGCGCTCCATTTATGGACCGAAGCAAGCATCCCGGAGTTGGAATCAACGTTTTGATAAAGTAATCAAAAACTTTGGATTTATACAAACTTATGGAGAAGCTTGTATTTACAAGAAAGTGAGTGGGAGCTCTTTAGCATTCCTAATACTATATGTAGATGACATATTGTTGATTGGGAATGATATAGAACTTCTTAATAGCGTCAAAACCTATTTGAATAATAGTTTTTCGATGAAGGATCTTGGCGAAGCGGCATATATTCTAGGCATAAAGATTTATAGAGATAGATCAAGACACCTAATAGCGCTTTCACAAAGTACATACTTAGACAAAGTTCTAAAGAAGTTTAGAATGGAAGAGAGCAAGAAAGGGTTCGTGCCCATGTTGTCAGGTAAGACCTTGAGTAAAACTCAAAGTCCCGGCTACACGGGAAGATAGAGAAAAGATGAATAAAATTCCTATGTCTCGCCATAGGTTCTATCATGTATGCCATCTTGTGTACAAGACCGGATATAGCACATGTTGTTAGTTTGACTAGCGGATATCAAAGTGATCCCGAATGGAACATCGATGGGGATCAAGAATATCCTAAAGTACGAATAGGACTAAGGATATGGTTCTTTCTTATGGAGGTGATGAACGACTTGTTGTAAATGGTTACACCGATGCTAGTTGGAACACCGATCCGAGATGACTCAAGTCACAGTCTGGATATGTATTTATTTTGAATGGTGCTGCAGTGAGCTGGAGGAGTGCCAAGCAGAGCGTTGTGGCGAAATCTTCAACTGAATCGGAATACATTGCTGCTTCGGAGGCTGCTCAAGAAGCCATATGGATGAAGGAGTTCATTACTGAACTTGGCGTGGTTCCCAGTCGTTGGACCCGATGTCCATCTCTGTGACCACCACAGTGCCATAGCTAATGCCAGGAGCCAAGGTCACATAGCAAGCTGAAGCACATCAAGCTACGGTTCCATGCTATTCGTGAGTATGTCCAAGATGGTGACAAAAAGATTTGCAAAGTACACACTGATCTGAATGTAGCAGATCCGTTGACTAAACCTCTCCCTAGAGCAAAGCATGACCAACACCAGAACGCCATGGGTGTTCGTATATTACCATGTAATCTAGATTATTGACTCTAGTGCAAGTGGGAGACTGTTGGAGATATGCCCAAGAGGCAATAATAAAAGTGGTTATTATTATATCTTTGTGTTTATGATGAAAGTTTACATCCCATGCTATAATTGTATTATTAGGAAACACTAATACTTGTGTGTTTTGTAAACATAAAAGAGTCCCTAGTAAGCCTCTTGTTGAACTAGCTTGTTGATTGATTGATGATCATGGTTTCCTGATCATGGACATAGGATGTGATTAATAA
Source organism: Avena insularis (assembly GCA_023614405.1). Classification (NCBI taxonomy): domain Eukaryota; kingdom Viridiplantae; phylum Streptophyta; class Magnoliopsida; order Poales; family Poaceae; genus Avena; species Avena insularis. Next base: position 71,342,682 of record CM042692.1, on the reverse strand, counting down.
CAAGGTTATATCATTAGGAGAATGATGTGATGGACACACACCCATAGTAAGCGTAGCATAAGATCAAGTCATTAAGTTCATTATTGCTGTAAGCTTTGAAATACATAGTAACCTAATCCTTTGACCATGAGGTTATGTTAATCACCATCACCGGATGGGTACTTTGATGACATCAAACGCCGCTTCGTAACTGGGCGGTTATAAAGGTGTCATTGGGTATTCTGAAAGTATGTGTTGAAGCACATAGACCAAGATTGGGATTTGTCCATCCATATGACGGATAGATATACTCTGGGCCCTCTCGGTGGAATGTCATCTAGATATCTTGCAAGCATGTGACTGGATCACAAGGGATGACATAACATGGAACGAGTAAAGAGTACTTATCGATGTGAGGAAGAACTAGGTATGAAGATACTGGCGATCAAACCTCGGATAAGTAGAATATCACGTGACAAAGGGAATTGGTTTCGTATGTTAATGGTTCTATCGATCACGAAGTAATTGTTGAGTATGTGGGAGCCGTTATGGATCTCCAGATCCCGCTAATGGTTATTGATCGGAGAGGTGTCTTCATCATGTCTGCATATTCACGAACCGTAGGGTGACACACTTAAGGTTCGAAGTTGTTTTAAGTAGATATGGAATTTGCGTTGGAGACCGAATGTTGTTCGGAGTCTCGGAATGGATCCGGGACATCACGAGGAGATCCGGAATGGTCCGGAGAATAAGATTCATATATTGGGGATCATTTTCTAAGTTAGGAAATGTTCAGTGTTTGTATGGAGATTCTAGAAGGTTTCGAATGTTCGGAAGGTTCTAGAGGATTTCTTGAGTTTACTTGAAAACCAAGAAAGGGATCAAGGAGACCAAGTGGGGCAAGACACGGATTCGTGGGGAGGAGGATTCCTCCCCCTTCCACCCTTGACCCAAGGAGGGGAGTCCTACTAGGACTCCCCCTCCCCAGGCGCGCCTCCCTCCTTTAAATAGAAGGGAGGGGGCACCCCCTCTTGCCCCTCCTATTTATAACAACCAATCTCATCCGCCTCTCTCCTCCACCTTTCTTCTGCACAGGCATAGGCGAAGCCCTGCAGAATTCTCATCTCCACCACCACCACCACGCCGTCGTGCTGCTGGGATTCCGTGGAGAAGATCTACTACCTCTGCTGCTCATTTGGAACGGGAGAGGAAGGTGCTTCGACTCACGCGTGTGACCGTCTGCCGGAAGGATCGTCCACACGATCTTGAGATCGGCAAGTGATCGACTACATCATCCACGAGATCTAATCTTGTAACGCTTTTGGTTCTAGAGGGTTAGTACCGATCTATCTCGTTGCTCATGTCTAATAGATTAGATCTTGGCTTTTTTCTAGATTAGATCTGGGTTTTGTTCGTTCTTGCGGTAGAATTTTTTTGTTTTCCATGCTACGAACCCATCAAACATCACGATTAGATGCACCATCAGGATAGTCCTTGGGACTAAGTTTGATTCGACAATAACCCAAATCAAATCAAAGGTGGGGAAAGATAACATATCCACGAAGGGAGCACTATCTTTCTTCAGCACGAACAAAACTAGACATCCTTTTAAGATGAACTAAGTCGGATAGAACTTTTGTCTTACAACTCTCCAAGTTGTTGTTTAAGCTCAACCAACTAGTTTAGGGTACCAGTACAGATCCTTGGAGAAAGGAGCGGTTCAAAGAACTGACTTACTCAAGAACTTGACAACACGATCACGTGGCAACATGGAGATACTTCTAGAAAGACGTCTAGAATATCACGAACCACCGATATGTCACTTAGCTCGAGAGGAAACTTGCTTGGTAAGGCAAGAAGACATAGTCGTAGAGCTTCGGCACAAGCCTAACTCTTTGACCGAAGAGAATGCACCAGAATAATGGACATGGTAGCACAGTCATCCTTTGCTTAGTGATATATAACCATCATGCTAATAATGACACAAATGTCCTTGTTGAGGTCTAAATCAATAATGATTGCTAAGAATCTCAGATGGCCACATTATTACGCACACGTATCATTCACGAGCATAAAAGCTCGGAGGAAGGGTGGGTAAATATGTGTAGGAGCATCACTTCATTAAGGGAGTCATGAAACTAAGCACGACCTCTTAGTATAAAGGAGTGTGATACCTTAAGGTAGAACAAAAAAGGCTAATCAATGCCTCTTGCTCTGTGGATTACAACACTTTAGCCTGGTCCTAGAAATGACGAGGTACTAGAGTTTGTTTCTCCTAACATCCCAAAATGGTTTGTCTTGATGGACCACAAGAGTATCTTGCATCGGAAGATACCAATGCACACTTACTGCTTGGCTACCAATTGGTAGACAAAGGTTGAAAAACAACAAGGGAAAAGGAACAGGCTTAGGATAAAATCCCGAGATGTAGATGCATAAGTCAACAATCTTCCCGGGACCATGCAGGAAAGGGAGGGTGTAGCAGAGTCACCAGTATGAAAGTGAGACTCACGAGGAATACTCTTGTCATGATCTATTTGGTTCCATTAAAGAACATCTGCCGTGGCATGTGGTCGGGGAATTCCTTTGTTTTTCACAATTCAATCGCGACAAATACCACAAGCTTGAAGGCTATAATAGAATTTACTAGCCATCCTGAGGTAATGTTTGAACATTAACAATAGGGATCAACAAATGGATCTTGGGTTAAAGGTCAGCTTCATGTACAAGACTCACAACACTAGAATCCTGCACAATCAGGGATCTTCGATTCAAGTCCAAGGGTCAAAACCCAAAGAAAGGAGTAACTACTATCGTAGTAGTACAGAGGGTACTACAAGGTGGTAATCACGAGGTAGGTTCCAAGATAAGAAACTACTTTTGAAGTACCTAAACAAATGAAAAGGAGGCACATGAGGTGAAAGGAAACTTCGAGGCCTAGAACGGAACATTGTGGAACCATCAATATAATGTTGTGGGACCCACAAGATAGAGAGATCATGATGGAAATGAATCTCTCAACTGAAATAGAGCAAAGGGAAACAAAGAACACACACAACTGACTCTAGAGAACTCAACACTATGTCAACTAGTTGAGAAACGACATGCCTAAAAGGCACCTAAATTTTGAAAGACGAGATAAGATAATGAAATCTTTTCTAGATCAACACAAGGTAAGAAGACCCAGAGTTAGAGCGAAACTAGATAAGGAGAAAAAGAAGCATACTAGAGTTTTCGTAAATACTTTTCAGCGTTCAAATAGTTTTCATAAACACTAGACTCAACATCGACCAGTAGAAAGGTTTTCCTACGGACGGTACTACTCTAATACCAAAACCTGTGACACCCCCGGGATTAAGGCTAGACAAATCCCATACCTCTATCTGATATAAGCCTAATCTAAATCTCGGAAGCATACATAGAAAGAATCGGTAAAATTACGGTGACCCTATGACTCAAAAATTAATACAGCAAGCTCAGAACTGAGCGAAGAACCAAAATATTACAAGCAGAGGTCACTGACCATAAACATTAAACAACGGAAGGCAAATTATGCTACTAAGTATAGCAAACTGAACGAATGGCCTAAGAGGCCTGAAGCATAATGATGACATCCCAATCCATAGATTCCAGGCTGCCGACTGGGAACCCCAAGCTACTCGTCGATGTTGATGCTGGAACAAACTCATCTTATGTAGTAACACTTACTTGCTGCAAAATTATCAACAAATCAAGGCTAAGTACAGGGTGTACTCCGCAAGACTTATGGCTGGTGGGGTTATTTTGCATAAAGCTAACTTTCTATGTAAAAGAGGTAGGAGAAGCTCGACTAAATGAACCTTTTATAAGGGGATAAGAAAATGATATTACTAGCTTTGATCATCTTTGACATCCACCGAAACTTTATCAGCTGAACCTACTAACTAGGAAGCATCCTTAAGCACACCTCACATCTCTTGTCAAGTTTTACGATTAGGTTATTCTTCTCTATGATCATCAAGTCTGTTCCCAAGTCGTCCATAACCGTGGACATGGCTTTTCGAAAAGAGTAATAACCCTACATGGGTGTACAACTTTATCCACACGTACCAACTGATTCTTAGTGCTAGTTAACATTAGCCCTCTTCCTTGGAAGGCCGACAGAGAGTGGTTGACCACGACCTTTACCTTTCTTTCGCCGAGACCATGAGTCACGCCCTAAGGAGATGTCGTCGTAACGGGTCAAGTCCCGAAGCCGGTCCCTACAGATGTGCGTAGGGTTCAAGATTATGGAGGTCGTGCCTCTCTTGTTCCCATCCACGCTTACCTACCTATATGAATGCACCTCCTTCACCGCCTTCAGGAACAACCAGAATGCATATGTCAAATGGAATGCCCGAACTATGTGACTCATGGAATCTACTAGGCAAGTTAGTTGGTCGAGGGGGTTTCCAGGCCCCTGTGTGGCTATACGCTCGTACCGGTTCAAGAGGCAAGAACTCAGGTCCTAGTGGTGGCAAGTATGGGACTGCAAAAACCAAAACCCGACGTGGCCTCCCATACAAACCTTAGCATTTTTAACTTTCATCTCTGATCATACCACGTCATCCTATCCAACTAAGTTAATTCGTAGCTCTGATTCATCAAATGGATGGACCAGCGGTAACAACTAAGCTTGGCTAAGCACAACGAATATAGCAGCTCTAGCGAAGCTCATACGCCAAACCCTATTTATGCTAGGAGCAGTGGATTAGGGAAATATAGTATACAAAGGTAACATGCATCAGATAGGATTGATATATCTATCGATAAAACACTTTAGAATTGTATGCACATGACAATAATTAAATACTTTGAAAGCATAGGATTTTATCATGTGTGGGGCTATGCTTGCCTTTGCCTGTTCATACTCAGATAAAGAACTTCAGGTTCATCTTCTTGACTTGTTCACCGTTGATCAAGTACTTCTCTTCGATGGTGTTAATCTCGATATTCAACTGTGGACTCGATCTTGTTGCTCATATCAACTCCAAGGTCTACCGAGAAGAAGCAGAAACACCGGAAAGGAAGGCAACAATCAACACATGGCATCGATGCAGTGCTCAAGCAAGGATGATGATATGACAACTTAAAGTGTATTGAAATGGAACCCTAAGGCATACTTGGAAATTTAAGCGGTGTCCGAGGGGTACAAACCCTAGAATAGAGGAAACCTCGAAATCACCTATGGGGTTCAATTGATTCTTCTAATTAAACTTGTACCTGAAGTTGTTGAACAATGCATGATTATGAGTCTATTGTGTATATCCTATTTTCTTGAACATTTTGATATATTACACATGTTTTTATAATTTAAAAATAATTAGTTATGATTTTTCCCAATTTTAATCCATTTTTCAAACAATTTAAAACAATTAAAATTTTGGAATTATTAAAATTATTTTCCAACTGACCGCACATGTCAGACTTTTATTAATTTCAAAAAATCATTTCCAAAAGACTAAAAACCTAACATTAGGGACCCACCTGTTAGCATTTCCATTTATTAAAACAATTACAAAAACATTTAAAAAAAGAAAAGGGGATTACTACGCCAGCATGACGTCATGCTGACGTCAGCAATGGCGGAGCCCCCAAGTGGTGCATCGATCCATCGATCTAGAGCTCACCTGGAAGCGCGGTTAGGCGCATTGGCGATTGGGCGACATGGGTGACCTTGCAATGGTGGCGCCGCCCTCAAATGGTTATCGGAGCAGTGAGTACAACGACGACCAATGGTGGAGGCTGCATGTGCACGACAGGGTGGCGACAGAGAGTGAGAGGAAGGAAATGAAGAGGTGCCTGAGCACCGGGAGATCACCATGGTGGCGTTGGTGGTGACGGCAAGGCCGGAGAAGGTAGGAGACGGCCAGAATAGGTGGCGGACACGGCGGCCGGAGTCAGGGAAGGCGCGAGCTACCTGCTCGATTGCAGGCTCCCACGGCCGATTCCTTCTGGGAGGTGGATGAGGAGAGCATGCTGGTTCTCTTGGGCATCTCGGTGGGGCTTGGCGAGGTAGGAAACGCCGACGACGAGTGGCACGGCGGCTAGGGTTCGGCTCAAAGGGGATTTTGCGGTAGAGGGCAAGACATGGATATATCGGTATAGGGAGAGACGGCGTGGCAAGGTCGTTCTTATCCCGGTGTTTGGGGGCAGCGGCAGGCATTGATGGCTCAATGCACGACGCCCAGAAAAATGCTTGATGGCGGTGTTGATGTAGAGCTCGTTGGGAACCCCAAGAGGAAGGTATGATGAGCACAGCAGCAAGTTTCCCTTAGTTATGAAACCAAGGTTTAATCAAACCAGTAGGAGAAAGGAAACACCCCAAAGGTGTTACTAGCTGAGCTTTGGCAGGGCGCACTACCGGTGCTAGTAGCAACGTGGAGACCTACACAACACAACCACAGAACTTTGTCCCCAACTTGCGATGAGGTTGTCAATCTCACCGTGTTTTGCGGAAAATGAAGGATTAAACGTATCGAATGGAAAGAAGTAAAAGTTTGCAGAAAGTAAACACAAAGCAGTAAAAGATTGTAGATTGTATGTGAAAGACAAGGACCAGGATCCATAGTTCACTAGAGGTGGCTCTCCTTAGATAGATAACATGCTGGGTGAACAAATTACAGCGGGGCAATTGACAAACACCAAGAAAGCAATATATGCATATACTAATCATCTTGACTCCTTTGAGACTTGATTGGGCAATACGACATAATACATAGACCGCCATCCAACTGCATCTATGACTAATAATCCACCTTCAGGTTATCATCCTAACCCTCCGATTAAGTTGCAAGCAACATATTATTGCTTCTGAACTGCGTGTAAGGTAAACAATACAATTGTTCTATGAACAAAGTATTGTTGTTTTCTCCTAGTAGCAACAACACATCTAGTACCTTAGAGATTTCATCACTTCCCAGTTACGGAGGCATGAACCCACTATCGAGCATAAATACTAACTCTTGGAGTTGCTAGCATCTACTTGGCCAAGATAGCTACTAACAACGGAAAGCATGCAAGATCTCAAATAACAAAGACATGATAGAATCAATAATCAATCTGAAATAGCATCTCAATATTCATCGGATCCCCGCAAACACAACATGTATGAATTACAAATAGATGATCTTGATCATGAACGGGGCTCACAAGATCTAAACATGAAAGCACAAAGGAGGAGAAACCAGCCATCTAGCTACTACATGGATCCGTAGTCCAAGGATGAACTACTCACGCATCACACCGGAGGCTTGCATGGTGATGAAGAAGGCCTCCAGGGTGAACTCCCCTCTCCGGCAGGGTGCCGGGAAGAGCTTCAGATCCCTCCCGATCTAGGGATGGAGATGACGAGGGCTACAGACTCTTTCGTGGATTTTTGATCGGGTACCTAGGGTTTTCGTCCCGAGGGCAACTTATAGGCGGAAGGAGAGTCCGAGGAGGTGTTGGGCTTGGCCAGACCACCCCCGGCACGGGCCAGGTGGTGTGTCCGGCCCCTGGCCCCTCTCCGTCTCGTATTCTGGCACTTGTTCCCTTCTGGAAAAATAGGCAATTTGGCTTTTGTCCCGTCCAATTCCGAGAATATTCATTTTCTGACTTTCCTGGAACCAAAAACAGCAGAAAACAGGCAGCTGGCACTGTGGCTCTTGTTAATAGGTTAGTCCAAGAAATCATATGAAAAGTACTCCAAAGTTGGAACGAAACACAAGAAAGTGGATAAAACCAAGCATGGAACATAAAAAATTATAGATACATTTGCAATGTATAAACATCCCCAAGCTTAACTCCTGCTCGTCCTCGAGTAGGTAAGTGATAAAAAGAAATAATTTTTGAGGTGACATGCACCATCAAAGACTTGATCAAAGTATTTGCAAAACATTCAAGGCTGGGATCATAGTACTTCAATCATAACATGAAAGACAAAGTTCTAGCAATAAGCAAAGAAACTATGATGCAATAAGAAAAGGCACAAACAAAAGATTCATTAATAACATGCTTTGCAAGACGTTTGTTTGTTTCACATAAAGAAAACATAGCATAATAGTATTCAGCTTGTCCCTCAATAGAGTAGCAAATATAAATGCATGGGACACCTTCAAAGTTCATAAGAGTGACTAGATACAATAGTTTCAAAAAAGCAATAACAAGTTATGCATGAATCAACTAGTCTTGGGACAATGCACATAGAACTAAGAATGGCCACTATGCTCTCAAAGTAGTGCATAAAGTTAGAAGGTGGAGACTCAATATAATGGTGGAAGAAAGGCCTTTTGTAAAAGGAAGTAGGGATTCAAGTCTCATAAAGAGCTTCCAAAAATTATGGTACTTGTAGTTTTCAGCTCTCATTGCCCCTATCATAAGCATCTTGAAGGTGATTAAGGTTAAAGTGACACAACTAAGAGGATATGCTTGACAAGTTATAAACCGAAATCTCATGCCCCTTACTTACGAAGATCGATCCTCATGCTACTCAACTTCAGTCACGAGTAAGCTCTTGTCATTGTAAGTATATGTGTATCATTAAGAACCTCCAACGGGGTACCCCTTGCACATGATACAGGAGCTTTCCCATAATCAAAATGACAAGGCAAGCAGACAATGAGCATCTCAGCAATCTTTTTATTTGCTATTTGCATAGGTTTTTATTGAGGATGCTTCATAGAGTGCTCATTACGGTGATGCTGCAAGTTTCCACCATGATTAGGCATGGCTTAGGCTAGCGGCCCAGGCGTTTCTCTAACACACATACAAACTCCATGATCTTACAAGTTCCACGTTTATTTCACACCGCCGGGATCCGTAAGCAAAAGAACATGATATCAACGGGGTACAAAGTACAAGTGCAATGTTGAAAGCGTTCCCCATGGTACATGGTTCTGCTAATTTCAACTTATAAAGCGCAAGCATATACGCAACAAAGAAGGACCCAATGGTTCAAGTTTATTAGAGGCAATAAAGGAAAGTGTGCCATCAAGTTCGTGAGAGATTTAATCACTAGTTTTCTCATAACAAGTGAAAGGTAGAAAAAAGCATGAATATACTTGGAATAGCATAAGATGGTAGGTAGGTATGGTGGACTCTTTGGAATAACTTGGTTTAGGGAGTTGGATGCATGAGTGGAACTCATACTTTGTGGTGGAGGCTAGCAAAAGACTGGGAGCGACAAACTAAGAGAGCAATAATGGCCATAATCATGCAGAGTGACAAAACATCATTGATCAAAGCATAAAGTGATACTACAAGTTGAAAACTAAAGGATCATAAAGGCTATGGTGACTTGTGACAGTCATAACATGGTGTGAGCATGTGCCAAGTCAACCCAAATAAAGCATCAAAGAAGAATACCACTATACTATGCTTTAATATGCTAAAACAACGCATGATTCATCCAAGGCACATTAAGAAATCTCAATTGTTTATAAAAAGTCATGCTACAGCAAAGAATACTAAGCATAAAGCCAAAACAATATCAAGCATGGCATGACAAAGCATAGCCACAGTAAAAAACGAGCTCTTTTTACCACATAAGTATGAACTTTCCTACTCTTTTCCAAACCAAACCAAACTATTTGCAAACCAAAGTGTGAAAGAGGGGGTCCAACCAAATTATTCGGAAAAATAAGCAAACCAAGCAAACTAAAAACCAAAACAAAAACGAAAAAGAAGACGCTCCAAGAAAAACACAACTGTGCATGAAACAATAAAAATGAAGCGTTTGGAAGAAACCTGGAATTTTTATTGATGAAGAAGGGGATGCCTTGGGCATCCCCAAGCTTTGATGCTTGCACTTCTTGGATATTTCTTGGGGTGACATGCATGGCATCCCCAAGCTTGAGCTTTAGTCCATCCTTCATCTCATTACTCATTCCTTCCATACACCTGAAAATTTTCCTTCATACAAAACTTCACACAATCTCATTAGCAACATTAGTGTACTTAAGATAAATAAGTCTAAAGGTTCAGTTGTAACACCAAATAAACTTCCATTAGAACACTAGATACTGTAGCACTTCCCTCGAAAAGCTCAATTCACCAAAAAAAACTCAAGAAGGAACTAACAAGAAGCAAATGCAGAAAATGGCAGAAATCTGTCAAAACATACCAGCAGGTAAAGACGAATTGTTTCATAGACCTTCTGTTGCTCAAATAAAAAAGTGTTGAACTAACGAAAGTTAGATAACAACCTGGGGCAGAAGCACAAAAAATTTCAGCTCAATCCGACGTACAGAACTCTCTCAGGAATGTTTACGGTGAAGCACAGAAATCTGTTTCGGGACAGCAACTTTCCCAATCATTACTTCACTCTCATTAGAGGTTACTCTTGGCACAAAAAACAAAAAAAAGGATAAGGAGCAGTTATTACAGAGGTAATAACTTCCATGACTCATCTAAAACTCTTGGGTTTTCTCCCAACAAGTACTTTTCTTTAACGCCTTTAAGGTAGGCATGAAAATTTGAGAAGATGCTCTCATAGGAAATATGAATTGAAGTAAAAGAGAGCATCAAGAAGCAAATTCAAAACACATTTAAGTCTAACCCACTTCCTATGCATAGGAATCTTGTATGCAAATAAATTCACAAAGAACAAAGTGACAGGCATAGGAAGATAAAACGAAAGTAACTTCAAAACTTTCAGCACATAGAGAGGTGTTTCATTACCATAAAAACTTCTACAGCCATATTTTCCTCTCTCATAATAATTTTCAATAGCCTCATGAATAAACTCAACAATATAACTATCACATAAGGCATGCTTTTCATGATCTACAAGCACTAGAGCTTTATTATAAACATTTTCAAAAGAATCCTCGGGAACATAACATTCACCCTCCTTTGATAAGCATGGGGGACAATCAAATAATGTAAGGGATAAAGAGTTACTCTCATTAGAAGGTAGGCATGGGTAGATCCATTCTTCCTCCTTTTGTCCATCACTCTCCTCCTCTTTTTCATCTAATGAGCTTTCAGGTTCAGCAATTTCTTCTTCCATGGAGGTTCTAGCAGGCGGTGGTTCATCTATTACCTTAGCAGTCATAATACTGTTCCCAAATAGGAAACTGAGTGAGCTATCCATAATGAAATAGTGATTGGAGCAGAGCTAGTCATAAAGGCAACTTCAGAAAAGAACTATTTTTTTTTGTGTTTTTCCAATAAGAAAGCAAACTAGTAAAACTAATTTTTTTCTGTTTTTTCAAGAACAAAACAAGCAAACAAAGCAAAAAGAAACTAAGCAAAAAAAAACAACAAAGTAAAGAGATTGGTTATGAGGGACTCCCCTTGTGAAGATGTCCTTGACTCCCCGGCAACGGCGCCAGAAAAATGCTTGATGGCGGTGTTGATGTAGAGCTTGTTAGGAACCCCAAGAGGAAGGTATGATGAGCACAGCAGCAAGTTTCCCTCAGTTATGAAACCAAGGTTTAATCGAACTAGTAGGAGCAAGGAAACACCCCAAAGGTGTTACTAGTTGAGCTTTGGCAGGGCACACTACCGGTGCTAGTAGCAACGTGGAGACCTGCACAACACAACCGCAGAACTTTGTCCCCAACTTGCGATGAGGTTGTCAATCTCACCGTGTTTTGCGGAAAACAAAGGATTAAACGTATCGAATGGAAAGAAGTAAAAGTTTGCAGAAAGTAAACACAAAGCAGTAAAAGATTGTAGATTGTATCTAAAAGACAAGGACCGGGATCCATAGTTCACTAGAGGTGGCTCTCCTTAGATAGATAACATGCTGGGTGAACAAATTACAGCGGGGCAATTGACAAACACCGAGAAAGCAATATATGCATATACTAATCATCTTGACTCCTATGAGACTTGATTGGGCAATACAACATAATACATAGACCGCCATCCAACTGCATCTATGACTAATAATCCACCTTCAGGTTATCATCCGACCCCCTCCAAAGATTAAGTTGCAAGCAATGATTATTGCTTTATTTAACTGCGTGTAAGGTAAACAATACAATTGTTCTATGAACAAAGGATCGTTGTTTTCTCCCTAGTAGCAACAACACATCTAGTACCTTAGAGATTTCTGTCACTTCCCCAGATTACCAGAGGCATGAACCCACTATCAAGCATAAATACTAACTCTTGGAGTTGCTAGCATCTACTTGGCCAAGATAGCTACTAACAACGGAAATCATGCAAGATCTCAAATAACAAAGACATGATAGAATCAATAATCAATCTGAAATAGCATCTCAATATCCATCGGATCCCCGCAAACACAACATGTATGAATTACAAATAGATGATCTTGATCATGAACGGAGCTCACAAGATCTAAACATGAAAGCACAAAGGAGGAGAAACTAGCCATCTAGCTACTACATGGATCCATAGTCCAAGGATGAACTACTCACGCATCACACCGGAGGCTTGCATGGTGATGAAGAAGGCCTCCAGGGTGAATTCCCCTCTCCGGCAGGGTGCCGGGAAGAGCTTCAGATCCCTCCCGATCTAGGGATGGAGATGACGGTGGCTACAGACTCTTTCGTGGATTTTTGATCGGGTACCTAGGGTTTTTGTCCCGAGGGAAACTTATAGGAGGAAGGAGAGGCCGAGGGGGTGCTGGGGTCGGCCAGACCACCCCCTGGCGTGGGCCAAGCCTGGCCGCATGGCCAGGTGGTGTGGCCGGCCCCTGGCCCCTCTCTGTCTCGTATTATGGCACTTGATCCCTTCCAGAAAAATAGGCACTTTGGCTTTTGTCCTGTCCAATTCCGAGAATATTCATTTTCTGACTTTCCTGGAACCAAAAACAGCAGAAAACAGGTAGCTGGCATTGTGGCTCTTGTTAATAGGTTAGTCCAAGAAATCATATGAAAAGTACTCCAAAGTTGGAACAAAACACAAGAAAGTGGATAAAACCAAGCATGGAACATCAAAAATTATAGATACATTTGCAATGTATCAGGCATCGCAGCACGAGGAATATCGATGGTGAGGACGCTGCCAAGCTGCTTCTTCTCCACCGGACGCGAGGAAGAAGAAAATGAAATATGCGAAGGGGTATGTTGGGCCTGGGCTGTGTGTGGGCTTCGGCTGGATGGCGGCTTCTACTAGCTGCTACGCTGGGAGGCAGAGAGGGGAGAGAGAAGTTGGGCTATGGCCCAGTAAGGTTAGGAGCTGTTTTTATTTTCAGAAATCTTTTTCTTTTTCTGATTTCCTCTTTTCCAATTGTATTTCAATTTCTTTTCTGTTTTGTATAATTTCAAAATACAAGAGACTTTATAAAAGTATTGAAATATTTTAGGGGCCCTATTAGTCCTTTGGGGTTCCAAACATTTTGGTACTTTTCGAAATATTCAAAACCTTTTGAATTGATTTATGAGAAAGAGGAAACTAGGGTTTGATTTTCTCTCTTTCATGCATTTTTAAAAGATGTTGGTCATGAATGCACAAATCAAACCCTAATTAGTATTAATAAAACTAGGGGTGTTACATACTTTGCATGGGTTGCCTCCCACGAAGCGCTCTTTTATGGTCAACAGGTTGACCGTAGTGCTGCTCATTCAGTCTCGAGTCCATTCTTCTTGTAGTTGCCATTCCTTGTATATCTTTGCATAATCACTTCTTCTGGGGTGATCACTTCTATGGTGACTGCACTTATATCTTCTTTTACTCGATAATTCTTCAAGCGTTGTCCATTTACCACCCATGGAATAGAGGGTGTTTTTCCCTGGAGCTTCACTACCCCTCATAAATAAGCTTATTCAACTATATATGGGCCTTCACACTTCGATCTGAGCTTCCCTAGAAACAACTTAAGACAGGAATTATAGAGCAACATTTTGTCTCCACTTTTAAAGGTCTTGTTCTCTATTTTTCTATCATGCCATCTTTTCACTTTTTCCTTAAACAACCTAGCCTTTTCATAGGCCTCACTTCTAAACTCATCTAAAGCATGAATATCTAATAAACGCTTTTCTCCTGCTGCTTTAAGGTCATAATTTAGGTTCTTGATTACCCAAAAAGCTTTGTGTTCCAATTCTAAAGGTAAATGACATGCCTTACCGTACACCATCTTATATGGTGTCATACCCATTGGATTTTTAAACACAGTACGGTATGCCCATAGAGTGTCATTTAACTTGTATGACCAATCTTTCCTTGATTTGTCCATCGTCTTCTCAAGTATGGTCTTTAGTTCTCTATTAGAGAGTTCCACTTGACCACTTGTTGGAGGATGATATGGTGAAGCAACGCGATGAATTACTCCATATTTGTTGAGGATTTTCCTGAAAGTCCCTTTCATAAAATGAGAACCACCGTTTGTGATGAAAAATCTAGGAACTCCAAACCTAGGGCATATGATATCCTTGATCATCTTCACTTAGGTGGTTGCATCTGCATGACTTGTTGGAATAGCTTCAACCCATTTAGTAACATAATCAATAGCAACAAGAATATGAGTATAACCATTTGATTCTATAAAAGGTCCCATGTAATCCATTCCCCATACATCAAAGGGTTCTATTATGAGACTATAATTCATTTCCATTTCTTGTCTCCTCCCAATATTACCTCTTCTTTGACAAGCATCGCAATATTCCACATACCTGTGTGCGTCCTTGAGCAAGGTGGGCTAATAGAATCCGCATTGAAGTACCTTCGCTTCAGTTTGCTTACCTGCATGATGTCCTCCATACGGACTGTCATGACAAGCTTTCAATATTGTATTCATTTCTTGGTTAGGAACACACTTCCAAATCATTCCGTCGGGTCCATGACGATATAGATATGGATCATCCCAAAAGTAATAATTAAGATCATTAAAGAATTTTATTCTTTGATTTCTTATCATACCAAGAGGTATAAATTTTTTGTGGGTTAATTAGCATAATCTGCATACCACGGATATTTCAACATGTGCTAAATATTCTCCCAGAAATAATTCATTTATAGGTACGGGGTTAGTAATTATTCCCTCCATCCTATAGAGATGATCTGCTACCGGATTATCTTTACCCCTCATATCTACTATTTTCAAATCATATTCTTGTAGTAATAAAACCCACCTAATCAACCTAGGCTTTGCATCCTTTTTCACAAGGAGGTGACGCAAAGCTTGGTGATCTATATGAATTATTACCTTCGAATTAATGATGTAGGATCTAAATTTTTCACAAGCAAAAATTATAGCTAGGAACTCTTTTTCTGTAGTAGCGTAATGTTTCTGAATCTTATTAAGAGGTCTACTAGCGTAATAAATAACATTTAAATTCTTTTCGTCTCGCTATCCCAACACAGCCCCTAAAGCATAGTCACTAGCATCACCCATGATTTCGAAAGGTTCATCCCATTTTGGAGATTGCATGATACGTGCTAAAACTAATTTATTCTTAAGGTTCTCAAAAGCTGCAATGCATTCATGATCTAAGTAGAAAGGAGTTTATTTATCAAGAAGGTTGGTGAGAGGCATAGCTATTTTAGCAAAATATTTTATAAAACACTTATAAAAACCTACATGTCCCAGAAACATTTTTAAGTTTTTCATGTCCTGAGGTATTGGAAGATTTTCTATAGCATTTATATTAGTTTTATCTATGTCTATTCCCTTCTCTGAAACCTTATGCCCGAAAACTTTACCTTCTCTTTCCATGAAATGGCATTGTTCCCAATTCAAAACCAAATTTGCTTGCTTGCATCTCTGCAAGACTTTGGTTAGATTGTAGAGGCAATTATCAAAGGTTCTTCCATAAACAACAAAATCATTTGTTAGAACTTCCATAGTGTTCTCAACAAAATCATCAAAGATTTTTAGAACACGTTCTTGAAAAGTTGCTGCTTACATAAGCCAAATGGAATTAATCTATAAGCATATGTGCCATAAGGGCAAGTGAAAGTTGTTTTCTCTTGATCTTCCGGTTGTATGGCAATTTGAGAATATCCAGAATAACCATCAAGAAAATAGAAATAAGAATTATTACTAAGTCTTTCTAAAATTTTATCCATGAATGGTATAGGTTTATGTTTTTTCTATGTCTCTCGGTTTAGCTTCCTAAAATCAATGCACATACGATATCCTACAACATGCCTTACAGGAACTAGCTCAACATCCTCATTCATAGCAGCATCAAGACCAACTTGTCTTGGTATGCAATGAGCTAGACTAACCCACTTACTGTCAGATATAGGATATATTATGCCAGAATCTAATAAGCGTATAACGTCTTTTCTCACTACTTCCTTCATTTTCGTATTAAGTCTTCTTTGCATATCCACTACAGTTCAGCATCATCAAGCAAGGTAATCTTATGTGTTGCTATATATGGATCTATTCCTTTAATATCACTTAGAGTATATCCAAAGGCTTCACGATGCTTAACCAAGACCGAAAGGAATTTATTTGTTTCATTCTATGATAAAAAATTTCTAATAATAACAGGACATTTATTTTCATTATCTAAAAACTCATACCTCATATCGTTTGGAAGTTGTTTCAATTCAATTGGTGGAGGTTCCTCATCTCCTTTTCTTACCAGTTCTTCATAGTCATGTGGATTTTGTGCTTCCAGAACTGAATCAAGGTAATCATCCATGTCTTATCTCTCCTCATCATCTGATGCTTCCTCCCAATTAATTAGGCTCCTCTCTAATTCATCTTGTGGAGTACTAAAATGAATTGCGGCTAGCTTGGCAATTGTTTTCTCTTCCTTGATATCTTCCACTTCATATGGCATCTTCTTTAGTTTGGCAAAGTGGAATGTCATTTCCTCTTCTCCAAACATACGTGAAATAGTCTCCTTCTTATTATCAACTCGAGCTTTGGTTATGGAAACAAAAGGCCTACCCAAAAGAATAGGACAAAAGAATCTCGAGGCATATCAACAATATGAAAATCAAGGGGGTACATGAGTGATCCAATAAAAACATAGATATTTCTCATTACACCTTCCGGTTTTATATTGGTCCTATTAGATAATTTAATTGTAGTTTCTACCGGTTCCACATCTGGATTATTTGAATTGTAGCGAAGTTCCTCATAAAGTGATGAATGCATAATATTTATAGTGGAAATTGGCTCACCAATTCCGTATAAGAAAGTTTCTCCACAATATATAGGAGTCATAGGTTTAGAAGTTTCGTTACCTCGTACCTTACCTTCGATAAACTCTGAGGTTTCGAGGTCTAGTATAACCACTTCATCATACACTATTCATGCTTCCATAAGATCCTTTAATATAACACTATTTATATTGGTAGCTTCGGGGTTCTTTTCTAGATCCTTTGGTCTCTTCTTTATTTGTGCTTCCTTCTTTTGCCTTTTCTTGATGATCTCTTGAATAGGTATTGAGGAGAATTCTTCCATTAGCACTCTTGCATGCTTTTTCTCTTTGAGGGGTTTATGGGTTTCCCATTCTGTTGGTACATGCAAATGTCATGCATAATTCTCAATAATTTTCTTTACTGAGTAAGAATCAATACTGAGGGTTTTAATCATTGCACCAGTCCTTTCATCTGCAAGGAAATCGTTAACACAAGCATATTCAGAAAAACTATTTGTAATGTTCTCCTCATTTCTAAGATTTTTTGTTGCCTCCCTCATTTTTATTATTAGATTCCAAGCTTCATCATAGGTACAAGATAGAAAGTTGCCATTAGAAGGAGTGTCTATATTCATTCTATTTTCAATATTAAGCCATCCATAAAAAGTATGAGTGAGTAAGCAATCAGGCAAACGATGATGGGAGCAATTATCTAGGTAACTTTTGTACCGTAGATATCCTTCATACAAACCCTCACCAGGATTATTTTTGAAACTGATAATAATACCTATCATCCTGTGAGCTTTGCTTTCTGAGTAATATTTTGATAGAAAATTGGTTGTCAATTCCTTCCAAGTCCTTGGTGCTTCTGCAAAAAAAGATCTGTACCAGTCGCAAACATTATTAGAGAGAGTTTGTCTAAACAGCTGGGTTTTAACCATATCAAGTTTACAATAATTGAATATAAAGGAACTGAGAATGTCTTCAAAGAATTGTAAGTGTCCATATGGACTCTCTTCATTGGTTCCTACAAATTTCTTAGAGTGCAGTAGTTAAAATAATAAAGGGTGGATCTCAATTCCATCCGGATTTATGATTTTATTGAGAGTTATAAAAGCGTCCATGGGAGAACCCATTTTCCTTACTGCCTCAAGCTGGTTTAAATGCTAAGTGTTATCCATTGTTGTGGTCCTACAACTTAAATAAAAATTAGTACAATGAAAGTAAATAACTAAAAGTAAAGTGACTTATAGCACTAAGCTCCCTGGTAACAGTGCTAGAAAATAGCTTGATGACTGCAAGTGCACAGATTGTTTGTAGCTAGTTTTGAAGTAAAGATATCGATCCCACAGGGAGCAGTAGGCGAAAGACTAAAATTCTTTTA
This sequence comes from Avena insularis, assembly GCA_023614405.1. Taxonomy (NCBI): domain Eukaryota; kingdom Viridiplantae; phylum Streptophyta; class Magnoliopsida; order Poales; family Poaceae; genus Avena; species Avena insularis. Next base: position 71,324,304 of record CM042692.1, on the reverse strand, counting down.
ACTACAACTAGACGAAGTACTTAAGGAATAACTTTAAGATGTAAGAAAAGTAGAGTTGTTTTGGGGTTTTTGGTTGAACGAGGAAATTTAAAGTAAAGTAAAACTTAATGCTAAAAGTAAGAATCGCGCGTGTAAAAGAACTTTGGAACTGCAATAGGGAAAAAGGCATTCTCAGGGAGTAGTGGATACACCGCTAGCAATTTAGACTAAGTAATCAAGATTATTATAACGAATATTCTCATGATATGTATGTATGTGGGGGGAGCTCCATATATGGACAAATAGGCAGCAACCACTGCTCACGTCATCCTTCATAACCATAGCCGATAGATAAACGACATCAATCGTATTATCCCGCTATTAAGGTATTTCTCCCATGGCATGGACATGGCTTTATGAGTTCTCCTTGATTCTCCAAGTTAGTACGTAAAGAATGACAACAGCTTTATAGTCACAGTAAGTGCTATCATCCCTCCGTCTACCAACAAGTAATCCCCTTCATCAAGTCCCTGTAGGAGGCAAATATTAAGGAGGTGCACAACTCCCAACATCAAGATGAAGACAATTAACACATACACATAATGATGTATAACATAATAATCTCTATCTTATCTCAATCATATGCTAGGGTTTCTCCATCTCCCCAAGAACTAGAAAATCTACTCAGACATGGAGGCAATCAACATCATGGCAATGGTAATGGAAACAATTGTAAATGAATAGTTCTTGTATAAATCCACAACGAGTACGAAAATTACAACAAGATCTAGATGGATGAGATGGAATGGATGGAGATGGTAATGGTGCAGTGATTGATGAAGATGGAGATCGATGCCTTGGCCTCCCAAATCTGCATAGGGCAAGGATGGATCCCTTGGGCAAGTTTCCTCTCTAGATGCCTTCCGGAGGTGAGATTTTCGTGATTTCTGGTTGTTCTATATGTCATCTCCCTGATCCAGTTTCATGGGGTGAAACTATTTGAAGAGGCGGTGGCGGTGCCAACTATACGACCGGAACTATACGGCCAGAAAAAGTATTCTAGACGTATAGTTGGTGGTTGAACCGTCTGTATGCCTCGATTGCTTTGGGTTATCTTCTGGTATTATTGATATTTCCCAAATAAGCGATTTACGTTGTTTTTGACTCCTTTTCTCCTCAATACAATTGCTCCAAGAATTGTGTCCATTGGATCTATCGTCTGTCCTGATCTTGGTGAAAATAGACATAAAATGTGCGTGCAAACGCCATAAAATACCAGGATCCTACATCTACAATGCAAAATAATAATACAAAACATGATGCAAATATGCACTCATCAGACTCTTTGATCCGGCCTCGAGCCATCCCCTTCTTTTATATACCACAACTGATAATCAATGAAGCTCTACCTTATTGTGCCTTTCTTTTCTGTACTAGGGTCCTTTTTTATATTTTGAGGCCTATTATCTACAAATTCCTTGTTTAGTTGGATAAGATTAGAGGCCTCTTTGTATTTGTGCACCATCCTTTTATTAGTAAGTTGGCACGTGAGACCCACATAATAATAAAGTATGACATATCATCACTATATAAAATTATGCTCTGTAATAGGTAAAGCTCAAAAAATATGAAAGAGCCACATCTATAAAAAGTAACGGTGTATTTTTGTTTTCACCCAATACACTTTGAAGGTACTGTAGTAACATGTGAAAGTTTTACTAGCCTAAGTTATTTAGTACTATGAAGAGTAGCCTAATATGGAAGAGAAAGAAAACTTCTAGCCAGAGCACATTTTTGGGTGGAAGCACGAGGCAAACAGAATGGAAGTTGGGCTGGACCACCATGGGCCCCAACTTTCTCTACACTGCTACGCCTGCACAGTTGTACTCCATTGCACGGAAGCTTACATGGGAAGGAAGAGGTGACTGTTGTGATGCTTCCCACCTGAACAAGTGCCAGGCATAGGTGCATGAGTGGAGCATAGCAGCGAATGCCGCATTGAGGAGGAGAGAGGGAGGATGATTCTCCTTCATCCAGGAGCCTTTTCTCTCACGAAAGGCAGCGACAAGGCAGAATTTTGGGTGGAGGATCATTTTTTTATAAAAAACAAGGCAAAATATTTGCGGTGGAAGGAGCCCTTGCTCGCCTTGCCAACAGTACAACTAATGTTTTTAAAATAATATGATTTATTTAACAAATTTCACGAATAATACACGAATTCGAGGAATTGCGAATCTAGCATGGCGTCGGTGTTTAAAATACCGACCAGTACCTATCAGCATTTGAAATACCTACCAGTACCTATCAGCATTTGAAATACCGACCACACATGTCATCATCTTGTTCTTAACAAAGGAAAGAGAGCCTAGTCAGTAGTTCAAATGCTGATAGGTCTAGTCGGTATTCCAAATGCCGATAGGTACTGGTCGGTGTTTCAAACACCGATGCTGTGCTAGATTCGCAATTCCTCAAATTCGTGTATTATTCGTGAATTTTTATATAAATCGTATTATTTAAAAAAATAGCAGGGGTACGAGATCGACTAGGCACCAAAAGCTGAGTACTAATAGTACAAACAAGATTAATACTTGAGTACTACTACTAGTACTTATAGTTGCTATAAAAGTTCCATAGTTCCAACCAGGAGCAATAGTGGCTAGTAGTAGTAAGTACAGTACCTTGTCAGGATCCTTCTTGCTTCCTCGAATGCCTTGATGAATACAAGTTCGATGGTATTCATATCAACTTCCAATGAAGCAGGATATACTGAGTAATAAAGTAAACAATAGGACCAGAGGGAGTAGGAAAGAGCTCACTTTATCAATTTGTTTTCACCCATTAACTCAATCATCTACATAGGGCCCACAGATTGGGGAGGTCGCGGTCTCCTTGTATGCACCATAAAATTATGACTAGGCCATCGAGTGTGGGAAGCAGAGTGAGCGTTCCGTCCAATCGCTTACCCTAGTCATCGTCATCGATATGTGCCACACGCATCGACTTCATCAGCAACATTGATTATCCCCTTGCTTCGGTAATCTGCCGCACCAATCCATCTCTAATTCCCCTTCCTATTTATCCTCTCCCCTTCGCTGCACCAATCCATCTCTAATCCCCCGCTTCCAGCAACCATCTTTGTCCTTGTCTGTCATCCATGTCCACCTTTCGGGTGCCGCCCGCTGTACCGGAGCGCAAAGACCCTGACATCGCTGCAAAGGAGGATAATGCCCTGCGCATTTGGGCCTTCTCCCCGCGGAGAACAAAGTGGTAGCTGGCACGCGCCATCCTCAATGCTGGTAAGGTCGCCGCAAGTACCGTATGTATCGCCTCCACGATAATCCGGATGGGACATTGAAGGTCAAGTTCGTCAACTTCAGGGACGCCCGTCTCCTCTATGGCCAAGCCTTCCACTATGTTGCGAGATGGTGGTGTTCACGAGCACCAACATTTTCACCAACTACTGGGACCGGTTCCCCAACAATGGCAACTTCATCCACAGTGTCCTCCCAGAGCCGCCGATGGCTCCGGAGGTACCGCCGCCATATCTAAAGGTGCCGCCGATGGCTCAGGAGGTATCGTCGCCTTATCCGGAGGTGCCACAACGTTATCCCGAGGTGTCGCCGCCTTATCTAGAGGTTCCACCGCGTTATCCAGAGGTGCCGATGAGTCAAGAGATGGCTGTGTCGCTAGAGCTGGCGTTGGTGCCGATGTCACGAGCTGTAGCTGGCGGCGCGAACTAGGTGCTAGGAGGCGCCGGACCTGCACTAGTTCAGCATCGAGTCCTTTATATGTAAACTCGTGTTGTTATGTTAATGGTTGAATGAAGTTTCTTTTGGGACATCCTTTCTTATGGTACTATCATCAAAAAAAAGTTTCTTTTGTTACTGCTAATTGTACCCTCTAGTACTAGTAGTATTGTGAATGTCGATCTATTGAATATACTTCCCCTCGGATGTTTGTGAAGGAAATGAAAATTTTGAAACTGGGAAAGTTTGAATTGCTACTCTATCATACTCCCTCAAATTACTTGACTCGAATTTGTCTAGATTCGGATGTATATAAACATGTTCTAGTGCTAGATGCATTCGAATCTGATAAGTGCAAGTCAATTAATTTGGGTTGGAGGGAGTAGTAGTCTGGTTCGACTCCTTCTTGAGAGAGCATCTGATCGAGCCATACATTTCATACTACTTCCTCTTTGATTGTTTTACAAATATGACCAAATTTGTCGCCATGCAAATTCTTGGATATAGGATCATAAAGTATGATGTAGAGATATGGCCTTGACCTTGTGGTCATTCAGCTTGAAATCCAAGAAAGTTCATACTCGTTGATAGCTAAGCTTAAATTCGTTTAAATTTCACCACTTACTTTTAGGTTAGCATTTTACATGATCGGTGGGAGCATATTTTACATCAAAGACCTAAAAAGGGAAATTTACATGGAGGTCCATACATTTAGCCCAAAGGACCGTAAAAGGAAAACTTTCTGGTTCGGCTCCTTCTCGAGAGATCAGCTGATCTTAGCCAAACTCTTCATACTACTTCCTCTTTGATTGTTTTCATAATATGGCCAAATCGGTTGCCATGCAAATTCTCTCATAGGGCCATCAGCATAAAGTATGATGTTGATATGGCCTTGACCTTGGTCGTTTGGCTTGAAATCCAAGAATGTTCATACTCGTTGACAAGTAAGCTTAAATTCATTTAAATTTCACCAGTTAAACTTTTTGGTTAGAATTTGACACGGATGGTGGGACTACATTTTACATCAAGGACATAAAAAAAGGGAAAATTACATCGAGGTCCATACATTTAGCACAAAGGACCCTAAAACCAAAGACGGAATTAAAGCCAGTTGGGTACAGCTCCTCGAGAGAGTAGCTGATCGACAAAATTTTCTTACTTGTTGTTCAGAAAATAAATTCCTATCACTTGGAAAATTGAAATTGATTATTTTTTGTTTTTAATATCTTCAATTGTTTTCAAAAGATGGCCAAATTTTTCAGCATGCATATTCTTGGATGTGGGATCATAAGCATAAAGTACATTCTACATAAAGGACCTAAAAAAGGGAAAATTACATCGAGCTCCATACATTTAGCACAAAGGACCCTAAAATTGAGCAAAGAAAATAGTCGGGTTCGGCTCCTTCTCGAGAGAGCAGCTGGTCGAGCCATACTCTTCATACTACTTCCTCTTCGATTGTTTTCAAAATATGGCCAAATCTGTCGCCATGCAAATTCTTGAATACGGGATCATCAACATAAAGTATGATGTAGAGATATGGCCTTGACCTCGTGGTCGTTCGGCTTGAAATCCAAGATTTTTTCATACTCATTGACAACTATGCTTAAATTCATTGAAATTTCACCACTTACTTTTAGGTTAGCATTTTATACGGTTGGTGGGAGTACATTCTACATCAAGGACCTAAAAAAGGGAAAATTACATCGAGGTCCATACATTTAGCACAAAGGACCCTAAAATTTAGCAAAGAAAACAATCGGGTTCGGCTCCTTGTCGAGAGAGCAACTGATCGAGCCATACTCTTCATACTACTTTCTCTTTGATTGTTTTCACAATATGGCCAAATCTATCACCATGCAAATTCTTGGATACTCGATCATCAGAATAAAGTATGATGTAGAGATATGGCCATGACCTTGTGGTCATTCGGCTTGAAATCAAAGAATGTTCATACTCGTTGACAACTATAAGTTGAAATTCATTTAAATTTCACCACTTACTTTTAGGTTAGAATTTTGCACGGTCGATGGGAGTACATTTTGCAACAGGGACCTAAAAATAGGGAAATTACATTAAGGTCCATACATTTAGCACAAAGGACCCTAAAATTAAGCTATCAAAATAGTCGGGTTCGGCTCCTTCTCGAGAGAGTAGCTGGTCGAGCCATACTCTTCATACTACTTCATCTTCGATTGTTTTCAAAATATGGCCAAATTTGTCGGCATGCAAATTCTTAGATATGGGATCATGAGCATAAAGTATGATGTAGATATGGCCTTGACCTTGGTGGTTCATCTTGAAATTGAAGAATGGTTCATACTCGTTGACAACTAAGCTTAAATCCATTTAGATTTCACCACTTACTTTTAGGTTAGAACTTTACACGGTCGATCGGAGTACATTTTACATCAGGAACCTCAAAAAAGAAAAAATTACATCGAGGTCCATACATTTAGCATAAAGGACCCTAAAAGTAAAGAAAATCTGGTTCGACTCCGTCTCGAGAGATCAGCTAATCTGAGCCAAACTCTTAATACTACTTCCTCTTTGATTGTTTCCAAAACATGGCCAAATCTGTTGCCATGCACATTCTCTAACATGGGATCATGAGCATAAAGTATGATGTTGATATGGCCTTGACGACCTTGGTCGTTTGGCTTGAAATCCAAGAATGTTCATACTCATTGACAAGTAAGCTTAAAATAATCATATAAATTTCACCACTTACACTTTTAGACTTAAAAAGGGGGAAAATTACATCGAGGTCCATACATTTAGCACAAAGGACCCTAAAATCAAGCAAGGAAAATAGTTGGGTTTGGCTCCTTCTCATGAGAGTAGTTGATCGAGCCATACTCTTCATAATATTTCCTCTTCGATTTTTTTCAAAATATGGCCAAATCTATCGCCATGCAAATTCTTTGATACGGGATCATCAGCATAAAGTATGATGTAGATATATGGCCTTGACCTTATGGTGGTTCGGCTTGAAATCTAAGTAAGTTCATACTCGTTGACAACTAAGCTTAAATTCATTTAAATTTCACCACTTACTTTTAGGTTAGCATTTTACATGGTCGGTGGGAGCATATTTTACATCAAGGACCTATAAAAGGGGAAAATTATATCGTTGTCCATAAATTTAGCACAAAGGCCCTAGATGGAAAACCTTTTGTTGGTTCGGCTCCTTCTCGAGAGATTAGCGGATCTGAGCCAAACTCTTCATACTACTTCCTCTTCGATTGTTTTCAAAATATGGCCAAATCTGTTGCCATGCAAATTCTCTGACATGGGGTCATCAGCATAAAGTATGATGTTGATATGGCCTTGACCTTGGTCGTTCGTCTTGAAATCAAAGAATTTTTCGTACTCATCGACAACTATGCTTAAATTCATTTCAATTTCACCACTTACTTTTAGGTTAGAATTTTACACGGGCGATGGGAGTACATTTTACATCAAGGACCTAAAAAGGGAAAATTACATTGAGGTCCATACATTTAGCACAAATGACCCTAAAATTGCGCAAAGAAACTAGTCGGGTTCGGCTCCTTCTCGAGAGAGTAGCTAATCGAGCCATACGTTTCATACTACTTGCTCTTCGATTGTTTTACAAATATAGCCAAATTTGTCGCCATGCAAATTCTTGGATATGGGATCATCAGCATAAAATATTAGAGATATGGCCTTGACCTTGTGGTCGTTCGGCTTGAAATCCAAGAAAGTTCCTACTTGTTGACAGCTAAGCTTAAATTCGTTTAAATTTCACCACTTACTTTTAGGCTAGAATTTTACACGGTCGGTGGGAGCAAATTTTACATCAAAGACCTAAAAAGGGAAATTTACATGGTGGTCCATACATTTAGCCCAAAGGACCGTAAAAGGAAAACTTTCTGGTTCGTCTCCTTCTCAAGAGACCAGCTGATCTGAGCCAAACTCTTCGTACTACTTCCTCTTCGATTATTTTCAAAATATGGCCAAATCTGTTGCCATGCAGATTCTCTAATATGGGATCATTAGCATAAAGTATGATGGTTATGTGGCCTTGACCTTGGTCGTTCGACTCAAATCCAAGAATGTTCATACTAGTTAACAAGTAAGCTTAAAATCGTATAAATTTCACCACTTACACTTTTAGGTTAGAATTTTACATGGTGTGTGGAAGTAAGTTTTACATCAAGTACCCAAAAAATGGAAAATTACATCGACGTCCATACATTTAGCACCCCCCTAAAAATAAGTAAGGAAAATTGTCGTGTATGGCTCCTTCTCGAGAGAGCAGCTGATCGAGCCATACTCTTCATACTACTTTCTCTTCGATTGTTTTCAAAATATGTCCAAATCTATCGGCATGCTAATTCTTGGACATGGAATCATCACCATAAAGTATGATGTTGATATGGCCTTGAACTTGGTCGTTTGGCTTGAAATCCAAGAATTTTCATACTCGTTGACAACTAAGCTTAAATTTGTTCAAATTTCACCCACTTTTTGGTTAGAATTTTACACGGATGGTGGGGGTACATTTAACACCAAGGACCTAAAAAATTTTAAAATTACACTGAGGTCCATGCATTTAGCATAAAGGACCATAAAATTTAGCTAAGAAAATAATCGGTTCAGCTCCTCGAGAGAGCAGATGATTGGGCCCTACTCTTCATACTACTTCCTCTTCGATTTACAAGAAAGATTTGTTGTGGAGGGAACTAGAGCAAAGTAGTACTATTCTGAAGGGAACTGGAGCAGAGGAACATGCGTCCGTTTTCATTTTATTCAACCTCTCCTATACGCTCTATCCCTACTTCCCCATTACCCTATCTCTACGCCAAGTGCCGCCATTCTTCTCCTCCACAATGACGCTTTCCGATCTTGTTCACCACATAGTATGAGAGTGTTTGCCCTTCTCCCTGTCCTGCTTGCCACCATCAATCTTCCCTCTTTTCTAGAAAACCAAATCAAGCCACTGTCCCAACTTCCATCAGCTCCCTTGCGATGGCAGGACCGAGCAAGGACAGTGATGATTCTGAGTTGTTCCAGGATATTTTTACCGAAGGCCCACTTGAAGAACTCATAACGAGATGTGACGTAATCACTGCTGCGAGCCTTGCCGGTTCGTCCAAACATCTTCTTGACTCAGCAAAATATAGTGCAACTTTACATGCTTCTCAGCCGTTTGGCTTCCCATGTGTTCTTCGTTCTCACCCAACTAAGAAACCATGGGAATGCAATGAGTACTTTGAGGGCAAGGGCACGGCATGCAAGCTGACGCAGCTGGACAGGTTCTCCTTTGACGTCGTGTTCCCGAATTGTATGGGTAAGCAGTGGGTAGGTGCCAATGGAGATTGGATCGCCACTGTTGGGTCCGAGTGCAAGTGGAAGCTTGTCAATGTGTACACTCATCAACGCGTTCCTCTCCCACAAGTCAATGAGTTTGTACCTACCAACGATCCATTTACATTCATGCATAATGATCGCCCTATTCTCCTCCGGAAGATTGCTATTTGCCGAGCTCCCACAGCTGCGGAGGATTATTTAGATTTCTCTCTTGTCGCTATCTTCGACTACTCAATTGCTACCCTTGATGGCGATGAGTATGCATGGACAGTTCTTGAGAACCAGTTCCAGTGCTATTTCAGATACAGTGATGCACTTATCCACAACGGGTATGGTGTTTGCAGCCACTGAGAGTGGTAGTGTTTATGTCTAGAATCATCTATATTTTGGTAAGTTTGATCCATTCCTGTTCTAAACACTAGCTTCAGTTTTAATGGATGTAAACTACTATTGGATGATTTGGCCGTCATTTATTTTTGAAGGTCCTATTCTTCTCCCGTCACCACCTGTCTCGCATCTCAAGGAAGGCAACCTTGATGACATAGATGATGACGAGCATGAACCTGGTTTATGGTTCTTAGCAATATCTGCAGATGAATCTCACCTTCTTCTTATCCATACCATGGGCATTACTAATAAGGAGTTTTATGGCGGTACTTATTATGGTCATGGAAATCTTGTTGCTAATCATAGTGGTGATCGGTGCGGTCGCACTTGTGGCACCTATGCTACTGGGTTTAGCTACAAGGTGTACTCAAAGGACACTGCTTACTTGTATCCACCTAAACCATGGATAGAGATTGCTGACCTAGGAGCATATTCCCTTTTCCTTGGATTGAACTATCTGATTAACATTGCAGTAGGCAGTACAGATGTTTCCCCAGGATATCTAATGAGAAGCAACTGTATCTACACCTCCCACCATGCAATAGGACTTGGATATACGCCGTTTCCTGAAATATGCTGCTTCAGTCTGAATACCGAAGAAGCAGCTGTTGGTTTCTCAACCAACATTGCATGGAAATCTCCGGAGACTCCATTATGGTTCATCCCGAGCTTCGCCAATGCCCACGGTTAGAACCAAACTACCGTAAGTAATCGTAATACTATGTAATAGGATAGCTGAGTTTAGATCAAGTGCAGTAGATGGTCTTGCTTTTCTTTTGTAACTTGTCCTTGTGATAAACTCATAATCTAGACAAGACTTTGGGCATTTTGAGTTACCTATGGAGGTGTAAGATCCCTCCTTTGTAAAGGAAAAGATCCCTGTGATTGCAATGCTAGTCCCTGGATCATTGCTAGCATCCACAGTTTAAGATGAAGTACACAGATACAAAGGTCGTTTATTACAGTCATTCCAGAGATAAAACATAGTCTTTTACAACTCATGGCCAAAGGCCTAGTACAAGAGTTTATGGAATAAGTAAATAAACATAAGTCTTCATCTTCATGTGCCACAGGCAAGCATGTTGAGTGTAGACTCATGACACCTAATCATCATCAGAGTAACCTGCAACATCATAAGTTACAGCCACAAGGGTCAATACTTTGGAATAGTATTGGCAAGTGATACCTTAGTATATTTTAAGTGGACTATAATACTATATGCATTTGGCTGGTGGAGCTTAGGCTTGCATTGCTCAAAATAGATTTTTCCTTAACTTTTGAAAATACTAAGTTTTTGTTTGGTAAAAACTTTCCAAGACATCTTCCAATCCAAGACTGAAGATCCTCTCAGGGCATCTACTAATCAAGGACTGAAGATTTACTTGGCAAAAACACCCAAGGCATCTATCAAACAAAGACTCTAGATCCACTCAGGGCATCTAGCAATCAATGACTGAAGATCCTTTTATCCCTTTGTTCACCCACAAGTTTTATTTAGAAATTGGAGTGATGAGATTCTTGAAGTTTCCATGTCTTGATGCTCAAATTGTCCTTTACTAGGGACATGGCTAAGTACTTAGGTTTTACACTCTGCAGAGGTGGTGCACTTTCCCCACAAGTCTTGGTTTCCCAAGAATGATCCTTGATAGCCTTTCCTTAGTCAAATGGACGCGCTCCAACCTATCAACCCATCTACCACCCACTGTCCAAGAGACTAAGTTCCAGCATCCTAAGATCATGGCAGAGCCCATAATGCCAAGTGGTTGCACTTGAAGCTTCTCAACATTTGACAACTCAAATCTCTTTGTTTCCTGGGTGGCCATCCACAAGTGAGATACACAAGCCAGTCCCTGGCCTTGTGAACCACTCAACATAAGCCATTCCTTCCATTCCACCGGTGGTTCATTAACTTAGTTGTTTTATTTTACAAAACATAAGTCCTTAGACTTAGAAATTTTTCCATAGTGAATATATAACCACCCTTGTTTTCTAGTAGCTAGGCTAAGCATGATAGTAATAGGAATCTGGACTTAGGAAATTTTCACTAAGGCTTCACCTAATAGGTTTTCCCAAAGCATAGCTTGTTCTTAGCAATTAACCATGCAAGTCCTATACTTAGAAAAATATTACTAATGCATAAATAAAATATAGGAATGGAATATTCATGATGATATCACTTGCCTTGGTAGTGTGGAGAGTAGCACTAAATCACAATCACAATCACTAGCAAAATCTACACACAAAGTTGTAGCACACAATTACACACAAATATATACAAACAAGAAGTAGTATGAATGCATGCATGCATGAATCTACCAAGTGATGATTTTTGAAAACTCAACCAAGCAAGTGCATGAATACAGAAACTAAACAAGTCACAAAATAGCCAAGGCAACTTAAATAACCCTAAAACAAAATACTAAACTAAATCTATACTCAAAAAGGCCTCAAACAAGTCTCTGCAATTTTAGCACATCTAATGGCTACTATTTGCTAAACAAAAAGGATAGGCAGAAAGGTCTTGCTTTTCTGAATCCAACGGTATAAAGTTTTCAAAATTCCAACGTGGAAATCAAAAGATATTGGCATTTGAAATCTGGATCAAAATCTGTTTTTAAATTCTATTTCCAGATCTTAACCTAGCCACGCGTCATGTTCTTATTCGCCCGTACCGGTTCGCACTGGATCGAGCTCCACAGCCGTAGGATCTAAATGAAATCTGGCGGCTCAGATCGCGTACCGCTTCGGGGTTAAGTGATCTATCGTAGGCGTTCGATCCAGATCTAACGGTACGCTCTTGCCCGCCACAGATGGGCGGCGCTGGCGGTATAGGCGGCGAATCGCTTGGTCGACGACGTTGCCGACGATGCAGGAGGTAAGTGAGATCGAGGAGTAGCTCACCGGGCTCAGGAGGTCACGGCGAAGCTCGTCGTACTTGCGGTTGGTCAAGGGGCGCTCGGGACTGTCCTAGATTGCTCGCCGGAGTGGAAGACGGCGTCGGGTGCGTCGGGTGGTCGTCGGGGACGTCGCTGTGAATCACCCCAAGGCAAGATAATGACACGGTTAGGTTCACAGGGTCAAGGCAGAGTCGTGTGCGTGAACTAGAAGGCGTAGGCGATGTACTTACCACTAGAGTTCGCCGGAGTTCGTGCAGACGTCGGTGGCGACTAGTCGACGATGTTGCCGGAGCTATGGTCCATGCGAGAGCAAACGAAATGTGTTAAAAGAAGCGCAGAGATTCACGGAATCAGCTTGCAAGAACGAGAGGCAGAGGGGAGCTCTGGACTCACCGGAATTCGTCGGCGCGGTCGTCGGAGACGGCGGGGTTTCAGAGAGCAATACACGCAGCCTGGTGGCGCTCTGGGTTCGGGGTTTGAGTGAGAAGAGTGAGGAGACAGAGGGGGTTCTTATAGCCTGGTCACGAGCGAGAATCACTCGGCCAATAAATCGAATTGACGTCGCGAATTAAACACAGAAACGCCCGCGTTGATTTGGGGATGAACGGGTCGTGCGGGTGGAGACGACGGTGACGTGGAGAAGGCCCGCCTGTCAGCGAGGAGCGCGGAGTGCAGGTGGGGTCGGGCTGTCAGTGTCTGTCTGCGTGGGCTCGCGCGTGTGAGAAGGAAAAGGAGGTCCCCGGGTGGGCTTGCTGGGCTGGATCCGCTGCTGGGCCAGATTCTGGCCGCTCGGCCCTTTTCCTTTCTTTAAGCCTTTTCTTTTTCTAATTTCATTTTCTGTATAGAATTTGATATGAATTCAAATCCTTTTGAATTCAAACTGCTTTGGGGATTTTTGCAGGGTTCTGTGGGTTCACAAACAATCAAATAACCTAGTGGTTACCTTGCAAAGGCTTGGTCAAGCTTGGGTTTCAAAATAAACAGAGATTTGCTCTAGTTGCAAATATTTGGAAAAGGGTTTAGAAAATATTTCTAAATTTGGAATCTTGGGTTTAAATGCTACTTCTAATCTTTCCAACCATGGAGGCAAGCAAACAAGTTCATAGACAATCAAATCTCAAAGGGTGATGGCCAATTGAGATAAATTGCCCACATGAAATCATAGCCAAAGTTTGTGTTTCTAAATGATTTTGAGAAAAACCCTAAATGGATGAATGATGCAAAGATGATATGAATGAGTTTTGAAACATGATTTTTAGGGATGTTACAATCTAACCCCCTTAAGATGAATCTCGCCCTCGAGATTCGGATTGGCTAGCAAATAGGTGTGGGTGGTCTTTCCGAAGATCATCTTCCCTTTCCCATGTTGCTTCTTCTTCGGAATGATGATTCCATTGTACTTTGCAAAACTTGATAGTCTTTGTTCTTGTGACTCTTTCTGTGGTCTCAAGAATCTTGTGAACTTTTCTTCATAGGTGAGATCACTTTCTAGTTGAACTTCCTCCAAAGGTATGGTATCCTTCAAAGATGTTTCTTCCATTTAAGGTGACATTTCTTAAGTTGGCTTACATGAAAAACATTATGGACTTGATAGAGTCTTTGGTAATTCAATTTCATATGCAACTTCTCCCTTGCGACTTAGAATGTTAAATGGTCCAACATATCTTGGTGCCAACTTTCCTTTGACTCCAAATCTTTTCACTCCACGAGTAGTGATACTCTAAGATAAGCTTTATCCCCAACCGTGGGTGATTTCCCTCGCTTAACATCTGCGTAGCTTTTCATCGAGACTGTGCTATCTTCAATCATCTCTAACCAATTTGACCTTTTCTTGGCGTCTTTGATAAGATCTGGTCCAAACAAACTTCTTTCTCCCACACCATTCCATAGCAATGGGGTGGTACACTTTCTTCCGTATAGAAACTCAAATGGTGCCATCCCAATACTAGATTGGTATTTGTTGTTGTAAGAGAACTCTGCGTAAAGCGGACTTTCATCCCAACTTGCTCCATAGTCTAGGGCACATGCCCTCAACATGTCTTCAAGAATTTGATTAGTCCTTTCTGTTTGTCCATCAGTTTAGGATGAAAGCGATCTGAATTCCAATCTAGTCCCTAAAGATTCATGAAGTTGTCTCCAAAAGTGAGAAGTGAACTGAGTTCCTCTATCGGACACAATACTCTTAGGTACACCGTGAAGGCATACAATTCTGCTCATGTAGATTTTGGCTAACTTGGCACTAGTATAAGTTGTCTTTACTGGTATAAAATGAGCCACTTTAGTTAGGAGATCTACTACTACCCATATGGAATCATACCTGACCTGGTCCTTGGTAATCCGATAATGAAATCCATACCAATATTTTCCACTTCCACTCGAGAATAGGCATTGGTTGAAGCAAACCTGCTGGTTTACGATGCTCGCTTTCACTCTACTACACACATCACACAAAGCAATATGTTCGGCGATGTCCCTTTTAAGATTGTTCCACCCCCATCTTTCTTTCATATCCCTGTACATTTTGGTGTTTCCCGGGTGAATAGAATACGGAGAGTTATGGGCCTCTTGCAGAATCAGTTTCCGCATTCCGGATCTTGTGGAACACAAATCGTTTCCGTGCCATAAAGTACCTTGTTCGTCCATATGGAAACTTTTAGCTTTCCTTGGCTAATCCTTTCCTTGATCTCTTGATCTCTTTATCCGTCTTTTGGGCTTCTTTAATCTTATCCAGCAGTGGGTTGAACATCCAAAGACATAAGATGTCCTTCTGGCACAATCTCCAACCTGAGTTCCCTGAATTGCTCACACAAGTCATCTGGCAATTCACCTTTGGTAAGGCCATTTACAAACGCTTTACGACTTAGAGCATCTGCTACTACATTTGCTTTACCGGGTGGTATTGCAAACTCAAGTCGTAATCCTTGATAAGTTCTAGCCATCTTCTTTGTCTCATATTGATCTCCTTCTGGGTGAAAATATATTTCAAGCTCTTATGGTCGGTGAACACTTCACAACGTTTTCCCAAAAGGTAGTGTCTCCATGTTTTGAGTGCATGGACAATGCTAACTCTAAATCATGAGTAGGATAATTTACTTCATGATTTTTGAGTTGTCTCGAGGCATAAGCCACAACTTTTCCGCCTTGCATAAGTACGGCACCTAATCCTTGATGAGAAGCATCACAATATACTTGGAAATCCTTTTCCAAATCTGGTAGGCACAGAACTGGTGCTGACACAAGTCTCTTCTTTAGTTCTTGAAAGCTGAGTTCACATCCTTCAGACCAAGCAAATTTCTTATCTTTCTTTAACGATTCATCATTGGTTTAGCAACCTTAGAAAAATTTCAATGAACCTTCTGTAGTAACCTGCTAAACCAAGAAAACTACGAACCTCTTTTACATTCTTAGGAGATTCCCATTCTGTCACAATTTGAAACTTTAGCGGGATCAATCTACACCATCCTTTGTCATAACATGACCAAGAAATCCAACTTCCTCTAACCAAAACTCACACTTGCTGAACTTGGCATAAAGTTTATGTTCCTTAGTTTTCAAGTATCAAGCGTAGATGTCTTTCATGCTCTTCCTTGCTCTTGGAGTAGACTAAGATGTCATCGATGAAAAGCGACAACGAACTTGTCGAGAAATTCCATGAACACTTTATTCATCATATTCATGAAGTATCTTTGGGCGTTGGTTAACCCAAATGGCATCACCGTG
Source organism: Avena insularis (assembly GCA_023614405.1). Taxonomy (NCBI): domain Eukaryota; kingdom Viridiplantae; phylum Streptophyta; class Magnoliopsida; order Poales; family Poaceae; genus Avena; species Avena insularis. Next base: position 71,308,238 of record CM042692.1, on the reverse strand, counting down.
TACTCATACAATCCATACCTTGTGGTAAATGCTGTTTTAGGTATGTCTTGCTCTCTTATCTTTAGTTGAAAATAGCCTGACCGAAGATCAATCTTCGAGAACACACATGCTCCTTCTAGCTGATCAAACAAGTCATTTATTCTTGGCAAAGGATATTTGTTCTTGATGGTTACCTCGTTGAGAGAAACGGTAATCTATGCATAACCTTTGAGTTCTATCTCTCTTCTCTGAACAAAGCTGGAGCTCCCAAGATGAAGAACTTGGCTGGATGAATCCTTTCTGCAATTGTTCTCCAAGTTGTTTCTTGAGTTCCTTAAGTTCAGCTGACATTTTATAAGGCCTCTTTGCTCTTGGTCGAACACGGTACCAAATCTATTATAAACTCCACATCTCTATCTGGTGGCATTCTGGTAATTCTTGGGAACACATCCGGATACTCACCCTAATTGGCACCATGTCCATGCTAACCCCTTAAGAGAATTTAGCTTGCTTCCTTTAGATTTAAAGTTGGACTTGAATACTATCCTCTTACTTTCAGGGTTGTGAGTGAAATTGTGCGATTTGCACAATCTAGTACTCCCTCATATTTAGCCATCAGTCCATTCCCAAAATTACATCCAATCCTTGGGAATTTAGGATTATTAGGTTCTTTGAAACTTATGTTTTCCGATCTCTATGACTAGATCCGGCATCCAAGACTCACTATCATATCCCTCCCGGAGAGCTAATTTTATCGGACACCCAATGTTTTCAGATGCAAACCCATTTCTTTCGACAAATGCTTTAGATATGAATGAATGAGATGCACCGGTGTCAAAGAGTACAAATGCTGAGATGGAGTTGAGTCTGAACTTACCAAACAAGACATCGGGCTCTTCAAAGACCTCCTCCACATTGATGTGGTTAACCTGTCCTTCTGAAAAGGATTTGGCTTGTTAGGTCCTTCAACTTTCTTTTCAGGGCACTTATTAGCATAATGCCCCACTTCTTGCATTTGTAGCATTCGACTGGTGATGTCCGTCTTAGGTGACTTCCACTTCCACTGTGGTGGCTCTTATATCCACTCTTGTGGTTCTTGTACTTATCATTTTCATGATTGCGATGATGCTTGTTGTCATAGCCGGTTGTGATTGTGGTGTTTGTTAAACTTCTCATGCTTGTGGGATCTGATGACACTATCATCATGGTGAGATCGTTTATGAGATGATCCGAGCTGTGCTTGTCAGTGTTTCCTCTTCTTACTCTCGACTTGCTTCATTTTATTCTCCACAATAACAGCCTTGTCACACAATGACGGTAGTAAGTTGGAACATACGCCACGCAGAATTTGCATTTAGCTCATCATTCAAGCCTTCTAGAAACTTTTCCTTCCTTTTGGCATCGATTGTCAACCTCATCCGGTGCATAGCGCTTGATTGTTGAACTCTTCGATGTATTCAGCCACGCTGTGGTGGCGCTTGAGTTGTGAAACTCCTTCTTTTCAGGCTCATCATTCCTGGTGAGATATGAGTAATCTGAAATCCATCTTCAAATATAGCCCAAGTCACCTCATCAATAGGTGTGGTGATCTGAAATTGTCCCACCATCGTGGCTGGTCCTTCCAACAGATGTCTTTGCGAACCTGACCTTTTCAGCATCTGTGCATCCCACGGTCACTAAGTCTTTGTTCACAGAACGTAGCCAATCATTGGCCACCATGGGATCAGTCGTTCCCGAAAACTTAGCTGGCCTTAGACGCAGAAATCTGGTGAGCATATCAAAACCTGGAGGGTTGTTGTTGTTGTTGTTATTGTTGTTGTTGGGGTTGTTGTTGTTGTTCTGGTTCTGGATGAACGTCGTCATCATTTGCATGAGCTGTGTTTGCGCATTCATCATTTGTTGCATTTCCGGGGTAATGTTGGGGTTGGGGTTGGTGTTTGCGCGACGGGGAGGCATCTGTGGTTTATTCATATAGAGATAAGAATGAGATACCCTTACATGATTTATGCACAATACATCACACATGCAACACAAGGATAAAATCTAAACAACAAGATAACAAAAATCTCAAGGTACAAACATACAAGTGGCAAGCCATCCACATGTCGGATGGTCCAACAATAAGTTCATAAATAACAAGTGCGGTAAATAAAGATAACTGAGTAGTCAAATCTACTCGTCAGCATCAATCTCCTCCTCGACAAAGGTAAGACCTGCGTTCTCCATTGCGGTCTTGTTCTCCTCGATGGTAGTGGTCAAAGAGTCGATCTTGGCCTTGAGAGCCCTCTTCGGGAGCAAGCCTCTCAATCAACTTTGTCTGCTGCTCTAACTCGAAGTCCTTGGACTGTAGTTCCTCGGTCATATCACGAATCCTCTTGTTCCTATCCTGGACACGCTTCTCTTGACTCTTGAACTTACGGTCTTGGGTCTCGAACTTTGCCTCCATCTCCTTGACTATCTCGTCCTGCTGCGCGAAGAGCTTGTCCTTCTCGCGAAGCTGCACACTGAGCTCGTCATTACTAAGCATGACGTTGGTCCTATCGGTATCCACGTGCCTAATAAGAGTCTCTAAGTCCTGGAGGTACAGGCGTATCGGCTCTGCTGTGACCCTCGAGTCGTCCTCAAAGTCAATGGACTCTCCGTCATCATCACGCCTTCCGAAGGCGTGGAAGTGAGTGCCTCTAACCTATCGGGAGTGACGTCCTAACAGTCGTCCTATCAGATCCTGCATGACAACTTCCATGCCTCTCTCCCTGTCATCGTGCATAAGCTTGAAGACGATGGCCTCCGTAGTAGGCTCACTGGCGTCTGGCTGGTTCACCTTGAATCCCCAAAGGTCCTTCCTCTCAAACTTGGTGAGTGGGTGCACCGTAATGATAGGAAGAGGAGATCGAGTAAAGTAGTAAGCTCTACGATCTGAGGACCAAAGCAGGTAACTGGAACTCCTCAACAGTGCTGATGGCAATAGGCATCTATTTATAAGATTGAAAGGTTAGAACAACACAAATTTAAATTAAACAAGACAAACATTCAAGCATAACCACAAAATCACACAAGTCATGAATACATAAATCCATTACATCAACCAAGGTTCAAACTTATTTAAGGTCTTATTTTGGAAAATAAGGTGATAGGTGGTGGTCAACTAACGAAGTGCGCTTACAATCCTATCTCATTGGATCTGGTGGCTAACACAATGTTCCTAGTGGCAATCACCCTATCTTGTTCACATGCTTCTATCACTAAGTCTATGATATCTCCTCTTAAGGATTGGTTGGTGACTTCCAACTCTTGGGTATGTTCCTTCTCTTTCTCTAAGTCTTTTTGGAGGTTGAGCATCTTGCACTTGACTCTAGCACTTAGTTCCTTGATAGTCTTCAAGCTGCTTCTTTTCTTGACTCAAAGAATGTGGTGTGCATAAAAGTGTTGGTGTACATGCAGAAGCCCTTTTCTTTGTGGTTGTCTTCCTTATTCTTGTACAAGTGAAGTTGCACCCAATACTCCATTCCATCCTCCATCCTTTGGAAAGCCCTTGTACACATGCACCATGTACTCCCATGGTCTCCATGAGGTCCTTGAGAATCTTGGGAAACTCAGTCTCACACTCCAAGGTCATGGTCATGAGTGGTCCTTTCTTCACGGCCGTTGGCGGAGTTCATCTACAAATAGAGATGAGAATGAGAAGATTAGAAAAGTTCTGAGAAGAATAGACAAGTGTAGAAGAAGTTAAAATTTTCCTTAGTGGTTTCCAATCCTAGGGTCATAATCCTGAGGCAACACAGTGCTCTGATACCATCTCAAGATCCTCCTTTGTAAAGGAAAAGATCCCTGTGATTGCAATGCTAGTCCCCGGATCATTGCTAGCATCCACAGTTTAAGATGAAGTACACAGATACAAAGGTCGTTTATTACAGTCATTCCAGAGATAAAACATAGTCTTTTACAACTCATGGCCAAAGGCCTAGTACAAGAGTTTATGGAATAAGTAAATAAACATAAGTCTTCATCTTCATGTGCCACAGCAAGCATGTTGAGTGTAGACTCATGACACCTAATCATCATCGAGTAACTGCAACATCATAAGTTACAGCCACAAGGGTCAATACTTTGGAATAGTATTGGCAAGTGATACCTTAGTATATTTTAAGTGGACTATAATACTATATGCATTTGGCTGGTGGAGCTTAGGCTTGCATTGCTCAAAATAGATTTTTCCTTAACTTTTGAAAATACTAAGTTTTTGTTTGGTAAAAACTTTCCAAGACATCTTCTAATCCAAGGCGAAGATCCTCTCGGGCATCTACTAATCAGGACTGAAGATTTACTTGGCAAAAACACCCAAGGCATCTATCAAACAAAGACTCTAGATCCACTCAGGGCATCTAGCAATCAATGACTGAAGATCCTTTTATCCCTTTGTTCACCCACAAGTTTTATTTAGAAATTGGAGTGATGAGATTCTTGAAGTTTCCATGTCTTGATGCTCAAATTGTCCTTTACCAGGGACATGGCTAAGTACTTAGGTTTTACACTCTGCAGAGGTGGTGCACTTTCCCCACAAGTCTTGGTTTCCCAAGAATGATCCTTGATAGCCTTTCCTTAGTCAAATGGACGCTCCAACCTATCAACCCATCTACCACCCACTGTCCAAGAGACTAAGTTCCAGCATCCTAAGATCATGGCAGAGCCCATAATGCCAAGTGGTTGCACTTGAAGCTTCTCAACATTTGACAACTCAAATCTCTTTGTTTCCTGGGTGGCCATCCACAAGTGAGATACACAAGGTCCAGGCCTTGTGAACCACTCAACATAAGCCATTCCTTCCATTCCACCCAGGTGGTTCATTAACTTAGTTGTTTTATTTTACAAAAACATAAGTCCTTAGACTTAGAAATTTTTCCATAGTGAATATATAACCACCCTTGTTTTCTAGTAGCTAGGCTAAGCATGATAGTAATAGGAATCTGGACTTAGGAAATTTTCACTAAGGCTTCACCTAATAGGTTTTCCCAAAGCATAGCTTGTTCTTAGCAATTAACCATGCAAGTCCTATACTTAGAAAAATATTACTAATGCATAAATAAAATATAGGAATGGAATATTCATGATGATATCACTTGCCTTGGTAGTGTGGAGAGTAGCACTCGTCACAATCACAATCACTAGCAAAATCTACACACAAAGTTGTAGCACACAATTACACACAAATATATACAAACAAGAAGTAGTATGAATGCATGCATGCATGAATCTACCAAGTGATGATTTTTGAAAACTCAACCAAGCAAGTGCATGAATACAGAAACTAAACAAGTCACAAAATAGCCAAGGCAACTTAAATAACCCTAAAACAAAATACTAAACTAAATCTATACTCAAAAAGGCCTCAAACAAGTCTCTGCAATTTTAGCACATCTAATGGCTACTATTTGCTAAACAAAAAGGATAGGCAGAAAGGTCTTGCTTTTCTGAATCAGCGGTATAAAGTTTTCAAAATTCCAACGTGGAAATCAAAAGATATTGGCATTTGAAATCTGGATCAAAATCTGTTTTAAATTCTATTTCCAGATCTTAACCTAGCCACGCGTCATGTTCTTATTCGCCCGTACCGGTTCGCACTGGATCGAGCTCCACAGCCGTAGGATCTAAATGAAATCTGGCGGCTCAGATCGCATACCGCTTCGGGGTTAAGTGATCTATCGTAGGCGTTCGATCCAGATCTAACGGCTGCTCTTGCCAACCCGCAGATGGGCGGCTTGTGATGGCTACCGTGGCCAGGCGAATCGATCGGCAGCGTTGCCGGCGATGCAGGAGGTAAGTGAGATCGAGTAGCTCACCGGGCTCAGGAGGTCACGCTGGCTTCGTACTGCGGTTGGTCAAGCGCTCGGGACTCCTAGATTGCTCGCGGAGTGGAAGAGGCGGCGTCGGGTGCGTCGGGTGGTCGTCGGGGCGTCGTGAATCACCCCAAGGCAAGATAATGACACGGTTAGGTTCACGAGGTCAAAGGCGGTCGTGTGCGTGAACTAGAAAGCGCAAGGCGGTGCATACTTACCACTAGAGTTCGCCGGAGTTAAATGCGACGTCGGTGGCGACTAGTCGGCGATGTTGCCGGAGCTATGGTCCATGCGAGAGCAAGCGAAATGTGTTAAAGAAGTGCGAGATTCACGGAATCAGCTTGCAAACGAGAGGCGGAGGAGCTCTGGACTCACCGGAATCGTCGGCGCGGTCGTCGGAGGCAGCGGGGTTCAGAGAGCAATACCGCAGCAGCCTGGTGGCGCTCTGGGTTGAGGTTTGAGTGAGAAGAGTGAGGAGACGGAGGGGTTCTTATAGCCTGGTCACGGCGAGAATCACTCGCCAATAAATCGAATTGACGTCATGAATTAAACCGAAGCGCGCGTTGATTTGGGGATGAACGGGTCGTGCGGGTGGAGACGACGGTGGCGTGGAGAAGGCCGCTTGTCGGTGAGGTCTTGTGTCAGGTGGGGTCGGTCGATTATGCATCTGCGTGGGCTCGCGCGTGTGAGAAGGAAAAGGAGGTCCCCGGGTGGGCTTGCTGGGCTGGATCCGCTGCTGGGCCAGATTCTGGCCGCTCAGCCCTTTTCCTTTCTTTAAGCCTTTTCTTTTTCTAATTTCATTTTCTGTATAGAATTTGATATGAATTCAAATCCTTTTGAATCAAACTGCTTTGGGGATTTTGCGAGGTTACGTGGGTTCACAAACAATCAAATAACCTAGTGGTTACCTTGCAAAGGCTTGGTCAAGCTTGGGTTTCAAAATAAACAGAGATTTGCTCTAGTTGCAAATATTTGGAAAAGGGTTTAGAAAATATTTCTAAATTTGGAATCTTGGGTTTAAATGCTACTTCTAATCTTTCCAACCATGGAGGCAAGCAAACAAGTTCATAGACAATCAAATCTCAAAGGGTGATGGCCAATTGAGATAAATTGCCCACATGAAATCATAGCCAAAGTTTGTGTTTCTAAATGATTTTGAGAAAAACCCTAAATGGATGAATGATGCAAAGATGATATGAATGAGTTTTGAAACATGATTTTTAGGGATGTTATAGGAGGTCACACACAGGCATTGATGTGAGAATGAGGCATGCACACAAAATCAGACTTGATCGTCAGTTTTGTTTCTTCCAATGACGAGTGTTCGGAGAAAAGGGTAAACTAAATCTGTCACTTTGAAATGTTGCCGAATATGTCCAAGTGCCGCTGAATGTGAACTAGGAATCTGTCGATATTTTTCTTTCTTATTATGTACTGCTGAATCTTTCAAATGCTACTGAACCTGTCAAAATTTTTGTTCAGTACTTGTTCAGATCGACCAACTGAGTGCAGAATATGGTCTCTCTTTCCTTTTGAATCAGACCTTGCTACATCTATTGAATTTCAATGTACCCATTGCTGAATCTGTCAATTCTTTTGGTCACTATCTGTGTACTGCCAACCGGTCACTTTGAATGTTGTGCTGACTCTATCAACTGCTGCTGAATATCAACCGGGAATCTGTCTAAAATTTTCATGGTCTTATTCTATATTGTTGGATCTTTCAAATGCTTCTGAATCTTTCAAATGCTCTGTCGTTACTATTAGTACAATATTTTGTAGAACGAATTTTCATGTACTAGTACTTGTTTAGATGAAGTGCATCAGATTGTCTTGCTTTTCCTTTGAAACTTAGCATTGTCACAATTATCTATATTAGTCTTGGGCAGTTTGGGTTGCATATGGGCGGTCACACAGGTATTAACGTAAGGAGGAGATATTTACATAGAGCAGACTTGCTCGTCAGTTTTGCTTGCTCCGATGGTCTCTTCGGAGAACAGGGAAAACTGATCGTGCGCCAAATTTTTTTCTACCTTATTCTGTACTGCTGAATTTTGACATGAATAGATTCCAAAAAGAATTATCGCTTTTCCCCCTCCCTCCCTCTCTAAGGTCTTTGTTTCGAATCCGGTCGAGCACATATTTTTTATTAACCAGGAGAAGAAATCTAGTAGCTCATTCGGCCCCTCTTTAGCCCGGAACATTTTTATTTGGTCTTTTCGGGGTTAGGGGACTGCTGACCACAACCCAGTGAAATTTGAGAAAGGAGCCCATGGAGCATAGCCGAGAACATATTAATTTGGCCTTTTAGGGGTTAGGGGACTGCTGAGCACAGCTCACTAAAATTTGAGAATGAAGCCCATGGAGCATAGCCTACGGAGTATAACCCACGTAGAGCAGCCTATGTAGAATAGTCAAACTCTTTTTAATTCGGCCTTTTGGAATTGCCCCCCACCTCTCAAAATAAAAAAACTCTACCTACCCATGTTTTTAAGAAAATACTCCATTATGTGGCATTTTATAAATTGAGATGCCAGGAGCGCTACCCTTTTATATTTTAAAAGATATACACATAGACACACAAAATATTTTTAAGAAGACTAATACATAAATTGTAGTACTAACAAAACTTTAATGATATTTATTCTATAAATATCTTTGTTGTAGTGGAAACGCACTCAGTTTACGTTTATTTGATTTGAAGGTCTTTTGTTCGAATTGTATCTTGGTTTTACATTTTCTTCTAGCAATATCGCATTACGGAGAGGCTGACATCACGGACCGCCAACATGTAGCATCCCTAGAGTTTGTTTTGAGGGTGGGTTCAAAAAAAAGTTTAAATACTTGTACAGAGAGGCTTGCATCGGGGACCCACCAGATAGAACATACAAGGCTGCATCAAGGACCCACAAGCGAGAACATGCCAGAGAGGCTTACATAAGGGCCCCAGCTGTAAGACCATACACGACTACCATGGTGAAAACAGCGGACGCGGCCGAAAAAAAGTCCATCATACACATGTTGCACTTATAGAGAAGCTGACATGTCGGACCCAACAGGCCCAAGCATAGCCCATGAAATTAGCCTATCAGCCCCGAGCATAGCCCAATACCTTCTAATTCGGCCTTTTCGTGGTCTTGTGGCCACCGACCATAGCCCATTCAATTTAGGAGTGAGCCCATGGAATATAAGCCATGACAACTAGGGAATTCACCCCAAGTTAGCCTAGAATCTATTTAATTCAGCCTTTATGAGCTTTTTTGTACTCAGAGGCTGACATCTGGGACCTGAAAAACTAGTCCAACATACACACGTTACTTTCAAATAGAGGCTATCAGCTGGGACCTAGCATAGACACATTTCCTACATATAGGTGGTTGACATCTAGGACCCAGCAAGTTGCCAAGGTTAAAATAGTGGACATAGCCAAAAAAAGTCCATCATACACATGTTTCATTTATAGAGAGGCTGATATGTGGGACCTAGCAGCGCGACCTTATACAGATGCGTGTAAAGCAAACAATACGATTGTTCTATGAACAAAGGATTGTTGTTTTCTCCCTAGTAGCAACAGCACATCTAGTACCTTAGAGATTTCTGTCACTTCCCCAGATTACTAGAGGCATGAACCCACTATCGAGCATAAATACTAACTCTTGGAGTTGCTAGCACCTACTTGGCCAAGATAGCTACTAACAACGGAAAGCATGCAAGATCACAAATAACAAAGACATGATAGAATCAATAATCAATCTGAAATAGCATCTCAATATCCATCGGATCCCCGCAAACACAACATGTAGGAATTACAAATAGATGATCTTGATCATGAACGGAGCTCACAAGATCTAAACATGATAGCACAAAGGAGGAGAACCAGCCATCTAGCTACTACATGGACCTGTAGTCCAAGGATGAACTACTCACGCATCACACTGGATGCTTGCATGGTGATGAAGAAGGCCTCCAGGGTGAATTCTCCCCTCCGGCAGGGTGCTGGGAAGAGCTTCAGATCCCTATTGATCTAGGGATGGAGATGGTGGCGGCTACAGACTCTTTCGTGGAATTTGGATCGGGTCCTTAGGGTTTCTATATCGGAGGTATCTTATAGGCGAAATGGAGGCCGAGGGGGTGCCGGAGGTGGCCAGACGACCACCTGGCGCGGGCCAGGCTAGGCCGTGCGGCTAGGTGGTGTGGAGGCCCCCTGGACCCTCTCCGTCTCGTATTCTGGCTCCTTGTGTCCCTCGGTGAAAAACTGACTTTAGCTTTTGTCCCGTCCAATTCCGAGAATATTCATTTTCTGACTTTCCTGGAACCAAAAATAGCAGAAAACAGGTAGCTGGCATTGTGGCTCTTGTTAATAGGTTAGTCCAAGAAAGTGTATAAAAAGTAGTCTAAAGTTAGAACAAAACATAAGAAAGTAGATAAAACCAAGCATGGAACATCAAAAATTATGGATATGTTAGCAACGTATCAGCGCGAACGAGAAAAAGTTCATCATGCACACGTTTCTTGTAATGAGAGGCTGAAATGGGGGACCCAGCAACATGAGCAAACAACAGATTCATCGAGCAACGCTATCTAGTTCAGAATAGGGTAGCGCTAGAGAAGAAACTACCCCCACCAACAAATCTCTGACCTAGTCCGGGGCAACTTCCATCTCTCCTTGGAAGAATTCTATTTTCCATGAGTCACTGGCCTAGAGTCCTGCAAAGGATGGGCCAAGACATTCTTCTATGTGAAGAACGACACCGAGGAAGGCAAGATTCGGCTGCCTCCTTTCTATCTTGGCATCCCGGGTAGGACCTTATGGGGTCGAATCACGGCGAGAGCCGGTACCTTCGTGAAGTTGGTGGAGAAATGTCTCAAGGAGCTACTTCTGCTAGAGTTGCGTAGCGAAGATATAATGATCACTTTCGTTCACAGCTAAATCTCCCTCTGCAGAAGTGCACACACAAGATTTTCCATATGAGCGGGCATCTCGACCCCAATCGAACCTCATCCTTTGAGCTCAACAATACCTAGATCTTCCGTTGGGTCAAGGCCATTTTAAAGATTACCGTGGACATGAATGAAGACTGGGAGTGGGGGTATGAGCACTTCTGCTGAGATAGGCTACCTCCCGCGGTATATTTCTTATTCAACCCTTTTTCCGAGTTACGTTTGAAGTCGGACTGTACCATTTACTTGATCCTTTTGATATATCTCTTTTAGATGTTTCTTCAGTAGACAGTTGAGGATGGTACAGAACCATCCCTTAAATGGGGGAAAGACCAGGATATCTCCGACATGGAGGAGTCGGATTCTGAGATCTTCTTGCCCACTCCAGACCATAGCATCAGACGACGCTCTGGTAAGACCTCTGGCTTAAGGGATTGGCCGGATGATAACGAAGACCCTGATATTGAGATCTTGGAGGTATATGACCCTGTGCCTATCTCATACGCTTTTTCGATTGATTCGACTTCAGCTAACCCAGCCGGTTAGGTCCAAACTTATCCACCTCTTGCCGTGGGCGAGCTAGTGCCTGTCTCGACAAAGAAACGAGTGGCTACCTCAGCTCCTTCTTCCGAGCCACCCCGGACCAAGAAGAGACAGAAGAAATTTGGCGATAAGGCCGCCAGCAAGCCTCCGGCTAAGGCCATAGTGCGGAGTGCCCCGAAGCCCAGGGAACCACCAACCGCATTCGAGTAAGATCTTCTCTTTCTGCTTGTTCTTCAATTAGCTTTTCTCCCTTTACGTGTATTTCTTGTTTCTCTCTTTTTGCTCTAACTTGTATTTGTTTTCTATCTGCCTTGGTAGGGCACCCAAGAAGATCTCCAGAGTGGTTCTAGCATAGCCTCACCTCTCCGAGATGCTCCACCTTTTCCTCGCCATGATGATGCTCGTCCCTTGAACCCCATCGTAGAGAGTTCCACGGCTGCGCCGAATCTCAGCCCATCTCAGCAAGAGGAGGGCAATGTCGGCGCAGAGGGAGGTGGTGCTGCCGAGGATGTGTCTATGTCGGCCAAGCCCAGTGCCTCTTCTACCCAGCAGCAACAATATTATAGTGGAGCCAGCAACATCGGCACCGAGAAAACACCTTCTGAGGCGTTGGTGAGTCCGGCACCGACCCACATTCAACCCGAATCAGCTCCAACACCAACTCCAAGTTCTTCTATACCAGTTCCTCCTGCCTCGTCTGAGTCTCCCCAGACTCAGAGAGATGACCAAACTCGGCCTAGCCCGAAGGCCAAATCTGCCATGCCATCTTCCTCAACCGGAGCACAACCTTCAGCTCCGCAGCAGCAAGTCAAACTCATGACCAAGACCAAAAAGGATACCGAGGTTCCCAAGGGCGAAAAGGCTTCTGAGGCGACCAAGAACAAACACCCTAAAGGATCAATGGTCGAGTCTGGGCTGCGTACCCTTGTGTCTATGATGCAAAAGGGAAGCACGACCTCCGGCTCTGCTGTGGATAAGCAAATTGCACTGCATACAAGCCTGACCGTAGGTCAAATTTCCAGGAAAGCCGCTCATGCCAAGGGCTTGGTCGTGGCCCGGACTCTCAGTAGGGAGAGCTACGGCTCGCTTAGAGAATATGTGGATAACTGGAACAATGCAGAATATGTGGATGTCAATTCCGGTAACCCGCTGAAGTTTGGTCCTGCCGAGATTGGCACGGAGATGAATACAACAGCCAAAGCTATCAACCTTGCCAGCAAGATGATGGAGGTAAATCCTTTCGTCGTGTCTTTACATATACGCAAGTAACTGTAGATATATCCTCTAGTCCCTGAGCCTCTAGAGGAGTAACATGTTACTTGGTCGGATGCTCCCAAATCCGAAGTAGTTGACTTGTTAAATTCCTTAATAGTTTGAAGCTTTTAATCACTTAGAGACGGGTTAAGTTCCGCTTGGCTCGGATCTAGCTAGCTTAGAATATCCACTCACCTAGAGCCGGGTTAAGTTCCGCTTGGCCTAGATCTTGTATAGTTTCAAATATTCACTCACCTAGAGCCAGGTTAAACTCTGCTTGGCCCGGACCTTGAGTAACTTAAAACATTCACTCACCTAGAGCCAGTTAAGTTCCACTTGGCCTGGGTCTTGAGTAGTTTCAAATATTCACTCACCTAGAGCCGGGTTAAGTTCCACTTGGCCCGGGTCTAGAGTAGTGTAACACCCCTAGTTTTAGTAATTGTTAATTAGGGTTTGTTTGTGCATCATGAGCATCATCTTTTGCTAAGATAAAATAAAAATGCAAAACCCTAAACCCTAGTTCTTATCCTCTCTTTGAAAGTTATTCAAAATGTTTTTCATATTTTGAAAAGTATCAAATGTTTGGAGCCCAAATTGACTAAAGGGGTCCCTACAGTATTTTATACATTTTGTAAACCTTCTGGTATTTTTGAAACTATCAAAAACATATTTGAAATGTTTATACAAAAGAGAAAAAGAGAAAAACTAAAAGGAAAAATGCTTTGGAAATAAAAAACAGAACCAGCCGCAACCAGGCCCAGCCCGGCTCGCCTTCTTTCCCTCTCCCTTCTCTCTCTGCCGCCCAGTGAAGTGCGCAGCAGCCCACTCCCAGCCCAAGTGCGGCCCAGCCAGCCTGGTACCCCCTATCGTCTTTCTCCTTTCTTCTTCGTCACCGACAGAAGCTCCTGCGTGTAATCGCCTCACCGTCGATCCTCGATGCGCTACGATGCCCGCCGCCGCCCTCTGAGCTGAGGATAAGAATGGCCTCACTCCATTCTTCCTCCCCATACCCGTTTCCCCTCCTCTGGTGATTTCCCCTGTTCTACCCAAATCGCCGAAACCCTAGCCACTCAGGCACCGTCGAGCCCTGCCATTTCCGACCTCCCCGAGCTCTGTGGAGTACCCTAGGAGAAGCTCCGTGTCACCGTTGTCAAGCCACGAATGCCAGGAAGCCCGTAGTCACACGCAATCGAAGTTGTCGTCCTGTCCTCTGACGAGCTCCGTCGCAACATCGTCGTCGCCTCCAACCTCCGGTGAGCCACCGGTGCTCAGGCAACTCTTCGTTTTCTTGCTGTTGCTCTCTGTTGTCCTCCCCACGACCACATGCGAGCACCGCCACCATTTGTTGTCGTTGGCGAAGCTCCGGTGACCATTCGAGGGCGGCGCCACCATCGCCTGACTCCCCTCAACGCCCTCTATCCAATGCCCCTAGCCACAGCCTCTCGCACGCCCTCAATCACCTGAACCACCGTCGAGTTGGGGACAGTTCCATTGCTGACGTCGGCATGGCATCATATCCCCTTTTCTTTTTATTTAAAATGTTTTCTGTAAATATTAATATGACAGGTGCGCCTAGGTTGTCAAGTTTTTAATAATTTCCATAAATATTTTATAAAAATAATAAAAGTCTGACATGTGGGTCTGGGTTGGAAAATACTTTAATAAATTCCAAAAATATTTAATTGTTTTAAAAACGTTTTAAAATGGATAAAAATAGGGAAAAAATCATAAGTAATTCATTTTAAGACAAAAAAATACAAATAATATATCAAAATGTTCAGAAAAATGAGATCTATCTCATAGCATCAAAGTCATGCATCATTGTAACAACTAAAATGATTTCCTTAGTGAAACCCTAATGTACCCCTCTAATATGCCTCAAGAGTTTATCAGAAGTGCTATCTAGGGCATTCCAACTCAGCTTAAAATGGTTTACATCTTTAGGGTTTGATGTAACGCCTTTAAATATGTCATACCATCATTCTTGATTGCGCATTGCATCGATGCCATGTGTTGATTGTCGCTTTCCTTTCCGCTGTTTTGCTTCTTCTCAGTAGACCTCGGAGTTGATGTGAGTAACGAGATCGAGTCCAACATTGAAAACCAAGATCAACACAATCGAAGGTTATGAACGAACGATGCTAAGCAGATGAACTTGAAGTTCTATATATGAGTATCAACAGGCAAACGCAAGAAAAATCCCACACATGATATAATCCTACGATTTCAAAGTATTTCATTCTTGCCATGTGCATACGATTCCAAAGTCTTTTATCGATAGATAGAATGACCCTATCTGATGCATGTTCCCTTTGTAGCCTATACTCCCTAATCCACTGCTCCTAGCATAACTAGGGTTTGGCTTATGAGCTTTGTTAGAGCTGTTATATCCATTGTGCTTAGCCAAGCTTAGTTGTTACCACTGATCCATCCGGTTAATGAATCTGAGCTATGAATGAACCTAGTATGATAGGATGACGTGGTATGATCAGAGATGAAAGTTAAACATGCTAAGGCTTGTATGGGAGGCCATGTCAGGTTCTGGTTTTTGCAGTCCCATACTTGCCACTACTAGGATCTGAGTTCTTTCCTCTCGAACCAAGACAAGCGTATAGCCACACGGGGGCCTGGAAACCCCCTCGACCAACTAACTTCCTACTAGATTCCATGAGTCACATCGTTTGGGCGTTCCATTCGACATATGCATTCTAGTAATTCTTGAAGGAGGTGAAGGAGGTGCATTCATACAGGTAGGTAAGCGTGGCAGGGAATGGGAGAGGAACGGCCTCTGTAATCTCAAACCATGTTCACATCTCTAGGGAGTGGCTTCGAGATTTGACCCGTTACAGCGACATCTCCTTAGGGCGTGACTCATGGTCTCGGTGAAAGCAAGGTAAAGGTCATGGTCAACCACTCTCTGCCGGCCTTCCAAGGAAGAGGGCTAATGTAACTGGCACTAAGAATCAGTTGGTGCGTGTGGGTAAAGTTGTGCACCCCTGCAGGGTAATAATCTTTTCAAAAAGCCGTGTCCACGGTTATGTATGACTTGGGAACGAATGTGATGATCATAGAGAACTATAACCTAATCGTAAAACTTGACAAGAGAAGTGAGGTGTGCTTAAGGATGCTTCCTCAGGGATCGAGGGGGTGATCCTAATTAGTAGGTTCAGCTGATAATGAGTCGGTGGATATCAAAAGAAGACCGAAGCTAGGGATATCATTTTCTTATCCCCTTTTAAAAAAGGTTCTATTTAGTCGAGCTTCTTCTCACTCTTTTACAAAGAAAGATAGTTTTATGCAAAGTAACCCCACCAGCCATAAGTCTTGCGGAGTACACCCTGTACTCAGCCTTGCTTTGTTGATACTTTTGCAGCAGGTAAGTGTTACCACTGAAGATGAGTTCGTTACAACATCGACATCGACGAGTAGCTTGGGGTTCCCGGTCGGCAGTATAGAATCTATGGATTGGGACGTCATCATTATGCTTCAGGCCTCTTTGGACATTTGTTAAGTTTGCTATACTTAATAGCATAGTTTGCCTTCTGTTGTTTGATGTTTGTGGTCAGTGACCTCTGCTTGTAATATTTTGGTTCTTCGCGTAGTTATGAGCTTGTTGTAATAGTTTTTGAGTCGTAGAGTCACTGTAATGTTACCAATTCTCCCTCTATATGCTTCTGAGATTTAGGTTAGGCTTATATCAGACAGAGGTCTGGGATTTGTCTAGCCTTAATCCCGAGGGTGTCACAGGTTTTGGTATTAGAGCAGTACCGACCGTAGGAAAACCTTTCTATCGGTCGATGTTGAGTCTAGTGTTTGTGAAAACTATTTCAAAGATGAAAATTATTTACAAAAACTCTGGTATGCTTCTTTTTCTCCTTATCCAGTTTCGCTCTAACTCTGGGTCACCTTTTCTTGTGTTGACTTTAAAAAGTTTTGCTATCTCGTCTCGTATTTCAAAGCTTAGGTGCCTTATTGGCATGATGTTTCTGAACCAGTTGACCTAGTGTCAAGTTCTCTGTAGTCTGGTGTGTGTGCTTCATGTTTCCCTTATTCTATTTCACCTGAGAGATTTCTTTCCATCACGATCTGTCTGTTTTATGAGCCCACAACATCAAGTTGTTGGTTCCACAGTGATCTGTTCTAGGTCTCGAGGTTTCCTTTCACCTCGTGGGTCTCCTTTTTAGTTTGTTTGGGTACTTCAGAAGTTGTTTCTTCTCTTGGAAGCTATCGTGTGGTTACTACCTTGTAACACTCTCTATGCTACCAAGATAATAGTTACTCCTTTCTTTGGGTTTTAACCCTTGGACTTGAACTGAAGATCCCTAAGTGTCCTAGATTCTGGTGTTGAGAATCTTGTACATGAAGCTGACCTTTAACCCAAGATCCATTTTGTTGAGCCTATTGTTAATGTTCACACATTACCCCGTTATGGCTAGTACCTTCTAGTATAGCCTTCAAGCTTGTGGTTATTGTCACGATTTAATTGTGACAATTAAGGACTTTCCCTACCACTAGCTATGGCAGATGTTCTTTAATGGAACCAAATAGATCATGACAAGAGTTCTCCCCACGAGTCTCGCATTTATACTCGTGACTCTGCCACCCTTCCTTTTCTGCATCGGTCCTCGGAAGATTGTTGACTTATGCATCCACATCTCGGGATTCTATCCTGAGCATTCTTTTACCCTTGTTGTTTCCGACCATTGTTTACTAGTTGGTAGCCAAGTAGTAAATGTGTATCGGTGTTCTCCGATGCAAGATATTCTTGTGGTCCGTCTAGACAAACCATTTCAGGATGTCAGGAGAAACAAACTCCAGTACCTCATCATATCTAGGACCAGGTCAAAGTGTTGTAATCTGCAGATCAATAAGCATTGATGAGATTCTGATCTATTCCACCTTAAAGTATCACACTCTTCTATACTAAGAGACCGTGTTGAGTTCATGACTCCCTTAATGAAGTGATGTTTTTACACATATTTACCCACCCTTCCTCCGAGCTTTCGTGCTCGTGAATGATGCGTGTGCATAATAATGTGGTCATCTTAGATTCTTAGAAATTCTCATTGATTTGAATTACAAGGACATTTGTGTCATCTTTAGCATGATTTGTTAACCCTATCACTAAGAAAAGGATGATTGTGTTACCAAGTCCGTTACTCTGGTACACCTCTTCGGTCAAAGAGTTAGGTTTGCGCCAAAGCTCTGAGACTATCACCCTTGCCTTACCAAGCAAGTTTCCTCTCTAACTAAGTGACATATCGGTGGTTCGTAACATTCTAGATGTCTACTAGAAGTATTGCCATGTTGCCACATGATGTAATGTCAAGTTCTTGAGCACGCAAGTTTTCTGAACTGCTATTTTCTCTAGATCTATTCTGGATACCCTTGAACTAGTTGGTTGAGCTTAAACAACAACTTGGAGAGTTGTAAAGACAAAAGTTCTATCCGATTTAGTTCATCTTAAAGGGATGTGTAGTTTTGTTCATGATGAAGAAAGATAGTGTTTAATTCGTGGAAATGTTATTGTCCCCACCTTTGATTTGATACGGGCTATCGTCAAATCAAACTCAGTCCTAAAGAACTATCCTGATCGTGTATCTATTCATTATGTTTCACCTGGGTACATCTTCATGTTCTTTGGTCTGACCAATATTGTTGTTTGTTCATATCACATATGAGTTCATTTTCTTGGAATGTCTTGATAAGTTTGTTGTCGAGCCTGTTGATGACATCCTTACATTCTCCATGCTAGATTGGATTCATATGGAACAGTTGGCATTAATGTTGGAAACCTTTTGAGAACTATCTTCGTGTTATCTCAAAGTATGTGTTCTGGATGTTAGAAGTAACCTTCTTTGGTTCACGTGCAATAGTTGAAAGATGTCGTCATGGATTCGATAAAAGTTATCTCTGTTTTCTCGGGAATTATTTCAAGTCAGTTAAGCATGTGCAAAGTATTCTTGATATGGTAGGTTGATACCTCCGATCTCGAGAATATTCTTTAAGAATGCTAAGACACTAACTGATTTGTCATGGAAGAGAAGAAGTTCTAAAAACTTCAATATTCTCCTAAATGTTTTCCCAATAAGAATGCATTTGTGTTCCGTTGCAATCAGTTCATATAGGAGCAATTATCTTTCGATAACCTACTTATACATGGGTTTTGCAACCTAGCTCATTTTTTTGGAGCTTAACAATGTAATCCATGACTTGAGAATCTAGTAACTCCACCTTTGTGGTAAATTTTGCAAACTTTCTGTTCGGACATGCTGTAATACCCTCGGATCGGCCCTATACAAGTTTTAGTGATTTCCGCCAAACCCGCATAGAAACAATTCAAAGGTGCCCACCAGGCACTTTCATGCGGGTGGAAAACGAAGTAATACCATTACACAATAGTTCACGATGGAACCCACAGAACATATATATATATATATATAACAACGACTCTATGAGTCAAGAATAGATATATACAATACAAAGATCCAAATCACCTTGAAAATGATACAACATCCGAGTATGGATAAGATGCAAATGGGGCTAAGAGCTCTGAAGAATAACCAATGGCGTCCATAACCCTGCCCAAGACAAGCCGGAAGGGTAGTCCTGCTAACGGCATTGAACTCAATGTGCTAAAACAAAAGGGTGCGGACAAAGGGCAAAGGAAAAAGGGAGCGGACAGTACTGAGGCCAGTACACGGAAAGTCTAGAATTCGGCGTCTCACGCCTACATAGGTATGGTGGACTGAAGCGGCAGCAAAGCTTGCACTAAACAACCTATAGAGACTCAATACAACTGTCGGCTATCGGAGAGGGATGAGAAAGACCTATTCGGAACCAACCTGATACTAACACCAATCATACCCATCCTGGTATTTCCCCCTCGAGACCAAACGAGGAAGTCATTCCGAGGAAACTCACATAGTTGGCAGTTTTATTCATTCTTTCCATGGTGGTTGTCCAACTTACTAGTCATATCAGATACAAGTCATATTATAACAGCAATTCTTTAGTTATAGTTGTCTATGATCGAGAAACTATGCTCCAAGTTGTCCATAACCGTGAACACGGCTTTTCGAAAAGATTTAACCCTGCAGGGGTGCACCAAAGTATCCACACGCACTTCAACCCTTATTGTCAGATCTGAATATGAGCAAGATCCTGAACATACACCCAACGGTATGCGACGAGGCCTCGGACACAACGTTTCATAGACCCAAAGCAAGTACATGGGGGCCACCCTGCTAAGCTACCCACAATGAAGTCGGCCAGCTCCGAGATGGACCCAGGGTTTATGACGACGGCTGTAAACGACCGGGAACCCAAAAATGTGATGGGGCTTGTCGATACAACGAAAACGTGGCACGGGGTTCCTAAATAGTAGAGGCGCTCCACGCGCAATCATAAATAAAGCAGTAAGCATGGCATAAATACAAGATAGTAATAACGCCCCAAACTACTTTCTGGCCCCTAGCACAGTACTTTGAAATCAGGTAGTAAGCCGATAGGGTCCCCACACACCCACATGTGGTTAGCGGGCTCGATCTCGGAACAGGTGAACTCGGGGTCCTAGGTGGACACAAGTGGGTGGTTAAAAACCAAATATTGTCTATTACGCACTGGTGCCTCTGCATTATATCTATTTCCAGCATTTTAATTAACAAGTTATAAAGTAAGCCATGATCATCTCCACCATTAAGCATCTCCACCATGAAGCATCTCCACCATTAAGCATGTGCCAACCTTCCATCAAAGGTGGAACGACACGACGCGAAGCAGCACCTGAGCAAGCAACTACGACTCGCAAGGCCGATTGTCTATCATACAATAGGCAATAGGATGTGTCCAAGGCAATATAGAGGCTGCAAGGAATATAAATGGTGCACGGAAACTAAAGCATCGCAACATAGATAGCAATAGATCAACAGGAGGAAATAAAGACTATAAAAGCAAAATAGGTAGAAAGGGGGAGAATGCTCGCCTGGGAAACACTACCGAAGATATATTACCCGAAGGACTTGTCGATACTCGCATCCACTCAACGGCCTAATCCGTGAAGAAGCAAAGCACTAAAAGAAACACCGGATGCACTATTTAATACTATGGCAGAAGATCGGGCATGATGCATGTATGATGCATGACATGGCAAAGATGCGATGCACTAGGCAATATTAAGCGGAACCGGGGTCCCGACAATTATTTAAAAGGTTCAAGTTATTTAGTTACCCGCAATTTAAATGTTGTCTTAACAAGGGAAAATATGGCATCGGTTCGCTACACAAATTTAAATGGAGCCGAGAATAGACAAATATAACCCGCATATAGTCTCCATATTTAATTTAGGTGAATCAGCATAGTACCCCCAACAAATGAATATGTATGCGGTATGAACAATTTAATATGCAATAGATAGATATTAAATATTATAAATATATGGTCTCGGAAAAGGGGTCACACATCTCGGATCGAAGGTGTTGGGGGCGAAGGGGTTCGGGATCGGCCTTCGGATCCGGTATCGGGGTTTGGTCTTTGGGTCATCGGGTCAGGGGTCTCGGCCATCAGATATGTGACGGAGATCTTGGTGGTTCCGAGAAGAAGACCTTGAGGTTCCCGCTCGACTATCTATGACAGTCTTGGAATCGTCACAAGTGGTCTTCGGAGAGCACCAGGTCGTCTTGTTCACGACGTGTCGTGGTGGTGTCATGGCAGATGCCATGGATGGGCTAAAGGTGGGGACTAATACATGCTAGGGGAATCTAGGGAGGGATAGTGAAGTGATTCTCCACACAGAAGTTTATATTTGCTTTGTCTCTAAGGTTACAAGTGCTCCTAGAGATGTATTGGCGAGAGGAGGAAGAAGGAGCTCTCTTACTCTCGCTCACAGATCACCCTTAAAACCCTAGCCAAACTAGCCAAATCGGAACCCCCTCTACAGAAACCCTAGCCCTCCTTATATAGGGGGCGCTAGGTCTCCATCTAGGGCATACGTGGAGGTATATTCCTAAGAATATGCCATCTCCCAAAGTAGTAAGCCGACCGGGTTACTTTTCCCTTGCGTCACACATGCAGAGGCTATGTGAGCCTCTTCGGCACCCACGTCAGCCGACATGGGTATCGTCACCCTTGTCGGCCACGCCTCGGTGGTCCTGCCCTTGTCTGCTTCGCTCAGGCAGTGCGTACCGGGGCTTCTTTTGACCAGCGAGATTCCTTCCTTCTCCTAGAAGCTAGATGTGCCCTGGATCATACTTGATCCAGCCACACATGTTCCTGCATACAAGTTAAACATACATTTCCGACTTACTGCTTAAGTCAGTTGAGACTTAGTTAGGCGAACGCCCCCTGGTCCGGGTTACCCCGTGATTCGGCCTGCCTTGAGGTGACCCGGCCAGCATCCGCTTTGGCCTTCCTGAACCTCGGCTAACTCGGCCTTTATACCCCAACGTGACCCTACCCGGGGGTATCCCCCAACATTAGTCCCCGAAGCTGGTGCGGTCTTAGCTGCCTCGGCCGCTAAGGCCACATCAGGTTCAATTATGTTTGACCTTTGGACGTTATTTCCGAGTTACCTCCTTGTCTCGGGTTATATGGATTTACGTTCCCCTTGCATGTTCCAAGTTTTCACTTGCCGGTCGGGTTACCACTTCAACTCGGACCTCATGGCTTTACTTTCCCTCTGCACATTCCAAGTTTTCACTTGCTGGCCGGGTTACCACGGTCCTATCCGGGTCTTGCTTCCTTCTCTCGTATGCCAACCCACGTGGAGGCTAATCATTATGTTGTCTCATTTTAAGGGCCAGCACAGTAACCACCGCAGTAATTGTCAGTCATCACCGTGCGCGGGTCACGTCACGCCTGCCTCCTCGTTTACCGCATCAATGTGTCACGTCATGGGACCAACTCCACTCTGTTGCCTTCGGTGTTGCTCCTTGTTGATTGGTTGATGTGGGTGGTACACGGCCATTGCGTGTGGCTTGCCCGCAGGACGCGATCCCACTTTCTCCTCGTGGGAGAGGTTAAATAGGGGAGGGGTGCATCACTTAGGCTTTTTCCCCTCACCGCGCCCCTCTGCCCTTTGCACTTCTTCTTCGTCTTCCTCGCGACCGTGCCGCCGCCAGTGCTCCCAAGCAGCAGCGCCGCCGCCGCATTTTTCCCCTAGATTTCTACGTCGTCGCCGCCGCTACGCGCCTCCTCCACCATGGGTCGCTGCCAATCTAGGCTTTTGCCCCCCCCCCCCCCCCCGCCGCTAGCGCCAGCGAGGGCAACGATTATCAGATGACGGAGGAGGAGCTCGTCGTTGCTGAGCAAGAAATGGAGGAGGACTCCGCCGCCATGGACCGTGGTGCGTGGGCCGGGTCATGGGTCTGCCAAGATGACTTGGACTGGCTCTACCGGACCAGACGCATCCCCGTCGGCGTCATCGTGCGCCTTGCCTCTGCCAAACTCGCCCCCTCACCCAATCCGGGTGAGTACGTTGTGTTCTTGTCGCACTTCCAACGGGGGTTCGGTTTGCCGGTCAGCGATTTCTTCCATGACTGGTTGAGCACGTACGAACTCCAGCCGCACCACCTTCCTGCCAATGCAATCACCTCTCTTTCCGCTTTTGGCTCTACGATCGAGGGCTACGCCGGATTGTGGCCCACAAAGGAGCTATGGATCCGGTTTTTCGGCCTTCGTCGTAATGTCATTCCGAATATTCAACTTGATCTGGAGGACAAGCAGCTCACTCAATTCGGAGCTGCATCAATCTCACCCTGGAGGCTATCTGTTTTCCCTCGAGTCACCGGGCTGGAGTCCTGCAAAGGATGGGCCCGGACTTTCTTTTATGTCCGGAATGAGGGCACTGAGGACTTGATCCGGCTGCTTCCCTATGCTCCGGGTCCACCTAACCCGGAAACGTGGGACGTTGTCCCCAAGAAGCCCACAGCCTTGGCCAACCAGGTCAACAAGAGGTTTGTGGAGCTGAAGAAGTTCGGGTTGCGCAACGAGGATGCTATGATCACGTTCGTGTGCAACCGAATCTCCCCCCTCCAGAGGCGCACCCACAAGGTGTGCCATATGAGCTTCGGCCGAGACCCCAACCGGACCTCGTCCTTCGAGTTGAGCAACTCGAAGATCTATCGCCGGGTCAAGGCTCTCTTCACCACCCACAAGGACTTCTCCACTGAATGGACGTGGAGAATTAAGCATTTCTGCCGGGATAGGCTCCCTCCCTTGGTAAGCTTCGTGGCACAAATTTACTCTAGGTTAATTATATGTCGGTCATTGTTCCATTTCTGACTCTGTTGTTCATTCTTTTCCTTAGCTATTCCTTCAGTAGACCCTCGAGGACGGCACCGATCCGACCCTTAAATGGGCGCCTGACCGGGACACCCTGGAAAAGGAAGAGCCGGACCAGGAGATGTTCCTCCCGATGACCGACGCCTTAAGCACCCACCGTAAACCCTCTTCTATTAGAGATTGGCCCGATGATGAAGATGACTCGGATGTCGAGGTGATTGAACCTGTTGATGCTGTCCCCCTTTCTTATGCTTTTCCGGCATCAGCTAACCCCGGTGGGCAGATCCACGAGGACCCTCCCCTTGCCACGGGGGAACCTATTCCGGCAGTGCCGAAGAAGAAGCATGGAGCTGCATCAAGTTCCTCCTCCAGACCTTCTCAGCCCTCTAAAAGGCGAAAGAACTCCAGAGACAAAACTGCTTCCAAGCCTGCAGGCAAGGCCCCGGCACGAAGGGCTCGGAAACCCAAGGAGCCCCAAACCTCGGACGCGTAAGTCTCTTTTTCTCCTGTGACTTGTTCTTTCTTGCATTGTTGTAATTTCTCTTCTGACATTATTTGATTTGACAGGGCTGCGGTGGAGGTCCCTCAGAGTGGATCTAGCATCTCTTCGCCGCTCCATCCTAGCTCCTCTCCCCCTCGTGACGACGAGTCACGCCCGCTGAGCCCTATTCCAGAGGGTTTTGCGGCTGCTCCGGGTTCCAGCACGCCTCGTCAAGAGGGGGGGACCCCGGAGCGGGGGAGACGGATCCAGCCGAGGCAGTGGCATCCACCACTTCGGCTCCACCGCAACCAGCAACTACTGAAACTACCTCCATACCAGCACCGACACCAGCACCGACACCAGCACCAGCACCAGCACCAATTCCGGCACCAGCAACAAGGGCACCAGCGCCAAGCTCCTCCGCCTCGTCCGAGTCTTCTCAGTCTCGGCGAGTAAGTACCCAGGCAGCTCCTAAGGGGAAATCAGCCGCAACCACTTCCTCCTCTCAGCAAGCCAAAGGCAAGAAAGCCCCTGACGTCACCAGGGCGTCCACTGGTCCGGACAGCGCACCAAGGCCCCATGCTTGCCTGTAAGGCTCCAGACAAGGATGCCCCTGCCGAGCCAACTAGTGTGCAGCAACTTGTTCTACACACCAGTCCGGCCCTTGCTCAGGTTGAGAGGAGAGAGGCACATGCAAGGGGCTTGGTGGCGCCCCACATGCTCGGCGGGGAGCGATATCCTCCGAACTTGATCGAGTTTATGAATAACTGGAACAAGGCGGAGTTCGTCTATAACGACAATCTCCCGGAGAAGTTTGGTCTCGCCGAATTCGCTGCCCAGATGAATACAGCCTCTAAGGCGATTAACCTTGTGGGTCGGATGATGGAGGTACATTACTTCACCTTTTCCTTATCATGCACTAGCAATATAACCATTAGTCCCCGAGCCTCCGGGGGAGTAACTTGTTACTTGGCCGGATGCTCCTTAGAGAACTAACGTAGCTCCTTCATAATTTCAAATATGCACACACCTAGAGCCAGGTTAAGTTCCACTTGGCCCGGATCTTGTACACTTCAAATATGCACACACTAGAGCCGGGTTAAGTTCCACTTGGCCCAGATCTTGTACACTTTGAATATGCACACACCTAGAGCCGGGTTAAGTTCCACTTGGCCCGGATCTTGTACACTTTGAATATGCACACACCTAGAGCCGGGTTAAGTTCCACTTGGCCCAGATCTTGTACACTTCGAATATGCACACACCTAGAGCCGGGTTAAGATCCACTTGGCCCGGATCTTATACACTTCGAATATGCACACACCTAGAGCCGGGTTAAGTTCCACTTGGCCCGGCTCTTGTACACTTCGAATATGTGCAAGGCTTAAGCTAAATTTTCATATTCTTTTCAGGTGACCACCAACCGCCGGAGTGCTGAGTTCCAGCGTCTTCTGGATACTCACAAGATGCTTCTCACAAAGCACAATGCACATCTTGCTGAGCATGAGAAAAGGGGTAAGTTTCTCCCTTGGCGCTTCTCCGTTTTCCTTCAACTCCCTCTGCCGAACTAATCTCATTATTTGGTTTCCGCAGCTGGGGTGGAGGCTGAGAACAAGATTATGCGAAAGAACCTGGAGCAGATCAAGGGTAAGTCCTTTTTGTCCGACCCTACTTTGATTTCCATCTTATTTTCCTCTTGGCTCGGCAAACATTCATTCCTCGGCTCTGTCGGGTCAACACGCTATTTTAGCATCTCTTGAAGATAGTGTGCCCGTGCCTGACATGATGCTGCATTTTCTCGAACAAGCAGGGCAGCATCAGGCCGAGCTCAAAAAGAAAGACGATGAGCTTGCCCTCCTCCGAACCAAGAACGACGAGATTGCCAGGATAAAGGCAGAAATGAAGAAGATGAAGGCGCAGCACCAAACCGAGCTTGAAAAGGCTGGCCAGGACTTCACCGAAGAACACGAGCGCCTCAACCTCCAAATTGCCAAGGACCGCGATCTTCTCCAGGAGGCCTACGTCAAACTTGAGTCGGTGATCGCTGAACTGGTGCAGCTCCATCAAAGACGCAATAATTGCATCAATGAATTGACCCGGATCCACAGCCACATTTCACGTAAGTTCCTTTCCCTTATCCGACATACTTCTCCGGGTTACTTCATATGTCTTTTCTTCAACTTCTTCCTTTGCCTTGTTTTCAGGCCACTTTCCAGAGGGTACTCCTATTGCAAGCACTGCTGTTGCCAACTTCCGCCGAGAGAGGGGTACTCCCGTCGCTTCTGACGGTGAGAGTATTTCCCTTGACATGGAGGACCTATTGGTCAGCCTGTCATCTCGCGTGGAAATCATCAAGAACTACGGCAGGGATCTCCTCGACGTTTTAGTCCGAGTCTTCAACACGTTCTGGCCTAGTGAGAGCGCTCCGAAGAGAGTTTCACTTCTTGCTGAAAAGCTGTCGAAGATCGAGACTTAGCTCGACCTTTGGAGGGAGTCCGCTGGACGTGCTGCAGCTGAGACCGTTCTTCACCAAATACTCACGTGGTATGAGAAGATCGATCTCAACCTCCTGACGCGTGTGCACACCAGATCCAAGTGGACCGATGACCCGGAATGGGTAACTCGGCGCCAGGCTTGCGCCCATAGCCTTGTTGAATATTCTCCCATTCACGAATGGACTGAGGGTCTGAGCTTCCTGGAAGCCGCTAGCGATGAAGGGGTCGAGAATGTCGAAGATAGTTCGGACGAGGATGGAGAGGACGATGCCTCGGATATCGAAGAAGACGAAGATGACGCCAAACTTCCTCCTTCTGCTGCTCCTTAATTAAAAACACTTGAAAACTTATCAGATCCCCGGTATGCCGGGTGGAAATGTATCTCGTACTTATGTAATATTTTGCTACTAAGTTTGTATGCCGGATTAACTTGGGCATAGTCCCCGAGTTTCATTTTCTCGGTTCGTGTCTACCTTGATTCGGTTTTATGACTTACGAATCCGAGCTTCAAAAATTGTTTTAACAATACTCAGAAACTTTTAGGCTTAGCTCAAAATAATTTAGCATAATAGTTTGAAAGTAAATACAAGGTTAGTCTAAAAAACAAATGTCGGCTCGATTAAGTTCTTTTCCTTAGTCGTTTTTCATGTGCTACGCAATTCCAAACTTGTTCTCTTGCTTGCCATGAAGCCAATTCTTGTTGGACAGCAGCAAGTCGAAGACTTGGGTTTTTGGTGCTCACACATTACTGATCCGAGTTAAGTAGAACAACTTACTCCAGCTGACGTAAAAATGATAAATAACAACAAATATTATTAAGGCAGTCCCCGAGTTACTGCTCGAGGTGCCAATATTTCATTCATAAGCTCACCGACACATGAGAAGACTCAGATACATACACTTCTCCGCTAAGTGTAGAAAGGACAAAGTAGAGCTACATTCCATGGGCGCTTAGATTCTTCGCCGGACCTGTTCGCCTTGTTCTTTTCCTGTGGCTTTGCATCTATAAGATAATAAGAGTCATTGTGCAATGCTTTGCTCACGATGAACGGCCCTTCCCATGGGGGGATAATTTATGCATGCCGGCAGTACGTTGTACCAATCGGAGCACCAGATCGCCTTCCCGAAAGACTCGGGGGCTTACTTTCCGGCTATGATAGCGTCGGAGATTTTGCTGATATATGGAGGATCTGGACAATGCCAGTTCTCTCGCTTCTTCCAGCAGATCAACATCATTTTGCCTGGCTTCTTGCACTTCGGCTTCTGTGTATTGGGTGACCCTAGGCGAATCATGCTCTATGTCGGCTGGTAATACATCTTCTGCCCCATATACCAGAAAAAACGGCATATAGCCTGTTGATCGATTCGGAGTTGTTCTTAAACTCCAGAGTACCGCTGGTAGTTCTTCTATCCATCACCCCGCTGATCTTTGCAGCGGCTCAATGAGCCAGGGTTTTATCCCAGACAATACTAATCCGTTGTATCTTTCCACCTGTCCGTTCGATGCGGGGTGGGCTACCGAGGCTATGTCGAGTCGGATCTTCTTGTCCCGACAGAAACACGCAAATGCTCCTTCCGCAAAATTTGTTCCATTATCAGTTATGATACTGTGTGGGTAACCGTACCTCAAGATTATATCTTTGAGAAAAGTTACGGCCGTAGCACCATCACATTTCCTTATAGGCTTTACTTCGATCCACTTCGTAAACTTGTATACCATGACCAAAATGTGAGTCATATTTCCCCCTACTGGTTTGAACGGGCCAACCATATCCAAGCACCATACGACGAATGGCCATGTAATTGGTATGGTCTTGAGTTCCGACAATGGCATATGTGTCTTGGTAGCGTACCTTTGACAACCATTGCACTTTCTCACCAGATCTTCTGCTTGTTCTAAGGCACTTGGCCAGTAGAATCCATGCCGGAATGCTTTTGCCACCAAGGCTCTGGATGAGGCATGATGCCCGCATTCTCCTTGGTGTATATCTCGGAGGATGTCAAGCCCTTCTTCCGGGTCAATGCATCGCTGGAGGACATTGGTTACACTCCGTTTGTATAGCTCGTAATTGATAATCGTGTATGCTTTTGCTCTCCTCTGAGTTTGCCTGGATAACACCTCCTCAGTGGGTAACGTTCCATCTTTCAGGAATTGAAATATAGGCAATGCCCAAGATGGTATTGCTCGTGCAGGGAACACATCCTCATCAATTTCCATCTGATCCACCGGCATAACTTCAACCGGATCACGCTGAGCAATCCCCGGGTCCTACGTGGTAGTCCCCGGGTTCACTGAGGCAGTCCCCGGGTTTGCTGATGTAGTCCCCGGGTTTCGCGCACTACCTCCCATGTCAATATCCATGGGCTCAGCTCCGGATTCTGTATCTTCCGGGACATAGATCGAGTCGGTTCCTGGGGACGGCCTGATAGATGGTTTTCTGAGGTGTTCCAATGCTACACCTAGTGGAATTGCTTGTCGGGTTGATCCGAGCTCCGGTAGCATGTCGGCAGCCTCATTTCCCACCCGGGGTACATGGTGAAATTCACACCCCTCAAAGTAACCCGATATGTTCTGTACATGAAATCTATACAGCGCCATGTTTGGATCAAGGGCGTCCCACAGTCCTGATACTTGCTGTACCACCAAATCCGAGTCGCCAAAGCATATGATCCGACGTATCCCAATCTCTTTTGCTACCTTGAGCCCATGCACAAGTGCTTCATACTCTGCGACATTATTTGATGCCGCGAAATGGATTTGGAGCACATATTTCAGCTGGGCCTTCTTTGGCGAGGTAAGCACAACTCCGTCGCCTAGCCCGGTTTTTGTTTTTGACCCGTCAAAGTGCATCCTCCAGTAGTTCGGATCTGGTGGTGGTGGTTCGTATTGTACCTCAGCCCAATCTACAAAAAAGTCCGCCACGGCCTGAGACTTGATTGCTTCTCTTCTGTCATATTGTGGCGCATAAGGAGCTAGTTCAATTGCCCTTTTTGCGATCCGACCACTTGCATCCTTGTTACCCATTATCTCGGATATGGGAGCCTCACATATGACTTTGATGGGGTGCTCGTCAAAGTAATGCTTTAACTTATTTGCCGCCATATAGACACCATATGCCACCTTTTGAAAGTGCAGGTAGTTCTGATTTGAGGCAGATAATACCTCGCTCAAGTAATACACTGGCCTCTGCACCGACTTACCCTCTTCATCGCGCTGCACTACAATCACTGCACTTACAACTCGGTTGGTTGCGGCTATGTAGAGCAACATTGGCTCCTTTGATAGTGGAGAGGCTAACACTGGTGCAGTGGCTAACATCTTTTTTAAGTGGGCAAAGGCTTGATCGGCCTGTGGCGTCCAAACGAACTTATCCGACTTTTTCATGAGTTGGTAGAGAGGCAATGCCTTTTCTCCCAACCGACATACAAACCGACTCAACGATGCTAGGCACCCAGTAAACTTCTGGACATCGTTAAGACACTTCGGCAGCTCCATTCGTTCAATGGCCCGGATCTTAGTTGGATTAACTTCGATACCTCGGCTGGAGACGAGAAATCCGAGTAATTTTCCAGCCGGGACACCGAAGGTACATTTTTCTGGGTTAAGCTTCATCTGGAACCTTCTTAAGTTCGCGAATGTCTGCCTGATGTCGTCAAGGAGCGTTTTGCTTTCCTTGGTCTTGATAACCACATCATCCACATACACTTGTACATTTTGACCTATTTGGTCGTGCAAACATTTTTGCATACATCTTTGGTACGTTGCACCTCATTACGTAAACCAAACGGCATGGTGCGATAGCAATAAACCCCGTACGGGGTGATAAATGCGGTCTTTATTTGATCATCCGGATTCAGAGGTATCTGGTGGAAACCAGAATATGCATCAATGAATGACAACAGTTCACATCCCACGGTTGAGTCTATGACCTGATCTATCCTCGGCAGTGGAAATGGATCATTTGGACACGCCTTGTTCAGGTTTGTGTAATCGATACACATACGCCAAACCACTGCCACGTTCAGATCATCCTTCTTCTTTTCCACCAGCACCGGATTAGAGAGCCAACCCGGATATAGTACTTCCATGATAAATCCTGCTGCTAGCAACCGAGCTATCTCGTCTCCAATGACTTTTCTCCTATCCTCGACGAAGCAGCGGAGAGGTTGCTTCACCGGCCTTGCTCCGGGTCTCACGTTCAAAGAGTGCTCGGCCAACTCCCTCGGAACACCTTGCAAGTCCTGTGTAGACCAAGCAAAAATATCCCGATTCTCATGGAGGAAGTTGACGAGTTCGCTTTCCTATTTATCATTCAACCCGACACCAATTGTTACGGTGCGCTCTGGGAACATATCATCCACAGGCACTTTCTTAGTATCCTTTGCGGCTTGGAACGAAACGCTACCATGCGGGTTACTCAGCGTCGGCATATACTGCTGCGCGGACTGAGCTAATACCGCCACCTCCTGGATTTTTCTTTTCTCTTGCGCAATCACGAGTGACTCGGCTAGGTTAGACCCGGCTGAGGCACACTCAATGGAACGTCGGAAATCTCCTGCAATGGTAATCACTCCATTTGGCCCGGGCAACTTCATCTTCAGATAGCTGATGTGGCAGCTTGCCATGAACTTGTCCAATGCTGGTCTTCCAAGTTCACCACTTCAAACTCCAGATTCTTAGTTCAGCAATTATCTCTCGTGCCAAAGAGCACGTCAATCCGGACTTTGCCTATAGGCTCACAAGAAATGCCGGGCACAATGCCATGGAAAGTTGTCCTTGTAGCCTGGAGCATGTTCTCGGAGATACCCAATTTTCGCATTGTATCCGCATACATGATGTTAATGCTACTGCCATTGTTAATCAGTACCTTGGAGAACCTCACATTGATGTTAGGCCCAATGAATGTAGGGTCTAGTACTAACGCATACGAACCAGGACTCGGCATAAGCTTGGGATGATCTTTGATGTTCCAGGTGATTTCCTGGTCCGACCAAGGCATGTACCTCGTCACCGCTGGCATTACTACATTCACCTCCATATGTCAGCGCTGCAAGCTTCTCCTATCTGTTTCCTCGGTGGTAAATACACAATAACTCTGATGATGCTCCTTGTACTCATTTCCGGGGTACCTCCGATCCGTCTGGTGCTGATTTTCCACCTGATGCACTGCATCCCTTCTCTCATTGTTGCCATACCTCGGCGGAGGGGGAGGCAACATTAGCTGTTGCGTGTTCAATCCAGAGAGCAATTGCTGCCGGGGTAACTCCTGCCGAGGTTGATCATTCCGGGGTGCCTGAGCATTCCCCACACCGCCTTGTTCAATCTTGCGCATCCACTCACATTGCCTCGTTGTATGACCCGCTGGGTTACTCGGATTTGGCGTGTGAAACTTACACGGTTGATCCAACATAGACTCATAGGTGTACCTCGGACGGTCCTTCCTTTCTTGCCACTGTTTCTTTTGTTCTGGCATCCAAGTTTTCTTGCCATTGTTTCTCGGAGTCCATTGCCCTCCAGTTTTCTGGCGTTGACTGCCCCCTGCTCCGGGCTGATCTTGATTCATAGCTACAACTTGTTGCGAACCGTACCGGTGATCCGGTCTATCATCCCTTCTCTTTCCTCTATAGTCATTCCTTCGGGATGATCCGGCTCCATCTCTCTGGTAATACTCATCGTTTGACTCGTTTGACACAAGCCTAGGTTGAGTCGGATCTCCCAGAGCATAGGAATCAGCAATCCGGATCATCTCTGCCAACGTAGTGGGCATCTTCCTTTGTAACTTTTGCCATAGTTCGCTTGCATATCTGCATCCCTGTGCAAACCACGCTATGGCCTGTGATTCTATCACGCCCTCACATGAGTTTCTCATGGTACACCACCGAGTTAAAAACTCTTGGTCCGTCTCATTCGGTCTTTGCTTGCACATAGCTAGGGTCTGTGGCCTATTCGGCCTCTGATACGTACTCGAGAAATTGCTGATGAACATCTCTTCAAAATCTATCCAGCAGTTAATGCTTCCGGGTGGCAAATTGTTCAGCCATACCCTTGCCGGGCCCTCCAACATCTGGGGTACGTATCGTACAACCCACCTCAAGTTGCCTGTAGCAATTTTCACAGCCGTTGCATAATTTATCAACCAATCCTCCGGCTTAGTGCTGCCGTCATACGTCTTCGTGCCTCTGGGTAACTAGAAGTTAGGTACTGGTGGCTCTTTCATGATCTGGGGTCCAAAACACGCAGGACCCGGGGGACCCTGACTTTCAATCTGCTCCGACCTATACAGTCGATCTAGTTTCAACCTGGCATCATCCGGCATCAAATCCCTGCTTCCCAATCTCGACCCTATCACATGATAGTCCGGCCTTGGGTATCCTGCATTTACCATTTCCGAATCTCCATCGTTGTACCGGTCTCGCTCTCGTGGTGCATCTCTCTGTTGCATACCTCGGCCGGCACTTTGCTCTTGCCTTGGCATATTCCGCTGCTGCGGTTGTCCTGTAGAGTTGCGCTGTCCGGCATTGCCGTTAACAGTGTTTCATTGACCGGCATTGCCTTGGTCACGGTTACCTCGGCCAGCTTCACCTCGGCTTACACTCCGTCGATCGTCGTTTCTTTATACTTCCTTTGCCTTTCTTGCCCTTGTCGGGTCATACGGAACAATCTTATTGTTTCTCCTGGCCGAGGTTACTACCTCCTCTCTCCTTGGACCACCATGAGGAGACGATGCGGCTCCAGCGGATTTCTCCGGGTTACCCACCGCCGATTGAATGATCTTGGAGGCCCTGGCTCTCTCCGGGTTTGCCCTGAGCAGTTCCTCATTTTGCCTATTTGCGATCCGAACCAACTCATTGACCCGATCTTGTTGACTCTGACGGGCTTCACCCGTCAGACCCTCTAGCTCGGATGCGGCTGCATCTGCTGCTCTGAGGTTTTTCGCCGGGGTACTGTACTTTGGCAGCCCCACGGACAAACAGTTTTCTGATTCTTCAATCCGAGTATCACCTTCTTTGTTCATTTCACTCATGATATTTCTCCCCTTCACTTTTATAGCATCTACTTTATTTGCCTTTGCATACTCACGCAGTGTCATGTTCAATGATTGTTGAGCCGCAGCGATCTTTTTCGCTCCCTCTAGAATTTTCTGCCTAGTTTCCTCTAGCTCGGCATGTGCCCGCGTCGGATCTACTACCGCTGCTACCGGGTTTGCCAAGCTATCCATAGCGTCTCTCAGTACATTCTCAGGCCTCTCTAGTGGAGGACCTCTACCTTTCCTCGGTGCCTAGGTGTTACCTCCGGATCTGGTGCCGGATCCTTGCTTGCGCCTGCCCCCGGCGCAGTCATCATCACTTCAGTACGGTCCAGGGAGCGAGCGATACGCGCCCTGTGAACCACGCTAAGGGGTGGTTCCCCTGCTTCAACGATGTGCCGCGGAAGAACGCATTATAAATCCACAACAACATGGACCTTGTGCGCACCCAACTTGACGAAGAGGCCGTTGCGCGGAAGTGGGCGCGTGCCGAAGCAGCCAGCGTTGTCGCTGACAAAGTCCAGCGCTCCAAAGCACTGAACGAGCCAGAGCGATCGTTATGCGGTGCCGATGAGGTTTCCCGTCCGGATCTTCACCCCTGCTAGCGCCGCCAGCCCCACGGTGGGCGCCAACTGTCGTGGTGGTGTCACGGCAGATGCCATGTATAGGCTAAAGGTGGGGACTAATACACGCTAGGGGAATCCAGGGAGGGATAGTGAAGTGATTCTCTACACAGAAGTTTATATTTGCTTTGTCTCCAAGGTTACAAGTGCTCCTAGAGCTATATTGGCGAGAGGAGGAAGAAGGAGCTCTCTTACTCTCGCTCACAGATCACCCTTAAAACCCTAGCCAAACTAGCCAAATCAGAACCCCCTCTATAGAAACCCTAGCCCTCCTTATATAGGGGGGGCTAGGTCTCCATCTAGGGCATACGTGGAGGTATATTCCTAAGAATATGCCATCTCCCAAAGTAGTAAGCCGACCGGGTTACTTTTCCCTTGCGTCACACATGTAGAGGCTACGTGAGCCTCTGCGGCGCTCGCGTCAGCCGACATGGGTATCGTCACCCTTGTCGGCCACGCCTCGGTGGTCCTGCCCTTGTCTGCTTCGCTCAGGCAGTGCGTACCGGGGCTTCTTTTGACCAGCAAGATTCCTTCCTTCTCCTAGAAGCTAGATGTGCCCCGGATCATAGTTGATCCGGCCACACATGTTCCTGCATACAAGTTAAACATACACTTCCGACTTACTACTTATGTCGGTTGAGACTTAGTTAGGCGAATGCCCCCTGGTCTGGGTTACCCCGTGATTCGGCCTGCCTTGAGGTGACCCGGCCAGCATCCGCTTTGGCCTTGCCGAACCTCGGCTAACTCGGCCTTTATACCCCGGCGTGACCCTACCCGGGGGTATCCCCCCAACACGACGAGATCTTAATTCGCCTTTGGAAGTTCTCGTTGCATGTCTCCTTTCGTAGCGAAAGAGTCCACCAACACCACAATGTTCACTTCACCTCAACTCATCCATCACCAAACCACCTGTGAGGCGACCTCGGGGCCACGAAGCGAGAAGGCAGGGACGTGTGGTCCTACAGTGAAGCCTACAGGTGGTAGTGAGGCGACCAGGAAACAGGGGCGGTGCCAGGTTGACAAGGGCAACGGCACGGGCAGACTTGGTCGGATCTTAAGGAGGCGTGGCTGGCGGCGCGCTGACCGGAGGTCGAGGCGAGGAAGAGTGCAGCGCAGGACTTGAGGCGGCGACCTAGGACTTGTTTGCTCAGGAGAGGGCGGCGCGCAGAACGGGACGGTGGAGGAGCTTGGGTGGACTCGCGCGCAGACCAGCAACGAGGGCGTGAGCTCGTGACGGGGCTCTGTCTCGGAGAAGAGGTCGCAAGTGGAGGGTCAATGAGGAGGAGGCGCGGGGCCGATGCAGCAACGACCGGGTTCGAGGTAGGCGAGGGTAGGCTCGATGCTGGCCGCAGAGGGGAAGGGGCACCGTCAGGCGGCAGGGCGACATCAGCTAGCGAGAAACTCGCGCGGCGGAGCTTGGTGAGCGGCCATGGCGGCTCTACAGCGCTCTGGCGGTGGTGCTGCGGTGACGGGTTGGGGCGCAGGTGGCGGCCACGGCCGGGCTCGCTGAGGCAGAGAGGAGGCCACAGGAAGGGGTGACGCGGCCTCGGCAGCAGAGGACGGCGAGCTTGGGGCTATGGCAGATCGAGATGAGATGGGGAGCGACACATAGGTACGAGGTGTGGGTCGCGCAACGTCGCGTGCGACGCAGGGATTGCGGCGTCAGGTGGTGGGCTAGGTAACGCACGGTGATGGAGATGGGGCGGGTTCGAGGCAGGGTGACCGTGCGCGTGAGCGGGGTAGGGCCACGCAGGGTGTGGGGATCGGGGCGGGGCTAGGCATGCGGTGTGACATGCCAGAGTGCGTGCTGCGGCGCGGGGTTGGGTAGGTGGGGTGTAGCGGGGTGGTTCTAGGGTTAGGCTTAGGGTTTAATCTAGGTTTAGATCTAGGTCTTTAGACTGGCTGGGTAGTAGGTAGTCTGGTCCGGTTAAGTCTCTGGCCTGACTAGCTGGACTGTCTCCCTGGGAAATTTATAAAACTATTTTTATTATGTATTCATGTTATTTGTTTAAAACAAAACATTTGCAAATAGACTTTTAGAAAAATAAAATATCCGGAAGGCCCGGGATTTATAATTTGAAATAAAGATGGGGGATATTTAGAAAATAAAGGTAGGTTTTTAGAAAATAAATTTAGGCAAATTATATGCATGATGACATGACGATGCTCAAATGCAATGTGGCATGATGACATGAGCATGTGGGCATGATGATGCACAAACAAAAACCAAGCGATTTTCTAGTAGTGGTTTTACCGGGGTGTTACACATGTTGAGTCTGAAGTATCTTTCCACTTAACCAAATCTAAATCTCAAGCAGATATGATGGTTAGTGTTCATAAGGATTTTTGACGTAGGTCTCTTTATAAATCTGGCAAGATTGATGTAATGGTTGACACAACTATTCAGAAGACCTCTTATCACATTTCTTGAATCAGCAATAGCAACTACTCTTCATGAGGCTTCTTCTATGACTTATCATAGGAGTTGTGCTTATGGTTTCCTTTCTATCTGAAGTTTGACCTTCACTTGATGTCCGCTTCCTTGAACATCAAGGAGAACATTTAAAGTAGAGTTGCTAAATGTCTCTTGGCCGATCCTCCAGACCCTTTTATGTTGGCAAGCGTCTTGTTGTGCCAAGTAACTGAAGTTTGAGAATGAAGTTTCTTTTTCCTCATGTCATCAGGAATCTTCCTATTCATTCATCTAGTGGTGCTAAGTGATATCACGATCTCTGGCAAAGATTTTAATAAATCTGGATGAATAAAGAGTTTCCTTCGGTTATTCTAACATGTTCGAAGAGCGACTATGGTTTTGATAAAAAGAAGTTTCTCTTGTTACATATTCCTTGTGACTCTTATGAGTCCTCTCCACCAAAATAACCTTTCTATCTCAACCATCTGTTGAACCAAAGAGTGATCCTTATGTATTAAAAGTAGTTCAATATATTGGTTATCCATATCTCTGTATCCCCGGAAGCTCTACTTAAGCCATTAGTAGAGGTTCATCTCCCAAAGTCTATGGTCGTGTTCTTTCCGTTGTATGCTCTCCTCTTCAGAAGTTCAAACTCTTCTAAATCTCCATGGCCTCAATCCTTATGAAGACCAGTTATCTAACACCTTGAAAACAATCTCCTTTTGTTCCTCCGTTACCTTGACGTGTTTCATCCTTGTTGGCTCCAGAGATGTTATGAAACATCTATCCACGAGTTAACCATGAGATACTCCGTTTGTGGTTCTGTGTCTTTCCCTCTCTCCCTTAGTGTGTGTAGCTACCTTGAAGAAATAAAGCGCTTCATTCATTCAATAATGGTGGCATGGATCAACCTCTCCGAGAAGACCGTAAAAGTCTAGTGTAACCCTGTTTCTTCTATCTTCCTACCAAGGAATCTTGGGACGAGATTCTGTTAAGGGGGATAGAACTATAACACCCCTAGTTTTAGTAATTGTTAATTAGGGTTTGTTTGTGCATCATGAGCATCATCTTTTGCTAAGATAAAATAAAAATGCAAATAAGAAAATGCAAAACCCTAAAACCTAGTTCTTACCCTCTCTTTGAAAGTTATTCAAAATGGTTTTCATATTTTGAAAAGTACCAAAATGTTTCGAGCCCAAATTGACTAAAGGGGTCCCTACTTTTGTAAACCTTCTGGTATTTTTGAAACTATCAAAAACGTATTTGAAAAGTTTATACAAAAGAGAAAAGGAGAAAAACTAAAAGGAAAAATGCTTTGGAAATAAAAAAATAGAACCAACCGCAACCAGGCCCAGCCTAGCTCGCCCTATTTCCCTCTCCCTTCTCTCTCTGCTGCCTAGTGCAGTGCGCAGTGGGCCACTCCTAGCCCAAGTGTGGCCCAGCTAGCCCGGTACCCCCCCTGTCGTCTTTCTCCTTTCTTCTTCCTCGCTGACGGAAGCTCCTGCATGTCAGCCACCTCGCCGTGGATCCTAGCCGCGCTACGATGCCCGCCGCTGCCCTCTGAGCTAAGGATAAGAATGGCCTCGCTCCACTCTTCCTCCCCATACTCGTTTCCCCTCCTCTGGTGCTTTCCCCCGTTCTACCCAAATCACCGAAACCCTAGCCGCTCAGGCACCGACGAGCCCCGCCGTTTCCGACCGCCCCGAGCTCCGTGGAGTACCCTAGGAGAAGCTCCGTGTCGCTGTTGTCAT
This sequence comes from Avena insularis, assembly GCA_023614405.1. Classification (NCBI taxonomy): domain Eukaryota; kingdom Viridiplantae; phylum Streptophyta; class Magnoliopsida; order Poales; family Poaceae; genus Avena; species Avena insularis. Next base: position 71,269,616 of record CM042692.1, on the reverse strand, counting down.
CCTCGTCAAGCCACACAAGCCAGGAAGCCCGCAGTCACCCGCAATCAAAGTTGTCGTCCTGTCCTCTAATGAGCTCCGTCGCGACATCACCGTCGCCTCCGACCTCCTCCGGCCAAATCGACCCCACCAATAGCAGCACGGTGAGCCACCGGTGCTCAGGCATCTCTTTGTTTTCTTCCTCTCGCTCTCTGTCGTCCTCCCCACGACCACCTGCGAGCACCGCTGTCGTTTGTTGTCACCGGCGAAGCTCCAGTGACCATTCAAGGACGGTGCCACCATCATCTGACTACCCTCGACACCCTCTATCCAACGCCCCCACCCACAGCCTCTCGCGTGCCCTCAATCACCTAGACCACCGTCGAGTTGGGGGCAGTTTCATTGCTAACATCAGCATGGTGTCATATCCCCTTGATGTCTATGCACCTCTATTCTTGTAGACAGTTGTTGGGCCTCCAAGTGCAGAGGTTTGTAGGACAGCAGCAAGTTTTCCCTTAAGTGGATCACCCAAGGTTTATCGAACTCAGGGAGGAAGTGGTCAAAGGTATCCCCTCTCAAGCAACCCTGCAATCAAGATACAAGAAGTCTCTTGTGTCCCCAACACACCCAATACACTTGTCAGGTGTATAGGTGATACGTCCATTTTGCATCACTATTCTATGTCTTAATTCACTATTATTCATTGATATATTTCATATTGAGAGGTGATACTTATGTTATTTCATCTGTTTTTGCATGGTTGATGACTTTTGGAGCATGGACTGCTGCAGTCAGGATTCTGATGGAGAAGGTGCTGTTTGGAGGCAAAATTCGCGAAGATCAGAAAATCCGGGAAAATATACGGAGAATTCTATTTTTCCAAAAGACTCAAGATGCCAGAAAATGGAGTGGAGGTGGGCCACAGGGGGCCAACACCACCCCATGGCGTGGGCAAGCCCAGGCCGCGCCAGGGAGTGGTGTGGCCACCCTGGCCCACTCTAGCCTCTCCCCTCTAGCGTATATCTTTGTCCCGAAATCCTAAGACTCGAGGAGCGACCACAGAAAGATTCCGCCGCCTCTGCGGGGCGGAAAACACAGAGAGAGAAAGATCTCTCCGGCAGACGGATTTCTGCCGGGGGAATTCCTTCCCGGAGAGGGGAGATCGTCACCATCAACACCACCATCAAGCTGGACTTCATCGGGATCATCATCATCATCATCACCACCATCATCACCGTCAGAACCCTCATCACCATCTCCATATTGCTGTAACAATTGAGTTGAATCTTGCATTAGTTCATAGGGGAAACTTTCCCGGTGTTGATTACTCTTTGTAGTTGATGCTATTAAGTGAACCATTGAATTATTGTTTATGTTCAGATTGTTATACATCATTATTCCATCTCTGATCATGATCCATATGATGTCTTGTGAGTAGTTCGCTTTGTTCTTGAGGACATGGGAGAAGTCTTGTTGTTAGTAGTGGAGTTGTGTTGAGAAAGATTCAATAGATTGTTATTTAAGTTGTGGTGTACTTCTTCTAGTGGTGTCATGTGAACGTCGACTACATGACACTTCACCTATATGGGCCTAGGGGAATGCATTGTGTATTTGGCTACTAATCGTAGGGGTTGTCGAGTGATGTAAACCTAAACCCCGTTAGGAAACCATTGCGGGGACGTAAGGGTCTTAGAGTTTAAAGTTGTGGTTAGGTTTTACCTTAATTACTTTCTTGTACTTACGGATGTTTGCAAGGGGGTTTAATCACAAGTATGTATTAAGTCTTGGATGGGACGGTACATTAGCACAGGTTCACCCACACAACACTTAGCAAGCTAGAGAAGATTAATCGACTATATGAAGCGAAAGCACTTGACAGTCTTCCCATGTGTCCTCGAGAACATTTGGTCATCTATAGAAATACAACCGGCTTGTCCTTTGCTGCATAAAGGATTGGGCCACTTGCTGCATTCATTCTTACTGTCTTTTGTTTACTCGTACTTTGTTTACTTGCTTTATCGAAAACCCCTAAAAATCCGTTTGCTAAGTATTTGCAGAGAATTCCTGATCCATACCACTAGCCAGCACCTTCTGCTCCTCATTGGGTTCGACACTCTTACTTATCGAAAATACTGCGATACACCCCCTATACTTGTGGGTCATCAAGACTATTTTCTGGCGCCGTTGCCGGGGAGTGAAGCGCTATTGGAGAGTGGAACTGGTAAAGGAAACTTCTACTGTGAGTATTGTTTACTTCTGCTAGTTGCTTTATTTTCGTTATGGATAATTCGCTGAGTTTCTTATTTGGTAATGCTACTACCACTGCTAAGGTAGTAGATAAGCCACCACCTGCTGAGAAAGATGTTTTCAAAATACCTACAAGAATTATTGATCGTGTTATGGATAACTACTATGTTGGGGATGGAACTGTCCATCCCGGTGATCATTTACTCTTTATACACGAATTATGCAGGTTGTTCAAGTGTGTAGGTATTACTACAGATCAAGTTAAGAAGAAGTTATTCTCATTATCACTAACAGGAAGAGCTGAGGAATGGTATAAGCTGCTGAAGAATGGTCAAGCTCTGGAATGGGAGGAAATAGTGCCTCTCTTTTATTCAAAGTTTTATCCTCCTAGTGAGATTCATAAAGATCGGAATCAAATATACAACTTTTGGCCTCTTGATGGAGAGAGTACAGCTCAAGCTTGGGGGAGATTGAAGTTACTAATGCTCAAATGTCCCATTCATGAGCTCCCCAACAATATTATTATCAATAACTTTTATGCAAGGCTCCCTCTACATGACAAGGATTTATTAGATGCTTCTTGTGCTGGATCATTCACTCGTATGGAAGAACAAGTTAAATGGGACCTTCTAGACCATATTCAAAACAATGCTGAAGCTTGGGAGAATGACAAAGGTAGAAAGTCAGGTATAAATTATGATTATGAATGCATTGAATCTTTTATGGGAACTGACCACTTTCAAAATATTAGTAATGCTTATGGTCTAGACTCTCAAGCTATTGCTTCCTATTTTAAGGCTTTTGCTTCCTATATTGAAGTTCCTAAAAAGAAGTGGAATAAGTATCATGAGCCTTATAAAGATATTGCTAAGAGCGTTCCTGCAAGAAATACTGAAGTTTATACTGCTAATCATGTTTTACCTGAACCTTATATTGAGAAAATGCCTTTTCCAGTTAAGGTAAAGGAACATTCTATGATAGCTAGTATGGTTAACGAAAGTACTAGTAAATCTGTTGAACCTGATAAACAAATGGTTGATGAACCTATAACAGCAAATGTGAAAGACTATGTTGCTAAGTATGAAAAAGAGGGACACACTATCCTTTGTAAGGATACCTCTAATATTGTTATTCAAAGTAGTGTTATGAGAGCTAGAATTCCTGTGTTTTCTGTTAGAATAAGTGGTCATTGCTATGATGGTCCTTGTGATAGCTATATTGTTAAGTTTATGCATGATACTGAAAGATACTATGAGAGAGGGAAAAGTGTTCTTATGCATCTCAATAATATCAAGTTTCCCCGTTTTATGCTGAAAGTTTTTATGCTGCACTTCTTTTGCCTTCTTATGCAAGTTTCCTATGGTTTCAACAACTTGTCTGTTTACAAAATCCCCTTGCATAAGAAGTGGGTTAGACTTAAATGTGTCTGTTTTTGCTTCTTAATGCTCTCTTTCACTTCAAATCATATCCCTATGAGAGCTTCTTCAAAATTATCTTGCCCATCTTAATGGCTATAAAGAAAGAGCTTTATGGGAGACAACCCAATTTGTTTATGCTTTCAGTTTGTTTTTGTTTCTTTGAGTCTTGGAAGTTATTACTTCGGTAATAACCGCTCCTTATCCGTTTTGTTTGGTTTTAGTGTCAAGATCAACCTCTAATGAGAGAGAAGTAATATTTGGGAAAGTTGTTGTCCCGAAACAGATTTTTTGTGATTCACCGTAAAAATTCGTGAGAGATCTCTGTATGTCGGATTGAGCTGTCATTTTTTGTGATTCTGCCCCAGGTGGTTATTTAACTTTCGTTAGTTTTGCACTTTTTGATTTGATCAATAGAAGATTTTCGAAAAAAATGATCTTTACCTACTGGTCTGTTTTGACAGATTTTGCCAATCTTGCATTTGCTTCTTTATTCGATTTCCTTTTTGAATTCTTTTTGGGTTTTCGGAAGGAGTTGCTGCAGTAGCTTTTGTTTTGATGGTTTTTCAGTTAAAGTTGGACTCAAAAGGTTTTATCACTTCACTTATACTAATGTTGCTAATAAGAATTGTGTGAAGTTTTGTGTGGAAGAAATTTCCAAGAAGTGGAGACAATGGTGTAATAAGGAAGAGAAAGGTTTTATGACTCAAGTAATAAGTATATGAAGATGAAGATATCGATGATATTCAAGTGATAACTCTGGAAGGATCTACTAGATACCAAATTCAGAGACCTGCAGAGTCCGTATTCAAATAGGTAACAGTTCTGGTAAGAAAAGATCCGCGAAAGTACAATCCAACTATATTTTTGCAGTTTTCAGTCAATAAGGAAAGCTACGAAGCGAAAAAGGGACGGAACCAGAGCCAGGGTGGCCCACACCACCCCATGGCATGGGTCCACCCCTGGCCGCGCCACCAGGTGGTGAGGCCACTCCGGACTCTGCCTCCGACTCGTTTTCTTCCAGTACCTTCCTTTTGATATGAAGCTTCGTAATATATAACCCCCCAGATCTTTCGAGATTCGTATATTGTGTTTTCGTCGTGTTTTTGTTTTGATCTGTTTCTGTCAGGACATACTCTTTGAGAGCTTAGAAGCACAATGGAGTCCACCAAGGATAAAGGGAAGGAGCCTATGGAGGAGAATCTTCAAGACCCCAAGCAGAGTCTGGCACCTTTAGTCTCTTGCCCTGCATCAATGGAAGCCCTACGAGTCACTAAGGAGTTATGCGATAAGTACCGGGACTTGAAGAGGAAGGTGGACATGCTTCAATGGGAGAATAATAGGCTTCGCAAGATGCTGGAAGATTTCCTCATGTCAACTAAGAGCATAATGCCACCACCACCAAAGGAGTAATTCGTCATCAGGTTTGGCATCCCCTTGGTTTGTTCCAAGCTTGGGGGAGTGTCGCGGTATCATATCAGTATCTTCTATCTTTTTACCTTATTAGTAGAGTCATGTCATGAATAGAGGAGTTATTTTGTAGTATGGTTTGCATTATGGAAATGTCCCCTCTCTCGTTAGATTTGTATCCCTTGGTGTGAGTTTCCATTATGGAATATTAATGAGAAGTTCTTTCATTCACTCTTTTGCATAGCTTATATTAGTTTTCAATTCATGGTTATATGATTGATCTTGTTGTTAGTATTGGTAGCACTTTGGGATCATTGAGTTAATTTAGTTGGTTTTGGCAAACCTGGCTCGGTTAGTAGCAACACCCTTTTTGAAGAAAAAGATAGAAGTACTCGAGAGAAAAATAATTTCATCATCTTTCTTTCTTGATTTGCTCATAAGTTTAGTATTCTCTAGTTAAGATCTTTTGTGCTTCCAAGGAAGATTGCATGTTTGTCTTTATCACTTGTATGTTTGTTTGTTTCCTTCAACTCTTGTACTTGCTACCCAGCCTTGCTAGCCAAAAACCTGTACTGAGAGGGAATTCTTCTCGTGCATCCACCTCCTTTAAACCAAAACCTTTGCCATTTGTGTCCACCATACCTACCTAGTAGCATTATTGCTATTCCAAGTAAATTCCTGTTTTGTCTACCTCCCAAATTAAACTTGTTATGAGAAAGTTAGTGATTAAAGCTCTCACGAACTTGATGGCACACTTTATTTTCTGCACTTAATAAACCTGAACCATTGTGAACTCTCCATGAAAGTTATATGCTTGCAAATTATAGGCTGGGGATTAGCAGAACCGTGTTGTCACGGGGAACGCTTTCAACACTTGTAAATATATACCCATTTCATACCTTGCTCTTTTGTTTGCGGATATCGTCGGTGTGAAATAAAAGGGGATCTTGTAAGTCCATGGAGTTATGTATGTGTGTTAGAGAAACGCTGGTCATTGGTCTAATCCATGCTGACATGGTGGAAACCTGCAGCGTAACCATAATGATATCTATGAAGCATTCTTCTTATAAAAAAAGAGAGAGATAGCTATTGAGAAAAAGAAAAGAAAAAAAGAGATACTATGAAAAGAGGAAAAAGAGAAAAGAGTACCATTTTCCCATGGTAAATAAGAAGATTGCTGAGATACTCATTGTCTGCTTGCCTTGTCATTTTGATATGGGGATTCTTCCGTATCATCGGGCAAGGGGTACCCCGTTGGCGGTTCTTAATGATACGCACATACTTACGATGACAGGAACTTACCAGTAACTAAAGTTGAGTAGCATGAGGAGCGGACCTCATACTCAAGGGACTTGGGATTTTCAGTTTATAGTCTGTCAAGCATATAACTCAGATTGGACCTCACTTTAACCTTAATCACCTAAATATGCCTATGATAGGGGCAATGAGAGCTGAAAGCTAGTAAGTATCATAATTTTTGGTAGCTCTTTATGAGACTTGTAATCCCTGCTTCCCTCTTTAAAGGGCCTTTCTTTTACTTTGTAGTTGAGTCAGTAAACCTATTCCCTTCTATCTCAGCAAGTATTTTGAGTTGATGTGTTTCATTCATTCATATGATGATTTATTCAATCATGTTTCTTATGTTCCTTGTTTTGCACATTGCTCTTATCTTGAAGTCTACTACTTTGAAAGCTTTCATTGAAAAACCAGCTATTTGTGAACTCTAGCAAATTATCAACTATTCTTCGACCAAGAGCTAAGTTTGCCATTACCAATGATGATTTACTCTATGTATCTTTATTGTGTTTTCTTCACTCATTGCAAGTTGAGTTGTATAATAGTGAGTTGTCTTCTATTATGATCTATGTATTTGATGAATGTGATGCTTCTTGTCTGTAGTCTTTTATCGACTCTTCACTCCATAAACCTGAGGTCATGTTTATTGAGCTCAGTTTGGGGACATGAAGTCTAAGCTTGGGGGGAGTTGATACCTCCATTTTGCATCACTATTCTATGTCTTAATTCACTATTATTCATTGATATATTTCATATTGAGAGGTGATACTTATGTTATTTCATCAGTTTTTGCATGGTTGATGACTTTTGGAGCATGGACCTGCGGTCGGGATTACGATGGAGAAGGTGCTGTTTGGAGGCAAAATTCGCGAAGATCAGAAAATCCGGGAAAATATATGGAAAATTCTATTTTTCCAGAAGACTCAAGATGCCAGAAGAAGGAGTGGAGGTGGGCCACAGGGGGCCCACACCACCCCATGGCGCGGGCAAGCCCAGGCCGCGCCAGGGAGTGGTGTAGCCACCCTGGCCCACTCCAGCCTCTCCCCTCTAGCGTATATCTTCCTCCCAAAACCCTAAGACTCGGGGAGCGACCACAGAAAGATTCCGCCGCCTCTGTGGGGTGGAAAACACCGAGAGAGAAAGATCTCTCTGGCAGATTTACGGGGAATTCCTTCCCGGAGAGGGGAGATCGTCGCCATCAACACCACCATCAATCTAGACTTCATCGGGATCATCATCATCACCACCATCATCACCATCAACACCCTCATCACCATCTCCATATTGTTGTAACAATTGAGTTGAATCTTGCATTAGTTCATAGGAGAAACCTGAATCCCCGTTAGGAAACCATTGTACAAGGGACGTAAGGGTCTTAGAGTTTAAAGTTGTGGTTAGGTTTTACCTTAATTACTTTCTTGTACTTACGGATGTTTGCAAGGGGGTTTAATCAGAAGTATGTATTAAGTCTTGGATGGGACGGTACATTAGCACAGGTTCACCCACACAACACTTAGCAAGCTAGAGAACATTAATCGACTATATGAAGCGAAAGCACTTGACAGTCTTCCCATGTGTCCTCGAGAACGTTTGGTCATCTATAGAAATACAACCGGCTTGTCCTTTGCTGCATAAAGGATTGGGCCACTTGTTGCATTCATTCTTACTTAAAACTGGGGAACTAAAGAGATCATTTTCATAAGAACCAACTTCCCCAAGCTTAGACGTTTCCATAGCATTAGTAACAAAGGTGTTCAAAAGATTCATACTAATAACATTGATATTAGCATGCAAAGAAAGTTCCAAGGGTTTTTTAATTTTCTTTTCAGACAATTCAAGTTCTAACCTAGGAAAAATACTAAAAATCTCTCTAATTTTGTTGTTGTTTTCCATTAAGCCTAACTAGTGAAAACAAGAAACAAAAAGAAAAAATTGCAGAATCTAAAGGAAATAACTTCAAGCACTCACACCGGAGGATGTGAGTACCTTTTACCTTACCTCTCCGGCAATGGCCCCAGAAAATAGCTTGATGTCTACGCATTTCTATTCTTGTAGACAGTTGTTGGGCCTCCAAGTGCAGAGTTTTCTACGACAGCAGCAAGTTTTCCCTTAAGTGGATCACCCAAGGTTTATCAAACTCGGGGAGGAAGTGGTCAAAGGTATCCCCTCTCAAGCAACCCTGCAATCAAGATACAAGAAGTCTCTTGTGTCCCTAACACACCCAATACACTTGCCAGGTGTATAGGTGCACTAGTTCGGCGAAGAGATAGTGAAATACAAGTGGTATGGATAATTATAAGTGGTAACGGTGATAGAAAATAACTTGATGGAGTGGAAAAGACTAAAGGCAAACTGAAATAAAGAAGGAAGCAAGCAAACATGTAACAGATCTAGTAGCAAACGGTGTTTCAATGCTTAGAAACAAGGCCTAGGGATCATACTTTCACTAGTGAACACTCTCATATAAATATCTTCTCTTTATGATACTACTCTTAACTACTCTCCGGTTGAACACTCTAATCGATGGTAGGGCTATAACAGCACACCTCAAAGTAAGTCTTTCCCATCTAGAAAACCCCACACTGTCACCTTGAGCACTAGATGAGTCCAACAAACACCACAATTTCATAAAGACATCCAACTCCAAATATAACTCATAAAAAGTATTTGAGAACTCTAGCCTAAGTGCCACCATGGTGTGCACACTGTTAACTTCACACACATGGGGAGAGCAGAGATCTATTAAAGCACTTGAGTAGCAAGGTAGATCTATAGATTACAAGCTCATGATCACAATATGATCATGCATAGAAAGAGAGATGAACACATAGCTACTAGTAGAACCCTTAGCCTCGAGAGAGAACTACTCCCTCCTCATCATGGGAATCAGCAATGGTGATGGAGATGGCGGTGGAAATCGATGGAGATGGCTCCGGGGGCACTTCCCCGTCCCGGCAGGGTGCCAGAACAAAGACTTTCTGTCCCTCGAATCTCCCCTTTGGTGGCGGCGGCGCTGTAGAACTTTTCGTGGCTGGAGGCAGGACGATTTAGGGTTTTGGCTTCGGGAGGCTTCTTATAGGCCAGAGGGCAAGGTCGGTGGAGTGCCAGGGGGCCCACACCACCTGGTGGCGCGGGTAGGGCTAGCCCGCGCCTGGGGGGGTGTGGCCAGGCCCTCCTCCATCTCGTATTCTGGCTCCATGAGTCTTCCGGTAAAATAAGAACTTTGGCTTTTGTCCCGTCCAATTCTGAGAATATTCATTTTCTGACTTCCTAGAACCAAAAAGAGCAGAAAACAGGCAACTGGCACTGTGGCATCTTGTTAATAGGTTAGTCCAAGAAATCATATGAAAAGTACTCCAAAGTTGGAACAAAACACAAGAAAGTAGATAAAACCAAGCATGGAACATCAAAAATTATAGATACATTTGCAATGTATCAACATCCCCAAGCTTAACTCCTGCTCGTCGTTGAGTAGGTAAGTGATAAAAAGAAAGAATAATTTTTGAGGTGTCATGCACCATCATAAACTTGATCAAAGTATTTGTAAAACATTCAAAGCTGGGATCATAGTACTTTAATCATAACATGAAAGACAAAGTTCTAGCAATAAGCAAAGAAACTATGATGCAACATGAAAAGGCACAAACAAAAGATTCATGAATAACAATGTTTTGCAAGACGTTTGTTTGTTTCACATAAAGAAAACATAGCATAAAAGTATTCAGCTTGTCCCTCAATAGAGTAGCAAATATAAATGCATAGGACACCTTCAAAGTTCATAAGAGTGACTAGATACAATAGTTTAAAACAAGCAATAACAAGTTATGCATCAATCAACTAGTCTTGGGACAATGCACATAGAACTAAGAATGGCCACTATGCTCTCAAAGTAGGTGCATAAAGTTAGAAGGTGGAGACTCCATATAATGGTGGAAGAAAGGCCTTTTGTAAAAGGAAGTAGGGATTCAAGTCTCATAAAGAGCTTCAAAAAATTATGCTACTTATAGCTTTCAGCTCTCATTGCCCCTATCATAAGCATCTTGAAGTGATTAAGGTTAAAGTGAACAAACTATGGTGTACATGCTTGGCGAAGTATAAGTCAGAAATCTCATGTCCCTTGTATACGAGGGCCGCTCCTCATGCTACTCAAGTTTAGTCACCGGTAAGTTCTTGTCATCGTAAGTACATGTGTATCATTGAGAACTGCCAACGGGGTACCCCTTGCCCGATGATACAGAAGAATCCCCATATCAAAATGACAAGGCAAGCAGACAACGAGCATCTCAACATTCTTCTTATTTACCATGGGAATATGGTGCTTTTTTATCTCTTTCCTCTTTTCATAGTATCTCTTTTTTCTTTTCTTTTTTCTCAATATAGGACTCTTTTTTTATAAGAAGAATGCTTAATAGATAGCTCATTATGGTTACGCTGCAGGTTTCCACCATGTCAGCATGGATTAGACCAGCGGCCCAGGCGTTTCTCTAACACATATACATAACTCCATGGACTTACAAGCTCCCCTTTCATTTCACACCGATGACATCCATATACAAAAGAGCATGATATCAACTAGGTACAAGTACCAAGTGAAATGTTGAAAGCGTTCCCCATGAAAGCATGGTTCTGCTAATTCCCAACAAATAAGTGCAAGCATACACAACACATAATACACAATGGTTCAAGTTTATTAAAGGCAAGTAAAGTAAGGTGTGCCATCAAGTTCGTGAGAGATTTAATCACTAGTTTTCTCATAACAAGAGGAAGGTAAACAAAAGCATGAATATACTTGGAATAGCATAAGCTAGTAGGTAGGTATGGTGGACTCTTTGGAATAACTTGGTTTAGGGAGTTGGATGCATGAGTGGAACTCATACTTGGTTGTGGAGGCTAGCAAAAGACTGGGAGCGACAAACTAAGAGAGAAATAATGGCCATAATCATGCAGAGCGACAAAACATCATTGATAAAAGCATAAAGTGATACTACAAGTTGGAAACTAAAGGATCATAAAGACTATGGTGAATTGAGATAGTCATAACATGGTGTGAGCATGTGCCAAGTCAACCCAAATAAAGCATCAAAGGAGAATACCACTATACTATGCTTTAATATGCTAAAACAATGCATGATTCATCCAAGGCACATTAAGCAATCTCAATTGTTTATAACAAGTCATGCTACAGCAAAGAATACTAAGCATAAAGCCAAAACAATATCAGGCATGGCATGACAAAGCATAGCCACAGTCAAAAACAAGCTCTTTTTACCACATAAGTATGAACTTTCCTACTCTTTTCCAAACCAAACCAAACTATTTGCAAACCAAAGTGTGAAAGAGGGGGTCCAACCAACTTATTCAGAAAACTAAGCAAACCAATCAAACTAAAAACCAAAACTAAAACAAAAAAGAAGACGCTCCAAGAAAAACACAACTGTGCATGAAACAATAAAAATGAAGCGTTTGGAAGAAACCTGGAATTTTTTTTGATGAAGAAGGGGATGTCTTGGGCATCCCCAAGATTTGGCGCTTGCACTTCTTGGATATTTCTTGGGGTGACACGCGTGGCATACCCAATATTGAGCTTTAGTCCATCCTTCATCTCATTACCCATTCCTTCCATACACCTGAAAATTTTCCTTCATACAAAACTTCACACAATCTCATTAGCAACATTAGTGCACTTAAGATAAATAAGTCTCAAGGTTCAGTTCTAACACCAAATAAACTTCCATTAGAACACTAGAAACTGTAGCACTTCCCTTGAAAAGCTCAATTCCCCAAAAAAACTCAAGAAGGAACTAACAAGAAGCAAATGCAGAAAATGGCAGAAATCTGTCAAAACAGACCAGCAGGTAAATACGAATTTTTTCGAAGACCTTATGTTGCTCAAATCAAAAAGTGTTGAACTAACTAAAGTTAGATAACAACCTGGGGCAGAAGCACAAAACATTACAGCTCAATCCGACATACAGAGCTCTCTCAGGAATTTTTACGGTGAAGCACAAGAATCTATTTCGGGACAGCAACTTTCCCAATCATTACTTCACTCTCATTAGAGGTTATTCTTGGCACAAAAAGCAAATAAAAAGGATAAGGAGAGGTTATTACTGGAGTAATAAATTCCAAGACTCATCTAAAAATTTTGGGTTATCTCCCAATAAGTACTTTTCTTTAACGCCTTTAAGTTAGGCATAAGAATTTCGATGATGGTCATATAAGAAATATGAATTGAAGTAAAAGAGAGCATCAAGAAGCAAATTGAAAACACATTTAAGTCTAACCCACTTCCTATGCATAGGAATCTTGTAAAGAAACAAGTCATGAAAGCGCAAAGCAACAAGCATAGGAAAGCAAAAGAAGAGAAACTTCAAGACTTTCAACATAAAGAGGGGAAACTTAATATTATTGAGATGCCTAAAACAATGTTTCCCTCTCTCATAATAACTTTCAGTAGCATCATGAATAAAATTTACAATATAACTATCATAAGAAACATTCTTATCATGAGCCATATGCATAAAATAATTAATACTCCCCACATAAACATAGTCATTCTTATTGATTGTAGTGGGGGCAAATTCAACAAAATAGCTATCATTATTATTTTCATCACCATAATCATCAAATATAGGAGGCATATTGTAATCATAATCAATTTTCCCCTCAATAGTAGGTGGACTGAAAATATCATATTCATCATTGCAATCATCATAAATTGGAGCTATAGTATCATCATAAGCAATAGAATAGTTATCCTCCAAAGTGTGTTCATTTGTAAACATATCATCATTGGAAGGATCATGGATAACACTAATAGTATAGCAATTATTAATATCATGATTTTCAGAATTAACGAAGAGATTATTAATATCAAAAGTAGTGTGCTTTTCCCAATCATGATCACTACTATAGGTAATAGGCATAGGAACATCATCGAGTTCAGACTCATCAAAAACTAGAATAGGAGCAACATGCTTAGGGAAAATACTGTTTCCTCTCTCCTTTTACTCCTCCTTTTCTTCTTTTTCTTCTCCTCTTTAGGAGGGAGAGGCTTGAAAGGAAGCTTCTCCATATACCCTGGTTCATTGTTAGAGACAATAGAAGAAACTTTGGAGGAATCCTCCTTTTCATTAATAAGGCCAAAACACATATTAGTCATGTCATATTTTGGTAAGATCTCATCTTTTATAATATTTTGTATGTAAGTATTTGTGTGGCAATTATCAACACAATAAAGATGACAACCATGCATGACACTATTCATATCAAAAGCACCCATATCTACCAAAGAGGTTTTTCTTGATAACTCTTTGCACCCCAAAAATAATGTAAGTTCATCATGCTGATTAGGAGTGATCATGTCATCACAATACGAACTTGCAGTACTCATTGGATTAGAAGGGCTATTATTATGGCCTGAGCATTGAAAATTGAAATGACCCACTTCAAAGCAAAGTTCACAAATAAAAGGATAGAGGACACAAACTTTTTTACCAAGATCATTTAGAGCCTTATACCATGTTCTAGTTTTTTCATTCCTGTGGGTGATACAATATTCTTCTTCAATTTGATTATTCTCACAAGGTCTATGTATTCCACAAAAATTAACATGCTTATAAGAAGTAGTACTTTTAGAGGTTTGAGCATGTTTATTGCTATCATTAATAACAATTCTAGTCTCCATGCAAGTGTCTTTATAAGGCTCATGATACATGTCCCAATTTTCTTTAGGAGCATTAATATGAGAAGCAAAGGTTCTATAACAATCAACAAGAATTTGAGGATCAAGACCATATTTAGCACTAAGCTCTTGAAAATCAATAGTTTCAGCAAAAGACTTAATGCAATCATACTCATAGTTTATACCTGGTTCTTTACCTTTGTTGTTATCCAATCTTCGGTATTGCTTTGAATTGTTTCAAGAAGATCCCACTTAGCTTTCACCTCCTTACTCGTGAAGGATCCCTCTAAACAAGTATCTAGATAGTCCTTGTAATGTCCTTAAAGCCTTGCATAGAAATTATTAATAACAATATTACGGGGGAGCTCATGAATGGGACATTTGAGAATTAGTGACTTCAATCTCCCCATGCATGGGCAATACTTTCTCCATCATGAGGATGAAAATTATAAATGTAATTCCTATCTTTATGAATTTCATGAGGAGGATAAAATTTAGAGTAAAAGAGAGATTCAATTTCCTTCCACTCCAAATGAAGAGGATCAACTAGTAGCTCATACCACTCCCTTTATTTTCCCTTGAGTGAAAAAGAGAATAACTTCTTCTTGACGTGATCTGTTGTAATACCTGCACACTTGAACAACCCGCATAATTCGTGTATAAAGAGCAAATGATCACCGGGATGGACAGTTCCATTTCCAAAATAGTAATTATCCATAACACGATCAATAATTTTTATAGGTACTTTAAAAGGGATGCTTTCAGTATGTGGATTTAAAATATCACAAGTATCATTAGAATTACCACATATGGGAGATAAAGTATCATCAGAGCAAATTTTCTTCCTTAAAACTGGGGAACTAAAGAGATCATTTTCATAAGAACCAACTTCCCCAAGCTTAGACGTTTCCATAGCATTAGTAACAAAGGTGTTCAAAAGATTCATACTAATAACATTGCTATTAGCATGCAAAGAAAGTTCCAAGGATTTTTTAATTTTCTTTTCAGACAATTCAAGTTCTAACCTAGGAAAAATACTAAAAATCTCTCTAATTTTGTTGTTGTTTTCCATTAAGCCTAACTAGTGAAAACAAGAAACAAAAAGACAAAATTGCAGAATCTAAAGGAAATAACTTCAAGCACTCACACCGGAGGATGTGAGTACCTTTTACCTTACCTCTCCGGCAACGGCCCCAGAAAATAGCTTGATGTCTACGCATTTCTATTCTTGTAGACAGTTGTTGGGCCTCCAAGTGCAGAGGTTTGTACGACAGCAGCAATGGTGATGGAGATGGCGGTGGAAATCGATGGAGATGGCTCCGGGGGCACTTCCCCGTCCCAGCAGGGTGCCATAACAAAGACTTTCTGTCCCTCGAATCTCCCCTTCGGTGGCGGCGGCGCTGTAGAACTTTTCGTGGCTGGAGGCAGGACGATTTAGGGTTTTGGCTTCGGGAGGCTTCTTATAGGCCAGAGGGCAAGGTCGGTGGAGTGCCAGGGGGCCCACACCACCTGGTGGTGTGGGTAGGGCTAGCCCGCACCTGGGGGGTGTGGCCAGGCCCTGGCCCTCCTCCGTCTCGTATTCTGGCTCCGTGAGTCTTCCGGTAAAATAGGAACTTTGGCTTTTGTCCCGTCCAATTCTGAGATATTCATTTTCTGACTTCTTGGAACCAAAAACAACAGAAAACAGACAACTGGCATTATGGCATCTTGTTAATAGGTTAGTCCAAGAAATCATATGAAAAGTACTCCAAAGTTGGAACAAAACACAAAAAAGTAGATAAAACCAAGCATGGAACATCAAAAATTATAGATACATTTGCAATGTATCACCCCTTTTCTTTTTATTTAAAAAGTTTTCTGTAAATATTAATATGACAGGTGGGCCCAGGTTGTCAGGTTTTTAATAATTTCCATAAATATTTTCTAGAAATAATAAAAGTCTAACATGTGGGTCTAGGTTGGAAAATAATTTAATAAATTCCAAAAATGTTTAATGGTTTTAAAAATGATTTAAAATGGATAAAAATTGGGAACAAATCATAACTAATTCATTTTAAGTTAGAAAAATACAAATAATATATCAAAATGTTCAGAAAAATGAGATCTATCTCATAGCATCAAAGTCATGCATCCTTGTAACAACTAAAATGATTTCCTTAGTGAAACCCTAATGAACCCCTCTCATATGCCTCCGGAGTTTATCAGAAGTGCTATCTAGGGCATTCCGACTCCGCTTAAAATGGTTCATATTTCTTTAGGGTTTGATGTAACACCTTTAAATATGTCATACCATCATTCTTGATTGAGCATTGCATCGATGCCATGTGTTGATTATCGTTTTCCTTTCTGGTGTTTTTGCTTCTTCTCGGTAGACCTCGGAGTTAATGGAGTAACAAGATCGAGTCCAACATTGAAGACCGAGATCAACACCATCGAAGGTTATAAACGAATGATGTTAAGCAGATGAACTTGAAGTTCTATATCTGAGTATCAATAGGCAAAGGCAAGCAAAACCCCACACATGATATAATCCTACGATTTCAAAGTATTTCATTCTTGCCATGTGCATACAATTCCAAAGTCTTTTATCAATAGATAGAATGATCCTATCGTATGCAATTTCCCTTTGTAGCCTATACTCCCTGGTCCATTGCTCCTAGCATAACTAGGGTTTGGCTTATGAGATTCGTTAGAGTTGTTATATCCGTTGTGCTTAGCCAAGCTTAGCTGTTACCACTAGTCCATCCGGTTGATGAATCAAAGCTGCGAATGAACCTAGTATGATAGGATGACGTGGTATGATCAGAGATGAAAGTTAAATATGCTAAGGCTTTTATGGGAGGCCACATCGGGTTGTGGTTTTTGCAGTCCCATACTTGCCACTACTAGGATCTGAGTTCTTGCCTCTTGAACCAAGACGAGCGTACAGCCACACGTGGGCCTGGAAAGCCACTCGACCAACTAACTTGCCTAGTAGATTCCATGAGTCACATAGTTCGAGCGTTCCATTCGACATATGCATTTTGTTCGTTCTTGAAGGAGGTGAAGGAGGTGCATTCATACAGGTAGGTAAGCATGGCAGGGAATGGGAGAGGCACGGCCTCCGTAATCTCAAACCCTGTTCACATCTCTAGGGACCGGCTTCGGGATTTGACCTATTACGGCGGCATCTCCTTAGGGCGTGACTCATGGTCTCGGCAAAAGCAAGGTAAAGGTCGTAGTCAACCACTCTCTGTCGGCCTTCCAAGGAAGAGGGCTAATGTTAACTTGCACTAAGAATCGGTTGGCACGTGTGGGTAAAGTTGTGCACCCCTGCAGGGTAATAATCTTTTTGAAAAGCCGTCTCCACGGTTATGGACGACTTGGGAACGGACGTGATGATCATATAGAACTATAACCTAATCGTAAAACTTGACAAGAGAAGTGAGGTGTCCTTAAGGATGCTTCCTCAAGGATTGAGGGTGATCCTAGTTAGGAGGTTCAGCTGATAATGATTCGGTGGATATCAAAAGAAGATCGAAGCTAGAGATATCGTTTTATTACCCCCGCCCCCCTTTTAAAAGGTTCTATTTAGTCGAGCTTTTTCTCCCTCTTTTACAAAGAAAGATAGATTTATGCAAAGTAACCCCACCAGCCATAAGTCTTGCGGAGTACACCCTGTACTTAGCCTTGCTTTGTTGATACTTTTGTAGCAGGTAAGTGTTACCAAAGAAGATGAGTTCGTTACAACATCGACATCGACGAGTAGCTTGGGGTTCCCGGTCGGCAGTATAGAATCTATGGATTGGGACGTCATCATTATGCTTCAGGCCTCTTAGGACATTTGTTAAGTTTGCTATACTTAATAGCATAATTTGCCTTCTGTTGTTTGATGTTTGTGGTCAGTGACCTCTGCTTGTAATATTTTGGTTCTTCGCTCAGTTATGAGCTTGTTGTAATAACTCTTGAGTAGTAGAGTCACTGTAATGTTACCAATTCTCCCTCTGTATGCTTCTGAGATTTAGGTTAGGCTTATATCAGACAGAGGTCTAGGATTTGTCTAGCCTTAATCCTGGGGGTGTCACAAGTAGTTTCAAATATTCACTCACCTAGAGCCGGGTTACGTTCCACTTGGCCCGGGTCTTGAGTAGTTTCAAATATTCACTCACCTAGCACCGGGTTAAGTTCCACTGGGCCCGGGTTTTGAGTAGTTTCAAATATTCCTTTTGATGCATGAACTAATACTTTCCTTTTCAGATCACCACCAACCGCCGGACCATTGAGTTTCAGAGGCTCTTGGATTCTCACAAAGAACTGTGCGTAAAGCATAAGGTCGTGCTGTCTGAGGCGAAGAAGAAAGGTGAATTTCTCTCTTTCATATTGCCCCTTTTTACCTCTTCATCTTTTGAATTGCCAAACTAACTCGTGATCCGAATTGCTCAGCCGAAGTGGAGTCTAAAAATATCATCATGAGGAAGAAATTGGCTGAGATAAAAGGTAATTCACCTTGGTTAATCAGCCTTTGTCCTTTTTCCTTCAGACTCGGCAGATAATTATACCTTAGCTCTGTCGGATCAACAAACTATTGCAGTGTCTCTTCAAGATAGTGTGCCTTTGTCTGACATGATGCTCCACTTTATCAAACAAGTAGGACATCATCAGGCAAACTAAAGAAGAAGGATGATGAAATCGCCCAACTTCGGCTCAACGATAATGAGATTACTCGGCTCAATGCTGAGATTGAAAAACTGAAAAATCTCCATAGGTTGAGCTGGATAAAATTGATCAGAATTTCTCCGAGAAAAAAGAGCGACTGAAGACCAACCTTGCGAAGAGCCAGGACATGCTAAAGGACGCCGACCTCAAGTTTGAGTTGGTGAACACCGAGTATGAAAAACTCAAGAAAATGAATGTTGCATGGTTCATGGAGCTGACTCGGATCAACAGTTATATCTCTCGTTAGTTGTTCTCTTGCGCTGGCATTTCTTTCTCTAGGTCTTGTGTCCTTAGTGACTTATCTTATTTGTCTCATTTTCAGGCAACTTTCCAGAGACCACCGCCCTTGCTGCCACTACCGTTGACAAGTTCCGGTTGAAGAGAGGCACTCCGGTTGGTCCTTCTGCCGAGTTAATTCCTTATGACATGGAGGATACATTGGTGAGCCTCGCATACCGGGTGGAACCCATGAAGAGCTATGGTTCGGACATCATGGATGCAGTTGTCCGGGTCTTTAGTGCCCTTTGGCACTCCGAGCCTACTCCTAAAGGTCCTTCCCCATTGATTGCAAAATTGATGGAGTGCGAGACTCAACTTGATTTGTGGAGGGAATCCGCTGCACGCGCTGGAGCCCACACATCCCTGACCTTCATGCTATCTTGGTATGAAGGTCATGACCTGACGGTGCTCAGCCACATGCACACTGGATCCAGATGGAAGAATGACCCAGACCGCATTGCTCAATACAAAGCTTGCACCTACAATCTCATCTGATATGCTTATTGTCATCAATGGAATAAGGGGCCGAGTTTCCTTGAAGCCGTCGACGATGCTTATGTCGAAGATGGTTCGGATGGCGAAGAGCAAGAAGCTTCGGACTATGCCAAGGAAATTGAACATGTCGAGGAAGCTGAAGCCAACCCGGGCGATGAGGCTAAAATCGAAGTCCCCCCCCCCCCACCGACGCTGACTTGCCTCTTCCTGCTACAGATAGTTTGGATGCTGCTGCTCCTTGAGCCAAAAAACACTTTGAAATTTGTTAAATCCATGGTATGCGGGGCACAGATGTAATATGCACAATGGGTTATTTTGCTACCGTTAAGTCCTTTATGTCGGATTAACTTGGGCAAAGTCCCTGAGTCCCATTTTCTTGTTCTCCCAATTTTATTACTCAGCTCGCGTCTACCTTGATTCGGTATTTGACTTACAAGTCTGAGTTTTAGAAAATTGACTTAACAATACTCAAAACTTTAGGATTAGCTCAAAATAATTCAATATAACAAGAATAAAGTAAGTACAGGGGTTAGTCCGAAAAACAAAGGGTTAATTATTGGTTTGCCACTAGAGGCCTCCATATGCTCAGTTTCGCCACTAGCACGGAATGGTGCTCAGTTTTGCCACTATTTCGGGCGCAGCAGCTATGGCGACGCCAATCGTCCAGTTTAAATGAGCGTAAAAAATTCAAAAAAATCAAAAAAATGAAAAAACTTCGCACATAGTCTTCTTATGTCTTATACTAATGATTCAATTTGGTAAAAAAGGTCTACATACATTCAAACGAAAAAATCATGTATTCATGTATGTAGACCTTGTTTATCATGTATTCATGAATTTTTCATTTGAATGTATGTAAACCTTGTTTATCAACTTGAATTGTTAGTATCTGACATAAGAAGACTATGTGCGTAGGTTTTTCATTTTTTTTGATTTTTTTTGAATTTGTTATGCTCATTTAAACTTGTTATAGCAGCTGCGCCAGAAATAGTGGCAAAACTGAGCACCATTCTGCACTATTGGCAAAACTGAGTATATGGTGACCTCTAGTGGCAAACCAATAATTAACCCAAAAACAAACATCGGCTCGATTACGTTCCTTTCCTTAGTCATTTTTCATGTGCTTAGCAATTCCAAACTTGTTCTCTTGCTTACCATGAAGCTAATTCTTGTTGGACAGCAGCAAGTCGAAAGTTAGCTTTTGGTGCCTACACATTACTAATCCGGCTAAGGTGTAAGTAATTTAAGCCAGCCGACATATAAAAAAGTAAATGCAGAAAAGACAATTATTATTAAGGCAGTCCCCGAGTTTCTGCTCGGGGTGCCAAGGTTTCATTGATAAGCTCATTGTCGGCATACAAGCCGACATATGAGAGTTCGAGATACATACACTTTTTGCTAAGTGTAAAACAGGCGAAGTAGAGCTACATTGCATGGATGCTTGGATTCCTCACCGGACATGTCCGCCTTGTTCTTCTCCTATGGCTATGAGTCAATGAGGTAATAGACATCATTGTGCAGTGCTTTGCTTACAATGAATGCTTTCCCATGTAGGGGATAACTTGTGCATGCCGGTGGTGCGCTGCACTAGCCGAAGTACTAGATCACCTTCCAAGAAGACTCAGGGGTTTACTTTCCGGCTATGGTAGCGTCGAAGATTTTGTTGATATATGGCAGATCTAGACAAGGCTAGTTATCTCGCTTCTTCCAGCAGATCAACATCATTTTGCCAGGCTTCTTGTACTTCGGCTTCTGTGTATTGGGCGACCCTAGACGAGTCATGCTCTATGTCGGCTGGTAATACAGCTTCTGCCCCATATTCCAGAAAGAATGGCATATAGCCAGTTGATCAATTCGGAGTTGTTCTTAAACTCCACAATACTATTGGTAGTTCTTCTATTCAGCACCCCGCTGACCTTTGCAGCGGCTCAATGAGCTGGGGTTTTATCCTAGACAAAACCAGTCCCTTAGATCTTCCACTTGTCCGTTCGATGCGGGGTGGGCTACTAATAGCTGTGAGATTTGACATGTTTTTGATGGTTTTTATTGATGGTTTTCTTCTGGATTTGATTATTTTCTAGCTTTACCTAATGCTAATACTTTGGTAGTAAAGAAAACTTGGTTTTTACTATGTGTCTTAGGTTCTGAACATCAACCAAAGGTTTTAACAAGAGAACCACAATATTCAGGCAAAAACAAGCAAGTCTCCTTTTGGAAGCAATAAAGGGAGGCAGACAGAAGCTTTAACGAGCAACTATACAGCGGGAATATTTTTCTGACCACATAGTTCCCGCCGTATATCTACCGCCGCCTCCGTCTTGTCAAAAGGGACAACTTTCATGAAGAGGCCACACGCGAAATCATAACACAATAGCCGCCATCCCATCCAGAAAGGAGAAAGTAGAGAGCCAGAGAAGAAGGGGAAGACGTTCTTCATCTTGCTCCATGATCTTTGACCTCCTAGCCATCACACCCTCATAGTCATTACTTGTACTTGAGAGAGAGAAAGATACCTTCACTTTGCAAGATTAGGGTTTGAGATTGTTTCTTCCTATCTTGAGTTGTGTTGGATTACTTTTCCATTCTTATTGTGGATCTCCACAATAATATTGAGAAGAACTCCCTTTACTTAATTATATCAACGATGCTTTCTTCTCTCATGTGTGAGTAAGTTCCTTGGGTGTGGGAGATGTAAGGGATTTGTGAGGTGTGATGTGCCTCCATATATTTTCCATTAGTTTGTGATTGATTCTAATTATTATATTATGTATGCTTGACTATCTATGGGATTCCTAATGCTTGTTGTCCAATTAAGGGCCTAGACAACATGATGCTTTGTTCTACATAGATAGGATCTTGTTCGCTAGCAGACAGGTGACCCTCGAGTGACACGGGGATATCAATGGGAAACTAGTTTGACTCGAGGATCACGAGGAACCACTGTGCTTATTGCATTTGTCTGATCTAAGGAGCTTAACTGCTAAGCAACATGAAGGATCTTAATCGTCTAGTGATTGACCATGGTTTTGGTAACAGACTAGTAGGATTATTGAAGTTGGGGTGAAATCTACCAAGAGGAGTTCTGGCTAATTATGGGTTGCTCGCCTGCACATATATTTATAAGATTATAATTGTTACACTTATCATTCGTCCACCTGGCACAGTCACTATCACCATGAACTGTATCTCCCCGCGCCTTCTTCGTCATCTAGAGAAAACCATAAACAATCAAATCGTGCTTTACTTCTATGATTTTTATTCCTGAAGTTTACATTTTAGTTTTATTTAAATACATCCAGTTTAATCCAAATTTCATTCTTATTTCCACACTTGCGGTCAATTCACTCGAAGACCCGTGACAACTTTGAGTGTGACAGAGACTTCGCTCATAAACACTTACCTTTGGGCTCCCTGTGGGATTGATCTCTATACTTTGAAACTAGCTACAAACGATCTATGCACTTGCAGACATCAGCTACTGATGCAACATCTAGCCGGATCTTCTTATCTCGAAAAAATCGAGCAAATGCTCCTTTAGCAAAATTGGTGCCATTATCAGTTATGATACTGTGAGGATAACTATATCTCAAAATAATATCTTTGAGAAACATTACCGCTGTAGCTCCATCACATTTTTTGATTGGCTTCACTTCAATCCACTTGGTAAACTTGTCCACCATGACCAAGATGTGAGTCATGTTCCCCTTTGCTGGCTTAAATGGTCCAACCATATCTAGGTACCATACAACGAATGGCCAAGTTATTGGTATAGTTTTCAGTTCCGACATTGGCATGTGTGTTTTAGTGGCATAGCTTTGACAACCATTGCATTTCATTACTAGTTCTTCTGCTTGCTCCAAGGCACTTGGCCAGTAAAACCCATGCCGAAAAGCTTTTGCCACTAAGGCTCTGGAAGATGCATGATGCCCACATTCTCCCTGATGTATATCTCGGATGATGTCAAGCCCTTCTTCCGGGTCAACGCATCGCTGCAGAACACTTGTGACACTTCTCTTGTATAGTTCGGTGTTGATGACGGTGTATGCCTTTGATCTCCTATGGATTTTCCTTGAAAGTATCTCATCACGTGGTAAAGTTCCATCCTTCAAGAACTCAAATATTGGCTTTGCCCATGTTGGTATAGCACGGACTAGGAAAAGTACTTCATCAATTTCCATTGTATCCACCGACATAACTCCCGTCGAATCAAGCTGAGCAGTCCCTAGATTTGCCGAGGTAGTCCCCGGGTATGCTGAGGTAGTCCCCCAATCAACGTCCATAGGTGTAGCTTCTAATCCGGGGTTTGCCTGGATATAAATTGATTCGGATTCTGGTGAGGGTGTGACAGATGGTTTTCTTAGATGCTCCAAAGGAACTCCTGGCGGGATGGCCTACCGAGATTATCCCAGCTTAGACAGTATGTCGGCTTCTTCATTCTCAAGCCGAGGTACATGATGGAATTTGCATCCCTCAAAGTACCCACATATCTTCTGGACATGAAATCTATAAAGTGCCATGTTTGTATCTAGGGCATCCCAATTACCAGATACTTGCTACATCACTAAATCCGAATCACCGAAGCATTGTATCTGACGTATCCAAACTTCTTTTTCCACCTTTAGTCCATGCATGAGTGCTTCATACTTGGCAACATTGTTCAATGCTCTAAAGTGGAAGCACATAACGCAGTTGATCTTTCTTGGGAGAGGTAAGTACTACCCCGACCCCTAGTCCTTCCCTCATCTTCGGTCCATCAAAATGCATCCTCCAATAGTTAGTGATGTGGGCATACCTCATAGGTACTCGAGCTTAGCATATACGGTTCAATCTGGCAGAAGCCCACGACGTTACTAAGGCCCAATCAAAGATTCGGGTGACCGAAGGAGACTCCGACTACTTGCGACACACGACAAGCTCAAAGATAGAAAGTTTAAAGGGGAAAACCCTAACTTGTAACCGACTCGACCTACTATCCCGAGACCTAGCCTATCTATATAAAGGCTAGGAGGGGTGGTGAGGAGGACAATCACAACTCTAGTTTCCGCACCATCACCAGATTGCATCTGTGCACCCTGTAACTTTCGACTCATTCGATAATTCTAAGAGCAGACAGGCAGGAGTAGGGTCCTCTACGAGGCCTGAACCTGGGTAAACCTTGCGTCCCTGTGTGCTTGTTTGCTAGCCGATTTATGCCTCCGGCGCTCCCTCCTTCTCCAAAACCCAAGTCCATAACAATGGGCATTGATGAGTTTAACCCTCGTCAATTGGCACCGTCTGTGGGAACTGGGAGTGCTGATGTCATGGCTTCTTCAGCCCCATCGACTGCGATCTACAACTCTACAACAGCAGAGATTCGCCTCCTCTTCGATGCCTTCGACTTCACTATGCACACGCCAGCCACTCGCCCGGATTTCGAGTCAGTGGGCGATGGGATCGGCCTGGTGATCGGGATCGTACGCTTACAAGTTGGTCAGCTGGGCACGTTTCGCCTCCTTGATCAGCTGATGGTCCCCGTGATTACTCTAGCATCGTGGTTTCCACCACCGATCGCCACCCTAAGCGAACTCAACGCTCGACAATAGTCGGGAACACGGATAGTGATAGTAGTCGCTAATCTGATCTGGGCGATCTGGCCACGGAGGATGGATCCTATGGCTCCGGATCTGAAAGTTGCGGAAGCAACAGCTTCCCCAATCACTACTGTTGGGTCCAAAACATAGAAAACAAAAAAATTCCTACGATGAGAACTACACGCCAAGATCTATCTACTAGATACAGAGCAACGGGTGGACATACATCCATGGAGAACTTACCCTCGAAGACAACGAGCTTTGTTAACGAGTAGGAACTCGTGGTTGATGTAGTCGTACACTTGCCGATCTCAAGATCGTGAGGAAGTCTGGCCAAGCAACTCAATGGGCATCATCTTTTCGCACTCACGTTCAAGCCACCGGACAACCTCCACCTCCTCGCTCCAGCGATCCAGCAGAAGCGGCAACACCTTCCAGACGAAATGCCACCGGGAACATGTATCTCGCTAATCTGAGACCATGGGGGAATAATTCTAGAGGGAGAGAGAGATCCTTCACAAGGAGGTGTGAGGATGAAGGAGGGAATGGGTGGCCTTTTATAGGAGGAGGGGGGTGCCCCCTCTCTCCATGGCCGGCGCATGGTCACCTCCCCCATTCATGTGGTGGTAACCCCTCCACATTAAAATGCCTCTTCACATTCCCTTTTAAAGTCTCCACTTTAAATGCATTAAATTTCTCCAAATTTAATGCTCTCTCATTTAATAAAACTCTTTATATTAAATTTATTCATAATTTTGTTAATTACTTTAATTAACAAACATTCACATATAGCCCCTTGCAATATTTTAATATCACATGCAGAACCACCTTCTGCAATTTCACTCGAAATAATTTTCGGTTTCTATTGAAACAATTCCTGCGCTTTGCAATTCTTTCGTTTAAAACATATGTGCTCCAAAATGGTGTCCGGTAACTCTTAAGTGTGCCACCCTACGGTTCGCGAATAATGCCGACATGATCGAGACCCTTCTCCGATCAATAATCAGCGGCGGACACGGAGATCCGTCGACTCCTACACATTCAGCGATGACTCCTGTGATCGTGAGAACCTTTAACGCTTTTAACTAAATTCCTTTGTCTCTCGATATATTACATGTCCGAGATTCGATCATCGGTATCTCCATACCTAGTTTGATCTCGTTATCGACATGCACTCTTTTCTCGTTCCCGTGATATAACATTCTAGTGATCACATCACTTGCTTGCAAGCTATCCTAACTTGATATCACCGAGAGGGCCCAGAGCATATCTATCCGTCATCTGGATTGACAAATTCCACTCTTGATACATGAACCTCAGTAGTACTGAACCCATCTTTATAGTCACCCTGTTACGGTGTGACGTTTGATGTTATCAAGATACTCTTCCGGTGTTAGCAATTAACATGATCTCATGGTCTAAGGATAAAGATTACTTCGTATGATGTTATAGCAATATAAACATAATGACTTGATCGTAATGCTATACTTCGGATGAATGTTCATCACATCATTTCACAAATGTTGTGACCTTGTTATTAACAACATCCAATGTCCATGATCAGGAAACCTTGATCATCTTGTTAATCAACAAGCTAGTCTATAAGAGAGGCATAACTAGGAACCCTTTTTGTTTATTAAACACACATGTATTGATGTTTCCTATCAATACAATTATAGCATGCAGAATAAACATCTATCGTATACAAGGAATACATAATAACAACTTTATTATTGCCTCTCAGGGCATATTTCCTTCAACTACATGTGTGCCATTGTCAACACAGGTGACAACGGCGGCAATCGCGACAACACCGGTACTGGTCCCTCCAACGGAGGTATACCAGTCACGGACGGTGGCCCCGACAACGGAGCACCCACCAACAACAGGCCAGAGAATCACCCGACCCTCATTGTGAATGAGCACACCTAGGAGCACATGTTGATCAAGCTCAACGACGCTGAGTGGGCTTGCTGCCAAGAGGCCTTGCGGGGCAATCTCCTGCCACCAAACTGATCACAAGACATGCTGATGGGTTATCACTGGCTGCTCAAGGAAGAATTCAAGCGCCACCAGCAAGTAATCGCCTAGCTCGAGGCGCACATAAAGGCGACAGATGACTCGAGCCTTCGGCGAGCTCAACTCTCCTCCTGGGAGGATCCTCCTCCAAGGGTAATGAGCACATGACCGCCAAGAGACGCTCTCGACTAGCCCACCTCACCGATAAGGAGCGAGAAGAGGTCACGCGAGTCCTCGACTTCTCGTCCATGACGGTGGACATGCGAGGCAATGTACTCCCGAAGACGCCGCAAGCAGCGGTGACAGCGGCCACCATGTACCTCCTCAACAACCAGCCACCGGCTAGGGACCCGCGGTTTGCCATGCACCAATCTACGATCGCGGGGCTGGGGCTAGTCAAAGCTGCCCTCATCAAGGAGCCAACACCGGAGCCGAAGAAAAGTAAAGCTCTGGCCAAACGCTACTCTTCACCTTCCTCCAGCGATGACAATCACGACCTGTCACGGCGACGCCGCTCACGGCGGCACGACTACGACTACGACGGGCATGATGACATCACACAACACAAGGTCGACAAGATGCGCGCGAGGCATGCCCGTTCGTATGACTCGGAAGACGATGGGATAGAGATCTGCGGCGCCAGCTGCTTCAGCAGAGCCATTCGCTAGAAGCAAATTCCAAAGGGGTTCAAACTCCCATCGGAGAACCCGAAATTCGACGGCATGCAAGACCCGAAGATCCGGCTGGAGGATCACATCTCCTCCGTCAGGCTCCACGGTGGAACCACAAGCACGGCAATGCAATGCCTCCAGCTACAGATGCAAGGCGCTACTCATGCGTGGCTTAACAACCTCCTGCGCGGATCAATTCGCAGTTGGGAAGAGCTAGTCTACAACTTCGTACGAAATTTCAAGGGCACTTACAAAAGGCTCGCATCAATCGAAGAATTGAGAGGCTTCTACTAGATGACTAGCGAGTCGCTACGCTCGTACATCCAGAGATGGTCCGTCATCAAAAAAATTGCAGAAGACATCTCTGAGGATCATGCAATCGACGCGTTCAATGGTGGCATACGCCGCAGAGAGCTCAGGGAGGATCTGGGCCGCTCGAAGCCCAAGACAATCGACCACCTAATGGAGATCGCGAACAGGTGGGCTGATGGGGAGGACTGATACATTGCAAATGTATCTATAATTTTTGATGTTCCATGCTTGGTTTTATCTACTTTCTTTTGGTTTGTCCACACTTTGGAGTACTTTTCATATGATTTCTTGGACTAACCTATTAACAAGAGCCACAGTGCCATCTGCCTATTTTCTGCTGTTTTCGGTTCCAGTAAAGTCAGAAAATGAATATTCTCGGAATTGGACGGGACAAAAGCCAAAGTCGCTATTTTACCGGAAGTCATCTGGAGCGAGCCGTAACGAGAGAAGGCTGGGCCTGGCCACACTGCCACGGCCAGGCCTGGCCCGCGCCAGGGGGTGGTCTGGCCGACCCCAGCATCCCCTCGGCCTCTCCTTCCGCCTATATATTGCCTTCGGGACCAAAACCCTAGGTACCTGATCAAAAATCCATGAAAGAGTCTGTAGCCGCCGTCATCTCCATCCCTAGATCGGGAGGAATCTGAAGCTCTTCCCGGCACCCTGTCGGAGAGGGAAATTCACCCTGGAGGCCTTCTTCATCATCATGCAAGCCTCCGGTGTGATGCGTGAGTAGTTCATCTCTGGACTACGGGTCCATGTAGTAGCTAGATGGTTGGTTCTCCTCCTTTGTGCTTTCATGTCTAGATCTTGTGAGCTCCGTTCATGATCAAGATCATCTATTTGTAATCCATACATGTTGTGTTTGCGGGGATCCGATGGATATTGAGATTCTATTTTAGATTGATTATTGATTCTAGCATGTCTTTGTTATTTGTGATCTTGCATGCTTTCCGTTGTTATTGGCTATCTTGGCCAAGTAGATGCTAGCAACTCCAAGAGTTAGTATTTATGCTCGATAGTGGGTTCATGCCTCTGGTAATCTGGGGAAGTGACAGAAATCTCTAAGGTACTAGATGTGTTGTTGCTACTAGGGAGAAAACAACAATCCTTTGTTCATAGAACAATCGTATTATTTACTTTATACGCAATTCGTAATGCAATAATCTGTTGCTTGCAACTTAATACTGGAGGGGGTTCGGATGATAACCTGAAGGTGGATTATTAGTCATAGATGCAGTTGGATGACGGTCTATGTATAATGTTGTAATTCCCAATCAAGTCTCAAAGGAGTCAAGATGATTAGTATATGCTTGTATGCTTTCTCGATGTTTGTCAATTGCCCCGTTGTAATTTGTTCACCCAGCATGTTATCTATCTTAAGGAGAGCCACCTCTAGTGAACTATGGACCCCGGTCCTTTCTTTTACATACAATCTTCAAACTGTTTACTGCTTTGTGTTTACTTTATGCAAACTATTATTTCCTTCCATTCGATACGTTTAATCCTTTGTTTTCGGCAAAACCGGTGAGATTGACAACCTCATCACAAGTTGGGGACAAAGTTCTGTGGTTGTGTTGTGCAGGTCTCCACCTTGCTACTAGCACCGGTAGTGCGCCCTGCCAAGGCTCAGCTAGCAACACTTTTGGGTTGTTTCCTTGCTCCTACTGGATTGATAACCTTGGTTCCATAACTGAGGGAAACTTACTTCTGTTCTCATCATACCTTCCTCTTGGGGTTCCCCAACGAGCTCATCAATCACGAGCCATCAAGGACACGGTAAAAAACCGTGTCCACTCTGATGATGACGACGACCTCGGCCGCAGACATGATCGGCGAGGAAAACGTCGAATGCGCGGTTACGAGGACCGCGAGGAGGTCAACATGGTCATGGCTGGCTACGCCGATAAACACGACGACAACAACCGCAACAGCGGATACCGTAGTGGTGGATACCGCGACAGCAGGAAAACCACGCAAGTGTGCCAACGCCGCACTCGCGATGAAGCACCTGGAACATCTATCCAGGACAAGCTGTCCGGACCGTGCAACGTACACTTCTACATCGACAAGCACGATGGCAATAAAAATTCCAGCCACCTTCTAAAAGACTGTCGTGAGTTCCTCAAGCTCCATGAAGGCCTGGCCCAGATGAATTGTGACGCGATAAACTAGGGCTTGAAGCTGCCCGGGTGCTGTGGCTCATGGAGCACCTCCACCACCACCTGCGGCTGTGGCAGTCCAGAACCATGGAGGCAAGCCATATCCCCGACCACTGGGGAACATGGGGATGATCCAAAAAGGACGCCCCCTCAAATCGAGTGCAAAAAGCAATCACTCTCCAAGTCAATCTGGTGATGAACTCTTCGCCCTCCACCACTAAGTACCTCAGTGGAAGTGAGTCCTACATCACCTTCAACAAGCGCGATCATCCGCGCCAAGTACCTCATCTAGGCTACTGTCCCCTGGTGCTCAAGGCACAGATTGGAGGCTTCGAGATGAGTCGTGTATTTATGAACGGTGGAAGCGGCATTAATCTCATGTTCGCAAGTACCTTGCGCGCAATGCGGATCCCTCTGACATGTCTAGAAGTTTTAGACACGACCTTCCACGGAATCGTCCTAGGGAAAGGCATATACCCCTGGGTAAGATCAGCCTCGACGTCATCTTCGGCACACCGTTAAACTTTCGGCGAGAGCGCATTGAATTCGAAGTCGTCGACTGGCCCTCACAATACCACTGCATCCTCGGACGTGTCTTGTTCGCGAGGTTCATGGCGGTGCCACACTATGCCTACCTGCATATGAAGATGCTAGGCCCAAACGGCATTATCACAATCAACGGAATCTTCGAGAGATCTGATAGCTGTGATAGGGAATTCAACAAAATCTCCCAGTCTTTCGGCATGCAAGAGGAGCTAGCGCGGTTGAAGGAGTCGATAGACAACAGCCTGCCTCTGCCGAGCAAGCCAAGCTCACCCGACCAATCCTTCGACACGTCGGTGCACACCAAGAAAGTCCAGGTCCATCCATGAACCCAACCAAGACGGCCCTCATCGCCAACAACTTGAGTCCCGCATAGGAACTCGCGCTCGTCGAATTCCTCCGTGAGCGCTGGGAAATTTTCGCCTGGTGTCTAGCGGACATGCCAGGACTTCCCAGGGAATTCACCGAGAACAAACTCAACATGAATCCTGAAGCAAGGCCAGTCAAACAAGCAATAAGGTGATTGTATGAACCAAGGGCAGAAGCGGTCGGTATGGAAGTCAACAGACACCTAGATGCTAACTTCATACGCGAGATCAAGGAAAGCACCTTGGTAGCAAACCCCGTGATTGTTCCTAAAAAAGACACGGATATCCTACGGATGTGCGTGGACTTCACCTCCCTGAACAGGCATTGCCCGAAGGACCACTTCTCGTTGCCTCGGATCGATTAGATAATCAACTCCACCACGGGATGCGAGCGTCTCTGTTTCCTCGACGCCTACTCAGGCTATCATCAGATTCGAATGAAGGAGGAGGACCAGGAGAAAACATCGTTCAACACACCCTTTGGTGTCTTCTGCTACACAACGATGCCCTTCGGGCTGAAAAACGCAGGAGCCACCTACAGTGGTGTATGTAGGCCTGATTGAAGAGCCATCTTGGTCGCAACATCCAAGTCTACGTCAACGACATCATCGTCAAAACCAAGGAGGAATCCTCGTTACTCGACAATCTCTACGAGACCTTCGATAACCTCGACTGCTACTGGATCAAGCTGAATCCGGAAAAATGCGCCTTCGACGTACCATCTGGGAAATTTCTCGGGTACCTCATCTCCGCGGGAGGGATCGAGGCTAACCCGAAGAAAATAAAAGCCATACTGTCTATGGAGAGGCCGAAAAACATAGAAGGTGTCCAGCAGCTGGCTAGGCGAATCGCTGCGCTCAGTCAATTCATTAGTCGGATGGGCAAAAAGGCACTGCCTTTCTACCAACTTCTCCGCAAGGCTGACAAATTCGAGTGGACAAACGAAGCACAAGAAGCATTCGAAGACCTCAAGCGTGTAATGTCCACCTCGTCGGTGTTGGTAACACCTCGTGAAAAGGAGCCTCTATTGCTATACATATCCGCCACCAACCAGGTGGGTAGCACTGTGCTCATGGTGGAACGAGCCGAGGAAAATAAAGTCCACAGGGTACAACGCCCAGTCCACTACCTCAGCGAGGTGCTCACACCGACAAAACAGCAGTACCCGCATTATCAGAAGCTAGTGTATGGCATCTTCATGACAGCCAGGCGACTACGCCACTACTTCTAGGAGCATCCAATAATCATGGTGAACGATGCCCCGCTAGGGCACATACTCAATAACCCTGACGCCAGTGGACAAGTCACGCTCTGGGGAATCGAACTGTCTCCATGAGACATCACATATGAGAAGCGAGACGTGATCAAATCGCAAGTTCTCCCGGACTTCCTCGTGCACTGGATGGAAAACTAGCTCCCCGATAGACCAGATATGTCCTACCTATGGACAATGCACTTCGATGGGTCCAAGCGCAAGGAGGGAGCTGGTGCAGGCGTCATCTTGACATCACCGCAAGGTGGCAAGATGAGATATGTTCTGCGAATGCAGTTCACTGCCTCCAACGATGAAGTTGAATACAAAGCCTTACTCCACGGGATGCGTATGGAAAAATCCTGCGGCGTAAAGAGGCTCGTCATCTACAGCGACTCCAAGCTGGTAGTCAGCCAAACAATGAATGAGTGTGATGCTCTGAGCGACAACATGATTGCCTACCGCAACCTCTACAACGCACTCGAGGGAGACTTCGACGGCTGCAAGCTGCGGCACGTTAGCCGTGAGAGCGACAAAGAGGCAGACACACTCGCCAACATCGGCTCCACTTGTGCCCCAGTGCCACCTGGAGTATTCTTAGAGTGCATCTGCGAGCGCTCCATTAAGCCTAAGGCTCCAGAGCATAAAACCAGCACGTCGAAGGACTCGAGGGCTGTAGGGGTTATGAGCATGAAAACAATATTTGTTTTACCCTACGCCCCTGAACCCTTGATGTTGCCAGGACCTATCTATTAGTAATACAGTAACGGGAGGGGCTTTTCACGAACTTACCGTTGAAGACCGAAAAGCATTGTTAACGCTCAGGAGAGGGTGGTTGATGTAGACGAGCCGAAGCTGACCTCAAGGTCATGATGAAGTCCTTGCGCTCCTGTGGCTCCAACGACGTGAGTGCCTCAAGTGTGACACCTCGTAGGGAGTTACACACGTCCGGTGCCTGACGATGACTCTCGCTTCCCTGATCCAGCAGCAGTTGCGGAAGTAGAGCTCCTAGATCCGAACCTCGCAGCACGACGATGCTCTGCGGTGAAGATGTCTCTCGTTCACGTAGTCTGAACTTGGGACCATGGTCACGAGAGAGAGAGAGAGAGAGAGAGAGAGAGAGAGAGAGAATATCAATTGGAGGTCTTCCCAAAAATGAGAAGACCTTTATTGAATATTGTGTGTATTTATCTAGCCAAATACCCCCACTTTATATAGGGGAGGGGAGGTCCTACCTCCCTCAAAGTCCCGGGGTGGGACTAAAGGAGAGGGAGAGGAGGGCAGTCGTTGACCGTCCCTAGTGGGCCCCGCGCGGGGGGGGGGGGCAGCTGGCCACCCCCTTGCCCCTTCTCCCCTCTTGCCTTTCCCTAATGGGCCCTCTTCCTCCAGAATTGTCCCATTAAGCCTTTTGACCTTTAAATTGATTTTCTCTTTTATTAAATAATTATGAATAAATGATTAAATCAATATTGAACATTTATTCACATATTATTCAATCTCCGTGGCTATGGAACACCTTCCACCTCTACTCCGGACATCCTCTGGACTTACCGAAACCCTTCCGGTTTTCTCTCTACTATTCTTTGGTGATTCTTCTGATCCTATAAACACTCTCTAAGCATCATCAAACCCTTAAGCGTGATACCCTATGGTTCGGTAACACTCCAGACATGGTCAGGACACTCCCGTACCAAATGATCGACAGAGGGACCTGGATGGCCATGTGACCCCTGTGCGTCCACGAAGATCTTTTGTCATTTGAACCGGGACGGTCGTGTCTTATTCGCTTTGTCTCTCGATACTTGCATTGCCCGAGATCTGATCAATGACATCACGATGTCGTGTTCAATCTCGTTACTGAACAATGCTACTTGACTCATTCCGACAAGTGATATCCCTGTGATCAAATCACATGCTGTGCAGCTATTGGATATAACTTCTCCGAGCAGGCCCTTGAGTATCTTTCCGTCACGTGGACGGACAAATCCTGCTCTTGACATATATTGCTTCTACGGTTTCCTCCGAGTACCTGAACACACCTTTATAACCACTGTATTACCAAGTGGCATTTGATGCTATCTAAGCACTCTCGGGAGACAGTGATTGATATAGCCTCACGGTCTAAGGAATAGTCTACGAGGATCCATTTCTAAGCATCGTAACTTGAATTTCGTGACATGATCGGGTCACGATGTTTAGGTTTGGTATTGGTTCATCATCTCATTCTTAGAATAAGTTGACTCCATTTCCAACTAGCATAAATGCCACATGATCAGGAAACTTGATCATCTGTTGACCAATGAACTAGTGACTAGAGTTTCACTAGGAACCCCTGGTTCTTTAATATCACACGTGTATTGATGTTTCCACTCAATATAGTTATAGCATGATATAAAACTTAATCATAAACTTTATGAAATATGATAATAGTCCTTATTACTATTTGTCTCTAGGGCATATTTGCAACAAGGGCTACGCCACCCAACGAGCCAATGACACTCGACGACACAGAACTAGATATAGGACTCGAAGGCCCAATGGAGGTCATGATGATCAAGCCATCCTGGACGCAACCATATATCACATACTTGCTCAGCAAAAGGTTGCCAGATGACCCGACTGATGCGCGTCATATAACGCGATGATATAAGGCATTTGCCCTTATCGATGGCAAATTGTACAAGCGCAACATCACTAGAGTCCTTCAACGGTGCGTCTCCAACGGAGACGGAAGAGCCATCCTCCTCGAGATACATGAAGGCACTTGCGGCCACCACGTCGGCAGTCGCGCTCTCGTCGCCAAAGCTCTACGGGCGGGATTATACTGGCCAACGGCAATGCGCGACGCCAAGGATATTGTCCAGCGTTGCAATGCCTGCCAGCGATTCGCGGACAAGCCGCACGCACCTGGCGCAGAACTCAGGCCAATACCTATGGCTTGGCCCTTCGCACAATGGGGACTCGACATGGTCGGCAAGCTCCAGAAATCTTCACGAGGAGGATACGTCTACCTCCTAGTTGTAGTTGACAAATTCACCAAGTGGATTGAGGCCATGCCGGTGACAAACCAATCAGGAGCCAGCGCTATCAAATTCTTCGAGTCCATCGTTTTCCGCTTTAGGGTGCCACATAGCATCATCACGGACAATGGTACGAACTTCACTTCCAAGGAGTTCTAGGATTTCTGCGAAAACCTAGGAATCAACATTAGCTATGCCTTTGTGGCACACCCCCAGACCAACAGTCAAGTTGAAAAGGCCAATGGCCTCGTCTGCAGCGGGATTAAGAAAAGGCTCCTCCAGCCACTCGAAAAAGCTGTCGGGTGTTGGCCCGACGAGTTGTAATCAGTACTATGGAGCCTGCACACAACTCCAAATAGTGCTAATACACTCCGTTCTTCATGGTACACGGCGCCGAGGCGGTACTACCCGCAGAGGTGCGCTACAAGGCCCCACAGATAGTAGCATATAGCATGGCAGAATTAACTCTCGCACTCGAAGACTTCGTCGACCTCCTCAATGAGGCACGCGAGATTGCAACAGAGAGATCCACGATCTATTAGCAGAACCTCCAGAATTACCACAGTAGAAGGCTATGCCCCAGATCCTTCATCGAAGGAGACCTGGTCCTGCGACTAAAGCAGCAAGGGCACCTCAAATTCGAGTCCCCTTGGGAAGGACCTTTCGTGATTACCGAAGTAATCCCAGGTGGCGCCTACCGCCTTAAAGACATAGAAAGTGGAGTCGCATACTCCAATCCCTGGAACGTCGTGCAGCTGCGTCGTTTCTACCCCTAGATGTTTTTACTTTACAAATAAGGCTATTCAGCCACACATTGTACCTCGTGATATTCTGCGAATAAATAAAGCTAAGTACCCCAAACTTTGTATCTCTATTTTTCTTGCAATTACATTGCTCGAGGGCTATGCCACCCTTTTCACCTCGTTACGCGAATAACACAGTATCCCGAGTAGCTGACGCACTATCAATCAAACCCTTGGAAAAATCAACCCAGCTGCAACGCACCTGATAGGTTAACAAGGTGCTGAGATGAATATACATCAGGCTAACAAAAAGGAACTATAGAGTACAAAAACACTCGAAAAATATACAAGCTAGCAAGCTCTTTACATATTAACGGGTATAAAAAACACACCCAACACAATTCTATGAACTTTACAACACCTATACATTTCATGTACAAGGACCATATTATCCTACTGCTGCAAAAGGAAAACATTCGTCTGCTCCTCAAAGAAATCGACAATAACTTCGGCTGGGTGATCAACCACTCGATAATGTGGCACCATGTTCAATGTCATCCCTTCTGGTGGAGGCAGTGGCCTAGTGGCAATAGCTCTGAAATCTATATCTAGTCGATGCAGGCGAACAAGCGCCAATGCAGCCTTGGCACCCGCGACCAACTGCTGGCGCATGCACTTGCGGACCGCGCTGATATCTTGAAACTTCGACAATGAAGCTAGCAAGCTTGAAGGAACCACCTCCAGGGGAAACATTGCCTGAAAAATGTGCTTAAGGCACGACTGCGCCCTCTTCAAGCACTGCAGCTATCGACATGCACGATCCTGCAGTGGGCGACGAGCGCTAACAACTACAAGAAGCAGAGACAAAGCATAAGGACAAAGAACTACTGCGAATGTCTAAGAAAGGATAAGAGGCTGAGAACTAACACTTCAATTGCTCATTCAGTTGTGCCACTTCACCCAAGAGGTACTTCTCGCGCGCACTGGCCTTCTCAGCCTTCGACTTCCACACATCCGCGTTACCACGGATCATGGGCAACTCTCGCTCCAACTGCTTTATGCGATCGTGCAGTCGCGCAAGCAGTGACAACTCCTCCACATTTGGACGTGGTTGCGCCACGATTTCATCGGTGGGAGGAGAGTCAAGAGGACCACTCGAAGGACCCTATTACAGCCAAAGCAAGAGGCATATAAGACCAACCATCCATTAATAAAAGAGAGGAGTGCACTCAAATTCAACAAGTCTCAAAAGGGGCACCCCCACAGAATATAGTTCAACAAGGAAAGCTAAAAATATTACAAAAGGCATATGGGAAATGCTCTATGGATTCGCTTTCGACTTCGGGGGCTTCCTCGAATCTGTAGCAGTCTCTGATGCCACAGACTTCCCAGCTACAGCCCCAGACGCCGCAGCTTTTGCATTCTTCAACCGCCGCAGCTTCGTCGAATAAGCGGCGAGTGTTTCAATGAGCCGAGGCCCATATTTACTGCAACTAGTGGCGAAAGGAGCAAATACTACATGCTGGCCATCCATAGTGACCGGCATCACCGAGGAGATTTCGCTGGGGTCTAGTTCCACGCCGTGGGCATGCGCCATCGTGAGTCCCATAGTCACTCCAACTGCCTGCTGCGAATTCTTGAAGTCCATTGGCACGCCTTCTGTGAAGAATTCCACCAGGTCATCGAGATTTTCAATCAGCTCGGCCTTGGGAACCATCTCCTCTCAAAGACGGCCCAGCACGCCTTTGGCTCTCCCGAGTGAATCCTTGGTAGAGATGTTGTGGTCCTCGACTGTAGCCACGGTGCCGACCAGGCCAAAGCCTGGGCATCAAAACACCCACCGGCGGCATCTGCAGAATACACATTTGAGCACAATAATATGAAGGCAAAGTACATGGTAAATACAAGCAAGACAGTGTCATACCTAAGAGCGCTTTCGCGACAGAGAAGAGCTGTTCTACGAACACCTTTTCCCTCTCAGCAGTGAAGGAACGCAAATCTTCCTTGTGCTTTTGTGACTCCTTAAGAGCCTCGACTGCCTCGTCGCGTTTCTTCTCAACCGCAGCAAGTCCCTTCTCGAGGGAAGTGGCGTGACGAAGAAGCTCATTATGCTCACCTACAAGAGACAAAAATGGCAAAACCTGAGCTCACCAACCTCTAAACAAGAAGAGCGGAAAGAAAAGTATAAAGCTAACCTTGGAAGGCACGGTGGCGGGTTTCTAGCAAAGCATGCTGTCGACCCAAGGAAATGATCTGCTCGGCGAGGCGAGTAGAATCCTTCACAGTAGGCTACAAGATAAGGGAAGAAGTGTGAGCATTAAACACAAAACTCGAGTGCCAACGACATGAAGAAAACTTACGTGTTCCTCCAAGGACTCCGAAGATTCCTTCAGAATCGACATCCGGGCAACAACTTGACGCTCCCTAGCATGGGGGAGCTCGAAGAATTAGCACCGGAGTGGGCCGCCACCGGAGGAAGGAGATG
The DNA here is from genome assembly GCA_023614405.1 of Avena insularis. Classification (NCBI taxonomy): domain Eukaryota; kingdom Viridiplantae; phylum Streptophyta; class Magnoliopsida; order Poales; family Poaceae; genus Avena; species Avena insularis. The sequence goes on along the minus strand of CM042692.1, from coordinate 71,230,977 downwards.
GTACCGCCACCTCCTTGTCTTTGGAGTCTGCGAATCCAGACTCCTTGACAAATTGACAATCGTCGGAAGATGACGATGCCATTTGACTACAAAAGCATCCAATACTACTTCAGAAGACCATATTTTAGAAATACAAGACGAACTCGCAAGAATATGAGTACATACCCGTCAAAAAATTGGAGGTTGAAGGAATCATTAGACGACTCCTTTGGCAACCTCAACTTATTCCGTGAAGGAGGAGCCATGGTGCACACGGGAACGGCAGGAATTGGCTCATCTGCCACAACAGGAGGATCCGCTAGCATCGACGGTGATGATGCATCTGAGTCCTTGCTTCGGGAGCACTTGCCAGTCCCCTCAGACTCGGGGGCTTCACATTCCTCCTCCACGGGAATGGTAGAGCCCAACTCGTCCTCTTCTTCGGCCTCGCGAGGAATTATTCCCTTGGGCTGAGGAGGCAAGTTGGCGGCCACTTTCTAGTCCTAACACCAGAACCAAGCATCAGTATAAGTTACCATGAACAAGCAATCGAAAAATAAGAATAGATTTTAAAAGGAAATCCACCTCAGGTGGAGGATGGCTTGCAGAGAAGGGAGGCACAACTGAGTCACCCGGGAGATCCTCCTTGGTGGTGTACTTGGTCACCAGCCGAAACCTCCTGTCTACTTCGCTGGAAGAAATGCCCTCTGCAGAGATGCGAGTGACATCACCAGTACCAATCCAGCGGCACATCGGATGCACCCTGGCCTGTAGAGGTTATACTCGGCGACGCATCCAAATGCGAATGAGATCAGTGCCGCCTACTTCTTTGCCTATGCAGCGTTCGAGGTCGCAGACATGCTGATACAGAGTCTCTATTTCCTCGACTTCGTTGGGCATCACAAAGTTCTTCCACGACCTCCTCCTCTTGCAGGCCGCCACCAGATCAAAGGGCATGAGCTCGTAGTGCTCTCCATCGACCTTCTGGTCACGGATGTAGAACCACTTCTCCCTCCATCCTTGGACAGACGCACTGAGCTTGATGGAGAATTAGGTGACATTGGAGTCGACGTGGATCACGCAGCCTCCTATATCATAGACTACTGAACCTGAACCTGACTGACGTTTGAGCTTGAAGATTTTTTTGAAGAGGCCAAAGTGTGGCTCGATTTCGAGCTAGCACTTGAAAAGAGTAATGAAGCAGGCGATGTGGAGGATAGAGTTTGGGGTCAGCTGGTGGAACTGGATCCCGTAGAAACAAAGTAAACCATTAACAAATAGATGAAGGGGGAGAGAAAGACCGCGAATGATGAATGTGAGGAACATCACTTGAAACCCCGCAGGAGGACTGAGGATTACCTCATCACCGGGAACGCGGGAGTCATCCTCCACGATAGAGAGCATTCCATCCTAGCACTAGGTGAAAAGCTCTGAGGGCTTGATGATGGATGGGCGCCACGACCCATTGGTGACGCGGGTCCCTGCGCCCTTCTTCTTCCTAGCTCCAGCGGCAGCACTGGTGCCCGCGGTGGCGGCGCCTTTCTTTTTGGCCGCAACAGTGGCAGCTGCAGATCCAGCGGTGGAAGATCCCTTCTTCTTTCCCATCTAGCGCTTGCGGTGCGATCACGGGAAGTAGCTCGGGAAGGTACGAAGTTGGTCCAGCGCCACAAGGAAGGTGCAAGCAATGTAGCAGCAGGAAGCAGCAACGGAGGCTGTGCACAAGGAGGAGGAAGAGATGTGGAGAAGTTACCGCATAGAGGATCTCTACTTAACCTCGTCGACGATGCCATCCAATGGCCAGGAGAGACTCAACAAGACGCATGGCGCACATCAGTGTCAACACGTGGCAAGGGTAAACCATGAACCAACGCTCCACTCCGCCCATTACGCGCGAGAATCGAGGAGACATAGTTAAAATAGAGATTACACATGCTTAGTCTAGTCCAAGTCAGAAAATGGGACCCACTACTCGTCACGTCCCGTCAAAACCGCTCACGCGGGTAACTGAGGTCATCTCATCATTAGCACTAATGTCATTAACTCCAGCAGGAGCACATTTTTGACTACTCTAGTCCTTACTTGAGTCTTCGACTCGACCAAGCACTCAGAGGCTACTTCTAACAGGAGCGTTGGCCACGCACCCGAGGAATTTTCTAAGACATCCAAGCATTATGACAACGTATTTTTTCTCAAGAACCCTTCACTCGAATCAACGATTCGACTGTGGTCTCCGGGTTACTCCCATAGGGAGCACTGAAAGCACATTCGACTATAACTAACAAAAGGCGATAGCAGTCGCAAAATACTTATAGTCCCCACTCGAGTCTAGGGCGACAGTAGTCGCAAAATACTTATAGTCCCCACTCGAGTCTACGACTCGAATAGGCACTCGGGGGATACTCCCATAGGGAGCGCTGGTCACGCACCCTATGATTTTTTTCTTACACATAGCTGCGTGTTGACTACGTCCACACTCGAAAGCAATGGCGACTCCACCTCATATCTTCCCTGCAAAGAGATTATGTCTCCTGGGTCACCCGAATCATCTCCGCAATGATAAAAAATTGGATGCCGCGTCTACGACGTGAAGATAAGACCTGAATAAGGCCTGTCAATGCACCTGCTGCACTCTACCAGAAACAATCCATGCATGCAGGCATGATAAGCCTTGACGGACGCATCGAGTGCTCACACTGATACACTGGGTTTCGAACTCTATAAGACCTTCACGGCCTGAGTCAAATTACGCCAGCACTTTTCTGAATTCGAGTCTGAGGACTCAAGTTTGAGTAGATTGCGTTATCTTTCCCTAAGGCAGTTAACTGATCCCGATACATCAGATGAATCAGACATGTATATCAACAATCCCTATGATATAAATTAAAGCACTCAAAAATATGCTCGGCTGTGCACTCGAAAGGCTTCATTAGTCTCTGCTCGAATCTGCGATTCAACCGGACACTCGGGGGCTACTGACGTGGGCATACCTCACAGGTACTCGAGCTTAGCATATACGGTTCAATCTGGCAGAAGCCCACAACGTTACTAAGGCCCAGTCAAAGATCCAGGTGACCGAAGGAGACTCCGACTACTTGCGACACACGGTAAGCTCAAAGATAGAAAGTTTAAAGGGAAATACCCTAACTTGTAACCGACTCGACCTGCTATCCCGAGATCTAGCCTATCTATATAAAGGATAGGAGGGGCAGCGAGGAGGAAAATCACAACCCTAGTTTCCGCACCATCGCCAGATTGCATCTGCGCACCCCTGTAACTTTCGACTCACTCGATAATTCCAAGTGTGGACAAGCAGGAGTAGGGTCCTCTACGAGGCCTGAACATGGATAAACCTTGCGTCCATGCGTGCTTGTTTGCTAGCCAATTGATGCCTCCAGTGCTCCCTCCTTCTCCAAAACCCAAGTCCATAACAATGGGCATTGATGAGTTTAACCCTCGTCAGTTAGACTCCGGCAAAGGTGGTTTGTACTGCATCCTGGCCCAATCCATGAAAAAACCAGCTACTGCTTGAGACTTTATGGCATCCCTTCTATAAAATTATGGTGCAGATGGGGCTAACTCAATTGCCCATTTTGCGATCCGGCCACTCGCATCTTTGTTACTCATTATCTTGGATATGGGCGCTTCACATATCACTTTTATGGGATGTTCCTCGAAGTAATGCTTGAGCTTCTTGGCTGCCATGTACACACCATACGCCATTTTCTGATAGTAAGGATAGTTCTGCTTCGAAGTGGACAATACCTCGCTCAGGTAATATACTGGCCTCTGCACCGACTTACCTTCTTCATCACGCTCCACCACTACCACGACACTTACGACTCGGTTGGTCGCTGCTATATAGATCAAAATTGGCTCTTTGGATAGTGGTGATGCTAACACTAGTGCATAGGCTAGCATCTTTTTCAGTTCATGAAACGCGCTATCAGCTTGCGGTGTCCAGATGAACTTACTGTCTTTTTCATTAGCTGATAGAGGGGCAACGCCTTCTCTCCTATCCAACATACAAACCGACTTAACTATGCCAGGCAACCTATGAACTTCTAAACATCGTTAAGGCACTTCGGCAGTTCCATTCTTTCTATAGCTCGGATTTTAGTGGGGTTAGCCTCGATACCTCGGTTGGATGCGAGAAAACCGAGTAACTTTCCTGCTGGCACACCAAAGGTACATTTCTCTGGCTTAAGCTTCATTCAGAACCTCCTTAGGTTTGTGAATGTTTGCCGAATATCCTCTAGGAGCGTTTTGCTTTCCTTTGTTTTTATCACAATATCATCTACATATACTTGGACATTTTTTCCAATTTGATCATGTAAACATTTTTGCATACACCTCTGATATGTTGCTCCCGCATTACGTAAGCCAAATGGCATGGTGCGATAGCAATCCATACGGGGTAATAAAAGCAGTCTTTATTTGATCATCTGGCTTCTGGGGTATCTGGTGGAAACCAGAATACACATATACAAATGACAACAACTCACACCCAGTGGTCGAATCTATGACCTGATCTATCCTCGGCAGTGGGAATGGATCTTTTGGACATGCCTTATTCAGGTTCGTGTAATCGATACACATGCGCCACACCATTGCTATATTCGGATCAACCTTTTTCTTTTCCACAAGAACCGGATTAGAGAGCCAATCCAGATAGAGTACTTCCATGATAAACCCGGCTACAAGGAGCCGAGCTATCTCGTCACCAATCACCTTTCTCCTGTCTTCGGCGAAGTAGCGAAGAGGTTGCTTCATCGGCTTAGCTCCGGGTCTCACATGCAAAGAGTGCTCAGCCAACTCCCTCGGTACACCTTGCAGATCTTGTGTGGACCAAGCAAAGATATCCCGATTCTCATGGAGGAAGTGGACAAGCTCGCTTTCCTATTTGTCGCTTAACCCGGCACCAATGGTTATCGTGTGCTCTAGGAACTGATCATCAATGGCACTTTCTTGGTATCTTTTGTTGCTTGAAATGAGACACTTCCATGCGGGTTACTCGGCGCTGGCATATGCAGCTGCGCGGACTGAGCCAATGGGGCCACCTCCTGGATTCTTCTTTTCTCTTGTGCAATCACAAGTGACTCAACCAAGTTTGACCCAGCTAAAGCACATTCTATCGAGTGCCTGAAGTCCCGACTTATGGTGATCACTCCATTTGGCCCAGGCAATTTCATTTTTAAGTAACTGATGTGTGTACTTGCCATAAACTTGTTGAGAGCAAGCCTGTCGAGTAATGCGTGATACGCTCTTTCCAAGTTCACAACTTCAAACTCCAAATTCTTAGTCTAGTGATAATATGCAAACATATCTATAATTTTTGATGTTCCATGCTTGTTTAGTATCTACTTTGCTTTGCTTTATCAACACTTTGAGGTATTTTTATGTGTTTTCTAGGACTAACCTATTAACAAGATGCCATAGTGCCAGTTGTCTGTTTGCTTCTATTTTTGGTTCCAGAAAAGGCAGAAAATCAATATTCTCGTAATTGGACAGGGCAAAAGCCAATATGCCTATTTTTCCCGGAGCAACATGAAAACATGAAGCAGAGACGGAGTAGGGCACCAGGGTGGGCACACCATATGGTGGCGTGGGCTAGCCCTGGCCACGCCACCAGGTGGTGTGGGCCCCCTGGACACCCACCGACCTTGCCTCTTCGCCTATAAGATGCCTCCCGATGCAAAAAACCCTAGATAGTCAAGCCTCCAGCCACGAAAAGTCCCGCAGCGCCGCCGCCACCGAAGGGGAGATTAGGGGGACAAAAAGTCTCTATTCCGGCACCCTGCCGGGACAGGGAAGTGCCCCTGGAGCTATCTCCATCGATATCCACCACCATCTCCATCACCGTTGCTGATTCCCATGATGATGAGGGAGTAGTTCTTCCTCGAGGCTAAGGGCTCTACCGGTAGCTATGTGTTCATCTCTCTCTATGCATGATCATATTGTGATCATGAGCTTTGTAATCAAGTAGATCTACTTTTCTACTCAAGTGCTTTAATAGATCTCTTCTCTCCCCATGTGTGTGAAAGTGACAGCGTGCACACCATGGTGGCACTTAGGCTAGAGATTACAAATACTTGTTATGAGTTATATTTGGAGTTGGATGTTTCTATGAAATTGTGGTGTTTGTTGGAACCATCTAGTGCTCAAGGTGATAGTGTGGGGTTATCTAGATGGGAAAGGCTTACTTTGAGCTGTGCTGTTATAGCCCTACCATGGATTAGAGTGCCCAACCGGAGAGTAGTTCAGAGTAGTATCATAAAGATATGATATTTATATGAGAGTGTTCACTAGTGAAAGTATCATCCCTAGGCCTTGTTTATAAGCATTGAAACACCGTTTGCAACTAGATCTGTTACATATTTGCTTGCTTCCATCTTTATTTCAGTTTGCCTTTAGTCTCTTTCATGCCTTCAAGCTATTTTCTAGCACCATTGTCTTATATCCATTCTACTTGTATTTCACTATCTCTTCGCCGAACTAGTGCACCTATACACCTGACAAGTGTATTGGGTGTGTTGGGAAAACAAGAGACTTCTTGTATCTTGATTGCAGGGTTGCTTGAGAGGGATAACTTTGACCACTTCCTCCGTGAGTTTGATAAACCTTGGGTAATCCACTTAAGGGAAAACTTGCTGCTGTTCTACAAACCTCTGCACTTGGAGGCCCAACAACTTCCTACAAGAATAGAAGTGTGTAGACATCAAGCTATTTTCTGGCGCCGTTGCTAGGGAGGTAAGGTAAAAGGTACTCACATCCTCCGATGTGAGTGCTCAAAGTTATTTCTTTTATATTCTGCAATTTTGTCTTTTTGTTTCTTGTTTTCACTAGTTAGGCTTAATGGAAAACAACAACAAAATTAGAGAGCTTTTTAGTATTTTTCCTAATGTAGAACATGAATTGTCTGAAAAGAAAACTAAAAAACCCATGGAACTTTCTTTGCATGCTAATATCAATGTTATTAGTATGAATCTTTTGAACACCTTTGTTACTAATGCAATGGAAACGTCTAAGCTTGGGGAAGTCAGTTTTTATGAAAATGATCTTTTTAGTTCCCCAGCTTTAAATAAGAAAATTTGCTCTGATGATACTTTATCTCCCATATGTGGTAATTCTAATGATACTTGTGATATTTTAAATCCACATACTGAAAGCATCTCTTTTAAAATACCTATAAAAATTGTTGAACGTGTTATGAACAACTGTTATTTGGGAAATGGAACTGTCCATCCTGGTGATCATTTACTCTTTATACATGAATTATGCGAGTTGTTCAAGTGTGCAGGTATTTCAATGAACCAAGTTAAGAGGAAGCTATTCCCTTTTTCACTTAAGGGCAAAGCAAGGGAGTGGTATGAGCTGCTAGATGATCCTCATCATTTGGAGTGGAAGGAACTTGAATCTCTCTTTTACTCTAAATTTTATCCTCCTCATGAAATTCATAAAGATAGGAATTACATTTATAATTTTCATCCACATGATGGAGAAATAATTGCCCAAGGATGGGGGAGATTGAAGTCACTAATGCTCAAATGTCCCATTCATGAGCTCCCAAGTAATATTGTTATTAATAATTTCTATGCAAGGCTTTCAGGACATTACAAGGACTATCTAGATACCTGTTTAGAGGGATCATTCACAAGTAAGGAGGTCAAAGCTAAGTGGGATCTTCTTGAAACAATTCAAAGCAATACCGAAGATTGGGATAACAACAAAGGTAAAGAACCAGGTATAAACTATGAGTATGATTGCATTAAGTCTTTCGCTGAAACTGCTGATTTTCAAGAGCTTAGTACTAAATATGTTCTTGATCCTCAAATTCTTATTGATTGTTTTAGATCCTTTGCTTCTCATATTAATTCTCCTAAAGAAAAATGGGACATGTATCATGAGCCTTTTAAAGACACTTGCATGGAAAATGAAATTGTTATTAATGATAGCAATAAACATGCTCAAACCTCTGAAAGTACTATTTCTTATAAGCATGTTAATTTTTGTGGAATACATAGACCTTGTGAGAATAATCAAATTGAAGAAGAATATTGTATCACCCACAGGAATGAAAAAACTAGAACATGGTATAGGGCTCTAAATGATCTTGGTAAAAAAGTTTGTTCCCTTTATCCTTTTATTGTGAACTTTGCTTTGAAGTGGGTCATTTCAATTTTAAATGCTCAGGACATAATAATAGTCCTTCTAATCCAATGAGTATTGCAAGTTTGTATTGTGCTGACATGATCACTCCTAATCAGCATGATGAACTTACATTACTTTTGGGGTGTGAAGAATTATCAAGAAAAACTTATTTGGTAGATATGAGTGCTTTTGATATGAATAGCGTCCTGCATGGTTGTCATCTTTATTGTGTTGATAATTGTCACACAAATAATTACATACAAAATATTATAGAAGATGAGATTTTACACAAATATGACAGGACTAATATGTGTTTTGATCTTATTAATAAAAAGAAGGAATCCTCCAAAGTTTCTTCTATTGTCTCTAACAATGAACCAGGGTATATGGAGAAGCTTCCTTTCAAGCCTCTCCCTCCTAAAGAGAAGGAGAAAAAGAAGAAGAGGAGGAGTAAAAGGAGAGAGGAAACGGTATTTTCCCCTAAACATGTTGCTCCTATTATAGTTTTTGATGAGTCTGAACTCGATGATGTTCCTATGCCTGTTACCTATAATAGTGATCATGATTGGGAAAAGCACACTTCTTTTGATATTGAAAATCTCTTTGGTACCAATTCTGAAAATGATGATATTAATAATTGTTGTACTATTAGTGCTATCCATGTTCCTTCCAATGATGATATGTTTACAAACGAACACACTTTGGAAGATAACTATTATATTGCTTATGATGATACTATACCTCCAATATATGATGATTGCAATAATGAATATGATATTTTCAGTCCGCCTACTATTGATGAGAAAAATAATTATGATTACAATATGCCTCCTATATTTGATGATTATGGTGATGAGAATAATAATGATAGCTATTTTGTTGAATTTGCTTCCACTACAATTAATAAGAATGACTATGTTTATGTGGGGAGTATTGATTCTTTTATGCATGTGGCTCATGATAAGAATGTTTTATGTGATAGTTATATTGTTAATTTTATTCATGATGCTACTGAAAGTTATTATGAGAGAGGGAAACATGGTTTTATGCATCTCAATAATATTAAGTTTCTCCTCTTTATGTTGAAAGTCTTGAAGTTTCACTTGTTTTGCTTTACTATGCTTATTGATTTGTGCTTTCATGACTTGTTTTTTTACAAGATTCCTATGCATAGGAAGTAGGTTAGACTTAATGTGTTTTGAATTTGCTTCTTGATGCTCTCTTTTACTTCAATTTATATTTCTTATGTGAGCATCTTCTCAAACTATCATGCCTAACTTAAAGGCGTTAAAGAAAAGTACTTATTGGGAGATAACCCAAAAGTTTTAGATGAGTCTTGGAAGTTATTACCTCTGTAATAACCACTCCTTATCCTTTTTATTTGCTTTTTGTGCCAAGAGTAACCTCTAATGAGAGAGAAGTAATGATTGGGAAAGTTGCTGTCCCGAAACAGATTTATGTACTTCACCATAAAAATTCGTGTAAAATCTCTATCCGTCCTTTTGAGGCGTGAATTTTTTTGCTTCTGCCCCAGGTTGTTATCTAACTTTTGTTAGTTCAACACTTTTCGATTTGAGCAACAGAAGGTCTTCGAAAAAATTCGTCTTTACCTGTTTGTCTGTTTTGACAGATTTCTGCCATTATTTGCATTTACTTCTTGTTGGTTCCTTTTTGAGTTCTTTTGGGGAATTAAGCTTTTTGAGGTAAGTGCTACAGTAGCTTGTGTTTTAATGGAAGTTTTATTAGTGTTGGAACTTAACCTAAAGACTTATTATCTTGAGTGCACTAATGTTGCTAATAAAGATTGTGTGAAGTTTTGTATGAAGGGAAAAAATTCAGGTGTATGGAAGGAATGAGTAATGAGATGAAGAATGGACTAAAGCTCAAGCTTGGGGATGCCACGCGTGTCACCCCAAGAAATATCCAAGAAGTACAAGCGTCAAATCTTGGGGATGCCCAAGGCATCCCCTTCTTCATCAATAAAAATTCCAGGTTTCTTCCAAACACTTCATTTTTATTGTTTCATGCACAGTTGTGTTGTTCTTGGAGCGTCTTCTTTTTTGTTTTTGTTTTTGGTTTTCGTTTGCTTGGTTTTCTTAGTTTGCTGAATAAATTGGTTGGACCCCCTCTTTCATGCATTTGTTTTCAAATAGTTTGGTCTGGATTGGAAAAGAGTAGGAAAGTTCATGCTTAAGTGGTAAAAAGAGCTTGTTTTTGACTGTGGCCTATGCTTTGTCATGCCATCCTTGATATTGTTTTGGCTCTATGCTTAGTATTATTTGATGTAGCATGACTTGTTATAAACAATTGAGATTACTTAATGCGCCTTGGAAGAATCATGCGTTGTTTTAGCATATTAAAGCATAGTATTGTGGTATTCTCCTTTGATGCTTTATTTGAGTTGACTTGGCGCATGCTCACACCATGTTATGACTATCCCAAGTCACCATAAGCCTTTATGATCCTTTAGTTTTCAACTTGTAGTATCACTTTATGCTTTGATTAACGATGTTTTGTCGCTCTGCATGATTATGGCCATTATTGCTCTCTTAGTTAGTCGCCCCCAGTCTTTTGCTAGCCTCCATAACCAACTGTGAGTTCCACTCATGCATCCAACTCCTAAAACCAAGTTATTCCAAAGAGTCCACCATACCTACCTATTAGCATATGCTATTCCAAGTATATTCATGTTTCTGTCTACCTTCCGAATTGAACTTGTTATGAGAAAACTAGTGATTAAAGCTCTCACGAACTTGATGGCACACTTTACTTTCTTGCATTTAATAAACTTGAACCATTGCGTCCATCTTTGTTGCGTATATGCTTGCGCTTTATAAGTTGAAATTAGCAGAACCATGTATCATGGGGAACGCTTTCAACATTGCACTTGTACATTGTACCCCGTTGATATCATGTTCTTTTGCTTATGGATCCCGGCGGTGTGAAATAAAAGTGGAACTTGTAAGATCATGGAGTTTGTATGTGTGTTAGAGAAACGTCTGGGCCGCTAGCCTAAGCCATGCCTAATCATGGTGGAAACTTTCACCATAACCATAATGAGCACTCTATGAAGCATCCTCAATAAAAACCTATGCAAATAGAAAATAAAAAGATCGATGAGATTCTCATTGTCTCCTTGCCTTGTCATTTTGATTATGGGATAGCTCATGTATCATGTGCAAGGGGTACCCCGTTGGCGGTTTTCTATGATACATATGTACTTACAATGACAAGACCTTACTTGTGACTAAAGTTGAGTAGCATGAGGTTCGGTCTTCGTAAGTAAGGGCATGAGATTTCGGCATATAACTTGTCAAGCATATCCTCTTAGTTGTGTCACTTTAACCTTAACCACCTAAAGATGCTAATTATAGGGGCAATGAGAGCTGAAAGCTAATGAATACCATAATTTTTGGAAGCTCTTTATGAGACTTGAATCCCTGCTTCCTTCTATGAAGGCCTTTCTTTTACTTTTTATGTTGAGTCTCCACCTTCTATCTTTATGCACCTATTTTGAGAGCATAGTGGCCATTCTTAATTCTATGTGCATTGTCCCAAGACTTGTTGATTGATTCATAACTTTGATATTGCTTGTTCTTAAACTATTTGTATCTAGTCACCCTTATGAACTTTGAAGGTGTCCTATGCATTTATGTTTTGCTACACTATGAGGGACAAGCTGAATACCATTCTCATTATGTTTTCTTTATGTGAAACAAACAAACGTCTTTCAAAGCATTGTTATTCATGAATCTTTTGTTTGTGCCTTTTCATGTTACAACATAGTTGCTATGTCTTATTGTTAGAACTTTATCTTTCATGCTATGTTGAAGTACTATGATCCCAGCTTTCAAATGTTTTACAAATACTTTGATCAAGTTTATGATGGTGAATGTCACCTCAAAAATTATTCTTTCTTTTTATCACTTACCTACTCGAGGACGAGCAGGAGTTAAGCTTGGGGATGTTGATACGTTGCAAACGTATCTATAATTTTTGATGTTCCATGCTTGTTTAGTATCTACTTTGCTTTGCTTTATCAACACTTTGAGGTATTTTTATATGTTTTCTGGTACTAACCTATTAACAAGATGCCACAGTTGCTATTTGCTTTTCTGTTTTTGGTTCCAGAAAAGGCAGAAAATCAATATTCTCGGAATTGGACGGGACAAAAGCCAATATGCCTATTTTTCCCGGAGCAACACGGAAACACAAAGCAGAGACGGAGTAGGGCACCAGGGTGGGCACACCATATGGTGGCGCGGGCTAGCCCTGGCCATGCCACCGGGTGGTGTGGCCCCCCTGGCCGCCCATCGACCTTGCCTCTTCGCCTATAAGATGCCTCCCGATGCAAAAACCCTAGATAGTCAAGCCTCCAGCCACGAAAAGTTCAAGAGCCGCCAACCAAGGGGAGATTAGGGGACAAAAGTCTCTATTCAAGACCACCGGACAGAAGTGCCCCTGGAGCTATCTCCATCGATATCCACCACCATCTCCATCACCGTTGCTGATTCCCATGATAATGAGGGAGTAGTTCTTCCTCGAGGCTAAGGGCTCTACCGGTAGCTATGTGTTCATCTCTCTCTATGCATGATCATATTGTGATCATGAGCTTTGTAATCAAGTAGATCTACTTTTCTACTCAAGTGCTTTAATAGATCTCTTCTCTCCCCATGTGTGTGAAAGTGACAGCGTGCACACCATGGTGGCACTTAGGCTAGAGATTACAAATACTTGTTATGAGTTATATTTGGAGTTGGATGTTTCTATGAAATTGTGGTGTTTGTTGGAACCATCTAGTGCTCAAGGTGACAGTGTGGGGTTATCTAGATGGGAAAGGCTTACTTTGAGGTGTGTTGTTATAGCCCTACCATGGATTAGAGTGTCCAACCGGAGAGTAGTTCAGAATAGTATCATAAAGAGATGATATTTATATGAGAGTGTTCACTAGTGAAAGTATGATCCCTAGGCCTTGTTTCTAAGCATTGAAACACCGTTTGCAACTAGATCTATTACATATTTGCTTGCTTCCATCTTTATTTCAGTTTGCCTTTAGTCTCTTTCACGCCTTCAAGCTATTTTCTAGCACCGTTGTCTTATATCCATACCACTTGTATTTCACTATCTCTTCGCTGAACTAGTGCACCTATACACCTGACAAGTGTATTGGGTGTGTTGGGGACACAAGAGACTTCTTGTATCTTGATTGCAGGGTTGCTTGAGAGGGATACCTTTGACCACTTCCTCCCTGAGTTCGATAAACCTTGGGTAATCCACTTAAGGGAAAACTTGCTGCTGTTCTACAAACCTCTGCACTTGGAGGCCCAACAACTGTCTACAAGAATAAAAGTGCGTAGACATCATCCAGTAGTTCTCCCTTGTGCCAAATAACACATCAACCGGACCTTGCCAACCGGCGCTACAAACTCTTTCTATCAGTCTCTTCAGTGGTAAACACACAATAACTTTGATGATGCTCCCTGTACTCATTTCTCCCCTCATTGCCGTGATAGCCTTGGTCCTGTTGCTGTTGGTTATTCACTTGGTGCACAACATCCCTCCTTTCCTAATTCTCATACCTCGGTGGAGGTGGAGGCAACATAAGTTGTTGTCTTTTCCCCCTAGTGAGCAATTGCTACTGAGGTGCTTCATTCCGAGGTCCATCATGCCGAGGTGCATCGTGCCAAGGTGCCTAAGCATTCCCCGAACTACCTTGCTCTAACTTCCTCATACATTCACATTGTCGGGTCGTATGGTTCACCAAACTATTTGGGCTTGGCGTATGGAACTTACATGGCTGATCCAGCAAATACTCGAACATGTATCTCGAACAGTCCTTTCTTTCTTGCCATTGTTTCTTCTGTTCTAGGGTCCAAGGATTCTTACCCTCACTCTTTTGTTGCCACTGTTGTCCTCTAGTTTTCTGGCGCTGGCTTGCGCCGGCATTGGGTTGATACCGGTTCACAGCAGCCACTTGCTGCGAGCTGTACTGGTAATCCGGACGATCATCCCTTCTTTTACCTCAGAAATCATTCCTCCTGGATGACCCGGAACCATCTTTGTTGTCGTACTCTTCATTTGAATCACTTGACATTAGTCGAGGTTGCGTTGGATCTCCCAAGGCATACGAATCTGCGATCCGAATCGTCTCAGCCATGGTGGTTGGCATATTTTGCTGCAACCTTTGCCACAACATACTACCATATCTGCAACCTTGGGCGAACCACATTATAGCTTGTGATTCAATTATCCCCGCGCACGAATTGCGCACATTACACCACCGAGTCAGAAACTCTTGGTCGGCTCATTTGGTCTCTGCTTGCATAATGCCAAATTCTGTGGCCTATTTGGCCTCTTGTAGGTGATTAAGAAGTTGCTGACGAATAACTCCTCGAAATCCAGCAAACAGTTGATACTTCTTGGCGGCAAGTTGTTTCACCAAACCCTTGTTGGTCCTTCCAGCATCTGTGGTACATATCTCACATCCCATCTCAAATTTCATGTTGCAAATTAAACCGTAGTTGCATAGTCAATCAGCCAATCATCCGGCTTTGTGCTGCCATCATATGTCTTTATTCCTCTGGCCAACTGAAAGTTCGGCACACGTGGGTCTCTCATGATCGAGGGTCCGAAACATGCCAGACCTGGAGGGCCTTGCACCTTGATCATTTTTGACCTATAAATCCAGTCTAGCTTCAGCCTTGCGTCATCCGGCTACAGGATCATGTTTCCCAATCTTGATCTAATCACATGGTGCTCTGGTCTTTGGAATCCATCATCTACCATTGTCGAATAACCATCATTGTATTTGTCCTGATTCAGACGAGTGTTCTGTAGTTGCATTGTATGGCCTGCACTTCTCTCCTGCCGAGGTGCGTACTGCTGCTAATGTTGTCGAGGCGCATTTTGGCATGTTTCCGCTGGATTACGCTGTCTGGCATTGTCGTTGACAACATTCCTCTGACCGGCATTGCCTTGGTCGCGGTTACCTCGACCAGCTTCACCTCGGCTTGCATTATGGCGATCCTCATCAACTTACACTGCTTTTCCTTTTCCTGCCCTTACCGGGTCATACGGGACCATCTGTTTATCTCTTCTCATTGAGGTTGCCACTTCCTCTCTCCTTGGACCGTGACCCGGGGATGACGCGGCCCCAACAGATTTTTTCGGGTTATTCTGTGCCGAATGAACCACGTGAGATACTCTGGGCTGTGCCAGGTTTGCCTTGTTTATTTCCTCATTCTGCTGACATGCTACCCTCAACAAATGGTTAACTCTTTCCCGTTGCCTCTCTCAGGCTTCTCCGGTTAAGCCTTCTAACTCGGAGGCAGTTGCATTGGCAGCCCTGAGGGTCTTAGCTAGAGTATTGTATCTCTCCAGTCCGGCAGTTACTATCGTATATGTCTGACCCGGCCTAGGCACATACTCCCTGTCAATCTCAGTAATCAGGTTTCGACCTCGGATTTTCAGTCCATCTATGCGGTTTGCCTTTGCATACTCCCGTAGAGTAATGTTTAGTGACTGCTGCAGCTTAGCTACTTTCTTCGCACCAGCTAGCATCTTTTGCCTAGTATCCTCTAATTCGGCATGTGCCTGAGCTGGATCATGCCTGAGCTGGATCTACTACTGGCGCTATGGGTGTTGCTAAGCTATCTATTGCCTGCTGCAATACATTCTCTAGCCTCTCTATCAGAGGAAACCTAGACCTTGCCTGCTTTGGCGTCGCGTCCGGCTCTAGCACCGGATCCTTTCTTGCTCCTGCGTCTGGTGTTGTCATCATGACCTCAACGCAGCTTGCGGGACGAGTGATACGCATGCCGCAAGCCGTGCTGAGAGGTGGTTCGCCTCCCTCGACAACATGCCGCGGATGTGTCGTGGTGGTGGCACGGCAGATGCCATGGATAGGCTAAAGTTGGGGCCAATGAGTTCTAGGGGAATCCAGGGAGGGGGAACATGGTGATTCAATGCACAGATGTTCTTGTATTCTCTCTATCAATGGTGTTTACAAGTGCTCTTCAAGATCTTGGTAAGAAGGAGACTATGTCTCTTACTCCCTACAAACTAGCTCTAGAGTTCTACCTTAGACAGAGAAAATGATCGATCCCTCTATATGGAGGCCCCGGTGCTCCTTATATAGGGGAGCCCTGGTTACAATATTAGGGCACATGTGGCAGCATATTCGGAGAATATGCTCCTCGCCTAAAGCTAGATGCTTCTTTATTCTTTTTAACGGCTCGTCCGGGTTTTGGACGTAACCCACAGCTTAATCTTTGTCTTTAAGCATCACCAGACACGGGGTACGTCATCCAACATTGCCCGTGTCACCTTGGTCGCCCCTGACCCGCTGGTCCTCTTCTTTACTTTGCTTCGCTCATGCTACAGCTAATAAAGCCACCTTTTGACCAGCGGGGGATTCCTTCTCTTGGAAGCCATAAGATAGTCCGGCTAGCATGTGGCTAATATGGCTATCAAGCTTCCTGCAAAACAGAAAAACAAACATGGTCGGCATATATTTTATGCCGACCGGACTACAGTCAAGGAGATGCTCCACGGGCTAGGTCACTCCGTGGTTCGGCCTGCCTTGAGGTGACCCAGTCAGCACTTGCTTTGACCGCGCCGTACCCTGGCTAACTCGGCCTTTATACCCCGGTGTTACCCTACCCGGAGGTATCCCCCCAACATTAGTCCTCGAAGTTGGTGCGGTCTTAGCAACTTTGGCCACAGCAGGTTCCCATAACCGGATCTTTGCCTCTTTGGCCGAGTTTATCCAATAACCCGGGGCTTCTCCTCTATGGATCCCTAGGCTCATCCCAAGTTATTCCTCGCTGGCCGGGTTTTTGCCTGTTTATCCAGGTTACTGTTCCTTCCCTCGTACGCTTCCCCACATCCTATCTGGAGGGTAATCATCATTTTGCCTCATTTTAAGGGCTAGACGCATTTAATGCGCCGGTTACTGTCGCAATGTCAGGAATAATTGCTGCGCATGTCCCTTCACTGCGGCACCTCATTAACTGTAACATTACATCGCATCATGGGATCCTCTGCCCCTGTGGCCCTTGTTGTGGCCACGATTACTAATCGGCAGACACGCCGTTGCTACGCGTGGCGTATAACCGCAAAGGATCCCACTACGCGCCCGTTGCACGGTTAAGTAGAGGGCTTGGGGCATCCTCTGGGGAAGTTCCCCATTTTCTCTGCGCTTCCTAGCCTCCTTTGTTTCTCACTATAGCCTTGCTGCCACCGCTAGTTCCTCATTGCACCAGCGCCGTTGCGACCGTGCACAGGTAGCATCTTGTGCCCGCGCCCCCGTTTCCGCTCAAGATCTTCATCACGGGGCCTTGCGCTTCTCATTTCCCCTCCGCTGGTTACTTCTACTCTGATTTCTCTCTCGAGGATCTTGAATCCACCATGACTGAGGAGGAAGCAGCCGTGGTGGCGCAGCAGGAGGAAGAAGTAGAAGGCCACGAGCGCGGCTACTGGGACGGCGCGTTCGTCTGCATGGACGACTTGGACTGGCTTCATGCCACACGCCGCATCCCCGCCGACATCGCCTGTAGCCTCGCCTCCGGCGAGATTTCTCCTTCCCCCAATCCTGGGGAATATGTTATTTTTCTTTCGCACTTTCAGCGTGGCTTTGGCCTTCCTACCTCATATTTCTTTTTTGATTTCATTTCTACCTACAAACTTCAACCGCATCATCTCCCCGCCAATGCCATCACTTCTTTGTCCTCCTTTGCCTCAGGCATTGAGGGATACATTGGCCTCTGGCCAACCAAGGAACTTTGGATCAAATTCTTCGGTCTCCGGAGGAACGTGGTTCCGTATAAGGAGCTTGCTCCGGAGGATAAGCACTTGACCCAATGTGGCGCTGCCTCCATTTCTCCCTACAAGAACTCTGCATTCCCCCGGGTCACCGGACTCGAGTCCTGCAAAGGCTGGGCCTGGACTTTCTTCTATGTCCGGAACACCACCGATGAGGACTTGATCTGGATCCTCCCCTTCAAGCTTGGCCCTCTAGATACATCGCTTTGGGAGAGTATTCCCAAGCGACCCACGGCCCTAGCAAATTAGGTGGAGCGTCGGATCAAGGAGCTGCTCAAGGAGAAGCTCCAGGGGGAGGACATCATGATTACTTTTGTCTACAGCCGGGTCTCCCCCCTTCAGAAGCGAGCCCATAAGATCTGTTACTTGAGCGGCCCCCTCGACCCCCACCGGACTTCATCTATCGAGCTTGATAACTCGGTGGTTTACCGCCGGGTTAAATCCATTTTAAATGTGGACAAGGATTTCACCAAGGATTGGGAGTGGGGACTCGAGCCCTTCACCTGGGAGAACCCTCCTCCAAAGGTAAACTTACTTCTTTCTGTTTTTCGGATCTTCTCTGTATGTCGGTTCACTTTCGTAACTTGGCAGCGATTCCTCCAGCAGCCATTGGAGGATGGCGAGGTGCTGGCGAGCAAGTGGGTACCCGACCGCACCGAGGAGGATGAGGAGGAGCCTGATTAGGAGACCCTTTTGCCTACCCTAGACGTCGTCAAATGCGGCACTAGTAAGGCCTCTTCTCTAAGGGATTGGCCAGATGACGATGATTCGAACGTTGATGTCCTAGAGGCACCTGATACGGTTCCCATCTCTTACGCGCATCTGGTTATGTCCAAATCTTCAACTAACCCGGACGGTCAGGTCCACGAGGTTCCTCCCCTCGCCAGTGATGGTCTGGCCCCTGCTTCTTCCCAGAAGCGCGTGGTTGCCTCGGCCAGAGCTTCGGAGGTGCCACCGCCCAAGAAGAGGCAGAAGAAGTCCGGGGTGAAAGCCTCGACTAAGCCGGTCGCCAAGAGCACGGTCCAGAGGGCGCCCAAACCTCGGGCTCCCCCAACCTCGGATGAGTAAGTCCTTTTGCACTTATACTTGGGGATATTTCCTTTGTTTGCCTTTGTCTCTTATTGGTTCTCTCTCTTTTTGACTTGGTTCTTTTATTCTTTTTAGAGCTCCTAGGGTCATCCCTCAGAGTGGCTCCAGTATAGCCTCCCCAATCCGGAGCAGCCCTTCTCCCTCCCGCGATGACGATATTTGCCCGCTCAGCCCTAGTCTAGAGGGCTCCGCAGCTGTGCCTGACCAGATCCCACCTCATCATGAGGAGGGCAATGTCAGCGCAAGGGGTAGCGGGGCGGCTCTGGATACGGCGATGCCAGATCTCCCCAGTTCTTCTTCGGCCTTAGCGCCAAGTTATGAGGTGCCAGCTTCATCGGCACCGCCCCCAACAAGTTCTTCTACCCCAGTGTTTCCAGCACCAGTAGCAGCAGCAGCAGCACCAGCACGAGCACCAACACCAGCACCAGCAGGTTCCAACAAGCCTCCCAAGAGGAAGGCCCCGTCATCTCCCTCCGGGTCAACTCCCTCAGTCACAGACATCTTCCAGCCACCTCCTGAGGCTTCATTCAGCAAGCTCAAGAAGGCTGCCTGGTCAGCTAAAGGGATCTCGTTTGGGTCACACGCTGCCAGATCAGAGGGTAGCAGATAGCTGGTTCTGCATACCAGCCCTGCTGCAGCTCAATCCGCTAGGCGAGAGGCCCACGTTAAAGGCCTTGTGGCGAACTACTCTCCCAGCGGTGAAAGTTACAGTCCACTACTCCTTGAGTATGTGAAGAACTGGAACAATGCAGAATTCATTGACCCACAAGATGATCTACCGGAGAAGTTCGGCCCAGCCGAGTTCAACGCATAGATGAACTCCGCTACCAAGGCTATCTCTTTAGTTGGCCGGATGATGGAGGTAATTCTTTTCCTCTGCTGTTAGTACTTTGTATAGCTAAGCACTTGTAGATATATCCCCTAGTCCCCGAGCCTCCGAGGGAGTAACTTGTTACTCGGTCGGATGCTCCTTAGAGAATTTGGTTCCTATTTGTAGTAACTTTTGATTTTAACAAAGGTAGAGCCGGGTTAAGTTCCCTTGGCCCGGATCTTATATACTTCGAATATCCACACACCTAGAGTCGGGTTAAGTTCCACTTGGCACGGGTCTTGTAGACTTCGAATATCCACACACCTAGAGCCCGGTTAAGTTCCACTTGGCCCGGGTCTTGTAGACTTTGAATATCCACACACCTAGAGCCGGGTTAAGTTCCACTTGGCCCGGATCTGACTTCGAATATCCACACACCTAGAGCCGGGTTAAGTTCCACTTGGCATGGGTCTTGTAGACTTCGAATATCCACACACCTAGAGCCGGGTTAAGTTCCACTTGGCCCAGATCTTGTAGACTTCGAATATCCACACACCTAGAGCCAGGTTAAGTTCCACTTGGCCCGGATCATGTAGATTCGAATATCCACATGATGACCCACAAGTATAGGGGGTGTATCGCAGTATTTTTGATAAGTAAGAGTCTCGAACCCAATGAGGAGCAGAAGGTGCTGGCTAGTGGTATGGATCAGGAATTCTCTGCAAATACTTAGCAAACGGATTTTTAGGGTTTTTTGATATAGCAAGTAAACAAAGTACGAGTAAATAAAAGACAGTAGGAATAAATGCAGCAAGTGGCCCAATCCTTTATGCAGCAAAGGACAAGCCGGTTGTATTACTTAAGATGACCAAACGTTCTCGAGGACACATGGGAAGACTATCAAGTGCTTTCGCTTCATATAGTTGATTAATCTTCTTTAGCTTGCTAAGTGTTGTGTGGGTGAACCTGTGCTAATGTACCGCCCCATCCAAGACTAATACATACTTGTGATTTTGCCCCTTGCAAACATCTGTAAGTACAAGAAAGTAATTAAGGTAGAAACCTAACCACAGCTTTAAACTCTAAGGCCCTTACGTCCCTTGTGCAATGGTTTCCTAACGGGGGTTCAGGTTTCACACTCCGCAACCCCTACGATTAGTAGCCAAATACACAATGCATTCCCCTAGGCCCATATAGGTGAAGTGTCATGTAGTCGATGTTCACATGACACCACTAGAAGAAGTACACCACAACTTAAATAACAATCTATTGAATCTTTCTCAACGCAACTCCACTACTAACAACAAGACTTCTCCCATGTCCTCAAGAACAAAACGAACTACTCACAAGACATCATATGGATCATGATCAGAGATGGAATAATGATGTATAACAATCTGAACATAAACAATAATTCAATGGTTCACTCAATAGCATTAACTACAAAGAGTAATCAACACCGGGAAAGTTTCCCCTATGAACTATGCAAGATTCAACGTAATTGTTACAGCAATATGGAGATGTTGATGAGGGTGCTGAGGGTGATGATGGTGGTGATGATGATGATGATGATCCCGATGAAGTCTAGCTTGATGGTGGTGTTGATGGCGACGATCTCCCCTCTCTAGGAAGGAATTCCCTCGGCAGAAATCTGTCTACCGGAGAGATCTTTCTCTCTTGGTGTTTTCCGCCCCGCAGAGGCGGCGGAATCTTTCTGTGGTCGCCCCGAGTCTTAGGGTTTTGGGAGGATGATATACGCCAGAGGGGAGAGGCTGGAGTGGGCCAGGGTGGCCACACCACCTCCAGCGCCTAGGGGCTGCCCAGCCAGGGGTGGTGTGGGCCCCCTGTGGTCCATCTCCACTCTGTCTTCTAGCATCCTTAGTCTTCTGGAAAAATAGGATTTTCCGTATATTTTCCCAGATTTTCTGATCTTCACAAATTTTGCCTCCAAACAGCACATTTTCCATCAGAATCCTGACTGCAGCGGTCCATGCTCCAAAACTCATCAACCATGCAAAAATAGATGAAATAACATAAGTATCACCTCTCAATATGAAATATATCAATGAATAATAGTGAATTAAGACATAGAATAGTGATGCAAAATGGACGTATCACCATACACCTAGAGCCGGGTTAAGTTCCCTTGGCCCGGATCTTGTAGACTTCGAATATCCACACACCTAGAGCCGGGTTAAGTTCCACTTGGCCTGGATAATGTAGACTTCGAATATCCACACACCTAGAGCTGGGTTAAGTTCCACTTGGCCCGGATCTTGTAGACTTCGAATAATTCTTTATCTTACTTTTGATCTTGACATCGCATTGCTTGTTTCAGATTACCACTAACCGCTGATCCGCTGAGTTCCAGCGCTTGCTGGACTCTTATAAAGATATTCGCGCGTGTTATGGCAAACTCCTGGAGAAGCACCAGAAGAAGGGTAATTTTCCGTTCTTCCTCTTCCCTCTTCGTTCATTCGAACTGCCTATGATCCATATTAATTTGTTATTCGAACCACGCAGCCGAGGTTGAAGCTAAGAATATCATTATGCGGAAGAATCTGGCTGAAATCAAAGGTAATTTTATCCCCTTCACACGATCACTGTACTTTCCTTCCTTTATTTGGTGGACACTTATACTTTGGGTCCTCCGGATCATTACATTGCTGCAGTTGCTCTCGAGGATAGCGTTTCAATGCCTGACATGATCACCCATTTCCTCGAACAAGCAGGGAAGCATGAGGATGAGCTAAAGAAAAAGGATGAAGAGATAGCTCGGTTGCATCTCCAGGACTCAAAAATTACTCGGCTGAATGCCAAAATCCGGAGGCTCAAAGACCTCCACGAGACTGAGCTGGAGAAGGCAGACTAGGAGTTTGCCGAGGAAAAAGAGCGTTTGACAACTCAGATTTCCAAGGACAAGCATCTATTGGAGGAAGCCAACATAAAACTTTCGTCGGTAACCTCCGAATACGAGAAACTCTAGGCCATCAATGCCAACGTTGATGCCGAGCTTTAGCACCTCCTTTTCCAGATTTCACGTGAGTTTCTTTGTCATTGCTTAATTTTTGCTCCTCCGGGTTCGGTGCTTTTGCTCACCTGTCTCCGCCTTCTCCTGTAAATTTCCGTAAAGTGACACTCTTGTTACGCTGCGTAACGATCCCCTTGATCAACGTGGTGTTCCTATGGGTCCTGGATCCGGGTCTGTCCCTTATTCGATGGAGGATCTGCTTGTCAGCCTTGCTGCGCGCCTGGAATTGGTAAATAACTATGGTGCTGATATCATGCCAGCTGCGACGCGGATGTTCAGCTCCCTCTGGCCCACTGAGACCATTCCAAAAAGAAGTTCGGCTTTCATAGCCAAAATAATGGAGTGTGATACGCACCCGCATCTCTGGTGAATCTGCACGGGTCAAATGGTTGCTTTGACATTGCTTTGTCCTTTCGTGGTATGAAGGAATTGATTTGGGGTTGCTTACTCGCATGCGCACTGGGTCTAAGTGGTGCGATAATCCGGATTGGATCACGCGCCGCAAAGCCTGTGCCAACAAGCTGATTCAATACTCCTTCTGCCACACTTGGAACGAAGGGTCGAGTTATCTCGACGTCTTTGATGATGAAGTTGCTTCTAGAGATGAAGAAAATGAAGAAGGGAGTGAGGGTGAGGCCTCTGAGCTTGGCGACGAGGCCGAAGACCCAGAGGATGGCGATGTCGTCCCTAAGGATGAAGCCAAGGCTAGCGCCCCTCCCCCAAACTCCAAAGTGCCACCTCCCTCTGCTGAAGATTCGGCTGCTGCTCCTGCTCCTTAAAAACACTTACCATATTTGTCAGATCCCCGGAATGCCGGGCGGAACTGTATTTAAGTACTTTATGTTGGTTGTGCTACAACTTATCATTTGGAACTAAGTTATTAATGTTGGATTATCATGGACGAAGTCCCCAAGTTTCGTTTTCTTGTTCTCCCAATTTTTGACTTGGCTCGCGTCTACCTTGATTCGGCTTTTCGACTTACGAGTCCGAGGTTCAAAAAGTTGATTTAACAATACTTGAAACTTTGAGACTAGCTCAAAATGATCCGGCGTTTTAATTAATACAATAAACTAAGGGTTAGTCAAAATAACCAATGTCGGCTCGTTTAAGTTCTTTTCCTTAGTCGTTTTTCATGTGCTTCGCCATTCCAAACTTGTTCTCTTGCTTGCCATGAACCCAATTCTTGTTGGACAACAGCAAAGTCGAAGAGTTTGGTTTTTGTTGCTCGCACATTACTAACCCGACTAAGATATAAGCGACTTAACCCAACCGACATAAAAATACAAAAACGAGAGACAATTACTACGGCAGTCCCCAAGTCTCTGCTTGGGGTACCAAAGTTTTATTAATAAGCTCATTGTTGACATACATACCGACATATGAGTAGCTCGGATACATTCACCTCTTTGTTAGGTGTAGAAAGGACGAAGTAGTGCTACATTCCATGGTCGCTTAGATTCCTCTCCGGACCTATCTGCCTTGTTCTTTTCCTGGGGTTGTGCATCAATAAGATAGTAGGAATCATTGTGCAAGGCTTTGCTTACAATGAAAGGTCCTTCCCATGGAGGGGATAGCTTATGCATGCCAGCTGTGCGCTGTATCAACCGGAGTACCAGGTCACCTTCCTGGAAGACTCGGGGGTTTACTTTCTGGCTATGATAGCGTTGGAGATTTTGCTGATATATGGCGGATCTGGACAAAGCCAATTATCTCGCTTCTTCCAGCAGATCAACATCATTTTGCCGGGCTTCGCGCACTTCGTCTTCTGTGTATTGGGTGACTCTTGGCGAATCATGCTCTATGTCAGCTGGTAATACAGCTTCTACCCCATATACCAGAAAGAACGGGTATAGCCTGTTGATCGATTTGGAGTTGTTCTTAAACTCCACAGTACCGCTGGTAGTTCTTCTATCCAGCACCCCGCTGATCTTTGTAGCGGCTCTATGAGCCGGGGTTTTATCCCGGACAATACCAGTCCATTGGATCTTTCCACTTGCCCATTCGATGCGGGGTGGGCGACTGAGGCGACATCTAGCCGGATCCTCTTATCTTTGCAGAACCTCGCAAATGCTCCTTCAGCGAAATTTGTTCCATTATCAGTTATGATGCTATGGGGATAGCCATATCTCAGTATATATCCTTGAGGAATCTTACTGTTGTTGCCCCATCACATTTCTGAATTGGTTTCACTTCAATCCATTTGGTGAACTTGTCAACCATGACTAGGATATGGGTCATCCCTCCTTTAGTCGGCTTAAATGGCCCTACCATATCTAGGCACCATACAGCAAATGGCCAGGTAATGGGGATAGTTTTCAGCTCCGACATTGGTAAATGAGTTTTCATGGCGTATCTTTGACAACCATTGCATTTTCTAACCAGATCCTTTGCTTGCTCTAAAGCACTGGGCCAATAGAATCCATGCCGGAAAGCTTTTGCCACTAAGGCCCTTGAGGAGGCATGATGGCCACATTCCCCTTGGTGAATATCCCGGAGTATGTCAAGTCCTTCCTCCGGATCAACACACCACTGCAGTACCGTTGTCACACTTCTTTTGTATAGTTCAGCGTTGATAATTGTATAGGCCTTTGCCCTTCTATGGATCTGCCTTGAGATTATCTCGTCATCCGGCAAGATTCCCTCTTTCAGGAAATCAAAAATTGGCTTGGCCCAAGTTGGTATGGTCCAGATGGGAAAAGGTTCCTCATCGATTTCCATCGCATCCACCGACATAATTCCTGCTGGGCCAGACTGATTAGTCCCCGGGTTTGCAAAGGCAGTCCCTGGGTTCACCGAAGCAGTCCTCGGGTTTGCAGAGGTGCTTCCCCACTCTATCTCCATAGGTACAACTCCTGATCCGGATAGGGCCAGGATATAAATTGAGTCTGATTTGGGGATGGCGTGATAGATGGTTTTCTCAGGTGCTCCAAAGCAACATTTGGCGGGATTGGCTGCCGGGATGAGCCTAATTTGGACAGCGTATCTGCTGCCTCGTTTTCAATCCGGGGTATGTGATGGAACTCACACCCTTCGAAAAACCCACTTATCTTTTGAACATGGAACCTGTATAGGGCCATGTTAGCATCCAAGGCATCCCAATTTCCAAACACTTGTTGCACCACAAAATCTGAATCTCCAAAGAATTATGTTCGACGTATCCCCACTTCTTTCGCTACCTTGAGACCATGTACCAATGCTTCGTACTCTGCAACATTATTCGAGGCACTAAAGTGGATTTGAAGGACATATTTTAGTTGATCCTTCTTGGGCAAGGTAAGCACTACTCCGGCGCCCAACCCATCTTTCAATTTGATCCATCGAAGTGCATTCGCCAATAATTGGAGTCCGGCAGAGGTGGCTCGTATTGCATTTCAGCTCAGTCCATGAAGAAATCCGCCACAGCTTGCGACTTTATAGAATCCCTTCTGTCAAATTGTGGCGCGTATGGAGCTAACTCGATTGCCCATTTTGCTATCCGGCCACTTGCATCTTTGTTACTCATAATCTCTGATATGGGTGCCTCACATATCACTTTGATGGGGTGCTCCTCAAAATAGTGTTTGAGTTTCTTGGCCGACATATATACGCCATACACCATCTTTTGATAGTGAGGTTAGTTCTATTTTGAAGCTGACAATACTTCGCTCAGATAATACACCGGCCTTTGCACCGACTTTCCTTCTTCCTCGCACTCCACCACGATTACCGCACTTACAACTCGGTTGGTCGCGGCTACATAGAGCAACATTAGCTCCTTGGGTAGTGGTGCTGCTAGGATCGGCGCAGTAGTTAACATCTTTTTTAACTCTTGAAACGCAAGGTCCGCCTGTGGCATCCATGTGAATTTGTCTGCCTTTGTCATTAATTGGTAGAGGGGCAAGGCCTTCTCTCCCAATCGACATATGGACCGACTTAACGATGTCAGGCAACCAGTGAACTTCTGCACATCATTAAGGCATTTTGGAAGTTCCATTCTTTCTATGGCCCGGATTTTCATCGGGTTAGCTTCAATACCACGTCTAGACAGTAAAAACCGAGTAACTTTTCAGCAGGCATGCCAAAGGTGCACTTCTCCGGGTTTAGCTTCATTCGAAACCTTCTTAAGTTCGCGAATGTCTGCCGGATATCATCAAAGAGCGTATTGCTTTCCTTGGTTTTTATCACCACATCATCCACATAAACTTGCACATTCCGACCTATTTGGTCATGTAAGCATTTTTGCATGCATCGTTGGTACGTTGCTCCTGCATTACGTAGTCCAAACGGCATAGTGCGATAGCAATAAGCCCCGTATGGGGTAATAAACGCAGTCTTTATTTGATCATCCGGATTCAGGGGTATCTGGTGGAAACCAGAATACGCATCAATGAATGACAGTAGCTCACATCCGGCTGTTGAGTCTATGACTAGATCTATTCTAGGGAGTGGAAATGGATCTTTGGGACACGCCTTATTCAGGTTCGTGTAATCAATGCACATGCGCCATACCACAGCCACGTTCGGATCGTCCTTCTTCTTTTCCACAAGCACCGGATTAGAGAGCCAATCCGGATAGAGTACTTCCATGATAAATCCAGCCGCTAGGAGCCTAGCTATTTCATCCCCAATGACTTTCCTTCTGTCTTCTGCGAAACGCCGGAGAGGCTGCTTTACCGGCTTAGCCCCGGGCCTTACGTTTAATGAGTGCTCAGCCAACTCCCTCGGCACACCTTGCAGATCCTGAGTGGACCAAGCGAAGATATCCCGGTTCTCACGGAGGAAGTTGACGAGCTCGCTTTCCTATTTGCTGCTTAACCCGGCGCCGATGGTTATGGTGCGCTCTGGGAACTGATCATCGATTGGCACTTTCTTTGTGTCCTTGGTTGCTTGGAATGACACACTTCCATGTGGGTTGGTCAGAGCCGGCATATGCTATTGCATGGATTGAGCCAATGCCGCTACTTCCAGTATCTTTCTTTTTTCCTGAGCTATCACAAGTGACTCGGCTAAGTTAGATCCGGCTGAGGCGCACTCGATCGAACACCGGAAGTCCCCTGATACAGTTATCATGCCCCTTGGCCCTGGCAGCTTCATCTTAAGGTAGCTGATGTGAGTAGTTGCCATGAACTTGTTCAGCGCTGGCCTGCCGAGTAATGTGTGATAAGCGCTCTCCAGGTTCACTACTTCGAACTCCAAATTTTCAGTCCGGAAATTATCTCTCGTGTCGAATAACACATCAACCCGGACCTTACCAATTGGCTCACAGGAAATACCCGGTACAATGCCATGAAAAGTGGTCCTCGTTGCTTGCAACATGTTCTCTGGTATTCCCAACTTGTGCATGGTATCCTTGTACATAATGTTGATACTACTGTCATTGTCAATCAGTACCTTAGAAAACCTCACATTGAGATTCGGCCCGATGAACATTGGATCCAGGACCAGTGCATAGGTCCCAGGGCTAGGCATGATCTTTGGGTGATCCTTGATACTCCACGTGATTTCTTGATCTGCCCAGGGCATGTATCTCACTACTGCCGGCATTACTTCGTTTACCTCCATATGCCGGCGCTGCAAGCTTTTCCGGTCATTTTCTTCTGTGGTAAACACACAGTAGTTTGATGATGCTCCCAGTACTCGTTTCGTCCCTCATTCTCGTGGTAACCTTGACCTTGTTGCTGGTTGTTACCTACTTGATGTACTGCATCCCTTCTTTCCTGATTCTCGTACCTTGGCGGAGGCGGTGGCAACATCAGTTGATGTCCATCCCCCCCCCCCCCCCGTTAGTAAGGGTTGCCGTGGTGCCTCATTCCTAGGTGCCCCGTTCCGAGGTGCCTGAGCATTCCCAGAACTGCCCTACTCTAACTTTCTCATCCACTCACATTGTCGGGCTATATGGTTTGCCGGACTATTCGGACTTGGTGTATGGAACTTGCAAGGTTGATCCAACATGAACTCGAACGTATACCTCGGCCTATCTTTTCGATTTTGCCATTGCTTTTTCTGCTCCGGGGTCCAAGGCTTTTTCCCTTCGTTTTTCTATTGCCAGTTTTATGCTCCAGTTTTTTGGCATTGGCTGGCACCGGCATTAGGCTGATCCCGGTCTACCGCTGCCACCTGCTACGAGTTATATCGGTAATCCGGGCGCTCATCCCTTCTCTTTCCTCAAAAATCATTCCTCCTTGATGATCCGGAGCCATCTCGGTTGTAATATTCTTCGTTTGCCTCGCTCGACATTAGACGGGGTTGCGTTGGATCTCCCAAGGCATACGAATCCGCGATCCGGATCGTCTCAACCAAAGTGGTTGTCATGTCTCGCTACAGCCTCTACCACAACTTCCATATCTGCATCCATGGGCGAACCATGCAATATCTTGTGATTCAATTACTCCCTCGCACGAGTTACGCACGTTGCACCACCGAGTCAGGAAATCTTGGTCTGGCTCATTCGGTCTTTGCCGGCATAGCGCCAGAGTCTATGGACTGTTGGGCCTCTTGTAGGTGCTCGAGAAGTTGCTAACGAATAACTCCTCAAAGTCCAGCCAACAGTTGACACTTCATGGCGGCAAATTGTTCAGCCGAACTCTCGCTGGTCCTTCCAACGCTCGTCTCAAATTTCCTGTTGCGATCTTGACCGCTGTTGCGTAATCAATTAGCCAATCCTCTGGCCTAGTACTACCATCATAGGTTCTGGTTCCTCTGGCCAGCTGAAAGTTCGGCACTGGTGGCTCCTTCATGATCTGGGGCCCAAAGCAGGCCGGACCCGATGGACCTTGCACCTCAATTAGCTCCGACCTATAAACTCTATCTAGTTTCAGCCTCGCATCATCTGGCTGCAAGTTCCTGCTTCCCAGCCTTGATCCAATTATGTGGTGATCGGGTCTGGGGTTTCCGTCATTGACCATAGCCGAATAACCATCATTGTATCTTTCCTGATCCGGGCAAGCATTTTGCTGTTGTGCTGCTTGTCCTGCACTTCCCTGTTGCCGAGGTGTGCGCTATTGCTACTGCCGAGGTACATTTTTCCCCGTTCCCACGGGGTCACATTGTCCGGCATTGCCGTTGGTAGCATTTCTCTGACCGGCATTGCCTTGATCGCGGTTACCCCGCCCGGCCGCACCTCGGCTGGTACTGTGTCGATCTTCATCAACTTGCACTGCTTTGCCTTTTCTGGCCCTTACTGGATCATAGGGAACCATCTGTTTGTCTCTTCTCCTAGAGTTTACTACTTCTTCTCTCCTAGGATTGTGACCCGGAGATGACGCGGCTCCTCTGGATCTTGCCGGATTATTCCTAGCCAAATGAACCACATGTGACGCTCCTGGTGGTGCCGGGTTTGCCTTGTTCATTTCTTCATTTTGCTGGCAAGAAACTCTCAGCAAATGATTCATCCTCTCTTGTTGCCTTTGCCGGGCCTCTCCGATTAAACCTTCTAACTCGGACATGGCCGCATTTGCTGCCCTGAGGTTCTTTGCCGGGGTATTGTACCTTTCCAGCCCTCCTATTACTATTGTGGCTGTCTAACCCGGCCTAGGCTCGTATTCCTTGTCAATCTCAGTAATCAGGTTTCTACCTCGGATTTTCACTCCATCTACGCGGTTTGCCTTAGCATATTCTCTCAAGGTAATGTTCAAAGACTGATGCAGCTCTGCTACCTTCTTTGCCCTAGCTAACATTTTCCACCTAGTTTCCACCAACTCATCTTGTGCCTGAGCCGGATCTAACACAGGTGCTATTGGCGTTGCTAGGCTAGCTATTGCTTGCTGGAGCACATTCTCTGGTCTTTCTAGTGGAGGAAACCTAGACCTGGTCTGCTTTGGCGTGACCTCCGGCTCTGATGTCGGGCCCTTGCTTGGTTCCGTGTCAGGCGCGGTCAGCAGGACTTCAACGCTGCTGGTGGGGCGAGCAATATGCACCCCACGAGCTGCGCTGAGAGGTGGTTCGCCTCCCTCGACGATGTGCCGTGGATGAACGCAGGACTCGTCCATGCTGATGTAGATCTTGTGCGTGCCAAGCTTGATGAAGACGCCATTGCATGAAGAGGGTGCCTGCTGAAGCTTCCTACATTGTCACTGACGTAGTCCAGCGCTCCAAAGCGTTGAACCAGGCCGGAGACGACGCGCTCGCCGGTGCTGGAGAAGCTTCCCGTCTGGATTTTCACCCCTGCTAGCACCGCTAGCCCCACGGTGGGCGCCAACTGTTGTGGTGGTGCCACGGCATATGCCATGGATAGGTTAAAGATGGGGCCAATGAGTGCTAGGGGAATCCAGGGAGGGAGAATGTGGTGATTCCATGCATAGATGTTCTTGTATTCTCTCTATCAATGGTGTTTACAAGTGCTCTTCAAGCTCTTGGTAAGAAGGAGACTATGTCTCTTACTCCCTACAAACTAGCTCTAGAGTTCTACCTTAGACAGAGAAAATGATCGATCCCTCTCTATGGAGGCCTCGGTGCTCCTTATATAAGGGAGCCCAGGTTATAATATTAGGGCACACGTGGCAGCATATTCGGAGAATATGCTCCTCGCCTAAAGCTAGATGCTTCTTTATCCTCTTTAACGGCTCGTTTGGGCTTTGGACGTAACCCACAGCGTAATCTTTGTCTTTAAGCGTCACCGAACACAGGATATGTCATCCGACATTGCCCGTGTCACCTTGGTCGCCCCTGACCCACTGGTCCTCTTCTTTACTTTGCTTTGCTCATGCTACAGCTAATAAAGCCACCTTTTGACCAGTGGGGATTCCTTCTCTTGGAAGCCATAAGATAGTCCGGCTAGCATGTGGCTAATCCGGCTATCAAGCTACCTGCAAAAAAGACAGACAAACATGGTCGGCATATATTTTATGCCGTCCGGACTACAGTCAAGGAGATGCTCCACGGGCCGGGTCACTCCGTGGTTTGGCCTGCCTTGAGGTGACCCAGTCAGCACTTGCTTTGACTGTGTCGTACCCTGGCTAACTCGACCTTTATACCTCGGCATCACCCTACCCAGAGGTATCCCCCCAACAGGATGTACGCGGGACTTGTCGATGCCGACGTAGATCTTGTGCGTGCCAAGCTTGATGAAGAGGCCGTTGCACGGAGGAGGCTTCCCGCCGAAGCTTCCTGCTTTGTCGTTGATGTAGTCTAGCGCTCCAAAGCGCTGAATGAGCCTAGAGACGACACGCTCGCCGGTGCTGAAGATGTTTCCCGTCCGGATTTTACCCCTGCTAGCGCCGCTAGCCCCACGGTGGGCGCCAACTATCGTGGTGGTGGCACGGAAGATGCCTTGGATAAGCTAAAGATGGGGCCAATGTCAACACCCAGATTTTTAAGTCCAGATGTCTGTTATGCCGTACATCGCAATCCCAGGATTACCATTTTTGCGCGACATAACAGAATTGGTACGACAGTACATCATCCATTACAAACCATAATAGTCTTATAAATAGTTGATCTCATGATCAAGTCTTAATACAAATCAGAGCAGCGGAAATAAACGTAGTAGACTCCATCTTCATGGTCACGGGCAATGTTGACGATGGGAGATGATCCTAGTTATCATAAACCTCTTGTTGTACATCTTCGGAATAGTCCTCCTCATAGTCTGGCCATGGGAATAGCCGGGGACAAAGCCATGAGTACTCTTTAAGTACTCGCAAACTACCACTAACACAAGTAAGGGAATACTCGTAGGAATCTTAAGCTCTAGGTTTGTTTGCAAAAAGGCAGGTTTATTTCATAGGTACTTCAGAGTAAAGACCTAATATAGTTCTCTAGATTACTTAAGTGGGAACCTAGTTTTCATTTCCACAACCCTGTTGTGGTCAAGTCAAAGTCATTGTTCAAGTCACAAGTCATTTCGAAAACATCTGACAACAGAATAGTATGGCCACTCCAACTATCCATAACCGCGGACGTGCCTATTCAAATAGTTTGACACTCTCCAGAGGTGGTACACTTTCACCACAAGATTCGATACATCCGTCAGGGATAACCTTAAATCATCATACTTGGTATGCGGATAATCAATCCTAACCTTTCAATTACACACCCTAGTATAGGCACCTCCCCTATGAGCTTGGCCTCCCAGCCATGGCCATCTTTCATCCCGAGAACTACATAGGTGGACATTCATAATCATGAGGTAGCCTCAGCTTAACCTCTTTCCGCAAGGGAACCCATACTAACACTTATAAACTTCTAGTTAAGCCCTACCCAACTCAGGTATTGTGGTTGTACGGTAAAATTGGAATGGTATCGCATCCGAACCCAACCATTAGTTTTTATCAAAGTCAAGGCTCATGCCTCATTCAGTTTCATCATCAAA
Organism: Avena insularis; assembly: GCA_023614405.1. Classification (NCBI taxonomy): domain Eukaryota; kingdom Viridiplantae; phylum Streptophyta; class Magnoliopsida; order Poales; family Poaceae; genus Avena; species Avena insularis. The sequence goes on along the minus strand of CM042692.1, from coordinate 71,197,809 downwards.
CCATTGTGTTCCATAACACATATCAAAACATTTCAATAGAATGACTCATCATTCCAAGGTTTTCATAATCATTTTCTCCAAGTGTTCCCATCTAAAGTGATCAGGTTTAGTTTAGCACTAGCCACTACTAACGAGAGTATCACTATTGAGGGGTGCTAATCAAGTATAATTACCAAGACTAGTTCTATGATCTTGATGGTATCCATCCTATTTTCCACTAATCAAAATTAATTAACTAGGTAAGGAACTTTGGTAAAGGTAAAAGAATAAAGCTTGCAAGTAAAACTTGGGATTGGTATAATAAAAGTTGCATAACCAAGCATGCCTAGTGCATCTTGCATGGGTTAGCTTGCATTGATGGCTTGCATTAGTTAGCTTGCCTTGAGTAGTGGAGTTGTTGAAGTTCTCTTCGTCCTCCTTGTAGTATTCCTCCTCACCGTAGACTGGGTCGGTACTAGTGTCTATAAAGAAATGCAAGGTACACAATCACCAAACAATACTTAGCTATTTCTATTTAGCACACAAGGGCTCACACTAGATGATCTAGCACCATCTCACTCATCACATGAAATATTGACATAATCTTATTTATCTTATTTTGGAAAAGTAATTTCTACTCATTGAAAAATATCTAAGATTTAATATCCGCTAATTAGAATATGGGATCATGTTGACACATGTCATCACCACATATTCCAATACTTGGGAATGGGATTTAAAGTGGTGGTTATATATTACAAGTTTTAATATTGCTATTTAAAACCAAATGTTTTTACATATTTAGATAGACCATAGCAAATGTGATTTTTGAGAGTTGGAAACAACTCAAAAGCATTTATGGTTGATTTTATAAAAATGTTTGAAGTTGTTAAAGTCTCTGTCATGTTATTTTTACTATAGGTGATCTCCATTTTCAAATGGTTTGAATCCAACGGGAGTGTGTAGATAGTTTCAATATCTTTCTAACAAAATTGGAATCATGCATTTTGGTTAAGTAAATTTCTCTAAGTTCATTTGTGTTTATTTTCACTTGGTCTAGCAAGGGGAGAAAAGAAGTAGAATTGTTTTTGTTGGAAATCATTTACTAGAGATGCCCAAAGTGGGCTAGTGGTTAATGTTGGCCTAAATGACCATTTGATCATATGCTCTCTTATTTGATTTTCTTTTTATTTGATTTTGTTTGGACTTGACCTAGATGATACCGTTTTCATCTTTAAACTAATCCTTATCATTTATAGCAATCAAACATGGCATGGTAAGCATTCATGCATTAATAGGAAACACATATGTATTCATATGGGTTTAAGAATAAAAGTTTTTGTTAACCCTAAACTTGGGTGATTAGAACTTGATAATCTTGTTTAATATTTTTGATATGTTAAAAACCTTCCCTCCTTAAATAGAATCTCATCCCGAGATTCAAGAAAAACTAGGAACTAAAGAGATTGGGAAACTCATCCTAATATAATCTTCTCGCTCCCAAGTGGCTTCTTCTTCGGTATGGTTAGTCCACTCGATCTTTAGAAACTTGATACTTCTGGTCCGGGTGGTTATGAAAGCTTCTTCAAAAATATGAATGGGTACTTCATGATAAGTTAGATCCTTGTTGATATCAATGGCTCTGTGATTGATGTACTTGAAAACTTCGGTCTTTTCCGAAACTTCTAGGCATTTCCTAAGTAACGAGATATGGAACACATCATGTACGGCTGACATCTCCTCAGGCAGTTCTAGCTAATAGGATACTTCTCCTCGGCGACTTAAAATCTTGAAGGGTCCAATATATCTAGGGGCAAGCTTCCCTTTCAGTTGAAAACGCTACATTCCTTTCAAGGGTGATACTTTGAGAAACACAAAATCTCCGACATTGAAGGTTAGGTCTCGACGTCTTTTGTCAGCGTAACTCTTCTGTCTGGATTGGGTGGTCTTGAGGTGTTCATGGACCTTGTGAACCTTATCTTCAGCTTCTCGTAGGATGTCGGGTCCGAATATCTGACTCTCTCCTACTTGCGACCAATTTAGGGGGGTACGACACTTCCTTCCATATAAAAACTCAAATGCGGCCATTTGCAAACTGGCTTGATAACTGTTGTTGTATGAGAACTCTGTGAAAGGCAGACAGTCTTCCCATTTAGATCCATATTCTAACACACGGGCTCTCAACATATCTTCTAGTATCTGGTTTACTCTTTTTGTCTGTCCGTCGATTTGCGGGTGATAAGTTGTGCCGAAGTTTAGTTTGGTTCCTAATCCTTCTTGGACTTTCTTCTAGAACCTTGAGGTAAACTAGGTTCCTCGATCTGACACAATGGTCTTGGGGGTTCCATGCAGGCTGACTATTCTAGCAATGTACAACTCCACTAGCTTCGAGCTTTGATAGGTAGTCTTGACGGGTATGAAATGAGCTACTTTGGATAGTCTATGTACTATGACCCAAATAGAATCATTTCCCCTACTAGATGTAGGTAAACCGGTGATGAAATCCATTCCAATAGAATCCCATTTCCATTCCAGAATCTGCAATGGTTGCAAAAGTCATGTGGGTCGCTGATGTTCCGCTTTGACTCTCTGATAGATATCGCACTTGGCTATATAGCTTCCTACTTCTCTCTTCATTTTATGCCACCAAAATTGCTCCTTCAAGTCTTGATACATCTTGGTTCCTCCCGGGTGAATAGAACAAAGGATATCATGGGCTTCCTGCATTATCACTTGTTTCAGCTCTGAATCTGCTGGCACACATATACGTCCTTTATACCACAGAACTCCTTCTTCGTCTTCAGTGAATTCAGGTACCTTCCCTATACCGATACGATGCTTAATTCCATCAATACTGGCATTTCCTTTTCGAGCTTCCTTTATTTGACCGATCAAAGTGGGTTGAAGTTCTATGCTAGCTAGAAATCCTTCGCTAACTAGCTCCATTCCAAAATTCTCCAACTCCTCATGCAAACTTGGCTGGTCTTCCTTAATCATGGTGTTTATCCTACACGGTAGTCTACTAAGAGCATCCGCTACCACATTGGCCTTGTCGGGGTGATAGTGAATGTCAAGGTCATAATCCTTGATTAACTCTATCCATCTCCTTTGCCTAATATGCAGCTCCTTCTGGGTGAAAATATACTTCAGACTCTTGTGATCCGAATAAATCTCACAACGGTTACCCATGAGGTAATGATGCCATGTATTCAAGGTTGAAATTACGCCTGCTAGTTCTAGGTCATGGGTGGGATAGTTCTGCTCATGTTGCTTCAGTTGCCAGGACAGATAAGATATTACTTTGCCTTCTTGCATCAACGCACATCTGATACCAATCTTGGATGCATCACAATATACATCAAAGGGCTTCGCGATATCTGGCATGATCAAAATTGGGGCAGAAATCAATCTCTTCTTGAGCTCTTGAAAGCTTGCTTCACATTTGTCCATCCATTCAAACTTCTTATCTTTCATCAAAAGTTGGGTCATCGGCCTTGCGATGCTTCAAAATCCTTCAACAAACTTGCGGTAATATCCGGCTAATCCAAGAAATGCGCGGACTTCAGTCTGAGTGGTTGGAGCTTTCCATTCTTCAACATCCTTAATCTTGGCGGGATCGACAGCAACTCCTCCTGCCGACAAGATATGTCCTAGGAATCCTACTTCCTTTAACCAGAACTCACATTTGCTAAACTTGGCATACAATTGATGCTCCCTAAGGGTTTCAAGGATGGTTCTTAGGTGCTGCTCATGGTCTTCTTCTGACTTGGATTAGATCAGAATTTCATTGATAAAAACAACGACAAACTTATCCAAAAAGTTCATAAAAATCTTATTCATGAGGTTCATGAAATAAGCGGGGGCATTGGTTAATCCAAAGGACATGACATTGTACTCATACAATCCGTATCTAGTGGTGAAGGCAGTCTTTGGAATATCCGTTGCGTGGATCTTCAATTGATGATAACCAGTTCTAAGATCAATCTTAGACAACACTCTGGCACCAGTCAGTTGGTTAAATAGATCTTCTATCTTCGGCAGTGGGTACTTGTTCTTGATGGTGATGTCATTCAGCTTCCGATAATCCGTACACAAACGGTTGGCACCATCCTTCTTATCCACAAATAGAATAGGTGATCTCCATGGCGGTGCACTTGGTTGTATCAGACCTTTCCCCAGCATATCATCAAGTTGCTTCTTCAGCTCCACTAATTTAGATGTGTTCATACTATAGGGTCTCTGAGCTATGGGTCCAGTTTCAGGAACCAGTTCAATGATAAACTCGGTATCCCGATCTTGGGGCATACCGGGCAATTCATCTGTGAACACATTGGGGTATTCACAGACTACTCTGACTTGGTCTATGGTTGATTTGACTAAACTCATGTTGCATTTGAATTGACGGGGTAGCATCTCAGATACATGCTCTACTAACACTCCGGTGCTATTGGTCATGGTTATGGCTTTCTTGGCACAGTCTATTAATCCTTGATGTTTCGACATCCAATCCATTCCTAGTACCACTTCCAAACCTTTAGTTCCAAGTACTATTAGATTGGCATAAAAATCTATTCCATGTATTCTGATAGGCACGGCCTTGCAAATTTTTCTAGCTTTGGTGGTTGAACCAGGTATTTGAACTATCATAACATGCTCCAAATTTGTTGGTTGAATCTTACTAGTGCATGCAAATTCTTCTGTAACAAACAAGTGCGATGCTCCAGTATCAAACAACACTCTTGTAAGTACTGAGTTAACATAAAACATACCCAGCACGACATCTGGCGCTTCCTGGGCATCTTCCGCATTGATACGTCCAAAACGTATCTACTTTCCCGAACACTTTTGCTATTGTTTTTCCTCTAATTTGTGTGATTTGGATAGAACTAATACGGACTAACGCAGTTTTCAGCAGAATTGCCTTGGTGTCTCATTTTTGTGCAGGAAATCAACTTTCAGGAAAAATCCCGAAAAATATTGTCCTATTTTACCAGAAGACTCACGGAGCCAAAAGATGGTACAAAGAGGACCCACGAGGGGCCCATACCCCCTGGCCGCGAGGGCCAGGCCAGGCCGCGCCAGGAGGGGGTGTGGCCGCCTCGGACTCCGCCTTGACCTCTCCTTTCGCCTATAAAAGCCCTCTAACCTAAAACAGACGGGGGGTTCGACGTTTTTCTAGATAGAGTTCCGCTGCACCGCCACAACCGGAAACTGTGATTCAGAACCAGAAACTCCGTTCTGGCACCCTGTCGGGACGGGGAATTGGAGGAGATCATTGCCATCATCATCACCATCGCTTCTCCATCAACCATCCATGATTCCGCCATCCATGAGTGAGTAATCCCCTGCTGTAGGCTATGGGGATGGTAGGGATTGGATGAGATCGTTCATGTAATGGCATCAGATTGTTAGGGCATGGTGCCTAGTATCTATTATTAGTGCTTTTGACTTTGTTGCAACTTGTTATGCTTAATGCTTGTCACTAGGGCCCGAGTGCCATGATTTCAGATCTAAATATGTTATTGATTCATGATGATAGTATTGTTTATGATCTTACCTGCAAGTTGTATACACATATTATTGTCCGGAACCGAAGGCCCCGAAGTGACAATAATCGGGATAACCAGAGGGAATGACTGTGATATGAGGATCACGTGTGTTCACGGAGTGTTAATGCTTTGCTTCGGTGCTCTATTAAAAGGAGCACCTTAATTGCCAGTAGTTCCCTTGAGGCCCCGCTACAAACGGGCTGGCAGGACAAAAGATGTTGTGTAAGTTCTCATTACGAGCACATATGACTATATATGGAACACATGCCTATGATTATTTAGTACTTGGATCCGTTACCTTATTTATCTGCAAATGCCCTATATCTTGATTGCCATATGAATTGTCTTGTCCATGCAACGCCCGTCCATCCATCCCTATGCCGACTGCTGGCTCGTAGTTGACGTCGAGCTTGTTGGGGAACCCCAAGAGGAAGGTATGATGAGCACAGCAGTAAGTTTCCCTCAGTTATGAAACCAAGGTTATCGAACCAGTAGGATCAAGGAAACACCTCCAAGGTGTTGTTGCCAACTTGGAATCCTGCACAACACAACCACAGAACTTTGCCCCCAACTTATAGTGAGGTTGTCAATCTCACCGGTTTTGCTGAAAACAAAGGATTAAACATATTGTGTGGAAGAAAGTAAAAGCTTGCAGAAAGTAATAGAAAGCAGTAAACAGTTGTAGATTAATGATAAAAGAAAGGACCGGGGTCCATAGTTCACTAGTGGTGGTTCTCCTTAAGATAGATGACATGTTGGGTGAACAAATTACAGCGAGGCAATTAACAAACATCGAGAAAGCAAACATACATATACTAATCATCTTGACTCCTTTGTGATTTGATTGGGCATTACAACATTATACATAGACCGTAATCCAACTGCATCTATGACTAATAATCCACCTTCAGGTTATCATCTGAACCACCTCTAGTATTAAGTTGCAAGCAATAGATAATTGCATTACGCATTGCGTGTAAAGTAAACAATACGATTGTTCTATGAACAAAGGATTGTTGTTTTCTCCCTAGTAGCAACAGCACATCTAGTACCTTAGAGATTTCTGTCACTTCCCCAGATTACTAGAGGCATGAACCCACTATCGAGCATAAATACTAACTCTTGGACTTGCTAGCATCTAGCTACTAACAATGGAAAGCATGCAAGATCACAAATAACAAAGACATGATAGAATCAATAATCAATCTGAAATAGCATCTCAATATCCATTGGATCCCTGCAAACACAACATGTAGGATTACAAATAGATGATCTTGATCATGAACAGAGCTCATAAGATCTAAACATGATAGCACAAAGGACAAGAACCAGCCATCTAGCTACTACATGGACCCGTAGTCCAAGGATGAACTACTCACGCATCACACCGGAGGCTTGCATGGTGATGAAGAAGGCCTCCAGGGTGAATTCTCCCCTCCGGCAGGGTGCCGGGAAGAGCTTCAGATCCCTCCCGATCTAGGGATGGAGATGACGGTGGCTACAGACTCTTTCGTGGAATTTGATCGGGGACTTAGGGTTTCTGTATCGGAGGCGATATATAGGCGAAAGGGGAGGCCGAAGGGGTGCCCTAGGCGGCCACACCACTCCCTGGCATGGGACAGGCCTGGCCGCGCGGCCAGGTGGTGTGGCGGCCCTCTGGACCCTCTCCGTCTTGTATTCTCGCTTTGTGTCCCCCTCGGTGAAAAACTGACTTTGGCTTTTGTCCCGTCCAATTCCGAAAATATTCATTTTCTGACTTTCCTGGAACCAAAAACAGCAGAAAACAGGCAAGTGGTACTGTGGCATCTTGTTAATAGGTTAGTCCAAGAAAGTGTATAAAAATTACTCCAAAGTATGGACAAAACATAAGAAAGTAGATAAAAACCAAGCATGGAACATCAAAAATTATGGATACGTTAGCACCATATCACCTACCATGCTTTAATCCTACTGTTTACTGCAATTGTTACTACTATATTTACTTTTACTACTACTTTTACTTTGCTACTGCTATTACAAAACTGTTTCTACTGATAAGCTACCGCGAGCAAGATTGTTTGCAGGTGCAGCTGAATTGAAAACTTAGTTGTTAAGGCTTATAAATATTCTTTGGCTCCCCTTGTGTCGAATCAATAAATTGGGTTTTACTTTGCTCGAAGACTGTTGCGATCCCATATACTTGTGGGTCATCAAGACTATTTTCTAGCACCGTTGCCGGGGAGCATAGCTCTATTTATCAAGTTCACTTGGAATCACTATTGTTCGCTGCCATCCATTCATCATGGGTAAATCTCGTGATGGAAAGGTTCCTATATTACCATCCACTACAAGGAGAGGTACGGTTCTGAACACCTCTCTTGCTCTTGATTCACCATCAGTGATGAGTAAGCTCCTTACACCACCACATACACATGCTACACATACTGCTACTTCTGCTGAATCTGAAACTTCTGATACTTATGATGATGCTTCTACTGTTCTTGATAAGAGTGGTTCATTAGGTCCTTTCCTAGATGCTACGATTGCTAGAACTATAGCTGGAAATACTGAAACTCTACACCTATCAGTTCACCTGAGTCTAGCGAGAGCTATGATATTGAAGTCAGATATATATAGAAATGACTGATGAATTTATTAAAGAATGTCAAAATACTCATGGTAAAAGTGCTATTAAGAGTCTCCTTGAGAGATGTACTATAAAACCTAAATTATCTCCTAAAGATAAGTTTACTACATCTCCCATAAACATTAAAGATAAGGATTATGATTTCTCCCTTGATTTATCTTACGTAACCATTGTTGAGAAAGAACCTTTTTGTGGGACTAAGAATGGAAGTGTTGTAGCACATATGACTGAGATTTCTACCATGAGTGGCCTATTTTCTGATGATATTAAGATGCGCACCTACTTTGTTGTTAAAATTTTCCCTTTTTCACTGAAAGGAGAAGCTAAAGCTTGGTTTAATAATTTACCTCCTGGATCTATTGATGGCCCTGATTGCTTGTTTAGTAATTTCTTTCAGAAATATTTCCCTCCTAGTGCTAGACATGCCATTTTGCAGGAACTTTTTGATTTTAAACAGGGAGAAAAAGGAGATATTGCCTGAATCATGGGCAAGGTTTTGTGCTTTGATTCATGCACAGCCTGGATGAACATTACCTAAAAATGAGCTTCTTGATATATATTATAATGGACAAACTGATGAATCTAGGACATACCTGGATAGTTGTGTTGATTGTGTTTTTAGGAAGAGAACTCCTAAAGAAGCTGAGGAATTAATGGCTAAAATAAGCAAGAATTATGATGATTGGACTTCACCTAAGTCAACTACACCTGAGTCAACTACACCTGAGTTAGCTGCGCGTGAGCCAACACCAACACCAAAGAAGAGGGGAGTTATTGAACTAAATGATGAAGTGATGAAGGAAGCTAAAAAATGTCTTAAGGAGAAGGGTATTAAATCTGAAGATGTGAAGAATTTACCTCCTATAGAAGGATTATGTAAGCCAATCTCCCACTCATCCACTATTGAGGTACACTCTCTCCAACATTTTGATGAAGGTGATATTCCTTATTCTAAACCTCCTCATCAATGCTTAGAAGAATTTGATATTTTTGTTGTTAAGCAAGATAATTTTAATAAAAGGGTGCAGAATCATTTAATGGAAAACTCTAGAGATATTATTGAGTTGAGAGATATTGTGGAAAGAACCCCAATGATGTTAAAATGCTTGTTAAACATTTCCAAATGGTTCAAACTCAAATTGATCAGCTTATTAAAGTACAAAAAGATTTGTTAGTGAATGCTGCTAAATAAAAACATGCTTATGAAATTATAACTAGAAGTGGTGCTGCCACCCAGGATCCTCTATATCCTGAGGGGCATCCTAAAAGAATTGAGCAGGATTCTCAACAAATTGAAAATAGTGGTACTTCTCCTAAGAGAAAGAAAAAGAAACATAAAACTATTGTAGAGTCTTCTGAACCTGCTAAAGATCCTAATAGTATATCTGTCTCTAATGCTAAAACTGAGAGTGATAATGAGAAAAATGATGCTCCTAATAAAGAAGAAGTTGAAGAAGAACCTGAAAGTCACACTAAGAATACTAAATACACTAAGGAAGATTTTGTTGCTAAGAAACATGATAGTGAAAGAGAGCCTTGGGTCCAAAAACCAATGCCTTTTCCTGATAAGAAACACAAGTCAAAGGAAAACGAACACTATAATAAGTTTTGTGAGTGGATGAAACCTTTATTTTTGCAAATTCCTTTAATTGATGCTATTAAATTGCCTCCTTATTCAAAGTATATGAAGGATATTGTCTCTAATAAAAGGAAGATCCCTAATGAGGAAATTTCTACTTTGCTTGCTAATTATTCCTTTAATGGTAAGGTTCCAAAGAAACTTGGAGACCCAGGGATTCCAACTATTCCATGCTCTATTAAAAATAGGTATGTTAGAACTGCTTTGTGTGATTTGGGAGAAGGAGTTAGTGTTATGCCTTTTTCTCTCTACAAGAGACTTCAATCGGAGAAATTAATACCAACTGATATATCTTTGCAAATGGCTGATAAATCTACTACTATTCCTATTGGTATATGTGAGGATGTTCATGTTCAAGTGGCCCATAATTGCTTGATATTAACTGACTTTGTTGTGCTTGAAATGCCTGAAGATGATAATATGTCTATTATTCTTGGAAGACCTTTTCTTAATACTGCAGGTGCTGTCATTAATTGTAATCAAGGAAAGGTAACTTTTAATGTTAATGACAAGAAACATACTGTCTATTTTCCCAAGAAGATTGATAAGACTTATGGCCTAAATTCAATTGAAAATATTGGAGGCATCCAAGTTGGAGAAATATATTGTCCCATACTAAGAGAAAAAATATGAAACTATTATGATTGGGACTATTGCTATCAAGGTTGAGGTAACATAATCATTTAGTGAATTGCAAGGTTTTGTTTCATATAAAATTGTTTTGGTAACAAGACCTGATCAACCTTGTTAACAAAAGGATTTTAATGAACAAAACAATGCTTTCACCATGATTATCCTTGCTTACTTTTATTTTTTCCTTAGTTTAATTTTCTATTTTGTGAGTTACTTGTGTATTAGAGTGTCTTAGAACTTCTGAAGTTTAGGTTTTGTTTTGTTATTGCATCATTTCAATATTATCTTTCTGTCAGAAAATCATTCATCAATACCTGAAAATTGTTAAAAATAAAGTGTCTCAAAAAATTCCAGAAAATTCATATTAAACTTTTACGTCAAAAAATGGATAGAGAAGTACCTGGAGTGACCGAGGGGGACCCACCAGGCAGGCACACCACCTGGTGGCGTGGCCACCCCTAGCCCTCCACTTACTCTCTCACCTGCCACTTCTTTCCCTCTCCCGAGAAAACACCAGTTCATTGCTCAAACCCGTGTTCTTGCTATTCTTGATCGTGATTTTTGATCTCCTTGCTTATCCCATCTTTGCTGCTGAGATTTGGAGCATTTGTTCTCCGGTATGTGACTCCTCCGCTTTGTTGGGGTTCGCAGCATAGAAAACAAAAATTTCCTACAATGAGAACTATACACCAAGATCTATCTACTAGGTACAGAGCAACGGGTGGACATACATCTATCTAGAACTTACTCTCGAAGACAATGAGTTTTGTTAATGAGTAGGAACTCGTGGTTGATGTAGTCGTACACTTGCCGATCTCAAGATCGTGTGGAAGTCCGAGCGCCGCAAATCAGCAGCGCATCCGTACTCGCACACACGTTCAAGCCACTGGACAACCTCCACCTCCTCGCTCCAGCGATCCAGCGGAAGCAGCAACTCCTTCCAGACGAAATGCCACCGGGAACATGTATCTCGCTAATCCGATACCATGGAGGAATAATTCTAGAGGGGGAGAGAGATCCTTCACGAGGAGGTGTGGGGAAGAAGGGGAGTGAGGGGGGGCTCTTATAGCAGGAGAGGGGGTACCCCTCCCCATGGCCGGCGCCCCATGGGGGTGACTCCTCACCTCCCCATTCATGTGGTGGTAACCCCTCCACATTAAAATGCCCCTTCACATTCTCTTTTAAAGTCTCCACTTTAAATGCATTAAATTTCTCCAAATTTAATGCTCTCTCATTTAATAAAACTCTTTTATTATTTTTATTCAGAATTTTGTTAATTACTTTAATTAACAAACATTCACATAAAACCCCTTGTAATATTTCAATATCACATGCAGAACCACTTTCTGCAATTTCGCCCGAAACAATTCCCGCGCTTTGCAATTCTTTCGTCTGAAACATATCTGCTCCAAAATGGTGTCCGGTAACTCTTAAGTGTGTCACCCTACAGTTCGCGAATAATGCAGACATGATTGAGACTCCTCTCAGATCAATAATCAGAAGCAGGACCTGGAGATCCATACTGACTCCTGCATATTCAACGATGACTTCTGTGATCGTGAGAACCTTTAACGCTAGTAATTTAATCCCTTTGTCTCATGATATAATACATGTCCGAGATTCAATCATCGATATCGAAATACCTAGTTTGATCTTGTTACCGACATGCACTCTTTTCTTGTTCCCGTGATATAACATTCTAGTGATCACATCACTTACTTGCAAGCTATCTTAATGTGATATCACCGAGAGGGCACAGAGTATATCTATCCGTCATCGGGATTGACAAATTCCACTCTTGATCCATGAGCCTCAACATAACACCTACGTAGCACTGAACCCATCTTTATAGTCACCCTGTTACGGTGTGATGTTTGATGTTATCAAGATACTCTTCCGGTGTTAGCAATTAACATGATCTCATGGTCTAAGGATAAAGATTACTTCGTATGATGTTATAGCAATATAAACATAATGACTTGATCGTAATGCTATACTTCGGATGAATGTTTATCACATCATTTCACAAATGTTGTGACCTTATTATTAATAACATCCAATGTCCATGATCAGGAAACCTTGATCATCTTGTTAATCAACAAGCTAGTCTATAAGAGAGGCATAACTAGGAACCCTTTTTGTTTATTAAACACACATGTATTGACATTTCCGATCAATAAAATTATAGCATGCAAAATAAATATTTATCATAAACATGGAATAAGATAATAACCACTTTATTATTGCCTCCTGGGCATATTCCCTTCAGTCTCCCACTTGCACTAGAGTCAATAATCTTGTTTGAAAAACTGTGCGTATTAAACACCTATGGCTTTCTGGTGTTGCATATATGCGATTGCTAGTGGTTAACATAATCTCCGGATCTGACAGTTTCAGGTCTGTGTGTATTTGCATGTCTTTGCGTCTCTACACATCACTCATTCTCAAATGAGATGGCATTGTATAAATTTGGTCCTTTGGTGAGACCTTTAGTTCGTTCGGGTTAAAATATGTTGATATTATTGTCACACAATATATCTTCATAGTATTATCCCACTTTGAACCACACCTAGTTTGATAACAAACTACTTAACACAAATGCCCTCCTTTGTTGCTACTATAGCAGTTATATACTTAGCCTTTTGTTGTAGTATTCGTCACAATGTCTCAACTTTTGAACTCATCCAAATCCATCATGGAACATCCTTTCCATTACATTGTGCCACCCATTGTCTAAATTGAGATAAATTTAATTTGTATCTTGTGACCAAAATAGTATCAATGTAACACTTTACAATGAACTACCTTTAACTATTTGTCACTTATACATGATATATTCTTAGTTCTTCCAAAGCTCATAAGAATATCTTTACTATCGTCCAATGATCATCTTATGAATCATTCTGGTATGTGCTCATAACATTTAGAGCATAGGACATTTTGGATATATGCATATCATGGTATAATCGATCAAAATCTTCATGTGATTTCACTCACCAAGTGTTGAAACACTTGAATCTTGATACAATTCTTTCCATGCAGCAAGAACCTTTATTGTTGTTTCCATATTGAACCCTTTCAATATCTCATATATGTATGTCTGGCACAACCATATTCGCGCCTTAATATATCCATATAGATATTGATGCCAAATATTCTGGGTTTGCCCAAGTCTTTCATTGAAATCTTATTTTAATGAAATTCTTAACTTGTGTCAATACAAGATACATCATTTCCAATCAACAATATGTCCTCTACATAATATATTAGAAATATGTCTCAGCGCTCCCACTTAATTTCTTGCAAATGCAAGCATCTTCATCATATCCAATGAATTTAAACTCTTTTAACAGTTTCATCATGGTGAAGATTCCAACTCCGCTATGCTTACTTCAACTATTGAAGTTTGCATGCCCTTTTAGCACCCTTTGAATTAACAAAACCCTTCGGACCATGTCTTGTACACTTCCTAGGTAACCATTCTATTAGAAGAACATTGTTTTGTTTGTTCAACTACCAAACATCAAATTATATGTAGTGGTTGCTACATTAATCCGTCAAGACTAAATATCGCTATGAAAGATCAAATCTTGTCATAGTCAACTCCTTGAACATTGTCGTAAACTTCTTTCCGACATGTCGACTATTTCATAGATGTTAAACATCCATGTCTATTTCTTTATAGATCCAAACACGACCGATAGGCTTCACGCCTTTCCGGAGGGTCTTCCAAGTTCAGAAACTTGATTTCTCGTGTATGGATACTATCACGGATTCTATGACTTTTAGTCATTTTATGGAGTCAGGGCCCATCATCGCTTCTTTGCATGTAGTCGGTTTATCATTGTGAAAACAATAACGACTTGCTTATCAAATCACACTATTTGATTCTTACCGACCCACACGGTTCAATAGGAACTCTAATCTCCGAGATCACACCTTTGTAATCACGGGAGCCATGAGCATTGTGGCCGCCACCGGGACACTTTCCGATGCTGCGCTACTTAGCATATATAGCTAAGGTTCAACAACCTTATCAAATTTCTATTGTCCTCCCACTTAACTTTTCACGAAAAATTCCTTCTCAAGAAACTTGACGTTCCAAGTAACAAACTCTTTTGTCCTCGGTGTTATGGAGAAATTCCCAATAAATTCTTTGGGATAACCTACAAAGACGTGCTTATCCGACTTTGGTTGTAAACATTTTACTTATGCATAGCATACCAAAATTTAAGAAAAGACAATTCGGGTTTTATCCCAAACCATAACTTATATGGTGTCATTTCAACAGATCACGATGGTGCTCTTTTCAGTGTAAAAGTGGTAGTCTCTAAAGCTTCAATACTTTAAAACATAATGGCAGTTTTATAAATGACACCTTTGATCTTACCATGTCAAACATGGTTTGATTTCATCTCTCGAATATGCCATACTCCTATGGTTTATCGGGAAACACAAATCATGGAACAATTCCTCAAATCTTAGGTGTTTTTTGCTAAAAATGTAACTCAAATATCTTCCTTTATGATCAAATCATAAACTGTTTTATTTTCTTGTTACAATGATTTTTCACTTCATCTTGAAAGTCTTTGAGAAATTTTCAAATGTTTCATACTTCTTCCTTACTAAGTAAATATATAAATATATTCACTCAAATTTCTAGACAAAGCATATGAAGCAAAAAGATCCATCGCATATGGCTACACATAATGGACTATACACATCAGCATGCACAATTTCCAATAAGCTAGTCATCCGTTCCTCTTTAGCCTATGAACGGAGTTTCAATTATCTCGAGGAAAGTTTCACAAGCGTCAATTGATCAAAATCAAAGACTCTGAAAATTCCATCAACATGGAGTTTCTTCATGTTTTCTTTCCAATATAATTTAAAACAGCGATGTCACTTCATAAGTGATCTTTTAATCATTTGTCTTGTGACATTTTAGCAATAATGTTTATGGATGTGATTTCTCCCACTAGACTTGTAAAAGTTCATCCATCCTTTATGGAATACGGTAATTATTTGAACAACCATTGTTCTCATAATACCGGAACAAAATAACAATTATTAAAACAAATCTTGAAGGCTAGGTTTGACGACAACGAAAAACACAATAACACTTTATTTGTTTTTGATGAATATCATCGCTTATTCTCTTGCCAGTTATTTAGGCCGTTGCAGTTCATGAATTGTGTTGTTCTGTATGATACTTCACACCAACCAATTTGGTATCCAATACCTAAGAACCACATTGTTTAACAAGCAAGGAATACAGCCATAACATGTATATCTTCTATATACCTAAGTTGGACATCTCCAACCTTTTATTTTCTACCAAATATTTTATAGATTCTCTTTCAGCAATTCCTTTTCCTTTTAAAAGAATCTATCAACATCAATTGTGGTGTCATTCACATGACACATAGTACAAAGCGTATATAGTCAAATACTAATACCTTTGGACTTGCACTTTGAAGTGAATCACCATCATCAAATGTTTAGTATTCTTTCAAAAATCCATTCTTTAGTAATCTACTAGTGTAGTAAACATTTTACTTACATCTTCTATTCATCCTTATCATGACAACTTTCATGATCAAGCTACTATAGCCTGTAAGGAAGAATCACGAGTATAATGTTAATTCCCAACACCTTTTTGGGAGATCCGGATGCCTAGTATCTCCATCCTACACAAATTCTCATACAATATGAGAACATGTATTTTGCTAAATTATACTCTATCATAATGCAACCAAAAACATTGTTTCAGATATCACAATATCTTCCACACATGATGGTTTCTGAAACAATTTTCAGCTCCTATATAATCTTGATATTAAAACAACTTTTGAATATCAATAATCATGGAGGCAAACATGATACTTTAGATACTAACATTGGAATTCTTACTCTTGATTTAATACTACTTACTAAACTTCATGGAGTAAATAGAGTTTGCTGAAAGTTTGCAATAGGACTTATAAACTTTAAATTGACATTCAAAACAATACGATACCAGTTCGTAAAGTAAATATCCAGAATTCTATAGTTCTATTATCTCAATTAAAACTAAGCATAAGGTAGTGAACAGACGCCAATGACTACAACAAATTATGCAAATTCACTTTGATTTAGTTTATGACAAATTGAGTTCGACTAATCCAAATTAGAAATGAACTCCCACTCAAAAACGACATCCCTCGTGCCTTTTTGCTGATTACATGAACCAAATCCACTACACCAAGTCTGATCATCACGTGAGTTAATGTAGCTTCAAAGGCGAGCATCTATATGGGCATCATATCAACTATATGACTCATGCTTAACCTTTCGGTCCGTGTTCTGAGGCCATGTCTGTACATGCTAGGCTTGCCAAGTAAGAACCTTAGTATTCGTGTGTGTAAAACTGTCTTACACCCGTTCCTATGAAAGCGTAGATTCGAGTACACCTGATCATCACGTGATGTCTCGAAACACGATCCACAGAACGGTGTGTACTTAAGGAAGAACACATTTTTATCTTGATATCTAAATGAGGGATCATCTTACAATGCTACAAAAAGCGCCAAACTAGCAGTATAAGATGCTAACATCTAATGTGTAAAGTGAGATGATATGGTCCACGCATTTGATCTCTATCATTTGCATCGTGGTATGATCTCTATCATTCCTTTGTGTGTAAGGCCAATGTCTATGGAACTTACACGTTGAATGTGTTGTAAGAGTATCTATCATACATCTACTTACAACAATACCATATCAATACACTAGCCCAGCAACGATCTAAACTAGACGCCTCTAATTTATCAATTGCAAGTTTTACGTGGCTTAGGGCTTTTGGAGATAGAACTATTATTACCTACAAATATGAACCACAACAAGGATAACCAGGTTATTAGCAACTCGTTGTAAATCAGATATTGACTATAGTAGGAGAGACAGACACCCGCCAACCACTTATGCAAAACAAGTTGCATGTCAGTCGTGGAACCGGTCTCATGTACGATGATATGTAAGGTTGGTCTGGGCCGCTTCATCCCACTATGCCACCAATATCCAAAATACATAGAAGATGCAATAACATGATCATCATCGCCCACATATAAACATATGTGTACTACCCGTGCAAAGCACCTACGCATAGATCGGGCTCTGATACCACTGTTGTGGTTCGCAGCATAGAAAAGAAAAAAATTCCTATGATGAGAACTATACGCCAAGATCTATCTACTAGGTACAGAGCAACGGGTGGACATACATCCATCGAGAACTTACCCTCGAAGACAACGAGTTTTGTTAACGAGTAGGAACTCGTGGTTGATGTAGTCGTACACTTGCCGATCTCAAGATCATGTGGAAGTCCAAGCGCCGCAAATCAGCAGCGCATTTGTACTCGCACACAAGTTCAAGCCACCGGACAACCTCCACCTCCTCGCTCCAGCGATCTAGCGGAAGCAGCAACTCCTTCCAGACGAAATGCCACCGGGAACATGTATCTCGCTATTCCGAGACCATGGGGGAAGAATTCTAGAGGGGGAGAGAGATCCTTCACGAGGAGGTGTGAGGAAGAAGGGGAGTGAGGAGGGCCTTTTATAGGAGGAGAGGGGGTACCCCTCCCCATGGCTGGCACCCCATGGGGGGTGACTCCTCACCTTCCCATTCATGTGGTGGTAACCCCTCCACATTAAAATGCCCCTTCACATTCTCTTTTAAAGTCTCCACTTTAAATGCATTAAATTTCTCCAAATTTAATGCTCTCTCATTTAATAAAACTCTTTTATTATTTTTATTCAGAATTTTGTTAATTACTTTAATTAACAAACATTCACATAAAACCCCTTATAATATTTCAATATCACATGCAGAACCACTTTCTGCAATTTCGCCCGAAACAATTCCGGTTTCTATCGAAACAATTCCCGCGCTTTGCAATTCTTTCGTCTAAAACATATCTGCTCCAAAATGGTGTCCGGTAACTCTTAAGTGTGTCACCCTACGGTTCGCGAATAATGCAGACATGATTGAGACTCCTCTTAGATCAATAATCAGAAGCGGGACCTGGAGATCTATACTGACTCCTGCATATTCAACAATGACTTCTGTGATCGTGAGAACCTTTAACGCTAGTAATTTAATCCCTTTATCTCATGATACAATACATGTCCGAGATTCGATCATCGATATCCAAATACCTAGTTTGATCTTGTTACCGACATGCACTCTTTTCTCGTTCCCGTGATATAACATTCTAGTGATCACATCACTTACTTGCAAGCTATCTTAATGTGATATCATCGAGAGGGCACAGAGTATATCTATCCGTCATCGGGATTGACAAATTCCACTCTTGATCCATGAGCCTCAACATAACACCTACGTAGCACTGAACCCATTTTATAGTCACCCTGTTACGGTGTGACGTTTGATGTTATCAAGATACTCTTCCGGTGTTAGCAATTAACATGATCTCATGGTCTAAGGATAAAGATTACTTCGTATGATGTGATAGCAATATAAACATAATGACTTGATCATAATGCTATACTTCGGATGAATGTTCATCACATCATTTCACAAATACTATGACCTTGTTATTAACAACATCCAATGTCCATGATCAGGAAACCTTGATCATCTTGTTAATCAACAAGCTAGTCTATAAGAGAGGCATAACTAGGAACCCTTTTTGTTTATTAAACACACATGTATTGACGTTTCTGATCAATACAATTATAGCATGTAAAATAAACATTTATGATAAACATGGAATAAGATAATAACCACTTTATTATTTTCTCTCGGGCATATTCCCTTCAGGCTTGTCCAAGTAGATTTGTGATTAGTGGATTATATCTTGAGTATTTTGCTACTGTAGGTGACAGGTTATGTGAGCTTGTAAACTTGTTCAATGCTTAGAAAAATTGTTTTGATGCATGTTTAGGCCTCTTACAAGTCCCTATAAGTAGCTCCTTTCATTATGTGATCACTTTGCAATCACTTGTATGATGGATGTTTAAATTTCAGAATAGCGGAGATGAACAACCTCACTTTTGGAGAAGTATTTGAGAGGGACACACCCAGGAGGGCAAGGCCTTCGAGATCAGCTTCTCAATTTAGGCCATCATATAATGAAGATCTTATTGCACCACTCTTTGGCAATGAAGGAGATGAGGGAGATGCTCACCCATCTTCCTTCCCTTGTTTTGCCTTTTTGTAAGCTGCAGGTATCCTCGGTGATTTCTTACTCCTTGTTCAGAGGGTTGGTTTGACCATTTACATGGAAGATGAGAGTGAGCAATATGCCGTGCTCACCAAAACTTTTGTTGAAAGTTTCATTTTCACTAACACCCCTTATCGGTCATCTATTTCATTCAAAATATATAATATGCCTATTACCATGCCATTGGAAAGATTGTGCAGCATTATAGGCATAGGCATGACTGGGACAGTAAAGAAGATCCAAGGACGACCCGCTGATTTGTTGGAGCTCTACCGAAGTGTGACAAATGACGATGATCGCACCGCTCAGCGTGGGAAGATAAGGAACATTCAACTCCCAACTCTTAGATATTTTGCTGGTTATATTGCCACTAGCATTTTTGGTAGGGAAAACACTAGTAATATTTCTAATTATCATTTAGCCTTCCTCACTACCGCACTTAATAATGATACCAAGTATAATCTTGGTTCTCTCATTGCTCGCCGCCTAGCTGCTAGAGGACCCATCTATGGGGGCATTATTGTTGCATGCATGATTGCTGCCTTGGAACTTTCTATTGATCCTAATGATACTGTGCTAACCCCGCAAAGGCTTGATATTGCCGCCATGAAAACACATCACTTTGTTACAGCTAACTCTAGTACGGAAAGTTTAGTTTATAGGATGTTGTTTACTAACGGGGATGAGAGGGAAATTCCCTTGCCAAAACCTACTTTGTTCAGTATTTGCAGGATGCCATGGTCGCGCTCCAAGGAGGAGGTGGATGAGCAACTCCGCCTGCTTGGTTTCCACGGGCATCACCAGGGGGATGTGCCCTCTTACGACTACTCTGCGCACTACGCTGGGGCGTCCTTGAGTTCGTATCAGGACGAAGGCACTTCTTCGCCGTATTACGGAGGCGCTCCATCTTGGCCAGCTTGGGATTGATACCCACTTAGGCCAAAAGCCTAAGCTTGGGGGGAGGTATACTAACATCACACTCATCTACATATCATGTTCACTCGATACTTTGCATATCCATGTTTCGTTTTCTTTTTAGTTTTTGTTCTTGCTTTATTTCTGCTTTCCAAAACACAAAACAACCAAAAATATTTTCGTTATTTCTCTTTGTTTGCTTCTTTATCTTTTAGCCTTGGTTTACTTCTTTCTTTTAGCTTTGTTTTGATTATTTGAAAAACCCAAAAAGATTTCGCTTTGATTGTTCTTCCTTTCAGTTCTTGCCTTTAAAAATCGAAAATCGAAAATATTTGTTGTTCTTCTCTGGTTTTGTAAAGTTCGTTGCAGGGTTCAGTGGTCCTCAGTGACTCTTTGGAGATTGGATTTATCTTATTATTCAAGTCACACAAGTGAAAGTCAATGATGATTTATGACAACTCGAGGTGTGGTAAGAGGCTGGTATGAACTCTATTTGTTTCCATTTTTGTACATATACTCATCATTGTGAGCATGCTTAGTCTGTTTATGTAAGGTGTATGTTATTTAATGGATACTTAGTGGTCCTTGCCTGCTTATGATCAGTTCCAATCCATTATTAGTTCGTAACAAGTCATATAACTGTTTGCTTGCATTGTTCTATTCATAACTTGGTGTGACATTGTGGTGTCCTCCTATGAATGTTTTATTTGAACCGACTTGGAACATGCTCATGCATGCATATGACAAAACAAAAGGTCAGTTAACCCTCGATGATTTATTCTGCTTCAGAGTTCTTGTGTCACTTTTATGCCACTATTTATTTTGTTTTGTCGCAAGCATGATTATGACAATTATTGCTCTCTCGATTGCCGCTCCCTTTCTATTGCTAGCCTTCACTTGTGCCGAGTATAAGCTTTACTCGTGCATCCAACTCCCCAAAACCAAAGTTGTCAACAAGAGTCCATGATATCTACCTATTAGCATCATTGTTATTCCTTGCATGTTTATTATGCTTTGTTTTCTTCCAATAAAAATGTTTGCTTGTTATGAGAAAATTAGTCAGTAAAGCTCTCACAAACTTGATGGTACACTTTACTTTTCTTGCACTTAATAAACTTGAACCATTGTGCACATCTATGTTGCGTATATGCTTGCGCTTTATAAATTGTGAATTAGCAGAACCATGTTACCATGGGGTACACTTTCAACATTGCACTTTATTTAGTTGATATCATGTTATTTTTCTTATGGATCCCGGCGGTGTGAAATAAAAGGGGATCTTGTAAGCTCATGGAGTTTGTATATGTGTTAGAGAAACGCCTGGGTCGTTAGCCTAATCCATGCCTAATCATGGTGGAAACTTGCAGCATAACCATAGTGAGCAATCTGTGAAGCATCCTTAATAAAAACCTATGCAAATAGCAAATAAAAAGATCGTTGAGATGCTCATTGTCTGCTTGCCTTGTCATTTTGATATGGGAATGCTTCCGTATCATCAAGCAAGGGGTACCCCATTGGCGGTTCTCTATGATACACATGTACTTACAATGACAAGAACTTACTCGTGACAAAAGTTGAGTAGCATGAGGTTCGGTCTTCGTAAGTAAGGGGCATGAGATTTCAACTTATAACTTGTCAGGCATATCCTCATATTTGTTCACTTTAACCTTAATCACCTAAAAGATGCTTATGACAGGGGCAATGAGAGCTCAAAGCTAATGAGTGCCATACTTTTAGCATTTGGAAGCCTTTCAAACTTTTAAATCTTTTCTTTTCACTTTTATGTTGAGTCACCATTTATTCTTTGAGCACCTTCCCAAGAGCATAGTTGTCATTCTTAGTGTAATGTGCTTGTCCCAAAACACGGTTAATTATGGCATAACTTTGACACTTGTATCTTTGATATTTTTATTTATAGTCTTCGCTTAAGACTTCAGAGGTGCCTTGGCATTTATGTTTTCCTCCAAATAAAGGCAAGCGAGATACCACTTTATCATATCTTGTTATGAGCACTACAATCCTGCATATGCTTATGTGTCATGTTGCTTATTATTAATGAATTGGAATCTCTTCATAGCTTTACATGACCACTGGGTAAACTTATTTGCATACTCTTTATTATGAATTTCCTAAGTATTTGATCATATGCTAAGAATATATACATCTTATGAAGCAAATGTGTTCGTGAAAGTTTCTTTTATCGCACTCAGTTTTCAACTGAATTGCTTGAGGACAAGCAATAAGCTAAGCTTGGGGGAGTTGATACGTCCAAAACGTATCTACTTTCCCGAACACTTTTGCTATTGTTTCTCCTCTAATTTGTGTGATTTGGATACAACTAATGCGGACTAACACTGTTTTCAGTAGAATGCCTTTGTGTCTCGTTTTTGTGTAGGAAATCAACTTTCAGGAAAAATCCTAGAGAATATTGCAGAACTCCTATTTTACCAGAAGACTCACGGAACCAGAAGACGGGACGAAGAGGAGCCACGAGGGGCCCACACCCCCTGGACGCGCAGGCCAGGCCAGGCCGCGCTAGGAGGGGGTGTGGCCACCTTGGACTCTGCCTCGACCTCTCCTTTCTCCTATAAAATCCCTCTGACCTAAAACAGACGGGGGTTCGACGTTTTTCCAGATAGAGTTCCGTTGCGCCGCCACCACCGTAAACATGATTCGAACGAAACTCGTTCGCACTGCCGGACGGGAATTGGAGGAGATCATCGCCATCATCATCACCATCGCTTCTCCATCAACCATCCATGATTCCCCCATCCATGAGTGAGTAATCCCCCGCTGTAGGCTATGGGGATGGTAGGGATTGGATGAGATTGTTCATGTAATGGCATCAGATTATTAGGGCATGGTGCCTAGTATCTATTATTAGTGCTTTTGACTTTGTTGCAACTTGTTATGCTTAATGCTTGTTACTAGGGCCTGAGTGCCATGATTTCAGATCTGAACATGTTATTGATTCATGATGATAGTATTGTTTATGATCTTACCTGCAAGTTGTATACACATATTGTTGTCCGAAACCGAAGGCCCCGAAGTGACAATAATCGGGATAACCGGAGGGAATGGCTGTGATATGAGGATCATGTGTGTTCATGGAGTGTTAATGCTTTGCTCCGGTGCTCTATGAAAACAAGCACCTTAATTGCCAGTAGTTCCCTTGTGGCCCCGCTGCAAACAGGCTGGCAGGACAAAAGATGTTATGCAAGTTCTCATTACAAGCGCGTTTGACTATATATGGAACACATGCCTATGATTATTTAGTACTTGGATGCTTTACCTTATTTATCTGCAAATGCCCTATATCTTGATTGCCATATGAATTGTCTTGTCCATGCAACGCCCGTCCATCCATCCCTATGCCTACCGCGCTTTAATCCTACTGTTTACTTCAATTGTTACTATTGTCTTTACTTTTACTACTGCTTTTACTTTGCTACTACTATTACAAAAATGTTGCTACTGATAAACTACTGCAAGCAAGATTGTTTCCAGGTGCAGCTGAATTGACAACTCAGTTGTTAAGGCTTATAAATATTCTTTGGCTCCCCTTGTGTCAATTCAATAAATTGGGTTTTACTTCCCTCGAAGACTACTGCGATCCCCTATACTTGTGGGTCATCACGCATTCATGTGGAATAGACGGCAGGTACGATTGTGCGGGTTTCCTAGGGCAAGTCTCTTTCCAGGCTAGACACGACGCTGCTGCTGGGCAAGTGCAGTAACATTGGTCGTTGCGGCAAGATTCTTGGGGCACTCGTTGGAGTAGTGACCCGCGACTCCACATTCAAAGCAAGTTATCATTGACTTGTCTTTCCCCGTGACAGGCACAACATTGCTTCCAGTCCTTGGGGCAGTATTGTTGTTGTTGTTGGACTTTGGCGATGCACGATTGAAGTTATTGGGGTTGTCGGGGTTGTTGTTGTGGTGGCCTCCGGGCCTCGGGTTTTCGCCGCCACGATTGGGATAGTTCGGACAGGACATAGGGGTTCTGTTTTTTCTTGGTACAAATACTGCAGACGGGTTGGGGCGATACTTCGGGGTATTGTGGGGTCCAGGTTCGTGCATCATACGACGCTTACGGTTTTCACTAGCTTGGTTGATCTTTCCTTCCATCTGGATAGCAGAATCCACTAACGCTTCAAGGTCATCAAAGGGAATGTTGACGAACATTGTCTGCATCTCATCATGAAGACCATTTAGGAATCTCTCCTTCTTCTTCTTTCCTTCAGTGTTGATCTCATTAGGGCATACCTAGCCAGAGACAGGAATTTGTCACGGTATTCTACCACAGTCATTCTTCCCTGCTCCAACTCCTTGAATTCATTCCTCATCCTCTTGATCAAACCTGGGGCACATGAGTCCTGCTGAACTTGAGCTTGAATTCCTCTCAAGTCATCATCTGTCCTCCGTTCATGGTACGGGTGCTGTTCCACCATGATCTTGCATAACCTGCCAGATAGTGGGTGGCAAACAGTACTTTCTCTACGGCATCAACTCCTGCGAATTTTAAGTTGTTCTCCATGGTCTGCAGCCAGTCATCAGCATCTAAGGGCTCTTCTGATTTGCTAAACATAGGAGGATTGGTGTTTTAAAAGTTCTTGAGTTTGGATCCATGGTGATCCTGGTTTCCATGGCCTTGGTTGTTGTGTGCCATCTGGGCGATTTGTTGAAGAGTGGCTAGATTGGCTTGACACTCGGCTCTACCGGATTCACAGTCGGATACTAACATTTGTAGAATCTGAAGCATTGGATCCTAGGATGAGCTGCTTCCACCGGGGTTTCCGCGAGTCATCTGAAGATTGAGATAGATCATATGACAAGAGGGAAATTTTCTATGGTGTATGGGTATGGTTCAAAAAGCTTTTAAACTTTGAGTATGACTAAGGTTTGAAAACTAAGAACTTCTTCTCATTCATTCATTCCAAGCACACAATACAAACACACACCACAACTACGGAAGCAGATGGTTTTAAGAACCATTCTGTCGAGCTACGATACAATGGATCGGATACACACACACCTACGATGGTGCTCAGGTGCGACTACTCATCATCAGAACCAGGGGTTTCTTCATCATCTATAAAGTCGGCTGATACGTTGCAAACGTATCTATAATTTTCGATGTTCCATGCTTGTTTTATATCTACTTTCTTATGTTTTGTCCACACTTTGGAGTATATATACACATTTTCTGGTACTAACCTATTAACAAGATGCCACAGTGCCAGTTCCCTGTTTTCTGCTGTTTTTGGTTCCAGGAAAGCCAGAAAATGAATATTCTCGGAATTGGACGGGACAAAAGCCAAAGTCAATATTTCACCGAGGGGAACACGAAGCTAGAAGACAAGACAGAGAAGGGCCTCGAGGGGGCCACACACCCTGGCCGTGTGGCTAGGCCTAGGCCGCACTTGGGGGGTGCAGCCACCTCGGGCACCCCCTCAGCCTCCCCTTTCGCCTATAAGAAGCCTCCGATACAGAAACCCTAAGTACCCAATCAAAACTCCACGAAAGAGTCTGTATCCGCCGCCATGTCCATCCCTAGACCAGGAGGGATCTGAAGCTCTTCCCGGCACCCTGCAAGAGGGGAGAGTTCACCCTGGAGGCCTTCTTCATCACCATGCCTGCCTTTGGTGTGATGCGTGAGTAGTTCATCCCTGGACTAGGGGTCCATGTAGTAGCTAGATGGTTGGTTCTCCTCCTTTGTGCTATCATGTTTAGATCTTGTGAGCTCCGTTCATGATCAAGATCATCTATTTGTAATCATACATGTTGTGTTTGCGGGGATCCGATGGATATTAAGATGCTATTTCATATTGATTAAAAATCTTAGGTTTCTTCCAAACACTTCATTTTTATTGTTTCATGCACAATTGTGTTGTTCTTGAGCATCTTCGTTTTTTGTCTTTGGTTTTCGTTTGCTTAGTTTGCTTGAATAAATTTGTTGGACCCCCTCATTCATACATTAGTTTTCAAATAAGTTGGTTTGGATTGGAAAAGAGTAGTAAAGTTCATGCTTAAGTGGTAAAAAGGAGCTTGTTTTTGGCTGTGGCTTGTGCTTTGTCATGTCATGCTTGATATTGTTTTGGCTATATGCTTAGTGATTTTTGTTGTAGCATGACATGTTATAAACAATTGAGATTGCTTAATGTGCCTTAAAAGAATCATGTGTTGTTTTAGCATATTAAAGCATAGTATTGTGGTATTCTCCTTTGATGCTTTATTTGGGTTGACTTGGTGCATGCTTACACCATGTTATGACTATACCAAGTCACCATAACCTCTATGATCCTTTAGTTTTCGACTTGTAATATCACTTTATGCTTTAATTAATGATGTTTTGTTGCTTTGCATGATTATGGCCATTATTGCTCTCTTAGTTGGTCGCTCCCAGTCTTTTGCTAGCCTCCATAACCAAGTATGAGTTCCACTCATGCATCCAACTCCAAATAAAACCAAGTTATTCCAAAGAGTCCACCATACCTACCTATAAGCATTTGCTATTCCAAGTATATTCATGTTTTTAGTTACCTTCCGAATTGAACTTGTTATGTGAAAATTAGTGATTAAAGCTCTCACAAACTTGATGGCACACTTTACTTTTCTTGCCCCTAATAAACTTGAACCAGTGTGTCGTCTATGTTGTATATGCTTGCACTTATACGTTGGTGATTGATGACCCACAAGTATAGGGGGTGTATCACAGTATTTTCGATAAGTAAGAGTGTCGAACCCAACGAGGAGCAGAAGGTGCTGGCTAGTGGTATGGATCAGGAATTCTCTGCAAATACTTAGCAAACGGATTTTTAGGGGTTTTTGATAAAGCAAGTAAACAAAGTACGAGTAAATAAAAGACAATAAGAATAAACGCAGCAGGTGGCCCAATCCTTTATGCAGCAAAGGATAAGCCGGTTGTATTACTTAAGCTGACCAAACGTTCTCAAGGACACATGGGAAGACTGTCAAGTGCTTTCGCTTCATATAGTTGATTAATCTTCTTTAGCTTGCTAAGTGTTGTGGGGTGAACCTGTGCTAATGTACCGACCTTCCTAGGACTAATACATACTTGTGATTATACCCCTTGCAAACATCCGTAAGTACAAGAAAGTAATTAAGGTAGAAACCTAACCACAGCTTTAAACTCTAAGACCCTTAAGTCCCTTGTGCAATGGTTTCCTAACGGGGGTTCAGGTTTCTGTCACTCCGGCAACCCCTACGATTAGTAGCGAAATACACAATGCATTCCCCTAGGCCCATATAGCTGAAGTGTCATGTAGTCGACGTTCACATGACACCACTAGAAGAAGTACACCACGACTTAAATATCAAACTATTGAATCTTTCTCAACACAACTCCACTACTAACAACATAACTTCTCCCATGTCCTCAAGAACAAAACGAACTACTCACAAGACATCATATGGATCATGATCAGAGATGGAATAATGATGTATAACAATCTGAACATAAACAATAATTCAATGGTTCACTCAATAGCATCAACTACAAAGAGTAATCAACACCGGGAAAGTTTCCCCTAAGAACTATGCAAGATTCAACCCAATTGTTACAGCAATATGGATATGGTGATGAGGGTGCTTATGATGATGATGGTGGTGATGATGATGATGATCCCGATGAAGTCCAGCTTGATGGTGGTGTTGATGGCGACGACCTCCTCTCTCCAGGAAGGAATTCCCTCGGCAGAAATCTGTCTGCCAGAGAGATCTTTCTCTCTCGGTGTTTTCTGCCTCGCAGAGGCAGCGGAATCTTTATGTGGTCGCTCCCCGGGTCTTAGGGTTTCGGGAGGAATATATACACCAGAGGGGAGAGCCAGAGGTGGGCCAGGGTGGCCACACTACCTGGTGGCACGGCCTAGGGTGGCCCGCGCCAGGGGGTGGTGTGGGCCTCCTGTGGCCCATCTCCACTCCCTCTTCTGGCATCCTTCGTCTTCTGGAAAAATAGGATTTTCCGTATATTTTCTCGGATTTTCTGATCTTCGCGAATTTTGCCTCCAAACAGCACCTTTTCCATCAGAATCCTGACTGCAGCGATCCATGCTCCAAAAGTCATCAACCATGCAAAAACAGATGAAATAACATAAGTATCACCTCTTAATATGAAATATATCAATGAATAACAGTGAATTATGATATAGAATAGTGATGCAAAATGGACGTATCAACTCCCCCCAAGCTTAGACTTCGCTTGTCCCCAAGCGAAACTGAGCTCAATAAACATGAGCTCAGATTTATGGAGTGAAGAGTCGATAAAAGAATACGAATAAGAAGCATCACATTCATCAATACATAGATCATAATAGAACACAACTCACTATTATATAACTTAACTCGTAATAAGTAAAGGAAACACAATACAGATACATAAAGTAAATCATAATTGGTAGTGGCAAACTTAGCTCTTGGTCAAATAATAGTTTGATAATTTGTTGGAGTTCACAAATAACTGGTTTTCAATGATAGCTTTCAAAGTAGTAAACACCAAGATAAGAGCAATGTGCAAAACAAGGAACATAAGAAACATGATTGAATAAATCATCATATGAATGAATGAAACACAACAACTCAAAATACTTGTTGAGATAGAAGGGAATATGTTTACTGACTCAACTAAAAAGTAAAAGAAAGGCCCTTCGCAGAGGGAAGCAGGGATTGCAAGTTTCATAAAGAGCTCCCAAAAATTATGATACTTATTAGCTTTCAGCTCTCATTGCCCCTATCATAGGCATCTTTAGGTGATTAAGGTTAAAGTGACACAACTAAGAGGATATGCTTGACAAGTTATAAGTTGAAATCTCATGCCCCTTACTTACGAGTATCGAACCTCATGCTACTCAACTTCAGTCACAAGTAAGATCTTGTCATTGTAAATACATGTGTATCATTGAGAACCGCTAATGGGGTACCCCTTGCACATGATACAGGAGTTATCCCATAATCAAAATGACAAGGAAAGCAGACAATGAGCATCTCAGCGATCTTTTTATTTGCTATTTGCATAGGTTTTTATTGAGGATGCTTCATAGAATGCTCACTATAGTTATGCTGCAAGTTTCCACCATGATTAGGCATGGCTTAGGCTAGCGGCCCAGGAGTTTCTCTAACACACATATAAACTCCATGATCTTACAAGTTCCCCTTTTATTTCACACCGTCGGGATCCATAGGCAAAAGAATCATGATATCAACTAGGTACAAAGTACCATGGCAGTGTTGAAAGCGTTCCCCATGATACATGGTTCTGCTAACTTCAACTCATAAAGCGCAAGCATATACGCAACAAAAAAGGACCCAATGGTTCAAGTTTATTAAGTACAAGAAAGTAAAGTGTGCCATCAAGTTTGTGTGAGCTTTAATCACTAATTTTCACATAACAAGTTTAATTTGGAAGGTAGACAAAACAAGAATTTACTTGGAATAACAATAATGCTAATAGGTAGGTATGGTGGACACAAATGGCATAGGTTGGAGTTTAAGGAAGTGGATGCACGAGAAGTATTCCCTCTCAGTACAGGTTTTTGGCTAGCAAGGCTGGGTACCAAGTATAAGAGTTGAAGGAAACAAACAAACATACAAGTGATAAAAACAAACATGCAATCTTCCTTGGAAGCACAAAAGATCTTAACTAGAGAATACTAGACTTATGAGCAAATCAAGAAACAAAGATGATGAAATTATATTTCTTTTGAGTACTTTTATCTTTTTCATTCAACTCTCAAAAATAGTGTTGCTACTGATCGAGCCAGGTTTGCCAAAACAAACTAAATTAACTCAATTATCCCAAAGTTCTACCAATACTAACAACAAGTTCAATCATATAACAACGAATTGAAAACTAATATAAGCTATGCAAGAGAGTAAATGATAGAACTTCTCATTAATATTCCATAACGGCAACTCACACCAAGGGATACATATCTAACGAGAGAGGGGACACTTCCATAATGCAAACCATCCTACATAATAACTTCTCTATTCATGATATGTCTCTACTAATAAGGTAAAAAGATAGAAGATAGTGATGTGATACCGCGGCACTCCCCCAAGCTTGGAACAAGCCAAGGGGATGCCAAACCTGATGACAAATTACTCCTTCGGTGGTGGTATCCTCTCGTCATCGTCTGACTTCCAGGGTAAAGGCTCCCCATCAACAAAGGACATTGTGGTCTCCAGCATCCTGAAACTTGCAGCAGCACTTATGCGTTTAAATCTAACCTCGTACTCATAGTTTTGATTTTGAACATCGTAGAGTTGTGCTTGCAGTTTGTTGGTTGTTTGGCGGAGTGAGAGGACTTCGTCCTTGAGCTCAGCAGTCTCCTTTTGGAGCTCGGCGATGAGTTCGGAACAAATCTTATGGATGATATCCACTTTGTGTTCTGCCATCTTCTTGTACCTAAAGACTTCTTGCTCTAGTGCTTCCATCCTGTTCTCCAGACTTCCTTCACCTTTAGGGCCTCAAACCTCTTTTATCCGGACCTCCCCATCTTCAAGCAACAACTCCTTAGGATGGATCTTCAACTCTCTCATATATGGGTTGATGATATCCTCTAAAGAATCTTCCTTGGATGATCCAGAGGAAGACATTGTGGCTCCAAATCTGGGACTCTACCTGTCAGAAACAGATCGAAATGAAAACACGATATACGAATCTCGGGAGATCTGGGGGGGTATATATTACAAAGTTTCGTATCAAAGGGAAGGTACTGGGAGAAAACGGGTCGAAGACAGAGTCTGGGGTGGCCACACCACCTGGTGGCACGACCAAGGGTGGGCCCATGCCACAGGGTGGTGTGAGCCACACTGGCTCCGCTTCCATCCCTCTTTCGCTTCATAGCTTCCCATATTGACTTAAAACTGCAAAAATATAGTTGGATAGTATTTTCGTGGAACTTTTCTTACCAGAATTGTTACCTATTTGAAAACAGACTCTGCAGGTCTCTGAATTTGGTCCTTGATAAATTTCTCTGGAGTTATAACTTGAAAGGCATCAACATCTTCATTGTAAGAATCTCTAGCAATATAGTGCTTGAGTCGCTGCCCATTCACTACTTGTGTAGTATTATCTTTTAAAGAAGAAATTTTTATTGCTCCCGAACGGTACACTTCTTCAATAATGAAGGGTGATACATTGCAAACGTATCTAAAAAAATTTATGCTCCATGCTTGGTTTTTTCCACTTTCTTGTGTTTTGTCCATACTTTGGACTACTTTTCATATGATTTCTTGGACTAACCTATTAACAAGAGCCACAGTGCCTGGTACATGTTTCTGTGTGTTTTGGTTCTAGGAAAGTCGAAAATGAATATTCTCGAATTGGACGGGACAAAAGCCAAAGTGCCTATTTTTCCGAAGACTCGAGGAGCTAGAATCTGACGAGAGGAGGGCCGTGGGCTGCCACACACCCCAGGCTGGCTGCTGGGCCTGGCCGCGCCAGGGCATGGTGTGGTGGCTCCAGGCACCCCCTCGGTCTCCCTCTTCGCCTATAAGAAGCCTTCTGACCTAAAAACTTCGGGGGGTTCGATGTTTTTCCAGAAAAAGTTCCGCAGCGCCGCCACCACCGAAGGGGAGATTCGGGACGAAAGTCTCTAGGCACTCGCCGGACGGGGAAGTGCCCCCGGAGTCATCTCCATCGATCTTCACCATCGCTTCTCCATCGACCATCCATGTTTCCCCCATCTATGAGTGAGTAATCCCCTGCTGTAGGCTATGGGGATGGTAGGGATTGGATGAGATCGTTCATGTAATGGCATCATATTGTTAGGGCATGGTGCCTAGTATCTTTTATTAGTGCTTTATGACTTTGTTGCGACTTGTTGTGCTTAATGCTTGTCACTAGGGCCCGAGTGCCATGATTTCAGATCTGAACATGTTATTGATTCATTATGATAGTATTGTTTTTGGTCTTATCTGCAAGTTGTATACACACGTTGTTGTCGAGAACCTATGGCCCCGAAGTGATGTAAATCGGGATAACCAAGGGAATGGCTTTGATGTGAGGATCACATGTGTTCATAGAGTGTTAATGCTTTACTCGGTGCTCTATTAAAGGAGCACCTTAATTGCCGTAGTTCCTAGAGGCCCCGCGCAAACGGGCTGGCGGGACAAAAGATGTTGTGCAAGTTCTCATTATGCGAGCATGTATGACTATATATGGAACACATGCCTAGGATTATCTAGTACTTGGATGCTTTATCTTATTTATCTGCAATTGCCCTATGTTCTGATTGCTATGTGAATTGTCTTGTCCATGCAACACCCGTCCATCCATCCCTATGCCTACTCATCGAATCCCATGCATCGCTTTTGTTACTACTGTCTTTGCTTTACTACATTTGCTACTTTACTATTCCTACTACAAAACTGCTATACCGATAAACTGTTGTGAGCAAGATTGTTTCAGTGCGAATGAATTGACAACTCAGTTGTTAAGTCTTATAAATATTCTTTGGCTCCCTTGTCGAATCAATAAATTGGGTTTCACTTCCCTCGAAAATACGCGGTACACCCCTATACTTGTGGGTCATCAAGACTATTTTCCGCGCCGCTGCGGGAGCATAGCTTTATTTATCAAGTTCACTTGGATTCTCTATTGTTCGCTGCTATCCATCCATCATGGGTAAGTCTCGTGATGGCAAGGTTCCTATTTTACCATCCACTACAAGAAGAGGTACGGTTCTGAACACCTCTGTTGCTCTTGATTCACCGTCTGTTTTGAGTAAGTTCCTTACAAAACCACATACACATGCTACACACACTGCTACTACTGCTGAATCTGAAACTTATGATGCTTATGATGTTGCTTCTACTGTGCTTGATAAGAGTGGTTAATTAGGTCCTTTCCTAGATGCTACGATTGCTAGAACTATAGCTGGAAATATCGAAACTCCTAATTAAGACACTACCACACCTGTTAGCTCACCTGAGTCTAGTGAGAGTTATGATATTGAAGATGGTTATGTTGAGATGACCGATGAGTTTATTAAAGAATGTAAGAACACCCATGATAGGAGCGCTGCTAAGAGTCTCCTTGGGAGGCATACTATTAGACCCAAATTATATCCTGCTGCAAAGTTTGCTGCTTCTCCCATAAACATTATAGATGAAGATTATGATTTCTCTCTCGATCTATCTTACATAGCTATTGTCGAGAAAAGAACCTTTTTGTGGGACTAAGAATGAAAGTGCGGTAGCACATATGAATGAACTTTCTACCATGAGTGGCTTGTTTTCTGATGATATTAAGATGCGTACTTACTTTGTTGCTAAGATTTTCCCTTTTTCACTGAAAGGAGAAGCTAAAACTTGGTTTAGTAATTTACCTCCTGGATCTAGTGATAGCCCTGAGTGCTTGATTAGTACTTTCCTGCAGAAATATTTTCCTCCTAGTGCTAGACATGCTATTTTGCAGGAACTTTTTGATTTTAAACAGGGAGAAAAAGAGGTATTGCCCGAATCTTGGGCAAGGTTTTCTGCTTTGATTCATGCACAGGCTGGACGTCCATTACCTAAGAATGAGCTTCTTGATATATTTTATAATGGACTAACCGAGGAATCTAGGACATACCTAGATAGTTGTGCTGATTGTGTTTTCAGGAATAGGACTCCTAAGGAAGTTGAGGAATTAATGGCTAAAATAATCAAGAATTATGAAGATTGGACTCCTCCTAAACAAGCTATACCCGAAGTAATTATACCTGAACCATCTATTCCTGTGCCTATTCCAACATCAAAGAAGAGGGGAGTTATTAAATTAAATGATGAAGTGATGAAGGAAGCTAAGAAATGTCTTAAGGAGAAGGGAATTAAAGCTGCAGATGTCAAGAATTTACCTCCTATAGAAGAATTATGTAAGCCTATTCCCTACTCATCCACTATTGAGGTGCACTCTCTCCAACACTTTGATGAAGGTGATATCCCTTACTCTAAACCTCCTGATCAATGCTTAGAAGAATTCGATATCTTTATTGTTAAGCAAGATAACTTTAATAAAAGGGTGCAAAATCATCTAATGGAAAACACTAGAGCTATCGTTGAGTTGAAAGATATTGTGGAAAGAACCTCTAATGATGTTAAAATGATTGTTAAACACTTTCAAATGGTTCAAACTCAAATAGATCAACTCGTTAAAGTGCAAAACGACTTGCTAGTTAATGCTGCTAAAGAAAAACATGCTTATGAAATTAGAACTAGAAGTGGTGCTGCTACCCAGGATCCTCTATATCCTGAGGGGCATCCCAAAAGAATTGAGCAGGATTC
Source organism: Avena insularis (assembly GCA_023614405.1). Classification (NCBI taxonomy): domain Eukaryota; kingdom Viridiplantae; phylum Streptophyta; class Magnoliopsida; order Poales; family Poaceae; genus Avena; species Avena insularis. Next base: position 71,162,956 of record CM042692.1, on the reverse strand, counting down.
TCAACAAGCTGAAAATAGTGGTTCTACTCGTAAGAAAAGGAAAAAGAAACATAAAACTATTGTAGAACCCTCTGAACCTACTATAGATCATAATACTATATCTATCTCTGATGTTGAAACTGAAAGTGGTAATGAAGAAAATGTTGTTCCTAATGAACAAAAAGTTGAAGAAGAACCTGAAAACCACACTAAGAATACTAAATACACCAAAGAAGATTTTATTGCTAACAAACATGGTAGTGAAAGAGAACCTTGGGTCCAAAAACCTATGCCTTTCCTTGATAAGAAACACGAGTCAAAGGAAGATGAACACTATAATAAGTTTTGTGAGTGGATGAAACCTTTATTCCTGCAAATTTCTTTGACTGATGCTATTAAATTGCCTCCTTACTCAAAGTATATGAAGGACATTGTCTCAAATAAAAGGAAGATCCCTAATGAAGAAATTTCTACTTTGCTTGCTAATTATTCCTTTAATGGTAAGGTTCCTAAGAAACTTGGAGACCCAGGGATTACAACTATCCCTTGATCTATTAAGAACAGTTATGTTAGAACTGCTTTGTGTGATTTGGGAGCTGGAGTTAGTGTTATGCCTTTCTCTCTCTATAAGAGGCTTCAACTTGAAAAATTAATACCAACTGAAATATCTTTGCAAATGGCTGATAAATCTACCACTATTCCTGTGGGTATATGTGAGGATGTACCTGTTCAGGTGGCTCACAATTGCTTGATATTAACTGATTTTGTTGTGCTTGAAATGCCCGAAGATGATAATATGTCTTTTATTCTTGGGAGACCTTTTCTTAATACTGCAGGAGCTGTTATTAATTGTAATTAAGGAAAGGTGACCTTCAATGTTAATGACAAGGAACATACTGTCTATTTCCCCAAGAAGATTGAAAGGACTTATGGTTTGAATTCAATTGAAAATGTTGAAGGCATTCAAGTTGGAGAAATATATTGTCCCATACCAAGAGAAAAATTTGAAACTATTATGATTGGGACCATTGCTATCAAGGTTGAGGTAACATAATCATTAGTGGAATACAAAGTTTTGTATCATATGAAATTGTTTTGGTAACGAGGCCTGATCAACCTTGTTAACAAAAGGATTTCATTGAACAAAACAATGTTTTCATCATGATTATCTCCGCTTACTTCTATTCTATCCATTTCAGTTTTTCCTTGTGCCTAACTTAAAGGCGTTAAAGAAAAGTACTTATTGGGAGATAACCCAAAAGTTTTAGATGAGTCTTGGAAGTTATTACTTCAGTAGTAACCGCTCCTTATCCTTTTTATTTGCTTTTTGAGCCAAGAGTAACCTCTAATGAGAGAGAAGTAATGATTGGAAAAGTTGCTGTCCCGAAACAGATTTCTATGCTTCACCATAAAAATTCGTGTAAAATCTCTGAACGTCTTTTTTATGCGTGAATTTTTGTGCTTCTGCCCCAGGTTGTTATCTAACTTTAGTTAGTTCAACACTTTTTGATTTGAGCAACAGAAGGTCTTCGAAAAAAATCGTCTTTACCTGCTGGTCTGTTTTGACAGATTTCTGCCATTTTCTGCATTTGCTTCTTGTGGGTTCCTTTTTTGAGTTCTTTTGGGGAATTGAACTTTTTGAGGGAAGTTCTACAATAGCTAGTGTTCTAATGGAAGTTTATTTGGTGTTAGAACTGAACCTTAAGACTTATTTATCTTGAGTGCACTAATGTTGCTAATAAAGATTGTGTGAAGTTTTGTATGAAGAAAAATTCAGGTGTATGGAAGGAATGAGTAATGAGTGTCGTCGGATTGATGACAAATACGCCATGAGGGGGTCCTCGAGGCGTGCGGAAGAGAGGGGCGTGAGACGTACGGTGTTCCGATACGGTGAGCACACAAGTTTACCCAGGTTCGAATCCGTCGGCTTTGGACGGATCCTACTCCTGCTAGCAATCCAGTAATACGGCAGAGCCAGAATATGGGTTACAAGGGTTTCGCCTGTGCGAGTTAAGGGTCTAAAGTATTGGGTGCCCTAAAGGATCTCCCTAGGACGGCTTATATAGATATCCGGCCTAGGGTTTAGAGGAGAGATCTATCCGGCTACGACTAAGAGTCGGTTACAGAGTACATCTTGAACTATAAGTAACATTATGGGCCTAAGTCGGTAAGTCTTCTGGGCCTTCCCATAGCCGGATTGGACTCCATCATTCTCCCTGACTGGGCCACCCGTGAAGCAAAGCTCTAACCCGAAGTGGGCCACCCTGGTCAGTGAGGAACTATGAGGATACCTGGAAAGTATATCCCCAACAGCAGTGTAGCATCCCAATTGTCTAACAATTGTAATGCTACCTGGTTTAATAATACAATGGCTACTTCCTATATATAATTGCTGCATCATAATTATATCATGCTCATGTCATCATGCCACCTTGCATTTGAGCATCATATAAAACCCTTTTCCTTTGGTTCTTCTCTCATGTGCATTAACAATTGTTTTTGGCTCTTGATATATTGTATTTGAATCTTGATAAATGCTTGATGCCCAGTTGAGTTGGGGGCATATCTTTTATTCCACTCCACCATCTTTATTTGTCACCACCTTATAATTCCACCATCCTACTTACCCATGAGCTTTTACTTCTTTTGGCATTTAATCTATCTCATAGGAGTTGGGATGGATACAATTCTATTTTCTTTTGCTTGGACTTTACTCCACATTTTGGGTAATGCATAGGAATAATGCCATGTTTATTATTTTGTATTCACAAGGTTAAAACATGACATTTAATGCTTTGCATGGGCCATGCAACCACCATCACCTTTTCTTTTCTTTTGGTTTGTCCTTGGTTTTTGAGTTGATATTTTCCTTGTGAGATCTTTCTCTCTTCCTCTCACCATCTCCACCTCATCACCCTCGTCATCCATGCCATACCACCCTCTCCCTAGCTAAACCCTAATCCCATGCACAACCCCATGCCGAGGCTTCCCTCTCTCTCTCCCTGCCACCCCCTAACCCCTAGCCCTAGCTGAAGCATGCCCTAGCTAACCCGGGCCCCTCCTTTATCTCTCTCTCTCTGCCACAAAGGGCCACCCGAGCCAGCCCTCTCTCCACTCTCTCTTCGACCCACCTGCAGCCACCTCTGGACCTACCCGTGCCCTTCCCAAGCCGAGCCCCAGCTCGAGCACGTGAAGGAGAGGAGGAAAAGGTGGCCGAAGCCACCTTTACCTCTACCCCGCTCCCACACGTCACCCTCTCCCCCTTCCCTATCTACTCCCTCTCCATCGTCTGGTAGCAGCCCAGATCCACCCCAGGGCCTCGCCCTTCTCCTCCCACCATCGCTGCTACCCCTCTCTCCTCCGTGCCATTCACCGTCGGCCTTCTCCTTCTCCTACCGTTCTAGCCGGCGGCGTCGAGGGTTGGACATCGAGGAAGAGCAAGTCGAGCCCCTGCAACGCCCCTGTACCTGCAGACAAGGAGGAGGAGCCCCAGGCCGCGCTGCACACCGATGCGCACACCGGAACCCTAGCGCCGCCGTTCGTCTGCATCGTCGACGATCTGCCATGTCCCGCACCGATCCGACCCCACCGACGACCCCGCGGTGAGCCCGTGCACCACTCTAACATCCTCTCCATCTCCAGCACGGCCTGGTCTAGTCGTTCGTTTTACCGAGCACCCTCAGTGCGGCGACAGACGCTGGCGTCTGCCCGCATCTGTGTCGCGCCACGCCTCACCTAGCCGCCCTACTCCCTCCTGTCAACACCCCACAGCCACCGCACTGGTTCCGGCCCTCTGCACGCACGCCCAGGTCGCGGGTTCGACTCCCCCCGCACCGCGCGTTCGTGTCGAGCACCATCCTCTCGTCAGAGGTGCAGAGAAGAGGAACAGTGGGTTCATTGGTCACTTTACACATAACCCCACCCCTTTTTGGCTCTCTCAAACCGTGCTCCCCTCCGACCCCACCTGTCGGCGGCTGTGTACGTTTTACAAAGAGGCACCCTAGGTTCCAAAACTCTCAACCCGCCGTCCTCGTCCGAGCCACGTGGCTGTGCCCCGTTCGCCGCCTGCGTGTGGGTCCGCGCGCGCCGGTCCCGCTTGTCAGCGGTTGTGGCTGGCTGAGCCACGGTATAAAATGTTTCCACCGCGCACCGTGTCGCCCAGTCAGCATGACCCCACATGTCTGTGACTGTGGCTAAGTTTGGCTGGGTACAAAAAGTTTGGGCGTTTATCTGTTTTAAAAACAATTCCAGAAAATGGTTAATATGAATTTTAAATCTGTTTTAATAACTTTTGTTTTATAAATCCAAATAAAACAAATTATATATGTTTTGGAATCAGAAAAATGAGAGGAATTCAAATATGCCATTCAAATTGTCTTTTGGGAAAATTAAATTTTCGAAATTGTTTAAATGCAATAAAAATACCTTTTCTTAAATAATTAATAACTTTAAATCTATAACTCCAAATTTGACAAATAATATGTCTAAATCGATCAACGCGTCGAGCCCGTTCTAACTATGCATTCCATGTTCTGAATTGCAGCATGCATCATATAAATATTAACAGTACAGCAAGTGTTATGAGAGCAAAACATGACTAAAACTTAATGAAATGCTTTACTCTTGTACCCCACACCTCACCCATGCCATGCTACTTTATTACCATGTAAATTGTGCATCATTCATCATGGCATGCTTGTTTTGCTTGTCGCATTTCAATACATATGCTGGTGCACTTTATTTATGTTGGCCTTGTTTGTTTGGTTCTTCTTCGAATAGACGTTGAGCAGGGGATCTATCAGGAATCTCAGGAGCACTACCCAGATCCTTCTCTCGCTTCAACTGAGCTGCCAGGCAAGCACTACCACATGCTTGCATACATATAGTACCTATTGCCTCTATCTTATTCTTGCATCATTGAGTCGCGATTGCATTAAATGGAATCCCAAGTACTGCACAGCCTTTACTTTTAAACCCCGCCGAAGCTTGTTCCTCCATCCCATGAGCCTTTACTACAGGAGTTGCTTGAGCCATGCGGGTCGTAGAACAGCATGTGTAGGGTATGTGAGTGTCTGATGGATAACGAGGTACCTAAACAATTTAACCTGAGTAGTAAAGGGATAACTAATGAAAGTGGCACCCGTGAGCAATATCTGCTATTTGGTTCTTCATGCTCACTTGTGTCCCGTAGGACCCCGAGTACTTGATTCCTGTTTCTTGACTATTCGCACTATCCACATTCGGGAGGCCTTATGGACCCCCTAAGCCAGAGCTTGATTCATTCTTATTTCTTGGGGCCACAAAGTAGTTTGGGGCTTTATTACTATCCTGTACTTATGCCATGCCTTACTACTTTTTTTAAGATTGTGTGTGGAGCACCTGTACTGTTTTGGATCGCGCCATGTTTTCGCGGTATCGACAAGCCCAGTCACACTTTCGGGTTCCCAGTCATTTACAGCCGTCGTCGCAAACGACTGGGTCCGTCTCGGAGCCGGCCAACTTCGTTGCGGGTAGCTTATTGGGGTGGCCCCCTGAAACATTTCTGAATCCTGTGATCGCTTTGTCGTGAATGCCTCGTTGGGTTTTGAGTTGGTTTTTCCGAGGTTGATCGAGTGTGTGTTGCTATTTGTGCACCCCTGCAGGGTAAATCTTTCTGAAAGTCGTGTCCGCGGTTATGGATGACTTGGAGCACAGTTTCTCGATCATGGACAAGTATAACTAAAGTACCGCTTTTAAATTGACTAAGTACCTGACTAGTGAATAGTGCAGCACTCATGGAATGGTTAATAAACAACCAACGGATGGGGTTGTTCGTCCGCTTTCTCGTTGGTAAGCGAGAAGGAGGATGGATCTGTTAATTATACTGTTATAACTGTTGTTACCAATTAACGGACATTCGTCTATCATTGGTTAGGCGGATGGTTAGCGAGTATCTATAGACTTGTTAGTTATTATCTTTTGCTGCAATTGCGTCACCCCAGGTATATGTCCCCTTTAGAGGCATAAAGACTTGCTGAGTACCCCTAGGGTCTCACACGATAAATTGTTTGATTCAGATGAACAGGTGTATTCGCAAGATGGATACTGGATGGAGGAGACGGACGATGTTGGCAACGATCACTCTGTGTAGAGATTCCGGGAACGGGGATCCGTGAGATCTGTGGGCGGGATGTGTTTATCTATGTGGCATCTTATGCCGATTTGCTTCTTATCCGTACTCGGATCTTGTTTTCCGCTTCCGCCTGATACTCTGATGTTTGATGTATGAGGAGCTATCCTAAATTATTATCTTTATCTAGGATATTTGGATCTTGCCGTATGGCGTTGCAATATTTCTATTTCTTTTAGATGGAATGGCTCTAAGGACTGTTGTATGTGGCTTGCATACATACTCACTTGTGTATGTAGTTGATCCCTTCGCTTCTTGGACACGCCCGCTCGTTCTTGTCCCGATGTTCTGGAAATGGTTAGGACGGCCAAAAGGTCTACCTGTGAGTGGCCCTTGGCCCCACCGTACTATTTTAACCATTTTCGCTCATCTAGGCATGTAACTAAGAGCGTAATTCACCGAGGTAGTTACAATTGGTATCAGAGCCATCCCGCCCTTCAGGGTCTTAGCCAAGTGGTCGTTGTCAGTCTAGCAAATATTTTGGTAGCTATGTATACTAGGGAAAAACAAAACGTGAGAGTAGGACTACTTCCATTTTTCTTCTTACCCACCCACCCACCCTTTTCTGGTAAGGAAGTGTAACGTTTTCAATCCTCTTCTAAAATTCAAACTAGGATTCACGTGTTCTGGGTTCCGTAGTACCAGGTTGTGTGTGTGTGTGTGAATTCCTTGTCTATCTGTTGCATCCAACATGTTATCACTATCTGCCTTTTGGTTATCAAATGTTGGTACATTCCATGCCGACAAGCCTTTGTAAACCGACGCGGTCTATCTAATTCGTTGTATACCGGTGCGATCTGTCTTACTCTTTGTTATCCGATGTTATCTTGTTTTGGGTGTTCGTTTCCGTAGTTACTAATCTTTAGGTTCATCTTAAGAAGAAGGTGTTGGGATATGTGTTTTACTTATTCATGTGCGGAGTAATGATTCGAGTGCGGGATGGAGTCGCGACCATACCACTACTTTTATCATTCGCTTTTGTATATTGAATTGGTAGAGTTACTAATCTTGATTCGTTAAGTGGTTTTGCACATATAGTGGTATTTTAATGCCAAAATTTGCGGATTTTTTTTTCTTTGTTAGTTTGTGTACCATACTCCTTGTTCAGTCGTGTGCGATATGCTTAATATCTTCTAGGTGCTTTGAACTTTGTTGATATTTTAATATCATCTTAGTGATTTGTATCCTTTAATCTTGGTTAATTCCATCTTGGTACTATTTTGGATTATTATTATTCTCCATTATGGTACTAACTTGTGTTTTATATCAATCACAGGATGGCACCACCACGCCGTTCTGAGGAGGACATACCACCTGAACTGGGGGCTGCGTTGACAAGTATTGCTAATGCCTTGGGTACAATACAGCAGAACCAGCAGCGTTTTGAAGAAAGTGTCAGGAGGAATGAGTTTGTTTTGCTACCTCCACCTCCCAAGCGAGGAGACATCAAAAGCTTCCTAAAGTTCAAACCGCGTCACTTTGAGGTGTCTGATCAGCCACTTGATGCGGATGATTGGTTGCGTGAGATGTCAAGGTTACTGGTGACTGCTGATGTTCCTGAGCAAGAATGGGTAAAATGTGCCACTCACCTTCTGAAGGGAGATGCAGCTCTGTGGTGGGAGAATTACCTCAAGGCAAACTACACTGGTTTTCAGCCTACTTGGGAACAGTTCCTGGAGCTTTCAAAGAGCAATATCTGTCAGAAATTGTCATGGAGATGATGAAGGAAGTGTTTCTCAACCTCAAGCAGGGCAATGACAATGTCAATACCTACATCAGAAACTTCATGAACCTTTCTCGGTATGGTGGCGATGAGATCTCTGATGACAAGAAGAAGCAAAAGAGGTTCAGACAAGGGCTCAATGCATCAATTAAATATGCAATCACACATGCAAGGCCGACGTCTTTTCTAGAAGTCCAACATACAGCTCTGCAGGAAGAAGCAAGTAGGCAAGTGTTCGAGGAGTCCAAGAAACACAACCGCGATGCAGCAAGCTCTTCAGCTATGTCAGCTCCTTCTAAGCGTCATGTCTGGGTTCCTAACACCCCACTGTCGCTCCCGGCTCCACCAAGACCTTCAAGCTATGCGGCAAGGCCACCAAACTCCTTCACTGCGGCTCCCAGGGGCTACAATCACAACTACCCTGGAGTGCCTGGCGGAGTCCCTGGCTACGTTGCTCCACGTCCACCTAGTGCCTGTTACACTTGTGGAAACACTAGGCATCAACACTGGAACTGTCCATTGAACAACAAAGCTCTTCCTCCACCACCTCCAAGACCTGCGGCAAGCTCTTCTATGGTTCGTGCACCTCCACCTCGGGCTCTCAACATCAACACCAAGCCCGGGTCTCACATTGCTCGTGCTAAGCGTGTTAACGTCGCTCAAGTGAGCATGCACAGGTTGTGATGGGTATGCTTCCTGTTAACTCAGTTCCTGCAAGAGTTTTATTTGATTCTGGTGCATCACATTCTTTCGTGTCATACAAGTTTGCGGAGAGTAATGGGTTACCTTCGGATGCTTTACCAACTCGCCTCATGGTGCAATCTCCTGGTTCAAGCATGAGGGCTTCTAAAATCAGCCATGACAATCAAATTGAGATTGGTGGTTCTTCGTTCCCGGCTTCCTTAATTATTCTGGGCAACTCTGACATTGATGTTATCTTGGGCATGGATTGGTTAACAGCAAATGCAGCTGTGATTGATTGTGCCGAATGCTCGGTTTCTCGGAAAATTCCTGAAGGCCATATAGTCTATTCTCCAAGTCTGACTCCTGCTATTCAGCTTTTCTCTTTGGCGGCTCTGAATGATGATGCTATGGAAGCTATTCAGAGTGTTCTGGTGGTCTGTGAGTTCCCAGATGTCTTTCCTGGAGAGTTGCCAGGTATGCCGCCGGATCGTGAGGTTGAGTTTGTGATTGAGCTTGAACCTGGTATCGCTCCTATTTCTAAGCGGCCTTACAAAATGGGTCCTGCTGAGTTGGCTGAACTCAAACGTCAGCTTGATGAACAAGAGAAGTTGGGTTTCATTTAGCACAGTACTTCTTCTTGGGGTAGCCCAACCATCTTTGTGAAGAAGCGAGACAAGACTGATAGACTTTGTGTCGACTATCGGGCTCTCAATGCTAAAACCATCAAGAATATATATCCCCTTCCGCGGATTAATGATCTCTTCGATCAGCTAGCTGGAGCTGTGGTATTCTCTAAACTTGACTTGAGAAGTGGATATCATCAAATCAAGATTCGCAAGGAAGATGTTCCTAAAACAGCTTTCACCACCCGCTATGGCCTGTATGAGTACACGGTCATGTCTTTCGGTCTCACCAACGCACCTGCCACCTTCTCGAGGCTTATGAACTTGGTTTTCATGGAGTATCTTGATAAGTTCATTGTGGTCTATCTGGATGACATCCTAGTGTATTCTAAGTCAAAGGAAGAACATGAAGAACACCTTCGGTGTGTCCTAAACAAGCTTCGTGAGAACTGCCTGTATGCAAAGTTCTCCAAATGTGAGTTTTGGCTGCCTCAAGTCACCTATCTTGGTCACGTCATCTCTGCCAAGGGCATTGCCGTCAACCCAGAAACTGTAAAGACAATTGTTGACTGGCTTCCTCCTGTAAATGTCAAAGAAGTCTGGAGCTTCCTTGGTTTGGCTAGTTATTGTCGTCGCTTCGTTCAGAACTTTTCGAAGATTGCGAAGCCTCTTACCGATCTACTCAAGAAAGGCAAGAAGTACCTTTGGACTCCTGCATGTCAAGCAAGCTTTGAAACACTCAAAGAGAAGCTCACTTCCACACCAGTCTTGATTCCTCCAGATACATCAAAGCCTTTCCAGATATTCTGTGATGCCTCTTTGCAAGGATTGGGTGCGGTCCTTATGCAAGAGAAACAAGTTGTTGCTTATGCCTCTCGACAGTTGAAGGAGCATGAGATCAACTATCCTAGACATGACCTCAAACTCGCAGCAGTTGTCTTTGCTTTGAAAGTATGGAGGCATTACTTGCTTGGCAACCGTTGTGAAATCTTTTCTGATCACAAGAGTCTGAAGTATATCTTCACACAGCCTGATCTCAACCTCCGTCAGAGGAGGTGGATTAAAGCAATCAATGATTTCGATTTGACCATCAACTACACTCTGGGCAAAGCTAATGTCATGGCCGATGCTCTCAGCCGCAAAGCTTAAGTCAGCAACCTCATGGTGGAATAACAACAGCCTCTCTTGTGCGAGGAATTCCATCAGCTAAACCTTGAAATTGTAGAACAAGGGTATCTTCTAAACCTTCTGGTAACCCCTCTCTTGGAAGAAAAGGTTCGCTCCATTCAACTTGGTGATCCTTACACTAAAAACATCATCTCCAACATTCAGCTTCCGAAGTATGAGTCCTTCCACGTCGATGACCAAGGCACTCTTTTCTTTGAACACCGGATGTTTGTTCCGAACTACCCGGGTTTAAGAGAGCAAGTTCTCAAGGAGGGGCATGATTCTGTTCTTTCTATCCACCCTGGCAGCACTAAGATGTACATGGACTTGAAAACACGGTATTGGTGGCCTGGGTTGAAACGATATTGTGCCAAGTATGTCTCGGAGTGTGATGTCTGCCGCAGAGTTAAAGTTGTCCATCAGAAACCTTCCGGTCTTCTACAGCCATTGAAACCTCCGGAATGGAAATGGGAGAAAGTAGAGATGGACTTCATCACTGGTTTTCCAAGGTCGCAGAAGGGCAACAATGCAATCTTTGTTGTCATCGACAGGCTTTCCAAAGTGGCTCACTTCTTTCTAGTCAAGGAAACAATTTCTGCAATTCAGTTGGCTGAGCTCTATATCAACAGAATTGTCTCTCTGTATGGGGTTCCTCTTGAGATCAGTTCAGACCGTGGAAGCATCTTCACTTCCAAGTTCTAGGGAAGTTTCCAAAATGCTTTGGGAACAAAATTGAACTTCAGCACAGCTTACCACCCTCAGTCGCAAGGACAAGTTGAAAGGATCAATCAGATTCTAGAAGATATGCTTCGTGCTTGCGTCATCTCTTTCGGCATGAAGTGGGAAGAATGTCTTCCTTATGCTGAATTCTCTTACAACAATAGCTTCCAGAAAAGTCTAAAGATGGCACCATTTGAGGCTCTCTATGGTCGCAAATGCAGAACTCCGATTGGTTGGTCAGGCGCAGGTGAAAGAACATTGTTTGTCCCCGACATTGTACCTCAAGCGGAGGAGAAGGTTCACATCATTCTTGAAAATCTGAAGGTTGCTCAAAGTTGCCAGAAGAGCAACTATAACAGAAAGCACACGGACATGGAGTATGTCCCTGGTGATCTCGTTTACCTTCGTGTCACTCCCATGAGAGGCACGCACCGCTTTGGTATCAAAGGAAAGCTGGCTCCTAGATACATTGGTCCTTTAAAAATACGTGGAAGAAGAGGAGAAGTTGCTTATGCTCTTCAGCTCCCTGAAAAACTCAAGGTCCATGATGTTTTCCACATCTCTCAACTCAAGAAGTGCTTCAAGGATCCCGGCAGGATCGTGGACCATGAGCTTATCAATCTCCAAGAAGACCTGTCTTATCAAGAACACCCCATAAAAATCCTTGAAGTCGCAGAAAGAAGGACTCGCAACAAGTCCATCAAGTTCTGCAAGGTGCAGTGGTCGCACCATTCCGTGGATGAAGCCACTTGGGAACGTGAAGATGAGCTCCGTGCCAAGTATCCTACCCTCTTCGAGTCTTCTTCTTCTTCCTAGAATCTCGGGGCGAGATTCCTGTTTAGTGGGGGAGAGTTGTAGCATCCCAATTGTCTAACAATTGTAATGCTACCTGCTACCTGGTTTAATAATACAATGGCTACTTCCTATATATAATTGCTGCATCATAATTATATCATGCTCATGTCATCATGCCACCTTGCATTTGAGCATCATATAAAACCCTTTTCCTTTGGTTCTTCTCTCATGTGCATTAACAATTGTTTTTGGCTCTTGATATATTGTATTTGAATCTTGATAAATGCTTGATGCCCAAGTTGAGTTGGGGGCATATCTTTTATTCCACTCCAACACCTTTCTTGGTCACCACCTTATAATTCCACCATCCTACTTACCCATGAGCTTTTACTTCTTTTGGCATTTAATCTAGCTCATAGGAGTTGGGATGGATACAATTCTATTTTCTTTTGCTTGGCCTTTACTCCACATTTTGGGTAATGCATAGGAATAATGCCATGTTTATTATTTTGTATTCACAAGGTTAAAACATGGCATTTAATGCTTTGCATGGGCCATGCAACCACCATCACCTTTTCTTTTCTGTTGGTTTGTCCTTGGTTTTTGAGTTGATCTTTTCCTTGTGAGATCTTTCTCTCTTCCTCTCACCATCTCCACCTCATCACCCTCATCATCCATGCCATACCACCCTCTCCCTAGCTAAACCCTAATCCCATGCACAACCCCATGCCGAGGCTTCCCTCTCTCTCTCTCCCTGCCAGCCGGCCCCACCAGCCCTTTCCATCCAACCCTAAACTGAGCCTCGCTCTAACCCTAGCCCTAGCCGAAGCATGCCCTAGCTAACCCGGGCCCCTCCTTTCTCTCTCTCTCTGCCACAAAGGGCCACCCGAGCCAGCCCTCTCTCCACTCTCTCTTCGACCCACCTGCAGCCACCTCTGGACCTACCTGTGCCCTTCCCAAGACGAGCCCCAGCTCGAGCACGTGAAGGAGAGGAGGAAAAGGTGGCCGAAGCCACCTTTATCTCTACCCCGCTCCCACACGTCACCCTCTCCCCCTTCCCTATCAACTCCCTCTCCATCGTCTGGTAGCAGCCTAGATCCACCCCAGGGCCTCGCCCTTCTCCTCCCACCACCGTTGCTACCCCTCTCTCCTCTGTGCCGTTCACCGTCGGCCTTCTCCTTCTCCTACCGTTCTAGCCGGCGGCGTGGAGGGTTGGACGTTGACGAAGAGCAAGTCGAGCCCCTGCAACGCCCCTGTACCCGCAGACAAGGAGGAGGAGCCCCAGGCCGCGCTGCACACCGACGCGCACACTGAAACCCTAGCGCCGCCGTTCGTCTGCATCGTCGACGATCTGCCGTGTCCCGCACCGATCCGACCCCACCGACGACCCTGCGGTGAGCCCATGCACCACTCTGACATCCTCTCCATCTTTGGCACGGCCTGGTCTCACCGTTCGTTTTACCGAGCACCCTCAGTGCGGCGGCAGACGCTGGCGTCTGCCCGCCTCTGTGTCGCGCCACGCCTCACCTAGCCGCCCTACTCCCTCCTGTCAACACCCCACAACCACCGCACTAGTTCCGGCTCTCTGCGTGCATGCCCAGGTCGCGGGTTCGACTCCCCCCGCACCGCGCGTTCGTGTCGAGCACCATCCTCTCGTCAGAGGTACAGAGAAGAGGAACAGTGGGTTCGTTGGTCACTTTACACATAACCCCACCCCTTTTTGGCTCTCTCAAACCGTGCTCCCCTCCGACCCCACCTGTCGGCGGCTGTGTACGTTTTACAAAGAGGCACCCTAGGTTCCAAAACTCTCAACCCGCCGTCCCCGTCCGAGCCACGTGGCTGTGCCCCGTTCGCCGCCTGCGTGTGGGTCATGCGCTGGTCCGCTTGTCGTGGGTGGCTAATGGCATGATATAAAATGTTTCCACCATGCACCGTGTCGCCATGACGACGACCCCACATGTCTGTATATCGTCGTGGCTAAGTTTATTGGGGTACAAAAAGTTTGGGCGTTTATCTGTTTTAAAAACAATTCCAGAAAATGGTTAATATGAATTTTAAATCTGTTTTAATAACTTTTGTTTTATAAATCCAAATAAAACAAATGATATATGTTTTGGAATCAGAAAAATGAGAGAAATTCAAATATGCCATTCAAATTATCTTTTGGGAAAATTAAATTTTCGAAATTGTTTAAATGCAATAAAAATACTTTTTCTTAAATAATTAATAACTTTAAATCTATAACTCCAAATTTGACAAATAATATGTCTAAATCGATCAGCGCGTCGAGCCCGTTCTAACTATGCATTCCATGTTCTGAATTGCAGCATGCATCATATAAATATTAAGTGTACAGTAAGTGTTATGAGAGCAAAACATGACTAAAACTTAATGAAATGCTTTACTCTTGTACCCCACACCTCACCCATGCCATGCTACTTTATTACCATGTAAATTGTGCATCATTCATCATGGCATGCTTGTTTTTCTTGTCACATTTCAATACATATGCTAGTGCACTTTATTTATGTTGGCCTTGTTTGTTTGGTTCTTCTTCGAATAGACGCTGAGCAGGGGATCTATCAGGAATCCCAGGAGCACTACCCAGATCCTTCTCTCGCTTCAACTGAGCTGCCAGGCAAGCACTACCACATGCTTGCATACATATAGTACCTATTGCCTCTATCTTATTCTTGCATCATTGAGTCGCGATTGCATTAAATGGAATCCCAAGTACTGCACAACCTTTACTTTTAAACCCCACCGAAGCTTGTTCCTCCATCCCATGAGCCTTTACTACAGGAGTTGCTTGAGCCATGCGGGTCGTAGAACAGCATGTGTAGGGTATGTGAGTGTCTGATGGATAACGAGGTACCTAAATAACTTAACCTGAGTAGTAAAGGGATAACTAATGAAAGTGGCACCCGTGAGCAATATCTGCTATTTGGTTCTTCATGCTCACTTGTGTCCCATAGGACCCCGAGTACTTGATTCCTGTTCCTTGACTATTCGCACTATCCACATCCGGGAGGCCTTATGGACCCCCTGAGCCAGAGCTTGATTCATTCTTATTTCTTGGGGCCACAAAGTAGTTTGGGGCTTTATTACTATCCTGTACTTATGCCATGCTTTATTGCTTTATTTAAGATTGTGCGTGGAGCACCTATACTGTTTGGGATCGCGCCACGTTTTCGCGGTATCGACAAGCCCAGTCACACTTTCGGGTTCCTAGTCGTTTACAGCCGTCGCAAACCCTGGGTCCATCTCGGAGCCGGCCAACTTCGTTGCGGGTAGCTTATTGGGGTGGCCCCCTGAAACATTTCTTAATCCTGTGATCGCTTTGTCGTGAATGCCTCGTTGGGTTTTGAGTTGGTTTTTCCGAGGTTGATCGAGTGTGTGTTGCTATTTGTGCACCCCTACAGGGTAAATCTTTCTGAAAGCCGTGTCCGCGGTTATGGATGACTTGGAGCATAGTTTATCGATCATAGACAAGTATAACTAAAGTACCGCTTTTAAATTGACTAAGTACCTGACTAGTAAATAGTGCAACACTCATGGAATGGTTAATAAACTGCCAACGGATGGGGGTTGTTCGTCCGCTTTCTCGTTGGTAAGCGAGAAGGAGGATGGATCTGTTAATTATACTGTTATAACTGTTGTTACCAATTAACGGACATTCGTATATCATTGGTTAGGCGGATGGTTAGCGAGTATCTATAGACTTGTTAGTTATTATCTTTTGTTGCAATTGCGTCACCCTAGGTATATGTCCCCTTTAGAGGCATAAAGACTTGCTGAGTACCCCTAGGGTCTCACACGATAAATTGTTTGATTCAGATGAACAGGTGTATTCGCAAGATGGATACTGGGTGGAGGAGACGGACGATGTTGGCAACGATCACTCGGTGTAGAGATTCCAGGAACGGGGATCCGTGAGATCTGTGGGCGGGATGTGTTTATTTATGTGGCATCTTATGCCGATTTGCTTCTTATCCGTACTCGGATCTTGTTTTTCGCTTCCGCCTGATACTCTGATGTTTGATGTATGAGGAGCTATCCTAAATTATTATCTTTATCTAGGATATTTGGATCTTGCTGTATGGCGTTGCAATATTTCTATTTCTTTTAGATGGAATGGCTCTAAGGACTGTTGTATGTGGCTTGCATACATACTCACTTGTGTATGTAATTGATCCCTTCGCTTGCCGATTATGCCGCTCGTTCTTGTCCCGATGTTCTGGAAATGGTTAGGACGGCCGAAAGGTCTACCTGTGAGTGGCCCTTGGCCCCACCGCACTATTTTAACCATTTTCGCTCATCCAGGCATGTAACTAAGAGCGTAATTCACCGAGGTAGGAACTTGCTCCGCTCGAAGGATACCCTCTAGAGTTCTCTCAGGAGGTGGAAGTAGTTCCACTGCCGGATCTTGCGCTCAAGAAGCGCAAAGCTCCGACAGTAGCGGTTGGCACAAAGGAGGTGTGTAACACCCCGTCCACTCCTGGGCCCGGGGGGGTGTCACTCCTGGCAGCTTAATAGGATATCTAGACTGGCCCCACAGACCAACACTAGTCTTTTCTGCACACTTTGGCCTCACTCGTGCGCACCCGGTTACCCACTTCCCAGTCGGTCACCCATCCTAGAATTGTTCTAGGCCAAGCACGCTTAACCTTAGAGTTCTTTTCGAATAAGCTTCTGGAAAAGAAGTTGCAACTTGTTGATATGGGTATCCTATCAATCCTATTAAGCCATGTGCCTGGATCTCACATACACCCACCCTTTAGAAGATCGATGCCCTCATCGATCAGCACACCCTAGGAACGTTCCCTCTTGGCACGTGTTTGTGCGTCCAGTGCTGGCACATGTGCCATGCCGTGTCCACTCCGGGCCACACGCGCCATGCTTCACATGTCCTGCACACACCCGTTTAACCGCGAGGATCGGCTCTGATACCACTTGTAACACCTCGTCCACTCCTGGGCCCGGGGGGTGTCACTCCTGGCAGCTTAATAGGATATCTAGACTGGCCCCACGGACCAACACTAGTCTTTTCTGCACACTTTGTCCTCACTCGTGCGCACCCGGTTACCCACTTCCCGGTCGGTCACCCATCCTAGAATTCCTCTAGGCCAAGCACGCTTAACCTTAGAGTTCTTTTCGAATAAGCTTCCGGAAAAGAAGTTGCAACTTGTTGATATGGGTATCCTATTAATCCTATTAAGCCATGTGCCTGGATCTCACAAGGTGCCTATCATGAAGAGGTATCCTTTCCGTCACAACTTTTCCGTCTTTATGCTTTACTTTAAACTTCTTTCCGAGATGTAACGTTTCCGACTTTGTTACCTTCTCAGAGCAAAATCGATCATCAAGGGCAAGGGGAAAAGGATTTCTTCGAATCCCTTATGCCATACGAAGCTTACCATAGCTTCGCCTGCCGTAGCTCCTCTGACTCCGGCCCCTCAACCTTCTGCAACTCCGGTTATCTCGTCGGATGCTGCAGAAGATCCGGCTCCTCAAACGGAGCCTGCGATCCTTGGGTCGCAAACTGACACCACTGTGGGTGCGTTAGGTCAAGATAAGGGTGAACCCTCTTCGGGTAATGATCCCTTGGCTGAAGTCTTCGCCGAAAACCTCCTCAACAATTCAGGTCTTACCAAGTTTGGCCTGACCCGGAAATCTGCAGAGGAGATCCAGCGGCTAGCCAGGCAAGTCCTGGACAAAATCCATCTATCCCCCGAAGAGGAGGCGCAAGAAGCAGAGGACGTCAAGTTCTCTGACCTTCTCACTCAAGTCCGCCTTCGCGACAAGAGGATCAGGACTGGCAAGCTTCCAACAGCCCCAGTGATCCCTCTTACTCTCGCCGAGAAGGTGGCAGCTGAAGTGAACGCGGGTTTAGACAAACTCACCCGTGAGCAATATGTAAGTCGGAATTCCAACTCTTGTTTTTACATTATGTTATATCATATCCTCTAGCCCCCAAGCATGAAGTAGGATATAGAATTCGAGTTTATGCTTTCATTAGGATGCCAAAGAACGAACTAGTGTAGCCCCCAAGGCTCGTGCTAATATTTAGCAAAAAATATTAGCCCGACTCTTAAGTAGCTTTCTGACTTTGGGTATTCTGACTTACAGAAAGTATGTTCCTATAGCCAGGAATTATTGACCAATGTCTGTGATAAGCGGAGAGAAATCAAAGCTCTCCGGCTTAAAAATGCTGAGCTCAAGGTAGCCAAGGATGAAGCCGAAGGTAAATATTTCGAGAATCAAACCTTGTCTTTTGCTTTTTCTATGTCGAATTTTTCTGAACTGTTGTTCTTTTTGTCTTACAACATTGGTGAAACAATCCATCGCTATGATTGAAGAGGCCGAGAACCTCAAAACCCTGGTGGTGGAAAACAAGGGACTTCGCCAAGAGCTGGATAAGCTCAAGGCGGATCATGAAACGAGCATAGCTCAAGTCCTGGAATCCTCCTCCATGGCCACTGAAGAGCGCGATCGCAAGATTGCCGCTCAAGATAAAGTAATCTCGGACCTTAAGAATGAGCTTGGCAGAGAGAAGGACATATCCCAGGCGCTCCGGGCTGAACTCCAGAGTCTCCGGGAGGAGAAGACTAAGATTGACGACGTCATTTCTAGTACGTTCCACCTCTCTGACTTATCTTTTCTTCGACTTTTATCAATGTCGGTTTTTTCTTAACTTTATTTTGATGTATAGGTCCTATGAAGTTGATGGACTCTTCCTCGTCCGAGCCCCGCACCCACCGGCTTACCCAAGTCGGTGATCTTCTTCATGACTACCGCCAGTCCCTTGAGGACATTGGCGAGTCTCTCAGGATTCCAGACATGCCATGCATGTCAGATTTTGAGTCTTGGGGCGGGGCCAAGGAGATGCCAGCTTGTTCGGGATCGAACATGTCCTACGCGGCGACGCTGCAGCGCGCTCTCTCCATGGTCATGAGCCACCATGGAAACATGGAAATATGGCAAGTGACTAAAGGGTACTGCAAGGTAGACGAAGACGGCCAGGAGTAGGACCTTCAAGCCATTATGCACTCCTGCGCCGGATACGGGTGCCACGTAGCTGATCTGACCAGCTACGAGATCCCCTTCTTCACTCGCGTGGATACTCCGCCTCCTCCTGCAGAAGAAGTCGAAGAAGTTTCCGATGATGAACGCACCAACTCGGATGCGGATATCTCAGAACGATATAAGGCGGAGTGACCAGTGAGCCAGTAGATCCTTCATCTCCTCCTGCATCATAGACCAGAAATTCATGTATTATTTTGGAAAAACTGATGCGATTATAAATATAAGTACTATTTATCTTTTGCAAGTGCTAAGCTTTTGAGCACTTTTGACTTTTGAAATTTTTGCGTGCCTAAAATGTTTACACAAGCACTTATATTTTTCGTCTCGACTTATCGTTTATATGGCTTTCCGCCTCGTCCCTTTCATGAGCCGGCTAAACCTTTGGCGGAAACTTTCTTAGAAACAGCGGAGCTCAATTGCTAAACCAGTTTAAACTCGGAAACAAAGCCGGCTTCCAGTACCAACAATTCACTACTCAAAAAATGCCCGCATCTGGCAATCAGATAAATAACCAAAGTAAAGACTAGAATTTTTTTAGAGTTATACCCGAAGGTAGCAGTTTTTAGAATCGGAAATCTAGACCAGAACGAACATGAGCATAAAGTACTTTCAAGCATTCAGGATTTTTACTATGACATGATCATTCGAAATAAGATGGTCTAAGAACTTCTCGAGAAAAACTTGAGGCAACCAAAACTTTTATTTCTCACAGAACATGTACATATGTATGATTACAAAGAAGGATAAACTAAGAATAAAAGGGGCGTGAGCAATATTCCATGGTCTGTCTAACTCATCCGGATTTGTACTGCCTCCAGCTCTCTTTCTCTTCTTAGTCGCAGGTCTTTCTTTGACTGGCCTCATGTCAGTTAAGTAGTACGATCCATTGTGCAATACTCGACTAACTAAAAAGGGCCCTTCCCATACTGGGGAAAGTTTGTGCTTTCTTTGTTGCACAAGCCGGAGAACCAAATCACCTTTATTGAAAGATCTATTTTGGACTCTCTGGCTATGATACTTGCGTAACTTCTCGTGATAGGCTGTAGATCTCATTTCAGCAATGACGCGAACTTCTTCAACTAAGTCGAGATCATTTTGTCGAGAAATCTCGGCATCCAGTTCGATATACGCGGCCACTCTAGGAGAAGTATGAATTAAATAACTAGGAAGAACTGCTTCTGTGCTATAAACCAAGAAGAAAGGTGTGTATCCTGTTGACCTATTCGGAGTTGTTCGTAAACTCCAAATTACAGAGGGTAGTTCCTCTGCCCAAGCCCCCGCAGCACGTCGTAGTGGTGCTTCGAGTCTTGGTTTCAGGCCTTGTAGGATTTAACCATTTTCTCTTTCGACTTGTCCGTTAGCCTGTGGATGTGCGACTGACGCAATGTCAAGCCGGATATTTTGCTCATCGTAGAACTCAGCCAGTTCTCCCATAGAAAAGTTACTCCCGTTGTCCGTGATAATGCTATGCGGATAACCATACCAGATTATAACATCCTCGACAAATCTTTTGGCTGTTGCTCCATCACAACTAGTGACAGGTTTAGCCTCGATCCACTTGGTGAATTTATCCACCATCACTAGGAGGTGGGTAAATCCACTTGGAGCTCGTTTAAAGGGTCCTACCATATCAAGCCCCTAGACCGCAAAAGGCCATGTTATAGGTATTGTTCGCAGCTGATCAGCCGGAACATGAGCTTGCTTGGCGTACTTTTGGCAGCCTTTGCATGTCTTGACTAATCGTTCGGCATCTGCCTGAGCTGTAAGCCAGAAAAATCCATGTCGAAAAGCTTTTGCCACTAAAGATTTGGCTGCAGCGTGGTGACCACACTCGCCTTCGTGGATTTCCCTTAAGATTTCCACTCCTTCTTCTAGAGATACACAGCACTGAAAAACCCCAGAAACACTCCTTTATGGAGCTCACCCTTAACAATAGTATAGGCTTTTGCTCGTTGGATAATCTGCCGGCTCAGCACCTCGTCTTCGGGTAATTTGCCATCTACCAAATAATCGAGGTAGGGTTGAGTCCAGCTGGGAATTACGGCCAGAACTGCTATTAAAGGTGAGTCGGATTTGGTCGGATACTCCTTATCTACTCCCTTTATCGAGGGAACCTTGAGGTGCTCTAAAAATGCGCCATCTGGGACCTCTTTCCGCACAGAGCCTATTCGAGATAGTGCATCTACTTCCTCATTTTCTGCTCGAGGGGTGTGTTGAACTTCAAACCCTTCGAACGATTTAGATAGATCATCCACGACGGCTTTATATGCTGCCATGTGATTATTTGTGTTACAAATATCCGAGACTTGTTGAGCAACAAGATCCGAATCTCCGTAACACATCAAACGTCAGATGCCAATATCCTTGGCAATCCGGATTCCATGCAGTAGTGCTTCATACTCAGCAATATTGTTTGTCACTGTAAAGTGGATCTGCAACACATATAATAGTTTATCTCCTTGGGGTGATTTGAGCACCACGCCAGCCCCTGAGCCCCCTCGAGCCTTAGACCCATCGAAAAAGAGGGTCCAGTATTCCGACTCAGGGGGACCATGTTCTCCTTCGTCTCTGTCCAATCAGCGACAAAGTCAGCAAGGATCTGGGATTTGATTGTTGTCTGAGGTTTATACTCAATATCGAAAGCTGAGAGCTCTATGCCCCATTTGGCGACACGTCCTGTGGCGTCGCTGTTGTTGATTATATCTCTCATGGGAGCTTTGCTCACCACGGTAATTGGGTGCTCCTGAAAATAGTGTCGTAACTTACGAGATGCTAGGAAAACACCGTAAGCCAACTTTTGATAGTGCGGATATCGCTGTTTTAATTCTGTCAAGACCTCGCTAACGAAGTATGTCAGACGCTGCACCAAGTGTTCCTGATTTTCCTCTGGTCTCTTCACCACCATGACGATACTAACGACCTTATTTGTCGCAGCAATATAAAGCAACATCGGTTCCTGAGGTTCCGGCGCTGCAAGGATAGGAACAGATGAGAGTACTTTCTTCAGGTCTTGTAGTGCAGCTTCAGCTTCGTCAGTCCAGACAAAATCCTTGGTCTTCTTCAGGAGTTTGTATAATGGTGCGGCTCTTTCACCAAGCCGTCTTACAAATCGACTGACCGCAGCAATGCAACCAGTTAATCTTTGTATGTCCTTCAGGCGAGTTGGCCTGGAAATATTGAGTATAGCCTTGATTTTGTCGCGGTTCACCTCTATGCCTCTTTGAGACACGATGAAACCTAACAATTTTCCGGCTGGTATTCCAAAGAAGCATTTCTTCAGGTTAAGCATGATGTTGTATTTTCGTAGATTGGCGAACGTTTCCTTCAAGTCGGAAATGAGTTGTTTCCTTCTTTTTGGACATCACCGCGATATCATCCACGTATGCATGTACATTGCATGCGAGTTGGTCGTGGAGGCAACGTTGCATCGTGCACTGGTACGTAGCTCCTGCGTTCTTCAGCCCAAAGGGCATCGTAACAAAGCAGAAGATTCCGAAGGGGGTTATGAATGAAGTTTTGACTTTGTCAGATTTCTTCATCCGGATTTGGTGATAACCGGAATATGCGTGGAAAACAGAGGAGTTCTGAGCCTGCCGTAGAATCGATAACTTGATCAATTCTGGGTAGAGCGGACGGATCTTTTGGACAAGCCTTGTTCAGGGCAGTATAATCAACACACATCCTTAAATCAGTGGTGTCCTTTTTAGGGACCATTACAGGATTGGCCGACCACTCAGTGTGGATGACCACTTCTATGAATCCGGCTAACTCGAGCCGTGCTAGTTCCTCAGCTATTGCCTTACGCTTTTCATCGCCAAACCGTCATAAAGACTGTTTAACGGGTTTAGCGTTCGGGTTTACATTTAGAGAGTGCTCGGCAAGTTCCCTAGGTACTCTGGTCATGTCAGATGGCTGTCATGCGAAGATATCTTGATTTGCTTCGAGGAACTTGACGAGCGCGCTTTCCTATGCGCTATCTAGGCCTACGCCTATCTAGGTCACCTTGGAGGGGTCATCATCCTTCAACGGTGCTTTCTTCGTCTCTTCTGATGCCTTGAATTCCGGATTTGGCTTGGTAACCTCCTTCTTCGTTGCGGGCATCTCGGACGGATCTATGCTCTTCTTGATCTCCTGGTACTCCTAGGCATGCAGCACGGCTTCAACAAAGGCGGCATTTCCATCCTCGCACTCTCGCTTTCTTGGTCTCCACGATGGTGATCACGCCGTTGGGACCTGGAATTTTCATCATATTGTAAATGTAACACGGAAGAGCCATAAAAGCCTAGTAAGCCGGACGTCCGAATATAGTGTGGTATGCGCTCATGAACGGGGCCACTTCGAAGGAAAGTGCCTCCGTCCGATAATTCTTTGGAGTTCCAAAGGTAATATCCAAAGTGATCTCTCCCAGGGAATTAGCTTGTCTTCCTGGGACAACTCCGTGAAAAATCACAGAGCTATGGTTTAGCTGGGTCTCCGAGATCTTCATCCGGCGTAGCGTTTCGACATAGAGAATATTGATGCTACTACCACCATCCATGAGGGTCTTGGATAAACCATAACCGTCAATAAGTGGGTTGACGATTAAGGCGTATTTTCCTCGCCTGTGTAACTTAGGCGGATGATCATCGTGGTCAAACGTGATTGCCACTTCCGACCAGTCCAAATCTTTGGGGACAATCGGGCTGTTGCATTGAGCTCGTGTAGAACTGCTTTTTTGACCTTTGCTGGTTGAGATCCGAGGAAGGTGACATAAGTGTCCTTCTTGGTGGGAAAAGTATTCTTCCCTTCCAACTTGGGATTTGAAGCATCAGCTTCCTCCATGTCGGAATCTTCCTTGGTCTCCTTGTCTTTTTCGGGATTTTTCTTTCCCTTCTTCTGCTTAGCTTTGTAGCCCGCGGTGTCATCTCTTTTGATGTCGTCATTGAAACAACATTCAACGTTGGTGTGGGACGAGCCCCCATTGGCGTCTAGGTGATGCACACATGGGTTATTGGCAATGTCGGCCCAAGAGTAGGTTTTGCCTGGTTGTTGTTCTCCTCTACCTTGGACCCTTGATGTCCCATGGCCGCGCATGACCTCTGCCACGTCCTCCTCGTCCTCCAGACCCGAAAACAGTAGTGACTACCGCTGTTTCCGCGTTGGGTTTTTCTTCCGAGGTGTTTTTGCGCTTCTGAGCTTGTTGCTTTGGTTGTTTTGCCGACTGAGGCACAGCTAGGGCATTGAGTAGTCCTTCTGCATCGTCGTCAGCATCTGCATACTTGCTCGCTATTTCTATCATCTCTCCCAAATCGGTAACCTTGTCACACTTCAAGCAATGACGTAGTAAACCAATAGGGAGACTTGCGATGAAAGCTTCAATCGCAGTTTGATCATTTACTCCTTCGCAGGAGTTCTTGGTGTCGATCCATCATCCGAGGTAATCCCGGCAAGTTTCTCCGGCTTTCTGGGTGCAACGCTGTAGGTCTCCAACTGTACAGGGCCTCCGATATGTGCCTTCGAAATTCTGAAAGAACGCGCTTTGTAAGTCATACCAGTTATGGATGGTGTTTGCTAGAAGTTCATTGAGCCATGATCGTGCTGTCTTCCGCAACATAAGTGGGAGATATCGGGTTGCGACCAGGCTGTTTCCGCCTTTGGCGATGCATCAAGCTTGGAAGAAATCATGTAACCAGTGTTTGGTCAAGCAATGCCATTGTAGGCTTGGATATGTCTTGAGATAGCAAATCCTTCCGGGAATTTTGTAGCTCTGATGCATGGACCGAAGCATTTTGGGCCTACGTACACGTCATCATTTTCATAGCGCCGAGCCTCTATGTTGGAGTTGATCCTATGTCTTGCATCATTCGGGGATAGAGATTGTCCCGAATGCCGGTTGTGGCTGCGGTGCCGTGGAGCTGGACTTCGGCTTCTTCCACCACCACCTCCGCCATGTCGTCCTCCTTGGCCTCCATGGGAGCCGTTGTGATGACTATATTGTGGAGAGGGTAGAGCAGCTTGACTACGACGAGCCCCCTGCCGGCTTGTACCGGCATGGTTTCCGTCGTTTCTTCGTCCGTTGTTCCCACATGGTGAGGCTTAGCCAGACGGTTCTCATGTCTAGGAGGTGGCATTCTCTGACGGTCCTCCTCCCGACGTTTCTCTTTATCTTCTCCCCTTCGATCTTTAGATTCTCGCCGGGGAGGGTTCGTCGGATTCAAGGCAGCGATGGCGTCTTTCTCGGCCGCTAGGGCGACGTTGCTCCAGTTACACGAAGTTTTGTGATGCTGTCCTGAAGATCCGGTTCTTGAATAGTTGTCTTCCCTGCGTTCAGGGTCATGATACTGCGTCCGGACATAATGGGATCTTACGCCAGCCCATGCCGGATCTGTGCGACATTGGTCAGCATCTGAGACCAGTTTTTGACTTCTGGACAGGGCGACTTTTTGCTGCTCTAGTCCCTTGTTGAGTAGCTTGATACCCAAACGGATCTCCTCTGGTCCTGGATTAGCCGATAGAATTTCTCGGGCTGCCACAGTAATTTGTACTGGTGTTGGGTATACCCAATCTCCGTTGTTATCTTTCCGTGGCTTCCCCATCTCATCTCCAAAAAGGACGGCACGGACACATGGGAATTGGTTGTCATCTATGTGATGCTTTCGTGTCTTCTGATGCAGACGAGACATGTACTCCTTGTTCGACATGCGTTTCTTCTCCACCTCGATGTTTTTGGCTTCATCGAAGAGTTGTTGACGACGCGCTTCTAGGGCTTGCGCCCTTTCATCCAACTCATCTGCAGTAAGCTCTGCAGTTGTAGGGATAGGTATGGTTAATGCGACATCGATGAGTTTACGCGCACCTTCAGTGATCACGTGTCCATCCACCGATGCTTCTTTTTTCAGCTCGTCTGGGATAAGTGCTCCATCCGAGTCTTCTTCGTATTCCTCGGCAATCACCTCCTCTGTCAGAGGGTCTTTTGCCGGGGTCTTGTTTTTCTTGTTCTTCTTCTTTGCCTTCTTGGCAGCGCCGGTAGCAAATACGGCTTTAGGTCCGTTTCCTAGAGTCAAGCTCTGATCGGTACTTTCAGACATCTGGACCTCGGGATTATCTCCAACGTCCATGTCATCCTGCGTTTTGGGAGAGTGTTCCCCGGATCCTTCATCCATGGCTTCTCCTTCTTCTGCAGCTTTGGAGTTATACTCCTCTTCATATTCCGTGGAGAACTTTCGGAAATCTGCTGACGTCATCGACTCATCCGAGGATGCGGGTACGTCGGCGTTTGTTCCGATTGCCTCTAGCACCGAGTCGGTGTTTTCTCCAGCATCGGCAGAGCCGGATCCGGATCCCACATATACGACGAAGTGCGATGCGTGCTTCCTGAGGTACCTACGGCTTTCGCGATTAGCCATATCGAAACTTTGGATGGTCTCGAGGATTGCATCTGCGCTTTTGCCTTGCAGTATCATACGTCGTAGTGTGTACCTTAGGAAAGGCATGTCTGTTCCGGCATCATCAGAGCCGGAATCAGTATCGTTGATATGCTCCTCCTGGATTTCGACTTCCACGGGTGGGTCGATCTGGGATTCGGCTCCTCCGGGGAGATCCACTCCAGATTCGACATTGACCGCTAGGTCTTCTTCAGGTTTGGGTTTCTCCACTATCTCCGCAACTGGTGCGGGCTGGGTGGTATTAGGGTTTTTTGAGATCCGGAACTCTGTCGCCTCCGCGGACAAAGGGGACCTAGAAATTTCTTCTGCCTCTATCATCACTGCTAGGGTGGGTTGGGCAGGTTCAGCGAAACCGATGTAAACATCGATCTCGCCAAAAGTCATGATTGTTTAGGCAGTCACGGCCTCCCTTGCCGGAATCCAAGTCTCGTCGAGAACGATGAGAGGGACGTCACTGGCGTAGAGGATACGACCGACGGTGATAGTCTCGCCGATTCCGATTCTTGCAGATTCCGCTCGGAACATAGATCCGAAGCTCACTTGCCCCACGGTGGGCGCCAACTGTCGTCAGATTGATGACAAGTACGCCATGAGGGGGTCCTCGAGGCATGCGGAAGAGAGGGGTGTGAGACGTACGGTGTTCCGAGACGGTGAGCACACAAGTTTACCCAGGTTCGAATCCGACGGCTTTCGACGGATCCTACTCCTGCTAGCAATCCAGTAATACGGCAGAGCCGAATATGGGTTACAAGGGTTTCGCCTGTGCGAGTTGAGGGTCTAAAGTATTGGTGCCCTAAAGGCTCTCCCTAGGACGGCTTATATAGATATCCGGCCTAGGGTTTACAGGAGAGATCTATCCGGCTACGACTAAGAGTCGGTTACAGAGTACATCTTGAACTATAAGTAACATTATGGGCCTAAGTCGGTAAGTCTTCTGGGCCTTCCCATAGCCGGATTGGACTCCATCGTTCTCCCTGACTGGGCCACCCGTGAAGCAAAGCTCTAACCCGAAGTGGGCCACCCTGGTCAGTGAGGAACTATGAGGATACCCGGAAAGTATATCCCCAACAGCAGTGTAGCATCCCAATTGTCTAACAATTGTAATGCTACCTAGTTTAATAATACAATGGCTACTTCCTATATATAATTGCTGCATCATAATTATATCATGCTCATGTCATCATGCCACCTTGCATTTGAGCATCATATAAAACCCTTTTCCTTTGGTTCTTCTCTCATGTGCATTAACAATTGTTTTTGGCTCTTGATATAGTGTATTTGAATCTTGATAAATGCTTGATGCCCAGTTGAGTTGGGGGCATATCTTTTATTCCACTCCACCATCTTTATTTGTCACCACCTTATAATTCCACCATCCTACTTACCCATGAGCTTTTACTTCTTTTGGCATTTAATCTAGCTCATAGGAGTTGGGATGGATACAATTCTATTTTATTTTGCTTGGACTTTACTCCACATTTTGGGTAATGCATAGGAATAATGCCATGTTTATTATTTTGTATTCACAAGGTTAAAACATGGCACTTAATGCTTTGCATGGGCCATGCAACCACCATCACCTTTTCTTTTCTTTTGGTTTGTCCTTGGTTTTTGAGTTGATATTTTCCTTGTGAGATCTTTCTCTCTTCCTCTCACCATCTCCACCTCATCACCCTCATCATCCATGCCATACCACCCTCTCCCTAGCTAAACCCTAATCCCATGCACAACCCCATGCCGAGGCTTCCCTCTCTCTCTCTCCCTGCCAGCCGGCCCCACCAGCCCTCTCCATCCAACCCTAAACCGAGCCTCACTCTAACCCTAGCCCTAGCTGAAGCATGCCCTAGCTAACCCTTAGCAGAACCATGTTTCATGGGGAACGCTTTCAACATTGCATTGGTACTTAGTACCTCATTGATATCATGTTCTTTTGCTTATGGATCCCGGCAGTGTGAAATAAAAGTGGAACTTGTAAGATCATGGAGTTTGTATGTATGTTAGAAAGCGCTGGGCGCTAGCCTAAGCCATGCCTAATCATGGTGTAAACTTGCAGCATAACCATAATGAGCATTCTATGAAGCATCCTCAATAAAAATCTATGCACATAGTAAATAAAAAGATCGCTAAGATGATCATTGTCTGCTTGCCTTGTCATTTTGATTATGGGATAGCTCCTGTATCATGTGCAAGGGGTACCCCGTTGGCGGTTCTCTATGATACATATATACTTACAATGATAAGAGCTTACTTGTGACTAAAGTTGAGTAGCATGAGGATCGGTCTTCGTAAGTAAGGGGCATGAGACTTCGATTTATAACTTGTCAAGCATATCCTCTTAGTTGTGTCACTTTAACCTTAACCACTTAAAGATGCTTATGATAGGGGCAATGAGAGCTCAAAGCTAATGAGTACCATACTTTCAGCATTTGGAAGCCTTTAAAACTTTTCAAAACCTGTTCATTTCCTTGTTGAGTCTCCACACGTTCTACGAGCACTTTCTTGAGAGCATAGTGGCCACTCTTAGTTCTATGTGCATTGTCCCAAGACTTGTTGATTGATGCATACCTTAATATTGCTTGTTTTAAACTATTTGTATCTAGTCACTCTTGTAAACTTTGAAGGTGTCCTATGCATTTATGTTTGCTACTCTATGAGGGACAAGCTGAATGCCACTATGTTATGTTTTCTTTATGTGAAACAAACAAACGTCTTGCAAAGCATTGTTATTCATGAATCTTTTGTTTGTGCCTTTTCATGTTGCATCATAGTTTATTTGTCTTATTGCTAGAACTTTGTCTTTCATGTTATGATTGAAGTACTATGATCCCAGTTTTGAATGTTTACAAATACTTTGATCAAGTCTTTCATGGTGCATGTCACCTCAAAAATTATTCTTTCTTTTTATCACTTACCTACTCGAGGACGAGCAGGAGTTAAGCTTGGGGATGTTGATACATTGCAAATGTATCTATAATTTTGGATGCTCCATGCTTGGTTTTTTCCACTTTCTTGTGTTTTGTCCACACTTTGGAGTACTTTTCATATGATTTCTTGGACTAACCTATTAACAAGAGCCACGATTGCCATTTTGCTTTTTCTGCTGTTTTTGGTTCCAGGAAAGTTAGAAAATGAATATTCTTGGAATTGGACGGGACAAAAGCCAAAGTGCCTATTTTTCTAGAAGACTCCAGGAGCCAGAATACGAGACGAAGGAGGGCTAGGGGCTGGCCACACACACCCAGGCGCGGGCTGGGCCTGGCCGCGCCAGGGCATGGTGTGGTGGCCCTAGGCACCCCCTCGGTCTCCCTCTTCGCCTATAAGAAGCCTTCTGACCTAAAAACTTCGGGGGGGGGTCGATGTTTTTCTAGAAAAAGTTCCGCAACGCCGCCACCACCGAAGGGGAGATTCAGGGGACAGAAAGTCTCTGTTCCGGCACCCTGCCGGGACGAGGAAGTGCCCCCGGAGCCATCTCCATCGATATTCACCATCGCTTCTCCATCGACCATCCATGTTTCCCCCATCTATGAGTGAGTAATCCCCCGCTATAGGCTATGGGGTTGGTAGGGATTGGATGAGATCGTTCATGTAATGGCATCATATTGTTAGGGCATGGTGCCTAGTATCTTTTATTAGTGCTTTATGACTTTGTTGCGACTTGTTGTGCTTAATGCTTGTCACTAGGGCTCGAGTGCCATGATTTCAGATCTGAACATGTTATTGATTCATTATGATAGTATTGTTTTTGGTCTTATCTGCAAGTTGTATACACACCTTGTTGTCCGGAACCTATGGCCCTGTGATGTAAATCGGGATAACTTAGGAATGGCTTTGATGTGAGGATCACATGTGTTCATGGAGTGTTAATGCTTTGCTCCGGTGCTCTATTAAAAGGAGCACCTTAATTGCCAGTAGTTCCCTACAGGCCCCGCTACAAACGGGCTGGCAGGACAAAAGATGTTGTGCAAGTTCTCATTGCGAGCATGTATGACTATATATGGAACACATGCCTAGGATTATCTAGTACTTGGATGCTTTATCTTATTTATCTGCAATTGCCCTATGTTCTGATTGCTATGTGAATTGTCTTGTCCATGCAACGCCCGTCCATCCAACCCTATGCCTACCGCACTCGAATCCCACTGTTTACTGCTTTTGTTACTACTGTCTTTGCTTTACTATTGTTGCTACGTTACTATTCCTACTACAAAAATGATGCTACTGATAAACTGATGTGAGCAAGATTGTTTCCAGGTGCAGCTGAATTGACAACTCAATTGTTAAGGCTTATAAATATTCTTTGGCTCCCCTTGTGTCGAATCAATAAATTGGGTTTCACTTCCCTCGAAAATACTGCGATAGACCCCCTATACTTGTGGGTCAACCAAGGGTCCTTCCCCTTTTGACAGTAGCTTTCCTGCAAAAAATCTGAGATGAGACCTATACAATAGAACTTTCTCACCAACATGAAATTCTCTCTTAATTATTCGCTTGTCATGCCATCTTTTAAATTTTTCTTTAAAGAGCCTAGCATTTTCATAGGCTTCACTCCTCCATTCATCTAAGGAGCTTAAATCAAATAATCTTTTCTCACCTACGAGCTTACAATCTCTATTGAGTTCTTTCACTGCCCAGTAAGCTTTGTGTTCTAATTCTAAAGGTAGGTGACAAGCTTTCCCATAAACCATTTTATAAGGAGACATTCCCATAGGGTTTTTGTAGGCAGTTATGTAAGCCCATAAAGCATCATTCAACTTTTTAGCCCAGTTTTTTCTAGATCTATTAACAGTCTTTTGCAAGATGGACTTAATTTCTCTATTCGATAACTCCACTTGCCCACTAGTTTGGGGGTGATAAGCTGAAGCAATTATGTGATTAACATCATATTTAGCAAGGGTCTTTCTAAAACCACCATGAATGAAATGAGAACCCCCGTCAGTCATGAGATACCTAGGCACTCCAAACCTAGGAAAGATAACATCCTTAAGCATTTTTAGAGAAGTTTCCCCGTCAGCACTCTTCGTAGGAATGGCTTCTACCCACTTGGTAACATAATCAACGGCAACAATAATATGAGTATAACCTTTCGAAGAAGGAAAAGGACCCATAAAGTCAAATCCCCAGCAATCAAAGGGTTCAATAACTAAAGAGTAGCTCATAGGCATTTCATTGCGTCTAGGAATATTACCAACACGCTGACATTCATCACAAGATAAAACAAATTTTCTTGCATCTTTAAAAAGGGTAGGCCAGTAGAATCCTGATTGTAGCACCTTTTGGGCAGTTCTATCTCCTGCATGATGTCCTCCATAAGCACTACCATGACATTTACACAATATCTCCTTTTGTTCATATTCTGGAACACATCTTCGCATAATACCATCCACTCCTTCTTTATATAAGTGTGGGTCATCCCAAAAATAATGCCTCAAATCATAAAAGAACTTCCTTCTTTGCTGAGTTGTAAAAGTTGGAGGCAAATACTTGGAGACAATAAAATTAGCATAATCAGCGTACCAAGGGCTCCCTCGCGAGCTTACCCCTACTGTAGCCAACTGTTCATTTGGGAAACTATCATTAACAGGCATAGGGTCAAAAGAGATGTTTTCCAATCGAGATAAATTATCAGCTATAGGGTTTTCAGCACCTTTCCTATCTACTATATGTAGATCAAACTCTTATAAAAGTAGCACCCATCTAATAAGCCTAGGCTTAGCGTCCTTCTTCGTTGTAAGGTATTTAACAGCAGCATGATCAGTATGAATGGTGACTTCTGAGTCTACTATATAGGGTCTAAACTTATCACAAGCAAAAACGACAGCTAGAAATTCTTTTTCAGTAGTAGCATAATTCCTTTGAGGAGCGTCTAGAGTCTTACTAGCATAATGAATAACGTTTAGCTTTTTATCAATTCGTTGCCCAAGGACAACACCTACAGCAAAATCACTAGCATCACACATTATTTCAAAGGGTAAACTCCAATCAGGTGGTTGAACAATAGGGGCCTGATACGTCCATTTTGCATCACTATTCTATGTCTTAATTCACTATTATTCATTGATATATTTCATATTGAGAGGTGATACTTATGTTATTTCATCTATTTTTTTATGGTTGATGACTTTTGGAGCATGAACCGCTACAGTCAGGATTCTAATGGAAAAGGTGCTGTTTGGAGGCAAAATTCACGAAGATCCGAAAATCCGGGAAAATATATGGAAAATCCTATTTTTCCAGAAGACTAAGGATGCCAGAAGATGGAGTGGAGGTGGGCCACAGGGGGCCCACACCACCCCATGGCACGGCAGGCCTAGGCCGCGCCTAGAGGTGGTGTGGCCACCCTGGCCCACTCCAGCCTCTCCCCTCTGGCGTATATCAACCTCCCAAAACCCTAAGACTCGTGGAGCGACCACAGAAAGATTACGCCGCCTCTGTGGGGCGGAAAACACCAAGAGAGAAAGGTTTCTCCGGCAGAAAGATTTCTGCCGGGGGAATTCCTTCCCGGAGAGGGGAGATCGTCGCCATCAACACCACCATCAAGCTGGACTTCATCGAGATCATCATCATCATCACCACCACCATCATCACCCTCATCACCATCTCCATATTATTGTAACAATTGCGTTGAATCTTGCATTAGTTCATAGGGGAAACTTTCCCGGTGTTGATTACTCTTTGTAGTTGATGCTATTGAGTGAACCATTGAATTATTGTTTATGTTCAGATTGTTATACATCATTATTCCATCTCTGATCATGATCCATATGATGTCTTATGAGTAGTTTGTTTTGTTCTTGAGGACATGGGAGAAGTCTTGTTGTTAGTAGTGGAGTTGCGTTGAGACAGATCCAATAGATTGGTATTTAAGTTGTGGTGTACTTCTTCTAGTGGTGTCATGTGAACATCGACTACATGACACTTCACCTATATGGGCCTAGGGGAATGCATTATGTATTTGTCTACTAATCGTAGGGGTTGCCGGAGTGACAGAAACCTCAACCCCTGTTAGGAAACCATTGCACAAGGGACGTAAGGGTCTTAGAGTTTAAAGTTGTGGTTAGGTTTCTACCTTAAATACTTTCTTGTACTTACGGATGTTTGCAAGGAGTTTTATCACAACTATGTATTAGTCTTGGATGGGGCGGTACATTAGCACAGGTTCACCCACACAACACTTAGCAAGCTAGAGAAGATTAATCAGCTATATGAAGCGAAAGCACTTGACAGTCTTCCCATGTGTCCTCGAGAACATTTGGTCATCTTAAGTAATACAACCGGCTTGTCCTTTGCTGCATAAAGGATTGGGCCATTTGCTGCATTTATTCCTACTGTCTTTTATTTACTCGTACTTTGTTTACTTGCTTTATTGAAAACCCATAAAAATCCGTTTGTTAAGTATTTGCAGAGAATTCCTGATCCATACCACTAGCCAGCACCTTCTGCTCCTCGTTGGGTTCAACACTCTTACTTATCGAAAATACTGCGATACACCCCCTATACTTGTGGGTCATCAAGACTATTTTCTGGCGCCGTTGCCGGGGAGTGAAGCGCTATTGGAGAGTGGAACTGGTAAAGGAAACTTCTACTGTGAGTATTGTTTACTTCTGCTAGTTGCTTTATTTTCGTTATGGATAATTCACTGAGTTTCTTATTTGGTAATGCTACTACCACTGCTAAGGTAGTAGATAAGCCACCACCTGCTGAGAATGATGTTTTCCAAATACCTACAAGAATTATTGATCGTGTTATGGATAACTACTATGTTGGGGATGGAACTGTCCATCCCGGTGATCATTTACTCTTTATACACGAATTATGCGGGTTGTTCAAGTGTGCAGGTATTACTACAGATCAAGTTAAGAAGAAGTTATTCTCATTATCACTGAAAGGAAGAGCTGAGGAATGGTATAAGCTGCTGAAGAATGGTCAAGCTCTGGAATGGGAGGAAATAGTGCCTCTCTTTTATTCAAAGTTTTATCCTCCTAGTGAGATTCATAAAGATCGGAATCAAATATACAACTTTTGGCCTCTTGATGGAGAGAGTACAGCTCAAGCTTGGGGGAGACTGAAGTTACTAATGCTCAAATGTCCTATTCATGAGCTCCCCAACAATATTATTATCAATAACTTTTATGCAAGGCTCCCTCTACATGATAAAGATTTATTGGATGCTTCTTGCGCTGGATCATTCACTCGCATGGAAGAAGAAGCTAAATGGGACAGTTTAGACCGTATTCAAGACAATGCTGAAGCTTGGGAGAATGACAAAGGTAGAAAGTCAGGTATAAATTATGATTATGAATGCATTGAATCTTTTATGGGAACTGATGACTTTCAAAATATTAAAAATGCTTATGGTCTAGACTCTGCTATTGCTTCTTATTTTAAGGCTTTTGCTTCCTACATTGAAGTGCCTAAAAAGAAGTGGAATAAGTATCATGAACCTTATAAAGATGTTGCTAAAAGTGTTCCTGCAAGGAATACTGAAGTTTATACTGCTAATCATGTTTTACCTGAACCTTATATTGAGAAAATGCCTTTTCCAATTAAGGTAAAGGAACATTCTATGATAGCTAGAATGAGGTTAATGAAAGTATGAATAAAGTTGTTGAACCTGATAAACAAATGGTTGATGAACCTATAATAGCAAGTGTGAAAGACTTTGTCACTAAGTATGAGGAAGAGGGACACGTTATCCTTTGTAAGGATACCTCTAATATTGTTTCACAAAGTAGTGTTATGAGAGCTAGTATTCCCGTGTTTTCTGTTAGAATAAGTGATCATTGCTATGATAGTCCTTGTGATAGCTATATTGTTAAGTTTATGCATGATACTGAAAGCTACTATGAGAGAGGGAAAAGTATTCTAATGTATCTCAATAATATCAAGTTTCCTTGTTTTATGCTGAAAGTTTTTATATTGCGCTTCTTTTGCCTTCTTATGCAAGTTGCCTTTGGTTTCAATAACTTGTTTGTTTACAAAATCCCCTTGCATAGGAAGTGGGTTAGACTTAAATGTGTGTGTTTTTGCTTCTTAATGCTCTCTTTCACTTCAATTCATATCCCTATGAGAGCTTCTTCAAAATTATCATGCCCATCTTAATGGCTATAAAGAAAGAGCTTTATGGGAGACAACCCAATTTGTTTTTGCTTTTAGTTTGTTTTTGTTTCTTTGAGTCTTGGAAGTTATTACTTCGGTAATAACCGCTCCTTATCCGTTTTGTTTGGTTTTTGTGTCAAGATCAACCTCTAATGAGAGAGAGGTAAGATTTGGGGAAGTTGCTGTCCCGAAACAGATTTTTGTGCTTCACCATAAAAATTCGTGAGAGATCTCTATATGTCGGATTGAGCTGTAATTTTTGTGCTTCCGCCCGAGGTTGTTATTTAACTTTCATTAGTTTTACACTTTTTGATTTGAGCAACAGAAGATTTTCGAAAAAATTGATCTTTACCTGCTGGTCTGTTTTGACAGATTTTGCCACTCTTGCATTTGCTTCTTTATTCGATTTCCTTTTTGAATTCTTTTTGGGTTTTCGGAAGGAGTTGCTTCAGTAGCTTATGTTTTGATGGTTTTCAGTTGAAGTTGGACTCAAAAGGTTTTATCACTTCATATATACTAATGTTGCTAATAAGAATTGTGTGAAGTTTTGTAAGAAAGAAATTTCCAAAAAGTGGAGATAATGGTGTAATAAGGAAGAGAAGGGTTTTATGACTCAAGTAATAAGAGTATGAAGATAAATATATTAATGATATTCAAGAGATGACTCTGAAAGAATCTACTAGATACCAAATTCAGAGACCTGCAGAGTCCGTTTCCAACTAGGTAACAGTTCGGGTAAGAAAAGTTCCGCGAAAATACAATCCAACTATATTTTTGCAGTTTTCAGTCAATAAGGAAAGTTTCAAAGTGAAAAAGGGACGGAACTGGAGCCGGGGTGGCCCACACCACCCCATGGCGCGGGCCCACCCCTGGTCGCGCCACCAGGTGGTGAGGCCACTCAGGACTCCGCCTCCGACTCGTTTTCTCCCAGTACCTTCCTTTTGATGTGAAACTTCGTAATATATAACCCCCCGGATCTTCCGAGGTTCATATATCGTGTTTTCGTCGTGCTTTTGTTTTGATCTGTTTCTGCCAGGTAGAATCCCAGATTTGGAGCCTCAATGTCTTCCTCTGGATCTTCCAAGGGAGATTCCTTAGAAGCTATCATCAACCCATACATGAGAGAATTGAAGATTCATCCCAAGGAGTTGTTGCTCGAAGGTGGGGAAGTCCGGATTAAAGAGGTTCAAGGCCCTAAAGGTGAAGGAAGTCTAGAGGATAGGATGGAATCATTGGAACAAGAAGTCTTTAGGTACAAGAAGATGGCGGAGCGCGAAGTGGATATCATCCATAAGATTTGTTCCGAACTCATCACCGAGCACCAGAAGGAGACTGCTGAACTCAAAAACGAAGTCCTCTCACTCCGCCAAACAACCAACGAACTGCAAGCACAGTTCTATGACGTTCAAAATCAAAACTATGAGTATGAGGCTAGATTTAAATGCATAAGTGCTGCTGCAAGTTTCAGGATGTTGGAAACCACGATGTCCTTTGTTGATGGGAAGCCTTTACCCTGGAAGATGGACGAAGACGAGAAGACACCACCACCACTAAAGGAGTAACTCGTCATCAGGTTTGGCATCCCCTTGGTTTATTCCAAGCTTGGAGGAGTGTCGCGGTATCACATCACTATCTTCTATCTTTTTACCTTATTAGTAGAGTCATATCATGAATAGAGGAGTTATTATGTAGTATGGTTTGCATTATGGAAGTGTCCCCTCTCTCGTTAGATATGTATCCCTTGGTGTGAGTTTCCGTTATGGAATATTAATGAGAAGTTCTATCATTCACTCTTTTGCATAGCTTATATTAGTTTTCAATTCGTGGTTATATGATTGATCTTGTTGTTAGTATTGGTATCACTTTGGGATCATTGAGTTAATTTAGTTGCTTTTGGCAAACCTGGCTCGGTCAGTAGCAACACCTTTTTGAGAGTTGAAAAGAAAAAGATAGAAGTACTCTAAAGAAAAATAATTTCATCATCTTTCTTTCTTGATTTGCCCATAAGTCTAGTATTCTCTAGTTAAGATCTTTTGTGCTTCCAAGGAAGATTACATGTTTGCCTTTATCATTTGTATGCTTGGTTGTTTCCTTCAACTCTTGTACTTGCTACCCAGCCTTGCTAGCCAAAAACCTGTACCGAGAGGGAATTCTTCTCGTGCATCCAATCCCTTAAACCAAAACCTTTGCCATTTGTGTCCACCATACCTACCTAGTAGCATTATTGCTATTCCAAGTAAATTCCTATTTTATCTACCTCCCAAATTAAACTTGTTATGTGAAAATTAGTGATTAAAGCTCTCACGAACTTGATGGCACACTTTACTTTCTTGCATTTAATAAACTTGAACCATTGTGCTCACCTATGTTGCGTATATGCTTGCGCTTTGTAAGTTGTGAATTAGCAGAACCATGCTGACATGGGGAACGCTTTCAACATTGCACTGGTACTTTGTACCAAGTTGATATCATGTTCTTTTGTCTATGGATGTCGTCGGTGTGAAATGAAAGGGGAGCTTGTAAGTCCATGAAGTTATGCATATGTGTTAGAGAAACACCTGGGCCGCTGGTCTAATCCATGCTGACATGGTGGAAACCTGCAGCGTAACCATAACGAGTATCTATGAAGCATTCTTCTTATAAAAAAAGAGATAGAGATTGAGAAAAAGAAAAAAAGATATTATGAAAAGAGGAAAGAGAGAAAAAAGCACCATATTCCCATGGTAAATAAGAAGATTGTTGAGATACTTGTTGTCATCCGCCTTGTCATTTTGATATGGGGATTCTTCCGTATCATCGGGCAAGGGGTACCCCGTTGGCGGTTCTCAATGATACACATATGCTTACGATGACAAGAACTTACCGGTGACTAAACTTGAGTAGCATGAGGAGCGACCCTCGTATTCAAGGGACAAGAGATTCTCAATTTACAACTTGTCAATGCATATCCTCATATTTGATCACTTTAACCTTAATCACCTAAAGATGCCTATGATAGGGGCAATGAGAGCTAAAAGCTAGTAAGTATCATAATTTTTGGGAGCTCTTTATGAGACTTGCAATCCCTGCTTCCCTCTGCGAAGGGCCTTTCTTTTACTTTGTAGTTAAGTTAGTAAACCTATTCCCTTCTACCTCAGCAAGTATTTTGAGTTGATGTGTTTCATTCATTCATATGATGATTTATTCAATCATGTTTCTTATGTTCCTTGTTTTGCACATTCTCTTATCTTGAAGTTTACTACTTTGAAAGCTATCATTGAAAAAACAGTTATTTGTGAACTCCAGCAAATTATCAACTATTCTTCGACCAAGAGCTAAGTTTGCCATTACCAATTATGATTCACTTTATGTATATTTATTGTGTTTCCTTTACTCACTGCAAGTTGAGTTATATAATAGTGAGTTGTCTTCTATTATGATCGATGTATTTGATGAATGTGATGCTTCTTGTCCGTATTCTTTTATCGACTCTTCACTCCATAAACTTGAGGCCATGTTTATTGAGCTCAGTTTCGCTTGGGGACAAGCGAAGTTTAAGCTTGGGGGGAGTTAATACGTCCATTTTGCATCACTATTCTATGTCTTAATTCACTATTATTCATTAATATATTTCGTATTGAGAGGTGATACTTATGTTATTTCATCTATTTTTGCATGGTTGATGACTTTTGGAGCATGGACCGCGGTCGGATTCGATGGAAAAGGTGCTGTTTGGAGGCAAAATTCGCGAAGATCAGAAAATCCGGGAAAATATATGGAAAATCCTATTTTTCCAGAAGACTAAGGATGCCAGAAGATGGAGTGGAGGTGGGCCACAGGGGGCCCACACCACCCCATGGCGCGGGCAGGCCTAGGCCGCGCCTGGAGGTGGTGTGGCCACCTTGGCCCACTCCAGCCTCTCCCCGCTGGCGTATATCAACCTCCTGAAAACCTAAGACTCGGGGAGCAACCACAAAAAGATTCCGCCGCCTCTGTGGGGCAGAAAACACCGAGAGAGAAAGGTCTCTCCGGCAGACAGATTTTTGCCAGGGGAATTCCTTCCCGGAGAGGGTAGATCATCGCCATCAACACCACCATCAAGCTGGACTTCATCGGGATCATCATCATCATCACCACCATCATCACCATCAGCACCCTCATCACCATCTCCATATTGTTGTAACAATTGCATTGAATCTTGCATTAGTTCATAGGGGAAACTTTCCCGGTGTTGATTACTCTTTGTAGTTGATGCTATTGAGTGAACCATTGAATTATTGTTTATGTTCAGATTGGTATACATCATTATTCCATCTCTGATCATGATCCATATGATGTCTTGTGAGTAGTTCGTTTTGTTCTTGAAGACATGGGAGAAGTCTTGGATTTAGTAGTGGAGTTGCGTTGAGAAAGATTCAATAGATTGTTATTTAAGTTGTGGTGTACTTCTTCTAGTGGTGTCATGTGAACATCGACTACATGACACTTCACCTATATGGGCCTAGGGGAATGCATTGTGTATTTGGCTACTAATCGAAGGGGTTGCGTGTGAAACCTGAACCCCCGTTAGGAAACCATTGCACAAGGGACGTAAGGGTCTTAAAGTTTAAAGCTGTGGTTAGGTTTCTACCTTAAATACTTTCTTGTACTTACGGATGTTTGCAAGGGGTTTAATCACAAGTATGTATTAGTCTTGGATGGGGCGGTACATTAGCACAGGTTCACCCACAAAACACTTAGCAAGCTAGAGAAGATTAATCAGCTATATGAAGCGAAAGCACTTGACAGTCCTCCCATGTGTCCTCGAGAACGTTTGGTCATCTTAAGTAATACAACCGGCTTATCCTTTGCTGCATAAAGGATTGTGCCACTTGCTGCATTTATTCCTACTGTCTTTTATTTACTCGTACTTTGTTTACTTGCTTTATCGAAAACCCCTAAAAATCCGTTTGCTAAGTATTTGCAGAGAATTCCTAATCCATACCACTAGCCAGCACCTTCTTATCCTCATTGGGTTCGACACTCTTACTTATCGAAAATACTGCGATACACCCCCTATACTTGTGGGTCATCGGGGCCGTAGTTAAAGCCTTCTTAAGAGTTTCAAAAGTTTCCTTACAATCATCATCAAAAACGAAGGGTACATCTTTTTGAAGAAGATTAGTGAGGGGTTTTGATATCCTAGAAAAGTCTTTAATAAACCTTCTATAGAAACTAGCATGACCAAGGATACTACGAATACCTTTGATGTCTCTTGGACATGGCATTTTCTCAATTGCCTCAACCTTAGCTCTATCAACTTCTATGCCTCTTTCAGAAACTTTATGCCCAAGGACAATCCCTTCATTAACCATGAAGTGGCATTTCTCCCAATTAAGAACAAGATTAGTTTCTTCACACCTCTGCAAAACTTTATCAAGGTTGTGCAGACAATTATCAAAAGAAGTTCCATAGACAGAAAAGTCATCCATGAACACTTCCACAATTTCCTCACAAAAACCATGAAAGATAGCAGACATGCATCTTTGAAAAGTAGCAGGAGTATTACATAAACCAAAAGGCATATGTCTATAAGCATAAGTTCCGTAAGGGCAAGTAAAAGTACTTTTTTCTTGATCTTGTTGCTTAACAGCAATTTGAGAGAAACCAGAATAACCATCAAGAAAACAAAAATGGGTCTTTTTAGACAACCTTTCCAACATTTGATCAATAAAAGGAAGCGGGTAATGATCTTTCTTAGTAACTTTGTTGACTTTTCTAAAATCAATGCACATACTATAGCCTACTACTATTCTTTGGGGAATAAGCTCATCATTATCATTAGGAACAATGGTAATTCCTCCTTTTTTAGGAACACAATGGACAGGACTAACCCATCCACTATCAGCAATAGGGTAAATAATACCGGCATCAAGGAGTTTCAATACCTCATTCCTTACCACTTCCTTCATCTTAGGATTTAAATGTCGTTGGTGCTCTACTACTGGCTTTGCATCTGGTTCTATATTGATAGAATGCTGACATATAGTAGGTGAAATCCCTTTTAAATCATCCAGAGTATAGCCCATAGCTCCTCGGTGTTTCTTCAAAACCTCCAATAACCTTTCCTCTTCCTTCCCTGAAAGTTTAGAGCTAACAATAACAGGATATATCTTTTTATCTTCAATATAAGCATATTTTAGATCATCGGGGAGAGGTTTTAGATCAAAAACCAGATCCTTTTTAGGTGGCAACGTGGTACCCAAGTCTTCTACATGCAAGTTATGCTTAAGAATCTTGGGTTGACGACGGAGAATCTCGTCAATCTCATTCCTTTCTTCCATGAAGATCTCACTTTCGTGATCTTCCATAAATTGCTTCAAAGCATTGTTAGGAGCAAGAGAAATAGAAGAAAGTCGTTCAACTCTAAAATCCTCATTATGGGTTTCCTCTTCACGAGGTTCTTTAGTGAATTTCGAGAAATTAAACTCATAAGATTCCCCATCAAACTTAGTCAAGATTTTCTCCCTCTTGCAATCTATAATAGCTCCACAAGTACTCAAGAAAGGTCTACCAAAAATGATAGGATAAGTTTTACTAGCAGTTGAACCAAGTACTAGAAAATCGGCAGGATACTTAAACTTACCACAAAGAACTTCCACATCACATACAATACCAATTGGAGAGATGGTCTCTCTATTAGCAAGGTGAATAACCACATCAATCTCTTCTAATTCGGAGGGACTGATTTCATGCATAATTTCTCTGTAAAGCTCATAAGGAATAGCACTAGAACTTGCACCAATATCACATAAACCATAATAGCAATGATCACCAATTCTAACGGAAAGCACAAGTACACTAGCCTTTTTTAGTTCTATTAGGATGTGAAACAATATTGGAAGCATCCTCACAAAAGACTATGCGTCCATCTTCTACGCTTTTAGTGACAAGGTCTTTCACAATTGCTACCACAGGTTCAACGTTTATTTATTCATCAGGTTTTATAGTTCTCTTTTCACTTTTAGTGATTACACTAGTTATCATAGGATGATCCTTTACCTTATCTGGGAAGGGAAACTTCTCGATATAAGGTTCAGGTAAGATGTGATCAATAGTGCAATACTCGATTCTAACAGAACACAAATAACAATATCTTTATAAGGTGCATGGTACTTGTTCCATCCCCTTTTTGGAATTTCAATATAAGAAGCAAAAGCCTTAAAGCAATTTGTAATAACTTGTAAATCAAGACCATAAGCATTACTCAT
Organism: Avena insularis; assembly: GCA_023614405.1. NCBI lineage: Eukaryota > Viridiplantae > Streptophyta > Magnoliopsida > Poales > Poaceae > Avena > Avena insularis. The sequence goes on along the minus strand of CM042692.1, from coordinate 71,120,261 downwards.
ATTTTGAAAGTCATCAGTTCCCATAAAAGATTCAATGCATTCATAATCATAATTTATACCTGACTTTCTACCTTTGTCATTCTCCCAAGCTTCAGCATTGTCTTGAATACGGTCCAGAAGATCCCATTTAGCTTCTTCTTCCATGCGAGTGAATGATCCAGCACAAGAAGCATCCAATAAATCCTTATCATGTAGAGGGAGCCTTGCATAAAAGTTATTGATAATAATATTGTTGGGGAGCTCATGAATGGGACATTTGAGCATTAGTAACTTCAATCTCCCCCAAGCTTGAGCTGTACTTTCTCCATCAAGAGGCCAAAAGTTGTATATTTGATTCTGATCTTTATGAATCTCACTAGGAGGATAAAATTTTGAATAAAAGGGAGGCACTATTTCCTCCCATTCCAGAGCTTGACCATTCTTCAGCAGCTTATACCATTCCTTAGCTCTTCCTTTTAGTGATAATGAAAATAACTTCTTCTTAACTTGATCTATAGTAATACCTGCACACTTGAACAACCCGCATAATTCGTGTATAAAGAGCAAATGATCACTGGGATGGACAGTTCCATCCCCAACATAGTAGTTGTCCATAACACGACCAGTAATTCTTGTAGGTATTTTAAAAGCATCATTCTCAGCAGGTGGTGATTCATCTACTACCTTAGCAGTGGTAGTAGCATTACCAAATAAGAAACTCAGCGAATTATCCATAACAAAAATAAAGCAACTAATAGAAGTAAACAATACTCACAGTAGAAGTTTACTTTACCAGTTCCACTCTCCAATAGCGCTTCACTCCCCGGCAACGGCACCAGAAAATAGTCTTGATGACCCACAAGTATAGGGGGTGTATCGCAGTATTTTCGATAAGTAAGAGTGTCGAACCCAACAAGGAGCAGAAGGTGCTGGCTAGTGGTATGGATCAGGAATTCTCTGCAAATACTTAGCAAACAGATTTTTAGGTTTTTTTTATAAAGCAAGTAAACAAAGTACGAGTAAATAAAAGACAGTAAGAATAAACGCACCAAGTGGCCCAATCCTTTATGCAGCAAAGGACAAGCCAGTTGTATTACTTAAGATGACCAAACGTTCTCAAGGACACATGGGAAGACTGTCAAGTGCTTTCGCTTCATATAGCCGATTAATCTTCTCTAGCTTGCTAAGTGTTGTGTGGGTGAACCTGTGCTAATGTACCGACCCAAGACTAATACATACTTGTGATTAAACCCCTTGCAAACATCCGTAAGTACAAGAAAGTATTTAAGGTAGAAACCTAACCACAGCTTTAAACTCTAAGACCCTTACGTCCCTTGTGCAATGGTTTCCTAATGGGGGGTCAGGTTTCTGTCACTCCGACAACCCCTACGATTAGTAGCGAAATACACAATGCATTCCCCTAGGCCCATATAGGTGAAGTGTCATGTAGTCGACGTTCACATGACACCACTAGAAGAAGTACACCACAACTTAAATATCAAACTATTGAGTCTTTCTCAACACAACTCCACTACTAACAACATGACTTCTCCCATGTCCTCAAGAACAAAATGAACTACTCACAAGACATCATATGGATCATGATCAGAGATGGAATAATGATGTATACCAATCTGAACATAAACAATAATTCAATGGTTCACTCAATAGCATCAACTACAAATAGTAATCAACATCGGGAAAGTTTCCCCTAAGAACTATGCAAGATTCAACCCAATTGTTACAGCAATATGGAGATGGTGATGAGGGTGCTGATGATGATGGTGGTGGTGATGATGATGATCCCGATGAAGTCCATCTTGATGGTGGTGTTGATGGCGACGATCTCCCCTCTCCGGGAAGGAATTCCCGCGTAAATCTGCACGGAGAGATCTTTCTCTCTTGGTGTTTTCCGCCCCGCAGAGGCGGCGGAATCTTTCTGTGGTCGCTCCCCGAGTCTTAGGGTTTCGGGAGGAATATATACGCCAGAGGGGAGAGCCAGAGGTGGGCTAGGGCGGCCACACCACCTGGTGGCGCGACCTAGGGTGGCCCGTGCCAGGGGGTGGTGTGGGCCCACTGTGGCCCATCTCCACTCCCTCTTCTGGCATCCTTCGTCTTCTGGAAAAATAGGATTTTCTGTATATTTTCCCGGATTTTCTGATCTTCACGAATTTTTCCTCCAAACAGCACCTTTTCCATCAGAATCCTGATTGCAGCGGTCCATGCTCCAAAAGTCATCAACCATGCAAAAACAGATGAAATAACATAAGTATCATCTCTTAATATGAAATATATCAATGAATAACAGTGAATTATGATATAGAATAGTGATGGAAAATGGACGTATCAGTGATTAGCAGAACCATGCTGTCATGGGGAACGCTTTCAACATTGCACTTGTACATTGTACCCAGATGATATCATGCTCTTTTATTTATGGATGTCGTCGGTGTGAAATGAAAGGGGAGCTTATAAGTCCATGGAGTTATGTATATGTGTTAGAGAAACGCCTGGGCAGCTGGTCTAATCCATGCATAATCATGGTGGAAACCTGCAGAATAACCATAATGAGCAATCCATGAAGCATTCTTCTTATGAAAAAAGAGATAGAGATTGAGAAAAAAAGAAAAAAAAAGAGATGAGAAAAGAGGAAAGAGAGAAAAAACACCATTTTCCCATGGTAATAAGAAGATGCTGAGATGCTTATTGTCTGCTTGCCTTGTCATTTTGATTTGGGGATTCTTCCGTATCATCGGGCAAGGGGTACCCCGTTGGCGGTTCTCTATGATACACATGTACTTACTATGACAAGAACTTACCGGTAACTAAACTTGAGTAGCATGAGGAGCGACCCTCGTATTCAAGGGGCATGAGATTGCCAACTTATACGTTGTCAAGCATATACTCCATAGTTTGTTCATTTTAACCTTAATCACTTCAAGATGCTTATGATAGGGGCAATGAGAGCTGAAAGCTAATAAGTACCATAATTTTTGGAAGCTCTTTATGAGACTTGAATCCCTACTTCCTTCTATGAAGGCCTTTCTTTTACTTTTATGTTGAGTCTCCATCTTCTATCTTTATGCACCTATTGAGAGAGCATAGTGGACATTCTTAGTTTAATGTGCATTGTCCCAAGACTTATTGATTGATGCATGACTTTGATATTGCTTGTTCTTAAACTATTTGTATCTAGTCACCCTTATGAACTTTGAAGGTGTCCTATGCATTTATATTTTGCTACACTATGAGGGACAAGCTGAATACCATTCTTATTATGTTTTCTATATGTGAAACAAACAAACGTCTTTCAAAGCATTGTTATTCATGAATCTTTTGTTTGTACCTTTTCATGCTACATCATAGTTGCTATGTCTTATTGTTAGAACTATATCTTTCATGTTATGTTAAAGTACCATGATCCTAGCTATCAATGTTTTATGCCTTGATCAAGATTATGATGGTGCATGTCACCTAAAAAATTATTCTTTCTTTTTATCACTTACCTACTCGAGGACGAGCAGGAGTTAAGCTTGGGGATGTTGATACGTTGCAAACGTATCTATAATTTTTGATGTTCCATGCTTGTTTTATGTCTACTTTCTTATGTTTTGTCCACACTTTGGAGTATCTTTACACATTTTCTGGAACTAACCTATTAACAAGATGCCACAGTGCCAGTTGCCTGTTTTCTGTTGTTTTTGGTTCCAGGAAAGCCAGAAAATGAATATTCTCGGAATTGGATGGGACAAAAGCCAAAGTCAATATTTCACCAAGGAGAACACAGAGCCAGAAGACGAGACAGAGAAGGGCCTCGAGGGGGCCACACCCCCTGGCCATGCGGCCAGGCCTAGCCCGCGCATGGGGGGTGCAACCGCCTCGGGCACCCCCTCGGCCTCCCCTTTCACATATAAGAAGCCTACAATACAGAAACCCTAAGTACCCGATCAAAACTCCATGAAAGAGTCTGTAGCCACCGCCATCTCCATCCTTAGATCGGGAGGGATCCGAAGATCTTCCCAGCACCCTACCAGAGGGGAGAGTTCACCCTGGAGGCCTTCTTCATCACCATGCCTGCCTCCGGTGTGATGCGTGAGTAGTTCATCCCTAGACTACGGGTCCATGTAGCAGCTAGATGGTTGGTTCTCCTCCTTTGTGCTATCATGTTTAGATCTTGTGAGCTCTGTTCATGATCAAGATTATCTATTTGTAATCATACATGTTATGTTTGTGGGGATCCGATGGATATTGAGATGCTATTTCAGATTGATTATTGATTCTATCAAGTCTTTGTTATTTGTGATCTTGCATGCTCTCCGTTGTTAGTAGCTATCTTGTCCAAGTAGATGCTAGCAACTCCAAGAGTGAGTATTTATGATCGATAGTGGGTTCATGCCTCTAGTAATCTGGGGAAGTGACAGAAATCTCTAAGGTACTAGATGTGTTGTTGCTACTAGGTAGAAAATAGCAATCCTTTGTTCATAGAACAATCATATTGTTTACTTTACACACTTTGCTTAATGCAATTATCTATTGCTTGCAACTTAATACTGGAGGGGGTTCGGATGATAACCTGAAGGTGGATTATTAGTCATAGATGTAGTTGGATTACGGTTTATATATAATGTTGTAATACCCAATCAAATCTCATAGGAGTCAAGATGATTAGTATATGCATGTATGCTTTCTCGATGTTTGTCAATTGCCCCGTTGTAATTTGTTCATCCAACATGTCATCTATCTTAAGGAGAATCGCCTCTAGTGAACTATGGACCCCGGTCCATTCCTTTACCATCAATCTACAATCTATTTACTATTTTCTGTTTAATTTCTGCAAAGCAATTACTATCTTCCACACAATACGTTTAATCCTTTGTTTTCAGCAAAACCGGTAAGATTGACAACCTCACTTTAAGTTGAGGGCAAAGTTTTGTGATTATGTTGTGCAAGATTCTAAGTTGGAAACAACACCTTGGAGGTGTTTCCTTGCTCCTACTGGTTCGATAACCTTGGTTTCATAACTGAGGAAAAACTTACTATTGTGCTCATCATACCATCCTTTTGGTGTTCCCCAACGAGCTCTACATTTTGAGCAGGCAAGACTTTTTCTGGCACCGTTGCCGGGGAGTCAAGGACATCTTCACAAGGGGAGTCCCTCATAACCAATCTCTTTACTTTGTTTTATTTGTTTTGCTTAGTTTATTTCTGCTTTGTTTGCTTGTTTCTTTATCAAAAACACAAAAAAATAGTTGTACTAGTTTGCTTCCTTTATCAAAAACACACACAAAAAAATTAGGTCTTTCTATAGTTGTTACCTCGTTCTTAGCTCGCCATGTTGATCCCTAAGTTCACCCTAAAAGACCTTTCAATAGGTAGTGTCTCTATAATTGGAAAAGACAATACTGAAGAATTCTTTAATCATGTTAGTAAGCATGAGGATATTGAGGATAGACCCCTTGCAGAACTTGCTCCAAATTATGAAATTGCTGTAGTTTCTTTAGTTCACATGTTGGAAGCTAGGTTTTTTTAACCTTAACCCCATAATGCAAGTAATGTTTCTTAAATTTAAAGAAATTTAGGACCCTGAAAAGAGAGATTTTATTCTGAAAACCTTACTTAAAGAATTCTATGATGTTGCTAAGGAAGCTAGAAAAGTCTTTGATCATTTTAATATGCTAGGCTCATGTGTAGATTTAATTGGTACACGAGAAAATATGGACAAAACCGAACCTAATGGGGAGTAAATTAAGATACCAATACCTTTTAAACTTGTAGGAATGCATGAAGCCTTAGAAAAGAATTTTGATTGGATTGTTCCTGAAAACCCGTTTGATGAAAATAGTGAACCCAAGAGCATTGAGAGAGGATCTCTAGAACTTATTTTGATTAGATACCTTGCCTTGTTGAAGATATTTCTGGTATCAATCTTAATGCTTCTTCATTTGAGAATACTCGATTCTTTTCTTGCTTCTTATGCCTAACTTAAAGGCGTTAAAGAAAAGTACTTATTAGGAGATAACCCAAAAGTTATAGTTCAGTCTTCGAAGTTATTACCTCTGTAATAACCGCTCCATATCATTTTTGTGTGGTTTTTGTGCCAAGAGTAACCTCTAATGAGAGAGAAGTAATGCTTGGGAAAGTTGCTGTCCTGAAACAGATTTTTGTGCTTCGCTATAAAAAATCGTAAAAAATCTCTGTACGTCAGTTTGAGCTGTAGTTTTGTGTGTTTCTGCCCTAGGTTGTTATCCAACTTTCGTTAGTTCAACACTTTTCGATTTAAGTAACAGAAGGTCTTCTAAAAAATTTGGTTTTTACCTGCTGGTCTGTTTTGATAGATTTCTGCCATTATTTGCATTTGCCTCTTAATCTCTTTCTCTTTGAGTTCGATTTGATCATTTAAACTTTTTAAAGGAAGTGCTACAGTAGCTTGTGTTTTAATTGAAGTTTTATTTGTGTTGAAACTGAACCAAAAGACTTATTATTTTGAGTGCACTAATGTTGCTAATGAAGATTGTGAGAAGTTTTCTATGAAGGAAATTTTTAGGTTTAGGGAAAGAATGATGTAATGAGATGAAGAATGGACTAAAGCTCAAGCTTGAGGATGCCACCCGTGTCACCCCAAGAAATATCCAAGAAGTACAAGCGTCAAAGCTTGGGTATGCCCAAGGCATCCCCTTCTTCATCAATAAAAATCTCAGGTTTCTTCCAAACACTTCATTTTTATTGTTTCATGCACAGTTGTGTTGTTCTTGGAGCGTCTTCGTTTTTTGTCTTTGGTTTTCGTTTGCTTAGTTTGCTTGAATAAATTGGTTGGACCCCCTCATTCATACATTAGTTTTCAAATAAGTTGGTTTGGATTGGAAAAGAGTAGGAAAGTTCATGCTTAAGTGGTAAAAAGGAGCTTGTTTTTGACTGTGGCTTGTGCTTTGTCATGTCATGCTTGATATTGTTTTGGCTTTATGCTTAGTGATTTTTTTGTAGCATGACATGTACTAAACCATTGAGATTGCCTAATGTGCCTTGAAAGAATCATGCGTTGTTTTAGCATATTAAAGCATAGTATTGTGGTATTCTCCTTTGATGCTTTATTGGGTTGACTTGGCGCATGCTCACACCATGTTATGACTATACCAAGTCACCATAGCCTCTATGATCCTTTAGTTTTCGACTTGTAATATCACTTTATGCTTTAATTAATGATGTTTTGTCGCTTTGCATGATTATGGCCATTATTGCTCTCTTAGTTGGTCGCCCCCAGTCTTTTTGCTAGCCTCCATAACCAAGTATGAGTTCCACTCATGCATCCAACTCCAAATAAAACCAAGTTATTCCAAAGAGTCCACCATACCTACCTATTAGCATTTTCTATTCCAAGTATATTCATGTTTTTATTTACCTTCAGAATTAAACTTGTTATGTGAAAATTAGTGATTAAAGCTCTCACGAACTTGATGACACACTTTACTTTTCTTGCCCCTAATAAACTTGAACCATTGTGTCGTCTATGTTGTATATGCTTGCACTTATACGTTGGTGATTAGCAGAACCATGTTATCATGGGGAACGCTTTCAACATTACACTTCTACATTGTACCCAGTTGATATCATGCTCTTTTGTTTATGGATGTCGTCGGTGTGAAATGAAAGGGGAGCTTGTAAGTCCATGGAGTTATGTATATGTGTTAGAGAAACGCCTGTGCGGCTGGTCTAATCCATCCATAATCATGGTGGAAACCTGTAGCGTAACCATAATGAGCAATCCATGAAGCATTCTTCTTATAAAAAAATAGATAGAGATTGAGAAAAAAAAGAAAAAAAAGATGAGAAAAGAGCAAAGAGAGAAAAAAAGCACCATTTCCCATGGTAAATAAGAAGATGCTGAGATGCTTATTGTCTACTTGCCTTGTCATTTTGATATGGGGATTCTTCCGTATCATCGGGCAAGGGGTACCCCGTTGGCGGTTCTCTATGATACACATGTACTTACTATGACAAGAACTTACCGGTAACTAAACTTGAGTAGCGTGAGGAGCGGCCCTCGTATTCAAGGGGCATGAGATTGCCAACTTATACGTTGTCAAGCATATACTCCATAGTTTGTTCATTTTAACCTTAATCACTTCAAGATGCTTATGATAGGGGCAATGAGAGCTGAAAGCTAATAAGTACCATAATTTTTGGAAGCTCTTTATGAGACTTGAATCCCTACTTCCTTCTATGAAGGCCTTTCTTTTACTTTTATGTTGAGTCTCCATCTTCTATCTTTATGCACCTATTGAGAGAGCATAGTGGACATTCTTAGTTTAATGTGCATTGTCCCAAGACTTATTGATTGATGCATGACTTTGATATTGCTTGTTCTTAAACTATTTGTATCTAGTCACCCTTATGAACTTTGAAGGTGTCCTATGCATTTATATTTTGCTACACTATGAGGGACAAGCTGAATACCATTCTTATTATGTTTTTTATATGTGAAACAAACAAACGTCTTTCAAAGCATTGTTATTCATGAATCTTTTGTTTGTACCTTTTCATGCTACATCATAGTTGCTATGTCTTATTGTTAGAACTATATCTTTCATGCTATGTTAAAGTACCATGATCCCAGCTATCAATGTTTTATGCCTTGATCAAGATTATGATGGTGCATGTCACCTAAAAAATTATTCTTTCTTTTTATCACTTACCTACTCGAGGACGAGCAGGAGTTAATCTTGGGGATGTTGATACGTTGCAAACGTATCTATAATTTTTGATGTTCCATGCTTGTTTTATGTCTACTTTCTTATGTTTTGTCCACACTTTGGAGTATCTTTACACATTTTCTGGAACTAACCTATTAACAAGATGCCACAGTGCCAGTTGCCTGTTTTCTGTTGTTTTTGGTTCCAGGAAAGCCAGAAAATGAATATTCTCGGAATTGGATGGGACAAAAGCCAAAGTCAATATTTCACCAAGGGGAACACGGAGCAGAAGGCAGGCAGAGAAGGGCCTCGAGGGCCACACCCACAGCCACGCGGCCTAGCCTAATACGTATGGGGGTGCAACCGCCTCGGGCACCCCCTCGGCCTCCCCTTTCACATATAAGAAGCCTCCGATATAGAAACCCTAAGTACCCGATTGAAACTCCATGAAAGAGTCTGTAGCCGCCGCCATCTCCATCCTTAGATTGGGAGGGATCCGAAGATCTTCCCAGCACCCTGCCAGAGGGGAGAGTTCACCCTGGAGGCCTTCTTCATCACCATGCCTGCCTCCGGTGTGATGCGTGAGTAGTTCATCCCTAGACTACGGGTCCATTTAGTAGCTAGATGGTTGGTTCTCCTCCTTTGTGCTATCATGTTTAGATCTTGTGAGCTCCGTTCATGATCAAGATCATCTATTTGTAATCATACATGTTGTGTTTGCGGGGATCCAACGGATATTGAGATGCTATTTCAGATTGATTATTGATTCTGTCATGTCTTTGTTATTTGTGATCTTGCATGCTCTCCGTTGTTAGTAGCTATCTTGGCCAAGTAGATGCTAGCAACTCCAAGAGGGAGTATTTATGCTCGATAGTGGGTTCATGCCTCTAGTAATCTGGGGAGGTGACATAAATCTCTAAGGTACTAGATGTGTTGTTGCTACTAGGGAGAAAACAACAATCCTTTGTTCATAGAACAATCGTATTGTTTACTTTACACACTTTGCTTAATGCAATTATCTGTTGCTTGCAACTTAATACTAGAGGGGGTTCGGATGATAACCTGAAGGTGAATTATTAGTCATAGATGCAGTTGGATTACGGTCTATGTATAATGTTGTAATGCCCAATCAAATCTCATAGGAGTCAAGATGATTAGTATATGCATGTATTCTATCTCGATGTTTGTCAATTGCCCCGCTATAATTTGTTCACCCAACATGTCATCTATCTTAAGGAGAATCCCCTCTAGTGAACTATGGACCCCGGTCCATTCTTTTACCATCAATCTACAATCTATTTACTGTTTTTTGTTTACTTTCTGCAAAGCAATTACTATCTTCCACACAATACGTTTAATCCTTTATTTTCAGCAAAATTAGTGTGATTGACAACCTCACTGTAAGTTGGGGGAAAGGTTCTATGATTGTGTTGTGCAGGATTCCAAGTTGGAAACAACACCTTGGAGGTGTTTCCTTGATCCTACTGGTTCGATAACCTTGGTTTCATAACTGAGGGAAAACTTACTGTTGTGCTCATCATACCTTCCTCTTGGGGTTCCCCAACGAGCTCTACATTTTGAGCAAGCATCGACATCATCCTCGTTAATGTGGGACTCCGTGGCGACGTCCTCTAGGTAGTCACCATCATCACTGAGGTAAGAGTGGATATCACCACATATACCTTCACCTTCCTCTTCCTTCTCCTCAAGCTAGATCTCCTGGTCATGGAGGGTCTCCTCGAGGGTGGCCACCTTCTAGCAAAGACGAGCAATGATGCATTACTTCTTGTCACACTGGTGATGAAGTGACTTGCGCTCCTTAGCAAGGATGGCGAGGGTTTGTTTCCTCTGAGCGGCGATAGCGTGATTCTGGTTGGTGTAGGCACAGGCGTTGTCCAACTCCTTTTGAGTCTCGTGCAGCATGAAGTCAAGGTGATCCACGTGATGCCTCAGCTCCGGATGTGCCGGCATGGCCAAAGGTTGTCCCATAGAGTCACGTCTTGCATAGTGTGCGAAGCAGGTGCCATTGATCTGATTGATGTTTTGTGCACACAGACGTGCAAGAGCTTCCTGCATTGCCCTGGCTAGTCCTTCTAGCCAGTTATTCTCCCTCAGGCTGAACTAAATCTTCTCCGAAAGAGGTGGCTCCATTTTGCCTCTCAAATCCGCAACTATCAACCAATGTAGTTCTCCTCCGGGCTTGTCATTGAGCTGTGCTCGGAAGAACTCCGGGTGTGGGCGTTCCAGAAACTCTGCTAGCTGGCTTAGGTCCCTCTCGAAGACTGATGTCTACACACTTCTATTCTTGTAGATAGTTGTTGGGCCTCCAAGCGCAGAGGTTTGTAGAATAGCAGCAAGTTTCCCTTAAGTGGATCACCCAAGGTTTATCGAACTCAGGGAGGAAGTGGTCAAAGGTATCCCCTCTCAAGCAACCCTGCAATCAAGATACAAGAAGTCTCTTGTGTCCCCAACACACCCAATACACTTGTCAGGTGTATAGGTGCACTAGTTCAGCGAAGATATAGTGAAATACAAGTGGTAATGGTGATAGAAAATAGCTTTATGGCGTGGAAAAGACTAAAGTAAAACTGAAATAAAGATAGAAGCAAGCAAACATGTAACAGATCTAATTGCAAATGGTGTATCAATGCTTAGAAACAAGGCCTAGGGATCATACTTTCACTAGTGAACACTCTCATATAAATATCTTCTCTTTATGATACTACTCTTAACTACTCTCCGGTTGGACACTCTAATCCATGGTAGGGCTATAATAGCCCACCTCAAAGTATGTCTTTCCCATCTAGATAACCCCACACTGTCACCTTGAGCTCTAGATGGTTCCAACAAACACCACAATTTCATAAAGACATCCAACTCCAAATATAACTCATAACAAGTATTTGTAATCTCTAGCCTAAGTGCCACCATGGTGTGCACGCTGTCACTTTCACACACATGGGGAGAGCAGAGATCTATTAAAGCACTTGAGTAGCAAGGTATATCTATAGATTACAAGCTCATGATCTCAATAAGATCATGCATAGAGAGAGATGAACACATAGCTACCGGTAGAACCCTTAGCCTCGAGAGAGAACTACTCCCTCCTCATCATGGGGATCAACAATCGTGATGGAGGTGGCGGTGGAGATCGATGTAGATGGCTCCAGGGGCACTTCCCCGTCCCGGTAGGGTGCCGGAACAGAGGCTTTCTGTCCCCCGAATCTCCCCTTCGGTGGCGGCGGTGCTGCGGAACTTTTCGTGGATTTTTGATTGACTATGTAGGGTTTTTGCATCAGGAGGAATATATAGGCAAAGAAGGCAAGGTCGATGGCCGGCCAGGGGGCCCACACCATACCCTGGCGCGGCCAAGGGGGACCCGTGCCTAGGGGTGGTGTGGCCACCCTGTGGCCCCTCTCCGTCTCGTATTCTGGCTCCGTGAGTCTCCGGGAAAAATAGACATATGCTTTTGTCCCGTCCAATTCCGAGAATATTCGTTTTCTGACTTTCTGGAACCAAAAACAGCAGAAAACAGGCAACTGGCACTGTGGCTCTTGTTAATAGGTTAGTCCAAGAAATCATATGAAAAGTACTCCAAAGTGTGGACAAAACACAAGAAAGTAGATAAAACTAAGCATGGAACATACAAAATTATAGATACATTTGCAATGTATCAACATCCTCAAGCTTAACTCCTACTCGTCCTCGAGTAGGTAAGTGATAAAAAGAAAGAATAATTTTTAAGGTGACATGCACCATCACAATCTTGATCAAAGTATTTGTAAAACATTTAAAGCTGGGATCATAGTACTTCAATTATAACATGAAAGACAAAGTTCTAGCAATAAGACAAAGAAACTATGTTGCAACATGAAAAGGCACAAACAAAAGATTCATGAATAACAATGCTTTGCAAGACGTTTGTTTGTTTCACATAAAGAAAACATAGCATAGTGGCATTCAGCTTGTCCCTCATAGAGTAGCAAACATAAATGCATAGGACACCTTCAAAGTTTATAAGGGTGACTAGATACAAATAGTTTAAGAACAAGCAATATCAAAGTTATGCATCAATCAACAAGTCTTAGGACAATGCACATAGAACTAAGAATGGCCACTATGCTCTCAAAGTAGGTGCATAAAGATAGAAGGTGGAGACTCAACATAAAAGTAAAAGAAAGGCCTTCATAGAAGGGAGTAGGGATTCAAGTCTCATAAATAGATTCCAAAAATTATGGTACTTATTAGCTTTCAGCTCTCATTGCCCCTATCATAAGCATCTTGAAGTGATTAAGGTTAAAGTGAACAAACTATGGTGTACATGCTTGACGAAGTATAAGTTAGAAATCTCATGTCCCTTGAATACGAGGGCTGCTCCTCATGCTACTCAAGTTTAGTCACCGGTAAGTTCTTGTCATCGTAAGTACATGTGTATCATAGAGAACCGCCAACGGGGTACCCCTTGCCCGATGATACGGAAGAATCCCCATATCAAAATGACAAGGCAAGCAGACAACGAGCATCTCAGCAATCTTCTTATTTACCATTGGAATATGGTGCTTTTTTCTCTCTTTCCTCTTTTCATAATCTCTTTTTTTTCTCTTTTTTTCTCAATATCGGACTCTTTTTTTATAAGAAGAATGCTTCATAGACAGCTCATTATGGTTACGCTGCAGGTTTCCACCATGTCAGCATGGATTAGACCAACGGCCCAGGCGTTTCTCTAACACATATGCATAACTCCATGGACTTACAAGCTCCCCTTTCATTTCACACCGACAACATCCATAGACAAAAGAGCATGATATCAACTAGGTACAAAGTATCAGTGCAATGTTGAAAGCGTTCCCCATGACAACATGGTTCTGCAAATCCCCAACAAATAAGTGCAAGCATATACAACATAGACGACACAATGGTTCAAGTTTATTAAGGGCAAGAAAAGTAAAGTGTGCCATTAAGTTCGTGAGAGCTTTAATCACTAGTTTTCTCATAACAAGTTTAATTTGGAAGGTAAACAAAAACATGAATATACTTGGAATAGCATATGCTAGTAGGTAGGTATGGTGGACTATTTGGAATAACTTGGTTTAGGGATTTGGATGCATGAGTGGAACTCATACTTGGTTGTGGAGGCTAGCAAAAGACTGGGAGCGACAAACTAAGAGAGCAATAATGGCCATAATCATGCAGAGCGACAAAATATCATTGGTCAAAGCATAAAGTGATACTACAAGTTGAAAATTAAAGGATCATAAAGGCTATGGTGACTTGAGATAGTCATAACATGGTGTGAGCATGCGCCAAGTCAAACCAAATAAAGCATCAAAGGAGAATACCACAATACTATGCTTTAATATGCTAAAACAACGCATGATTCATCCAAGGTGTAACACCCCGTCCACTCCTGGGCCCGAGGGGTGTCACTTCTGGCAGCTTAATAGGATATCTAGACTGGCCCCACAGACCAACACTAGTCTTTTTTGCGCACTTTGTCCTCACTCGTGTGCACCCGGTTACCTACTTCCCGGCCGGTCACCCATCCTATAATTGCTCTAGGCCAAGCATGCTTAACCTTAGAGTTCTTTTTGAATGAGCTTCCGGAAAAGAAGTTGCAACTTGTTGGTATGAGTATTCTATCAATCCTATTAAGCCATGTGCCTGGTCTCACACAAGACACATTAAGCAATCTCAATTGTTTATAACAAGTCATGCTACAACAAAGAATACTAAGCATAAATCCAAAACAATATCAAGCATGGCATGACAAAGCATAGGCCACAGTCAAAAGCAAACTCTCTTTAACACTTAAGCATGAGCTTTCCTACTCTTTTCCAATCCAAACCAAACTATTTGAAAACCAATGTATGAAAGAGGGGGGGTCCAACCAATTTATTCAACAAACTAAGCAAACAAAAGCAAACGAAAACCAAAAACAAAAACAAAATAGAAGACGCTCCAAGAACAACGCAACTGTGCATGAAATAATAAAAATGAAGCGTTTGGAAGAAACCTGGGATTTTTATTGATGAAGAAGGGGATGCCTTGGGCATCCCCAAGCTTTGACGCTTGTACTTCTTGGATATTTTTTGGGGTGACACGCGTGGCATCCCCAAGCTTGAGCTTTAGTCCATCCTTCATCTCATTACTCATTCCTTCCATACACCTGGAATTTTTCCTTCATACAAAACTTCACACAATCTTTATTAGCAACATTAGTGCACTCAAGATAATAAGTCTTTAGGTTCAGTTCTAACACCAATAAAATTTCCATTAAAACACTAGCTACTGTAGCACTTCCCTCAAAAAGCTCAATTCCCCAAAAGGAGTCAAAAAGGAACCAACAAGAAGCAAATGCAAATAATGGCAGAAATCTATCAAAACAGACCAGCAGGTAAAGACGAATTTTTTCGAAGACCTTCTGTTGCTCAAATCGAAAAGTGTTGAACTAACGAAAGTTAGATAACAACCTGGGGCAGAATCACAAAAATTCACGCCTCAAAAGGACGTACAGTGATTTTACAAGAAGTTTTATGGTGAAGCACAGAAATCTATTTTGGGACAGCAACTTTCCCAATCATTACTTCTTTCTCATTAGAGGTTACTCTTGGCACAAAAAACAAATAAAAAGGATAAGGAGCGGTTATTATAGAGGTAATAACTTCCAATACTCATCTAAAACTTTTGGAAAATCTCCCAATAAGTACTTTTCTTTAACGCCTTTAAGTTAGGCATGATAGTTTGAGAAGATGCTCACATAAGAAATATGAATTGAAGTAAAAGAGAGCATCAAGAAGCAAATTCAAAACACATTTAAGTCTAACCCACTTCCTATGCATAGGAATCTTGTAAAGAAACAAGTCATGAAAGCACAAAGCAACAAGCATAGGAAAGCAAAACAAGTGCAACTTCAAGACTTTCAACATAAAGAGGGGAAGCTTAATATTATTGAGATGCATAAAACCATGTTTCCCTCTCTCATAATAACTTTCAGTAGCATCATGAATAAAATTAACAATATAATTATCACATAAAACATTCTTATCATGAGCCACATGCATAAAAGAATTAATACTCCCCACATAAACAAGTCATTCTTATTAATTGTACTGGGAGCAAATTCAACAAAATAGCTATCATTATTATTCTCATCACCATAATCATCAAATATATGAGGCATATTGTAATCATAATCAATTTTCTCCTCAATAGTAGGTGGACTGAAAATATCATATTCATCATTGTAATCATCATATATTGGAGGTATAGTATCATCAAGGTAAATTTTCTCCTCCATACTTGGGGGACTAAAAATATCATGCTCATCAAAACCACTTTCCCCAAGCTTAGACTTTTCCACAGCATTAGCAATAATGGTGTTCAAAGAATTTATACTAATAACATTGCTATTAGTATGCAAATAAAGTTCCATAGGTTTTTTAATTTTCTCTTCAAACACTTCATGTCCTAACTCAAGATAAATACTATAAAGCTCTCTAATTTTGTTGTTGTTTTCCATTAAGCCTAACTAGTGAAAACAAGAAACAAACAGACAAAATTGTAGAATCTAAAGGAAATAACTTTGAGCACTCACACCAGAGGATGTGAGTACCTTTTACCTTACCTCCCCGGCAACGGTGCCAGAAAATAGCTTGATGTCTACGCACTTCTATTCTTGTAGACAGTTGTTGGACCTCCAAGTGCAGAGGTTTGTAGAACAGCAACAAGTTTCCCTTAAGTGGATCACCCAAGGTTTATCGAACTTAGGGAGGAAATGGTCAAAGGTATCCCCTCTCAAGCAACCCTGCAATCAAGCTATAAGAAGTCTCTTGTATCCCCAACACACCCAATACACTTGTCAGGTGTATAGGTGCACTAGTTCGGTGAAGAGATAGTGAAATAAGTGGTAATAGTGATAGAAAGTAGCTTGATGGCGTGGAAAAGACTAAAGTAAAACTGAAATAAAGATAGAAGCAAGCAAACATGTAACAAATCTAATTGCAAACGGTGTATCAATGCTTAGAAACAAGGCCTAGGGATCATACTTTCACTAGTGAACACTCTCATATAAATATCTTCTCTTTATGATACTACTCTTAACTACTCTTCGGTTGGACACTCTAATCCATGGTAGGGCTATAACAGCACACCTCAAAGTATGTCTTTCCCATCTAGATAACCCCACACTATCACCTTGAGCTCTAGATAGTTCCAACAAACACCACAATTTCATAAAGACATCCAACTCCAAATATAACTCATAACAAGTATTTGTAATCTCTAGCCTAAGTGTCACCATGGTGTGCACGCTGTCACTTTCACACACATGGGGAGAGCAGAGATTTATTAAAGCACTTGAGTAGCAAGGTAGATCTATAGATTACAAGCTCATGATCTCAATAAGATCATGCATAGAGAGAGATGAACACATAGCTACCGATAGAACCCTTAGCCTCGAGAGAGAACTACTCCCTCCTCATCATGGGAATCAGCAATGGTGATGGAGATGGCGGTGGAGATCGATGGAGATGGCTCTGGGGGCACTTCCCTGTCCCGGCAGGGTGCCGGAACAGAGACTTTCTGTCCCCTGAATCTCCCCTTCAGTGGCGGCAGCGCTGCGGAACTTTTCGTGAATTTCTGATTGACTATCTAGGGTTTTTGCATCGGGGGGAATATATAGGCGAAGGAGGCAAGGTCGGTGGACGGCCAGGGGGCCCACACCATGCCCTGGCGCAGCCAAGGGGGACCCATGCCTAGGGGTGGTGTGGCCACCCTGTGGCCCCTCTCCGTCTCGTATTCTGGCTCCGTGAGTCTCCGGATAAAATAGGCATATTGGCTTTTGTCTTGTCCAATTCCGAGAATATTCATTTTCTGACTTTCTAGAACCAAAAACAGCATAAAACATGCAACTGGCACTGTGGCTCTTGTTAATAGGTTAGTCCAAGAAATCATATGAAAAGTACTCCAAAGTGTGGACAAAACACAAGAAAGTAGATAAAACCAAGCATGGAACATCAAAAATTATAGATACATTTGCAATGTATCAAAGACGAGCTCTCGTCCATTGCCCAACTGGTAGAACTTGTTGTACTTAACTTCCATCTATAAGTAATTAGGATGAGTAAGTTAGTGATGTGATCAAGTGTGTCAAATTTTAGGTAGGATTGCAAGACTTTTTGAGGAACATGTGAACTCCTTTTTGAAAGAATCTCAAGGGTAAGAGTGAGAATAGGTTTTCATAAATACTCAGTTACTTTGTTTTGAAACTAGGTTTTTTAGACGTCCATTCTAACTAGGGTCTCCTATGGTCAGGATGGCTCTAATACCAACTTGTCAACACCCGGATTTTTAAGTCAAGATGCCTGTTATGACGTACATCGCAATCCCCGGATTACCATTTCTGCGAGACATAACCGAATTGGTACCACAGTACATCATCCATTACAAACCATAATAGTCTTACAAATAGTTGATCTCATGATCAAGTCTTAATACAAATCAGAGAAGCGGAAATAAACGTAGTAGACTCCATCTTCATGGTCACAATAAATGCTGACAATGGGAGATGATCCTAGTTATCATAGACCTCCTGTTGTCCGTCTTCGGGATAGTCCTCCTCATAGTTTGGCTTGGGAATAGCCAGGGACAAAGCCATGAGTACTCTTTAAGTTGTCGCAAACTACCACTAACATAATTAAGGGAATACTCGTAGGAATCTTAAGCTCTAGGTTTGTTTGCAAAAAGCCAGGTTTATTTCATAGGTACTTCAGAGTAAATACCTAATTTAGTTCTCTAGATTACTTAAGTGGGAACCTAGTTTTCATTTCCACAACCCTGTTGTGGTCAAGTCAAAGTCATTGTTCAAGTCACAAGTCATATTGAAAACATCTGACAATGGAACAGTATGGCCACTCCAACTGTCCATAACCGCGGACGTGGCTATTCGAATAGTTTGACACTCTACAGAGGTGGTACACTTTCACCACAAGATTCGATACATCCGTCAGGGATAACCCTGAATCATCATACTTGGTATGCAAATAATCAATCATAACCTTTCAATTACACACCCTAGTATAGGCACCTCCCCTATGAGCTTGGCCTCCCAGCCATGGCCATCTGCCATCCAAGGAACTGCATAGGTGCACATTCATAATCACGAGGGAGCCTCATCTCAACCTCTTTCCACAAGGGAACGCATACTAAGGCATATAAACTTCCAGTTAAGCCCTACCCAACTCAGGTATTGTGTTTATACGGTAAAATTGGAATGGTATCGCATCCGAACCCAACCATCAGTTTTTATCAAAGTCAAGGCTCATGCCTCATTCAGTTTCATCATCAAACCATTGTGTTTCATAACACATATCAAAACATTTCAATATAATGACTCATCATTCCAAGGTTTTCATAATCATTTTCTCCAAGTGTTCCCATCTAAAGTGACCAGGTTTAGTTTTGCACTAGCCACTACTAATGAGAGTATCACTATTGAGGGGTGCTAATCAAGTATAATTACCAAGACTAGTTCTATGGTCTTGATGATATCCATCCTATTTTCCACTAATCACAATTAATTAACTAGGTAAGGAACTTTGGTAAAGGTAAAAGAATAAAGCTTGCAAGTAAAACTTGGGATTGATATAATAAAAGTTGCATAACCAAGCATGCTTAGTGCATCTTGCATGGGTTAGCTTGCATGGATGGCTTGCATTAGTTAGCTTGCCTTGAGTAGTGCAATTGTTGAAGTTCTCTTCTTCCTCCTCGTAGTATTCCTCCTCGTTGTAGACCAGGTCGGTACTAGCGTCTATAAAGAAATACGAGGTACACAATCACCAAACAAATTATGAGTTATTTCTATTTAGCACACAAGGGCTCACACTAGATGATCTAGCACCATCTCACTCATCACATGAAATATTGACATAATCTTATTTATCTTATTTTGGAAAAGTAATTTCTACTCATTGAAAAATATCTAAGATTTAATATCCTCTAGTTAGAATATGGGATCATGTTGACACATGTCATCATCACATATTCCAATACTTGGGAATGAGATTTAAAGTGGTGGTCATATATTACAAGTTCTAATATTGCTATTTAAAACCAAATGTTTTTACTTATTTAGATAGACCATAGAAAATGTGATTTTTGAGAGTTGGAAACAACTCAAAAGCATTTATGGTTGATTTTATAAAAATGTTTGAAGTTGTTAAAGTCTCTGTCATGTTATTTTTACTATAGGTGATCTCCATTTTCAAATGGTTTGAATCCAACGGGAGTGTGTAGATAGTTTCAATATCTTTCTAACAAAATTGGAATCATGCATTTTGGTTAAGTAAATTTCTCTAAATTCAATTTTGAATCTACTGATAGAATATGATTTTTAATTAAATGAAAAAAATCTATTTGAATCGCTGGGCTATGCGCGAAAACGAACATGGGCCGTCCCAACTACATAGTCTTGTGCATGGCATGCTTCTGCTGGTCCCACGTCGGTAGCGGTATCTAACGAAACGGTATCAGGTATTCTAAGCCACACGATTAGAACGAGATCGATGGTTGAGCGTCGTCGTTTCCGATGAACGGCGTGTGGGGGATTCTAAACCTAGCGCCACAGTGAGGGTCGTCGGAGGCTCACCAGGGCTCCAGCTAGGTCCGGCGATGGGAGCGAACGAGCTGGTCGATGACAGCGAGTCGAATGATGGTCGTGGCGGCTCCTGGGGTGGCTCCAATCAACTACTCATTTCCTTCACTGCAGTAGCGGGCTCCGGCGAAATTCCGGCGACGTGGTGCTCGCCTTGCTTCAGGAAAGGGTCAGTGGTGTTTCTGAGGGAGGGGATAGTCGAATGGTGTGCCTTTGGAGGCTAGGGGAGGTTTCTATTTATACACCGGCGAGAGGGGCAGTGCAGCATGGCTCGGGCTTGTCGACGACGTTGCTACAGAGCGTTATAGGCATGGCAGAGGGCATAGGTCGACGCGGTGGCCTGCGGCGATCGTCATGCGCATAGTGGCACGGCGAGGCGCGATCTTAATCAGTCGGGAGAAGTCTGTGCTCTGTGTGGGTACGACGGTGTTCGTCATGGCATACCGTGGTTACGGGGTGCGCGGCGGCGAATGATCGTGTCTCGGAGGTCGTTGGGGACACCTATCTTCTAGTGGTCGTGGTAGAGGGCGGCACAGCGTGTGGTGTCGTGTCCATGATCGACCGGCATGACACGCTCGGGTACGGGCGGCACTGGTGCAAACGACGAAGGATAGAGGCTCCACTGCATGACTGGGTATTGGGAGTGATCCTGGGCTACTTATGGAGTTGAATTGGGTACAAATGGTGAGCAATTGATTGATCACAAACAGTAGATAGTTGGTAAGTTGTACTCTGTCTGCTAAGCGCTCGATCAAATGGCCGCATGAGTTAAACCTTTGAATTTTCAAATAATTTTTAGTGGGTGTGCTGGTCACATGCTTGGGTGTCTCTAGTTGTTGGGATTTGTCAAGTGGTGCTGGTTTAAGTGGTTTTTGTAAAATGATGATCTAAATACCTACACTTGATTCCATTTTGCAATGTCTCTCAAATAGGGTTTGAATTTGTTTCTGTATGTTTGTAAAGTTCATTTGTGTTTATTTTCACTTGGTCTAGCAAGGGGAGAAAAGAAGTAGAATTGTTTCTTTTGGAAATCATTTACTAGAGATGCCTAAAGTAGGCTAGTGGTTAATGTTGACCAAAATGACCATTTGATCATATGCTCTCTTATTTGATTTTCTTTTTATTTGATTTTGTTTGGAATTGACCTAGATGATATTGTTTTCATCTTTAAACTAATCCTTATCATTTTATAGCAATCAAACATGGCATGGTAAGCATTCATGCATTAATAGAAAACACACATGTATTCATATGGGTTTAAGAATAAAAGTTTTTGTTAACCCTAAACTTGGGTGATTAGAACTTGATATTCTTGGCCAATAAGCACTAGAGGAATTCAGGAAGGGATATTGTGGTGATTCCACACACATATGTTTGTATTTTCACTCTATCAATGATGGATTACAAGGGCTCCTTGAGCTGTTCGTGAGGAGACTAGTTCTCTTACCCCCCACTACAATGCTCTAGAGTTCTTTCAAGACAGAAAGATCGATCCCCTTCTATGGAGGCCCTGGTTCTCCTTATATAGGGGAACGCAGGTTACAAAGTTAGGGCATACATGAAGACATATTCCTCGAATATACCCTTTGGTTAAAGCTAGATGCCTCTTTATTTACTTTAAACGGCTAGTCCGGACTATAGACATAATCCTCTGTGAGCTCCTTGTCTTTTGGCGTCACCAGACATGGACCACATCAGCCGACACTGCCCGTGTCACCTTTGTCGGCCACGTCCCGCTAGTCCTTCCCTCTGCTCGCTTCACTCACGCTATAGTGGACAGATGCCACCTTTTGACCAGCGGAGATTCCTTCCTTTTCTTGGAAGCCAAGTGGCAGCCTAGCGCTTGGCTAACCCGGCTACGAGGGTACCTGCACATATGGCAAATCAAGTATAGCAGTCATACATTTTATGTCGTCCGGGTTAGTGTTAGGTGGATACCCGCCAGGCCGGGTTACCCCTAAGTCGGCCTGCCTCGAGGAGACCCGGCCATCACTTGCTTTGACCGTACCGTACATCGGCTAACTCGACCTTTATACCCCTAAATACGTATGAAACTATCCATTTCATACTCTAATAAAAAAAGACCGGATAAATAGGGAGTTGTCAGCGTTGGGTGCATCGGCTAGTCCAGACCGGACGCTCCACGAGCGTCTGTCAACCCGTCCCGCAAACGGACTGAATCGATTAAAAGGCCTATCTAAAATGCGGAGGACCTTTTTATTACCCTATTTAATTTCAATCGTGAAGCCCGGACCGAAATGATCTGCAGACTTGTCATACGTCCCGTACTGCAAGCCCTGTCCCGAGGTCCCACCCGCTAGAGAAACGAATATACCGATCGGTAAAATACAAAACTCGAAACCATCCGAAAATTCAAACGTCCCGCCCTCCCCGCGCAGCCCTTTTGCCTTTCGTCCCCATCCCGCGCCCGTGCACCCCTCCGGATCGCGTGCGCCGTCCGTGGACTCCCCGCGTCCACCCACACCAACCGCGTGGACCGCGCGTTTCCACGGCAAACTCACTGGCTCCTGCCAAGCTGACCGCTCCTGAAAATTTTGCCCGTCTCCCGCCCGTTGGGCTCCTCAGGTTCCTTTTCGCACCTGCTCAATTCCGACCCTAAAACCCCTCGCCCCCTCCCCTCCTCTCCCATTCCCCAAATCCCTCCCAACCCCAAACCCCTCTAGCCTCTCTCTCCTCTTCCAAATCCAATCTGCTCCGAACCCTAGCGGGAAGCCATGGCGCCGAGCTCCCCGTCCTCCGCCGCCACGCCGGCGCGCGCCTCCTCGCGCAAGCGGAAGGCCACCGCCAAGGCCGGGGCCGAGCCCGAGCCCGACCAGGACGCGGTGGCGTCGGACAAGCGCCCGCGCAAGGGGGCATCGACGGGGAAGAAGAAGCCGGTCAAGGCGGCCAAGCAGGAGAAGGCCACCAAGGCGCCGAGGAAGAAGGAGGAGGCCGTTGAAAAGCCGGTGGAAGACGAGGTTTGCGCCGAGGAGCCGGACGAGGAGGAGCTGGCGTTGGGGGAAGACGAGGAGCAGGCCGCTCAGGGGGAGCAGCAGGGCACGCAGGCGGCGGCGAGGAAGCGCGTCGCGCAGCCGACCAGGGCCAGGAAGGTGGCCGGTGGCGACAAAGGTCCGGGCTTCGTCGGCGAGCCATTCCCCGCTGAGGAGGCGCGCAGCAAGTGGCCCAAGCGCTACCAGCGTGGGGCGCCCGCAAGGTAACATATCCCACGATGTGCATTCCAGATCTGTCAGTTTTTCACCCGGTGGTTTTGTGTTGAGCGCTTTCCCTCTCGTGTTGTGCGTTGCGCAGGCCAGATGAGGAGGACGACGATGTCAAGGCACGGTGCCACTACCGCACTGCGGAGGTCGACGGGATAGTCTACGCACTTGACGACGATGTCTATGTCCAGGTACTGCTCAACTATGCATTTCTTGCTCTCTGATTGCGAGACAACCGATCCACTTGCATCGAGTGGCTGCCGCTGTCTGTTTGCATCATACTGTGAGCTTCAGGCGTGTCTCATGTAAATAAAGCTTCGTGCTTTCTTGAAAGTTGTTTCTTGAAATTGAGTAACCAGTCTTTAATTTTTGTGTTATCTTAGAAAATGCTCTGTTCATTTCTTGTATGCTGTAATGAATGCTCCAAATGCTGCTTGACTTTACACCTTATACTGCGCTGCAAGATCACATATAAGTTCATCCCTGAGCTGTACAATTGCATTTTAGGCATTAGGAACTATATGTTTTCATCTTCACTCTGGTTAAAGTCCATGGACTGAAAAATTCAATTGAGTGTTCACAATTTTACATGGTTTATTCACTCGGGAAGAATGTCTAATTTTTTTTGGCTGAACTCTGCATATCTTGCTCTCTGACTTTTCTAGTTACAAGAGAACTGCTCCATTTGCATAGAGTGGCTATTGGTTGCATCATGCTATCACATATAAGTTTATTCATGAGTTGTACAAGTGCATTTTAGATACTCCCTCCGTTCCTTAATATAAGGTGTATAGGCTTTTGTAAAAAAATCATAATATAAGGTGTATAGAGAATTTTAAGATTTGTTCCTCTTATTTAGGAGGCAATTAATCCAATCAGGAGAGAGAGGATACCCGGATTTTGTATGTTCCCTCTATTACGTCAATCACCTGGGGTATTCACGTCCTAAAGCAACAAAAATTGCCCTTGCAGCCTGTGCGTTAATATTCCTGCAAGAAAATTATACACCTTATATTAAGGAACAGAGGGAGTATTAGAAATCTTGTGGCTTCAGTTTGACTTCTGGTATGGTCAACAGATTACTGACTGAACTCAATGTTCACAATTTTACATGGTTTATTTAGGCTGGTCATAGTTAAACACCGGGGAAGAATTGTTTATCAACTAGATTGTTGAACTCTCGTTTTCTGGTGCCATGCTATATTAATTACCCCTCTTGCTGTTGTGATTCATTTTGCCATTCATAGGCTGGGGAAAACGAGGATAACTACATTGGACGAATAACAGAGTTCTTTGAGGGGACTAACAGAAGCAAGTATTTTACATGTCGCTGGTTTTTTCGTCCTGAGGATACGGTGCGTACTGGTTTAGTATTGTGGTAAAATACTTTTCTACATGCACAGAGTAGAACTAATAGTGTAATATTTATCTGGCAGGTGATATCAAGAGCAAAGTTTGTTGATGATCATCACCATGACCCAAAACGTGTGTTTCTATCTGAGGATAAGAATGACAATGAGCTTGATTGTCTCATTTCAAAGGTTAAGATAATATATGTTGACCCAAATGTAAGTGCCCTTGTTCAATTTTCTGCTGTATCATTTATCTACTGTTTCTCACTGTATGCTCCCTTATTCCAGATGGATCCAGAAGCTAAGGATCAACTTGTGGCTGACACTGAGCTATACTATGATATGTCGTATACCGTTGCCTACTCTACATTTGCTAATATCCCGTCAGGTAAAAGCTTTTGCAACCTTACATAACTGGTTTACCTTGCAATTATGCAAACTAGTCTTTGACATGTGGACATGCTCGCTGTTTCATTCAACATGTTTACTTCACTTGGCACTCATTTGTAATTGTACTGAATGATAACTTCTGTGTCATTGCATGCATTGTTCAAAATATTAATTGTGCTAACAGCTACAAATAAACCAGGATGTTTTTTTACATTTAAAGTAAGCAGTTTATCTATATCCAAGCAGTGTTGGTAGCTCATTGACTGGAAGAGATACAATTTCATAATCCAGCTGCCTAAGTATGTGGATTGCATTATCTGTAGATGTCAATGAGAATTCGGGTATTTCTTCTGATGCTGATTCGGGCACTGGTGCACCAGTAAGAACAGCAGCACTTCTAGACCTTTATTCTGGCTGTGGTGGTATGTCCACAGGCCTGTGCTTGGGTGGAGCGCTTGCGGGCCTTAAACTTGAGACGGTAATCAGTCTGGTCTATATTATGTTGAAGAGAATGTATGTTATTTCGCAAGCACTAATTATGTCCTCTTGTGCTTTGTAGAGATGGGCTGTAGACCTAAACAGTTTTGCATGCAAAAGCTTGAAGTACAACCATCCCGGAACAGAGGTGTGATTTCTAAATTCCATCTTTGACTTTTTCCAATATAGCTTACATAAAATTGTGCCCTAACTCCTTTTTGACCTCTGGGTGTAGGTTCGGAATGAGAAGGCTGAGGATTTTCTTGCCCTTCTTAAGGAATGGGCAGTTCTATGTAACATGTATGTCCGTAGCAATGATTTTGATGCAGCAAGCCCTGTAGAGGATGATGATGAAGATAACGAGCCTCTTGGCAAAGATGAATTCGTTGTCGAAAAGCTTCTTGAGATTTGCTATGGTGGCAGTGGGAGGAAGAATGGTATCTACTTTAAGGTACTTATTATGTCCTTTTCTGCTAGACTTTCTTTTCCATGTGTAGAGATGTACTTCCAAGAGTTTGTGGATAGATCAGTTTATGTAATATTGTTTTGCAGGTGCAATGGAAGGGCTATGGACCTGAGGAGGATACCTGGGAGCCCATTGAAAACCTTAGGTTAGTATCTCATGTGTTGTATATTTGTATGCTTAATGCACAGTAATCTCTATCTTCCCTTTTATAAGAGCTTTCATCAAGCTAATTAAGTTTACCAAAATGTATTATAAAAGGGAACATAGGAAGTGGTTTTGGTTTTCAGTGCACTGATTTTTGTTTCATAAACTAGTGATTGTCCATTGAAAATTAAAGAATTTGTTCAAGAGGGGCACAAGCGCAACCTTTTACCACTACCTGTGAGTTCCTTCTTCATTTTTGCGCCACTTTTCAGTTCTATTTCAGATTGGCTGATGCAATTTGCCTTCGTTGCTAAATTTCAAAGGGTGATGTGGATGTCATTTGCGGGGGTCCACCTTGTCAAGGCATCAGTGGGTTCAACCGCTTCAGAAATTATAACGAGCCATTGAAAGATGAGAAAAACCAACAAATGGTTACATATATGGACATTGTCTCCTATCTGCAACCAAAATTTGTTCTTATGGAGAATGTTGTGGACATCCTGAAGTTTGCTGATGGTTACCTCGGGAGATATGCATTGAGCCGTCTTGTTGCGCTGAACTACCAAGCTCGGCTGGGCATGATGGTTGCTGGTTGTTATGGGCTGCCGCAGTTCAGAATGCGAGTATTCCTATGGGGAGCTCTCCCTTCCATGGTTTGTTTTGTTTTTTGTCACTATAAATTTGTGCTACAAATATATTGACTAAATGAGTGATAATGTGCATTTGATCTGGTAGGTGCTGCCTAAGTATCCTCTCCCTACCCACGATGTAGTTGTACGTGGCGGGGCTCCAAATGCTTTCTCTGTGAGTGCAATCCCCAATTTAATGAAATCCAGTGAGAGAAGTTATATCTGCTGACCAGCTTTGTTTTAATTGCAGCAAAGCATTGTGGCATATGATGAAACCCAAAAACCAACATTGAAGAAGGCTCTGCTTCTTGGTGATGCCATTTCAGATTTGCCAAAGGCAAGTTTTTACAATACTTATTCATTTCTTTCTTCTACATTGAATCTTATGTTTTCTATACAGGTAGAGAACTATCAACCTCATGAGGTAATTGAATATGGTGCTCAACCCAAGACTGAATTTCAGTCCTATATACGACTTAGTCGTAAAGGTAATACACCTGGCTCTATTAATAGTATCCTTACACCTTTTGTCTCTGAAAGTGCATTTCCATGTACATTTCTCCTTTTAGTCACAATTCTATGTCTCTGTAGTGAGTTTAGTTTTTGCTGTTCCAGACATGTTAGATTATTCATTTGGTGATGCCACTTGTCCTGAAGAAGGCAAACTCTTGGATCACCAGCCTTTAAGGCTAAACCAGGATGACCATGATCGTGTCCTGCAGATTCCTGTGAAGAAGGTATGTGACTTGTTCTTTTGTTCTTTGTTTTCTCTCCTTCCTTCTGTGACCTTGCTGATTTCTGTTTTGCAGGGAGCCAATTTCCGTGACCTGACAGGTGTCATGGTAGGAGCGAATAATATTGTTGAGTTTGACCCTAAGATTAAGCGAGTGTACCTCAAGTCTGGAAAACCATTGGTAAGGGTTCTACTGCTTAACTCATGGAATGATGTTTGCATGGCAGCACACATTTTTTGTTACAGTCAACAGGACCAACGAGGCTCGCATAAAAATAATAAACAGATGATGTTGCATTTATTATATTCTTTGACATTTTCTTGCTCAATCAAGATCTTTGTTATATAACTATAAGTTGCTGAAGAGCTGGGTTGTTTATGTGGCCAGGTTCCTGACTATGCAATGTCTTTCATCAAAGGCAGATCACCAAAGTAAGTGCCACCTATTCCTGGCTTTCTTTTCATAAAATGTAGTGGGTTGGTACAGCTGTTCTTTACACAAGATGCCTTATGATGGTTTTGTAGGCCATTTGGTCGTTTGTGGTGGGATGAGACAGTCCCTACGGTGGTGACGAGAGCAGAGCCACATAATCAGGTAAGCTTTGGCATAAACTGTTCTTGTTCTGGACAATGATGTTTTGGATTGAGTTTTTCCGTTTCTGAATGCTTTGGTTGTGTTACTTGTAGATTATTCTGCACCCAAATCAGCCACGGGTTTTGACTGTCCGTGAGAACGCTAGGTTACAGGGATTCCCTGATTACTACAGGATGTACGGCCCAATAAAAGAGAAGTATGTTTCTCTTATGTTTGCTGCAATCATATTTTTTTGTAAACAGTAAACCAAAACTGAACATTTGCTCTCTTGTTTAACCTGACACTTGCAGGTACATACAAGTTGGCAATGCAGTGGCTGTCCCTGTTGCCCGAGCATTGGGCTACTCTCTGGGTCGAGCATACCAGGGCCAGCTGGAGGGGAGTGATCCTCTCTTTGTGCTGCCTGAGAGCTTCACTTATGTCAGGCAGAACGAGGTAGTAGAGCACTAGATCAGAGAGCTTCCTTTGCTGCTGGGTCTGATTCAAGTTCATGCTGGAAGTAAAAAAACTGCAGCTTATTAGGGTTATTTAAGTGATTGGAGTACTGTCATTGTGATGTTCCAAACATTCGTTGCTGGTTGAACTTGATCCTTGGTTCCATATAAATGTAGAACCAATCATTGATAGTGTAATGTTCCAGTGGTAGTCCTAGCTGCTGTTTATCTTTGCACTTGTTCTTATATCGTGCACGAGTTGTTGTGCTTGTTGGATGAATCATTGGCAGATGTGAATCAAGGAATGGTCCGCCCATTGCACAAGCACAACCTATACTTCCAGTGACAGTCCTGGCTGCTGTTTATTGTTGCACCTGGTCTGATATTTCGTGTGGTTTGCTGTGCTTGTTGCACGAGTCATTAGCAGTTGAACCGTACCAGACTTGAATCAGGGAACATTATGCGAAACCTGTTGATGATCCTGGTTTCCTGACAATATTATTCATTGCTAGTGTAGTGCTGGCTGCTGTTTATGATTACAGATGATCTAATAGATTGTTGGAGTGTAGCAATTGCAGCTGAAAGATTCATCTCAATTAAATACTCATCATTTTAGCACTACACTACAACCTATACTTCCAGTGACAGTCTTGGCTGCTGTTTATTGTTGCACCTGGTCTGATATTTTGTGTGGTTTGCTGTGCTTGTTGCACGAGTCATTAGCAGTTGAACTGTACGAGACTTGAATCAGGGAACATTATGCAAAACCTGGTTATGATCCTGGTTCCTGACAATATTAGTCATTGCTAGTGTAGTGCTGGCTGCTGTTTATGATTACAGATGATCTAATAGATTGTTAGAGTGTAGCAATTGCAGCTGAAAGATTCATCTCAATTAAATACTCATCATTTTAGCACCACACTACACTGAGTCAAATCAACATTTAAGAGCACACTTGGGAAAATCTCCCAAGTAAGCGTTTTACATCAGGACCTATTACTTCTTGCATGGTAGCACCTACAGTAGCCACGAAAGCACTAGCATTGTGAAGCACACCATTTTTCTCATCTTGATGATCTTCAACATAGCTTGTTCTGCCTCTTGGTTCCTCCTGCCAGTGTCAGCAAGATGCAGCTCTAGATCCATGTTCTCTTCCTTTGCCATCCTCTTTTTTTTTCTACCTTGTGCACTGCCTCCCGCTTTCCTTCGTTCTTGTTCTGTGTCGATCTTCTCTTCTTTTAGCTCTCAATTCAGATCAGCATCCCATCTAATACTCTCTCCTGATTCATAATTGTTCCAAAGAATTCCCAATGCCCTCTTCATTGGAGCATCCACTCAGGGATAACAAAATGACAATAGCCACAATCACCATTCTACATAATCACATCATTTAGAAATGAATTGGTAACTAAAACGTGAAAGGATATTTTATTTCTTTGAATTCCCAACTTCACTGGAGCAACCCCAAATATCTTCTACTCATATCCAAGCCATCAAATGCTAGCAGCCGCTCGAGCACAAATCCATGGCGCCAAAACAACATTCTGGAATCTTCATTACCACAGTAATCGGGATCACACAACCAAGGGGGACCCTGCCGGACCATGAAACAAAAAATTGACCAAAACTCATGATAAATCCCCGTTCTCCAATTTGAAACTCGTGCTTGTTGCTCCTTGAGCACGGAAAAGAGATTGAGACTGGGTTGGGGTTGGCCATGGCCTTATGCTAGTTTTGGTGTCAAGTTTTTTTTTAAATGTTTGCTAAAGGGATAGTCATGTTTAAACCCTAGGCCTAAATATTTGCATACTACTTTTTTTTTACAACGCTGCAAATTTCGTAAGCCGTCAGATCTAAACTGAACGACCGGACGAACTTCGAACATTTTCTTTCCTTCTCGGGATTGGCAGCGCCCGCTCTCATCGTCGCCGGCCTTCCGAATGGCATCCTCCCGGCCGGTCCCGACCGCTGGCGCTCCGCCGCCGTTGAGGTACACCACGCCGTCGGAGCGCCACTCCTTGAAGGTACCGCCTCCCTCCCTCCGGCGGTCCTGCCCGCTCTCTCTCTATCACTATTCAGTCACGATCCCCGTTCATCTCGCCGCTCAGCTCACTGAAACCCTAGTGTTTCCGATCTTTTTTTCCCTCGCAGGAGGCAGGAGACGTCCGAACCGTATCGCAGAAGGCCGCACCCCCGCTTCCGTGGGACGAGAATTCGTAATGCTCAAGTACCCCTTTTTGTCTCGTTTACTCAGCAGTTGTTTCTGGGACGCGCGCTTTGTGTTTGTTCAATTGTCCACAAGAATGACGAGTTCAAGTTATGGCTCTATTCGTATGCTTCGAGTGTTTGCTATGCTATAATCTTAATGGGAAAGCAAACCGTCTTTTGTGGATTCGCTAGGACTATTCTTTGGCACCTGGAATTTATTGGCAATGAGCTAATGAGCTAGCTTATATTCTTCATCGCCGAATTGCTACCTAAACTAGACTTGCAGTGATGGGCGTTGTGCTAAAACAATAGAACCAACAAGATTGATTTGTAGGGAAAATGAATTTTGCCCTTTCATTTGATTTTGTTTAAAAGCTGCAGTGCGAGAAAAGAGCTTTGCAGTAAGATATAGCCGATGCTTTCAAAATATTCTTCTTAGGAACCTTCTTAGTTCCTCTCTTCTGACTAAAACTCTTACACTGGCAACAACTATTCTTCCTATTTGTATTTTCAAGTCAGCTTCTACCTTATTCTTTATATTGTTCTCAATTTCTCCCTAGTAACCAAACCTTGTTTGATAGTTCGTACTCCCTCCGTCCCATAATATAAGATGTTACATATTTCCGATAATTTTGGTAGCTAGATGAAAATGCATATTTCTGGCAATTTTGTTTTGTCTTTTGACCGTGTCCTTTTTCTCTGAAATTATTTGGAATTGACGAGCTTCTGCATGGATCTTATGGAGTTAAGTCGCTTAGTCATTGGGAGAAATAATATATATTCTGATAATAAACATGCTTTGTATTACTCTGCAATTCTGCATAGAGAAGCGATTATCCTGGAGCACGAAGAAAAGGTTAACGAATATCAGGCTGCACTTGCAGCGTATCTGACGGCCAAATACTTCTCTAACAAGACTTCTGATAAAGGTATTTGTGTGAATTGTGTCAAATAAAGAAGTCATCCCAGTGAGTACTATAGCCCCATTAAAATTTAGTGATGTAGAACTGAGAGATGGTTTTAGTTTTATATTCCAATTAAAGCCTTGGCAGCATATACTGTTTGGCAGTTTTGGACATGTAGAGGGAAAACCAAAAAATAGCTCTGCCTCCCTGTTATTTTGGGCCAACAAATCCATGAAAATCAGAGTTGACACCTGGATTATTAGGTAGGAGTGAATACTTTGAGTACACTTCTTTACAAAAAATGCTCACAGTTGAAAGATGAGGTAACCTCTTCCGAATGCATCACACAATATATTAACAAATAGCATTGGTCAATTACTCTCAGATATATATGAACAACGTTGGAGATATCCTATGGCAAAATTTTGTGGCAACACAATTTTGTTCTCGTTTTGACTATTATGGTGTTTACCTGTATAGGTCATGTGTCAAATACAAGAATTTGCCTGTTTTTCTCGTGAAAATCATGCTTTCCAAACAAACCATGGCCGAGTTTTTTACTTCCACATGTACAAAACATATCCAACTGTTGGATCTAAAATGAACCAAAATGCCGTCCTCCCAGGAGATAGGAGCTGTCGGCCCCATTGCGCAGCTGTGCAGGAGTCCAGGTTCAGACTTCCTCAGACCAACAACTCGTAATGTTCACTCAACCGTCCCTGATCTTTTGTTTACTTATCATTGTTTCTGCCATCCGTGCTTTGTGTTTGTTCAATTGTTTCCATGAACCACAAGTTTTCACTTCGTAGCTCTATTGTAAATACTTCTCAATGTAATAAGCAATCACACTTTCCTGTGTCCTGATGAGTTGTGAGTGCTGGTCTTTTGCTTATCTGTGAAGACTTGAAGGAGGTGAGAGGTCATCATTGTGAGTACTTAAAAGCTGGCGCATATTGCCAATTTGCAAGCTCCATCACCCAAATGCTAGCTACACGCTCTTGTATGTCTTCATGCTCACGTGCACATGCACGTGTGTATGATGTCAAAACCACTGTTTTTTCTGTGGACTGGAAAGTAGGTTTTGTTAACAGAGAAGAATGATTCACAAGGAAAATGAAGGGCGGGAGCGGGAGACGGTTTTGTTATTCTGGCTTTTCATGTGGTTTTATGAAATTTCATAGTGCAATAAGTGTTGTTTACAGAAATGCAGAGCCACTGAGTTCAACATATTCTTCTGAGGAATCTTCTTGTTGTTTGCTTGAAATGGCCATAATTTTCAGTCACTGTCAAGCAAAGTTGCCACAAGAGGATTTATTTGCTATTTCTTGGAGGATAGTTCAGCTTCATAATCACATATAGTTTTCACGAACTCGTTGGCTCTACTAATAAGAAAAAATGAAGAATTATACTATTGGAGATATCATAATATGAGGTGTAAGGAGACTTTTGTCGTTTACTTTAACCATTGTTTTTCCGCTGTCATGCTGTTATGTTAAAGGTTATTGAGTTCATACAGGGCAAGGTTTTTGCACACCGAGGACAAACTCTACTTGCATCTGTTATGCTAACTTCTATTTTATCCTTCGACTTGTTATCGGTTTCTCCATTTTAACAAACCCTTATTCAAAGTGCTAAATGAAGATGCATATTCCAAACAGTTTTGTTTGATTTTCTGAACATACATTATGATTTGTATATGTGAACACGTTTATTGTTGTTATGGAGCTAAGTTGTTGCTTAGTCACTGGGATAAATCATGAAAACTAACAGTAAAAGTTGTTGTATTAGAGAAGCTAAAGGCTTGGATCATGAAGAGAATTGTCTTATCGGTGAAGCGGCAGACCTGGATCATGAAGAGAAGGTCAACAAATACCAGGCTATGCTTGCAACACGTTTGAAGGCCAAATACTTTTCTAGGAACGCTTTTGATAAAGGTACACCTCACTCCACCTGCCGTTTGCTATTGATTAGCAGCGGATCATCTTTTATTATGCATTGTTACTCTAATAACCGGTAAAAGGTAAATTGGAATTTGGAATTAATGTGTGTCTCTCAGGTTATATTCATGATCAGTTATTACAAGCAAAACTCTACTAAAGCCTATGAATTTGATTTCTTATTCTAGTTCTTATCATATATATAGAAGGGGCAGAGGATGGAAGGGAGTGACATCTCTAGTGTAGGATCCATTGAACTAGAAACACAATTGGCCAGTATCAAGATTCTGGTCTCTAGATGCAACTGCAACATACATCATTGACATAGCTCGTAACTTTACTTGAAAGGGTTAACCCTGAAGTTCTACATTTTGGGTGTACAGGGGCTTACTATCCCACTTCGCCCAAAAGAATTGACTGGAAGTTGTACGTTGGCGGTCAACAAGGACCATAATGATATACTAGAAAATTGGCTATGGTAGTACATGTCTCATGCCCATGTATCCAGTGTTTGATAGTCTATAACATTGTGTTGCCTTGCCCAATTCTCTGGAAGTCCAACTCCATATAGTACGCCATACGCACACGCATGTGGAGCACCTCTATTGTGTAAAATCCATTTCATATGCATGCCTAAGTTTGTATGGCTGGCCATATAATCGTTGTGATAAGTTAATTTCAAACACTAGTTCCGTCCTTCTGCATTGTCAGTGGAGCTGCATATGTAACCTTTTGTTCTCCATTTTCACCACTCCTTCGACAGGATTGGCAGGAGACATGTTTGAAGAAATTACAATCCAGTCTGAGACCATCAGAATGAGCAGGTGCAATTATCTCTGTTTTTTTTTTTTGCCTCAGTAGTGTTGTAGAATTTCTTTGTAACAACCATTTGCCTTTTGTTTGCCAGGTGGCCGTTTACAAGTTTATTTGCAGATCCAGCAAAATTTTGCTTAGAGAAGAGAAGGACCTAGAAGACAATGTGTCCATTTTTGACAGCTGCATCATCTGCTGAGTGCAGTCCTCCATCTCTTGCTGGTGAAACCTCTAAGAAATAGGCATCTCATTTGGCTGCATGAAACTCCTGGCAAGTGGCCACTGCCCATTAAGAACACCTGATGTGACTACAATTGGGCAGTTAAAATCTTTCTACTCTTAAAGCAAGTAATATGAAGCATGTAAATCATCAACAAACCCAAACCAATAGAGATGCTATACAGCAACGCCAGTTTTGTTCCTGTCGACGAGTTACAACTAACTTCTACCTCTGTGGGGATTTTTCCATCTTTTGGGCCAGCACAGTGATGCCGATTTCGATATGATTCCTCAGGAGAGGTGTTTTCAACTTTTTACCTGCGTCAGCGTCACACCCCAAATCTTTTGCATATTTTCCGATTCCTCCTCTGCCCTTAAAACGCTTTCATGTGCAGGGCACCAGTATATTATCACACAATATTCTGTTTGTGGTGCCAACACTGTATCACCAACAATGTCGATTATTCCTTCCGGTGCATCTGCGCGACATGGATTCACGGCAAGCCGCAACTTGCAATCTGGAGCATCTGAAACTGCAGCTTAGCCGTTCTCATCTTCATGCGACTGTAAGTTTGGTTTGTTGAAGTGCTCCTGGACTTTCCAGCTGTTCCCTCTTGTTGTGCGAGCGAGGAAGGTTCCATTGCGGCCACCACTGCGGGTGAGACATTGCATGGTGCACTGGTGCTTGTTCCACCGTGCGCAGCACAGCCCAGGCCAGGGGCCCAGGCCTCTTTTGATCGCTGTTGCTTGGGCCCTGTGATGTGAGCATCTCACCCTGGTGGGAAAATTTTCTCCCTTGTGTGTTCACACGTCCCCCCCTGGGCATCCTTTGAGCTGGTGCTGTACTTGCACTTATACTTACGATGCCATCACCTGCCTCCAGATTTGCTTTTAGCTCTGCTCTGCTATATTCTGATGTGCTGATGCTGCATTTACGAGCAGGCAGTTTCACAATTGAAATGTGTGCCTTTTAAGTTAAACTTTTTTGATCTGTTTTAAGTTAATTTCTGATGGAGTGTAACTTAATATACATATAGGATCCCAGGGACTTCCATGGTTAAATTTGACATTGTATAAACTATGGGTTCTCACACATTTTTCCTACTAAAATCATTGTATAGATTAGTATCTTTCCAAGAGAAATGTCCGTGTCTACATTGATACTGAATCTTCGTAGTGCTGATATTTCCAAGAGAAATTGACATTTCTATCTTGTTAGACATCATATGTTATTTGTCCAGTTAGATAAACAAAACACTCATGTTTATTATGCATGTGTCGATGGAACTTATTTATCGTAAAAAAAACATAGATTTGTTCTGCAACATGCACATGTTTCTAGGAATCATATCGGCAAAAGCATCTCAGTGAATAGGATATGTTGTTAGATCTTGATGCTACAATCTACATTCAGATGCCAAAAGTGCTTGATGCATATGTCGAACTTTGTTTGATACAACATTGCAGATACAATTAATAGCTCCTACGCGAATGAAATGAACTGCCGAACAAAAGCAGCTGGTAGGTACGTTGGCATCAACGAGGTAGACAATACATTAGAAATCACAAAGCCTACATAGTTCATTACGTGCAAGTTGAGCTCATGACATCATCAACTCAACTCAAGACACTATTTTATTTTGCATGTAGTTGCGCAGCATTATGGAAAGCTAAACACTTGTCGTTCTCACCGGTTTATGCATGGTCCTTCCTTCCTTGCTCTCTCACTCTCGTACTTTGATCTTGCTACTGTTCCTTCTGTTCTATTGCTCTCAATAAGTTTGCAACTTGCAATAGTACATCATATCCATGTTAATTTATCCATACAAGATAAGTGCCAAGATAGTTACATAAAACACATTCCAGATAGGGAAAACTGAATGAGGGTGCAGGGACATGCATGCATGACCCCAGCCATCGCCATTAGATTACTGTTATAAATATCATTGTTTAGTTTTACATCCATGATCTTATTGATACAGTAGTTGTTATCCTCTAAAGTAAAAAATTGGGTGGATAATTCGAGCAACAATATTCATTCGATAGAAGCAGCAACAGCGGTGCTCTTCTTGCATGGCTCCTCAGAGGAGCAGCTACTGTGATTGGTCGAAGCCAAGGAGGCGGCGTCCTTCTTTTCCGGCGCCGATCGCTGCGACAGTTGCTCGAGCTTCTTGGTCAGCTCGGCCTTCTCGTCCCTGAGCTGAGCGCTCTCGCGGCAGGCCTCGGCACACTGCCTCAATGCGCCGTTGAGCTCGTCAAGGAGGCGGCGGTTGGCGCCTCGGAGGTGCGCAACCTGCGCCCACAGCTCGCTCAGCTGCCGCTGCTTGCGCATGCGCGACCGCCGTGCCGACTCCCGGTTCGAGACCATCCGCCGCCGCCTCCTCTCCTCCTCCGCTGCTCCAACACCAGCGCCAGCACCGCCCACCTGCTGGCAGTAGTTACCAACCCCGGCGTCGGAGCCTGAGCTGGGTGAGCCATTGCTGCCGGCAAGGTGAGCCGCTTCTTCTAGGATAGCGTCCAACTCAAAGGCAGCCGCCGCGTCGTCGCCGGCGAGTAGAGCGGTAGGATCAAAGGAGGGAGGGAAGTAGGCCTGAGGCGGCAAGGCCATGTTCATGTGGTGGTGAGTGGCGAAGGAGGGGGGAGGATTTGGAGGCTGGAGGAAGTGAAGGCTGGCCACCTCGCCATGGTTATGGTGGTACATGATCTTGTTTCTTCTTGTCTCTTCTTTGCTTATGGTATAGTAGCTTCTATTGTAGTACCACTAGTAGATTATAGCTGCGGTGTTGCTAACTGATTGATCTTGTTTGTTGGCTATGGCTGATGAGGAGAAGAAGCCATGGGTTGGTGAGGGCCTTTTATAGTGTGGCATACAGTAGCTTTGCTCTGCCCAGGAGAGAGAGAGAGAGAGAGAGAGAGAGAGAGAGAGAGAGAGAGAGAGAGAATGTCTTCTCTTCTCTTCTCTCACACAGTTGGGATATATTTTCAGTTTTCTTTTTGTAGTCTGTGAATCTAATATATACCGACCTAGAGTTTGGTAGCTTACAAATATGGGCAAAGCTAATGAGCATCTAAGGATTATTATATCCAAATATACTTCTTGTAGATCCTTAATTCTCCTAGATTGTTCCCTCTCTGTCATCCCTAAATAAAAAAGCTAGATGTTTATCCTGACATATTTACCAAGAATATATTTATTTGCATGAAGTTTTGCATGCATGACTTGACTCGAGTCGGTCTCTTCACACAGGGTGAATATAATTCTCCATATTTGTCCATGCCAAACCTTGTCTGGCTTTTACATATTCTTCTAGTGATACCTTGCTTTCGGTAACCAACTTTCAATTTCCAGTAGTACATTATTGCATGGACAAAGCAAAGGCCTTTCAGGTAGAGTTACGTGTAAACTCACAAGTGACAGCCACTTGCCGATGGCACCAGGAGACTAGAGACCAAACGGCGTCGGATTGTGTCCTTGCACATAACAATATTACAGTACAAAATTCACACCAATAAAATTCTGGAATTCAAATATGATGACGGAATTCCAATCTACTACATGCAAAGTCCACAGTTTTTAGGTTATATAATCAATTCGTCCGCGTGATATGGTATAAGTTGTTGGGAAATAATTTTTTCCTAGTATGCAATCCGTGCACTGGTTTTCGATTGCTCATCCCAAGACGATTTCAACCAGCGGCCAGGAGCCTCTTAGAGACCACGGAGGCCGGGAAATGTAATTCCATTGGTATGTGAACTTGTGAAGTATACGAGTAATAAGAAATTAAACATCAGTAGTGGATGGACATTGCCAACAAAGGCAACTAGTGCTGCAAAATTATTATTGAGACACGCGATGCTCGTTCACGCGTGTTCTTGAATTTTCTACGTATATATTTTAGACGCAATGCGGAACTATGTGTGGTAGAGGCTGCAAACTGGATTTGGATGAGGGGCTGCAAACAAGAATGACGCCATCCAAGTTGTCACTTTGTGCAAAGGGAGTGGGTGCAGGGGCCATGAAGCTTTTCGATGATTGAAGTGATTGTCGACTGCAATATGGCCCCACTGTCGAGCAGCACTGCGTGTAGGCCTCACCGGAAGTGGATAATTAGGGAATTGTCGCAGCTCCGTGGCTAACACTGCGTGAATGAAGGATCAAAACAACACTGACGATATATGATCCAAGAAATTAGTGTGAAAGGAACCCATCAAAAGTTAGTTGACTTACAAAGTCAACAGGAACTTGCAGACGTTTGTTTATATTTATGGGAAGTTTTTATGAAGTGAGATAATGGAAGCTGTGGTAAAGTAGAAGTGGCATTAGAAAGATGCTTAGTTCTCCTTGTCAAAATATTACTGGCACATAAAAGAAAGTCGAGCATCCAGAAACTGCCTAGACAACGTGAGGCACGCAAGTGATCTGGAGGCGACACACTAGACCCATATAGAGTTCCGTCAACTCGCCGGCGACGCTGGCGGTGACCTCGAAGGCGTGGCGGACCATGGTCTTTTGTTGGCGGAAAGATTTTCGTTCTTTGTTTAGCCTTTTTTATTGTTTTCTTTGAGATGTTAAGGCAACGCCTACATTCCGAAGTTAGAATAAGGTCCTCCCTACTCTATCCTCGCCCCGGTGGTGCGTCTAGCATCGACAGAGGACGCACATAGTCATGTCCGATGGATCTCCTGAGATCTGGTCGTTTTTCGTATTTGTTGCTGTGATTTGAGCCCAGTCTCTTTCGATCTACGGTTGTTCTGCGATGATTGTTGCTCTGGTGCGCTGGTCCTATGAGATCTTAACACGACGACATCCCGTCTGTCTATAATAACAAACTCTATTATGACAAGATTTCTTCGGCTCCGGTGATGGAGGGGCGAGGATGGTGATGCACATCCGGCTCGTGCTAGTGTCTATAGTCGTCGCTAGGTGGTCTAAGGACCTTGTTATTTTTATTACTCTTAGGACTCTTTATACTACCGTTGATGATTATTAATAAGTCGGTGTATTTTTGCCAAAATAATAATATTACTGGCACATAGCCACTTCATTCCATTAGATGAAGGACCGTTGAGAATATATGTTGGGTGGTTAAATGTAAGACTTAGATGTATAACAGCTTATGATGAATTTAATTATCCATCAAGAACCTTTTTACTACTAGCTTTGTTTCTAAATATGAGGGGATAGTAAACAAGAAATTGCTTTGGGTATCAAGAATCGATCACACAATAGATTGCTCGAACCACACTCTCCTAGCATCAGGCTTAATTTTCCAAAGGAACCTTTTACTACTCCCATTTGTTCCTAAATATAAATTATTGGGAGATTAATTGAACTCCCAAAATGCCTTATATTTAGGAACAAATGTCAATGACTTCCCAGCTGTTGCTTTTACAAGCGCATGATTTTTTTCAAGCTTCCTCCGACACGAGCTTTGCTACGCCGGAGTGACAGAGGCGAAATCGAGTTTTGCTCATGGCACGCCGTAGAGGGATGCAGAAAGAAGATGATGCTGAACTTTGCCTCATAATTGTTTTTGTCTTGCAAGGATGTTGTTGTAAGGGATGATTACCGATAATATATGGTCCTAGGCCTTTTCACAAAAAGAGGAACAAAGGTAGTACTCCCTCTGTTTCAAATTACTCCGCCGGCGCGCTTATGTAGGTGAGCTAGTACTCTCTCATTTTTTATTCAAAAAAATTCTAGGATTTTTGAAATAGATAATATAAAATGTGTACTACGTATACCAAAAATCGTAGGAATTTTTCGATGAAAAATGAGAAAATACTAGGCCACCTAGATAAGCGTGCACGCGGAGTAATTTGAAACAGAGGGAGTAACAATTAGAGGACTGGCAGCTTGGCACCCTCCTAGGGCAGGGGTGGCTAGCAGATCACGACGTTGTGTCCTTATGGTGCAGGAACATGATAGCTGGCTAGTCCATTGCGCGTGGGTAGTTTTTTTTTACAATTGTTTCCTACTTCCTCAGTCTCAAAATATAAGGCGTCTAAGCTTTAGTCAAAAGTCAACGTATTTTAAGTTTGACCAAATTTATACATGAAAATATAAACATTCACAATACCAAATCTATATCAATAGATTCATCAGAAAGTATAGTTTCTCAAAATGTCCATTTGATATTGTAGATATTCATATTTTTTCATATAAACTTGATCAAACTTAGAAGATGTTGACTTTTAACTAAAGCTTAGGCGCCTTACATTTTGGGACGGAGAGAGTATTTACTTATGTTTTTCGTACTAGTACCATTATTAGACAAGCAACTAGAAAAGCAGGGCATAAAAAACGCAGTTTAACCTAGGGTCAATGCAAAGGTGCTATACACAAGACATATTTATGTCCGACACACGAACGGCAACTCAATGCACCATCGATCACCTACGCTGCATGCAACAACATCATTGGATCAAATCGTTATGCACAAATCGGACATCAGCCATCGTGTGTATAGTAGTTTCGATAGGCAATCTGTGCAGTAAACAAGCACAACACAATTAAGATATGTTGCAACCGAAGACATGACATAACGTGAACTTAGGGCAGAAAATCAAAATAGTACTTAACTTGGACTTAAGGCAGCACATAACATGGGTTCATGTCAACACATGAAAACACAATACTACATCGGAAAGACATGTAGTCATGGCAACACATAGCATGCACGTATGGAAGCAAACTAGGAGGCAACACATGAAAGACACAGTGCAACAAAAGGCAGAGAAAACCATGCTCTTCAAAGGATATAGTTTTGAAGAGCCCGACGCGACTAACAGAACGTTTTACTGATCGTGATTTAGGCACTCGGTTCAAAAGACAATTCATTTTTTTTGGTTTGAATCTATAAAATAAGAAAAAAGGTGTTGGAAATATGAGCAATTTACCATATAGTTTATCCATAAAGAAGTAGATAAAACATAACTAATAGTATTGGAATAAGACTAGTCATGCAATCTAACATAAAGTAAATAGCAATTCTAAATAGATTGCTACATATAATATATAAGATATAATTCGCATCAGATGAAACATGATCTAAACAAGGTGGAAGAAGAACACATATGGTGCAAAAGAGGAACCACTTGTGTTGGCGTTGGCGGTGTTGTTAGCCATGTCGTCAAAGAGGTGGTCGACGTCGGGGAAGAAATCATCGACGTCCATGAAGGAGTCTCTGATGAAGCTAGTAGTCATGCTCCCCAAAAATCTTATCGCCCTTCTCTCATACAAGACTCGAAGCAGCGGGGTTCCGGAGGCCTATAGCCCCAACTCGCGGTGCACGTCAGGATGGTGAAGACTTGGTGGCTCCTCAAAGCTCTGGAACTAGAGGCACTGGCTGTTGGTGTGTCTGAGAGGAGGAGCGATCTCTCTCTCTCTCTCTCTCTCTCTCTCTCTCTCTCTCTCTCTCTCTTAGGCACGAGAACTGTTAAGATTCCAGTCATGCGCACACCGTGGCGAGGCGGGCGATGGAGAAGGAGGAGCGCGTGTAGGTCTCTCTCTTTCTCATGCTCTTACAAGTGGTGGAGCATCCTCCCTCATAAGGAGGTCAATTTTTCACTCAACTAGTAACGTGAAACTAAACTTTTGTCCTATATTTTGTCATGCATGAATGGGCAAGAGAGGCTCTAGGATTTCAGGAATTGTTCCATAATATAAGTGGGCTGAGTCTTTATTAGGCAAAATTTCAACAAAAGTTCCCGAAACCAACAAATAAGTGTCCTCCGAGACACTTAGGGCACGACAAGTGTTGCCTGAGGTGTCGCCCTTGGAGTGAGGGAATTCCCCACAAAGTGCCACATGTTATGTGATAAGGAGTTCAAGAAGTGCCCTCCTAGGGAGACACCCTTTCTCTAGCAAATTCAAAGAAACAAACACGAGGACTAGGTGGTTATAATTTGCACTGAAACGATTTCAAAAGTTGGCGCAAATGAAAAGCAATGTACATACTCACCATAAACTAACATAAACGTGGCTGTCACAAAAGCTGATGATTATTAGCTTGGATGACCCGCTTCGAGTTTATCTCCTTGGATCCTCTTAAGGCAGCAAATATTCCGTGGAATTAACTGGAGCTTTGCACCTATTAATTAATTGATCACGCAAGAAAAGTATATCTAGGATCAGATAGAATGCCACTACGCAACCGGAGAAGAACATATGCTCCCACAGGGCACTTATATTACTAGATTAAAGTAGTACTCAGATACCATGTAACTCTTGCGCATAGACATAGTACACACAACACACGGCCCGGAGGCTAGCTTCAGTATACTTATCACGCGTCGCACGTGTAAAGTTCCAGGGGGCTGGTATTAGGCCCCGTTTGGAACATCGTTCTTTAATTAAAATCGCCGGATTATACGGACTTCTTCTGCTTAACATTTTCACAAAATAAAAACGACCGGACTAAAAAACCAACAATCCAAACGAGGCTTTAGGGGTGTAGGGCCAGGACAAAAACGCCAAGGACGGCAGGTAAACAAAACAACTAAGAGGCCCGTTTTAGCAGCGCTGATACCCTGTTGAGGCACTAGTGGTGGCCCTAACCACGCGTAATGTTGTAACCAGTTTTAGCATCTGTTGATGCAAGAATAAGTGAATAATCCAGTCCACAAATGAACATTCGTGGCACTTCGATTTGAGGGGGCCGGGCACCAGCAGGCATGCTCTGATCTGACATACTCCCAACGTCTCAAAATAAGTGACTTGCATTCGTCTAGATTCGGATGCATCTTATACTAAAATAAGTCTAGATACATGCAAATCTAGACAAAACCAAATCATTTATTTTGGGACGGGGAAAGTATATGTATATCTCATTCGAAAGAAAACAAAGAAAAGGTCGCACGCCAGAATACGAATGAAGGCAAGGAAAAGAGACCTCCCCATCAGTGGGGGGTTGTGGTTCCTGGTTGATGTGTTGGGCTGCTGGGTTGATTCCAAATGAGATGCATCATGTCGCCACATCTATAGTAGGGATACATCAACTCGACTGCTTTCGGTTACTATCGGAGATGGATGCCAAGGTGCGACCGAAGGCTTCGGCATCAGACAGACAGGCCAGGTCGTTCCACTTCCAGCAGATGCTCTCGTCAAATCTCAAGTGCTCCCTCCATGGTGCAATTCTCAACGGCATTATTTCCCGTGAAATCATCCCAAGATATACCGTAGTGTTCTTCCCGTGAAATTTTGCTTGCTTGCCTGCTTGCTTGCTTGCGCACGCCCTCCTTCACCGAGGTCAGTGTTACGCCTCAAATTAAGCTGTTACCACGGATTTTCACCCCTGAGGATCTGGCCAAGGCTGACACGTAGCGAAAGCTGTTGAAGCTGACGTCGCCTAAATGCATGCACGATGACGAGCTAGTGCGGCCAGATAGAGACGACGCGCCTTTTCTCTCTTTCATCAATTGCGTTTCTTTTTGGCTACAAGCATCGATCGATCGCTCGATCGCTCGCCGGATCTGGATTTTACGGTGTTTATTTATTGCACGCGAAAGGCGCGAGCGAGTGCCTACATCACACTAGTGGTATGTAGTTTTGTCACGGCAGGTTTTCGTCTCCTTTGGTCGCCGAGAAAAAAAAGAAGTTTTTCAGCTGTCAGCTCCTTTTGGGGTCTGAATTATATCCCTTATCATTCAGCGGAAGAGGACAAACAGTATGCACTACAAAATCCTGTTGTACCATTGTTGCAGACTTGTAGCACAGCGCGAGACGAGACCGACAGCTGACGGCACAGCAAGCGAGCGAACCCTTCCTTGCTATTGCTAGTAGTATATGCAAAGCGGCG
Source organism: Avena insularis (assembly GCA_023614405.1). Taxonomy (NCBI): domain Eukaryota; kingdom Viridiplantae; phylum Streptophyta; class Magnoliopsida; order Poales; family Poaceae; genus Avena; species Avena insularis. Next base: position 71,075,625 of record CM042692.1, on the reverse strand, counting down.
AAACAATCCGACCAACGTCGTGCGTGTGCAAATACGCTTGCTTGCTTTTTGTAATCAAGTACTAGAGAAGTACGTACTCCTTGAACTATTCAGCCCCGTGCGGCTATTTATCGAGGCTCCTTGAACTAATCAGCTCCGTGCAGAACCTGTTTCTCACCGTCGATTAATTAGGACGATGAACCGACGGGCAGACACAAGTCTCTGTACGTAGTAGGTCTTTCCTCAGAATAATCAACACCTAGATCCTTTTCTTTTTGACAAGATCAACATCTAGCTAGATTAAGGTCGTGGTGGGCGAAGGAACATGTTTTTGGCCAAAAATATATGGGCGGCTCTGGTTTATTTTTCTTCCTGCCGGATTCGCGCGAACATGACAATTCTGGCACGACGGCGTGACGGATGTGAATTGTCCAGATCTAGACACCGACCATGATGGTTACTTCTCGAAAAAATAAAAAAGCGAAAATTGCCATGGTTTACAACAAAAAAAAGTGTCAACTTACCTTATCCATCGTGTCACCGGGCTAATTTCCGCCAATATAAATATCTAGCGTGAAAATTCACGTGGAAGTGACCCCGCTTGACGGAGGAAAGTTTCTATTATAGGCCTGGCAAATTTGCCCTGTAGACGCGCAAACAGTGGCAAGTTTGAGAAGTTACCATCCAGCCACACGCTTCCGAGATTTGAGAACTGAGATTCTGCCGTGTCGGGGACAAGAATCCTCACGTTGCTGCTCCTTAAAAATTCTATTTTTAGATGGTTTTCAAACTCGACAGTGGTGCCTGTCAGATAAAATTTACACACCGTAATTGTATAATAGGAGAGGAGCCCCATGGAATTCAAGGTGGGGCCTATTTGAATGACCAGAAGTTCATCCTTGATATAATTCGAAGTAATACTGAGCATGGATGGGCCACTGCGATCCTACGACTAGGATATTCCCCATTTCTCAACGAGTGGTCTAGTGGGAGGAGTTCCATCTAAAGCAACACCAACCACGGTCCGAGACAACACATATGTTGCGTGAAAGGTCCCCTAACATCAAACTTCAGGAAAGGAACAACACACAAGAATCATTGTTGCAGGATGACCAGATCATGATTTTCACCCTAGAGAGCAAGTCCGAGTAATCTCCGTGCCATGCATTCAACAAGGTAGTGATGAATAAGCACCGTCATTGCTAAGTACAACTGAAAAGTTCAACCAAGAGGTCACCACATAGCTCAAGACTCGGTACCATATCTCAATTGCCCACATATCGCCACCTTCATACCTCGTAACCCTGACAAAGCAAAACACAACGGATCACCCAAACGCATACAACGTCTTGAGAGTTTGTTGTTGTATGGAAGTTTGACCATCCATCCAAGACTGGGCAAGCACATGCCATGGATATATTGGGAAACCATGCCATAGGGCAGTCCGTTGCCACCAACGAACAAATCTACCTCGCCACACGGGTAACGCTACCACGGACTAGCTCAAGAGGATGAAGCAGACCAATACCGTCAAATATCCTGTAGTCAAGCTGCCATCACAACACCTCATCACCATATCTAGTGGCTTTAGGCCACATTTTCTTCGCCATGAGCCACTTGGGCCATTTCCTTCTGCATGATGCCCCTTCAATCTTCACCTATAGATGGGTAGGAGAAAACCCATCAGCCATAGCCCATAGCATCAACTGTACAAGGCATCTCCTCTCGGATGGTTCATAAACTTCTACGAAGGGTCATCCCCAATCAGGTCTTCCGCCATCTCTCGCACCTTTGTCGCTTCCCTTCTGCTGCCGGTCGCTGCTCCTACTAGAACTTGGATCCACATAGAGGGTTGCCGCCATCAAACACGCGGGCTAGGCCCGGTGTTGTGTCTGACCATGGTGAGATGGGGGAGATCGAAGGAGGATGCCTCTTGTTGGCTTGGATCTCAACCGACACATGTGTCCCCCTTTTCTCTCTAGGAGTAGTAATTGATACTGATATTAATTGATATTTTCACAAATAACTATGAGTGTTTTCCTATAAAAAGCTAATGTGGATGGTTAAGAAGTGATTGACTTCTACGAAAGATCACTTACAAACCGAAGACGTTGGTTACCTTCTTAATGTCATTGACATAAGACTATCTTTTCCTAATAGAAAGGGTAGGCCTCACGATTAAGGATGACAATGAGTAGGGTATGGATATGGTACACAATTCCACACATACCTAGATAGTCAATGGTTAGAAATTCTACCCATATTCATACCCACGGGTAAGAAACTTTACCCACACCCATATCTGATGGGTACCCAATGGGAAGATTAAATAGTACAAAATTGCCTGATATTTTACATTCATTGATAGCACATTTGACAAACAAATTCCTCGGATCAATAATAGATATATGTGACAATTATCAAATCTTAGAAATCACAATCTCATGCTCATAACTCATAGGTCAACTTGGTGGCAGTCACGAGTATCCTTCATGCCTCGAGGATGTTGACGAGTGTAAAATACACTCATTTTATCTTTGTTTGAACCGGATATTACTCATTAATTTGTTGAGATTATCTCTCTAAACCTGCCACTAATCACTAATTGTTGTATAGATGTGAAAATCTCCTTTGTTATTTATTTTCCCGCAGATATGGATGTTTTTATGATGAAATCTGGGCAAGTTAATCAAGAGTCATGAGGTAGAGATTTTGCCAAGCCAAAGGGGTCACAGAGAGAAGGTACAACGCCTTTAACGACCTACTATACGGCCAGGGACACCATACCATCTGATCGCACAGTATGTCAGAGACTTTTGATCATCGAACCAACCGACTTTCGTGAAGGGGCCCATAGTGAATTCACATCAAAAGGCCTCCAAAAACCTAAACCCATCTAAAGTACTATATAAGGAGGAGGAGGAGGAGAGAGGAGCCACCGGGAGCATCCACCATCATATTCACCATGCCGTCATGTTTATACGCTGACACCATCTCCATCAGCATCTCCACTCCATTTTCACCTCATAGCCATAGTCATCTACTTGTAGTCTTGATCCCCTCATGATTGATAGTATTGTAAGATGATACCTTCGATCTGGATTATGGATGTAGTATAACTCCTTTTCCCTAGTAGACCTAGGTTATCGAATCCTCGGGAAGCAGAAAGTATAGTGAAGTTACTTTAACGAACCTTCGAGAGTTTTAGAATTCTTTTTGTGTTTTACCGGACCAAGAGTTTGCTGTCTTTTGTTATTGTCGATGATGGAGAGAGAGGGACTAGGGCTTTCGGTTTCACCTGTAGCTGTACAAAACATCTGATGAGAATAAAAGATAATAATAAAGTATGCATGTAATTGTTAGAGCAAGATAATTATATGTGGGCAGTGCATCCATAATTGCTATTGCCTCCGCAACCGCTTAGAGCAATAACCTACTAGTCTCATCCATAGAAGAAAGAGAACTAATGATATGCATAGTGATGTCACTGCTAATCCCAAGTAAATCTCTCACATATAGCCGTACTACCCCTTTTGTCACTGGGGTTCCCAACCTGTAGATTAGTCATTACTCATACTTCCTATACCTGGCTCAATCCTCGGGGTCTTGGGTACCTGACAAGTCCTTGGATTGAGGCAAGAGAGGATACAATAATCATCATGTCATACAAACTAATACATGATCCCATCTATGATAAATAACATGCACAAAAGCTACATGGCTAGGCCAAAGCCCTTAGCCCAAAGAGAATTACACACGCATAGAGAAGAAATCAATAATCATAAACATTGCAATGGAAATCATGAGATTGATATCAAATAGTCTTACAATGTCGCCAATCGATGATGAGATCTACTATTACAAGTGGTGGAATATGGCTATGATGGTGGAGAAGGGTTTGGAGATTAGATCTAAGTCTATTCCTCCGGCGGCTCTTCGGTGTTGTGGATGCAGGTTTCTAGAGTTCTAGGAGCGGCTAGCTAGGCGAGGCTGTTTCTCGTCGCCCGAAGCCTCTTTATATAGGGGTCTCTTCATAAAAGTTGTTCTGTTTGACATAGCGGTGTCGATGGCAACTATACAACCAGAACTATACGACCGGAATTTTATTCCCGCCGAATAGTTGGTCATTAAAGCGTCTGTCTCCACTTCACGACCCCTGGTTTCTTCGGGTTGTTGGAAATCTCGTATCTTTGACTTTAATGTTGTGATTCCCATCATCAAACATCATTATCTGTGCAGGAAAAAATTGAAAGAAAGGATTGCATACCCCTTTGATTATTAGGCATTAGTGGCAGGGTTTAGAGAGATATTTCATAAAAAATATGAATAATATCCAGTTTAAATGTGGACGTAAATGGCTATATTTCATAGCCATCAACCTCCCCAAGCTTAAACTTGATCGTCCTTGAGCAAGAAAACCAAAATCAAAAAGGAACTCAACATTTAAACTGAAATAACGAGATGATGATCTTACTCATGATTGGTAGTCTCATGTTTCCTCCACTTTATAAATCTGAAAAACTTCAGCATAGATAGAGTAATGGCAAGCATATCATACGGGTTTTTATGCCTCCTTATAGCGCAGCAAAATTATTGTTACATGGATGATTCAAATGAGTAAACCTTATTTCATGTCATGTAATCAATTCATAGGCTTGCCTTTGAACAATATAGTATAATCATGTAAAATTGAGAGTGTGAGAGTTGTCATGAAAAACATATACACTAGAGTATCTCAATTCTCCCACATCAATAAATCAAGACTTTTCAAGCACTACTTTCTTGTTCATTGTCCTTCAAGAATTTTAGTTCTTAAGTAATTGAGAGCATGCCAAAGAGTTTAATTAGTTTATCGGGCTGTGATGGACACTCGTGGCATCACCAAGGTTTTTGTTCCTTTTGCACAATGATTACTCATAACAACTAGAGGAGTGATTCCATCATGAACACAACTACACAAGATTGCCAAGAATCTTACCAATTATAGTATTGCTGCTACATATGTTTAATCAACTCATAGCCGAAATCTAGGAGTTTCCTCCATGAAGATCATACATAGGCTAGCGAACTTGTTGGCATCCCATGAAGTTTGAGACGCATAAAGCTATATCATTCTTATGATTCACAAGTTAAACTTTGGCATGCTCACAAAAACCGCTAAATATTAATTTAATTGAACAAATCCTTTTAAAGAGAGCTATAAAGTCAATCATTATTTTCTATGGTGTTGAGTGTCTCTAGAAATAATCCTTCAAGACTAAACACTACAACACCAAGCCTTCAATTGTGAGACTTTTTCTTATTACAATTGTTTAGCAAATTTTTAGGCAAGACTTGGTTAAGTACAAGAGCTGGAACAAAACGTACCCAACTAAATACCCATGCAAACAAAATTTTACTACAATATAAAGACTCACTCCACCAATATAATATCTTAACATTTACTACTAACTAGCATGGGTTTCTCAAACTTCAAAAGTGGGGAGTCTTAAGGCATACCTCTCATGATTGGTTTCACTTCTCTCTTCCCTTTTGATTTGCTTCTTGGAAACTCGAAGTCGATCACTCTCCTGCAAATATGTGAAAGCCACAAGAAGAATAGAAAGGAAGGAAGAGGGAAAATAAAGATAAATGGAAAAATCTTTTTGTTGTTTTTAAGAGAGGGAATTTAAAGAATAGAAAATTAGTGGCAAAGCTCGGCTAAAAAGTCTCGAAAACAAATAGAAATAACTAAAGATAAAGTGTTGGGGAAACCAACACAAGTTCTTATAAACTAGAATTAAAACATAACCTCGAAATAAATAAAAACAAATGAACGCCAAATAAAGATAATGAGGAAACTTCCCTAAGCTTAGGCTTTTGCAAGCCCTTCAAATCATTGTGGTGGCGGAAAAAAGTCGTAACTCCAGTTCGTAAATTGAGTTGATAAATTACTAGTTGTTTCTCGGAGGTTCAATGAGAGGTTATACATCCTATCCACAGTCCCTCCAAGTTCTTGGAAGTCTTGGCATGCAGCGAACCGGGTTGGTGGCTGCTCCTCTTGATAAGGAACTTCTTGCTCCTCTTCTTGGTCCTCATCCTCATCTGGAATCTCCTCCTCGGGTTGGTGTTGCTCAACCTGCAAGTCATATAGCAAACTTCCTTCCTCGATAGAGAAAAGACCATTAGGCAAAGGAGCAGGGTAGAGACGCCCAACTCTAGCAATATGCAAGTAATAAACACCACCTCTCCTAGTGAGCATTCCACAAGCTTTTAAAGTAGAGAAACCAACACGTCGCTCACCTTGCACCGGTTTCAACTCACCTAGGTCGATGCCTAGGGCAATGGCAAGCATGGTGATGACGCCTCCACCTGTGATTGGTCCTTGGCTTTGGGCAGATTGGTACTCCAGGTAGCACACAAGAATTGCGCCCAAGTTGAGTGACAAGTCGATGTTATTGAAAGGAGCTTTTGCAAGGACTAAGATGTCCTCCTCATTGAGTCTCATGAACTCATTTCGTTCCTGCAAGGTGTTAGCAATAACATAGAACAAATAGTGAATTGCGGGATGTTGAATATTCTTCCCCTTGCTTACTCTAGAAGTGAAACTCATTCCATTATAATAAAGTTCTGGGGAAGGGTCTAAGCCAGTACAGGATGCGCGTAAGTCATTAGCATTATTGTTTGCAAAATTAAAACATGCGCACCATTCATCTAGTGATAAAGCACAATTGTTGTTCATAAGTCGTAAAGAAATCATGTCCTCTCCATACCATGCTTTAACGATGCTTTGCAAAGAACTTAGAAATTCAAGAGTTAACTGGCGATAAGTAGGTACATCATTGAATACAAAGTTTTGCAGGCCAACCCTATTGCAAAGTAAATTGAAGTCATTAGAAATACCGAGTTGATTCAATATAATGGGGCAAGCCCACTTGGTTGTCTTCACTTCTCGGTTCTTGACCTTATTGAAGCGATCACGTTGGAGCTTATCCCTGAACCGTATCCCCATACATTCTTGAGCGGCAGCCCGAGAAGCACTAGCAGCAGCACGAGCACGAGTTTGGCTCCTTGTGTTCATCATCTAAAATAATAAGGAAAGACAAAAATAAAACCTTTTGATCCAACAATAATAAGCATAACATATTCCTCATCATAGCACACTAAAGAGTCCCCTCAAAATAATAATCTAGGCAAGAGAATCATAGCAATTAGTTCATAGTAGGTCTCACCCTAGATTGATAATGACAACAAATCGAAGATGAATTTGCAAAAAGTAATCAGAGGATCGGAGGAGAAACATACCACAGATCACTTGTGTGCGAGGAAATCAAACGAAATTAAGTAGAGATGAAGATCTCTTGAGGTTTTGAGAGAGTTTGGAGGTAGAAGAGAGAAAAATGATTGAAGTTTTGGTGTTGGGGGTACCTTCCCGTGGCGATTTTGTGGTTGGACACATCTATACGGCCGGAACAATTTGTTCCCGCCGTATAGTTGGTCTGATGTCAAAAATTTAGGGTTTTCACCTAGCGGCGCAACTATACGGCCATAACTATACATCCGGGATTTTTCATCCACATCGTATAGTTGGTCGTTAAACCTTCTCTACCTGGATTTTTTTACAAAGGCATCGATATCTATACGACCAGAACTATACAGCCGGAATTTTTATTCCTGCCATATAATTGGTCGTTAAACCTTCAGTACCTAAGAAAGAAAATTTGTCGATGGCAAAGATATCTATACGGTCAAACTATACAACCGTAATTTTTATTCTTGCCGTATAGTTGGCCGTTAAACCTTCAGTAGTCATCAAAATATTTCTGTTTTTTCGAGAATTCTTTCTTATCCTGAAACTTAGCGAAACACCTTGTTTTTGATAGAAAAACGACAGTAAAAATCGTCAACCAACATCAGCATGTATAAAGCAGGATTTTTAGTACTAACAAACTTCTTCTCCTCAACTGGAGTTTTCTAGCACTCTTTATTAAACATAAAACTTAAACTAAAACTTAAAAACTTTAGTCAAACCTTTATTTTACATGGGCTTCCTCCCGTGAAGCGCTCTTTTATGGTCAATAGCTTGACCTCAATGTTGCTCACTTAGGCCAGATGAGTGGAACACCCACTCCAAAATAGTTGGCCTTCAAAGTGATGGCCTTCTTTTTTTATCATGCTTGGCTTTCTTCTTCCTGGGAAAATGAATAACAAAAGGTTCCCGCGAAGGCAATTGAAGCTTCACATTCCCTTCATGTAGATTAATCAAAGCCTTAATAGTTTTTAAGAATGGACAACCTAATATAATAGGAACAGTAGCATCTTTAGGCATGTCAACAATAACAAAATCAATAAGAGCAGGACATCCTTTAATGTATACTAAAGTATTTTCTTTAATCCCTATAGCTTGTTTGTAGGTAGAATTTGCTAGATGCAATTTTAACTTGGTGATTTTAAAGGGGCCAAGATTTAACTTATTAAAAAGACTTTTTGGAATTGTTGAAACGCTTGCACCTAGATCACAAAGTGCAGCTATCTCATTGGTCCCAATTTTAATCTTAATAGTAGGCTCAAATATATCATGAAGCTTCACAGGTAATTTTTTTAGCATTTTTCTTATATTCTTCCTCAAGCTCACATACCTTTATTGCTACCTGATTAACGAAATGTTGATACATAGCTTCCTCATTTCCTTCACTTACCGAAATCTTGATATTGATCCTTTTTACAAGATCTTCAATGATGTAATTTGGTGAAGGAGCATTACTATAATCAAGTTCTTCAGGCTCCTCCCTTTGTATTCTTATCATCTTGAGGTCTTCAACAGGATTGGGCTCAGCTTTACCTGCAAATTTAGCTAGAATGAGAGTTTGACTCTCGGTTATCTTACCTAGCTGTGCCTCAACAATCCTCGTTCTTTATTGGAGGGCCTGCAAATCATTCCTCAAACTTACAACTTAGTTAGATAATTTACCAAGCATAGCATCATGGTTCTCCGTTATTTTAACAAGGATATTATTTTGCTCATTTTGTGAGTCTATAAAGGACTTAAGTGTTTCTTGGAGACTACCATTACTTGTTCCCATATTATTATTAGAGTTACCTACAGGACTAGAATAATGTTTCTGAAAATTAGGATTATAATTCTTCTTCCAAGCAGGGTTATAATCATTACGATCTATGAAGTCTATTCCTTCAATATTTGATTCTGGGATAGCTATTACCTAGTTTTCTGTACCTTTTACGTCTAATATGAGCTCATCCAGCTTAGCATTGAGTTCTTAATTTTCTTGTGGTGATACGGAGTTCATCTTCTTCGTGTTTGATCTATCCACATGCCACTGGGCATGACTGTCTTACATTTTGTCTAGCAACTGCTTTGCTTCAGTAATATGTTTGCCCATAAATGTTCCTCTAGATGCAGTATCAAGCATAGACTTAGACACAGGGTTAAGAGCATTATAAAATAAATTGAGAATTAACCAATCTTCCATCCCATGACTAGGACAGTTTCTCATGCATTCTTTCATCATCTCCCATGCAAGCGCTAGTGGCTCACACTCTTCCTGTCTAAAACCAGTAATATTAGATCTTAGTTGCATAGTCTTTGCAGGTGGGAAAAATTTAGTCATAAATAAAGAAGTACACTCCACCCATGATGCAATAGTATTTCTAGGCAAAGATAGCAACCATTCTTTTGCTCTTCCTTTAAGAGAGAAAGTAAATAAGCACAATTTGACAACATCGGGGTCAACATCTTTTATGTGCACAATATCACATATTTCAGTGAAAGTATTCAAATGCATACCTGCGTCCTCAACAACAGAGCCTCCAAATTGATTCTGTTGAACCAAACTTAAATAATGGTGCTTAATTTCATAATCATCAGCAGTAATTGTTGGCTGAGTAATAGGAGTATGCAAATAATCAATGTTGGGAGTTGCAAACTCCCCAAGCTTCTTTCGAGCCATATTTACTATGTTTTGGGTTTTCTTAAACAAAGACTTATGATAGTAAAAACAAGAATTTAAAGACTAACTATTTTTTTTTGGTTTTTCAAATAAAGACTGAAAGCAAACTAACAAAATTAAAAACAAGAATTAAAACTAGCAAGGTTCCTACTAACCTCACCAGGGTTGCTATTGCTTCCCCGGCAACAGCGCCAGAAAAAGGGTTGATACCTTCGATCCGGATTATGGATGTAGTATATCTCTTTTTCCCTAGTAGACCTAGATTATCGAATCCTCGAGAAGCAGAAAGCATAGTGAAGTTACTTTAACGGACCTTTGGGAGTTTTAGAATTCTTTTTGTGTTTTATCGGACCAAGAGTTTACTGTCTTTTGTTGTTATCTATGATGGAGAGAGAGAGGGCCTAGGGCTTTCGGTTTCACCTGTAGCTGTGCAAAACATCTGATGGGAATAAAAGATAATAATAAAGTATGCATGTAATTGTTAGAGCAAGATAATTATATATGGGCAGTGCATCCATAATTGCTATTGCCTCCGCAACCGCTTAGAGCAATAACTATACGGCCAGGGACACCATACCATCTGATCGCACAGTATGTCAGAGACTTTTGATCATCGAACCAACCGACTTTCGTGAAGGGGCCCATAGTGAATTCACATCAAAAGGCCTCCAAAAACCTAAACCCATCTAAAGTACTATATAAGGAGGAGGAGGAGGAGGAGAGAGGAGCCACCGGGAGCATCCACCATCATATTCACCATGCCGTCATGTTTATACGCTGACACCATCTCCATCAGCATCTCCACTCCATTTTCACCTCATAGCCATAGTCATCTACTTGTAGTCTTGATCCCCTCATGATTGATAGTATTGTAAGATGATACCTTCGATCTGGATTACGGATGTAGTATAACTCCTTTTCCCTAGTAGACCTAGGTTATCGAATCCTCGGGAAGCAGAAAGTATAGTGAAGTTACTTTAACGGACCTTCGAGAGTTTTAGAATTCTTTTTGTGTTTTACCGGACCAAGAGTTTGCTATCTTTTGTTATTGTCGATGATGGAGAGAGAGGGACTAGGGCTTTAGGTTTCACCTGTAGCTGTACAAAACATATGATGAGAATAAAAGATAATAATAAAGTATGCATGTAATTGTTAGAGCAAGATAATTATATGTGGGTAGTGCATCCATAATTTCTATTGCCTCCGCAACCGCTTAGAGCAATAACCTACTAGTCTCATCCATAGAAGAAAGAGAACTAATGATATGCATAGTGATGTCACTGCTAATCCCAAGTAAATCTCTCACATATAGCCGTACTACCCCTTTTGTCACTGGGGTTCCCAACCTGTAGATTAGTCATTACTCATACTTCCTATACCTGGCTCAATCCTCGGGGTCTTGGGTACCTGACAAGTCCTTGGATTGAGGCAAGAGAGGATACAATAATCATCATGTCATACAAACTAATACATGATCCCATCTATGATAAATAACATGCACAAAAGCTACATGGCTAGGCCAAAGCCCTTAGCCCAAAGAGAATTACTCACGCATAGAGATGAAATCAACAATCATAAACATTGCAATGGGAATCATGAGATTGATATCAAATAGTCTTACAATGTCGCTAATCGATGATGAGATCTACTATTACAAGTGGTGGAATATGGCTATGGTGGTGGAGAAGGGTTTGGAGATTAGATCTAAGTCTATTCGTCCAACGGCTCTTCGGTGTTATGGATGTAGGTTTCTGGAGTTCTGGGGGGCGGCTGGCTAGGCGAGGTTGTTTCTCGTTGCCCGAAGCCTCTTTATATAGGGGTACCTTCACGAAAGTTGTTCTGTTTGACCTAGCGATGTCGATGGCAACTATATGACTAGAACTATACATCCAAAATTTTATTCCCGCCGTATAGTTGGTCATTAAAGCGTATGTCTCCACTTCATGACCCCTGGTTTCTTCGGGTTGTTGGAAACCTTGTATCTTTTACTTTAATGTTGTGATTCCCATCATCAAACATCATTATCCGCGCAGAAAAAAATAGAAATAAAGGATTGCATACCCCTTTGATCATTAGGCATTAGTGGCAGTGTTTAGAGAGATATTTTATCAAAAATATGAATAATATCCAGTTTGAATGTAGACATAGATGACTATATTTCACAGCCATCATAAGACTATTTGTTATTCCTTTTGCAAGAATATTCAATACAATGTTTATGATTATTGAATTAATCATGTGCGAGTAGTCCTCATGGGATGAGGCTAAGGCCTAGCCTCGCAGCTACATGTGCATCTTTTAGTATGGGATACTTGTATTTTGGAAGTAATATATCTACCTGTATGGCTGCTTCTTGTATTTTGCCTCGACCCTCAAACTTGTACGATATGAAAGACCTCGTAGATCGGTAAAGATATAAAGGTTTGAGTAGAGTTGATCCAAACTCCATGATGTGAAACATGGTGGCAGTAAGGAGTAAGGGGTGTACAACGGAGGGAAGAAGATTCTCTAGGGAATAACGGTGACATCATAGAGCATGATGCTTTGATCTGTTTATCTTAATAATTGTTGAGTGCCCTGGCAAGGACTAGCTGGTTGGACAATGAATCCATAGTGTTGTAGTAGTAGGCTATGGTGTTATCAGGACGCATAATCCACTTATATATTTGAGTTTATGATTATGTTCTAATACCTTTTGCGCTTACCCGTATCCTTTATATCCAATATGTGTGTGCATAGCTGCATGTGAAACCCCGAGCCCATAACCTATTTCCATCTATTGATTAAACCCAAACAAAAACAACAACAATGTACTAGTCTGGTAAACAAAAATTCTATGAGTTCTCCAAGTCTTATATAAAGTAATATTTTACACCAAGAAAAAGCTTCCCAAGAATTCGATATGTCAACTAAGGAAAAAACAAGCTATACTACATCCGTAATCCAGTCGAATATATCATGTAGCACAAAAGCTGATAGTCAGTCAAGCGGTGGCAAACTAGCCACAATAACCTCGGTATGCCGCTAATGGAGGCGCATGACTTTGGAAATAGGGTAGTGGCCTTGGTTATTACACGGAGGTAGCCTCCATGGTCGTGTGGACGACACTACGACTTGGTATGAGCTGGTGATGGTATTTCGAGGCAGGTGGTGGTATGGGGCATCCCTCCACATCCATACTGGGTTTGATTTGGATCATTAGGTGCTATGCGTGGCGGATCTTCCAGATACATGAAGTCATGCTTGTCACATGAAGGTTAAAATATTGGTATGACCGACTAGAGGGGTGTGTGTGGCAGGGGTGAATACGAGCTAATCAAAATTTAGTTCTTTTTCAAGATTAGGCTTGTGCACGGAGGAGATATGCCTTAGAGGCAATTAATAAATGGTTTTTGTTATCATATCTCAATTAGTTCATGATAGTTTTATACCGTGCTATAACTGTATCAAGCGGAAACATTGATACAAGTTTGCTATATAAACAAACCAAGTCCCTAGTAGACTCTATACACCTAGTTCATTGGGCAACCGATGATCAAGGTTTCTTAATCATGGATCATTTCTGCCAATTAACAATAAATTCATATCATTAGTGAATGATGTGATGGACAAGCTTACCCAACATAAGTATCATGACACAATCAAGTCACATAGTTCATCGTTGCAGTAATTAGGAAACGAGGTGAGCTTCTCCTTTGACCATGAGATCATATCTAATCATTATCACCCAAGGCTGCTTTGACTGCATCAACCGTCACACCGTAACAGGGTGATCATAAAGGTGTCTATCAGGTATTGCATAGGGATTTTTTGAGGTGTATGCATCAAGATTAGAATTTGTTCTCCCGCGTGAAGGGAAGATACACTGGGCCCACTCAGTCATAAGGATACAATATCATGTGAACAATATAAAGTAGACTTGTCAGTAATGATATTGAACAAGGTATGATTGATAACGATGATCAAATCTCAGATGAGTTATGTATCAAAGTAACAAAAGTAATTGGACTCGACGTTTATGGTTCAAACGACAATACATCATGGAATACACTGGGTCATTATGGGTATCTAGATCCTACTAATGATCATTGATATGAGAGGTGCCTCGATTATGTCTATGATGTTCCCGAACCATAGGGTAACACACTTAAGGGTTCTGCAATGCTTAGAGATTGTTTTGGAATCTTCGGGATCATTGATGGAAAGAAGAGAGAAAACCGAAAGGGTTTCGGGTAAAGTATGAAGATGTCTGGAATGACCAAAAAGGAGTTTTTTTGAAAGAAAGAGACTGAAAATGAGTTTTTAACCATGAGAAAATGTTAAATGTGAATTTTATATTAATTAATTGACTCAATAAATAAAAATCTAATTAAAAAATGATTTTTTGGGTAAATCCTCCCTAATGGTCCACTTCACGGAGGGAAGGGCCCATATGGGGGGCAACCACCATAGCGACCCGCTTGACCGTCCTTAGACACACGCGGGGTAGTGGTGGGGCCCACCCAGCTGGCCCCTCCTACCTGATGTCTCCCCTCCTCCTTTAGTTCCACATTGTAAGCTAGTGTGTGGGGTCCCTCTCCTTCTCTTATATAAAGAGGGGTCCAGGGAGAGGGAAAATACACAATAAATTGGGATTTTCCTAAGGCATTTCCCCCTATCTCTCTCCAGTTGGCTCTCGTGTTTGCGGTTCCAATAAGAACTATACACGTGGGAGACGACACCACTCCAGCACATCATCGTGCTGCCTGATCCCAGTTTCAGAAGGTCTACTTCCACATCATGGCTAGATCATGGAGAACGAGGGTTGTTGTCAAGCACCGAACTTCTACGAGACCACAAAGGTTCTTCCAGTTGTGGCACCTAAACATCGTGTGAGAAGCAACGTGACCTTGAGGTTGGCTATGAGCACGACTACATTGTTAAACACTTTTGGTCTACAAGGGTATGTCAGCGAAGCTCTCCCATTACCGTATTAACTCATAGATAGATCTTGGCATAGGTGTTGTGCTAGTTAGAAAAAAATATTATTTTCTTCTACGTACCCCTTTAGTGGTATCAGGGACGATCTATGCATAGTTATGCTAGTACGGATAGAACACATTTTGAATATGGACATTGATCCTCTAGTTGTTACCCTCTCACGTGTACTTATTTATATCACGTCACTGTGTGATGAAGCTTCCCAGACTGACCTTACATGTAAGCTTACACGAGACTGGTTTTGCACTTGACATATGGCTTATATCATATATGTGGCCGACAGATGTCTGTATCTCTCACATCAGTTGATATGGCATTTGCAATGGAGGGCCTATAAACGGGTGTAGTAGAGACACCTATTTGATCAATGTTGTGGTTGAAGTTTGTAGGTATGAAATCTAACTTTATTTTGCAGGAGCATGTGATGTGATATGGTCATTTTATATTATTGTATGAAATGCACTTTATGTAAAGCAATTTACATGAGCCATTTGGTTGTTCATTCTATTCTAATGGCCTGTGTGCCGAGATCATGATGTAAAGTAGATTACTTTCTGTTACTAAGTTGTAGTTGTAGTATCATCATGATGGACGACCGACTGGAGGCATTGTGGGCTTGGTGTCACGCTGGTGGGAAAGATGGAGATCATGCTGGAGCGCACGATGGAGATCATGGCGGGGACATGAAGGACCATATCATATCACACATTATAAATTGCATGTGATGTTAATCCTTTATGCATCTTATTTGCTTGCTCGTATTAGATATGCGATGGTAGCAATTATAAGATAATTCCTAATTAATACCAGTTGTAGTGTTCTTCCTTAGTGTGCATCACTAAGAAAGTTCATCATTATGAAGCACGCCGTGATGAGTGGGTCTTAGACATATCGATGTTCACATACGGTGAGTGTAAGCCATGTTGCACAGAAAATACACTTGGGTTAAATTGGCCAACCTAGCATGTACATACATAGCCTCGGGACACGAGAATATCGAAAGATTGAGCATGAGTCGCATGAATGATGGGATCAACACTGCATTTACCTTTACAACTATATCACCGGCCGTGATGATCAAGGTGGTGTAGTGAATTTGGATCGTGTAAGCACTAAAACTGTCTTATGGATGATAGTTTTAGTGGGAGCTCATGTAATAATTTAATTATGAAACTTAAACTCGTATTATGAACTTAGTCTTAATGTTTTTGCAAATATCCTTGTAGGTCATGGCATACAATCCTGTGTATTTTGACCACGGGTCTTTCTTGCGTGATAAGGAACTTAAACTAGATGTGTACAACTTCATAGACTGGTATCAACACTTGAGGGACATCCTCAACATTATTGACATACTTTACACAATACAAGAACCACTAGTAGATGCTCCCGATGATAATGCAAGTGAAGAGGACAATGATGAGTTTCGTGATCGTCGTGACTTGTTCATCCTTGTCTCATGCACCATGCGATGGAGTATGGTACCTGAGATGCACCAGAAGTTTCTACAGACTATATCAATATAATCAATGGGTTAAAGAAAATATTCATAGAACAAATCAGTCTGTTGAAGTTTGAGCTGCTGGACAAGTTTCTTTCATAAAAGGTGGAAGAAAACACGTGCTTGGATTGTCAACTTGGAGATCATGCATAGGTTTCATGCATGCCTCATGTATGAAGTGGACTACAGGATGATGAACCAATTTGCGATATATGGGATGTTGCGCTCGCTTCCTCCGATCTACAAAGAGGTAGTCAGAGGCTATGTTCTGAGAGAGGATTCACCTTTCATTAATTCATGGCTGGCACAATGGAGGACTCTCAAGATAGAACCTATCGCAACACACATCATCGACGAGACAGAAATATATGATATACAGTTTATAAATGTGTTTCTCACAAAACACTTATTGAAGTTTTACTAAGTATTTGATACTTGTTATATTTTATGAAAACATGAACATCTGCTTGAGAGTTGTGTGGTGAAGATTAGGAAACAAAGTTATCTTCTCCTTTGACTATGATATCATATCTAATCTCAATCACCTGAGGCTGCTTTGACTGCATCAACCGTCACACCGTAACAGGGTGATCATAAAGGTGTCTATCAGGTATTCTAGAGGGATATGTTGAGACGTATGCATCAAGATCAGGATTTGTTCTCCCGCGTGACGGGAAAATACACTGGGACCACTCACTGAGATTGTACCCAAGAAGCTGCAGCGAATGACTAGATCACGAGGATATGATATCATGTGAATGAGATAAAGTAGACTTGTCAGTAACAAGATTAAATATCTCGGATGAGTTTTGTATCGAAGTAACAAAAGGAATTGTACTCAATGTTTATGGTTCAAACGACAAGACACCATGGAATGTACAGGGGTCATTATGTGTATCTAGATCCCACTAATGATCATTGATATAAGAGGTGTCTCGATCATGTCTATGATGTTCCCAAACCGTAGGGTAACATACTTAATGGTTCTACAACACTTAGTGATTGCTTTGGAATCATCGGGATCATTGATGGAAAGAAGAGAGAAAACCGGAAGGGTTTCGAGTAAAGTCCAAAGAAGTTCGAAATGATCAAAAAGAAGTTTTTGATCATGAGGAAATGTTAAATATGATTTTTATATTAATTAATTGAATTAATAAATAAAAATCTAATTTTAAAAATGATTTTTTGGGCAAATCCTCCCAAATGGGCCACTTCCCGAGGAAAGGACCCATATGGGGGGCAGCCACCATGGCCACCCGCCCAGCTGGCCTTGGCCGCACGCGGTGTGGTAGTGGGGCCCACTCGATATACCCCTCCTCCCATGGCGCCTCCTCTCCTCCTTTAGTCCCACATTGCCAACTCACATATGGGGTCCCTCCCCTTCTCTTATATAAAGAAGGGTCCAGGGAAAGGGAAAACACACAATAAATTCAGAATTTCCTAAGACATTTTTTCTTAGAGATTTTCTCTCTCTCCGTTTGGCTCTCATGTTTGTGCTTCCAAGAAGAAATGTGCACGTGGGAGACGGTACCACTCTGGCAGTCCATCGTGCAGCTGAATCCTAGTTCCAGAAGGTCTACTTTCGCTTCTCGGCTAGATCAGGGAGAACGGGAGTTGTCGTCGAGCACCGTACGTGTGCAAGACCATGGAGGTGATGCCGGTTGTGGCACCTAGACATCATGCGAGGAGAAACACGACCTTGAGGTCGGCTACGAGTACGACTACATCATCCATGTTTCTCATGAAATGTTAAACACATTCGGTCTAAAAGGATATGTCACTAAAGCTCTCCCGTTATTGCATTAAATCATAGATAGATCTTGCCATAAGTGTTATGCTAGTTAGAGAAATCATTATTTTCTCCTACGAACCCCTTTAATGCAACTATGTGAATTTCCCTATATGATAAAGCAAGCATACATGTACGATAACAATGATATAAGTATGTAAAGGATACACATAATCGCAATGGAGAGTCAAAAATGCATTCTTGGAGTTCCTTCCTTTTGAGGGGAAACACATCTCCGTTAGAGAGGTGTGATGCCACAAAGGCAACCAATGCCACAAAGGCTCACCTTATTCTCCCGTGCAGGCCAACCAAGGCAAACACACAATCCAAAATATGGTGGCCTTGAAGGCGACGACCGAAAGCTTTACAAAAAGGTCGGGGGTAATATGCACAAATTAATTGGAGGCTTCCAATGCGACCACGAAGATACACCATAACAAGGACAGGCTTCAGGGGTGACATCTTCCATATAGGGTTCCAAGAACCCAAGAGTAACAAGATCCCCATTGGAAAGTAAGAGTAAATCAAATTGAGTGGTCGTGTAGATCTTGGTCTCCTCCCTCGATTCCGAAAAGGGCATCAAATTTGAGTGGCTAGGGATCGTAGGGAGAACTAGCGTTCTTGAGCTCAACAATAATAGGGGGGGGGGGGAGAGGGAGAGAGAGAGAGAGAGGAAGATGCAACCTCTCCTTGGTAAAGAAGGGTGCGTTTTATAGGTATCCCCAAAACTAGCCGTTGTAGGAAAATAACCCTAGAGGGTCCGGCCGCTAGTGACCCCATAGTCTCTGGTCACGTTTGACTGGAGTCACCGACCTAGTCAGACCCGAACGGAGTCTCTGGACCAGTCTCCGGACATTCTCCGATTTCCTATTTTGGTTGTCCGTCACACTTTGTGGTGCGTAGAAAATAGAGGGCTAGAAACCTAGGCTGGAGTCTGATACGTTGCTAACGTATCTATAATTTATGATGTTCCATGCTTGGTTTTTATCTACTTCTTATGTTTTGTCCACACTTTGGAGTACTTTTTATACACTTTCTTGGACTAACCTATTAACAAGAGCCATAGTGCTAGTTGCCTGTTTTCTGCTGTTTTTGGTTCCAGGAAAGTTAGAAAATAAATATTCTCGGAATTGGACGGGACAAAAGCCAAAGTCAGTTTTTCACCGAGGGGGACACGGGGCCAGAATACGAGATGGAGAGGGGCCAGAGGGCCGCCACACCACCTGGTCGCACGGCCAAGCCTGGCCCGCGCCAGGCGGTGGTGTGGCCGCCTAGGGCACCCCTCGGCCTCCCCTTTCGCCTATAAGATGCCTCCGATACAGAAACCCTAAGTACTCGATCAAAAATCCACGAAAGAGTCTATAGCCACCGCCATCTCCATCCCTAGATCGGGAGGGATCTGAAGCTCTTCCCGGCACCCTGCCGAAGGGGAGAATTCACCCCGGAGGCCTTCTTCATCACCATGCAAGCCTCCGGTGTGATGCGTGAGTAGTTCATGTCTAGACTACGAGTCCATATAGTAGCTATATGGCTGGTTATTCTCCTTTGTGCTATCATATTTAGATATTCTGAGCTCCGTTCATGATCAAGATCATCTATTTGTAATACTACATGTTGTGTTTGCGGGGATCCGATGGATATTGAGACGCTATTTCAGATTGATTATTGATTCTATCATGTCTTTGTTATTTCTGATCTTGCATGCTTTCCGTTGTTAGTAGCTATCTTGGCCAAATAGATGCTAGCAACTCCAAGAGTTAGTATTTATGCTCGATAGTGGGTTCATGCCTCTAGTAATCTGGGGAAGTGACATAAATCTCTAAGGTACTAGATGTGTTGTTGCTACTAGGGAGAAAACAACAATCCTTTGTTCATAGGACAATCGTATTGTTTACTTTACACGCAATGCGCAATGCAATTATCTATTGCTTGCAACTTAATACTAGAGGGGGTTCAGATGATAACCTGAAGGTGGATTATTAGTCATAAATGCAGTTGGATTACGGTCTATGTATAATGTTGTAAT
This sequence comes from Avena insularis, assembly GCA_023614405.1. Taxonomy (NCBI): domain Eukaryota; kingdom Viridiplantae; phylum Streptophyta; class Magnoliopsida; order Poales; family Poaceae; genus Avena; species Avena insularis. The sequence goes on along the minus strand of CM042692.1, from coordinate 71,055,403 downwards.
GCCCAATCGAATCTCAAAGGAGTCAAGATGTTTAGTATATGCATGTATGCTTTCTCGATGTTTGTCAATTGCCCCGCTGTAATTTGTTCACCCAACATGTCATCTATCTTAAGGAGAGCCACCACTAGTGAACTATGGACCTCGGTCCTTTCTTTTACCATCAATCTACAACTGTTTACTGTTTTCTGTTTACTTTCTACAAACTCTTACTTTCTTCCACACAATACGTTTAATCCTTTGTTTTCAGCAAAACCGGTGAGATTGACAACCTCACTATAAGTTGGGGGCAAAGTTCTGTGGTTGTGTTGTGCGTGTTTTTCCACTTTGGCTGGCGCCGGTAGTGCGCCCTACCAATGTCCAGCTAGCAACACCTTGGAGGTGTTTCCTTGCTCCTACTGGATTGATAACCTTGGTTTCATAATTGAGGGAAAACTTACTGCTGTACTCATCATACCTTTCTCTTGGGTTCCCAACGAGCTCGTTAATACACGAGTCAGCAAGTGATTTTCTAGCGCTGTTGCCGGGGAGTCAAGGACATCTTCACAAGGGGAGTCCCTCATAACCAATCTCTTTACTTTGTTGTTTTTGTTTTGCTTAGTTTACCTTTTGCTTTGTTTGCTTGTTTCTTTATCAAAAATAAAAAAAATTAGTCTTACTAGTTTGCTTTCTTTATTAAAAACACAAAAAGTGACTACTCTTGAAAACACTAAGTTGTGTGACTTCACTAGCACCAACAACAATGATTTTATGAGCACACCCATTGCTCCACCTGTTCCCAAAGCTACTTTCTTTGAAATAAAACCTGCTTTACTCAATCTTGTTATGAGAGAACAATTTTTTGGTATTGGTAATGAAGATGCTGCTGCTCATCTAAATAACTTAGTTGAACTTTGTGAGATGCAAAATCATAGGGATATATATATGGATATATTATTAAGCTTAAATTGTTTCCTTTCTCTTTGAGAGGAAAAGCTAAAGAATGGTTGAATTCCTTAACTAGGAATAGTATTGATTCTTGGACTAAAAGAAAGATGCTTTCATTGGAAAATACTATCCTCCTGCTAAGATTATATCTTTGAGAAGTGAAATAATGAAGTTTAAACAATCTGATAATGAACATGTTGATCAAGCTTGGGAAAGAATGAAATATTTGGTAAAGAATTGTCCCACTCATGGACTGACTGCTTGGATGATTATCCAAACCTTTTATGCAGGATTGAACTATTCTTCAAGAAATCTATTGGATTTTGCTGCTGGAGGTACCTTTATGACCATTACTTTGGGTGCTGCAACAAAGCTTCTGGATAATATGATGGTTAACTATTCTGAATGGCATACCGAGAGAGCTCCACAAGGTAAGAAGGTAAATTCTGTTGAAGAAACCTCCTCCTTGAGTGATAAAATTGATATTATTATGTCTATGCTTGTTAATGGGAAGGCTCATATTGATCCAAATCATGTTCCCTTAGCCTCTTTGGTTGCTCAAGAAGAGCAAGTTGATGTGAACTTTATAAGAAATAACAATTTTAGCAACAATGCCTACAGGAATAACTATGGTAACAACAATTACATGCCATATCCTTCCAACAATGGTAATGCTTATGGAAATTCCTACAACAATAATAGAAGTGCTCCCTCTGAACTTGAAGTTATGCTTAAAGATTTTATTAGTAAACAAACGGCTTTCAATAAAACTATTGAGGAAAAACTCTCTAATGCTGAAAGAAATATAGCATCATTAGCTGAAGCTCAATCTTCTTTGAATAAAATGGCTGCTAAACCTGAAACTATTGATAATCCCTTTGCTGCTACTAATGCCATACAAGTTAGAATTGATGAAAATGTTAGACTATTAGCTGAATTGCATGCTAAGTGGAAAAGAGAAGATGAAATTGCTAGAAACATTAGTGTTTCTACTATCACTACCACTAGAGTTGAAGCTAGTAACAACTCTACTACTTTAGATGATAATTATGATTTTGATCTTGATGGTTGCAACATCTCTGAAGTAATTAAGTTCCTACAAAAGCTTGCTAAAAGTCCTAATGCTAGTGCTATGAATATGGCCTTTACAAAACACATTACTGATGCTCTCATAAAAATTAAAGAAGAAAAGATGAAACATAAAGCTTCTATTCCTATGAAACAATAAGATGGTTGGGAACCCATCATTAATATGAAAGTGAATGATTTTGATTTCAAAGCTTTATGTGATCTTGATAGTAGTGTTTCTATTATGCCTAGAAGGATTTATGATATGCTTGATTTGCCACCATTGGAAGATTGTTATTTGAATGTCCCACTTGATGATAATGCTAAAAATAAACTCATGGGGAGTATTAATGATGTTCTTATTATGGTTAACAATTCCTATGTCCCCGTTGATTTCTACGTTTTGGATGTTGAATGCAATGCTTCTTGTCCTATTACTTTGGGAAGACATTTTCTTAGAACTGTTGGTGCCATTATTGATATGAAAGAAGGCACCATTAAATATCAACTCCCACTCAAGAAAGTTATAGAACACTTCCCTAAGAAGAGAGAGAATATTTCTTTTGCCTCTCTTACGAAAACAAAATTTGCTCTTAATGCTTCTTCATTTGAGAACACTTGATTCTTTTTCTTGCTTCTTATGCCTAACTTAAAGGCGTTAAAGAAAAGTACTTATTGGGAGACAACCCAAAAGTTTTAGATGAGTCTTGGAAGTTATTACTTCCGTAATAACCGCTCCTTATCCTTTTTGTTTGCTTTTTGTGCCAAGAGTAACCTCTAATGAGAGAGAAGTAATGATTGGAAAGTTGCTGTGCCGAAACAGATTTTTGTGCTTCACTGTAAAAATTCGTGTAAAATCTCTGTATGTCTTTTTGAGGCGTGAATTTTTGTGCTTCTGCCCCAGGTTGTTATCTAACTTTCGTCAGTTCAACACTTTTTGATTTGAGCAACATAAGATCTTCTAAAAAATTGGTTTTTACCTGCTGGTCTGTTTTGATAGATTTCTGCTATTATTTGCATTTGCTTCTTGTTGGTTCCTTTTTGAGTTCTTTTGGGGAATTGAGCTTTTTGAGGGAAGTGCTACAGTAGTTTGTGTTTTAATGGAAGTTTTATTGGTGTTGAAACTAAACTAAAGACTTATTATCTTGAGTGCACTAATGTTGCTAATAAAGATTGTGTGAAGTTTTGTATGAAGGAAAAATTTCAGATGTATGGAGAGAATGATGTAATGTTGCTAATAAAGAATGACGCCTGAGCCGCTGGTCTAATCCATTCTGTCATGGTGGAAACCTGCAGCGTGACCATAATGAGCTGTCTATGAAGCATTCTTCTTATAAAAAAGAGTTAGATATTGAGAAAAAAGAAAAAGAAAAAAAAGAGATATGAGAAAAGAGGAAAGAGAGAAAAAAGCACCATTTTCCCATGGTAAATAAGAAGATTGCTGAGATGCTCATTGTCTGCTTGCCTTGTCATTTTGATATGGGGATTCTTCCGTATCATCGGGCAAGGGGTACCCCGTTGGCGGTTCTCTATGATACACATGTACTTACGATAATAAGAACTTACCGGTAACTAAACTTGAGTAGCATGAGGAGCGGCCCTCGTATTCAAGGGACATGAGATTTCCAACTTATACTTTGTCAAGCATATACACCATAGTTTGTTCACTTTAACCTTAATCACTTCAAGATGCTTATGATAGGAGCAATGAGAGCTGAAAGTTAATAAGTACCATAATTTTTGGAAGCTCTTTATGAAACTTGAATCTCTACTTCCTTCTATGAAGGCCTTTCTTTTACTTTTATGTTGAGTCTTCACCTTCTATCTTTATGCACCTACTTTGAGAGCATAGTGGCCATTCTTAGTTCTATGTGCATGATACATCCATTTTGCATCACTATTATATGTCTTAATTCACTATTATTCATTGATATATTTCGTATTGAGAGGTGATACTTATGTTATTTCATCTGTTTTTGCATGGTTGATGACTTTTGGAGCATGGACCGCTGCAGTCAGGATTCTGATGGAAAAGGTGCTGTTTGGAATTCGCGAAGATCAGAAAATCTAGGAAAATATACGGAAAATCCTATTTTTCCAGAAGACTAAGGATGCCAGAAGACGGAGTGGAGATGGGCCACAGGGGGCCCACACCACCCCCTGGCGCGGGCAGCCCTAGGCCACGCCAGGAGGTGGTGTGGCCACCCTGGCCCACTCCAGCCTCTCCCCTATGGCGTATATCAACCTCCCGAAACCCTAAGACTCGGGGAGCGACCACAGAAAGATTCCGCCGCCTCTATGGGGCGGAAAACACCGAGAGAGAAAGATCTCTCCGACAAACAGATTTCTGCCGGGGGAATTCCTTCCCAGAGAGGGGAGATCGTTGCCATCAACACCACCATCAAGCTGGACTTCATCGAGATCATCATCATCACCACCATCATCACCATCAGCACCCTCATCACCATCTCCATATTGCTGTAACAATTGAGTTGAATCTTGCATTAGTTCATAGGGAAAACTTTCCCGGTGTTGATTACTCTTTGTACTTGATGCTATTGAGTGAACCATTGAATTATTGTTTATGTTCAGATTGTTATACATCATTATTCCATCTCTGATCATGATCCATATGATGTCTTGTGATTAGTTCGTTTTGTTCTTGAGGACATGGGAGAAGTCATGTTGTTAGTAGTGGAGTTGTGTTGAGAGAGATTCAATAGATTGTTATTTAAGTTGTGGTGTACTTCTTCTAGTGGTGTCATGTGAACTTCGACTACATGACACTTCACCTATATGGGCCTAGGGGAATGCATTGTGTATTTGGCTACTAATCGTAGGGGTTACCGGAGTGACAGAAACCTGAACCCTCATTAGGAAACCATTGCACAAGGGACGTAAGTGTCTTAGAGTTTAAAGCTGTGGTTAGGTTTCTACCTTAATTTCTTTTCTTGTAATTACGGATGTTTGCAAGGGGTATAATCACAAGTATGTATTAGTCTTGGATGGGGCGGTACATTAGCACAGGTTCACCCACACAACACTTAGCAAGCTAAAGAAGATTAATCAACTATATGAAGCGAAAGCACTTGACAGTCTTCCCATGTGTCCTCGAGAACGTTTGGTCATCTTAAGTAATACAACTGTTGCCGGGGAGTGAAGCGCTATTGGAGAGTGGAACTGGTAAAGGAAACTTCTACTGTGAGTATTGTTTACTTCTGCTAGTTGCTTTATTTTTGTTATGGATAATTCGCTGAGTTTCTTATTTGGTAATGCTACTACCACTGCTAAGGTAGTAGATAAACCACCACCTGCCGAGAATGATGTTTTCAAAATACCTACAAGAATTATTGATCGTGTTATGGATAACTACTATGTTGGAGATGGAACTGTCCATCCTGGTGATCATTTGCTCTTTATACACGAATTATGCGGGTTGTTCAAGTGTGCAGGTATTACTACAGATCAAGTTAAGAAGAAGTTATTCTCATTATCACTAAAAGGAAGAGCTAAGGAATGGTATACGCTGCTGAAGAATGGTCAAGCTCTAGAATGGGAGGAAATAGTGCCTCTCTTTTATTCAAAGTTTTATCCTCCTAGTGAGATTCATAAAGATCGGAATCAAATATACAACTTTTGGCCTCTTGATGGAGAGAGTACAACTCAAGCTTGGGGGAGATTGAAGTTACTGATGCTCAAATGTCCCATTCATGAGCTTCCCAACAATATTATTATCAATAACTTTTATGCAAGGCTCCCTCTACATGATAAGGATTTATTGGATGCTTCTTGTGCTGGATCATTCACTCGCATGGAAGAAGAAGCTAAATGGGATCTTCTGGACCGTATTCAAGACAATGCTGAAGCTTGGGAGAATGACAAAGGTAGAAAGTCACGTATAAATTATGATTATGAATGCATTGAACCTTTTATGGGAACTGATGACTTTCAAAATATTAAAAATGCTTATGGTCTAGACTCTCAAGCTATTGCTTCTTATTTTAAGGCTTTTGCTTCCTACATTGAAGTGCCTAAAAAGAAGTGGAATAAGTATCATGAACCTTATAAAGATATTGCTAAGAGTGTTCCTGCAAGAAATACTGAAGTTTATACTGCTAATCATGTTTTACCTGAACCTTATATTGAGAAAATGCCTTTTCCAGTTAAGGTAAAGGAACATTCTATGATAGCTAGTATGGTTAATGAAAGTACAAATAAAGCTGTTGAACCTGATAAACAAATGGTTGACGAACCTATAATAGCAAGTGTGGAAGACTTTGTCACTAAATATGAAAAAGAGGGACACACTATCCTTTGTGAGGATACCTCTAATATTGTTTCACATGGTAGTGTTATGAGAGCTAGTATTCCTGTGTTTTCTGTTAGAATAAGTGATCATTGCTATGCTGGTCCTTGTGATAGCTATATTGTTAAGTTTATGCATGATACTGAAAGTTAATATGAGAGAGGGAAAAGTGTTCGTATACATCTCAATAATATCAAGTTTCCTCGTTTCATGCTGAAAGTTTTTATGTTGCACTTCTTTTGCCTTCTTATGCAAGTAGCCTTTGGTTTCAACAACTTGTTTGTTTACAAAATTCCCTTGCATAGGAAGTGGGTTAGACTTAAATGTGTGTGTGTGTGTGTGTGTTTGCTTCTTAATGCTCCCTTTCACTTCAATTCATATTCCCGAGTGAGCTTCTTCAAAATTATCATGCCCATCTTAATGGCTATAAAGAAAGAGCTCTATGGGAGAAAACCCAATTTGTTTTTGCTTTCAGTTTGTTTTTGTTTCTTTGAGTCTTGGAAGTTATTACTTCGGTAATAACCGCTCCTTATCCGTTTTGTTTGGTTTTTGTGTCAAGATCAACCTCTAATGAGAGAGAAGTAAGATTTGGGGAAGTTGCTATCCTGAAACAGATTTTTTGTGCTTCACCGTAAAAATTCGTGAGAGATCTCTGTCTGTCGGATTGAGTTGTAATATTTTGTGCTTCTGCCCCAGGTTGTTATTTAACTTTCGTTAGTTTTGCACTTTTTGATTTGAGCAACAGAAGATTTTCGAAAAAATTAATCTTTACCTGCTGGTCTGTTTTGACAGATTTAGCCAATCTTTCATTTGCTTCTTTATTCGATTTCCTTTTTGAATTCTTTTTGGGTTTTCGGAAGGAGTTGCTACAGTAGCTTATGTTTTGTTGGTTTTCAGTTGAAATTGAGCTCAAAAGGTTTTATCACTTCACTTATACTAATGTTGCTAATGAGAACCGTGTGGAGTTTTGTGTGAAAGAAATTTCCAGGTAGTGGAGATAATGGTGTAATAAGGAAGAGAAAGGTTTTATGACTCAAGTAATAAGAGTATGAATATGAAGATATTGATGTTATTCAAGTGATGACTCCGGAAGAATCTACCAGATACCAAAGTCAGAGACCTGCAGAGTCTGTTTTCAAATAGGTAACAGTTCTGGTAAGAAAAGTTCCGCGAAAATACAATCTAACTATATTTTTGCAGTTTTCAGTTGATAAGGAAAGTTACGAAGCGAAAAAGGGACGGAACCGGAGCCAGGGTGGCTCACACCACCCTGTGGCGCAAGCCCTCCCCTGGCCGCGCCACCAGGTGGTGAGTCCACCCCGGACTCCGCCTCCGACTCGTTTTCTCCTAGTACCTTCCTTTTGATGTGAAACTTCGTAATATATAGCCCCCCGGATCCCCCGAGGTTCATATATCGTGTTTTTGTCGTGTTTTTGTTTTGATCTGTTTCTGCCAGGACATACTCTTTGAAAGATTAGAAGCACAATGGTGTCCGCCAAGGATAAAGGGAAGGAACCTATGGAGGAAGACCTCCGAGACCCCAAGCAAGGGCTGGTACCTTCAGTCACTTGCCTTGCATCAACGGAAGCCCTACGAGTCACTAAAGAATTCTGCGATAAGTATCGAGACTTGAAGAGGAAGGTGGACATGCTTCAATGGGAGAATGATAGGCTTCGTAAGATGCTGGAAGATTTCCTCACATCAACTAAGAGCATAATACCACCACCACCAAAGGAGTAATTCGTCATCAGGTTTGGCATCCCCTTGGTTTGTTCCAAGCTTGGGGGAGTGCCGCGGTATCATATCACTATCTTCTATCTTTTTACCTTATTAGTAGAGTCATATCATGAATAGAGGAGTTATTATGTAGGATGGTTTGCATTATGGAAGTGTCCCCTCTCTCATTAGATATGTATCCCTTGGTGTGAGTTGCCGATATGAAATATTAATGAGAAGTTCTATCATTCACTCTTTTTGCATAGCTTATATTAGTTTTCAATTCATGGTTATATGATTGATCTTGTTGTTAGTATTGGTATCACTTTGGGATCATTGAGTTAATTTAGTTGGTTTTGGCAAACCTAGCTCGGTTAGTAGCAACACTATTTTTGCTTTCTTTCTTGATTTGCTCATAAGTTTATTTTCTCCAGTTAAAATCTTTTGTGCTTCCAAGGAAGATTGCATGTTTGTCTTTATCACTTGTATGTTTGTTTGTTTCCTTCAACTCTTATACTTGCTACCCAGCCTTGCTAGCCAAAAACCTGTACTGAGAGGGTACTCTTCTCGTGCATCCACCTCCTTTAAACCAAAACTTTTGCCATTTGTGTCCACCATACCTACCTAGTAGCATTATTGCTATTCCAAGTAAATTCTTGTTTTATCTACCTCCCAAATTAAACTTGTTATGTGAAAATTAGTGATTAAAGCTCTCACGAACTTGATGGCACACTTTACTTTCTTGCACTTAATAAACTTGAACCATTGTGCTCGCCTATGTTGCGTATATGCTTGCGCTTTGTAAGTTGTGAATTAGCAGAACCATGCTATCATGGGGAACGCTTTCAACATTGCACTGGTACTTTGTACCAAGTTGATATCATGATTCTTTTGTCTATGGATGTCGTCGGTGCGAAATGAAAGGGGAGCTTGTAAGTCCATGGAGTTATGCATATGTGTTAGAGAAAGCCTGGCATTGGTCTAATCCATGCTGACATGGTGGAAACCTGCAGCGTAACCATAACGAGTATCTATGAAGCATTCTTCTTATAAAAAAAGAGATAAAGATTGAGAAGAAGAGAAAAGAAAAAAAGAGATATTATGAAAAGAGGAAAGAGAGAAAAAGCACCATATTCCCATGGTAAATAAGAAGATTGCTGAGATACTTGTTGTCTGCTTGCCTTGTCATTTTGATATGGGGATTCTTCCGTATCATCGGGCATGGGGTACCCGTTGGCGGTTCTCTATGATACACATATGCTTACGATGACAAGAACTTACCGGTGACTAAACTTGAGTAGCATGAGGAGCGGCCCTCGTATTCAAGGGACATGAGATTCTCAATTTACAACTTGTCAATGCATATCCTCATATTTGATCACTTTAACCTTAATCACCTAAAGATGCCTATGATAGGGGCAATGAGAGCTGAAAGCTAGTAAGTATCATAATTTTTGGGAGCTCTTTATGAGACTTGCAATCCCTGCTTCCCTCTTTGAAGGGCCTTTCTTTTACTTTTAAGTTGAGTCAGTAAACCTATTCCCTTCTATCTCAGCAAGTATTTTGAGTTGTTGTGTTTCATTCATTCATATGATGATTTATTCAATCATGTTTCTTATGTTCCTTGTTTTGCACATTGCTCTTATCGTGATGTTTACTACTTTGAAAGCTATCATTGAAAAACTAGCTATTTGTGAACTCCAGCAATTTATCAACTATTCTTCGACCAAGAGCTAAGTTTGCCATTACCAATTATGATTCACTTTATGTATCTTTATTGTGTTTCCTTTACTCATTACAAGTTGAGTTATATAATAGTGAGTTGTCTTCTATTATGATCTATGTGTTGATGAATGTGATGCTTCTTGTCCGTATTCTTTTATTGACCCTTCACTCCATAAACCTGAGGCCATGTTTATTGAGCTCAGTTTCGCTTGAGGACAAGCGAAGTCTAAGCTTGGGGGGAGTTGATACGTCCATTTTGCATCACTATTCTATGTCTTAATTCACTATTATTCATTGATATATTTCGTATTGAGAGGTGATACTTATGTTATTTCATCTGTTTTTGCATGGTTGATGACTTTTGGAGCATGGACCGCTGCAGTCAGGATTCTGATGGAAAAGGTGCTGTTTGGAGGCAAAATTCGCGAAGATCAGAAAATCCGAGAAAATATACGAAAAATCCTATTTTTCCAGAAGACTAAGGATGCTAGAAGACGGAGTGGAGATGGGCCACAGGGGGCCCACACCACCCCCTGGCGCGGGCAGCCCTAGGCCGCGCCAGGAGGTGGTGTGGCCACCCTGGCCCACTCCAGCCTCTCCCCTCTGGCATATATCAACCTCCCAAAACCCTAAGACTCGGGGAGCGACCACAGAAAGATTCCGCCGCCTCTACGGGGCGGAAAACACCGAGAGAGAAAGATCTCTCTGGCAGACAGATTTCTGCCGGGGGAATTCCTTCCTAGAGAGGGGAGATCGTCGCCATCAACACCACCATCAAGCTGGACTTCATCGGGATCATCATCATCACCACCATCATCACCATCAGCACCCTCATCACCATCTCCATATTGCTGTAACAATTGAGTTGAATCTTGCATTAGTTCATAGGAGAAACTTTCCCGGTGTTGATTACTCTTTGTAGTTGATGCTATTGAGTGAACCATTGAATTATTGTTTATGTTCAGATTGTTATACATCATTATTCCATCTCTTATCATGATCCATATGATGTCTTGTGAGTAGTTCGTTTTGTTCTTGAGGACATGGGAGAAGTCATGTTGTTAGTAGTGGAGTTGTGTTGAGAGAGATTCAATAGATTGTTATTTAAGTTGTGGTGTACTTCTTCTAGTGGTGTCATGTGAACGTCGACTACATGACACTTCACCTATATGGGCCTAGGGGAATGCATTGTGTATTTGGCTACTAATCGTAGGGGTTGCCGGAGTGACAGAAACCTGAACCCTCATTAGGAAACCAGTGCACAAGGGACGTAAGTGTCTTAGAGTTTAAAGCTGTGGTTAGGTTTCTACCTTAATTTCTTTTCTTGTAATTACGGATGTTTGCAAGGGGTATAATCACAAGTATGTATTATTCTTGGATGGGGCGATACATTAGCACAGGTTCACCCACACAACACTTAGCAAGCTAAAGAAGATTAATCAACTATATGAAGCGAAAGCACTTGACAGTCTTCCCATGTGTCCTCGAGAACGTTTGGTCATCTTAAGTAATACAACCGGCTTGTCCTTTGCTGCATAAAGGATTGGGCCACTTGCTGCATTTATTCCTATTGTCTTTTATTTACTCGTACTTTGTTTACTTGCTTTATTGAAAACCCCTAAAAATCCGTTTGCTAAGTATTTGCAGAGAATTCCTGATCCATACCACTAGCCAGCACCTTCTGCTCCTCATTGGGCTCGACACTCTTACTTATCGAAAATACTGCGATACACCCTTGTAACATCCCAAAACTTTAATCCTAGCTTCTTGGCTATTCCTAGTACTCAATTCTTAAGGAGGAATGGTCATTTTGGCCATTTTAATCCACTACACTACTTTGGCTATTCCTAGTACTCAATTCTTAATAGAAACAATTCTTGATCTTTGTACCCCTTGCTAGTACACATAATGAGGTACCAAGGCCCACCTTTTGATCTGCTAAAAACATTCTTTTACTTATTTTAAATGACATTTGAAAATTGAATCTAATGCATATGCATAGATCACCCCTATTTCAAAACCCATCTTTTTGAGCTCCACTTTCAAAACCCTTGCAACCAGAGACTACCTAGCACTAGTGGAGATCACTCAAAAAGTTTGAAACCAAAATTCAAAACTTTTTCTCTCTCGGCCATTTCATCAAACACCTTGCTGGCAAGATCATATTGGCCTAACTAATACTGTTTTGGGTTGATTTTGTCTAGAAATTGCAATGTGCTTTGATCATCTTGTCCCCCTCAAGCCTGACCAGACCAACCCCAGCCTCTTCCCTACCCCCTAGCTGCACTGCACTGCACTACACTGCACTGCCATGCCGAGCCCTCTCTCGCTGGCCGACCATGCACTCGCAGCAGCAACCCTCTCCAACCTCTCTCGCCATGTCTAGCACACCGCCAGTGGTCCACCTCCACCGCCCGACCAGCCCTAGGCCAGAGACAAAGGGTAGAGCGGCCAGGAACCGCCGCGCCTGGAGCTGGTCGAGCATGCCGACATCGCCCCCAGAGCGCGCTCTGTCCCCGCTCGCACAGACCGCCCCTTGGCCTCAACCCGCGCCCGCCGCTCTGCCACGACCTGGAGAACCCCCCAGACACCCCCGTTGGCCGCCCAAAGCCTCACAGCCACCGCTCGCCGTGGACACCGCCGCCTCTGCCTCTCAGAGCGCCACCTCGCCCAGACCGCGTGTCACCGCCCCTATGGCCGCATTCAATTTCTAGAGCACCGCCAGGGAACCGCCCATCGATCGCGACCCCCAGCCATGCCTCTACCTCACCGTAGCCTTGTCGCCACCGTCGCCTGCCCATCCCGCTCGGTCTCACCGTCGGGCCTATAAAAGGAGCCCTCCCCAGCCTCTTCTCTCCACACCATTCCACTCCCCTCACCTCTCTGAACCTCACCCACCTCTCGCCGAAGCAAAGGGAGCAGCAGCTCGCCGGAATTGGAGCTGGAACCGCCGCCTTTGGAGGAGAAGGGCGTCGCAGATTGCGACCACCCCAAGCTCCACCGCAACCGCGCCTCACCTCGCCGTCGTCTTCCAGTTCATTTGCCCACCTCGCCGACCCTGCTAGAGCCCTGGTACGTCCCTAGCAGACCCCCACCGAGTCTCTAGGGTTCGAGCTCGCCGGCGACCTGCTCGTCGTTGACGACGACCCTCAGCCGTAGATTCCTATTCTAATCCTACGGCCCACAACGCGCGTACCGTTTCGTGTTTTAAGTGCCGTTGACAAGCGGGACCCCCCTGTCAGCTGAGCCCCGCACCGTGGAGCGCCACTGGGCCGGTCCAATTCTTTTCCCGCGCTAGCCCACCCGTCCAAATCTGGATTTTTCTTTTTAGTTTGAATCTAGTTTCTGTCCCCTAGTTTAAAAATCAATTCAGAGAGTTTTAGAAATCCAAATTGCATGAAACCAATTTTGTCTGAAAGGTATTAAAATGATCTATCCAAGCCCTTTGAATTTAATTCAATTAGAGTTATAGATCTCTCCTAATAAAAATAACAAAACAGAAGCATTTGCAACTTGCAACATTTTTATAAAATCAACCAAGTTAGCTTTTGAGTTGATTTCAACTCTCAAAAATCACATTTCATCATATCTATCCAAATATGTAATAATATTAAGGTTTACATGCAGTGACTTTGGACTAGTACCAAAATAATGCTATATAGGCATTTCTAGTCACTTTAAATCATTAAATAATGAACTTAAACCAAAGTAATATTGATCCAACCCTTAAATCTCATTCCCACATGTTATAATATGTGGTGATGACATGTGTCAACATGATCCCATATTTTAAGTGGTGAATATTAAATCTTAATTAAAATTTTCAATGAGTAGAAATTACTTTTCTAAAATAAAAAGAAAGAAACTATTGAATTAAACTTGTGATGCTTGTGATGATAATAGATCATCAATTGTGTGTCTTAGAATTCTATCTAGCCTAGTTAAGTATTGTTTGGTGATTGTCTACTCCGTATGTATTGTTATAGAAGATAGTACCGACCAAGCTTACAAGGAGGAGGAGTGCTATCAAGACGAAGACGAAGAAAACTTCAACCACTGCACCAACCAAGGCAAGCTATTATTGGCAAGCTAACCCTTGCAAAACATACTTTAGCAAGCCCCCATTAACAGTGCAAGCTACCCTTAGCAAGCTAGCAATACCCAAGATTTAACTCTTGCAAGTTTAGTGCTTAGCAAACTAGAAACAACTAGATGGTTTAGCAAAGATGCCTTAAGCATGCTTTGATCACACCCCCTTTAACTATTAGTACCTCAAGTCTTATTGACAAGTTTTACCTCCCTTAGTTTACACAAAGTTCTTTACTTATTTTGAAGGTAGCATAAAAAGTATAAAACTTGACCTACTTAGAAACCTTTAGATGTCATTCTATGGCATGAGATTGATCCCATCCTTCCACCTTAGTGAACACTCTTAACTTAGTATTTTAGAGTAGATCCAAAAACTTGAGTCACTTTAGATGGGAACAATTGGTGAAAATGAATTATGAAAACCTTGGAATGATGAGTCATTCTATTGAGATGTTTTGACATGTGTTGAGAAACACAACTGGTTTATGATGAGGAAAATGATGAGGCCTGAGCCTTAACCCTTTTATAAAACTGATGGTTGGATTCGGATGCGATACCATTCCAAATTTACCGTACAACCACACTACCTGAATTGGGTAAGGCTTAGCTGGAAATTTATGTGCATTAGTATTAGTTCCCTCAAGGGAGAGGTTTGAGCTGAGGCTACCTCTCATGATGTCCACCTATGTAGTGCCCAAGATGACTGATGGTCATGGTTGGGAGGCCATGCTCATAGGAGAGGTGCTTGTACTAGGGTGTGTAAAGGAAAGGTTATGTTTGATTATCTGCATACTAAGTATGATGATTCAGGGTTATCCCTGACAGATGTATCGAATCTTGTGGTGAAAGTGTACCACCACTGCAGAGTGTCAAACTATTTGAATAGCCGTCATGATTATGGACAGTTGGAATGGCCATACTGTTTCGTTGTCAGATGTTTTCTAAATAACTTGAAATGAATGATGAATCTTGACTTGACCACAACAGGGTTGTGTTTATGATACTAGCTTCCCAACTTAAGTGATTCTAGAACTTTCCTTTATCTTTCTTTGCTTCAGAACTCAGCTTAGGTTTCAAAAACTTAACTTTATGGTTAAACTTAGATTTTGCACTTTAACCTAGAATTATAGTACCTGTTAATAGTAGTTTGCGAGTACTTAAAGAGTACTCATGGCTTTTGTCCCTGGCTATTCTCATGGCCAGACTATGAAGGAGACTATCAGGAGGATGGTCATCAGGACGGCTATGATAACTAGGACTATCTGCCTTTGTCAGCATTGCCTGTGCCCCTGAAGATGGACCCCACCGCTACGCTTATCTTTTATTTTCCACTGCTTGTTGTATTAAAGACTGGATCATGAGATCCTTATTTGTGTAAAACCTTATGTATGGTTTGTAATGGATGATGTACTGTGATATCCAATCCGTTATGTCTCGCAAAAATGGTAATCCTGGGATTGCGAGGTATGGCATAACGAGCATCTGGGATTAAAAATCCGGGTGTTGACAACCCCCTATACTTGTGGGTCATCAGTGCATTGTCCCAAGACTTGTTGATTGATGCATAATTTTGATATTGCTTGTTTTAAACTATTTGTATCTAGTCACTCTTATGAACTTTGAAGGTGTCCTATGCATTTATGTTTGCTACTCTATGAGGGATAAGCTGAATGCCAGTATGCTATGTTTTCTTTATGTGAAACAAACAAACGTCTTGCAAAGCATTGTTATTCATGAATCTTTTGTTTGTGCCTTTTCATGTTGCAACATAGTTTCTATGTCTTATTGTTAGAACTTTATCTTCCATGCTATGTTGAAGTACTATGGTCCCAGCTATCAATGTTTTACAAATACTTTGATCAAGTTTATGATGGTGCATGTCACCTTAAAAATTATTCTTTCTTTTTATCACTTACCTAATCGAGGACGAGCAGGAGTTAAGCTTGGGGATGTTAATACGTTGCTAACATATCTATAATTTTTGATGTTCCATGCTTGGTTTTTATCTACTTTCTTATGTTCTGTCCACACTTTGGAGTACTTTTTATACACTTTCTTGGACTAACCTATTAACAAGAGCCACAGTGACAGCTACCTGGTTCCTGCTGTTTTTGGTTCCAGGAAAGTTAGAAACTGAATATTCTCGAAATTGGACGGGTCAAAAGCCAAAGTCAGTTTTTCACCGAGGGGGACACGGAGCCAGAATACGAGACGGAGAGGGGCCAGAGGGCCGCCACACCACCTGGCCGCACGGCCAAGCCTGGCCCGCGCCAGGGGGTGGTGTGGCCGCCTAGGGCACCCCCTCGGCCTCCCCTTTTGCCTATAAGATGCCTCCGATACAGAAACCCTAAGTACCCGATCAAAATTCCACGAAAGAGTCTGTAGCCGCTGTCATCTCCATCCCTAGATCGAGAGGGATCTGAAGCTCTTCCCGGCACCCTACCGGAGGGGAGAATTCACCCTGGAGGCCTTCTTCATCACCATGCAAGCCTCCGGTGTGATGCGTGAGTAGTTCATCTCTGGACTACGGGTCCATGTAGTAGCTAGATGGCTGGTTCTTATCCTTTGTGCTATCATGTTTAGATCTTGTGAGCTCCGTTCATGATCAAGACCATCTATTTGTAATCCTACATGTTGTGTTTGTGGGGATCCGATGGATATTGAGATGCTATTTCAGATTGATTATTGATTCTATCATGTCTTTGTTATTTGTGATCTTGCATGCTTTCTATTGTTAGTAGCTATCTTGGCCAAGTAGATGTTAGCAACTCCAAGAGTTAGTATTTATGCTCGATAGTGGGTTCATGCCTCTAGTAATCTGGGAAAGTGACAGAAATCTCTAAGGTACTAGATGTGTTGTTGCTACTAGGGAGAAAACAACAATCCTTTGTTCATAGAACAATCATATTGTTTGCTTTACACGCAATGCGTAATACAATTATCTATTGCTTGCAACTTAATACTGGAGGAGGTTCGGATGTTAACCTGAAGGTGGATTATTAGTCATAGATGCAGTTGGATTACGGTCTATGTATAATGTTGTAATGCCCAATCAAATCTCAAAGGAGTCAAGATGTTTAGTATATGCCTGTATGCTTTCTCGATGTTTGTCAATTGCCCTACTGTAATTTGTTCACCCAACATGTCATCTATCTTAAGGAGAGCCACCACTAGTGAACTATGGACCCTGGTCCTTTCTTTTACCATCAATCTATAACTGTTTACTGTTTTCTGTTTATTTTCTGCAAACTATTACTTTTTTCCACACAATACGTTTAATTCTTTGTTTTCAGCAAAACCGGTGAGATTGACAACCTCACTGTAAGTTTGGGGCAAAGTTCTGTGGTTGTGTTGTGCAGGTTTCCACATTGTTGGCGCCGTAGCGCCCTGCCAAAGTCCAGTTAGCAACACCTTGGAGGTGTTTCCTTGCTCCTACTGGATTGATAACCTTGGTTTCATAACTGAGGGAAAACTTACTGATGTACTCATCATACCTTTCTCTTGGGGTTCCCAACGAGCTCGTTAATACATGAGTCAACAGAGTCTTAGGTGTTGACACATCGGAGTCTTCGATCTAAACACCCTAGAGTCTCCGCACTTGTTTTCAGCAGCAACTAAACATTTGAGGTTCTTCTCCTAAGATTCATAGGAAGGTTTACTGGGTGCATATGGTTTTGTTTATTATTTGATTTTCTAATACGTTCCAACGAGTAACCCCTCTTGATTGTACGGTTTCCTATGACTCAAAACAAATAATAATCGTAAGAAAACCTTCTCGGTCTTTTGGGTTTCAAAGGGTCGATCACTGTGTTGTGTTTCTCATGGAATGAACCTAAAACACTTAGCACACAGTTAAACTCACTTTTGTTGAAAACAAACATCCAAAACCCACTTAGGGAGGAAAATGTCCTTTCATATGTGCAACGCATGACGAAATAGTGGATGTGCTAAGTCGTGCCTGCTACCGACATGTGATACGCACACACGGTGGCTCGTGTCAAAGTGTCAAGTCATGCCTATTGTTGTTGGATCGAAGGTGGTGCGACGGTGACAGGAGGCGATACAGTAAGGGACGTATCTATATTTTGTCATCTCTTCCAGCGATATCCGGCTTTCGAGTTGCCAGGAGCTAGACAAGTGATGATGGTAGAGGCTGCTACATCAACGAGTATGTGCACTCCAGTGAAAATACAAGATCTCCGGTCTGGCTATATCGATGCACGCCTACGTCGTTTCCTTGCGAAAGGTGGTGGATCGAAGCTCGGTTTGGGGATGAAAATTACGAGACCGACCTATAGTTGGACTCGTCACCATCGGCGCACTACGGCGTTTTCTTCTTGAAAGGGAGTTGTACATTTTTCGTCTGTTTTTGTCCTTTACAATATGGCCAGTGATTGTCTGATGAAGTTACCGTCATGAGACATACGACTTCAGATTTTTTTCCAGGTCGAATATGTTCGGCTGCTGGATGTTGATTGATGAATAGGAAGGTTGTTTGCATATCTCGATGCAGAGGCTGGGACTTTGTTCCCTTTTTCGTAAAAAGCTTGCCCGCTGGTAAAATTCCCATCCTCACGACCTTTCAATCATCAGATGCATAACCATTTTTTTAAAGAAATACATAACCATAATTTTGTTGCAAAGAGCTACGCATCGGGGCAAAACATAAAGGAAGATGACACTTGTGGCCTAGTAATGTCAATGAGTTTGTTGGTTCTCGTCATGCACCCGGGTTCAATCCTAGGATGAGTGTACGTACGTATTTGTGAGCGACTATATTTGTAGTGTGTTTTTCTATTAAAAAAGTATTCAAATCTGAAGATTTTATCATAATAACTACCGTACAGCCAGTCCAACCGGTGGTTGGTTTTGGATGCCTCCAATATCTTTTGGCATATGTAGGAGATGTCAATTCTGCGATGGCCTGAGTGGTGCATATTGGCTGTGCGCTTCTTAGTTTCTTGTACTCTCAGAAAACGATGACCAAATATATGTGCGCAGATCACGATTTCCTTTCTAGATTTTAGGCAGCACGTAGCCAGATATTTTGTTGAGTAGTGTGTGACCATAATTGCGCACGCACGCCCGCCCTGGGATTTGACCACCACAGATGGGCGCGATCGGGCTCGGTCCAAATATGGTGCGATTTGCCGGGGAAGTAACCCGTAGTCCCGTCGTGTTTGCTAATCGATCGATGGTGTGCCCAAACAAAGACCTGCATGATTATTGTTCATGGACGAGATGTCCTATCCAATTCTCGGGATCAACGTGACACCCTGCGTATGACGCCTCGACAGGCAAGATGCCACCATCGTTCGGGATATCAGTTGATGCTGAAAGCGCTGGATTTTTTCTTAGCCAGGGCCATCAACCATCATCATCCTAGGAGTCTGGGCAAGTACACAGAGGCGGCTGACATCATGTTGGATCGTACATGCTGGATTGGAGGGTCCATTTTCACTTCTTGTTTCGTAGTTCGAAAAGCTATACTGCAAGCTCGACGACGTCTATTAGACACAATAATTCGGTCAAGACCTCAAGATCAAGATCAAGACAAGACATGCAGCAACCAGCTAGAGGTTACTGCAACCACGATCGTCCGAGCGACGTGCTCAGGGTTGACACGATCTCATTCCCGATGCGTGCGTGACAAGCCGCAAAGGCTCCACCACGGGACGGTGGAGCGCCAACCCGGGCGCGATACGTACGTCGGCGTGTCTCCTCGGCCAGCCACCCGCGCGGCAGCCCGGTCACTCGCTGCTCTCCCCTGGCCGCGCGAGGGCCGTGCGCCCCGGGTCTCCTGCTTTCCCCTACGTACCCACGAGGCGCACGCTCGCCGGTTCTCCCGAGATTCTAATGTCGCCGGACGTCAGTTCACCTAGTGGCGATGAGACGAGTGCGCCCGAACTGGTGATCGATTGATATGCTTACCCATCCAGACTTCTTTTTTCTTTGCGGAGAATGTGTTCCCGAGATTTTCTTTCTCGGATCTCGTGTGACCTTCTTCTATAAAGAGTAAAAAAGGCTGGTCATAGTAGTAGTATCATACTACTAGTATCATACATATGATACTAGTGTATGATACTATCTCTATAGTGCATGGTATCATATGATAGTACCATACTAGTACAATATTTAATAATTTGTAGAATTTCAATGCAAAATTATGTACAAGATTCATTTGCATGATGATTTTCTGTTTTACGTGCTATGATACAGTATCTATCTATGATACTCTAACCATCTCTTTATTCATTAATTGTTGTGCTATATCAGATTTTTGCCAACATGGCATGCATGATACTAGCTATGATACTGCCACTAGGACCAGCCTAAGAGTTACCTGAAATTGGCACGCTAGTTAGCTACCGTCACGATTTCAGGAATACGCAATTTACGGTAATCAAATACGGACAGCTGACTCATCGACGGTCACTGGAGCCCCTGTATAGAGATGTATTCATTGATGTGGCACGGAGATGACCGGTTTCAATAGCAAGATTTTTTCAACAAAGAAGCCCTCTCTAAATCTTATTTTCCTATTCGAAGCCCAGAGACTTATAGGTAGGGCCCACATGTCAGACTAACCGGTGAAGCCCACCTATTGGTGCCACATGCCCCTTCTTCCTCCTCTCGCCCTCTATCCCCCAACCTGACTCCACCTTCTCTCTCTCTCTCTCAACCAGAGTCGGTGCACGTCCGTTGCCTCCCCACGCAGGCTCCACCGAGCCTCCCAACATCGGCAACCGCGGAGCCATGCGGCAGAAGTCCTCCTTCCGGTGCCGTCAGTGAGGCTCCCTGCAACTGGCGGGAGCACCACGATTTAGTGGCGAAAGATATGCTCGACGATGCTGGAGACGTCCCCGAGGAGTAGAGGACGATGGTGGCGTCACTGCTGATCCCCGAGGAAAGGCGAGATGCAGGGGAAGCGAGGAGGGCGCCCATGGTGGCGCAAAAGTCAAAACACGAGGAGGGGGCCCATGTAGTTCAGGTCCCATGTCGCCCGGTCTCCTCCACGACGCCATGTCGGGCGGAAACTAGGGCCTGGCGCACGCCATGGCCAGCGACAGTGGAGGTTTGGGGGATTTCCCGGTTCAGGCAAAGTGCACATGCGTGGATTACACCAAAGATGAAGAGGGTGTCTATAACATCCCAACGTTTAGGACCAAACGAATGGTAGAAATTAGAATATCTGTATTGCATGCATGTATTTAAAAAACAGGAGAATTTTTTCGTGGAATTAAAACTTAGAGGGATCCGAATTTCTTTCACTTTGATGGGGGGTTAATTCAAATTTTACTATTCAAATGGTAGATTTGAATTTATAATATAATAGAAAATGAAATTATAAAAGAAGTTAATTCTAATAACGAAGAAAGAATGAAATTTTTTAATTCTATTGCATTATATGATAATAATAAATATCTTATTTACTTTACACCAATATAAATGTTTACAAACATAAGTATAGGAAAAATAATAACTTTGTCAAACAAACACAATATACACTGTCTTTACAAAATAGTATATAAAAGGAAGATTACAAAATGAAAAAGAGAAAACCCTAGACTAATTTCTAAACTAAATCTTCATCATTTATCTTCGTTCTTATATTCCTCCAAAAGAAAATAAAACACAACAAAGCAACAAAGGAGGGTTAATGGTTAGAAATACTCTTAGATTGGCATAGTAATACTATGCTCAATTCATCATTAAGTGCAGAAATAAAATGGTCCACTATAGAATCTATTTTTATTTTAGTTTTGGCCTCACACCAACATTGTAGGCAGAATAGGGGAAATCCATCACGCAACAAAAATAATGCCCAAGGCCAAAATAAGATCAAACCATCCAAAGCAAGCTTCACGGCCAAAACATATTTAGGTGGAAATTTGAACCAAGGGTGAGTCAAGCAAGTAGGCAGCTGATGGCCACAACTCTGTGTATACCAACTCGTTGGGACTCTAAGGGTAGGGTGTTGTAGTAAATGTCTTTTTCCCTACAAGGATGACTCGGTGGTTTATATCAAACTCTCAGGGAATTGACTAGGGACTTCTCCTCTTTTCGTTTTCAAGCAACCTACAAAGCAAAGTGTTTGCCTTGTGTCCCCAATTTTACTGCTTGGTTGTCAAGAACAAGGTTTCATATTAGTAAAACTGAAATTAAAATATAAATAAATAAAAGTAAAAATAACCTATAACTAGACAAGAAAAAAAGGTAAAGGTCTTTTGGGTTTTATTTGTGTTTGCTAATAGTAAAAGTGTTTTTGTATTTTAAGATTAAATGCAAAAAATATAAAAGTCAATAAAAAGTAATGGAAAGTTGTTTCTTATAATAAAAAGTGTACCGAGGTTCATGGCTTCACTGGTCTATTCTCTCATAAGGTGTAGTAAACATAAAATAATTCATAAGCAATACAATATTGATGAAACTTCACTATGTGTATGATAAGCATTCATATGGGCATCACATCTTATTTTAAAGATGATACAACAAATCTCAATTATACTCCTCTAAAAAGGGAAAACTCCATGCAATCTAGAATTAAGAATAAACATACTATAGCTTTTGGTAATTTGACATGATGTCTGAATAACAAATGTGCTACCTTGAACAAACAAGATCATCTGGGTTGTCACTAGATGATGTTATAACACATGCATTCACTTAATCCCTAGTGAGGTAACAAAATAAAGGTAAAAACTATAGTGGATCTCAAATATTGCTGTCACTATCCAATCAGCATCACTATGTAACTCCAACTAATACAGACGTTCCCCCACACATGCCCTCTCATACATGTTGGATCAAAACAAGTACTTAAAAACAGGGTACATAATATGCATCTACCAATACATCTCACACATATAGAATTCCAATCTCAAATATCAACACATAGAATAAAGATCCACCATAGGAATTACATAGATGACCATAATTATATTGGGCAGGTCATATGGTACTAGAACAATGATAGATCAAGAGATAAATAGATCAAGATACTGCCACAAACCCATAGTACAGAGGTGGACTACTCTCTCTTCATCATGGTGATGAAGCTGGAGATGTTGGAGAAGGTACAGATCCCACCGGCGATGGCTCTGGCAGCTTTTCGTCCCCCCTCCAATATTCACCGGTTCTATCTCTATTTCGGTGTTTCGACTTCGAGTCTGAGACGATGATGGATGGCTGCGTAGGCTCGAGGAGGAAATGAGGTAGGGTGGCATGGCCAACAAGGTGGGCAAGACCACCTGGGCTCGTTTGGGCCTCGAGCCTCCCTTCTGGTGGTTTTGGTGCTCCAGCTGCTTCTCTCCGTGAAAAAATGATCCTCATAAAATCCCCAGGCCACTTGACTTTGTTTAGGTTCCTGATAGATAAAAATACAGAAAATAGGGTTTTCTTATCGTGTGGAGTTATTAGCCAAATAAAGGGGATCATTGGTAAATCCACATAAATCAATGTAAAATATGGATATAACATTATATATTATATAAGTTCCAAATGTGTGGGAATATGTATCAATAAACTATAAGGTTCATGTATGCATTTTACATGCATTGGCATCTCACACAACAACATCCAGTAGTGTGTTGTCAACACAGCTAGAGAAGTTTAATTGTGTAGAATAGGAGTGCACAACGACAACATAGCACTCCCAGCTTCACAACACATCAACATCTAGGAGAGTACCAGTAGTTCATCACAAGAACTCACCATGTCCACACAAAACCACCAGAAGATCACCACCATCATGGTCACCTAGAGGAGAACTAGGAGTTGATCAAGGGCAAGCCATCTGACCAAGATGATAGGGTCAGGAGCTAGGAGGAGCGGGATAACAAGCATAGTAGAAACAAGATCCACCCAAGCTAGCAACATCTCCAACAAGTATATTTGTATACTCTGTAACAACAGGTTGGCCACCAAAATCATACATAGTAGCTGCTCTTATCAGGTTATAAGCATGGTTGTTGGAGTATGAGGTTATCCCCAGAATTGCACTCCAATAGAGTGTAAATTCTTCACAAGATATCTAGTCACATATTAGTATATGTTCTTATACAAATAAAATTGGGCCTTAGTCTTTTGCATCATTGGCCAGAGACTAAAATCAAAAGGTTACATACAAATCATCTACAATAGATGATTGCATTTCCATTTATCCAAATAGTTGAGAGCAGCAGATCATGCTAGACAAGATAACCACTGTGCACACTCTAATTGAAGGCACCACAGTGACATCTATACTAGTAGGAGCCACACATCTAAGAACTTAAACAAATAAATCATTTTTCTAGCCTATAAAGTTAGGAATCATTTGAACAATTCCTATCATATGGACAATCTATGTTTATTAGAAAATCCATATTATTTGCAAATGACACCTAAAGAAGTCTTATTTTCCTAGTAGTAAACCTAGGAATCATTACTAGTACTTCCTCCGTCCCAAAATTTAAGGCACCTAAGCTTTAGTCAAAAGTCATCATATTCTAAGTTTGACCAAATTTATATGTAAAAATATAAACATCCACAATATCAAATCAATATCAATAGATTCATCATAAAGTATAGTTTTCCAATATGTCCATTTGATATTGCAAATATTCGAATATTTTTGTATAAACTTGGTCAAACTTAGAAGATGTTGACTTTTGACAAAACCTTAGATGCCTTACATTTTGGGACGGAGGGAGTAATATTTCACTATACACTTAACAGTTATAGGAATTCAGTGAACATTACACTAAAGCAAGGCTTCAGGTAAGCCTAATATGACCACAGTAACATAAGCCTAAATCCAATCTTCTTACAAGAAAAGTCATATTAACAAGATACTATAAACACATGAGCACAAGTAGTAAATTACATGAACATGTATGAGTGATTATCCCAAGTCACTAAATCCAGAACTAGAAACCCTAGGATTAATTCCAGATCAATGGAAGTAGTACCAATTCATCAATAGCAATAACAATCATAAGTAAGCCATATGAACTAGCTATAGGATCATTGGTGCTCAACAGATAAATTTAGGGCATGTATTAGAAGCCAGGGAGTGAGAGGGGAAATAAGAAGTAGAGGAGGAGAGAACTTACCTCTGGTTCTCTCTTAGAATATTGAAGATGAAGCGACAATGGGGATGATGGCGACCACGACACGGCAGCACGAGGAGCATGGCGACACTCAACCTATGCTGATCCATGCTAGTGATAGCACCACATTGCCGGAGTCGGGGCAGCGGTAGACGACCACCACCACAACACCACAACACCAACACACTAGCACAACACCGTAAGGTCATCAGAGCACAATGAAGACACGTCATCTAAAACTCTAGATTTAGAGAGATAAAGGGGCGAGTGAGACGGGGATCGATTTACAAATGGAGCTAGACAATAAGATACAATATAGGATGGCTCTTCATCTGTGACAGCCAGTGGCGGCCGGATCTCGCCGGAATTGAGCGGTGCCAGCGCCATGGGATCGCGAGAGAAGGATAGAGGCTCGAGGAGAGAGAGAGAGAGAGAGAGAGAGAGAGAGATGCGAGTGGGATGGTTGGACCGACCTAGTCCAGTGCGGGTAGGGTTGGGCCAACCCAGTGGGCCAGGCTGTCCAGTGGGCCAAACCCGATTGGTAATATAAAAATAAAAATAATTAGGAAATAAAGATTTTAAAAGGAGTATTCTACCAATGCAATCATATCTAGAAAAATATAGAAAAATAAATAAAATTAACTTTTGTTTATGAAAATATCCTTCTATCCTAGAAAAATACTAATTATGAAATTCTAAGTCAAAATAGAATTATTAAAATTATAGGTTATAAAATGGATTATTTATATATAATTTTTTTATAAAATGAAAAGGAAATATTTTCGTTTTAAAATTTTAAATTCTAATAAGCTAGCTTTCTCTCTGCACCCCCGGGGCGCGCGGCTGTTAGGCAGAACGTTAGACAACAAGTCAATGAAAAATTAATGCAAGATAAAAACCATATCTGAGACCTTTCCATAGGTACTAGGGTTGCTAAGCTATAGGGACCGGAGTTCCTAAGGTAAAGACTCAAATCTGACTATCTGTACTCTCACCGCTGGGTTTATAAGCTGGCTAAAACTGCTTTAGATTGTTGAGGTGTGAGTAAACTTTTATATTTATAGCACGTGAAACCGTGAAGACAGGTCTGTACGCATCCATTACCCATGACACAGCTCATAAAGAGATGTATGCTAATCAAACTGAAGAGTCGAATCGGCTGCTTATGGCGCCCACATTACCTCGTCGCCGCGTGAACCCGCAGACGATCATAGTTTCCATAGCTAGCACGACTCATGAACAAAAACCACCACGAAAACACCATGATAAGCCGCTACCTGCTATAGCCTATGCTCTCCGCCGCGAGAATCCAAAGCAAGTTACAATATATGCTGCAACAACAGCTTTCAGCAGGCCCAGTTGTCGCGAAAGAGCGTGTCCAACTATAGTATCATGGACGCCAACAATCAAGAACCAAAACACGCAATACGGTAAGCGTTTTGTTTAGCATGAAGACACAAGCATACATGAATAGAGTGCAGAACACTAAGACACGGAAATACACGTGAAAAAGTAAAGCGAAACATAGACACATAAAATTACAGACAACAAATAGTATGATAACTAATCCTACAACCCTATCTAACACAAATAGTATGACAACTAATCCTACAACCCTATCTAATAATCTACGTACGCTACAAAGCCGAGAAAGGAGCTTCTGTATAAACGACTACCTTAAACTTCGTAAAACCTAGATACATGCAAACCTAGACAAAAGTACTTTCTAAGGCAGTGAAAAAAGTAAATACGTAAAGAGTGAGACAATATTGTAAGAAGAAAATATGCAACACGCATCAGAGTCAATAGAAAGCATCATTCGCACAAGACAGTAATGACTTTCGTAATATATATTTTCAATATATTCTTGTACATATTACAATTAAAAAGGTAAACGCGTAAAAAAAATAAAAACAGTATTAGAAGAACAAAAACACACGGAGACATCTCACTAGAAACCAATACTCGCATGAAATAGTAATACATTTCCTAGTATATTTTTTTAATATTTTATTTGTACACATTACAAACCTAATTACAGTCTATCTAATCTAAATCTACCAACCTAGATGTCGCCGTTCTAGTCCTAGCTACCGGACAAAAGGCCCTAGCGCTGACGAAACTCTGCACTTGTCGACATCGCTGTGTTCACCCCGGAGATGCGCTTCTAAAAAACAGCACAGCGGAAGGACACGATGTTGACCTTGGTCCTTCTCCCCATCGGCGTGCGCTTCGTCGTTGGCATGCCAAACACTTCTCCTTATCCCCATCGGCGCAGGCTTCGTCGTCGGCCACCGACACAGGCTTTGCCATCAGCGTGACAGACGCTTCGTCCAATGTACGCGGCTCCCGCATACAGCATGGCGGGAGGATGACGCTCCTCCGCCGAGCCTTCTTGACACTCCTGACGTGTATGATCTCGTCGTTCATGTCGTGCCCCTAGTCGTCGTGAGTCTCGCCGTAGGTCGACGTGGTACTCGCGGACGTCGTGGACTGTCGCCGACGGTAGGCCTTCTCCACCTCGTCGCGATGGCCGCTTCTTCTCGCGTATGCGATTCTCGCACACGCTGACGGTGGAGGACATAGATCCACCGCGAAGGTGTCTCCCGTCTCCATGATCCGCGTCGAAGTCATGCCACCGATCATCGTGGATCCCGCTTCTACTCGTTGATGGGGTTCACGAGTACATCTGGCGAGAGGACTGACGCCGACTCAAGTACGTAGACGTGCTTGGTTGGCTATCGCTATGTTCTACCTATGGTGGAACGAACCTACTCTACTGTTGCCCGAGAAGAACGCCGCCACCCCAAATGCGTCGGATACGGCAAAGCCATTGTTTGGGGTAGAAGACGCTGTGTCTTCTAGCACGATGTGTAGTGAAGGTACAAAGAATTAGCTAAATCGATACAGGAAGACGGAGGAGTATTTTATAGGCTAAACGGTGGTCATGGTGTCGAGTTTCCGCATACTTGGGTCCCACCGTGGTGTGCCTCGAAAGATAATGGTGCCAGCTTGTTCATGTCTGCGAGAAGGGTCGGACGACGAGGGATGGTGCTATCAGGTAGACCATAGACGTATGCACGAAATCACGGACGTCTACCGTCTACGATGCCATATGACCTCTCTGAACGCGAGAAATGGCGTACCGGTAGAGGCTACGACACCACGTCATTGTTGGGCGGACCCTACATTCGCTAGAAACTGTGACCGGCATGGGTTCACAGAGCCACGTCAGTGTTGAGCAAGCCCATGCCTGCGATAAACTGCAACCGGCATGGGCTCACAGGGCCACATCGGTGCCAAGCTAGCCCCTAAAGACAAATAATAATATGAATTATTATCATATTTTATAAAGTTTATGATTAAGTTTTATATCATTCTATAACTATATTGAAAGGAAACGCCAATACACGTGTGATATATAAACAACAAGAAGTTCCTAGTGAAACTCTAGTCACTGGTTCATTGGTTAACATATGATCAAGTTTTCCTAATTATGTGGCATTTATGCCAGTTGACAATGGAGTCACCTCATTGATAGAATGAGATGATGATAAATACCCAAACTAAGCATCGTTACACAATCATGTCACAAATTTTAAGTTACGATGATTAGGAAACCTAGTGTCTTGTTTCTTAGACCATGAGACCATATCAATCACTGTCACCTGAGAGTTCCTTGATTGTATTGAACGTCACTCGGTAAAACGGTGATCATAAATGTGTCTTCAGGTATTCAAAGGGGCATGTAGACACATTATGTGTCAAGAGCGGTATTTGTCCATCCGCGTGATGGAGAGATACTCAAGGGCCCACTCGGAAAAGTTATATCCATAAAGCTGCGCAACATGTGACTAGGTCACGAGGATATCACTTTTCGAAACGAGTTAAGTAGCATTTGTCGGTAACGATATTGAACAAAACATGGTGATGTCACTGATCAGATCTAAGACAATGCAAGTATCACAGAGACAAAAGAAATATGATACGGCATTCATGGTTCAAACGATGAAAGATTCGTGGAATACACATGGGTCATCATGGGCATCCAGGTCCCGCTGATGATCATGGGTACAAGATCGGTCTCGATCATGTCTGGAGTGTTCCCAAACCGTGGGGTATCACGCTTAAGGGCTTGATTATGCCCAGAGATTGTTTTGGTATTGTCGGAATCACCGAAGAATAGAAAGAGAGAAAATCGGAAGGGTTTCGAAAAGTCAGGAGGATGTCTGGAGTGGGGTGGAAGGAGTTCCATAGCCACGAGGGTTGAATAATATGTAAGTAAATGTTAAATATTGATTTAATCATTTATTTATAATTATTTAATAAAGAAAAGGAAATTAAAATGGTAAAAGACCTATTGGGCCAAAATACCTAAGGGAAAGGGCCCATGAGGGAAATACCAAAGGGTGGAGAGAGGGGATGGCCGGCTGGGCCTTGGGCACCCCACGCGAGGCCCATAAGGGCCTTGGCCGGCCGGCCAACCCTCCCCCTCTCCCTTGTTTAGTCCCACATGGCTTAGCTAAAGCCACATGGTGTCCTTTTTCCCTTATATAAAGAGGGGCATCTTGAGAAAATAAACACACAATAATCAATAAAAGGTTCTCTATATTTTGGGGAGACCTCCAGTTGATTCTCTCTCTCCCGTGACCGTGATCCCAAGTCTGGACTACGCGAACAGAAGACTTCTTCACCGCGGAGCACCGTCGCGTTGTGGGATTCGAATCCAGAAGGTCTACTTCCGCAACTGCTGCTAGATCATAGGAGCGGGAGTCACCGTCAGGAACCGAACGTGTGTAACTCCCTCAGAGGTGCAACACTTGGAGCACTAGGAGTTATCAGAGTCACATGAGCCGTCGAACTTCAACATGACCCCGAGGTCGGCGTCGGTACGACTACATCAACCACGCTCTCCTGAGCATCGACAACGCTTTTCAGTCTTCAAGGGTAAGTTCGCAAAAATCCCCTCTCATTACTGCATTACTAATAGATAGGTCCTAGCATTAGGGTTCTTGGCGTAGGAAAAATTTATTGTTTTCATGTGCGAACGCCTACAGTGGTATCAAAGCTAGATCTATGCGTAGTATTGCTATTACGGGTAGAATGCACAAGTTTTAGCGTGTGGGCGTTGATCTTATAGTTTTTACCCTCCCGCATGTACTTGTGCATACTGAAGTAATGCTTGATAAAGAATCCCCCAACCAACTTTACGTGTTCATTTGTGAGACTAGTCCTTGTTTGACATATGGCTTGTACTATATAAAGTGGCTTTGGGGGGTGTTTGTCTCTCTCGTATTAGTTGGTATGCCATTTGCAACGGAGGGCCCTGAAAGGGGTGTAGTATAGACAGCTATTTGATCCATGTTGTGTTTGAAGTTCGTAGGTAAGAACGGTTCTTGTGCGAAAGCCCTAACAACCATGTAAAATATGCAAAGATAAAATAGAGGCGTCTAACTTTGTTTTGCAGGGGCGTTGTGATGTGATATGGTCATAGTCAAGGTAAAGTAGTTTACTTTCTATTGCTAAGTAATAGTAATGGTGATCGTGATGATGGACTACAACACCAGAGGCGCCGACACCCTGGTGTCCATGACACCAGAACCCTAGCACCAGACTCAGAGACGCAAGATGGAGATCACAACGCGAAGGACCATATCACATCGCACTTACATATGATGTTTATTGTTTGTGCATATTTTATATGCTAGTATTAGATACTTGACAATAGCATAAATAATATGATCCCTAAACATAATACCAACAAAATGTTCTCCCTTAGTGTGCACCACCAAGAAAGTTCTTTGTTATGAGGCACACCGTGACGATCGGGTGTCACACATAACTGCGTTTGCATATGGTGGGTGTAAGCCATGTTGCACAGCAAATACACGTAATATTAAGTTGACGAGCCTAGCATGTACAAACATGGCCTCGGAACACGACTGGCCAAAAGATCAAGCACGAGTCACATGAATGATGTGATCAACGTTTTGGCGTCCACCTTTGCAACTATATCACCGACCGTGACAATTGAGGGCGGTGTAGTAAATGTAGAAATGGTTCTCCTCGATGCTTCTTTCCACGGTTGACAATTAGTTAGATGGTGAAAATCTCAAACTTGATGGATCCAATTTCCCTGAGTGGCTTGTGCATATGAATATTCTCCTTAGTGAGAATGACTTGGTCAACTACATACACTATGAGATGGATTTGGAACAGCTATATTTTTATGAGACCCCATAGCAGCGGGAAGACCGCTACTACCATGGTGAGATGTCCACCTTCATTTTACTAATGGGGATATGCCGAATGGAGTATATGCCTAGCATGATGTTCCGATTAGGCCAAAGGCCTCGCGAGTGGGCCAACAGAACGGCGACTGGAATGCGACTAAGGAGAAAGCCTGGCGACTGGAGACTGGAGGCCCAAAAGCGTACTTGAAGCCCAGTCGGATTAGGTCAAAGCCTCCGAATCCATATCTTGTTCGGTTGTAAACTGTAAACCCTAGCGAGGTGCTTCCGATATAAACCTCCCTAGGGTACTCTGAGGATTTACGTTCCATCATACACCCCTTCGAGCGACTTGCTGCTTAGACGCCGAGCTCGCCACCATTGTAACTCGCTCTTTGTCAATCATATCTAGCAGGAGTAGGTCTTTACCCTCCGGGGGGCCGAACCTGGGTAAATCCATGTGCATCCGCCCCCATCTCGCACCGCAGATGGCCGCCAGCTCTCGCCCCCGATTCAATCAATCGTTGCCTACTGTAGCGACTACTGTGGCCATTTCCACAATAGTGGCGCCCACCGTGGGGCCTAGCCGGACTGGCCTGAGTTCTGCGACAAGACCCTACTCGCCAATCGATCGACCGATCGCCACTGGCCGCATGATCGCCATCGGAGGGATCTTACAGATCCTGCCCAGCAGTTACATCCTAGCGTCGTGCCCGATCACCCACAACATGATAATGCCAGTTGGCACCATCAACCTCTTCGTCGGCTTCACCGGCGCGGTCGACCCAGCGACAACGGTGATCGTCGGCGGATCACCACCCCGTCGCGATCTGCTCTCGGAGGAGCAGGTCCACTCCATCAGGAGCCTCGCCACCGAGTATGACTCGGCAGCCAGCAACGCGGCCGAGACCAACACCACCGCGGACAACGCGGCCCAAAACAACGATGCCGACTCCGTGACCCCTGCCTCGATCGACGGATCTATCAACACGGCATCACGGGAGGACTCCATCACGCGGGTCTCCAACCTTGAGGACTTCGAGGACTCCTCCATCCTCGGGATCTTCGATTCCGATTCTGGCTCAGAGTCCCCCGAGGACTTCCGCGTCAGATCCAATCACTTCAACGTGATCTACATGGCGGGCAGCACGGTCGCCCCACCAGATCCATTCTCCACACCGATCCCGCCAACCGCCACGGCCACGGAGGTGGAGGAAGCCCGCCAGTGACTGGAGGAGGCGACGCGCAAGGAGACAGCCGAGCGCGAGAAATTCCGCCTCGAGCGGGCAACGGCGCAGGAGCTGTCGCTCTACCACCAGCGCCGCATCAGGACCTGCCTCAACTCCAATGTCCAAGGCCGTGTCCTAAACTTCAACGACGAGAGCGACCCCGCATGCGTGGCTGAGCGTGAATACTGCGAGAACGCACCACCAGGCAGCAGCAATCGACCACCACCCGGTGCAGCGACGACTGGGGCCCCGCCACCACCCATCGGTCATGCACCCCTGCCGGACCAGCCACGAATCATAATCTCGCCACAGGCCCGCGATGCCAAGGACTCCCACTATACTCCTACCCGATGGACAACATCGTCGCGGCCGACGCCGCGGTCTCCAACCTCAACGTCCAGGGAGAGGGCGCGCTGCAGATCCAGTACGCGAAGGCCCTACTCGCCAGGGCCGTCGAGCAGGAAGCCGCGGGAGTCGACCCGCGGGGGCAGATGTATTCCCGGTCCTCAGCAAGCAGGGCGGCCTCAAGCGGTCACCCCACCGTCACCAACGCCGTAACCTGCCCACCACCATAGCCCCTGGCGACCCAGCCACGGGCCGCCAACCCCGCGCTCTCCACCAACGAGCCGTGACCGGTGAACAACACGGTCGCCGCCAACAGGCAGCCCATCGATGCCCGAATGCACATCATCAACAACCAGGCCTGGCGGCCGCGCCAACCCAACGACCTGAGGCACACCATCAGTAATCGCGGCGACCCCGAACCCAGGGGCTCGCTCAGCCGAGTTGGCCCCCAGTGCTTCGGACCTATGATCAGAGGAGAGAAATACCCTGCCAACTTCAAGGCACCCAAAGAGATCGAAAAGTACGATCCGACATACGATCCAGCGGTCTGGCTGGACACATACCTCATGGCGATGGGAATCGCCGGCCACACCGACATGCTAGCCGCTCGCTACCTCCCCCTGATGATGGAGGGTGCGACCCGACAATGGATCAACACCCTCCCCGCCGACAGCATCGACTCCTAGGAGGAAATGCGGGATGCCTTCGTCAGGCACTTTGAGGGTTCCTACACCCGCGCCACCACCATTGAGGACCTAGAGCGATGCATCCAGGGACAACACGAGTCGACCCACCACTGGATCCAAAGGTGGTAGGAACTATGGATCAACGCCTCCGGCATCCACCCGGACACGATGATACATTGCTTCAAGAACGCCTGCTGGTACGAGCCCCTGGTCGCTAAGATCAAGAGGGTTTACCGGACACTTGACAACATCCCCGACCTCCTCGAGATCGCCAAGCGCTACACGGAAGAGGACCCCAAACAAGACTCCAACGACGAGTCAGGAGGAAGACGCCGCACCAGCGGCCATGACAACGGGCGACAGCGCGACATGCGCTACAGCAACACTCACATCACTGGCAAGCGCCGTAGCGATGGGCGAGTCGACTTCGTCGCCAACGCTGGATACGTCCAATGCAACTTGAAGAACTTCCGCCGCGACGGAGGAAACTACCGCGCCAACAACACGGCGAGGCCGAAATTCGACCCCGTCGCCCTACTCAACCAGCCCTGCATCTACCACAGCAGGGAGGGAAAACCCGCCACCCACAGCACCGCCAACTGTCACTCCCTCAAGGAGATTGAAAAGGCAAGGCAAGCAAGGGAGGACCCCAACAACAACCCGCCTCGGGATAACGAAAACGTCGGCGGCTTCGCCAACGCTGTCGGCTCGCTACACACCTTCACCGGGCTCAGCACCAAACGCGAGAAGAAGGTCCTCGCCCGCGCAGTCGCCATCAATGCGGTGACCCAAGTTGACATCCCTTGCTTCCTCAACTGGTCCAAACAGAGCATCACCTGGAGTCGCCAGGATCACACGCCCAAGATCGAATACCCAGGGCGAGTCACCCTGGTGGTTAGGCCCAAGGTGGCTGACTACTGGCTGCCCAAGACACTGATGGATGGCGGGAGTTCCATCAACATCATGTACCTGGACACGTTCAAGAGGCTCCAGCTCCCAGAAGCAACAATTGAGCCGACCCTGACAACCTTCCACGGCATCGTCCCCAGTCGGAAGGCATATCCGATTGGAAAAGTGACGCTGCCAGTCACCTTCGGCAGACCGGCAAATTACCGCACGGAGAGGATCGTGTTCGAGCTGGTGAACTTCCGCAGCCCCTACCACTACGTCCTAGGATGCCAAACGTTCGCCAAATTCATGGCGACCCCCCACTACGCATACAACATGATGAAGCTTCTAGGGTCGAGCGGCATCATCACCATCCATGGCGACCCCGATATGGCCATGGAATGCAAGGACAAAGGCGCTGAGCTCACTGACACCATCATCACCGCGGAGACTGACCACGTGGAGGAGCTCGCGAAATACGCGGGCAACATCAACAAGGACGACCCTACCATCCTGAAGAAGCCAACTGCCGTGAACTCCACATTCGAGGCGACCACACACACCCGCACCGTCGAGCTCGTCCCGGGCGACTCCAGCCAGACGGTCACCATTGGGGCGCACATGATCCCCGCATTGGAAAGCGCGCTCATCGGGTTCCTCCGTGAGAACCGCGACATCTTCGCATGGAAACCATCTAACATGCCAGGTGTCCCGAGGGAACTCGTTGAGCACAAACTAAACACCGACCCCAAAGTGCGACCAGTAAAGCAATCACTACCCTTCAATGAAGAGCGTCGTCGAGCAATCGCTGAAGAAGAAGAACGCCTGTTAGCCGCAGGATTTATTTGGCCAATAAAATACTCCAAGTGGCTGGCAAACCCAGTCCTGGTTCTAAAAAAGAACAACACGTCGAAAATGTGTGTCGACTATACCAACCTCAACAACGCCGGCCTGAAGGAGGAGTTCGTCCTACCGCGCATCGACCAGATCATCGACTCGACCGCGGGATCGGAGTCGCTGTGCTTCCTCGACGCGTACTCTGGTTACAACCAGATCAAAATGGCGGTCGAGGATGAGGAGAAGACGGTGTTCATCACGCCTCAAGAACGTCGACGCCACGTACCAAAGGTGCATGCAGGAGTGCCTTGCGAGCCAAATTGGCCGCAACATTCACGTCTACATCGACGACGTGGTGGTAAAATCCACCCGCCAGGACGACCTGGCCGAAACCTTCGCAAACCTGTGGAGGTATAACATCAAGCTAAACCCAGGAAAGTGCACCTTCGGCATCCCCACCGGATAGCTCCTGGGATACGTGGTCTCCAAGCGAGGCATCGAGGCCAACCCCACCAAGATCGACACCATCGCGTGACTCGGGAAACCCGAGTGCCTGCGCGACATCCAGAAGTTGGCCGGGCGAGTCACGGCTCTTAGTCGCTTCATCCCCCGGCTCGGCGAGAAGGCAATGCCCCTCTACTGCCTGATGCGCAAGAACCCCACGTTCCAATGGGACGCGGAGGCGGATGACGCACTCAAAGCGCTCAAAGAAGTGCTACTCGCGGCCCCACTCCTTGCCGCCCCAGTCGACAAAGAGCCAATGCTCGTCTATGTGGCGGCCTCCACTCGAGTCATCAGCACCGTGATGGTCATCGAATGGCCAGAGGAGGGCAAGGAGCACCCATACAACGCCCCGTCTACTACATCAGCAAAGTCCTGACGGACTCAAGACATCGCTACCCACAGTACTAGAAACTGGTATACGCGGTATTCCGAGCTCAACGGCGACTCCCACATTACTTCCAGGAGCACCCAATCACGGTCGTCTCCTCCGCACCACTGCAAGACATAATATGCAATCGCGAGGCGACTGGGCGAGTCGCCAAGTGGGCTATTGAAATCGGCGTCCACAATATCAAATACGAGCCCCACAAAGCAATCAAGTTGCAAGCCCTGGCTAATTTCCTCGCAGACTGGGAAGAAGCACAACAACCGGAGAAGCTACCATACCTCCACTACTGGTCGCTCCACTTCAACGGGTCCAAGAACGCCGATGGCGCAGGGGCCAGGGTCATACCGACCTCCCCCAAGGGAGACAAGCTTCGCTACGTGCTCCACCTCAACTTCAAGCCCTGCACCAACAACATGGCAGAGTACGAGGCCCTCCTTCACGGCATGCGGGCCGCCAAGGAGATGAATATCAACCGCCTACGGTGCTATGACGACTCCGACCTAGTTGCCGGCCAGGTCATCGGAACCTGCGACGCCGTCTCCCCGACAATGATAGCGTACCGCCAAGCGGTAGACCAGCTGGGAGGACACTTCGACGGCTACTCAGTCGAGTGGATCGACAAACGCAAGAATGAGGAGGCATATTCCCTTTCCTGCATCGGGTTGGCCCGACAAACGCCACCCATAGGCGTCTTCCTCAACATCATCCACAAACCTTCAGTCTGCCTACCGAAGGAGATCGACATCGGGATACCACTACAACCCGAGCCAGCCCTAGTCGCCATGATCATGGAGCCCATCGACCGGACGGCACCATATGCCGCCTTCCTCAAGCACAAGATCCTCCCAAGAAATGAGACGGAAGCACAAATGATTGTGCGCCGCTGCAAATCCTTCGTCATCATCAACAAAGAGCTCCACAAACGCAGCGTGACTGACGTGTTCCAGCGCTGCGTGCAGCCAGAAGAAGGCCGCAAGATCCTCCAGGACATCCACGCCAGCGACTGCGGCCATCATGCCGGCGCCAAGTCGCTGGTCGCCAAGTCC
The DNA here is from genome assembly GCA_023614405.1 of Avena insularis. Classification (NCBI taxonomy): domain Eukaryota; kingdom Viridiplantae; phylum Streptophyta; class Magnoliopsida; order Poales; family Poaceae; genus Avena; species Avena insularis. The sequence goes on along the minus strand of CM042692.1, from coordinate 71,018,329 downwards.
ATGCGGCACGGTTTCTACTGGCTCACCGCGCACGCCGATGCCACTGACATCGTACAATGATGCATCGGGTGCCAGAAATACGCCAACCAGACGCACCTCCCTGGTTCGGCACTCAAGACCATCCCCATCACATGGCCATTCGCCGTATGGGGCATGAACATGGTTGACCCGTTCAAGAAGGCCCCATCCGGCTTCACCCATCTCCTGGTCGCGGTCGACAAGTTCACCAAATGGGTCGAGGCCAAGCCGATCAAAAAGTGCGACGGCAAGATGGCCACCAAGTTCTTATGCGAGCTCATCTACCGGTACGGCTACCCGCACAGCATCATAACGGACAACGACACTAACTTCGCCAAGGGTGCCATGGCAGAGTTCTATGAGGAGCACGACATACGACTCGACCTTGCCTCAGTCGCCCACCTGGAGTCGAACGGCCAAGCAGAACATGCCAACCAAAGCGTCCTCCACGGGCTCAAGCCGTGACTTCAAGTGCCCCTCGAGCGCACCCCAGGATGCTGGTTCGAAGAACTCCCCTCTGTAATATGGGGGATCTGCACCTCCGTCAACCGCTCCACGGGGTTCACACCCTTCTTCATGGTGTACAACGCTGAAGCCGTAATGCTAACCGACCTGGAGCACGACTCACCTCGAGTCGCCAACTACGTCGAGGTGACAAACGAGATCGCCTGCCAAGACAGCATCGACTAGATCGATGAGGCACGCGACCTGGCTCACTCCCGCACCGCCATCTACCAGCAGGGACTTCGCCGCTACCACAGCCGCCGAGTCCGGACCCGCACCTTCCAGGAGGGCGATTTGGTCCTACGACTGGCCTAGGACAAAAAGGGCATGCACAAACTCTCCCCCCATGGGAGGGGCCATTCGCCATAGGGCGAGTCCTCGGCAATGACGCATACTACCTCCTCGACATACGAGGCGACGGCCAGCTTGAGGTCGAGAGACCATGGAATGTAAACCTTCTCCGAAAGTGCTATACATAGAACTCAAACTTGTACCCAGATGATATATAATGACATTCATTTGGATCACACAAATTGTGTCTACTCGCCATACTCTTGTGTCACTCGCACTCGTACAATTAGCAATATGCTATCTATGGAAGTCAACCCTTGGTCGAGCGACCGGCACGGCTAAGTAGTGCGACTCAAGGGCACCGAAGACATTCGGGCCTTGCGTCGTCCATGAACACGCCAACCCGGAGCCACCATCAGAGTCGCCCCGCTCGACTGGCCCACCGGGCCAAGACGACCGACGTTCGCTTCCCACAGCGACCCGTCCTTCCCATCCTCGCGCAAAGTGACTCGAACGATTAAGTACCACGCACGGGGACTTCACAAATGAAAAACCCTCACGCAGCTCGGGAACACACCAAGTACAAGAGCTGACTTAGACTCGCCTAGTGACTGGCTCTCCGAACCAGGGGAAGGGACGCGTTACAAACAATGCACCAGTAACTCACAAGTACTACGCTCGGGGACTCGCCTAAAAACAACCCCACTCGCACTCAGGGACTCACCCCTAGGGAGTCGCAAGGAACAACCAGCAACAAAAAACCAAAGCCAACACATACGTATACAAACGAGTTATACCCCACTAAAGGGCGGATGCGCTCGGGCACTCGCTCACACAAAATTTAAACACACCACAAAATCAAGCTTGCATTGCGAGTCGATTGACTCCTCTTACTCTCATACAAAATATTGTTCATATTACAAGCAGTCACCACTTGGCATATCTTACAAGTCGCCTAGAAAAGCTATCTATTTCGCAAGCCCTGATGAAGAAGCGTCCCCACCACCCTTGACACGAACAAATGGTTGCCACGGGTTCATCGGGTAGGTCGACAACGCCGACCGGAAGGGCTGCTCCGACTTCAGATCACGATGCTCCGGTTCGGGGTCGCCTGGTGCCACCATCGTCTCCTGGTATGACAGAAGGTCCCCCATCACCAACACCCGATCAGCAAAGGGGGCGGCCTTGGCGGTCAGCTTCAATACCTCTGACATCTCCACCGTACCAGTCGCCGAAGGGTACTCGCTGGTGACGTCGTCGAGGTCAAAGTCGTCGAGGAAGTGAGCAAGCCCCAGACTCAACACCGTGGTGGCCCCGCGCCTGAAAGCCGAGCGTGCCATCCACTCCATGACGCTGGGTACCTCCTCCAGGTAGCGCCACACTTCAGTCAGTCCCCTAGGAATAACCTCGGTGGGGGACATTCCTTGAAGAGCTGCCTGGACGCACAACGCCGAGGCAGTGGCTGAGTTCACCACCGCAGTCACACACTACGAGGCGTTGAAGGTCTGCACCACCGGGTCGCTTTGCCCTATCACCGCTGCAACTTCAAACGTCAGTGCCACTACGGATTCCCCCACTCGGGGACTCACCGCACATATTAAACAAAAGAGCAGCGACTCACCAAGGAGCTTCCGGTAGTTCTCGGTGAAATGCTTCTCCAGGACGGCGTGATCGCTTTGCAGCCCAAGGATGATCGAGTCCGCGGCCTTCCGCTCCTCTTCAGCTATAGCGACCGCAACCTTCACTCTATCCTCAGAAGAGATCGAGGCTGCCTTCGCCTCCTCCAACTCCTTGACCAGCGAGTCGATACGCCCATTCGCCATGTCCAGCTCGGCAATTGGGACATATCCTTCTCGAGCCTTGGCAATCGCAGCCGGAAGACCATCTGAACAGAAAAGAAACGACTGTTAGCACTCCGGAACACCAACAGTTTGTAGCCGAAAAATGAATCAAGTACTCACCAACAGTCTCCTAGAGTCACCGGTTTGCCTCCTGCGCCACGCGCAGATCACGCTCCAGACGCTCCTTTGCGGCCTGCCGATCTATCGACTCCCTCTGCAAGCCCTGCAAGCAGAACGAAAAGTTAGCAATCACAAAAACACAAAATAAGTGTCCAGCCGCTGAAATTCAGCGACTAGACACTCGGGGACTAGCGACTAGAAGAAATTCAGTTCCTAGCCGCTGAAATTCAGCGACTAGACACTCGGGGACTGGCGACTAGAAGAAATTCAGTTCCTAGCCGCTAAAATTCAGCGACTAGGAACTCGGGGACTGGAGACTAGAAGAAACTCAGTGCCTAGCCGCTGAAATTCAGCGACTAGACACCCGGGGACTGGACGTACCTGAATGGTGGCGCCAAGCATGTTGTAAAGTTCTCTGGCGTCCGTCGAAGGGACCACGAAGGAGGTACGCCCGCGACGAGACCCAACGTCCTCGTCAACGATCTCCGAGCTCTGAGGAGACTGGTTTTCTGCCACGCTCGGAAACCCCCTCGCCATGAAGCGTGGGAATGTCGTTGAAGCTCTAGCTGGGGCACTAGTCGTTGGAGCCGATGGTTCCATCATCGGAGCTCCCGTGGCTGGCTCCGATCAGGTAACCTCCACCTCCTCGGCGCCTATAGCAGGATCACTCCCCTTGGCGCTATCTCCTGCCACAACATCGTCGGCACCTCCCTTCTGCTTCTTTGCGCTCTCCACAGGCGCGACGTCTGCAGCAGGCTTCCCCTTCTTGGGGAGACCGCCTTCCCCTGCGGTAGTGACTGGCGAGGAATCTTTGCCACTGAAGGGCGACCAATCTTATTGGCGCCGGACCTGCCAAACCTCTAAAGTCAGCTTAGAAGTCACAGAAAAAGAGGATCAAGAATCGGAAGGAAGAACCCGAGTCTTACTTGGCGACCGGAAGAAAACGCAACCATGTGCTGATATGGGCAGGCTTATCCAACTCTGGGCCTAGCTTGCACGTCAGACCTCTTTCGAAGACATCCGAAGCCCACGACACTGCGGGCCTCTTCGATGATGAGGCTGTAGTCGCAGGAACCTCCGGTTCAGAAGACGCCGCCATTCCCGAAGGTCGCGGCGACTTTGACGCAGTGGCCTCAGCTGCTTCCTGCTCTGGCGCCATCGAAGCTGGTGGCGCAATCACTGCAAGAGGAACCTCTGATACGTCCAAAACGTATCTACTTTCCCGAACACTTTTGCTATTGTTTCTCCTCTGTACTTGTGTGATTTGGATACAACTAATACAGACTAACGCTGTTTTCAGCAGAATTGCCTTGGTGTCTACTTTTTGTGCAGAAAACCAGCTATCAGGAAAAATCCCGGAAAATATGCCAAAAATCCTATTTCACCCGAAGACTCCGAGCCGAATCTGAGACGGAGAAGAGCCGGGTGGCCACACCACCTGGTGGCTGGCCAGGCAGGCAAGGCCAGGGGTGGTGGGCCCCCATGGCACCCCCTTGGCCTCTCTCTTCGCCTATAAGGAGCCTTCTAACCTAAAAACATCGGGGGGTTCGATGTTTTTCTAGAAAAAGTTCCGCAACGCCACCACCACCGAAGGGGAGATTCGGGGGACAGAAAGTCTCTATTCCGGCACCCTACCAGGACGGGGAAGTGCCCCCGGAGCCATCTCCATCGATCTCCACCATCATCTCCATCGACCATCCATGTTTCCCCCATCTATGAGTGAGTAATCCCCCGCTGTAGGCTATGGGGATGGTAGGGATTGGATGAGATCGTTCATGTAATGGCATCAGATTGTTAGGGCATGGTGCCTAGTATCTTATATTAGTGCTTTATGACTTTGTTGTGACTTGTTGTGCTTAATGCTTGTCACTAGGGCCCGAGTGCCATGATCTCATATCTGAACATGTTATTGATTCATTATGATAGTATTGTTTTTGGTCTTATCTGCAAGTTGTATACACACGTTGTTGTCCGGAACCTATGGCCCCAAAGTGACAGAAATCAGGATAACCGGAAGGGAATGGCTTTGATGTGAGGATCACATGTGTTCACGGAGTGTTAATGCTTTGCTCCGGTGCTCTATTAAAAGGAGCACCTTAATTGCCAGTAGTTCCCTAGAGGCCCCGCTGTAAACGGGCTGGCAGGAAAAAAGATGTTGTGCAAGTTCTCATTGTGAGCACGTATGACTATATATGGAACACATGCCTAGGATTGTCTAGTACTTGGATGCTTTATCTTATTTATCTGCAATTGCCCTATGTTCTGATTGCTATGTGAATTGTCTTGTCCATGCAACGCCCGTCCATCCATCCCTATGCCTACCGCACTCGAATCCCACTTTACTGCTTTTGTTACTCTTGTCTTTGCTTTGCTACTGCATTACTTTACTATTCCTACTACAAAACTGTTACTCTTGATAAACCCGTGAGCAAGATTGTTTCTAGGTGCAGCTGAATTGACAACTCAGTTGTTAAGGCTTATAAATATTCTTTGGCTCCCCTTGTGTCGAATCAATAAATTGGGTTTCACTTCCCTCGAAAATACTGCGATACACCCCCTATACTTGTGGGTCATCAAGACTATTTTCTAGCGCCGTTGCCGGGGACCATAGCTTTATTTATCAAGTTCACTTGGATTCTCTAGTGTTCGCTGCTATCCATCCATCATGGGTAAGTCTCGTGATGCCAAGGTTCCTATTTTACCATGCACTACAAGAAGAGGTACGGTTCTAAACACCTCTGCTGCTCTTGATTCACCATCTGTTATAAGTAAGCTCGTTACACCACCACATACACATGCTACACACACTGCTACTACTGCTGAATCTAAAACTTCTGATACTGATGATGCTGCTTCTACTGTGCTTGATAAGAGTGGTTCATTAGGTCCTTTCCTAGATGCTACGATTGCTAGAACTATAGCTGGAAATACCGAAACTCCTAATGAAGACACTACCACACCTGTTAGCTCACCTGAGTCTAGTGAGAGTTATGATATTGAAGATGGTTATGTTGAGATGACCGATGAGTTTATTAAAGAATGTAAGAACACCCATGATAGGAGCGCTGCTAAGAGTCTCCTTGAGAGGCGTACTATTAGACCCAAATTATATCCTGCTGCTAAGTTTGCTTCTTCTCCCATAAACATTATAGATGAAGATTATGATTTCTCTCTTGATCTATCTTACATAGCTATTGTCGAGAAAGAACCTTTTTGTGGGACTAAGAATGAAAGTGCGGTAGCACATATGAATGAACTTTCTACCATGAGTGGCTTGTTTTCTGATGATATTAAGATGCGTACTTACTTTGTTGCTAAGATTTTCCCCTTTTTGCTGAAAGGAGAAGCTAAAACTTGGTTTAGTAATTTACCTCCTGGATCTATTGATAGCCCTGAGTGCTTGATTAGTACTTTCCTACAGAAATATTTTCCTCCCAGTGCTAGAAATGCTATTTTGCAGGAACTTTTTGATTTTAAACAGGGAGAAAAAGAGGTATTGCCCGAATTGTGGGCAAGGTTTTGTGCTTTGATTCATGCACAGGCTGGAAGTCCATTACCTAAGAATAAGCTTCTTGATATATTTTATAATGGACTAACCGAGGAATCTAGGACATACCTAGACAGTTGTGCTGATTGTGTTTTCAGGAATAGGACTCCTAAGGAAGCTGAGGAATTAATGGCTAAAATAAGCAAGAATTATGAAGATTGGACTCCTCCTAAACAAGCTATACCTGAAGTAATTGTACCTGAATCATCTATTCTGGTGCCTATTCCAACATCAAAGAAGAGGGGAGTTATTGAATTATATGATGAAGTGATGAAGGAAGCTAAGAAATGTCTTAAGGAGAAGGGAATTAAAGCTGCAGATGTCAAGAATTTACCTCCTATAGAAGAATTATGTAAGCCTATTCCCTAGTCATCCACTATTGAGGTATACTCTCTCCAACACTTTGATGAAGGTGATATCCCTTACTCTAAACCTCCTGATCAAAGCTTAGAAGAATTCAATATCTTTATTGTTAAGCAAGATAACTTTAATAAAAGGGTGCAAAATCATCTAATGGAAAACACTAGAGCTATTGTTGAGTTGAAAAATATTGTGGAAAGAACCTCTAATGATGTTAAAATGATTGTTAAACACTTTCAAATGGTTCAAACTCAAATAGATCAACTCGTTAAAGTGCAAAAAGACTTGCTAGTTAATGCTGTTAAAGAAAAAACATGCTTATGAAATTATAACTAGAAGTGGTGCTGCTACCCAGGATCCTCTATATCCCGAGGGGCATCCCAAAAGAATTGAGCAGGATTCTCAACAAGCTGAAAATAGTGGTTCTACTCATAAGAAAAGGAAAAAGAAACATAAAACTGTTGTAGAACCCTCTGAATCTGCTATAGATCCTAATAGTATATCTATCTCTGATGCTGAAACTGAAAGTGGTAATGAAGAAAATGTTGTTCCTAATAAAGAAAAAGTTGAAGAAGAACCCGAAAACCACACTAAGAATACTAAATACACCAAAGAAGATTTTATTGCTAAGAAACATGGTAGTGAAAGAGAACCTTGGGTCCAAAAACCTATGCCTTTCCCCGATAAGAAACACAAGTCAAAGGAAGATGAACACTATAATAAGTTTTGTGAGTGGATGAAGCCTTTATTCTTGCAAATTCCTTTGACTGATGCTATTAAATTGCCTCCTTACTCAAAGTATATGAAGGACATTGTCTCGAATAAAAGGAAGATCCCTAATGAAGAAATTTCTACTTTGCTTGCTAATTATTCCTTCAATGGTAAGGTTCCTAAGAAACTTGGAGACCCAGGGATTCCAACTATCCCTTGCTCTATTAAGAACAGTTATGTTAGAACTGCTTTGTGTGATTTTCGAGCTGGAGTTAGTGTTATGCCTTTCTCTCTCTATAAGAGGATTCAACTTGAAAAATCAATACCAACTAATATATCTTTGCAAATGGCTGATAAATCTATCACTATTCCTGTGGGTATATGTGAGTATGTAACTGTTCAGGTGGCTCACAATTGCTTGATACTAACTGATTTTGTTGTGCTTGAAATTCCTGAAGATGATAATATGTCTATTATTCTTGGGAGACCTTTTCTTAATACTGCAGGAGCTGTTATTAATTGTAATCAAGAAAAGGTGACTTTCAATGTTAATGACAAGGAACATACTGTCTATTTCCCCAAGAAGATTGAACGGACTTATGGTTTGAATTCAATTGAACATGTTGAAGGCATTCAAGTTGGAGAAATATATTGTCCCATACCAAGAGAAAATTTTGAAACTATTATGATTGGGGCCATTGCCATCAAGGTTAAGTAACATAATCATTAGTGGAGTACAAAGTTTTGTCTCATATGCAATTGTTTTGGTAGCAAGACTTGATCAACCTTGCTAACAAAAGGATTCCATTGAACAAAACAATGTTTTCATTATGATTATCTCCGTTTATTTCTATCCTTTGCATTTTAGTTTTTGCTTTCGTTTAGTTTTCTTTTTGTTGTTTATTGCTTGCATGCTAGAACTTCTATAGTTCTAGGCTTGTTTTGTCCTTGCATCATGTTTCCAAAAAAGAAAAAGAAAATCTATCTGTTAGAAAAATCATTCTTCTATTTCTAAAAAATGCCCAAAAATAAAGTGTCTCGAAAAATTCTAGAAAATTCATATTAAATTTTTACGTGAAAAAAGGGGCAGAGGAGTACCTGGTAGGTACCAGGGGGGCCCACCAGGCAGGCACACCACATGGTGGCGTGGCCAGCCTTGGGTGGCGCCATGCCCTGGTGTGGGCCACCCCTGCCCCCCCCCACCAACTATCTCACCTGCCACTTTATTCTCTCTCTCGAGTAAGCTCCAGTTCATAGCTCAAAATCGCGTTCTTGCTGTGCTTGCTCTCGATTTTTTCGATCTCCTTGCTCAGCCCTTCTTTCTTGCTGAAATTTGGAGCATTTGTTCCCTGGTATGTGACTCCTCCCCTTGTCCAAGTAGATTTGTGTTTAGTGGATTATATGTTGAGTATTTTGCTGCTATAGGTGACTGGTTATGAGAGCTTGTAAGCTTGTTTGATGCTTAGAGATATAGTTTTGATGCATGTTTAGGCCTCTTGCAAGTCCCTATGAGTAGAATCCTTCATTATATTTACTTTGCAATCACTTGTTTAATAGGTGTTTAAATTTCAGAATAGAAGATGAGTGAACACCACCTAAACCAACATGAGCTTTGGGTGCCTGAGGTCATGAAGGTCCACCGGGAGGAGGAAGTTTGTCCTTCCATTTATCCATGCTCTGAGTTCATGAGAGCTGCAGGAATTCTACAAGATTTCCACACTTTGGTTTCTAATGCAGGGTTAGAGCACTTTTTGGAAGATGAACCTTGTCAATTTGTGAAGCTAACCATGTCTGTGGTGCAGGACTTCCAATTTAGTCGCTCTTTGCCTAACCCCATGGTCCATTACAAAATTTACAATATTGCTGTCAACCTTTCTCTTGATGACTTTTGTGCAGCTATTAAGGTACCTCAATGGGGATCATGTAGGAAGATTAAAGAGAGACCATAACCACTCATAGATTTATACGCAGAAATTTGCCAAGGGAGTAGCTTCTCGAAGGAGAGTGGAAAAATCCGTAACATTCATCTTCCCTCCATTCGCTACTTTGACTACTTTATTGCCAAGTGTGTTCTTGCTAGGAAAACTGCCAATAAGTTATCTTCGTTTGATCTAGCATTTATCTCTGCTGCTCTTAGACGAGATAGGTCTTACAACTTGGGTGCTTTGATAGCTTTCCGTCTTGCTGCTAACCATGAGAAAGGTGGAATTTGTGGAGGCCTTATTGCGTCTCGTCTACTAGCATTGCATGGTTTAGTGCCTCATCATCTAGACCTACAGTTTCCCATAGAGAGGCTTGATCTTAATTCCACGACACAGCATAAATTTGTTTCCTCGTGGGCTAGTTTGAGTGAGTTATCTTATGAAATAACCTTTCTCAAAGCTGGTTGGAGAAAGAGCAAGTCTGAGCGTGTTGTTCTTTTGCCTGCACCTGTTTTGTTTAACCTTGATAACAGGGAAGGATGGTCCCTCACTGAGGAGGAGCTTGACACGTACTTGGGAGAGCTCTCCCAACAGGAGCAGGACACTAGAAGGGAGGTCACGGATGATTCGGTCCAACCCTCGAATGAGGGAGAGTCTTCATACCAGCAGCCCGCTTATGATTGGGGAGCTTGTTCTTCTTCTCATGGGCCCAGCTACGACCATTCTTACCAAGATCCGCTCGCTTGGAACCCCTATTCGTACATGGATTGATACCCACTTAGGCCAAAATCCTAAGCTTGGGGGGAGGTACGCTGACACCACACTCATCTCCATATCATGTTGCGTCGGTACTTTGTATATTCATGTTTTCGTTCTCTTTTTAGTTTTCATTCTTCTTTGCTTTTGCTTTCTAAAACACAAAAAGACCAAAAATATTTTTGTTGTTTCTCTTTGGTTTGCTTCTTCTTTTTGCCTTGGTTTGTTTTTCCCTTTTTGCTTTGTTTGAACTATTCGAAAAACCCAAAAAGATTTTGCTTTGTTTGTTTTTCCCTTTTGGTTCTTGTTTAAAAATCGACAACACCAAAAATATTTGTCGTTCTTCTTTGGTTTTTGCAAGTTTGCTACAGGGTTCGACAGTCCTCAGTGGATATTGGTTTCATATTATTATTCAAGCCACACAAGTGAAGAGCAATAATGAGGATCACTGACAACTTGAGGCATGGTAAGAGGCTAGTAGCGAACTCTATTTGTTTTCATTTTTGTACATATACTCATCACTGTGGGCTTGCTTAGTCCATTCAAGTAGGGTGTATGTCATCTTTGGATGCTTAGTAGTTCTTGCTTTCTTATGATTAGCTCCAGCTCGCTAATAGTTTGTAGCATGTCTTATGAATGTTTGCTTGCATTGCTCTATTCATAAATTGGTATGACACCGTGGTATCCTCCTCTGAATGTTTCATTTGAATTGACTTGGCACATGCTCATGCATGCACAAGACTGCGATAATCAGTTAAGCCTTGATGAATAATTTTGCCTTGAGGATCTTGAATCATTTTCATGCCATGAGTAGTCCTGTTTTGTTGCAAGCATGATAATGACAGCTATTGCTCTCTCGTTTGTCGCTCCCTTACTTTTGCTAGCCTTCACTTCCACTAAGTGTTTTACTCATGTTTCCAACTCCCTAAACCAAATATTTCCAAAGTGTCCACCATACCTACCTATTAGCATCATTTGCTACTCCCGTGCATATTCATTATACCTTGTTTTCTTTTGAATAAAATGTTTGCTTGTTATGGGAAAATTAGTTAGTAAAGCTCTCACAAACTTGATGGCACACTTTATTTCCTTGCACTTAATAAACCTGAACCATTGTGAACTCTCCATGAAAGTTATATGCTTGCAAATTATAGGCTGGGGATTAGTAGAACCGTGTTGTCATGGGGAACGCTTTCAACACTTGTAAATATATACCCAGTTGATACCTTGCTCTTTTGTTTGCAGATGTCGTCGGTGTGAAATAAAAGGGGAGCTTGTAAGTCCATGGAGTTATGTATGTGTGTTAGAGAAACGCCTGGGCCGCTGGTCTAATCCATGCTGACATGGTGGAAACCTACAGCAGAACCATAATGATATCTATGAAGCATTCTTCTTATAAAAAAAGAGAGAGATAGCTATTGAGAAAAATAAAAAAAGAGATTTATGAAAAGAGGAAAGAGAGAAAAAAGCACCATTTTCCCATGGTAAATAAGAAGATTGCTGAGATACTCATTGTCTGCTTGCCTTGTCATTTTGATATGGGGATTCTTCCGTATCATCGGGCAAGGGGTACCCCGTTGGCGGTTCTCAATGATACACACATACTTATGATGACAAGAACTTACTGGTAACTAAAGTTTAGTAGCATGAGGAGCGACCCTCGTACTCAAGGGACTTGGGATTTCCAGTTTATAGTCTGTCAAGCATATAACTCAGATTGGACCTCACTTTCACCTTAACCACATTAAAGATGCTTATGATAGGGGCAATGAGAGCTCAAAGCTAACGAGTACCATACTTTCAGCATTTGGAAGCCTTTCAAAATTATTCAAAACCTTTTCTATTACTTGTTGAGTCTCCACATATTCTTTGAGCACCTTCTTGAGAGCATAGTTGTCATTCTTTGTGTTTGTTCCATTACTTGATTATTTGTGTTATGACTTTGATGCTTGTATCTTTGATATCTTTACTTCTAGTCATCACTTGAACTTCAGAGGTGCCTTGGCATTCATAATCAAAGGAAAGCGAGATACCACTCTATCATACCTTTTTATGAGCATTGTAATGTTGCTTACGTTTGTGCTTCGTGCTACTTATTATTCTTGAGTTGGAATCTCTTCATAGCTTGCAATGACTATTAAGTAGACTCAGTTGCATACTCTTTATTATGAATTGTCCAAGTAGTTGATCACATTGCTGAGAATATTTACATCATATGAAGCAAATGTGTTCGTGAAAGTTCTTTTATCGCACTCAGTTTTCAACTGAATTGCTTGAGGACAAGCAATAAGCTAAGCTTGGGGGGAGTTGATACGTCCAAAACGTATCTACTTTCCCGAACACTTTTGCTATTGTTTCTCCTCTATACTTGTGTGATTTGGATACAACTAATGCGGACTAACGTTGTTTTTAGCAGAATTGCCTTAGTGTCTACTTTTTGTGTAGAAAACCAACTATCAGGAAAAATCCCGGAAAATATGCCAAAAATCCTATTTCACCCGAAGACTCCAGGAGCCAGAATACGAGACGGAGAAGAGCCAGGGGTGGCCACACCACCTGGTGGCGTGGGCCAGGCCAGGCCGCGCCAGGGGGTGGTGTGGGCCCCCCAGGCACCCCCTCGGCCTCTCTCTTCTCCTATAAGGAGCCTTCTGACCTAAAAACTTCGGGGGGTTCGACGTTTTTCCAGAAAAAGTTCCGCAGCGCCGCCACCACCAAAGGGGAGATTCGGGGGACAAAAAGTCTCTGTTCCGGCACCCTACCGGGACGAGGAAGTGCCCCCGGAGCCATCTCCATCGATCTCCACTATCATCTCCATCGACCATCCATGTTTCCCCCATCTATGAGTGAGTAATCCCCCGCTGTAGGCTATGGGGATGGTAGGGATTGGATGTGATTGTTCATGTAATGGCATCAGATTGTTAGGGCATGGTGCCTAGTGTCTTTTATTAGTGCTTTATGACTTTGTTGCGACTTGTTGTGCTTAATGCTTGTCACTAGGGCCCGAGTGCCATGATCTCAGATCTGAACATGTTATTGATTCATTATGATAGTATTGTCTTTGGTCTTATCTGCAAGTTGTATACACACGTTGTTGTCCAGAACCTATGGCCCTAAAGTGACAAAAATCAGGATAACCGGAAGGTAATGGCTTTGATGTCAGGATCACATGTGTTCACGGAGTGTTAATGCTTTGCTCCGGTGCTCTATTAAAAGGATCACCTTAATTGCCAGTAGTTCCCCAGAGGCCCCGCTGCAAACGGGCTGGCAGGACAAAAGATGTTGTGCAAGTTCTCATTGCGAGCACGTATGACTATATATGGAACACATGCCTAGGATTGTCTAGTCTTGGATGCTTTATCTTATTTATCTGCAATTGCCCTATGTTCTGATTACTATGTGCACTGTCTTGTCCATGCAACGCCTGTCCATCCATCCCTATGCCTATCGCACTCGAATCCCACTGTTACTTCTTTTGTTACTACTGTCTTTGCTTTGCTACTGCTGTTACTTTACTATTCCTACTACAAAACTGTTGCTACTGATAAACTGCCGTGAGCAAGATTGTTTCCAGGTGCAGCTGAATTGACAACTCAGTTGTTAAGGCTTATAAATATTCTTTGGCTCCCCTTGTGTCGAATCAATAAATTGGGTTTCACTTCCCTCGAAAATACTGCGATACACCCCCTATACTTGTGGGTCATCAACCTCCACCACCGCTTCGATGCCTTCAGCCTCTGATCCCGTCATCGGAACCGTGCCCTCTAGGATCTTGCGCGAGGTCTCAGCCGTGTCGTCCTTGGACTCGTCATCCAACTCGAACACCACCGCCGACCTGGATGGTGATGCCGCCTTCTTTGCTGGCGGCTTCAGCTTGCACGAGGGTTTCACCAGCGTGGCTATTCGCCGAGAAGTGTGCTCTTACAAGATCTCATCGCCTTCTTCGTGTTCTTCGAGACTACGGCTCGCCTCGAGCTCGTGTTGCTTCTGCATGTGAGTCTTGCAAGCTGCAGGCGCTGGGGGAGGAACCTCTACCTCCTCCTCTTCCTCCTCAGAAGATTCTCCTGAGGCATGATACGTTGCTAACGTATCCATAATTTTTGATGTTCCATGCTTGGTTTTATCTACTTTCTTATGTTTTGTCCACACTTTGGAGTACTTTTCATATGATTTCTTGGATTAACCTATTAGTAAGAGCCACAGTGCTTGCTGCCTGTTTTCTACTGTTTTTGGTTCCAGGAAAGTCAGAAAATGAATATCCTCGGAATTGGACAGGACAAAAGCCAAAGTCAGTTTTTCACCGAGGGACACCAGGAGCCAGAATACGAGACAGAGAGGGGCTAGGGCCCGACCACACCACCTGGCCGTGCGGCCAGGCCTGGCCTGCGCCAGGGGTGGTCTGGCCGCCCCAGGCACCCCCTCGGCCTCTCCTTTCGCCTATATATTGCCTCTGATACAGAAACCCTAAGTACCCGATCAAAATTCCACGAAAGAGTCTATAGCCGCCGTCATCTCCATCCCTAGATCGGGAGGGATCTGAAGCTCTTCCCGGCACCCTGCCGGAGGGGAGAATTCACACTGGAGGCCTTCTTCATCACCATGCAAGCCTCCGGTGTGATGCGTGAGTAGTTCATCTCTGGACTACGGGTCCATGTAGTAGCTAGATGGCTGGTTCTCCTCCTTTGTGCTATCATGTTTAGATCTTGTGAGCTCCGTTCATGATCAAGATCATCTATTTGTAATTCCTACATGTTGTGTTTGTGGGGATCCGATGGATATTGAGATGCTATTTCAGATTGATTATTGATTCTATCATGTCTTTGTTATTTGTGATCTTGCATGCTTTCTGTTGTTAGTAGCTATCTTGGCCAAGTAGATCTAGCAACTCCAAGAGTTAGTATTTATGCTCGATAGTGGGTTCATGCCTCTAGTAATCTGGGGAAGTGACAGAAATCTCTAAGGTACTAGATGTGCTGTTGCTACTAGGGAGAAAACAACAATCCTTTGTTCATAGAACAATCGTATTGTTTACTTTACACGCAATGCGTAATGCAATTATCCGTTGCTTGCAACTTAATACTGGAGGGGGTTCGGATGATAACCTAAAGGTGGATTATTAGTCATAGATGCGGTTGGATTACCGTCTATGATAATGTTGTAATGCCTAATCAATTCTCAAAGGAGTCAAGATGATTAGTATATGCTTGTATGCTTTCTCGATGTTTGTCAATTGCCCCGCTGTAATTTGTTCACCCAACATGTCATCTATCTTAAGGAGAGCCACCACTAGTGAACTATGGACCCCGGTCCTTTCTTTTACCATAAATCTACAATCAACTGTTTACTGCTTTCTATTTACTTTCTGCAAACTACTACTTTCTTCCACTCGATACGTTTAATCCTTTGTTTTCAGAAAAACCGGTGAGATTGACAACCTCACTGTAAGTTGGGGACAGAGTTCTGTGGTTGTGTTGTGCAGGTCTCCACATTGCTGCTGACACCGGTAGTGCACCCTGCCAAAGTCCAGCTAGCAACACCTTTGAGGTGTTTCCTTGATCCTACTGGATTGATAACCTTGGTTTCATAACTGAGGGAAACTTTTAGCAATAATGCCTACAAGAATAATTTTGGTAACAACAATTATAAGCCATATCCTCCCAACAATGGTAATGCTTATGGAAATTCCGACAACAATAATAGGAGTGCACCCTCTGAACTTGAAGTTATGCTTAAAGATTTTATTAGTAAACAAACTGCTTTCAATAAAACTATTGAGGAAAAACTCTCTAATGCGGAACGAAATATAGCATCATTGGCCGAAGCTCAATCTTCTTTGAGTAAAATGGCTGCTAAACTGAAACTAATGATAATCCCTTTGCTGCCACTAATGCCATACAAGTTAGAATTGATGAAAATGTTAGACTATTAGCTGAATTGCATGCTAAGTGGGAAAGAGAAGATGAAATTGCTAGAAATATTAGTGTTTCTACTATCACTACCACTAGTGTTGAGGCTAGTAATAGCTCTACTACTTTAGATGATAATTATGATTTTGATCTTGATGGTTGCAACATCTCTGAAGTTATTAAGTTCCTACAAAAGCTTGCTAAAAGTCCTAATGCGAGTGCTATGAATATGGCCTTTACAAAACACATTACTAATGCTCTCATAAAGATTAAAGAAGAAAAGATGAAACATAAAGCTTCTATTCCTATAAAACAAGAAGATGATTGGGAACCCATCATCAATATGAGAGTGAATGATTTTGATTTCAAAGCTTTATATGATCTTGATAGTAGTGTTTCTATTATGCCTAGAAGGATTTATGATATGCTTGATTTGCCACCATTGGAAGATTGTTATTTGAATGTCCCACTTGATGATAATGCTAAAAAGAAACTCATGGGGAGTATTAATGATGTTCTTATTATGGTTAACAATGCCTATGTCCCTGTTGATTTCTATGCTTTGGATTTTGAATGCAATGCTTCTTGTCCTATTACTTTGGGAAGACCTTTTCTTAGAACTGTTGGTGCCATTATTGATATGAAAGAAGGCACCATTAAATATCAACTTACACTCAAGAAAGGTATATAACACTTCCCTAAGAAGAGAGAGAAGATTTCTTTTGCCTCTCCTATGAAAACAAAATTTGCTCTTAATGCTTCTTCATTTGAGAACAATTGATTCTTTTTCTTGCTTCTTATGACTAACATAAAGGCGTTAAAGAAAAGTACTTATTGGAAGATAACCCAAAAGTTTTAGATGAGTATTCAGTAATAACCACTCCTTATCCTTTTTATTTGCTCAATGTGCCAAGAGTAACCTCTAATGAGAGAGAAGTAATGATTGGGAAAGTTGCTGTCCCGAAACAGATTTCTGTACTTCACCGTAAAAATTTGTGTAAAATCTCTATACGTCGTTTTGAGGCGTGAATTTTTGTGCTTCTTCCCCAGGTTGTTATATAACTTTTGTTAGTTCAACACTTTTCTATTTGAGCAACAGAAGGTCTTCGAAAAAATTCATCTTTACCTGCTGGTCTGTTTTGACAGATTTCTGCCTTTATTTGCATTTGCTTCTTGTTGGTTCCTTTTTGAGTTCTTTTGGGGAATTGAGATTTTTGAGGGAAGTGCTACAGTAGCTTGTGTTTTAATGGAAGTTTTATTGGTGTTGGAACTTAACCTAAAGACTTATTATCTTAAATGCACTAATGTTGCTAATAAAGATTGTGTGAAGTTTTGTATGAAGGAAAAATTTCAGTTGTCTGGAAGGAATGAGTAATGAGATAAGGATGGACTAAAGCTCAAGCTTGGGGTTGCCACGCGTGTCACCCCAAGAAGTATCCAAGAAGTACAAGTGTCAAAGCTTGGGGATGCCCAAGGCATCCCCTTCTTCATCAATAAAAATCCCAGGTTTCTTCCAAATACTTCATTTTTATTGTTTCATGCACAGTTGTGTTGTTCTTGGAGCGTCTTCTTTTTCGTTTTCATGTTGGTTTTTGTTTGCTTGGTTTGCTTAGTTTGCTGAATAAATTGGTTGGACCCCCTCTTTCATGCATTGGTTTTCAAATAGTTTGGTTTGGATTGGAAAAGCGTAGGAAAAGTTCATGCTTAAGTGGTGAAGAGAGCTTGTTTTTGACTGTGGCCCATGCTTTGTCATGCCATGCTTGATATTGTTTTGGATTTATGCTTAGTATTCTTTGCTGTAGCATGACTTGTTATAAACAATTGAGATTTCTTAATGTGCCTTGGAAGAATCATGCGTTGTTTTAGCATATTAAAGCATAGTATTATGGTATTCTCCTTTGATGCTTTATTTGGGTTGACTTGGCGCATGCTCACACCATGTTATGACTATCCCAAGTCACCATAAGCCTTTATAATCCTTTAGTTTTCAACTTGTAGTATCACTTTATGCTTTGATTAATGATGGTTTGTCGCTGTGCATGATTATGGCCATTATTGCTCTCTTAGTTGGTCGCTCCTAGTCTTTTGCTAGCCTCCATAACCAAGTATGAGTTCCACTCATGCATCCAACTCCTAAAACCAATTTATTCCAAAGAGTCCACCATACCTACCTATTAGCATATGCTATTCCAAGTATATTCATGTTTTTGTCCAGCTTCCGAATTAAACTTGTTATGAGAAAACTAGTGAGTAAAGCTCTCACGAACTTGATGGCACACTTTAATTTTTGCATTTAATAAACTTGAACCATTGCGTCCATCTTTGTTGCGTATATGTTTGTGCTTTATAAGTTGAAGTTAGCAGAACCATGTATCATGGGGAACGCTTTCAACATTGCACCTGTACTTTGTACCCCGTTGATATCATGTTCTTTTGCTTATGGATCCCGGCGGTGTGAAATAAAAGGGGAACTTGTAAGATCATGGAGTTTGTATTTGTGTTAGAGAAATGCCTGGGCCGCTAGCCTAAGCCATGCCTAATCATGGTGGAAACTTGCAGCATAACCATAATGAGCACTCTATGAAGCATCCTCAATAAAAACCTATGCAAATAGAAAATAAAAAGATCGCTGAGATGCTCATTGTCTGCTTGCCTTGTCATTTTGATTATGGGATAGCTCCTGTATCATGTGCAAGGGGTACATATGTACTTACAATGACAAGAGCTTACTTGTGACTAAAGTTGAGTAGCATGAGGTTCGGTCTTCATAAGTAAGGGGCATGAGATTTCGGCTTATAACTTGTCAAGCATATCCTCTTAGTTGTGTCACTTTAACCTTAATCACCTTCAAGATGCTTATGATAGGGGCAATGAGAGCTGAAAGCTAATAAGTACCATAATTTTTGGAAGCTCTTTATGAAACTTGAATCCCTACTTCCTTCTATGAAGGCCCTTTATTTTACTTTTATGTTGAGTCTCCACCTTCTATCTTTATGCACCTACTTTGAGAGCATAGTGGACATTCTTAGTTCTATGTGCATTGTCCCAAGACTTGTTGATTGATGCATAGCTTTGATATTGCTTGTTTTAAACTATTTGTATCTAGTCACTCTTATGAACTTTGTAGGTGTCCTATGCATTTATGTTTGCTACTCTATGAGGGACAAGCTGAATGCTACTATGCTATGTTTTCTTTATGTGAAACAAACATCTTGCAAAGCATTGTTATTCATGAATCTTTTGTTTGTGCCTTTTCATGTTGCAACATAGGTTCTTTGTCTTATTGCTAGAACTTTGTCTTTCATGTTATGATTGAAGTACTATGATCCCAGCTATCAATGTTCTACAAATACTTTGATCAAGTTTATGATGGTGCATGTCACCTCAAAAATTATTCTTTCTTTTTATCACTTACCTACTCGAGGACGAGCAGGAGTTAAGCTTGGGGATGTTGATACATTGCTAACGTATCCATAATTTTTTATGTTCCATGCTTGGATTTATCTACTTTCTTATGTTTTGTATACACTTTGGAGTACTTTTCATATGTTTTCTTGGACTAACCTATTAACAAGAGCCACAGTGCCAACTACCTGTTTTCTGCTGCTTTTGGTTCCAGGAAAGTCAGAAAATGAATATTCTCAGAATTGGACGAGATACAAGCCAAAGTCAGTTTTTCACCGATGGACACCAGGAGCCAGAATACGAGACGGAGAGGGGCTGGGGCCTGGCCACACCACCTGGCCACGCGGCCAGGTCTGCCCAGCCAGGTGGTCCAACGCCCGTGCACCCTCGGCCTCTCCTTTCGCCTATATATTGCCTCCAATACAGAAACCCTAAGTACCCGATCAAAATTTCATGAAAGAGTCTGTAGCCGCCGTCATCTCCATACCTAGATCGGGAGGGATCTGAAGATCTTCCTGGCACCCTGCCGGAGGGGAGAATTCACCCTGGAGGCCTTCGTCATCACCATGCAAGCCTCCGGTGTGATGCATGAGTAGTTCATCTCTATACTACAGGTCCATGTAGTAGCTAGATGGCTGGTTCTCCTCCTTTGTGCTATCATGTTTAGATCTTGTGAGCTCCGTTCATGATCAAGATCATCTATTTGTAATTCCTACATGTTGTGTTTGCGGGGATCCGATGGATATTGAGATGCTATTTCAGATTGATTATTGATTCTATCATGTCTTTGTTATTTGTGATCTTGCATGCTTTCCGTTGTTAGTAGCTATCTTGGCCAAGTAGATCTAGCAACTCCAAGAGTTAGTATTTATGCTCGATAGTGGGTTCATGCCTCTAGTAATCTGGGGAAGTGACAGAAATCTCTAAGGTACTAGATGTGCTGTTGCTACTAGGGAGAAAAAACAATCCTTTGTTCATAGAACAATCGTATTGTTTACTTTACACGCAATGCGTAATGCAATTATCCGTTGCTTGCAACTTAATACTGGAGGGGGTTCGGATGATAACCTAAAGGTGGATTATTAGTCATAGATGCAGTTGGATTACAGTCTATGATAATGTTGTAATGCCTAATCAATTCTCAAAGGAGTCAAGATGATTAGTATATGCTTGTATGATTTCTCGATGTTTGTCAATTGCCCTCCTGTAATTTGTTCACCCAACATGTCATCTATCTTAAGGAGAGCCACCACTAGTGAACTATGGACCCCGGTCCTTTCTTTTACCATAAATCTACAATCAACCGTTTAATGCTTTCTGTTTACTTTCTGCAAACTACTACTTTCTTCCACTCGATACGTTTAATCCTTTGTTTTCAGCAAAACCGGTGAGATTGATAACCTCACTGTAAGTTGGGGACAGAGTTCTGTGGTTGTGTTGTGCAAGTCTCCACTTTGCTGCTAACACCAGTAGTGCGCCCTGCCAAAGTCCATCTAGCAACACCTTTGAGGTGTTTCCTTGCTTCTACTAGATTGATAACCTTGGTTTCATAACTGAGGGAAACTTACTGCTGTGCTCATCATACCTTCCTCTTGGGGTTCCCCAACGAGCTCGTTATTACACGAGTCAGCAAGGCACCCTCCTCGAACTCGTGGGGAACCTCTTCGTCGAGTGGGGGACTCAGCCCTCCAAAACCAGAAACAATTGAGAGTGGACACGAATAAACTTCAGACGATGCGGTTGCAAATCGCACCATGAGAATTACGACTGAAGTCAAATTCAGAGAGAAGAACTTACTGTGGGGGCTTCATTCTTCACAGGCACGTACGGAGCGAGCCCGGCTGACGTGGTTGTAAATTCCGCGTCAGTGATCTTCTTCAAGGCGGCCTTGTAATCTTCGGCGTCCCATGATTCCTTGCTGGTCCGGGAAGGATCATTCTTCCTGATATACTCGTACATCCAGTGCGGCCGAGCCGCCACTCGCCGCCCGAGCCAGCAATTGTACAGGTTGATCGAGGACAAACCTTGGTCCTTCAGTTTATGGATCTGGTCCATCATCTCCGTGACATCCATCCTTTAATCATCGGGGAGCCTATTCATTGCCAGTCGGCGGGGTTCGCTTCTCTTCACGACGAATTCAGGCAATGCTACCTCGCCGGAGGGAGTGGACTCCTTCACATAGAACCAGCTCCTCTTCCACTCGCTCATGGCCTTCTTTGGCAGCATAAGCTTGACGAAGTTGGCCTTCGGCTTCAGCTGGAAGGTGACGCCTCCGGCCGGCAAGATCGGGTCGCCAGACCCTTCACGTCCGATGCGCCCGTGGAAAAGCTCCAGCCACAACGGGAAGTATGGCCTGCAGCCAAGATAGTACTCGCAGAAGGCGACGAAGATCGCTAGCTGCTCGATGTTGTGCGGGCCGAGATCTGATGGCTTGATCGCATAATATGCGCAGAGCCACTGGAAGAACAGCGAGGTAGGGAATCCCAAGCCCCTCTCCAGATGGCTTGGGAAGCAGATGAACTCGCTGGCGCGTGGCTTCGGCTCGATCTTGGAAGACGAGGGGATCCGCCAATTCCCCTTGTGGAGGACCCCGACATCCTTGAAGGACCTGAGCTGCGCCGTGGTGCACTTTGATTTCCCCCACGAGCCTTTCGGAGGCGCCATCGAGAAGGAAGACGGAGTCGCTTGTATGGAAAGGTGTGGATCGAGGAAAACAGGAGAAATGGATGCGCGAGAATGAAGAATGCGGGGAAGGATCTGCATGACTAATCTATCACTCCCCTTATAAGAGGGTGCTACCAGCCAATCTCGGGTAGCCGTTTCCCACGGTAATTGCGCCGAAGTTACCGTTGGACTATCCAACGAATAGTTTGACCAAGATGACAGTCCAACTCCTTCACTCGACTCGCTTGCGACTGGGTCATGTCCACTCGCCGAAGCAGTGACGTGACAGCGGTTGCATTCGCGAGATGATGACTAGAAACCTGGAGAAAATTTCCTTGATTTTGGTGGAGTCCATCGCCGATTCGACTAGGCGTCCAAATTGGACTCGCCTACTCCAATAGCCAAATAAACGCCTGCATTTGAATCAACGATGGCCTCAGGGACTACTGATGGGGATATACCGAATGGGGTATGCCTAGAAGGACGCTCCGATTGGGCCAAAGGCCTCACGAGTGGGCCAGCAGGACGACGACTGGAATGCGACTAAGGAGAAAGCCTGGCGACTAGAGACTGGAGGCCCAGGAGCATACTTGAAGCCCAATCGGATTAGGTCAAAGCCTCCAGAATCCATATCTTGTTTGGTTGTAAACTGTAAACCCTAGCGAGGTGCCTCCTATATAAACCTCCCTAGGGTACTCTGAGGATTTACGTTCCATCATACACCCCTTCAAGCGACTCGCTGCTTAGATGCCGAGCTCGCCACCATTGTAACTTGCTCTCTGTCAATCCAATCTAGCAGGAGTAGGTCTTTACCCTCCGAGGGCCGAACCTGGGTAAATCCATGTGTATCCGCCCCCATCTCGTACCGCAGATGGCCGCCAGCTCTCGCCCCCGATTCAATCAATCATTGCCTACTACAGCGACTGTCGTGGCCATTTCCACGACAGAATGGTAGACGAACTCCATCCAATTGTGGGTAATCTTGACCCGCATACTATGTTGGATCATCTTAGATTGGAGTTCGCAAACCAGGTGCGCATGTGGAAACACGAGTTGATTGGAGACTTCCTTTCCATAAAGGTGGAAGAACACGCTTGCCTGGAGAGTCACTTGGAGCACATTCATGATGCGTACATGAGGTTTGTTTATTTCGTGGATTACTGGGAGACTAACTCTTTTGCAATATGTGTGATGATGTGGTCGCTGGCCCCCAGCTACCAAGAACATGTTAGGACTTACATCATGATAGGTGATGGGGAAACATAGGATTTCCATGAGTTCATATCACATTTCAGGAATGTGAAGGTTGAACCCATTGCTGGAGGGGTCATCAATGACAAAGGTATATATATGATATATAGTTTTATAAATGTTATCATCTTGCAAACACTTGTTGCAATATTGAAGTATATGATACTTTTTATGTTTTGCGAAAACATGTCCTTCTGCATGAGAGTTGCATGCTGGACAAGAGGTGATGTTGTGTATTGATGGTGAGCATGATGATGATGGCCGACGACACTCTCCCTCACCGTTCATTATTTAGTTTATCGTTTTGGATGATTATTGTAATCGATGGATTGTGAACTTCTTTAGTGTGTCTCACACTTCGTGAGACAGTTATTCATATGAGTTTGTAACCAATAGTTGTTTTGTTTTTATGAATGATTTATATTTGTGTTCATATGGTTTTACGATTATGTGTGAATTATCCGTGTTGAGAAACTAATTGATAATGCATGAACATTTGTAAAATATTAGAATGACTTGAAAATACCCAACTTAATGATATATTCATTTTGAATGAAACCATTATGTGAAATTCAAAAGTTATGTTGATAATATGTGAAAGTCATTTGATCTCTTGTCACATATGAATCATGCCTAAGTTTGGTAGGATAACTAAAACATCACGTATTGCATGAATACAAAGTGTTTGATGAATTGTTGAAAGAAAATGCATATTCGATGTACCGTATTTCAACAAAGTGGTGATTATCATTTTGTGATTGTTGAGTTTTGTAAAGGAGTTTACCAAATTAAATATGAGCACGAAACTATTTGATATGATCAAAGAATTTTAGCATCAAAGGGTATTGAAGATAAAAGAGAATCTAATTACTACGATTTGATCAAAAGTAATAAAATTCGACGTTATAAGATTGGCATAAAGACATGTGAAATACGATGCATTTTTATACGTTAAAGTGTAAAGCACCACAATAAGATATTTGATATTACATGGGTGAATAGATGGCACCAGATAAAATCGTTGTAGTGTTAGTGTAAAGGCCATTAGATGGAAATAGCGAACACTCATTTAGAATAAAGTGAAACATCTGAATTCGTGAGATCGACACCATATCTTGTATGGATTGTCGTGAAAACTTTAGGGTTATTCGATATCACCAAAGCAACAATGAACAAATCCTTGTAGAGTATTCATTGGAAACTTTGAATACGAAATCCATGGCTAAAACCAAAAGATAGGTAAAACTAGTATTGCTGAAACTTTGGTGCATTCTCGAGGAAAGCTATGTTCTCTACAATAAAGCTAATGGAAGATAGTGAAAGCACGATAAGGGTTCAAACCCCACATCGGAGTGTTGAGAAGCGCAACAGAACATGTTCCAAAACGCGTCTCTTCATAAAGGAAAGGATCAATGATAATGATCATTGTGTTTTTACTCACTAATCTTTTTGCTACCTGAAGTAGGATGCACAAATGTACCCTACATATTGTATGGAGACATTTATGAATCACTTGTCATGTTATCAGAATGTGACATACCTACGAACTACAAAGGAAAGTGATGGTGAAGTAAAGTTACGAGGAATCCTAGAATTGGATTTCGCTTAAGGTTAGAAAGTAAAGCGTTACTAAATCTTGTTAAGTAAAAGAGGTTACTTGAAATTTCCAAAGGACCACAAGGTCATGACGGAAAAGGTGAAAGACAAAGCACGATTTGCCATGAATAATGTATCAGGCAAATTCAAAAGAATTTGATTTAGAAGTGCTGAAGTCTAGTGGATTTGATACTAGTAAAGTACTAGTGTCTCATCAAAGAAACTCTCAATTTGATAATTGATCAAGGGATTTTGAAGTCATTCAAAATATTGAGAAGATATGCAATTTTCATGAAATTGATTGGTACCTATAAAAGTCTTCCTGAATTAATATGTTATTGACATATTTTTGAATGGGAGCAATATAAGTCTCGGACTCAAATATGTAGGTAACACATTTTGAGTGGGAGCAATGTAAGTTTCGGACTCGAATATGTAGGAAACATAATGTGAGCGGGAGCTTAATTCTTATATATGTACAAGACATTGAGAATAAAAGCCCAAGTACTGATAAATAATGATTTATAAGGGTTAAAAGTTAAAAGAAAGTATATTACAATACTATGTTTTAATATATTCCTAAAAGATATTCTGAAATGGGTTTGGAATACTATTGATGAAGGAATGATCCTTAATCATCCAAATTAGGAATTGCATGTGAGTGCTACATCGATGGTCAAAATAAAGAAAAGGATGATCGTCATCCACTATGTTTTGACATAGGTTTTGTCTTAGAAACCATGATGATAACTCAACATAATATGTGATCCAAGAAGAAACATTCGAAGTGATTAAGTATGAATCGCTGAACATTGAGCTAAGTTTGTCTATAGTGTCTAATGAGAACTATATACATGTTTTTCAGACCCATGAAGGATGACATACCTTAAAGCATAAAGGGTTATGTTATAAGGGCATATGTAAACGTTAAAAGATTGGAAATCTCTGCATTGAAAATATCGATTTAATTCAAAGAGGAAGCATGGTGGTAAACATCGAAAAATGCACAAGGTGCACTAGTGTTTCGATAAATACATTTAAAATATAAGTATAAGGATACTACCAAATTGATGTATAATGTTGTGGCAAGACAAGTTCGTCTTTTCATAGAGTGTGTGTCCTAGGACACAATGCCCATGAGAAAGCTTGCATTGGCTGATCTAATGTCACTACTAGTTCCTGGAACCGGCCTCACTCTTTTGCCATAACAAAATATACATACACAAGATGTTATCATAAGATGATAAAGTAACAAAGTCATTTAAGGTGACATTAGTGAGTTGCAAAGGATATGAGGGGCTGTAAAGTCCAAACCCTAGACGCAACCTCTTCCATGAGCAAGCATGATCAGAAGTGCCAGGATTATGGTGCCTATAATTAGTAAACAAATGCATCTAATTTATTTGTACTCTAGTGCAAGTGGGAGACTATTAGAAATATGCCCTAGAGACAGATAATAATATGGATTATTATCCAATTTCATAAAGTTTATGATTAAGTTTTATATCATGTTATAACTGTATTGAAAGGAAACGTCAATACATGTGTGATATATAAAAAACCAGAAGTTCCTGATGAAACTCTAGTCACTGGTTCATTGGTCAACAGATGATCAAGGTTTCCTGATCATGTGGTATTTATGCCAGTTGACAATGGAGTCATCTCATTGAGAGAATGAGATGATGAGCAATAAGCAAACTAAACATCATAACACGATCATGTTACAAATTTCAAGTTATGATGATTAGGAAACCTAGTGGCTTGTTTCTTAGACTGTGAGACCATATCAATCACTGTCACCCAAAAGTGCTTTGATTGCATCAAACGTCACTCAGTAAAATGGTGATCATAAAGATGTCTTCAGGTATTCAAAGGGGCATGTAGAGGCATTATGTGTCAAGAGCGGAATTTGTACATTCGCGTGATAGAGAGATACTCAAGGGCCCACTTGGAGAAGTTATATCCATAAAGTTGTGCAGCATGTGACTAGGTCACAGGGATATCACTTGTCGGAACAAGTTAAGTAGAATTTGTTAGTATCGAAATTGAACACGACATGGTGATGTCACTGATCAGATCTTGGACAATGCAAGTATCATGGAGACAAAAGAAATATGACACGATGTTCATGGTTCAAATTACAAAAGATTCGTGGAATGCACATGGGTCATCATGGGTATCCAGGTCCCGCTGATGACCATTGGTACGAGAGAGGTCTCGACCATTTCTAGAGTGTTCTTGAACCATGGTATATCACACTTAAGGGATTGATGATGCTCGGAGATTATTTTGGTATTGTCAGAATCACCAAAGAATAGAAAGAGAGAAAACCAGAAGGGTTTCGGAAAGTTCGGAGGATGTCTAGAGTGGGGTAGAAGGAGTTCCATAGCCACGAGGGTTGAATAATATGTAAGTAAATGTTAAATATTTATTTAACCATTTATTTATAATTATTTAATAAAAGAAAAGGAAATTAAAAAGGTTACCTATTGGGCCAAAATCACTATGGGAAAAGGGCCCATGAGGGAATGACCCAAGGGAGGAGAGAGAGGTGGTGGCCGGCTGGGCCTTGGGCAGCTCGCGCGGGGCCTAGAAGGGCCTTGTCCGGCCAGCCAGCCCTCCCCCTCTCCCCTAAAGAGAGGCATCTTGAGAAAATAAACACACAATAATAAATAAAAGATTCCCTCTCTTTTGGGGAGACCTCCAGTTGATTCTCTCTCTCTCTCCCGTGACCATGGTCCCAAGTCTGGACTGTGCAAACATGAGACATCTTCACCGTGGAGCACCGTCGCGCTGCGGGATTCGGATCCAAAAGGTCTACTTCCACAACTGCTGATGGATCGGAGGAACAAGAGTCATCGTTAGGCACCGTACGTGTGTAACTCCCTCGAAGGTGCAACACTTGGGGAACTAGGAGTCGTCGGAGGCACATGAGCCGTCAGACTTCAATACGACCCCGAGGTCGGTTTCGGTAGAACTGCATCAGTCACACTCTCCTGAGCGTTGACAATGCTTTTCGGTCTTCAAGGGTAAGTTCGCAAAAATCCCCACCTGTTACTGTATTACTAATAGATAGGTCCTGACATTAGGGTTCTTGGCATAGGAAAATTTTATTGTTTTCATGCGCGAATCCCTACAGAAACCTGGTGGGTGTGGAGCGTTGTCGCCCTCGAGATGCCTCCCATAGAGCCCGGTCCTACCCGCATACGCTGACAGCGGACCCGTGGAGCATAGGCGATCTACTGTCCAGCGACTTCGGGTATGACGACACCTACGACACACGTACACGGCAGAGAATCTTTCAGCATGGCTCGCAGCGGGTCCCGTCTCACGGGATAGCAGGGCTCCCTTGCAACATCACCGCATGTCCTTTTCATCGTGTATCCCACAACCAAAAAGAATTGGTACAACGTGGATAGAAGTTTGAGCTGCAATAGTCTAGCACCATTATTTACTCCTGATTGTAAATAGCTTTAAAAACCTAATTTAGAATTTATTTTCATATGAAAAGCATTTAGTATATTTATTGCTTTTATTCATTCATAAATTAAGAAAACTATTTAAATACCCACAAATTGGGTAAAACACACAAAGATGGGTAATAACTCAAAGCAAAACATTGCATGACATTATTATGCATAAAGTCATTATTTGTTTCCTTAAACTTTGTCATTACCCGACAATGATGGTGTTTTATAGAAATAGAAGTCCAGGTGTGTCCAACTTCATTACCTCTTAGTCTCAAGGCAAGTTCATATTTTCTCATGTCCTTTGATGATGTTTTATCAATTATTTTCAATCTATTATTAATATCACCTGCATTTTGAAAAGGATACCGAAAATATTATTTTCATAATAATATGACTTCTTGGTTATTAACCCGAGTGGTGATAATATATTATGGCAGACAATGGAACCATGGTATGATATGTAGATTGGTGGAGGTTCCATTTGTACGAGAATGTATCATTTGGGATTCATAACCAACTTCACTAGTGATTCAAGCACCATATATAATCATAAGATCTAAAATGGTACGGGAAAGTCATCGGGATCTTCTTCCTTTCGCATGCTGACGGATGGTCGTACCGTAAGGTGTATGTCTGCGGGACTACATGCACATGGGTGGGACCTCATAATGTTCCACGGTATTGGTGTCTATGATGGTATGTAAGGGGTCATCAGAGGTAGGTTCTGCCATTTTAATGGGGCCTACCAGGGGCAGGTTCTGCTTACATAAAAGGGTGGGCATGCACGGTGATACATCCCTAATGTATCAAATTTTCCAATTACTTTGCTCAATGATTTGCTCCGGAATCTCACAATACTTGAATAAAATTGCTGAATTTGATGTTGTGTTTAGGAAAAATCTTTTGTTTGTCACTTTTCACAAGAAAGAAAATCGGGGAAAAATACCCCACAAATTTTTCACTGGAACAAGGACCCTGAACTTTGGAGCCTCATGAGAAATGTCACAGGCCTAGAAGAGCACAGGTGGCACGACCCAAGGTAGGGCCCTTGCCACCCAGGTCCTTTAGGCCCTGGAGCATCGCCTTGCCGCCTCCTTTTGCGTACCCCCTTATATACCTAAAAAACCTAGATATCCATAAGAACAGACTCATTCGTGGAACAGAGCGCCACCACATGCACGATCTTCATTTTGGGATCTAGATTGGTCCTGCTCTCCACACCGGAGAGGAGGATTTCGATGCCTTCTTGATCACTATCATCACCAACATCATCCCCAACAACCATGCGCTCACTCTTCATCATCATGAGTGAGTAGTTCTCTGTAAGCATGTGAGGTGTATGGGGATTGGATGAGTTTGGTATCTATCTGCAAAGTGTTTTATTACCTATTATTATGTTGAACCTACGAACCCTAAAGTGACAGTTAAAGAAAACCATGAGAATATGAGATAGTTTGAGGATATTGTGTGTTCATAGAATGTTAATGCATTGTTCCAGGATATTCGAAAGGGTAGACCTTAATTATAAGTAGTTCCAAGTTGTCCCTAGTGAAATAGGCAGATAGGACAATGAATGTTGTGCACATTCCCTTGGTTAGTACACATAACTATATTTGAAACACATACCTACACACAACGGAATTAGAGATGAACACCATGCTATTTAGGTTACATTGTATGATCAATATTATTCATGCAACACCCCGCTATCACCTCATGTCTATGCTTTTAGCCACTGAAAGTTACAAGTAACTACTTCCGGTGAAAACTGGAAATCTGCTACTACTGTTTACTATTCTGCTTTGCTGTTTTGATTCAACTACTATAATCACCACTTGCTTCTTGAGTATATTGATACACATGTGTGGCTGAGAATGACGTCTCAACTGCGAAAGTATTATTGATATTCTTGTGTTCCACTTGAGTCGAACTATAAATTTGGGTAATCATTCCCATCGAAGATTTTAGCATGCCCTATACTTGTGGGCATCACAGGGTCACTAAGAAGGGCAGCGAATAACTTGGATCATCGACTGGGCCCCCACGCCATAGATATTGTGGATAGGAAGGTACGCTCAGTTGTTCAACAAAGCTTTGATCTCCTATGGGTGCAACGCACCTCTATAGAGTCTATAAAATTATGACATGTTACTCCCTGTTCCGGGAAGGAACTATGAATGCGGTACACAAGGAGCTCCATGAAGCTCTAGTAAACATGTGAAGGCTGACAAACATAGTTTTCTTCATAAAAGAAACCTTTTAAAGAAATTTTTATGAAAACTGCATTAAGCTTACGACCTATGGTCTATAGCTATAGTTAGTACATCAAACTTTCCACCATTCGAAAAAATGAAATTGTTGGGTAACACTATTACTCACCCTTTCTTTTGATTTCCTTCTTAGACTCTAAAGACCAGGAGGAGGCTACACTAAATGTTATTGATGGTCAAAATGATGTATTCTACGTGGATCCCGATTTCTCCAGGGGAGTGAAGGGTGTAGACTATATTATCCGCTATGGAGCTAGAGAAGAAGAATTAGAGTACTCAACTATAGATTTATTAGTATCTTGGTTGAGTCGAGCAACATAAAACCTTAATTAAATAAGCTATTGAGCTCCCAATTTTTAAATTAGTTTGCTTGTTATGGTTCTTAAGTTGTAACCGCACTAAGTCAAGTTGCGCATATATCCTCGTGTGAGGAGGACCTCGTTGTGAACACCATTTTTGGTTTGTAATAATGATCTTGTATGCTATGTGGAGCCACAATATTTCGGTTTTATCACTCTAGGGGATGTAATATTTGTGGAACGGGCCTTTCGAAAGTATTATATCAACGACTTGCATACTACACCATGCAGTGGTATGCTGGGTCACTTCAGTGTTGTTGATCAGGATGTTGGAGACGGGGTCGAGTTCTCTGGGCCGACTATGGGACGACCGGGGCTTCACGGAGCTTACATGGGCAGTTGACAAGACGACCGTGGAAGCACAAGGACATGGGATCGTGTTGGGATCCTCTACAGCGTAAGGAGTACGATATGGCGACGAGATCCCAAGCTGGTCGGCCCCGGAGCCAGGCCGGCGGTCCGTTTTGGTCAGCGATGGGAAGGTCGGTATGGGGCTGTTGTGGGGGCTCGGGTCAGGTGTGGATGATGTGGGAGAGGAAAGAGATAGGATGTTTTATAAAAAAACGCGGGCTTTTTGCAAAATTAATCACTGCCAAATTGGCCAGACATATGGGGTCCACACTCTGTCACGTCAGCACCTACAATCCTCAAGCAGAGGAGTGACCGTACCCTAACACGTATTCTAAGTAATGTATTCTTCAGTCCGATGATCGTATTAGAAAAATCGACAAGTTTAGGTGCCGCCGATGGATTTACTCTCCTGTAAACTGGTCCGCTACAAATTACATCGATTGACCAAATGAAACATAACTAGATTGAAAGATCGTAGTGGCCTGGGTCCCAAGTACAAGTAAAAAAACAATTGTTTACTCTATAAATTGTTAGTAAAACCAACAGTTTGTTATTAAACTAGTAGGGGGTGTGTGGCAAGAGTTGCTCCAAAATAAATATCTCTAAACCAAAACTTTGTACCAAATTTAAGCAAAGCTTACACTCTCCTATTTCAAAAGTACCCATGCGAGTCAAAGTGTTATTATATACACTTTCATGATAGGAAATGGAACCAGCACTTGCTTTTTGGAAGATACGTGGCTATGTGACATTCCTCTTTCCCAAATAGCCATCTTTGTATAATATGTGCAACAGAAGTTCGTTTCGTTACTTATGTTCTATCCGAATGACCGATGGATATTGATTTCAAATAGACATTATAACTAGATTGCATGGTTGCAGTTAGTTTGGCGGTTGATGAGGGGTACAAATTCACCTTGAAACAAATAAGTTTAATTGGAAGCTGTCCACCTCAGATTGTTTTGGGTGGAATATACTTACCTTATAAATGGACATACTAGATTTTTCTGTAAGTACTCGCAGAAACTAAAAGTGACACCGGAGATTAAGATTTTCACATGGCTCTACATAGAAAGGTCTTGTTGATCAAGGATACAACTAGAATGGTTATAACTAACGCAATTTCTATGACTCGATGAAAGTATTGAGCATCTTTCCCTCTCATGTCCATTTGGCGGACTTTTCATACTCTCTCCATCCACAACAATTGTACTTTTAGCATTTTTCTTAGGTTAAACTTTTTAAAATTTGACCTACTTTATTGAAAATAGTAGAAACATATATGACATCACATCCTTATATTATGATTTTTTTAAGATCGGGCTGGTGTAATGTCATAAATGTTGTTATATTTTCTATAAATTTGGTTAGACTTTAAATTTTTGACTTAGGACAAAAGATAGAAGTACACTTATTTATGGATGATGGAAGTATCACTTAAAACCGACCTCCACTACCAACGTCACAAATATATTTGGGAATAGGTTGAATTAATGAAATTCACACAAAGATGAAGTCTTAAGTCCGTGTGGGAGTTTCAACTTTATGTTGGCCGGTATGGAACTATCAAAATGATATTGTTTTTAACATAAGAAAATTTGCTTATTTCTTATAGGTTATCTATAAGGCTACGCGCTGGATCCGTTTGTGGTCACGTCTCTTTTTGCGAGAAGTGGGAGACTATGGATTCGGAATGTAGCCATCTAGAGATTGTTGCATGGGATTTTCTGGGATTGATGACAACGTATACGTTTGTTATGTTTCACTGGCTGATTTTGGCTCCAATGTGACGCATGAAATACTTCGGATATGATGTTGTAGTAAAGATGGTTGTGTACATCAACTCAACTAATGCAGAGGCCGGGTACACCTTTTTCAAAAATAAAGAGTACACTTTTTCATCCATCATGTATTATCAATTTATCCTTGTTGCTACGCATGGCTGAAGCGTTCCTGCTATCACCTCTGCCTTGGCCTAACCACGGAGTACCACATGCTTACAAGAATTTTTGTGTCGGAAAGGTTCGAAGTATACTTACACACATAACGCCCCACTC
Source organism: Avena insularis (assembly GCA_023614405.1). Classification (NCBI taxonomy): domain Eukaryota; kingdom Viridiplantae; phylum Streptophyta; class Magnoliopsida; order Poales; family Poaceae; genus Avena; species Avena insularis. The sequence continues at coordinate 70,984,933 of CM042692.1, read as the reverse complement.
GAAACGCAACAATTTAAAAAATGTAGGAATAGATATGTCATTATCATGAATTTCTATAGAAATTAAAACCACCGTAAAACTTTTAAAAGGCTTGTTTGTATGTTGTGTAGGAAAAACATGGAAATTATAAGCACAAGGAGATAAACAGGGCCTAAGTCGTGGGCTTGCTCGTCTGCGGTACCAAAGTTGACAGGCCAGCACATGGCGGTACCTAAGTTGCCTGAAATTACCGCGTTTCGAAAAGTTGGGCCGCCAACTACCGAGAGGGGCCATTTCGAGGCAAACTCGTCTCACCCTGCCAAATCCAAACATGCCGTGAAACTGCCCCGTGAAGTAGACGGTCGGGACCCACATGTCGGTTATCTGTCCGTGACGCGGGCGCCAACGCGGCAACCACGTAGGCGAAACGAGATACTAAAGGAGCATCGTGCGTTGACCAAATTCACAAATCCACTCCCTTCCTCCTTTCGCATGAACCCTAGCACCGGCGGCGTCGAAATCCCCTCTCCAACCAGAATGATCTCTTCGGGCATTTGACTTCTGGCGCCAAGTTGCTGCGCCTACTCGCTGCTACCGAGCTCTAATGCCGAATGCCGTGCCAGCCGTTGCGACGATCTAGCCCGCCTCTACCGCCGACGAGCTGAGCAGCGCGAAGGATGGCAGATCCATTTGCCGAGGAAGAAGTACTTCTGGCTAATTTCGGGTGAGCTACTCTTCTCTTTGCTATTCGCACTACCTATAACTGCTAGCTGGCTATTGGCATTACAGAGATATATCGAACATAGAATTGTTTGCTAGCACGACGCTGACAAACAATTCTTATCTTTTGTCTCCAATTTTCTGTCAACTAGGATCTCCGCTGAACCCAAATACACGGTTCTGGTGAGCATCTGCGGCTACCTCGTTAAATTAGCACATGGGAAGAGCACGTGGAAACAGGCTCAGAGTCTGAAGATGGAAGTAGCGCCTGTGCAGTTATGCACTGTCCCTGGTTTGGTTGCTGTGCGTGAACTTGCTGAAATGAGGCCAGAGCAGACTGCACGGTTCAGCATCGTTGATGAACGAGGCTTCAGGGTTCCTATAGCGTGTGACAGTCAGCTAATTGGGTTGATGAAACAGCATGTTAGGCTTCGCGTGGTTACGCTGGTGTGTAACATAGTGGATGAGGAAGCTCCTGCTACTGGGAGTCGCCCAGCTATTATTGGACAGGGAGGTCTAACTCGAACCCCTGCTGTTGTTGAGCAAAATGTGGTTCCTCGTCCGCGACATGCTTCTGTCAGGCAACCTCCTCGTAGGAGTCCCCGTATTGCCGTTGTGGAAAACTCTGCTCTGGAATCTGCTGGTAGTAGTCGTCCCCGTCCCTGTGCCCGTGTTGCTGCAGCTGCTGCTCACCCAATCCATGCCGTTGTTGAGTAAACTAAGGCGTCCGGAGGCTGCCCTGCTGTTGTTGCCAAGACCGCCGCCTTGTGTGCTGCTCCTCCTCGAAACCGTCCTCAAGTTGTGCGAACCCGTGCTCTGGAATCTGCTGGTACTGGTCGTCCTCGTGTTATTGTTGATCTGGACGCTGTTGAGCAAACTAAGGCTTCCGGAGGCTGCCCCACTATTGTTGCAAAGACGGAAATATTCTCTCCTCCTCGAACCTGTGCTCTGGTTCAGCGAGCTGCTGGTCTGAAGCCAGCTCATGGTCTGGACTCTGCTAGCACTCGAAACACTTCTGTTATGGGAACTGCTCCTGATCGTCGAGGTGGCATGGCAGCGGCTGATCCTATTGTGGCTGCCGTTAGAAGGGGCCCTGCTTGTCCACCATGTAATGTAGCTCCCGCTGCTAAGGGCCCTTGCCTTGCTCCTGGTCATGGTACTTCCACCGAGGGTGATCCAGCTAACAATGACGCTGGTGATGGCGGCGGTGGCATTGGGGCTGGGTCTGATGGTGCCGCTCCATCTCTCGAACCTCTCGGAGGTTTCTATCCTGAAGAACCTAATGATGGCAAAGTAATCGTTCGTGTCGGTGTCGCAGATTATACTGCAAAATTAGATGATGGCACAAAAAAATTCTATGACGAGTTTGATGTAATCCTTGGCAGATACGACCCTGAAGTGGTAGAGTTATCTGACCTGATGGCATCGTTACGTGTGAAGGTGCTGTGGGGGTCCTCCCAGGAAGCACGTTTGTTATATTATGGTTATAGGAGCAAAAAGGCTATCGAAGTGAAAGATACCAGGGATTTAGTCATACCATTTACAAGGAAACATTATAGAGGTGAAGTTTACTTCCACTTGGTAGTGCTCACGGTTGGAGAGGAATTGGAACTCGACAATAGAGATGATGGACTTTTAGAAGGCATGCATGACCTGATCCATGGCATCACTGGGGCTAGTGCGACTGAGGGTGGCTTCGAATAGAGGAGAGTCTTACGGAGGAGCGTCATAAAGAGGAGCAGGAAGAGCATCCCCAGAAAGGGCACCCCGAAGAAGAACATCACCAAGGAGACCACGCCAGAGAAGAGGACGCCCAAGAGTCGCACGAGAAAAGGCACCATGCCGTAGAGTACACCCCCGAGATCCAGTCAAAAATGCCACACCCAACGGTAGCAGCAAAAACGCTAAAAGGGCTAGCACGGTGGTGAACACTCCCAGGAGTGGTAGCGAAGAGGCGAAGATGGCCAGCACAGAGGCTACCACACCCAGTGGGAGCAGAAAAAACACTAATTTGGAGCGGAACACGCTTGTCGTGAGAATTATGCCAGACGAAGGAGAACACGCCCAATAGTAGCAGCAAAAGGGCTAATTTGGAGCGGAACACGCCGCTGAGGTCAGGCAATAATGCCAGCACGAAGGAGAAGACGCCCAATAGTAGCAGCAAAAGGGCTAATTTGGAGCGGAACACGTCGCTGGGGTCAGGCAATAATGCCAGCACGAAGGAGAATACGCCCAATAGTAGCAGCAAAAGGGATAATTCGAAGAAGAACACGCCACAGAGGTCGGGCAATAATGCCAGCACCCTGGAGCCAACACCCGTGAGGGGAGGCGGTAAGGAGATCACACCCAAGAGCGGCAGCAAAAGGCCTAGTTCGATGGGGAATGGAACGCGGATGTCAAGCCCTACTGATACCATCAGGAAAGATTACATCAGGAAGGAGGATGTACACAGGAAGAGCAAGAGGGTTTTGTACACTCAAGATGAAATTGATTCTGACTGCTGTTTGTCCACTGAAGTACCTGGGATGCGTGCAAACATAAGACCACCCCATGTGGTTGCAGCACAACCAACCGAGTGTCTTGGAGAAAACAGAGTTGCCGGTGAGGTGGACTGGGGCAATGTTCCTGTCCATCCGGGTGGAGAAGATGGTGCAGCCCCACCCATGGGAGTCAATATGATGTGCGATTAGGCATTAGAGATGGCGAAGATTCTGAATCGATGAAGAAGCGGACATCAGAGGATCAAGAATCTGGTGATGATGAAATAGACGAGGAACTTAATGATGAGGCTGGTATTCCAGTCGATGATTTGGGTGTTGAAGTAGAAGAAATGAAACATGACCACGAGTATCCTATAATTTCGGTCGGCACCGAGTTCAGGAGCATGCATGAGTTCAGGATGTCGTTCCGGCATTTTTGTATCAAGGGGGAGTTCGACGTTTATCGACTGAAGAACTCTGCCGAGAGGTATGATGCCGTTTGCAAGTTAACGTGGATGAATGGACGGGCCGAGGTACATTGTCCATGGAGGATCACAACAAGATCCTTACCTGCGTCGACTGCAATTAGGCTATTGGGGCAATGAATGCAGCAAACCATTAGAACTCTCTTTCTCTCTCTTTTCACTCTATAACTACAATTGATGTGCGATATCTTTCTGGCAACTAGTCGACTCCGCTTATCTTTTAAATGAATCTGTGTTGCAGGTGAACAGAATGGGCCCTCCACACATGTGTCCAACAGGAAGCAAACTAAAATCCTCAATGGCTGATACAGAGTGGGTGGCTATGCAATCTATGTCCATACAAAAGGATAACCCTAAGGAGACCGCGAAGAATATTCAGACTAGCCTCGGTTCTAAATACAACATTGTCCTTCCGTATTACATGGTTTGGAAAGGTAAAGAGAAAGCTCTGGGGGTCTTGCATGTGGATTGGACCAATAGCTTCAGGATGCTGTACAACTTCAAGGCGGAGGTACAAGCTAGGTGTCCGGGGAGTGTTGTGGAGATTGACACCGAATCAGAAGGTGGTAAAATATATTTCAAAAGTTTTTTCATGGCGCTTAAACCTTGCATCGATGGATTCAAGGGCGGCTGTAGGCCGTATCTGAGTGTAGACAACACTGTCCTAACTGGCAAATGGAAAGGCTGCCTGCCATCTGCCACAACACTTGATGGTCACAACTGGATGTTCCCAGTGGCATTCGGGTTGTTTGAAACAGAAACGGAGGAACTGGTTCTGGTTTATGAGGCAGCTCAGGAGATCAATAGGCCACATGGATCCATTGGCTATATCCACGGATGCATGCAAAGGGCTGATGAATGTAGTGAAGGAGGTGTTCCCGCGAGATGAAGGTAGAGAATGCCATGCCCATATGATGCTCAACTTGTACTCACACTATGCAGGCAGTGTATTTCGTTACATGTTTCCTGCTGCTAGAGTTTACAAACCTAGTAGCAGCGATTATTTCATGAGCAAGATTTTTGCTGAAGCCCCTGAACTTCCAGAGTACTTAGCCATCCATCATTCGCAGCTATGGAAGAGGAGTCAATTCAACCCTGACATCAAAGTTGATTACATAAACAACAACCTTGCAGAATGCCTGAATAACTGGGTGAAGGACATAAAAGTGCGTCCTGTTCATATCTTGAAGGACAACATACGTGGTATGATCATGAAGCTGTTAAATATAAGGAGAGAGATCGGTAGGAGACTTAGAGGACATATGCTACCACCAGTTGTACAGCAACTGCACAAGAGAAGCCGAGGACTTGCTCATCTTAAGGTTCTCCCGTCAACCAACAGAAGCTGTGAGGTGGTCGATATGTCCAAGAGTGGCAAAAGGGATGTTGTGAACATCCAGCTGCGAGAATGCACCTGCTTAGAGTGGCAGCATACCGGGAAACCTTGCGACCATGCCTTGGCCTTCTTGGTGAAGAAAAGAACTCTACCATATTTGAATTAGTATTTGTCAGACTACTACTCTATGGAAAAGTTCAGAGCTGCGTACGCTGGATCCGTCGAGCCATGTACAGACCCATCTTAGTGGCCTCAAGTCCAACTGTCTTTCGAGCTTTGCCAGCCAGTTACAAAAAGGGGCAGAGGAAGACCCCAGGTGAATAGGTTTAAGAATTTTCTCGAGAAGAAGGGTTCGGCTTTCTGTGCTACAAAGAAGGGCAAAAATAGATGCAAGACCTGCCATCTTATAGGCCATAGAGCAGCTGGATGTCCCCTTAATGCTCCCAAACCTAGGTATGAGATGGTACATTCACACAAAAAAATTGTTTATAGTCTGTAGATGTAAGGTAGTAATCCATGTACTGTTTTTTTTATAGGAAGCGCAAGGTAAGAAACAAGACAGCCGACTCAGTGATTTTGCTACGGGAAGAAAACCAAAACGAGTGGAGTGATGATGCCAGAGAAGATTCTGGTGCTGATTGGCCTGACTTCCCTCGGCCCAGAGATGCAGGGTACGTGAAGGTAAGAAAATTGGCACCCAGGAAGGGAAGAAGGTAGGAGATGAAGAAGCCAGTGGACGTGAAGGAAAGAGGAAGAAAGTTGGCACCCAAGCAGAGAAAGAGGGCTAGCAGTGTAGCAACCTAATGATGTATTGAACTTGAACCTATATATGTAGTTCGGTTAAACTCTAGAGCTGTGTGCGTGGAACTTGTCGGGCAAAACAATCTGCCTCTCGTACTCAGAGTAAAATGTATCGCGACTTTAGGATTTGATACGGCCGAGGCCACTAGTTGAATCCAAAACTATGACTGTGCCACTACTATCTGAACAATCGCGATAGCTGAGCGGTTAAATCCTCTCCAAAATCGATGGGTGTTAGTGGCACAGACATGATTTATTTATAGGCGCTTAATAAATCCTTGCTGTTGGCATTACACTTACGATAAGTTTCTGGGCTGGAAAACGATTTCTTAAGCTGGCCGCTACACTCCACGAAGCAGCAACTTATTTCAGCTGCTGGACAACGACATGGCAACATAAACTGCAAATGCAACAGATAATGCCCAAATAATGAGGAAATTGTGTCCACTATCTGGCCTAATCTTGAGCCCGTCTGTCTCACCACCTCCCAGCCCCTGCCTCCCCTGCACCTGGCGAAGCTCCCGGATCTCTCGCTGCATCGCACGAATCTCCTCTTTCTTGTCCCACACAGCATCACGCAGATCCTGAACAAGCTCTTTGTGAAAACCTGCCAGTGGCTTTTCGATCCACACAAACTTGTCACAGCCAGTCCCCCTCCCTTCCTGCGTAGTAGATTGAAGGAAACAAAAAAAGAATTACATTACGCTTTCCGGATCCGGGTTATCATTGTACCTACAGTAGGAACTTACCGCTCTGATGCTGCAATTGCTGAATTTTCCTGCAGTATTTTCGTCGGTCCACGAAATCCATCTCGACATCTTCTCACCACACAAACACAGCATATCGGGGTAGTAATCGTAGGGCGCCTCCGGTTTTGATGGGGCACCACCGATGGCGTTGAGCCGACCCTGATTCCGCCCGAGACGAACTGCACGAGCTGCGAGCCATGAGCGAGAGGAGCAAGGGCAGAAGAAAGAGGAGCCTTTGGATGTCAGGGTAGTGGTGAAGCATGATTTATCCCTACTTAATAACTCGGGCAGAATCCTACCGTCCACATTCGGCTGATAGGTGGGGGACCTAGCGTGTGGACTTGTCAAAAGAAACTCGCGCCTTCGTGGTTCAAAAGCCCTGTCGCGCGCATTGGACGAAATTTTTTGGTACCTTGGCCACGTACATATCACTGGGAGGTCTTGCTTAGGAACCAGACACGCCTGGCCCACAATCTTACTCCCTCCTAGGAACTTGTCATGGCTCGCGCCGGCAGATCCATCCGCTCCACCGCTTCCGGTAGGGCTCGCCGCGGCGGATCCACCCCAAGATCCTACCGTCGCAGTATCAAATGGCCATGGTTTCTTGAGAGGAGCGACGATGCTACGTATGCGAGCTCGGCCCCTCCTACCTGTAGAAGGACTAATGCGGCGTCGAGCTCGAGCAGGAGCCGCCAGGCACGATGGCGCTCGGTCCATGCCAACCCTGTCACCTTTGTCATTGTCGATTCCGATGTGGAGGGCGACGGGGACGAAGCTGTGCAGAACGCCATTGTTGCCTCCTTGGCAAAGGGAAAGCCACGGGCGGGAGTGGATGTCGCCGGGAAGGGCACGGCAGTGTCACCAATCGAGGTGGACTCCGACGACAGCTGTGTGATGTGGGTTTAGATGTTGTTTAGAATGGTTGCAATTTCGGTTGTGTTTAATGCGAGTACAATTATTGTAATGTGTTTGTCGAGCTATATTAAGAAATGTGTGCAATAGCATCCGGTGAGTGCTTCCACTTTAGAAATTGTGTCTGTGCCATTTGCATGTTGCATTATCAACGTAGATTACTTGTAAACAATCCAACGAAAATCATCAGATTACAACCATCGGACGGGAGTGGCGGGATGGAAGAGAAGTTGGGACAAGGGCTTGAGGGAAGGACACCGCGGTGGGCCCTCGGAACACGTGACACTGACATGCGGGAGCGGGAGCACACGGTATTGTCGGTCTGTCCAGAGCAAGCGGACTTTGCAACGTGACAACAACAAGCTGATTGGACCAATATAATAACTCGTTGAAGTATTAAGGAGTACTGAAAACTACACTGGGGTACATTCGCACAACACGTATGCTCTAAGCACGTGAGAAGCATCGCTTAAGTCTCACAGTAACGACAACACAAGTACTACATTTGTCTGTGGGTCTTCTCGATACAAATGTAGAAATGCATCTGCCTGTTCGGTCCAGCACCGACAAGGTACTGAGATGGCACGCATAGGATCGACCTTAGATCCACATACTCCACCTCCCGTGGCGTCGGGCAGCTCGGCGCCTCGGCTAGCACAAGAATGCTATCCGACGATGGCGGCTGGGCGTTCTCCCACATGCGCACCATGTATACGGGCCAGGCGCACGAGACCGACCTGACGCATACGGCACCCACGATGGTGGGCCCGGCTCTGGTTCCCGGAACACCGGCGGTGATGGTCAGGACGTAAACAGAGCCGCCCCCCTAGAAAATTAGCAGGCGGCGTACCGAGTCAGTGAACGACACCTGCTCTTGGAGAAGTTGGGCTTGCCCGTACGAGATCCTAATCACTTCGATCAAGTGTCCATCTGCAAGGTGGACGACAAGCTCTGCCGGCGGGCCGGTGTAGTTGCAGCCCAGCTCCATGCAGGCACACGCGCCGTGCAGGCACGCGAGCTCGTGGAGCGGGAGCTCGGGGTAGGAGTAACGGCGAAAGCATCCTAGGTGCGAGCACACGAGCGGGAACGTTGCTACGAAGTTGCGCGCGAGGATCTCCAGATTCTTGGGCTCCCACATCTGCCACAACTGAAGTTCGTCAAGAAATCGGAAAAAAGATCACCAGTTAGATTGGCGAATAGCATGAATGTGTAGGATAAGTTCAAAAGCTTGTAAAATGATTTCTTTCCATGAAGGTAGCGACCGGAGAATTGGCGGATGTCGTCGTCTTGCGGCTACGGCAGGATGGAAGTGAAGTGGGGAAAGTGGCTTCGAGGGCAAGGAAGAGAAGTACGGGGAGGAAGAGAAGTAACGGGGACGTGACACCGGGATATGGCCCACTAAACTCGTGAGTCGTAACACTCGCAACATGCCAGTTTGTCCAGAGCAAGCGTGGCCAATCATGCCACAGAACAGCCTACTCGAGGATCGCTCTCGCGAAGACCATCCCAATCGTCCAAGCGCCCCAATCGAACGGTATGTAACAAGCGTCAAGCAGAACAACTATGTTATGGCGTGCCTTCTAGAAGACTCGGTCTAATCGTGGATCCATTGGGGGGGCAGTGCTAGCTTTAGTATAAGAACAAGCATGAAATGACTCAAATGGATCCATGTGTGGTTTGTGGAAATAACACACATGCAATGACTCTAGTGATTGAGCCATGTGTGGTTTGTGGAAATAACACACATGCAATGACTCTAGTGGTTGATCCATGTGTGGTTTGTGGAAATAACACACATGCAATGACTCTAGTGGGTCCACATGTGTGGTTTGTGGAAAGAACACACATGCAATGACTCTGGTTGATCCATATCTGGTTTGTGGAAAGAACACACATGCAATGACTCTAGTGGTGGATCCATGTGTGGTTTGTGGAAATGAACACACATGCAATGACTCTAGTGCTGGTTTGTGGTTTTAGTATAAGAACAAACATGCAATGACTCCAGTGGTTGATCCATGTGTGGTTTGTGGAAATAACACACATGCAATGACTCTAGTGGTTGATCCATGTGTGGTTTGTGGAAATAACACACATGCAATGACTCTAGTGGTTGATCCATGTGTGGTTTGTGGAAATAACACACATGCAATGACTCTAGTGGGTCGACATGTGTGGTTTGTGGAAAGAACACACATGCAATGACTCTAGTTGATCCATATGTGGTTTTTGGAAATAACACACATGCGATGACTCTAGTGGTTGATCCATGTGTGGTTTGTGAAAAGAACACACATGCAATGAGTCTAGTGCTGGTTTGGGGTTTTAGTATAAGAACAAACAGGCAATGACTCTAGTGGTTGATCCATGTGTGGTTTGTGGAAAGAACACACATGCAATGACTAGTGGTTGATCCATATGTGGTTTGTGGAAAGAACACACATGCAATGACCACTTGTGGATCCATGTGTGGTTTGTGGAAAAGAACACACATGTAATGAGTCTAGTGCTGGTTTGTGGTTTTAGTATAAGAACAAACATGCAATGACTCTAGTGGTTGATCCATGTATGGTTTGTGGAAAGAACACACATGCAATGACTAGTGGTTGATCCATATGTGGTTTGTGGAAAGAACACACATGCAATGACTCTAGTGGTGGATCCATGTGTGGTTTGTGGAAAAGAACACACATGCAATGACTCTAGTACTGGTTTGTGGTTTTAGTATAAGAACGCACATGCAACGACTCTAGTGGTTGATCCATGTGTGGTTTGTGGAAATAACACACATGCAATGACTCTAGTGATTGAGCCATGTGTGGTTTGTGGAAAGAACACACATGCAATGACTCTAGTGTTTGATCCATGTGTGGTTTGTGGAAATAACACACATGCAATGACTCTAGTGGGTCCACATGTGTGGTTTGTGGAAAGAACACACATGCAATGACTCTAGTGCTTGATCCATGTTTGTTTGTGGAAATAACACACATGCAATGACTCTAGTGGTTGATCCATGTGTGGTTTGTGAAAAGAACACACATGCAATGACTTTGGTTGATCCATGTGTGGTTTGTGGAAATAACACACATGCAATGACTCTAGTGGTTGATCCATGTGTGGTTTGTGGAAAGAACACACATGCAATGACCACTGGTGGATCCATGTGTGGTATGTGGAAAAGAACACACATGCAATGACTCTAGTGGTTGATCCTTGTTTGTTTGTGGAAATAACACACATGCAATGACTCTAGTGGTTGATCCATGTGTGGTTTGTGAAAAGAACACACATGCAATGACTCTAGTGTTGGTTTTAGTATAAGAACACACATGAAATGACTCTAGTGGTTGATCCATGTGTGGTTTGTGGAAATAACACATATGCAATGACTCTAGTGGTTGATCCATGTGTGGTTTGTGGAAATAACAAACATGCAATGACTGTAATGGGTACACATGTGGTTTGTGGAAAGAACACCCATGCAATGACCACTGGTTGATCCATAAGTTGTTTGTGGAAAAGAACACACATGCAATGAGTCTAGTGGATCCATGTGTGGTTTGTGGAAAAGAACACACATGCAATGACTCTAGTGCTGGTTTGTGGTTTTAGTATAAGAACAAACATGCAATGACTCTAGTGGTTGATCCATGTGTGGTTTGTGAAAGGACACACATGCAATGACTCTGGTTGATCCATATGTGGTCTGTGGAAAGAACACACATGCAATGACCACTGGTGGATCCATGCGTGGTTTGTGGAAAAGAACACACATGCAATGACTCTAGTGCTGGTTTGTGGTTTTAGTATAAGAACAATCATGCAATGACTCTAGTGGTTGATCCATGTGTGGTTTGTGGAAAGAACACACATGCAATGACTCTGGTTGATCCATATGTGGTTTGTGGAAAGAACACACATGCAATGACCACTGGTGGATCCATGTGTGGTTTGTGGAAAGGAACACACATGCAATGACTCTAGTACTGGTTTGTGGTTTTAGTATAAGAACACACATGCAATGACTCTAGTACTGGTTTGTGGTTTTCGTATAAGAACACACAGGCAATGACTCTAGTGGTTGATCCATTTGTGGTTTGTGGAAATAACACACATGCAATGACTCTAGTGGTTGATCCATGTGTGGTTTGTGGAAAGAACACACATGCAATGACTCTGGTTGATCCATATGTGGTTTGTGGAAAGAACACACATGCAATGACCACTGGTGGATCCATGTGTGGTTTGTGGAAAAGAACACACATGCAATGACTCTAGTACTGGTTTGTGGTTTTATTATAAGAACACACATGCAATGACTCTAGTACTGGTTTGTGGTTTTAGTATAAGAACACACATGCAATGACTCTAGTGGTTGATCCATGTGTGGTTTGTGGAAATAACACACATGCAATGACTCTAGTGGTTGATCCATATGTGGTTTGTGGAAATAACACATGCAATGACTCTAGTGGGTCCACATGTGTGGTTTGTGGAAAGAACACACATGCAATGACTCTGGTTGATCCATATGTGGTTTGTGGAAAGAACACACATGCAATGACTCTAGTGGTGGATCCATGTGTGGTTTGTGTTAATGAACACACATGCAATGACTCTAGTGCTGGTTTGTGGTTTTAGTATAAGAACAAACATGCAATGACTCTAGTGGTTGATCCATGTGTGGTTTGTGGAAATAACACACATGCAATGACTCTAGTGGTTGATCCATGTGTGGTTTGTGGAAATAACACACATGCAATGACTCTAGTGGTTGATCCATGTGTGGTTTGTGGAAATAACACACATGCAATGACTCTAGTGGGTCCACATGTGTGGTTTGTGGAAAGAACACACATGCAATGACTCTGGTTGATCCATATGTGGTTTATGGAAAGAACACACATGCAATGACTCTAGTGGTGGATCCATGTGTGGTTTGTGGAAAAGAACACACATGCAATGACTCTAGTGCTGGTTTGTGGTTTTAGTATAAGAACAAACAGGCAATGACTCTAGTGGTTGATCCATGTGTCGTTTGTGGAAAGAACACACATGCAATGACTAGTGGTTGATCCATATGTGGTTTGTGGAAAGAACACACATGCAATGACCGCTGGTGGATCCATGTGTGGTTTGTGGAAAAGAACTCACATGTAATGAGTCTAGTGCTGGTTTGTGGTTTTAGTATAAGAAAAAACATGCAATGCCTCTAGTGGTTGATCCATGTATGGTTTGTGGAAAGAACACACATGCAATGACTAGTGGTTGATCCATATGTGGTTTGTGGAAAGAACACACATGCAATGACTCTAGTGGTGGATCCATGTGTGGTTTGTGGAAAAGAACACACATGCAATGACTCTAGTACTGGTTTGTGGTATTAGTATAAGAACACACATGCAACGACTCTAGTGGTTGATCCATGTGTGGTTTGTGGAAATAACACACATGCAATGACTCTAGTGATTGAGCCATGTGTGGTTTGTGGAAAGAACACACATGCAATGACTCTAGTGGTTGATCCATGTGTGGTTTGTGGAAAGAACACACATGCAATGACCACTGGTGGATCCATGTGTGGTTTGTGGAAAAGAACACACATGCAATGACTCTAGTGCTTGATCCATGTTTGTTTGTGGAAATAACACACATGCAATGACTCTAGTGGTTGATCCTTGTGTGGTTTGTGAAAAGAACACACATGCAATGACTTTGGTTGATCCATGTGTGGTTTGTGGAAATAACACACATGCAATGACTCTAGTGGTTGATCCATGTGTATTTTGTGGAAAGAACACACATGCAATGACCACTGGTGGATCCATGTGTGGTTTGTGGAAAAGAACACACATGCAATGACTCTAGTGGTTTATCCATGTTTGTTTGTGGAAATAACACACATGCAATGACTCTAGTGGTTGATCCATGTGTGGTTTGTGAAAAGAACACACATGCAATGACTCTAGTGTTGGTTTTAGTATAAGAACACACATGCAATGACTCTAGTGGTTGATCCATGTGTGGTTTGTGGAAATAACACATATGCAATGACTCTAGTGGTTGATCCATGTGTGGTTTGTGGAAATAACAAACATGCAATGACTGTAATGGGTCCACATGTGGTTTGTGGCAAGAACACCCATGCAATGACCACTGGTTGATCCATAAGTTGTTTGTAGAAAAGAACACACATGCAATGAGTCTAGTGGATCCATGTGTGGTTTGTGGAAAAGAAAACACATGCAATGACTCTAGTGCTGGTTTGTGGTTTTAGTATAAGAACAAACATGCAATGACTCTAGTGGTTGATCCATGTGTGGTTTATGGAAAGGACACACATGCAATGACTCTGGTTGATCCATATGTGGTCTGTGGAAAGAACACACATGCAATGACCACTGGTGGATCCATGCGTGGTTTGTGGAAAAGAACACACATGCAATGACTCTAGTGCTGGTTTGTGGTTTTAGTATAAGAACAATCATGCAATGACTCTAGTGGTTGATCCATGTGTGGTTTGTGGAAAGAACACACATGCAATGACTCTGGTTGATCCATATGTGGTTTGTGGAAAGAACACACATGCAATGACCACTGGTGGATCCATGTGTGGTTTGTGGAAAAGAACACACATGCAATGACTCTAGTACTGGTTTGTGGTTTTAGTATAAGAACACACATGCAATGACTCTAGTACTGGTTTGTGGTTTTAGTATAAGAACACACAGGCAATGACTCTAGTGGTTGATCCATTTGTGTTTTGTGGAAATAACACACATGCAATGACTCTAGTGGTTGATCCATGTGTGGTTTTTGGAAAGAACACACATGCAATGACTCTGGTTGATCCATATGTGGTTTGTGGAAATAACACACATGCAATGACCACTGGTGGATCCATGTGTGGTTTGTGGAAAAGAACACACATGCAATGACTCTAGTACTGGTTTGTGGTTTTATTATAAGAACACACATGCAATGACTCTAGTACTGGTTTGTGGTTTTAGTATCAGAACACACATGCAATGACTCTAGTGGTTGATCCATGTGTGGTTTGTGGAAATAACACACATGCAATGACTCTAGTGGTTGATCCATGTGTGGTTTGTGGAAATAACACACATGCAATGACTCTAGTGGGTCCACATGTGTGGTTTGTGGAAAGAACACACATGCAATGACTCTGGTTGATCCATATGTGGTTTCTGGAAAGAACACACATGAAATGACTCTAGTGGTGGATCCATGTGTGGTTTGTGGAAATGAACACACATGCAATGACTCTAGTGCTGGTTTGTGGTTTTAGTATAAGAACAAACATGCAATGACTCTAGTGGTTGATCCATGTGTGGTTTGTGGAAATAACACACATGCAATGACTCTACTGGTTGATCCATGTGTGGTTTGTGGAAATAACACACATGCAATGACTCTAGTGGTTGATCCATGTGTGGTTTGTGGAAATAACACACATGCAACGACTCTAGTGGGTCCACATGTGTGGTTTGTGGAAAGAACACACATGCAATGACTCTGGTTGATCCATATGTGGTTTGTGGAAAGAACACACATGCAATGACTCTAGTGCTGGTTTGTGGTTTTAGTATAAGAACAAACAGGCAATGACTCTAGTGGTTGATCCATGTGTCGTTTGTGGAAAGAACACACATGCAATGACTAGTGGTTTATCCATATGTGGTTTGTGGAAAGAACACACATGCAATGACCACTGGTGGATCCGTGTGTGGTTTGTGGAAAAGAACACACATGTAATGAGTCTAGTGCTGGTTTGTGGTTTTAGTATAAGAACAAACATGCAATGACTCTAGTGGTTGATCCATGTGTGGTTTGTGGAAATAACACACATGCAATGACTAGTGGTTGATCCATATGTGGTTTGTGGAAAGAACACACATGCAATGACTCTAGTGGTGGATCCATGTGTGGTTTGTGGAAAAGAACACACATGCAATGACTCTAGTACTGGTTTGTGGTTTTAGTATAAGAACGCACATGCAACGACTCTAGTGGTTGATCCATGCGTGGTTTGTGGAAATAACACACATGCAATGACTCTAGTGATTGAGCCATGTGTGGTTTGTGGAAAGAACACACATGCAATGACTCTAGTGGTTGATCCATGTGTCGTTTTTGGAAAGAACACACATGCAATGACCACTGGTGGATCCATGTGTGGTTTGTGGAAAAGAACACACATGCAATGACTCTAGTGCTTGATCCATGTTTGTTTGTTTAAATAACACACATGCAATGACTCTAGTGGTTGATCCTTGTGTGGTTTGTGAAAAGGACACACATGCAATGACTTTGGTTGATCCATGTGTGGTTTGTGGAAATAACACACATGCAATGACTCTAGTGGTTGATCCATGTGTGGTTTGTGGAAAGAACACACATGCAATGACCACTGGTGGATCCATGTGTGGTTTGTGGAAAAGAACACACATGCAATGACTCTAGTGGTTGATCCATGTTTGTTTGTGGAAATAACACACATGCAATGACTCTAGTGGTTGATCCATGTGTGGTTTGTGAAAAGAACACACATGCAATGACTCTAGTGTTGGTTTTAGTATAAGAACACACATGCAATGACTCTAGTGGTTGATCCATGTGTGGTTTATGGAAATAACACATATGCAATGACTCTAGTGGTTTATCCATGTGTGGTTTGTGGACATAACAAACATGCAATGACTATAATGGGTCCACATGTGGTTTGTGGAAAGAACACCCATGCAATGACCACTGGTTGATCCATAAGTTGTTTGTGGAAAAGAACACACATGCAATGAGTCTAGTGGATCCATGTGTGGTTTGTGGAAAAGAACACACATGCAATGACTCTAGTGCTGGTTTGTGGTTTTAGTATAAGAACAAACATGCAATGACTCTAGTGGTTGATCCATGTGTGGTTTGTGGAAAGGACACACATGCAATGACTCTAGTGCTGGTTTGTGGTTTTAGTATAAGAACAATCATGCAATGACTCTAGTGGTTGATCCATGTGTGGTTTGTGGAAAGACCACACATGCAATGACTCTGGTTGATCCATATGTGGTTTGTGGAAAGAACACACATGCAATGACCACTGGTGGATCCATGTGTGGTTTGTGGAAAAGAACACACATGCAATGACTCTAGTACTGGTTTGTGGTTTTAGTATAAGAACACACATGCAATGACTCTAGTGGTTGATCCATTTGTGGTTTGTGGAAATAACACACATGCAATGACTCTAGTGGTTGATCCATGTGTGGTTTGGGGAAAGAACACACATGCAATGACTCTGGTTGATCCATATGTGGTTTGTGGAAAGAACACACATGCAATGACCAGTGGTGGATCCATGTGTGGTTTGTGGAAAAGAACACACATGCAATGACTCTAGTACTGGTTTGTGGTTTTATTATAAGAACACACATGCAATGACTCTAGTACTGGTTTGTGGTTTTAGTATAAGAACACACATGCAATGACTCTAGTGGTTGATCCATGTGTGGTTTGTGGAAATAACACACATGCAATGACTCTAGTGGTTGATCCATGTGTGGTTTGTGGAAAGAACACACATGCAATGACCACTGGTGGATCCATGTTGGTTTTAGTATAAGAACACACATGCAATGACTCTAGTGGTTGATCCATATTTGTTGTTGGAGATAACACACATGCAATGACTCTAGTGGTTTATCCATGTGTGGTTTGTGAAAAGAACACACATACAATGACTCTAGTGTTGGTTTTAGTATAAGAACACACATGCAATGACTCTAGTGGTTGATCCATATGTGGTTTGTGGAAAGAACACACATGCAATGACTCTAGTGGTGGATCCATGTGTGGTTTGTGGAAATGAACACACATGGAATGACTCTAGTGCTGGTTTGTGGTTTTAGTATAAGAACAAACATGCAATGACTCCAGTGGTTCATCCATGTGTGGTTTGTGGAAATAACACACATGCAATGACTCTAGTGGTTGATCCATGTGTGGTTTGTGGAAATAACACACATGCAATGACTCTAGTGGTTGATCCATGTGTGGTTTGTGGAAATAACACACATGCAATGACTCTAGTGGGTCCACATGTGTAGTTTGTGGAAAGAACGCACATGCAATGACTCTGGTTGATCCATATCTGGTTTGTGGAAAGAACACACATGCAATAACTCTAGTGGTGGATCCATGTGTGGTTTGTGGAAAAGAACACACACGCAATGACTCTAGTGCTGGTTTGTGGTTTTAGTATAACAACAAATAAGCAATGAATCTAGTGGTTGATCCATGTGTCGTTTGTGGAAAGAACACACATGCAATGACTAGTGGTTGACCCATATGTGGTTTGTGGAAAGAACACACATGCAATGACCACTGGTGGATCCATGTGTGGTTTGTGGAAAAGAACACACATGTAATGACTCTAGTGCTGGTTTGTTGTTTTAGTATAAGAACAAACATGCAATGACTCTAGTGGTTGATCCATGTGTGGTTTGTGGAAAGACAACACATGCAATGACTAGTGGTTGATCCATATGTGGTTTGTGGAAAGAACATACATGCAATGACTATAGTGGTGGATCCATGTGTGGTTTGTGGAAAAGAACACACATGCAATGACTCTAGTACTGGTTTGTGGTTTTAGTATAAGAACGCACATGCAATGACTCTAGTGGTTGATCCATGTGTGGTTTGTGGAAATAACACACATGCAATGACCACTGGTGGATCCATGTGTGTTTTGTGGAAAGAACACACATGCAATGACTCTAGTGGTCGATCCATGTGTGGTTTGTGGAAAGAACACACATGCAATGACCACTAGTGGATCCATGTGTGGTTTGTGGAAAAGAACACACATGCAATGACTCTAGTGCTTCATCCATGTTTGTTTGTGGAAATAACACACATGCAATGACTCTAGTGGTTGATCCTTGTGTGGTTTGTGAAAAGAACACACATGCAATGACTCTGGTTGATCCATGTGTGGTTTGTGGAAATAACACACATGCAATGACTCTAGTGGTTGATCCATGTGTGGTTTATGGAAAGAACACACATGCAATGACCACTGGTGGATCCATGTGTGGTTTGTGGAAAAGAACACACATGCAACGACTCTAGTACTGGTTTGTGGTTTTAGTATAAGAACACACATGCAATGACTCTAGTGGTTGATCCATGTGTGGTTTGTGGAAATAACACACATGCAATGACTCTAGTGGTTGATCCATGTGTGGTTTGTGGAAATAACACACATGCAATGACCACTGGTGGATCCATGTTGGTTTTAGTATAAGAACACACGTGCAATGACTCTAGTGGTTGATCCATATTTGTTTGTGGAAATAACACACATGCAATGACTCTAGTGGTTTATCCATGTGTGGTTTGTGAAACGAACACACATACAATGACTCTAGTGTTGCTTTTAGTATAAGAACACACATGCAATGACTCTAGTGGTTGATCCATATGTGGTTTGTGGAAAGAACACACATGCAATGACTCTAGTGGTTGATGCATGTGTGGTTTGTGGAAATAACACACAAGCAATGATTTTAATGGGTCCACATGTGTGGTTTGTGGAAAGAACACACATGCAATGACTCTGGTTAATCCATATGTGGTTTGTGGAAAGAACACACATGCAATGACTCTAGTGGTGGATCCATGTGTGGTTTGTGGAAAAGAACACACATGCAATGACTCTAGTGCTGGTTTGTGGTTTTAGTATAAGAACAAACATGCAATGACTCTAGTGGTTGATCCATGTGTGGTTTGTGGAAAGAACACACATGCAATGACTAGTGGTTGATCCATATGTGGTTTGTGGAAAGAACACACATGCAATGACCAGAGTTGGATACATGTGTGTTTTGTGGAAAGAACACACATGCAATGACTCTAGTGCTGGTCCGTGGTTTTAGTATAAGAACAAAAATGGAATGACTCTAGTGGTTGATCCGTGTGTGGTTTGTGGAAAGAACACACATGCAATGACTCTGGTTGATCCATGTGTGGTTTGTGGAAAGAACACACATGCAATGACCACTGGTGGATCCATGTGTGGTTTGTGGAAAAGAACACACATGCAATGACTCTAGTGCTGGTTTGTGGTTTTAGTATAAGAACACACATGCAATGACTCTAGTGGTTGATCCATGTGTGGTTTGTGGAAAGAACACACATGCAATGACTAGTGGTTGATCCATATGTGGTTTGTGGAAAGAACACACATGCAATGACCACTGGTGGATCCATGTGTGGTTTGTGGAAAAGAACACACATGCAATGACTCTAGTGCTGGTCCGTGGTTTTAGTATAAGAACAAAAATGGAATGACTCTAGTGGTTGATCCGTGTGTGGTTTGTGGAAAGAACACACATGCAATGACTCTGGTTGATCCATGTGTGGTTTGTGGAAAGAACACACATGCAATGACCACTGGTGGATAAATGTGTGGTTTGTGGAAAAGAACACACATGCAATGACTCTAGTGCTGGTTTGTGGTTTTAGTATAAGAACACACATGCAATGACTCTAGTGGTTGATCCATGTGTGGTTTGTGGAAATAACACACATGCAATGACTCTAGTGGTTGATCCATGTGTGGTTTGTGGAAATAACACACATGCAATGACTCTAGTGGTTGATCCATGTGTGGTTTGTGGAAATAACACACATGCAATGACTCTAGTGGGTCCACATGTGTAGTTTGTGGAAAGAACGCACATGCAATGAGTCTGGTTGATCCATATCTGGTTTGTGGAAAGAACACACATGCAATAACTCTAGTGGTGGATCCATGTGTGGTTTGTGGAAAAGAACACACACGCAATGACTCTAGTGCTGGTTTGTGGTTTTAGTATAACAACAAATAAGCAATGAATCTAGTGGTTGATCCATGTGTCGTTTGTGGAAAGAACACACATGCAATGACTAGTGGTTGACCCATATGTGGTTTGTGGAAAGAACACACATGCAATGACCACTGGTGGATCCATGTGTGGTTTGTGGAAAAGAACACACATGTAATGACTCTAGTGCTGGTTTGTGGTTTTAGTATAAGAACAAACATGCAATGACTCTAGTGGTTGATCCATGTGTGGTTTGTGGAAAGACAACACATGCAATGACTAGTGGTTGATCCATATGTGGTTTGTGGAAAGAACATACATGCAATGACTATAGTGGTGGATCCATGTGTGGTTTGTGGAAAAGAACACACATGCAATGACTCTAGTACTGGTTTGTGGTTTTAGTATAAGAACGCACATGCAATGACTCTAGTGGTTGATCCATGTGTGGTTTGTGGAAATAACACACATGCAATGACCACTGGTGGATCCATGTGTGTTTTGTGGAAAGAACACACATGCAATGACTCTAGTGGTTGATCCATGTGTGGTTTGTGGAAAGAAACACATGCAATGACCACAGGTGGATCCATGTGTGGTTTGTGGAAAAGAACACACATGCAATGACTCTAGTGCTTCATCCATGTTTGTTTGTGGAAATAACACACATGCAATGACTCTAGTGGTTGATCCTTGTGTGGTTTGTGAAAAGAACACACATGCAATGACTCTGGTTGATCCATGTGTGGTTTGTGGAAATAACACACATGCAATGACTCTAGTGGTTGATCCATGTGTGGTTTGTGGAAAGAACACACATGCAATGACTCTGGTTGATCCATGTGTGGTTCGTGGAAAGAACACACATGCAACGACTCTAGTACTGGTTTGTGGTTTTAGTATAAGAACATACATGCAATGACTCTAGTGGTTGATCCATGTGTGGTTTGTGGAAATAACACACATGCAATGACTCTAGTGGTTGATCCATGTGTGGTTTGTGGAAATAACACACATGCAATGACCACTGGTGGATCCATGTTGGTTTTAGTATAAGAACACACGTGCAATGACTCTAGTGGTTGATCCATATTTGTTTGTGGAAATAACACACATGCAATGACTCTAGTGGTTTATCCATGTGTGGTTTGTGAAACGAACACACATACAATGACTCTAGTGTTGGTTTTAGTATAAGAACACACATGCAATGACTCTAGTGGTTGATCCATATGTGGTTTGTGGAAAGAACACACATGCAATGACTCTAGTGGTTGATGCATGTGTGGTTTGTGGAAATAACACACAAGCAATGATTTTAATGGGTCCACATGTGTGGTTTGTGGAAAGAACACACATGCAATGACTCTGGTTAATCCATATGTGGTTTGTGGAAAGAACACACATGCAATGACTCTAGTGGTGGATCCATGTGTGGTTTGTGGAAAAGAACACACATGCAATGACTCTAGTGCTGGTTTGTGGTTTTAGTATAAGAACAAACATGCAATGACTCTAGTGGTTGATCCATGTGTGGTTTGTGGAAAGAACACACATGCAATGACTAGTGGTTGATCCATATGTGGTTTGTGGAAAGAACACACATGCAATGACCACTGATGGATCCATGTGTGGTTTGTGGAAAAGAACACACATGCAATGACTCTAGTGCTGGTCCGTGGTTTTAGTATAAGAACAAAAATGGAATGACTCTAGTGGTTGATCCGTGTGTGGTTTGTGGAAAGAACACACATGCAATGACTCTGGTTGATCCATGTGTGGTTTGTGGAAAGAACACACATGCAATGACCACTGGTGGATCCATGTGTGGTTTGTGGAAAAGAACACACATGCAATGACTCTAGTGCTGGTTTGTGGTTTTAGTATAAGAACACACATGCAATGACTCTAGTGGTTGATCCATGTGTGGTTTGTGGAAATAACACACATGCAATGACTCTAGTGGTTGACCATGTGTGGTTTGTGGAAAGAACACACATGCAATGACCACTGGTGGATCCATGTGTGGTTTGTAGAAAAGAACACACATGCAATGACTCTAGTGGTTGATCCATTTTTGTTTGTGGAAATAACACACATGCAATGACTCTAGTGGTTGATCCATGTGTGGTTTGTGAAAAGAACACACATGCAATGACTGTAGAATTTGTTTTAGTATAAGAACACACATGCAATGACTCTAGTGGTTGATCCATGTGTGGTTTGTGGAAATAACACATATGCAATGACTCTAGTGGTTGATCCATGTGTGGTTTGTGGAAATAACACACATGCAATGACTGTAATGGGTCCACAAGTGGTTTGTGGAAAGAACACACATGGAATGACCACTGGTTGATCCATAAGTTGTTTGTGGAAAAGAACACACATGCAATGAGTCTAGTGGATCCATGTGTGTTTTGTGGAAAAGAACACACATGCAATGACTCTAGTGGTTAATCCATGTGTGGTTTGTGGAAAGAACACACATGCAATGACTCTGGTTGATCCTTGTGTGGTTTGTGGAAAGAACACACATGCAATGACCACTGGTGGATCCATGTGTGGTTTGTGGAAAAGAACACACATGTAATGACTCTAGTACTGGTTTGTGGTTTTAGTATAAGAACACACATGCAATGACTCTAGTGGTTGATCCATGTGTGGTTTGTGGAAAGAACACACATGCAATGACTCTAGTGGTTGATCCATGTGTGATTTGTGGAAAGAACACACATGCAATGACCACGGGTTGATCCATCAGTTGTTTGTGGAAAGAACACACATGCAATGACCACTGGTGGATCCATGTGTGGTTTGTGGAAAAGAACACACATGCAATGACTCTAGTGCTGGTTTGTGGTTTTAGTATAAGAACAAACATGCGATGACTCTAGTGGTTGATCAATGTGTGGTTTGTGGAAAGAACACACATGCAATGACTTTGGTTGATCCATATGTGGTCTGTGGAAAGAACACACATGCAATGACCACTGGTGGATCCATGTGTGGTTTGTGGAAAAGAACACACATGCAATGACTCTAGTTGTTGATCCATGTTTGTTTGTGGAAATAACACACATGCAATGACTCTAGTGGTTGATCCATGTGTGGTTTGTGAAAAGAAGACACATGCAATGACTCTAATTTTGGTTTTAGTATAAGAACACACATGCAATGACTCTAGTAGTTGATCCATGTGGGGTTTGTGGAAATAACACATATGCAATGACTCTATTGGTTGATGCATGTGTGGTTTGTGGAAATAACACACTTGCAATGACTGTAATGGGTCCACATGTGGTTTGTGGAAAGAACACACATGCAATGACCACTGGTTGATCCATAAGTTGTTTGTGGAAAAGAACACACATGCAATGAGTCTAGTGGATCCATGTGTGGTTTGTGGAAAAGAACACACATGCAATGACTCTAGTGGTTGATCCATGTGTGGTTTGTGGAAAGAACACACATGCAATGACTTTTGTTGATCTATATGTGGTCTGTGGAAAGAACACACATGCAATGACCACTGGTGGATCCATGTGTGGTTTGTGGAAAAGAACACACATGCAATGACTCTAGTGGTTGATCCATGTTTGTTTGTGGAAATAACACACATGCAATGACTCTAGTGGTTGATCCATGTGTGGTTTGTGAAAAGAACACACATGCAATGACTCTAGTATTGGTTTTAGTATAAGAACACACATGCAATGACTCTAGTGGTTGATCCATGTGTGGTTTGTGGAAATAACACATATGCAATGACTCTAGTGGTTAATCCATGTGTGGTTTGTGGAAATAACACACATGCAATGACTGTAATGGGTCCACATGTGGTTTGTGGAAAGAAGACACATGCAATGACCACTGGTTCATCCATAAGTTGTTTGTGCAAAAGAACACACATCCAATGAGTCTGGACGATCCATGTATGGTTTGTGGAAAAGAACACACATGCAATGACTCTATTGCTGCTTTGTGGTTTTAGTATAAGAACAAACATGCAATGACTCTAGTGGTTGATCCATGTGTGGTTTGTGGAAAGAACACACATGCAATGACTCTGGTTGATCCATATGTGGTCTGTGGAAAGAACACACATGCAATGACCACTGGTGAATCCATGTGTGGTTTGTGGAAAAGAACACACATGCAATGACTCTAGTGCTGGTTTGTGCTTTTAGTATAAGAACAAAAATGGAATAAATCTAGTGGTTGATCCATGTGTGGTTTGTGGAAAGAACACACATGCAATGACTCTGGTTGATCCATGTGTGGTTTGTGGAAACAACACACATGCAATGACCACTGGTTGATCCATAAGTTGTTTGTGGAAAGAACACACATGCAATGACCCTAGTATTGGTTTGTGGTTTTAATATAAGAACACACTTGCAATGACTCTAGTGGTTGATCCATGTGTGGTTTGTGGAAATAACACACATGCAATGACTCTAGTGGTTGATCCATGCGTGATTTGTGGAAAGAACACACATGCAATGACCACGGGTTGATCCATCAGTTGTTTGTGGAAAGAACACACATGCAATGACCACTGGTGGATCCATGTGTGGTTTGTGGAAAAGAACACACATGCAATGACTCTAGTACTGGTTTGTGGTTTTAGTATAAGAACAGACATGCAATGACTCTAGTGGTTGATCCATGTGTGGTTTATGGAAATAACACACATGCAATGGCTCTAGTGGTTGATCCATGTGTGGTTTGTGGAAAGAACACACATGCAATGACCACTGGTGGATCCATGTGTGGTTTTAGTATAAGAACACACATGCAATGACTCTAGTGATTGATCCATGTGTGGTTTGTGGAAATAACACATATGCAATGACTCTAGTGGTTGATCCATGTGTGGTTTGTGGAAATAACACACATGCAATGACTGTAATGGGTCCACATGTGGTTTGTGGAAAGAAGACACATGCAATGACCACTGGTTCATCCATAAGTTGTTTGTGCAAAAGAACACACATGCAATGAGTCTGGACGATCCATGTGTGGTTTGTGGAAAAGAACACACATGCAATGACTCTATTGCTGCTTTGTGGTTTTAGTATAAGAACAAACATGCAATGACTCTAGTGGTTGATCCATGTGTAGTTTGTGGAACACACATGCAATGACTCTGGTTGATCCATATGTGGTGCATGGAAAGAACACACATGCAATGACCACTTTGGTGAATCCATGTGTGGTTTGTGGAAAAGAACAGACATGCAATGACTCTAGTGCTGGTTTGTGCTTTTAGTATAAGAACAAAAATGGAATGACTCTAGTGGTTGATCCATGTGTGGTTTGTGGAAAGAACACACATGCAATGACTCTGGTTGATCCATGTGTGGTTTGTAGAAAACACACATGCAATGACCACTGGTTGATCCATAAGTTGTTTGTGGAAAGAACACACATGCAATGACCCTAGTATTGGTTTGTGGTTTTAATATAAGAACACACATGCAATGACTCTAGTGGTTGATCCATGTGTGGTTTGTGGAAATAACACACATGCAATGACTCTAGTGGTTGATCCATGTGTGATTTGTGGAAAGAACACCCATCCAATGAGGCAGGTTGATCCATCAGTGGTTTGTGGAAAGAACACACATGCAATGACCACTGGTGGATCCATGTGTGGTTTGTGGAAAATAACACACATGCAATGACTCTAGTGGTTGATCCATGTTTGTTTGTGGAAATAACACACATGCAATGACTCTAGTGGTTGATCCATGTGTGGTTTGTGAAAAGAACACACATGCAATGACTCTAGTGTTGGTTTTAGTATAATAACACACATGCAATGACTCTAGTGGTTGATCCATGTGTGGTTCATGGAAATAACACATATGCAATGACTCTAGTGGTTGATCCATGTGTGGTTTGTGGAAATAACACACATGCAATGACTATAATGGGTCCACAAGTGGTTTATGGAAAGAACACACATGCAATGACCACTGGTTAATCCATAAGTTGTTTGTGGAAAAGAACACACATGCAATGAGTCTAGTGGATCCATGTGTGGTTTGTGGAAAAGAACACACATGCAATGACTCTAGTGGTTGATCCATGTTTGTTTGTGGAAATAACACACATGCAATGACTCTAGTGGTTGATCCATGTGTGGTTTGTGAAAAGAACACACATGAAGTGACTCTAGTGTTGGTTTTAGTATAAGAACACACATGCAATGACTCTAGTGGTTGATCCATGTGTGGTTTGTGGAAATAACACATATGCAATAACTCTAGTGGTTGATCCATGTGTGGTTTGTGGAAATAACACACATGCAATGACTCTAGTGGTTGATCCATGTGTGGTTTGTGGAAAGAACACACATGCAATGACTCTAGTGGTTGATCCATGTGTGATTTGTGGAAAGAACACACATGCAATGACCACTGGTGGATCCATCAGTTGTTTGTGGAAAAGAACACACATGCAATGACCACTGGTGGATCCATGTGTGGTTTGTGAAAAGAACACACATGCAATGACTCTAGTGCTGGTTTGTGGTTTTAGTATAAGAACAAACATGCAATGACTCTAGTGGTTGATCCATGTGTGGTTTGTGGAAAGAACACACATGCAATGACTTTGGTTGATCCATATGTGGTTTGTGGAAAGAACACACATGCAATGACCACTGGTGGATCCATGTGTGGTTTGTGGAAAACAACACACATGCAATGACTCTAGTTGTTGATCCATGTTTGTTTGTGGAAATAACACACATGCAATGACTCTAGTGGTTGATCCATGTGTGGTTTGTGAAAAGAACACACATGCAATGACTCTAGTGTTGGTTTTAGTATAAGAACACACATGCAATGACTCTAGTGGTTGATCCATGCGTGGTTTGTGGAAATAACGCATATGCAACGACTCTAGTGGTTGATCCATCTGTGGTTTGTGGAAATAACACACTTGCAATGACTGTAATGGGTCCACATGTGGTTTGTGGAAAGAACACACATGCAATGACCACTGGTTGATCCATAAGTTGTTTGTGGAAAAGAACACACATGCAATGAGTCTAGTGGATCCATGTGTGGTTTGTGGAAAAGAACACACATGCAATGACTCTAGTGGTTTATCCATGTGTGGTTTGTGGAAAGAACACACATGCAATGACTTTGGTTGATCTATATGTGGTCTGTGGAAAGAACACACATGCAATGACCACTGGTGGATCCATGTGTGGTTTGTGGAAAGAACACACATGCAATGACTCTAGTGGTTGATCCATGTTTGTTTGTGGAAATAACACACATGCAATGACTCTAGTGGTTTATCCATGTGTGGTTTGTGAAAAGAACACACATGCAATGACTCTAGTATTGGTTTTAGTATAAGAACACACATGCAATGACTCTAGTGGTTGATCCATGTGTGGTTTGTGGAAATAACACACATGCAATGACTCTAGTGGTTGATCCATGTGTGGTTTGTGGAAATAACACACATGCAATGACTGTAATGGGTCCACATGTGGTTTGTGGAAAGAACACATGCAATGACCACTGGTTCATCCATGTTGTTTGTGGAAAGAACACACATCCAATGAGTCTAGTGGACGATCCATGTGTGGTTTGTGGAAAAGACCACACATGCAATAACTCTAGTGCTGGTTTGTGGTTTTAGTATAAGAACAAACATGCAATGACACTAGTGGTTGATCCATGTGTGGTTTGTGGAAAGAACACACATGCAATGACTCTGGTTGATCCATATGTGGTTTGTGGAAAGAACACACATGCAATGACCACTGGTGGATCCATGTGTGGTTTGTGGAAAAGAACACACATGCAATGACTCTAGTGCTGGTTTGTGGTTTTAGTATAAGAACAAAAATGGAATAGTTCTATTGGTTGATCGATGTTTGGTTTGTGGAATGAACACACATGCAATGACTGGTTGATCCATGTGTGGTTTGTGGAAACAACACACATGCAATGACCACTGGTTGATCCATTAGTTGTTTGTGGAAAGAACACACATGCAATGACTCTAGTATTGGTTTGTGGTTTTAGTATAAGAACACACTTGCAATGACTCTAGTGGTTGATCCATGTGTGGTTTGTGGAAATAACACACATGCAATGACTCTAGTGGTTGATCCATGTGTGATTTGTGGAAAGAACACACACGCAATGACCACTGGTGGATCCATGTTGTTTGTGGAAAGAACACACATGCAATGACCACTGGTGGATCCATGTGTGGTTTGTGGAAAAGAACACACATGCAATGACTCTAGTACTGGTTTGTGGTTTTAGTATAAGAACAGACATGCAATGACTCTAGTGGTTGATCCATGTGTGGTTTGTGGAAATAACACACATGCAATGACTCTAGTGGTTGATCCATGTGTGGTTTGTGGAAAGAACACACATGCAATGACCACTGGTGGATCCTTGTTGGTTTTAGTATAAGAACACACATGCAATGACTCTAGTGGTTGATCCATGTGTGGTTTGTGGAAATAACACACATGCAATGACTCTAGTGGTTGATCCATGTGTGGTTTGTGGAAATAACACACATGCAATGACTGTAATGGGCCCACATGTGGTTTGTGGAAAGAAGACACATGCAATGACCACTGGTTCATCCATAAGTTGTTTGTGCAAAGAACACACATGCAATGAGTGACGATCCATGTGTGGTTTGTGGAAAAGAACACATATGGAATGACTCTAGTGCTACTTTGTGGTTTTAGTATAAGAACAAACATGCAATGACTCTAGTGGTTGATCCATGTGTGGTTTGTGGAAAGAACACACATGCAATGACTCTGGTTGATCCATATGTGGTCTGTGGAAAGAACACACATGCAATGACCACTGGTGAATCCATGTGTGGTTTGTGGAAAAGAACACACATGCAATGACTCTAGTGCTGGTTTGTGGTTTTAGTATAAGAACAAAATGGAATGACTCTAGTGGTTGATCCATGTGGTTTGTGGAAAGAACACACAAGCAATGACTCTGGTTGATCCATGTGTAGTTTGTGGAAATAACACACCTGCAATGACCACTGGTTGATCCATGTTGTTTGTGGAAAGAACACACATGCAATGACCCTAGTATTGGTTTGTGGTTTTAGTATAAGAACACACATGCAATGACTCTAGTGGTTGATCCATGTTTGGTTGTGGAAAGAACACACATGCAATGACTCTAGTGGTTGATACATGTGATTTGTGGAAAGAACACACATGCAATGACCACGGTTGATCCATGTGGTTTGTTGAAATAACACAAATGCAATGACCACTGGTGGATCCATGTGTGGTTTGTGGAAAATAACACACATGCAATGACTCTAGTAGTTGATCCATGCGTGGTTTGTGGAAATAACATGTATGCAATGACTCTAGTGGTTGATCCATGTGTGGTTTGTGGAAATAACACACATGCAATGACTCTAGTGTTGGTTTTAGTATAAGAACACACATGCAATGACTCTAGTGGTTGATCCATGTGTGGTTGTGGAAATAACACACATGCAATGACTCTAGTGGTTGATCCATGTGTGGTTTGTGAAAAGAACACACATGCAATGACTCTAATGGGTCCATGTGTGGTTTGTGGAAAGAACACACATGCAATGACCACTAGTGGATCCATGTTGTTTGTGGAAAAGAACACACATGCAATGACTCTAGTGGATCCATATGTGGTTTGTGGAAAGAACACACATGCAATGACTCTAGTGGTTGATCCTTGTGTGTTTGTGGAAAGAACACACCTGCAATGACTCGACTCTGTGATCCATGTGTGGTTTGTGGAAATAACACACATGCAATGACTCTAGTGGTTGATCCATGTGTGGTTTATGGAAAGAACACACATGCAATGACCACTGGTGGATCCATGTGTGGTTTGTGGAAAAGAACACACATGCAATGACTCTAGTACTGGTTTGTGGTTTTAGTATAAGAACACACATGCAATGACTCTAGTGGTTTATCCAAGTGTGGTTTGTGGAAATAACACACATGCAATGACTTTGGTTTATCCATGTGTGGTTTGTGGAAAGAACACACATGCAATGACCACTGGTGGATCCATGTTGGTTTGTATAAGAACACAGATGCAATGACTCTAATGGTTGATCCATATTTGTTTGTGGAAATAACACACATGCAATGACTCTAGTGGTTTATCCATGTGTGGTTTGTGAAAAGAACACACATGCAATGACTCTAGTGTTGGTTTTAGTATAAGAACACACATGCAATGACTCTAGTGGTTGATCCATGTGTGGTTTGTGGAAAGAACACACATGCAATGACTCTAGTGGTTGATGCATGTGTGGTTTGTTGAAATTAAACACATGCAATGACTGTCATAGGTCCACATGTGTGGTTTGTGGAAAGAACACACATGCAATGACTCTGGTTGATCCTTATGTGGTTTGTGGAAAGAACACACATGCAATGACTCTAGTGGTGGATCCATGTGTCGTTTGTGGAAAAGAATACACATACTGAAACTCTGAGTGCTGGTTTGTGGTTTTTAGTAGAGCAGACATGCCATGACTCTAGTGGTTGATCCATGTGTGGTTTGTGGAAAGAACACACATGCAATGACTAGTGGTTGATCCATATGTGGTTTGTGGAAAGAACACACATGCAATGACCACTGGTGGATCCATGTGTGGTTTGTGGAAAAGAACACACATGCAATGACTCTAGTGCTGGTCCGTGGTTTTAGTATAAGAACAAAAATGGAATGACTCTAGTGGTTGATCCATATGTGGTTTGTGGAAAGAACACACATGCAATGACTGGTTTATCCATGTGTGGTTTGTGGAAAGAACACACATGCAATGACCAATGGTGGATCCATGTGTGGTTTGTGGAAAAGAACACACATGCAATGACTCTAGTACTGGTTTGTGGTTTTAGTATAAGAACACACATGCAATGACTCTAGTGGTTGATCCATGTGTGGTTTGTGGAAATAACACACATGCAATGACTCTAGTGGTTGACCATGTGTGGTTTATGGAAAGAACACACATGCAATTTCCACTGGTGGATCCATGTGTGGTTTGTGTAAAAGAACTCACATGCATTAACTCTCGTGGTTGATCCATTTTTGTTTGTGGAAATAACACACATGCAATGACTCTAGTGGTTGATCCATGTGTGGTTTGTGAAAAGAACACACATGCAATGACTAGAATTTGGGTTTTAGTATAAGAACACACATGCAATGACTCTAGTGGTTGATCCATGTGTGGTTTGTGGAAATAACACATATGCAATGACTCTAGTGGTTGATCCATGTGTGGTTTGTGGAAATAACACACATGCAATGACTGTAATGGGTCCACAAGTGGTTTGTGGAAAGAACACACATGGAATGACCACTGGTTGATCCATAAGTTGTTTGTGGAAAAGAACACACATGCAATGAGTCTAGTGGATCCATGTGTGTTTTGTGGAAAAGAACACACATGCAATGACTCTAGTGGTTAATCCATGTGTGGTTTGTGGAAAGAACACACATGCAATGACTCTGGTTGATCCTTGTGTGGTTTGTGGAAAGAACACACATGCAATGACCACTGGTGGATCCATGTGTGGTTTGTGGAAAAGAACACACATGTAATGACTCTAGTACTGGTTTGTGGTTTTAGTATAAGAACACACATGCAATGACTCTAGTGGTTGATCCATGTGTGGTTTGTGGAAAGAACACACATGCAATGACTCTAGTGGTTGATCCATGTGTGATTTGTGGAAAGAACACACATGCAATGACCACGGGTTGATCCATCAGTTGTTTGTGGAAAGAACACACATGCAATGACCACTGGTGGATCCATGTGTGGTTTGTGGAAAAGAACACACATGCAATGACTCTAGTGCTGGTTTGTGGTTTTAGTATAAGAACAAACATGCGATGACTCTAGTGGTTGATCAATGTGTGGTTTGTGGAAAGAACACACATGCAATGACTTTGGTTGATCCATATGTGGTCTGTGGAAAGAACAAACATGCAATGACCACTGGTTGATCCATGTGTGGTTTGTGGAAAGAACACACATGCAATGACTCTAGTTGTTGATCCATGTTTGTTTGTGGAAATAACACACATGCAATGACTCTAGTGGTTGATCCATGTGTGGTTTGTGAAAAGAACACTGATGCAATGACTCTAATTTTGGTTTTAGTATAAGAACACACATGCAATGACTCTAGTAGTTGATCCATGTGGGGTTTGTGGAAATAACACATATGCAATGACTCTATTGGTTGATGCATGTGTGGTTTGTGGAAATAACACACTTGCAATGA
The DNA here is from genome assembly GCA_023614405.1 of Avena insularis. Taxonomy (NCBI): domain Eukaryota; kingdom Viridiplantae; phylum Streptophyta; class Magnoliopsida; order Poales; family Poaceae; genus Avena; species Avena insularis. Next base: position 70,952,244 of record CM042692.1, on the reverse strand, counting down.
CTGTAATGGGTCCACATGTGGTTTGTGGAAAGAACACACATGCAATGACCACTGGTTGATCCATAAGTTGTTTGTGGAAAAGAACACACATGCAATGAGTCTAGTGGATCCATGTGTGGTTTGTGGAAAAGAACACACATGCAATGACTCTAGTGGTTGATCCATGTGTGGTTTGTGGAAAGAACACACATGCAATGACTATTGTTGATCTATGTGTGGTTTGTGGAAAGAACACACATGCAATGACCACTGGTGGATCCATGTGTGGTTTGTGGAAAAAACACACATGCAATGACTCTAGTGGTTGATCCATGTTTGTTTGTGGAAATAACACACATGCAATGACTCTAGTGGTTGATCCATGTGTGGTTTGTGAAAAGAACACACATGCAATGACTCTAGTATTGGTTTTAGTATAAGAACACACATGCAATGACTCTAGTGGTTGATCCATGTGTGGTTTGTGGAAATAACACATATGCAATGACTCTAGTGGTTAATCCATGTGTGGTTTGTGGAAATAACACACATGCAATGACTGTAATGGGTCCACATGTGGTTTGTGGAAAGAAGACACATGCAATGACCACTGGTTCATCCATAAGTTGTTTGTGCAAAAGAACACACATCCAATGAGTGGACGATCCATGTATGGTTTGTGGAAAAGAACACACATGCAATGACTCTATTGCTGCTTTGTGGTTTTAGTATAAGAACAAACATGCAATGACTCTAGTGGTTGATCCATGTGTGGTTTGTGGAAAGAACACACATGCAATGACTCTGGTTGATCCATATGTGGTTTGTGGAAAGAACACACATGCAATGACCACTGGTGGATCCATGTGTGGTTTGTGGAAAAGAACACACATGCAATGACTCTAGTGCTGGTTTGTGCTTTTAGTATAAGAACAAAAATGGAATAAATCTAGTGGTTGATCCATGTGTGGTTTGTGGAAAGAACACACATGCAATGACTCTGGTTGATCCATGTGTGGTTTGTGGAAACAACACACATGCAATGACCACTGGTTGATCCATAAGTTGTTTGTGGAAAGAACACACATGCAATGACCCTAGTATTGGTTTGTGGTTTTAATATAAGAACACACTTGCAATGACTCTAGTGGTTGATCCATGTGTGGTTTGTGGAAATAACACACATGCAATGACTCTAGTGGTTGATCCATGCGTGATTTGTGGAAAGAACACACATGCAATGACCACGGGTTGATCCATCGTTGTTTGTGAAAAGAACACACATGCAATGACACTGGTGGATCCATAGGTGGTATGTGAAAAGAACACACATGCAATGACTCTGGTTTGTGGTTTTAGTATAAGAACAGACATGCAATGACTCTAGTGGTTGATCCATGTGTGGTTTATGGAAATAACACACATGCAATGGCTCTAGTGGTTGATCCATGTGTGGTTTGTGGAAAGAACACACATGCAATGACCACTGGTGGATCCATGTGTGGTTTTAGTATAAGAACACACATGCAATGACTCTAGTGATTGATCCATGTGTGGTTTGTGGAAATAACACATATGCAATGACTCTAGTGGTTGATCCATGTGTGGTTTGTGGAAATAACACACATGCAATGACTGTAATGGGTCCACATGTGGTTTGTGGAAAGAAGACACATGCAATGACCACTGGTTCATCCATAAGTTGTTTGTGCAAAAGAACACACATGCAATGAGTCTGGACGATCCATGTGTGGTTTGTGGAAAAGAACACACATGCAATGACTCTATTGCTGCTTTGTGGTTTTAGTATAAGAACAAACATGCAATGACTCTAGTGGTTGATCCATGTGTAGTTTGTGGAAAGAACACACATGCAATGACTCTGGTTGATCCATATGTGGTCTGTGGAAAGAACACACATGCAATGACCACTGGTGAATCCATGTGTGGTTTGTGGAAAAGAACAGACATGCAATGACTCTAGTGCTGGTTTGTGCTTTTAGTATAAGAACAAAAATGGAATGACTCTAGTGGTTGATCCATGTGTGGTTTGTGGAAAGAACACACATGCAATGACTCTGGTTGATCCATGTGTGGTTTGTGGAAACAACACACATGCAATGACCACTGGTTGATCCATAAGTTGTTTGTGGAAAGAACACACATGCAATGACCCTAGTATTGGTTTGTGGTTTTAATATAAGAACACACATGCAATGACTCTAGTGGTTGATCCATGTGTGGTTTGTGGAAATAACACACATGCAATGACTCTAGTGGTTGATCCATGTGTGATTTGTGGAAAGAACACACATGCAATGACCACGGGTTGATCCATCAGTTGTTTGTGGAAAGAACACACATGCAATGACCACTGGTGGATCCATGTGTGGTTTGTGGAAAAATAACACATGCAATGACTCTAGTGGTTGATCCATGTTTGTTTGTGGAAATAACACACATGCAATGATTCTAGTGGTTGATCCATGTGTGGTATGTGAAAAGAACACACATGCAATGACTCTAGTGTTGGTTTTAGTATAATAACACACATGCAATGACTCTAGTGGTTGATCCATGTGTGGTTCATGGAAATAACACATATGCAATGACTCTAGTGGTTGATCCATGTGTGGTTTGTGGAAATAACACACATGCAATGACTATAATGGGTCCACAAGTGGTTTATGGAAAGAACACACATGCAATGACCACTGGTTGATCCATAAGTTGTTTGTGGAAAAGAACACACATGCAATGAGTCTAGTGGATCCATGTGTGGTTTGTGGAAAAGAACACACATGCAATGACTCTAGTGGTTGATCCATGTTTGTTTGTGGAAATAACACACATGCAATGACTCTAGTGGTTGATCCATGTGTGGTTTGTGAAAAGAACACACATGAAGTGACTCTAGTGTTGGTTTTAGTATAAGAACACACATGCAATGACTCTAGTGGTTGATCCATGTGTGGTTTGTGGAAATAACACATATGCAATAACTCTAGTGGTTGATCCATGTGTGGTTTGTGGAAATAACACACATGCAATGACTCTAGTGGTTGATCCATGTGTGGTTTGTGGAAAGAACACACATGCAATGACTCTAGTGGTTGATCCATGTGTGATTTGTGGAAAGAACACACATGCAATGACCACGGGTTGATCCATCAGTTGTTTGTGGAAAGAACACACATGCAATGACCACTGGTGGATCCATGTGTGGTTTGTGGAAAAGAACACACATGCAATGACTCTAGTGCTGGTTTGTGGTTTTAGTATAAGAACAAACATGCGATGACTCTAGTGGTTGATCCATGTGTGGTTTGTGGAAAGAACACACATGCAATGACTTTGGTTGATCCATATGTGGTCTGTGGAAAGAACACACATGCAATGACCACTGGTGGATCCATGTGTGGTTTGTGGAAAACAACACACATGCAATGACTCTAGTTGTTGATCCATGTTTGTTTGTGGAAATAACACACATGCAATGACTCTAGTGGTTGATCCATGTGTGGTTTGTGAAAAGAACACACATGCAATGACTCTAATTTTGGTTTTAGTATAAGAACACACATGCAATGACTCTAGTGGTTGATCCATGTGGGGTTTGTGGAAATAACACATATGCAATGACTCTATTGGTTGATCCATGTGTGGTTTGTGGAAATAACACACTTGCAATGACTGTAATGGGTCCACATGTGGTTTGTGGAAAGAACACACATGCAATGACCACTGGTTGATCCATAAGTTGTTTGTGGAAAAGAACACACATGCAATGAGTCTAGTGGATCCATGTGTGGTTTGTGGAAAAGAACACACATGCAATGACTCTAGTGGTTTATCCATGTGTGGTTTGTGGAAAGAACACACATGCAATGACTTTGGTTGATCTATATGTGGTCTGTGGAAAGAACACACATGCAATGACCACTGGTGGATCCATGTGTGGTTTGTGGAAAAGAACACACATGCAATGACTCTAGTGGTTGATCCATGTTTGTTTGTGGAAATAACACACATGCAATGACTCTAGTGGTTGATCCATGTGTGGTTTGTGAAAAGAACACACATGCAATGACTCTAGTATTGGTTTTAGTATAAGAACACACATGCAATGACTCTAGTGGTTGATCCATGTGTGGTTTGTGGAAATAACACATATGCAATGACTCTAGTGGTTAATCCATGTGTGGTTTGTGGAAATAACACACATGCAATGACTGTAATGGGTCCACATGTGGTTTGTGGAAAGAAGACACCTGCAATGACCACTGGTTCATCCATAAGTTGTTTGTGCAAAAGAACACACATCCAATGAGTCTGGACGATCCATGTGTGGTTTGTGGAAAAGAACACACATGCAATGACTCTATTGCTGCTTTGTGGTTTTAGTATAAGAACAAACATGCAATGACTCTAGTGGTTGGTCCATGTATGGTTTGTGGAAAGAACACACATGCAATGACTCTGGTTGATCCATATGTGGTCTGTGGAAAGAACACACATGCAATGACCACTGGTGAATCCATGTGTGGTTTGTGGAAAAGAACACACATGCAATGACTCTAGTGCTGGTTTGTGCTTTTAGTATAAGAACAAAAATGGAATAAATCTAGTGGTTGATCCATGTGTGGTTTGTGGAAAGAACACACATGCAATGACTCTGGTTGATCCATGTGTGGTTTGTGGAAACAACACACATGCAATGACCACTGGTTGATCCATAAGTTGTTTGTGGAAAGAACACACATGCAATGACCCTAGTATTGGTTTGTGGTTTTAATATAAGAACACACTTGCAATGACTCTAGTGGTTGATCCATGTGTGGTTTGTGGAAATAACACACATGCAATGACTCTAGTGGTTGATCCATGTGTGATTTGTGGAAAGAACACACATGCAATGACCACGGGTTGATCCATCAGTTGTTTGTGGAAAGAACACACATGCAATGACCACTGGTGGATCCATGTGTGGTTTGTGGAAAAGAACACACATGCAATGACTCTAGTACTGGTTTGTGGTTTTAGTATAAGAACAGACATGCAATGACTCTAGTGGTTGATCCATGTGTGGTTTATGGAAATAACACACATGCAATGGCTCTAGTGGTTGATCCATGTGTGGTTTGTGGAAAGAACACACATGCAATGACCACTGGTGGATCCATGTGTGGTTTTAGTATAAGAACACACATGCAATGACTCTAGTGATTGATCCATGTGTGGTTTGTGGAAATAACACATATGCAATGACTCTAGTGGTTAATCCATGTGTGGTTTGTGGAAATAACACACATGCAATGACTGTAATGGGCCCACATGTGGTTTGTGGAAAGAAGACACATGCAATGACCACTGGTTCATCCATAAGTTGTTTGTGCAAAAGAACACACATGCAATGAGTCTGGACGATCCATGTGTGGTTTGTGGAAAAGAACACACATGCAATGACTCTATTGCTGCTTTGTGGTTTTAGTATAAGAACAAACATGCAATGACTCTAGTGGTTGATCCATGTGTGGTTTGTGGAAAGAACACACATGCAATGACTCTGGTTGATCCATATGTGGTCTGTGGAAAGAACACACATGCAATGACCACTGGTGAATCCATGTGTGGTTTGTGGAAAAGAACAGACATGCAATGACTCTAGTGCTGGTTTGTGCTTTTAGTATAAGAACAAAAATGGAATGACTCTAGTGGTTGATCCATGTGTGGTTTGTGGAAAGAACACACATGCAATGACTCTGGTTGATCCATGTGTGGTTTGTGGAAACAACACACATGCAATGACCACTGGTTGATCCATAAGTTGTTTGTGGAAAGAACACACATGCAATGACCCTAGTATTGGTTTGTGGTTTTAATATAAGAACACACATGCAATGACTCTAGTGGTTGATCCATGTGTGGTTTGTGGAAATAACACACATGCAATGACTCTAGTGGTTGATCCATGTGTGATTTGTGGAAAGAACACACATGCAATGACCACGGGTTGATCCATCAGTTGTTTGTGGAAAGAACACACATGCAATGACCACTGGTGGATCCATGTGTGGTTTGTGGAAAATAACACACATGCAATGACTCTAGTGGTTGATCCATGTTTGTTTGTGGAAATAACACACATGCAATGACTCTAGTGGTTGATCCATGTGTGGTTTGTGAAAAGAACACACATGCAATGACTCTAGTGTTGGTTTTAGTATAAGAACACACATGCAATGACTCTAGTGGTTGATCCATGTGTGGTTCGTGGAAATAACACATATGCAATGACTCTAGTGGTTGATCCATGTGTGGTTTGTGGAAATAACACACATGCAATGACTGTAATGGGTCCACATGTGGTTTGTGGAAAGAACACACATGCAATGACCACTGGTTAATCCATAAGTTGTTTGTGGAAAAGAACACACATGCAATGAGTCTAGTGGATCCATGTGTGGTTTGTGGAAAAGAACACACATGCAATGACTCTAGTGGTTGATCCATGTTTGTTTGTGGAAATAACACACATGCAATGACTCTACTTGATCCATGTGTGGTTTGTGGAAAGAACACACATGCAATGACTCTGGTTGATCCATATGTTATTTGTGGAAAGAACACACATGCAATGACCACTGGTGGATCCATGTGTGGTTTGTGGAAAGAACACACATGCAATGACTCTAGTGCTGGTTTGTAGTTTTAGTATAAGAACAAACATGGAATGACTCTAGTGGTTGATCCATGTGTGGTTTGTGGAAAGAACACACATACAATGACTTTGGTTTATCCATATGTGGTCTGTGGAAAGAACACACATGCAATGACCACTGGTGGATCCATGTGTGATTTGTGGAAAAGAACACACATGCAATGACTCTAGTGGTTGATCCATGTTTGTTTGTGGAAATAACACACATGCAATGACTCTAGTGGTTGATCCATGTGTGGTTTGTGAAAAGAACACACATGCAATGACTCTAATGTTGGTTTTATTATAAGAACACACATGCAATGACTCTAGTGGTTGATCCATGTGGGGTTTGTGGAAATAACACATATGCAATGACTCTATTGGTTGATCCATGTGTGGTTTGTGGAAATAACACACATGCAATGACTGTAATGGGTCCACATGTGGTTTGTGGAAAGAACACAAATGCAATGACCACTGGTTGATCCATAAGTTGTTTGTGGAAAAGAACACACATGCAATGAGTCTAGTGGATCCATGTGTGGTTTGTGGAAAAGAACACACATGCAATGACTCTAGTGGTTGATCCATGTGTGGTTTGTGGAAAGAACACACATGCAATGACTTTGGTTGATCCATATGTGGTCTGTGGAAAGAACACACATGCAATGACCACTGGTGGATCCATGTGTGGTTTGTGGAAAAGAACACACATGCAATGACTCTAGTGGTTGATCCATGTTTGTTTGTGGAAATAACACACATGCAATGACTCTAGTGGTTGATCCATGTGTGGTTTGTGAAAAGAACACACATGCAAGGTTTTAGTATAAGAACACACATGCAATGACTCTAGTGGTTGATCCATGTGTGGTTTGTGGAAATAACACATATGCAATGACTCTAGTGGTTGATCCATGTGTGGTTTGTGGAAATAACACACATGCAACGACTGTAATGGGTCCACATGTGGTTTGTGGAAAGAAGACACATGCAATGACCGCTGGTTCATCCATAAGTTGTTTGTGCAAAAGAACACACATGCAATGAGTCTAGACGATCCATGTGTGGTTTGTGGAAAAGAACACACATGCAATGACTCTATTGCTGCTTTGTGGTTTTAGTATAAGAACAAACATGCAATGACTCTAGTGGTTGATCCATGTGTGGTTTGTGGAAAGAACACACATGCAATGACTCTGGTTGATCCATATGTGGTCTGTGGAAAGAACACACATGCAATGACCACTGGTGAATCCATGTGTGGTTTGTGGAAAAGAACACACATGCAATGACTCTAGTGTTGCTTTGTGGTTTTAGTATAAGAACAAAAATGGAATGACTCTAGTGGTTGATCCATGTGTGGTTTGTGGAAAGAACACACATGCAATGACTCTGGTTGATCCATGTGTGGTTTGTGGAAACAACACACATGCAATGACCACTGGTTGATCCATAAGTTGTTTGTGGAAAGAACACACATGCAATGACCCTAGTATTGGTTTGTGGTTTTAATATAAGAACACACATGCAATGACTCTTCTGGTTGATCCATGTGTGGTTTGTGGAAATAACACACATGCAATGACTCTAGTGGTTGATCCATGTGTTTTTTGTGGAAAGAACACACATGCAATAACCACTGGTGGATCCATGTGTGGTTTGTGGAAAAGAACACACATGCAATGACTCTAGTGGTTGATCCATGTTTGTTTGTGGAAATAACACACATGCAATGACTCTAGTGGTTGATCCATGTGTGGTTTGTGAAAAGAACACACATGCAATGACTCTAGTGTTGGTTTTAGTATAAGAACACACATGCAATGACTCTAGTGGTTGATCCATGTGTGGTTTGTGGAAATAACACACATGCAATGACTCTAGTGGTTGATCCAAGTGTGGTTTGTGGAAATAACACACATGCAATGACTGTAATGGGTCCACTAGTGGTTTGTGGAAAGAACACACATGCAATGACCACTGGTTAATCCATAAGTTGTTTGTGGAAAAGAACACACATGCAATGAGTCTAGTGGATCCATGTGTGGTTTGTGGAAAAGAACACACATGCAATGACTCTAGTGGTTGATCCATGTGTGGTTTGTGGAAAGAACACACATGCAATGACTCTACTTTATCCATGTGTGGTTTGTGGAAAGAACACACATGCAATGACTCTGGTTGATCCATATGTTTTTTGTGGAAAGAACACACATGCAATGACCACTAGTGGATCCATGTGGGTGGAAAAGAACACACATGAAATGACTCTAGTGCTGGTTTGTGGTTTTAGTATAAGAACAAAAATGGAATGACTCTAGTGGTTGATCCATGTGTGGTTTGTGGAAAGAACACACATGCAATGACTCTGGTTGATCCATGTGTGGTTTGTGGAAAGAACAAACATGCAATGACCACTGGTGGATCCATGTGTGGTTTGTGGAAAAGAACACACATGCAATGACCCTAGTACTGGTTTGTGGTTTTAATATAAGAACACACATGCAATGACTCTAGTGGTTGATCCATGTGGTTTGTGGAAATAACACACATGCAATGACTCTACTGGTTGATCCATGTGTTGTTTGTGGAAAGAACACACATGCAATGACCACTGGTGGATCCATGTGTGGTTTGTGGAAAAGAACACACATGCAATGACTCTAGTGGTTGATCCATGTTTGTTTGTGCAAATAACACACATGCAATGACTCTTGTGGTTGATCCATGTGTGGTTTGTGAAATGAACACACATGCAATGACTCTAGTGTTGGTTTTAGTATAAGAACACACATGTAATGACTCTAGTGGTTGATCCATGTGTGGTTTGTGGAAATAACACACATGCAATGACTCTAGAGGTTGATCCATGTGTGGTTTGTGGAAAGAACACACATGCAATGACCACTGGTGGATCCATGTGTGGTTTGTGGAAAAGAACACACATGCAATGACTCTAGTACTGGTTTGTGGTTTTAGTATAAGAACACACATGCAATGACTCTAGTGGTTGATCCATGTGTGGTTTGTGGAAATAACACACATGCAATGACTGTAATGGGTCCACAAGTGGTTTGTGGAAAGAACACACATGCAATGACCACTGGTTGATCCATAAGTTGTTTGTGGAAAAGAACACACATGCAATGAGTCAAGTGGATACATGTGTGGTTTGTGGAAAAGATCACACATGCAATGACTCTAGTGGTTGATCCATGCGTGGTTTGTGGAAATAACACATATGCAATGACTCTAGTGGTTGATCCATGTGTGGTTTGTGGAAATAACACACATGCAATGACTGTAATGGGTCCACATGTGGTTTGTGGAAAGAACACACATGCAATGACCACTGGTTCATCCATAAGTTGTTTGTGCAAAAGAACACACATGCAATGAGTCTAGACGATCCATGTGTGGTTTGTGGAAAAGAACACACATGCAATGACTCTATTGTTGCTTTGTGGTTTTAGTATAAGAACAAACATGCAATGACTTTAGTGGTTGATCCATGTGTGGTTTGTGGAAAGAACACACATGCAATGACTCTGGTTGATCCATATGTGGTCTGTGGAAAGAACACACATGCAATGACCACTGGTGAATCCATGTGTGGTTTGTGGAAAATAACACACATGCAATGACTCTAGTGGTTGATCCATGTTTGTTTGTGGAAATAACACACATGCAATGACTCTAGTGGTTGATCCATGTGTGGTTTGTGAAAAGAACACACATGCAATGACTCTAGTGTTGGTTTTAGTATAAGAACACACATGCAATGACTCTAGTGGTTGATCCATGTGTGGTTCGTGGAAATAACACACATGCAATGACTCTAGTGGTTGATCCATGTGTGGTTTGTGGAAATAACACACATGCAATGACTGTAATGGGTCCACAAGTGGTTTTTGGAAAGAACACACATGCAATGACCACTGGTTAATCCATAAGTTGTTTGTGGAAAAGAACACACATGCAATGAGTCTAGTGGATCCATATGTGGTTTGTGGAAAAGAACACACATGCAAAGACTCTAGTGGTTGATCCATGTGTGGTTTGTGGAAAGAACACACATGCAATGACTCTACTTGATCCATGTTTGGTTTGTGGAAAGAACACACATGCAATGACTCTGGTTGATCCATATGTTATTTGTGGAAAGAACACACATGCAATGACCACTGGTGGATCCATGTGGGTGGAAAAGAACACACATGCAATGACTCTAGTGCTGGTTTGTGGTTTTAGTATAAGAACAAAAATGGAATGACTCTAGTGGTTGATCCATGTGTGGTTTGTGGAAAGAACACACATGCAATGACTCTGGTTGATCCATGTGTGGTTTGTGGAAAGAACAAACATGCAATGACCACTGGTGGATCCATGTGTGGTTTGTGGAAAAGAACACACATGCAATGACCCTAGTACTGGTTTGTGGTTTTAATATAGGAACACACATGCAATGACTCTAGTGGTTGATCCATGTGGTTTGTGGAAATAACACACATGCAATGACTCTAGTGGTTGATCCATGTGTTGTTTGTGGAAAGAACACACATGCAATGACCACTGGTGGATCCATGTGTGGTTTGTGGAAAAGAACACACATGCAATGACTCTAGTGGTTGATCCATGTTTGTTTGTGCAAATAACACACATGCAATGACTCTTGTGGTTGATCCATGTGTGGTTTGTGAAATGAACACACATGCAATGACTCTAGTGTTGGTTTTAGTATAAGAACACACATGCAATGACTCTAGTGGTTGATCCATGTGTGGTTTGTGGAAATAACACACATGCAATGACTCTAGTGGTTGATCCATGTGTGGTTTGTGGAAAGAACACACATGCAATGACAACTGGTGGATCCATGTGTGGTTTGTGGAAAAGAACACACATGCAATGACTCTAGTAATGGTTTATGGTTTTAGTATAAGAACACACATGCAATGACTCTAGTGGTTGATCCATGTGTGGTTTGTGGAAATAACACACATGCAATGACTGTAATGGGTCCACAAGTGGTTTGTGGAAAGAACACACATGCAATGACCACTTGTTGATCCATAAGTTGTTTGTGGAAAAGAACACACATGCAATGAGTCAAGTGGATACATGTGTGGTTTGTGGAAAAGAACACACATGCAATGACTCTAGTGGTTGATCCATGCGTGGTTTGTGGAAAGAACACACATGCAATGACTCTGGTTGATGCATGTGTGGTTTGTGAAAAGAACACACATGCAATGATCACTGGTGGATCCATGTGTGGTTTGTGGAAAAGAACACACATGCAATGACTAGTACTGGTTTGTGGTTTTAGTATAAGAACACACATGCAATGACTCTAGTGGTTGATCCATGTGTGGTTTGTGGAAAGAACACACATGCAATGACCACTGGTGGATCCATGTGTGGTTTGTGGAAAAGAACGCACATGCAATGACTCTAGTGGTTGATCCATGTTTGTTTGTGGAAATAACACACATGCAATGACTAGTGGTTGATCCATGTGTAGTTTGTGAAAAGAACACACATGCAATGACTCTAGTGTTGGTTTTAGTATAAGAACACACATGCAATGACTCTAGTGGTTGATCCATGTGTGGTTTGTGGAAATAACACATATGCAATGACTCTATTGGTTGATCCATGTGTGGTTTGTGGAAATAACACACATGCAATGACTGTAAGGGGTCCACATGTGGTTTGTGGAAAGAACACACATGCAAAGACCACTGGTTGATCCATAAGTTGTTTGTGGAAAAGAAAACACATGCAATGAGTCTAGTGGATCCATGTGTGGTTTGTGGAAAAGAACACACATGCAATGACTCTAGTGCTGGTTTGTGGTTTTAGTATAAGAACAAACATGCAATGACTCTAGTGCTTGATCCATGTGTGGTTTATGGAAAGAACACACATGTAATGACTTTGGTTGATCCATATGTGGTCTGTGGAAAGATCACACATGCAATGACCCTAATACTGGTTTGTGGTTTTAATATAAGAACACACATGCAATGACTCTAGTGGTTGATCCATTTGGCTTGTGGAAATAACACACATGCAATGACTCTAGTGGTTGATCCATGTGTTGTTTTTGGAAAGAACACACATGCAATTACCACTTGTGGATCCATGTGTGGTTTGTGGAAAAGAACACACATCCAATGACTCTAGTGGTTGATCCATGTTTGTTTGTGGAAATAACACACATGCAATGACTCTAGTGGTTGATCCATGTGTGGTTTGTGGAAAGAACACACATGCAATGACCACTGGAGGATCCATGTGTGGTTTGTGGAAAAGAACACACATGCAATGACTCTAGTGGTTGATCCATGTTTGTTTGTGGAAATAACACACATGCAATGACTCTAGTGGTTGATCCATGTGTGGTTTGTGAAAAGAACACACATGCAATGACTCTAATGTTGGTTTTAGTATAAGAACACACATGCAATGACTCTAGTGGTTGATCCATGTGGGGTTTGTGGAAATAACACATATGCAATGACTCTATTGGTTGATCCATGTGTGGTTTGTGGAAATGACACACATGCAATGACTGTAATGGGTCCACATGTGGTTTGTGGAAAGAACACACATGCAATGACCACTGGTTGATCCATAAGTTGTTTGTGGATAAGAACACACATGCAATGAGTCTAGGTGATCCATGTGTGGTTTGTGGAAAAGAACACACATGCAATGACTCTAGTGGTTGATCTATGTGTGGTTTGTGGAAAGAACACACATGCAATGACTTTGGTTGATCCATATGTGGTCTGTGGAAAGAACACACATGCAATGACCACTGGTGGATCCATGTGTGGTTTGTGGAAAAGAACACACATGCAATGACTCTAGTGGTTGATCCATGTTTGTTTGTGGAAATAACATACATGCAATGACTCTAGTGGTTGATCCATGTGTGGTTTGTGAAAAGAACACACATGCACGGTTTTAGTATAAGAACACACATGCAATGACTCTAGTGGTTGATCCATGTGTGGTTTGTAGAAATAACACATATGCAATGACTCTAGTGGTTGATCCATGTGTGGTTTGTGGAAATAACACACATGCAATGACTGTAATGGGTCCATATGTGGTTTGTGGAAAGAAGACACATGCAATGACCACTGGTTCATCCATAAGTTGTTTGTGCAAAAGAACACACATGCAATGAGTCTAGACGATCCATGTGTGGTTTGTGGAAAAGAACACACATGCAATGACTCTATTGCTGCTTTGTGGTTTTAGTATAAGAACAAACATGCAATGACTCTAGTGGTTGATCCATGTGTGGTTTGTGGAAAGAACACACATGTAATGACTCTGGTTGATCCATATGTGGTCTGTGGAAAGAACACACATGCAATGACCACTGGTGAATCCATGTGTGGTTTGTGGAAAAGAACACACATGCAATGACTCTAGTGCTGCTTTGTGGTTTTAGTATAAGAACAAAAATGGAATGACTCTAGTGGTTGATCCATGTGTGGTTTGTGGAAAGAACACACATGCAATGACTCTGGTTGATCCATGTGTGGTTTGTGGAAACAACACACATGCAATGACCACTGGTTGATCCATAAGTTGTTTGTGGAAAGAACACACATGCAATGACCCTAGTATTGGTTTGTGGTTTTAATATAAGAACACACATGCAATGACTCTAGTGGTTGATCCATGTGTGGTTTGTGGAAATAACACACATGCAATGACTCTAGTGGTTGATCCATGTGTTTTTTGTTGAAAGAACACACATGCAATGACCACTGGTGGATCCATGTGTGGTTTGTGGAAAAGAACACACATGCAATGACTCTAGTGGTTGATCCATGTTTGTTTGTGGAAATAACACACATGCAATGACTCTAGTGGTTGATCCATGTGTGGTTTGTGAAAAGAACACACATGCAATGACTCTAGTGTTGGTTTTAGTATAAGAACACACATGCAATGACTCTAGTGGTTGATCCATGTGTGGTTCGTGGAAATAACACACATGCAATGGCTCTAGTGGTTGATCCATGTGTGGTTTGTGGAAATAACACACATGCAATGACTGTAATGGGTCCACAAGTGGTTTGTGGAAACAACACACATGCAATGACCACTGGTTAATCCATAAGTTGTTTGTGGAAAAGAACACACATGCAATGAGTCTAGTGGATCCATGTGTGGTTTGTGGAAAAGAACACACATGCAATGACTCTAGTGGTTGATCCATGTGTGGTTTGTGGAAAGAACACACATGCAATGACTCTACTTGATCCATGTGTGGTTTGTGGAAAGAACACACATGCAATGACTCTGGTTGATCCATATGTTATTTGTGGAAAGAACACACATGCAATGACCACTGGTGTATCCATGTGTGGTTTGTGGAAAAGAACACACATGCAATGACTCTAGTGTTGGTTTGTGGTTTTAGTATAAGAACAAAAATGGAATGACTCTAGTGGTTGATCCATGTGTGGTTTGTGGAAAGAACACACATGCAATGACTCTGGTTGATCCATGTGTGGTTTGTGGAAAGAACAAACATGCAATGACCACTGGTGGATCCATGTGTGGTTTGTGGAAAAGAACACACATGCAATGACCCTAGTACTGGTTTGTGGTTTTAATATAAGAACACATATGCAATGACTCTAGTGGTTGATCCATGTGGTTTGTGGAAATAACACACATGCAATGACTCTAGTGGTTGATCCATGTGTTGTTTGTGGAAAGAACACACATGCAATGACCACTTGTGGATCCATGTGTGGTTTGTGGAAAAGAACACACATGCAATGACTCTAGTGGTTGATCCATGTTTGTTTGTGCAAATAACACACATGCAATGACTCTTGTGGTTGATCCATGTGTGGTTTGTGAAATGAACACACATGCAATGACTCTAGTGTTGGTTTTAGTATAAGAACACACATGTAATGACTCTAGTGGTTGATCCATGTGTGGTTTGTGGAAATAACACACATGCAATGACTCTAGAGGTTGATCCATGTGTGGTTTGTGGAAAGAACACACATGCAATGACCACTGGTGGATCCATGTGTGGTTTGTGGAAAAGAACACACATGCAATGACTCTAGTACTGGTTTGTGGTTTTAGTATAAGAACACACATGCAATGACTCTAGTGGTTGATCCATGTGTGGTTTGTGGAAATAACACACATGCAATGACTGTAATGGGTCCACAAGTGGTTTGTGGAAAGAACACACATGCAATGACCACTGGTTGATCCATAAGTTTTTGTGGAAAAGAACACACATGCAATGAGTCAAGTGGATACATGTGTGGTTTGTGGAAAAGAACACACATGCAATGACTCTAGTGGTTGATCCTTGCGTGGTTTGTGGAAATAACACATATGCAATGACTCTAGTGGTTGATCCATGTGTGGTTTGTGGAAATAACACACATGCAATGACTGTAATGGGTCCACATGTGGTTTGTGGAAAGAACACACATGCAATGACCACTGGTTCATCCATAAGTTGTTTGTGCAAAAGAACACACATGCAATGAGTCTAGACGATCCATGTGTGGTTTGTGGAAAAGAACACACATGCAATGACTCTATTGCTGCTTTGTGGTTTTAGTATAAGAACAAACATGCAATGACTCTAGTGGTTGATCCATGTGTGGTTTGTGGAAAGAACACACATGCAATGACTCTGGTTGATCCATATGTGGTCTGTGGAAAGACCACACATGCAATGACCACTGGTGAATCCATGTGTGGTTTGTGGAAAAGAACACACATGCAATGACTCTAGTGCTGCTTTGTGGTTTTAGTATAAGAACAAAAATGGAATGACTCTAGTGGTTGATCCATGTGTGGTTTGTGGAAAGAACACACATGCAATGACTCTGGTTGATCCATGTGTGGTTTGTGGAAACAACACACATGCAATGACCACTGGTTGATCCATAAGTTGTTTGTGGAAAGAACACACATGCAATGACCCTAGTATTGGTTTGTGGTTTTAATATAAGAACAGACATGCAATGACTCTAGTGGTTGATCCATGTGTGGTTTGTGGAAATAACACACATGCAATGACTCTAGTGGTTGATCCATGTGTTTTTTGTGGAAAGAACACACATGCAATGACCACTGGTGGATCCATGTGTGGTTTGTGGAAAAGAACACACATGCAATGACTCTAGTGGTTGATCCTTGTTTGTTTGTGGAAATAACACACATGCAATGACTCTAGTGGTTGATCCATGTGTGGTTTGTGAAAAGAACACACATGCAATGACTCTAGTGTTGGTTTTAGTATAAGAAAACACATGCAATGACTCTAGTGGTTGATCCATGTGTGGTTCGTGGAAATAACACACATGCAATGACTCTAGTGGTTGATCCATGTGTGGTTTGTGGAAATAACACACATGCAATGACTGTAATGGGTCCACAAGTGGTTTGTGGAAAGAACACACATGCAATGACCACTGGTTAATCCCTAAGTTGTTTGTGGAAAAGAACACACATGCAATGAGTCTAGTGGATCCATGTGTGGTTTGTGGAAAAGAACACACATGCAATGACTCTAGTGGTTGATCCATGTGTGGTTTGTGGAAAGAACACACATGCAATGACTCTACTTGATCCATGTGTGGTTTGTGGAAAGAACACACATGCAATGACTCTGGTTGATCCATATGTTATTTGTGGAAAGAACACACATGCAATGACCACTGGTGGATCCATGTGGGTGGAAAAGAACACACATGCAATGACTCTAGTGCTGGTTTGTGGTTTTAGTATAACAACAAAAATGGAATGACTCTAGTGGTTGATCCATGTGTGGTTTGTGGAAAGAACACACATGCAATGACTCTGGTTGATCCATGTGTGGTTTGTGGAAAGAACAAACATGCAATGACCACTGGTGGATCCATGTGTGGTTTGTGGAAAAGAACACACATGCAATGACCCTAGTACTGGTTTGTGGTTTTAATATAAGAACACACATGCAATGACTCTAGTGGTTGATCCATGTGGTTTGTGGAAATAACACACATGCAATGACTCTAGTGGTTGATCCATGTGTTGTTTGTGGAAAGAACACATATGCAATGACAACTGGTGGATCCATGTGTGGTTTGTGGAAAAGAACACACATGCAATGACTCTAGTGGTTGATCCATGTTTGTTTGTGCAAATAACACACATGCAATGACTCTAGTGTTGGTTTTAGTATAAGAACACACATGCAATGACTCTAGTGGTTGATCCATGTGTGGTTTGTGGAAATAACACACATGCAATGACTCTAGTGGTTGATCCATGTGTGGTTTGTGGAAAGAACACACATGCAATGACCACTGGTGGATCCATGTGTGGTTTGTGGAAAAGAACACACATGCAATGACTCTAGTAATGGTTTATGGTTTTAGTATAAGAACACACATGCAATGACTCTAGTGGTTGATCCATGTGTGGTTTGTGGAAATAACACACATGCAATGACTGTAATGGGTCCACAAGTGGTTTGTGGAAAGAACACACATGCAATGACCACTGGTTGATCCATAAGTTGTTTGTGGAAAAGAACACACATGCAA
The DNA here is from genome assembly GCA_023614405.1 of Avena insularis. Lineage (NCBI taxonomy): Eukaryota > Viridiplantae > Streptophyta > Magnoliopsida > Poales > Poaceae > Avena > Avena insularis. The sequence goes on along the minus strand of CM042692.1, from coordinate 70,933,953 downwards.
TGAGTCAAGTGGATACATGTGTGGTTTGTGGAAAAGAACACACATGCAATGACTCTAGTGGTTGATCCATGCGTGGTTTGTGGAAAGAACACACATGCAATGACTCTGGTTGATCCATGTGTGGTTTGTGAAAAGAACACACATGCAATGATCACTGGTGGATCCATGTGTGGTTTGTGGAAAAGAACACACATGCAATGACTAGTACTGGTTTGTGGTTTTAGTATAAGAACACACATGCAATGAGTCTAGTGGTTGATCCATGTGTGGTTTGTGGAAAGAACACACATGCAATGACCACGGGTGGATCCATGTGTGGTTTGTGGAAAAGAACGCACATGCAATGACTCTAGTGGTTGATCCATGTTTGTTTGTGGAAATAACACACATGCAATGACTAGTGGTTGATCCATGTGTAGTTTGTGAAAAGAACACACATGCAATGACTCTAGTGTTGGTTTTAGTATAAGAACACACATGCAATGACTCTAGTGGTTGATCCATGTGTGGTTTGTGGAAATAACACATATGCAATGACTCTATTGGTTGATCCATGTGTGGTTTGTGGAAATAACACACATGCAATGACTGTAAGGGGTCCACATGTGGTTTGTGGAAAGAACACACATGCAAAGACCACTGGTTGATCCATAAGTTGTTTGTGGAAAGGAAAACACATGCAATGAGTCTAGTGGATCCATGTGTGGTTTGTGGAAAAGAACACACATGCAATGACTCTAGTGCTGGTTTGTGGTTTTAGTATAACAACAAACATGCAATGACTCTAGTGCTTGATCCATGTGTGGTTTGTGGAAAGAACACACATGCAATGACTTTGGTTGATCCATATGTGGTCTGTGGAAAGAACACACATGCAATGACCACTGGTGGATCCATGTGTGGTTTGTGGAAAAGAACACACATGCAATGACTCTAGTGGTTGATCCATGTTTGTTTGTGGAAATAACACACATGCAATGACTCTAGTCGTTGATCCATGTGTGGTTTGTGAAAAGAACACACATGCAATGACTCTAGTGTTGGTTTTAGTATAAGAACACACATGCAATGAATCTAGTGGTTGATCCATGTGTGGTTTGTGGAAATAACACACATGCAATGACTGTAATGGGTCCACATGTGGTTTGTGGAAATAAGACACATGCAATGACCACTGGTTGATCCATAAGTTGTTTGTGGAAAAGAACACACATGCAATGAGTCTAGTGGATCCATGTGTGGTTTGTGGAAAAGAACAAACATGCAATGACTCTATTACTGCTTTGTGGTTTTAGTATAAGAACAAACATGCAATGACTCTAGTGGTTGATCCATGTGTGGTTTGTGGAAAGAACACACATGCGATGACTCTGGTTGATCCATATGTGGTCTGTGTAAAGAACACACATGCAATGACCACTGGTGGATCCATGTGTGGTTTGTGGAAAAGAACTCACATGCAATCTCTCTAGTGCTGGTTTGTGGTTTTAGTATAAGAACAAACATGCAATGACTCTACTGGTTGATCCATGTGTGGTTTGTGGAAAGAACACACATGCAATGACTCTGGTTGATCCATATGTGGTTTGTTGAAAGAACACACATGCAATGACCACTGGTGGATCCATGTGTGGTTTGTGGAAAAGAACACACATGCAATGGTTCTAGTATTGGTTTGTGGTTTTAGTATAAGAACACACATGCAATGACTCTAGTACTGGTTTGTGGTTTTAGTATAAGAACACACATGCAATGACTCTAGTGGTTGATCCATGTGTGGTTTGTGGAAAGAACACACATACAATGACTCTAATGGTTGACCCATGTGTGGTTTGTGGAAAGAACACACATTGCAATGACCACTGTGGATCCATGTGTGGCTTGTGGAAAAGAACACACATGCAATGACTCTAGTGCTGGTTTGTGGTTTTAGTATAAGAACAAACATGCAATGACTCTAGTGATTGATCCATGTGTGGTTTGTGGAAAGAACACACATGCAATGACTCTGGTTGATCCATGTGTGGTTTGTGGAAAGAACACACATGCAATGACCACTGTGGATCCATGTGTGGTTTGTGGAAAAGAACACACATGCAATGACTCTAGTACTGGTTTGTGGTTTTAGTATAAGAACAGACATGCAATGACTCTAGTGGTTGATCCATGTGTGGTCTGTGGAAATAACACACATGCAATGACTCTAGTGGTTGATCCATGTGTGGTTTGTGGAAAGAACACACATGCAATGACCACTGGAGGATCCATGTGTGGTTTGTGGAAAAGAACACACATGCAATGACTCTAGTGGTTGATCCATGTTTGTTTGTGGAAATAAGACACATGCAATGACTCTAGTGGTTGATCCATGTGTGGTTTGTTAAAAGAACACACCTGCAATGACTCTAGTGTTGGTTTTAGTATAAGAACACACATGCAATGACTTTAATGGTTGATCCATTTGTGGTTTGTGGAAATAACACATATGCAATGACTCTAGTGGTTGATCCATGTGTGGTTTGTGGAAATAACACACATGCAATGACTGTAATGGGTCCACATGTGGTTTGTGGAAAGAACACATGCAATGACCACTGGTTGATCCATAAGTTGTTTGTGGAAAAGAACACACATGCAATGAATCTAGTGGATCCATGTGTGGTTTGTGGAAAAGAACACACATGCAATTACTCTAGTGCTGGTTTGTGGTATTAGTATAAGAACAAACTTGCAATGACTCTAGTGGTTGATGCATGTGTGGTTTGTGGAAAGAACACACATGCAATGACTGTGGTTGATCCATATGTGGTCTATGGAAAGAACACACATGCAATGACCACTGGTGGATCCATGTGTGGTTTGTGGAAAAGGGCACACATGCAATGACTCTAGTGCTGGTTTGTGGTTTTAGTATAAGAACAAACATGCAATGACTCTAGTGGTTGATCCATGTGTGGTTTGTGGAAAGAACACACATGCAATGACCACTGGTGGATCCATGTGTGGTTTGTGGAAAAGAACACACATGCAATGACTCTAGTGGTTGATCCATGTTTGTTTGTGGAAATAACACACATGCAATGACTCTAGTGGTTCATCCATGTGTGGTTTGTGAAAAGAAAACACATGCAATGACTCTAGTGTTGGTTTTAGTATAAGAACACACATGCAATGACTCTAGTGGTTGATCCATGTGTGGTTTGTGGAAATAACATACATGCAATGACTGTAATGGGGTCCACAAGTGGTTTGTGGAAAGAACACACATGCAATGACCACTGGTTGATCCATAAGTTGTTTGTGGAAAAGAACACACATGCAATGAGTCTAGTGGATCCATGTGTGGTTTGTGGAAAAGAACACACATGCAATGACTAGTGGTTGATCCATGTGTGGTTTGTGGAAAGAACACACATGCAATGACTCTGGTTGATCCATGTGTGGTTTGTGGAAAGAACACACATGTAATGACCACTGGTGGATCCATGTGTGGTTTGTGGAAAGGAACACACATGTAATGACTCTAGTACCGGTTTGTGGTTTTAGTATAAGAACACACATGGAATGACTCTAGTGGTTGATCCATGTGTGGTTTGTCGAAAGAACACACATGCAATGACTCTAGTGGTATCCATGTGTGGTTTGTGGAAAGAACACACATGCAATGACCACTGGTGGATCCATGTGTGGTTTGTGGAAAAGAACACACATGAAATGACTCTAGTGGTTAATCCATGTGTGGTTTGTGGAAAGAACACACATGCAATGACTCTGGTTGATCCATGTGTGGTTTGTGGAAAGAACACCCATGCAATGACCACTAGTGGATCCATGTGTGGTTTGTGGAAAAGAACACACATGCAATGACTGTAGTACTGGTTTGTGGTTTTAGTATAAGAACACACATGCAATGACTCTAGTGGTTGATCCATGTGTGGTTTGTGGAAAGAACACACCTCCAATGACTCTAGTGTTGGTTTTAGTATAAGAACACACATGAAATGACTTTAATGGTTGATCCATGTGTGGTTTGTGGAAATAACACATATGCAATGACTCTAGTGGTTGATCCATGTGTGGTTTGTGGAAATAACACACATGCAATGACTGTAATGGGTCCACATGTGGTTTGTGGAAAGAACACGCATGCAATGACCACTGGTTGATCCATAAGTTGTTTGTGGAAAAGAACACACATGCAATGAATCTAGTGGATCCATGTGTGGTTTGTGGAAAAGAACACACATGCAATTACTCTAGTGCTGGTTTGTGGTATTAGTATAAGAACAAACTTGCAATGACTCTAGTGGTTGATGCATGTGTGGTTTGTGGAAAGAACACACATGCACTGACTCGGGTTGATCCATATGTGGTCTATGGAAAGAACACACATGCAATGACCACTTGTGGATCCATGTGTGGTTTGTGGAAAAGGGCACACATGTAATGACTCTAGTGCTGGTTTGTGGTTTTAGTATAAGAACAAACATGCAATGACTCTAGTGGTTGATCCATGTGTGGTTTGTGGAAAGAACACACATGCAATGACCACTGGTGGATCCATGTGTGGTTTGTGGAAAAGAACACACATGCAATGACTCTAGTGGTTGATCCATGTTTGTTTGTGGAAATAACACACATGCAATGACTCTAGTGGTTCATCCATGTGTGGTTTGTGAAAAGAAAACACATGCAATGACTCTAGTGTTGGTTTTAGTATAAGAACACACATGCAATGACTCTAGTGGTTGATCCATGTGTGGTTTGTGGAAATAACATACATGCAATGACTGTAATGGGTCCACAAGTGGTTTGTGGAAAGAACACACATGCAATGACCACTGGTTGATCCATAAGTTGTTTGTGGAAAAGAACACACATGCAATGAGTCTAGTGGATCCATGTGTGGTTTGTGGAAAAGAACACACATGCAATGACTAGTGGTTGATCCATGTGTGGTTTGTGGAAAGAACACACATGCAATGACTCTGGTTGATCCATGTGTGGTTTGTGGAAAGAACACACATGTAATGACCACTGGTGGATCCATGTGTGGTTTGTGGAAAGGAACACACATGTAATGACTCTAGTACCGGTTTGTGGTTTTAGTATAAGAACACACATGGAATGACTCTAGTGGTTGATCCATGTGTGGTTTGTGGAAAGAACACACATGCAATGACTCTAGTGGTATCCATGTGTGGTTTGTGGAAAGAACACACATGCAATGACCACTGGTGGATCCATGTGTGGTTTGTGGAAAAGAACACACATGCAATGACTCTAGTGGTTGATCCATGTTTGTTTGTGGAAATAACACACATGCAATGACTCTAGTGGTTGATCCATGTGTGGTTTGTGAAAAGAACACACATGCAATGACTCTAGTATTGGTTTTAGTATAAGAACACACATGCAATGACTCTAGTGGTTGATCCATGTGTGGTTTGTGGAAATAACACATATGCAATGACTCTAGTGGTTAATCCATGTGTGGTTTGTGGAAAGAACACACATGCAATGACTCTGGTTGATCCATGTGTGGTTTGTGGAAATTACACCCATGCAATGACCACTAGTGGATCCATGTGTGGTTTGTGGAAAAGAACACACATGCAATGACTCTAGTACTGGTTTGTGGTTTTAGTATAAGAACACACATGCAATGACTCTAGTGGTTGATCCATGTGTGGTTTGTGGAAAGAACACACATGCAGTGACTCTAGTGGTTGATCCATGTGTGGTTTGTGGAAAGAACACACATGCGATGCTCACTGGTTGATCCATAAGTTGTTTGTGGAAAGAACACACATGCAATGACCACGGGTAGATCCATGTGTGGTTGGTGGAAAAGAACACACATGCAATGACTCTAGTGCTGGTTTGAGGTTTTAGTATAAGAACAAACATGCAATGACTCTAGTTGTTGATCCATGTGTGGTTTGTGGAAAGAACACACATGCAATGACCACTGGTGGATCCATGTGTGGTTTGTGGATAAGAACACACATGCAATGACTCTAGTGGTTGATCCATGTTTGTTTGTGGAAATAACACACATGCAATGACTCTAGTGGTTAATCCATGTGTGGTTTGTGAAAAGAACACACATGCAATGACTCTAGTGTTGGTTTTAGTATAAGAACACACATGCAATGACTCTAGTGGTTGATCCATGTGTGGTTTGTGGAAATAACACTTATGCAATGACTCTAGTGGTTGATCCATGCGTGGTTTGTGGAAATAACACACTTGCAATGACTGTAATGGGTCCACAAGTGGTTTGTGGAAAGAACACACATGCAATGACCAATGGTTGATCCATAAGTTGTTTGTGGAAAAGAACACACATGAATGAGTCTAGTGGATCCATGTGTGGTTTGTGGAAAAGAATACACATGCAATGACTCTAGTGGTTGATCCATGTGTGGTTTGTGGAAAGAACACACATGCAATGACTCTGGTTGATCCATGTGTGGTTTGTGGAAAGAACACACATTGCAATGACCACTGTGGATCCATGTGTGGCTTGTGGAAAAGAACACACATGCAATGACTCTAGTGCTGGTTTGTGGTTTTAGTATAAGAACAAACATGCAATGACTCTAGTGATTGATCCATGTGTGGTTTGTGGAAAGAACACACATGCAATGACTCTGGTTGATCCATGTGTGGTTTGTGGAAAGAACACACATGCAATGACCACTGTGGATCCATGTGTGGTTTGTGGAAAAGAACACACATGCAATGACTCTAGTACTGGTTTGTGGTTTTAGTATAAGAACAGACATGCAATGACTCTAGTGGTTGATCCATGTGTGGTCTGTGGAAATAACACACATGCAATGACTCTAGTGGTTGATCCATGTGTGGTTTGTGGAAAGAACACACATGCAATGACCACTGGAGGATCCATGTGTGGTTTGTGGAAAAGAACACACATGCAATGACTCTAGTGGTTGATCCATGTTTGTTTGTGGAAATAAGACACATGCAATGACTCTAGTGGTTGATCCATGTGTGGTTTGTGAAAAGAACACACCTGCAATGACTCTAGTGTTGGTTTTAGTATAAGAACACACATGCAATGACTTTAATGGTTGATCCATTTGTGGTTTGTGGAAATAACACATATGCAATGACTCTAGTGGTTGATCCATGTGTGGTTTGTGGAAATAACACACATGCAATGACTGTAATGGGTCCACATGTGGTTTGTGGAAAGAACACGCATGCAATGACCACTGGTTGATCCATAAGTTGTTTGTGGAAAAGAACACACATGCAATGAATCTAGTGGATCCATGTGTGGTTTGTGGAAAAGAACACACATGCAATTACTCTAGTGCTGGTTTGTGGTATTAGTATAAGAACAAACTTGCAATGACTCTAGTGGTTGATGCATGTGTGGTTTGTGGAAAGAACACACATGCAATGACTGTGGTTGATCCATATGTGGTCTATGGAAAGAACACACATGCAATGACCACTGGTGGATCCATGTGTGGTTTGTGGAAAAGGGCACACATGCAATGACTCTAGTGCTGGTTTGTGGTTTTAGTATAAGAACAAACATGCAATGACTCTAGTGGTTGATCCATGTGTGGTTTGTGGAAAGAACACACATGCAATGACCACTGGTGGATCCATGTGTGGTTTGTGGAAAAGAACACACATGCAATGACTCTAGTGGTTGATCCATGTTTGTTTGTGGAAATAACACACATGCAATGACTCTAGTGGTTCATCCATGTGTGGTTTGTGAAAAGAAAACACATGCAATGACTCTAGTGTTGGTTTTAGTATAAGAACACACATGCAATGACTCTAGTGGTTGATCCATGTGTGGTTTGTGGAAATAACATACATGCAATGACTGTAATGGGGTCCACAAGTGGTTTGTGGAAAGAACACACATGCAATGACCACTGGTTGATCCATAAGTTGTTTGTGGAAAAGAACACACATGCAATGAGTCTAGTGGATCAATGTGTGATTTGTGGAAAAGAACACACATGCAATGACTAGTGGTTGATCCATGTGTGGTTTGTGGAAAGAACACACATGCAATGACTCTGGTTGATCCATGTGTGGTTTGTGGAAAGAACACACATGTAATGACCACTGGTGGATCCATGTGTGGTTTGTGGAAAGGAACACACATGTAATGACTCTAGTACCGGTTTGTGGTTTTAGTATAAGAACACACATGGAATGACTCTAGTGGTTGATCCATGTGTGGTTGGTGGAAAGAACACACATGCAATGACTCTAGTGGTATCCATGTGTGGTTTGTGGAAAGAACACACATGCAATGACCACTGGTGGATCCATGTGTGGTTTGTGGAAAAGAACACACATGAAATGACTCTAGTGGTTAATCCATGTGTGGTTTGTGGAAAGAACACACATGCAATGACTCTGGTTGATCCATGTGTGGTTTGTGGAAAGAACACCCATGCAATGACCACTAGTGGATCCATGTGTGGTTTGTGGAAAAGAACACACATGCAATGACTCTAGTACTGGTTTGTGGTTTTAGTATAAGAACACACATGCAATGACTCTAGTGGTTGATCCATGTGTGGTTTGTGGAAAGAACACACCTCCAATGACTCTAGTGTTGGTTTTAGTATAAGAACACACATGAAATGACTTTAATGGTTGATCCATGTGTGGTTTGTGGAAATAACACATATGCAATGACTCTAGTGGTTGATCCATGTGTGGTTTGTGGAAATAACACACATGCAATGACTGTAATGGGTCCACATGTGGTTTGTGGAAAGAACACGCATGCAATGACCACTGGTTGATCCATAAGTTGTTTGTGGAAAAGAACACACATGCAATGAATCTAGTGGATCCATGTGTGGTTTGTGGAAAAGAACACACATGCAATTACTCTAGTGCTGGTTTGTGGTATTAGTATAAGAACAAACTTGCAATGACTCTAGTGGTTGATGCATGTGTGGTTTGTGGAAAGAACACACATGCAATGACTCTGGTTGATCCATATGTGGTCTATGGAAAGAACACACATGCAATGACCACTGGTGGATCCATGTGTGGTTTGTGGAAAAGGGCACACATGTAATGACTCTAGTGCTGGTTTGTGGTTTTAGTATAAGAACAAACATGCAATGACTCTAGTGGTTGATCCATGTGTGGTTTGTGGAAAGAACACACATGCAATGACCACTGGTGGATCCATGTGTGGTTTGTGGAAAAGAACACACATGCAATGACTCTAGTGGTTGATCCATGTTTGTTTGTGGAAATAACACACATGCAATGACTCTAGTGGTTCATCCATGTGTGGTTTGTGAAAAGAAAACACATGCAATGACTCTAGTGTTGGTTTTAGTATAAGAACACACATGCAATGACTCTAGTGGTTGATCCATGTGTGGTTTGTGGAAATAACATACATGCAATGACTGTAATGGGTCCACAAGTGGTTTGTGGAAAGAACACACATGCAATGACCACTGGTTGATCCATAAGTTGTTTGTGGAAAAGAACACACATGCAATGAGTCTAGTGGATCCATGTGTGGTTTGTGGAAAAGAACACACATGCAATGACTAGTGGTTGATCCATGTGTGGTTTGTGGAAAGAACACACATGCAATGACTCTGGTTGATCCATGTGTGGTTTGTGGAAAGAACACACATGTAATGACCACTGGTGGATCCATGTGTGGTTTGTGGAAAGGAACACACATGTAATGACTCTAGTACCGGTTTGTGGTTTTAGTATAAGAACACACATGGAATGACTCTAGTGGTTGATCCATGTGTGGTTTGTGGAAAGAACACACATGCAATGACTCTAGTGGTATCCATGTGTGGTTTGTGGAAAGAACACACATGCAATGACCACTGGTGGATCCATGTGTGGTTTGTGGAAAAGAACACACATGCAATGACTCTAGTGGTTAATCCATGTGTGGTTTGTGGAAAGAACACACATGCAATGACTCTGGTTGATCCATGTGTGGTTTGTGGAAATTACACCCATGCAATGACCACTAGTGGATCCATGTGTGGTTTGTGGAAAAGAACACACATGCAATGACTCTAGTACTGGTTTGTGGTTTTAGTATAAGAACACACATGCAATGACTCTAGTGGTTGATCCATGTCTGGTTTGTGGAAAGAACACACATGCAGTGACTCTAGTGGTTGATCCATGTGTGGTTTGTGGAAAGAACACACATGCGATGCTCACTGGTTGATCCATAAGTTGTTTGTGGAAAGAACACACATGCAATGACCACGGGTAGATCCATGTGTGGTTGGTGGAAAAGAACACACATGCAATGACTCTAGTGCTGGTTTGAGGTTTTAGTATAAGAACAAACATGCAATGACTCTAGTTGTTGATCCATGTGTGGTTTGTGGAAAGAACACACATGCAATGACCACTGGTGGATCCATGTGTGGTTTGTGGAAAAGAACACACATGCAATGACTCTAGTGGTTGATCCATGTTTGTTTGTGGAAATAACACACATGCAATGACTCTAGTGGTTAATCCATGTGTGGTTTGTGAAAAGAACACACATGCAATGACTCTAGTGTTGGTTTAGTATAAGAACACACATGCAATGACTCTAGTGGTTGATCCATGTGTGGTTTGTGGAAATAACACTTATGCAATGACTCTAGTGGTTGATCCATGCGTGGTTTGTGGAAATAACACACTTGCAATGACTGTAATGGGTCCACATGTGGTTTGTGGAAAGAACACACATGCAATGACCACTGGTTGATCCATAAGTTGTTTGTGGAAAAGAACACACATGGAATGAGTCTAGTGGATCCATGTGTGGTTTGTGGAAAAGAACACACATGCAATGACTCTAGTGGTTGATCCATGTGTGGTTTGTGGAAAGAACACACATGCAATGACTCTGGTTGATCCATGTATGGTTTGTGGAAAGAACACACATGCAATGACCACTGGTGGATCCATGTGTGGTTTGTGGAAAAGAACACACATGCAATGACTCTAGTACTGGTTTGTGGTTTTAGTATAAGAACACACATGCAATGACTCTAGTGTTTGATCCATGTGTGGTTTGTGGAAAGAACACACATGCAATGACTCTGGTTGATCCATGTGTGGTTTGTGGAAAGAACACACATGCAATGACCACTGTGGATCCATGTGTGGTTTGTGGAAAAGAACACACATGCAATGACTCTAGTACTGGTTTGTGGTTTTAGTATAAGAACACATGCAATGACTCTAGTGGTTGATCCATGTGTGTGTGGAAATAACCCACATGCAATGACTCTAGTGGTTGATCCATGTGTGGTTTGTGGAAAGAACACATGCAATGACCACTGGAGGATCCATGTGGTTTGTGGAAAGAACACACATGCAATGACTCTAGTGGTTGATCCATGTTTGTTTGTGGAAATAAGACACATGCAATGACTCTAGTGGTTGATCCATGTGTGGTTTGTGAAAAGAACACACCTGCAATGACTCTAGTGTTGGTTTTAGTATAAGAACACACATGCAATGACTGTAGTGGTTGATCCATATGTGGTTTGTGGAAATAACACATATGCAATGACTCTAGTGGTTGATCCATGTGTGGTTTGTGGAAATAACACACATGCAATGACTGTAATGGGTCCACATGTGGTTTGTGGATAGAACACACATGCAATGACCGCTGGTTGATCCATATGTGGTTTGTGGAAAGAACATACATGCAATGACTCTAGTGGAGGATCCATGTGTGGTTTGTGGAAAAGAACACACATGCAATGACTCTAGTGCTGGTTTGTGGTTTTAGTATAAGAACAAACATGCAATGACTCTAGTGGTTGATCCATGTGTGGTTTGTGGAAAGAACACACATGCAATGACTCTGGTTGATCCATATGTGGTCTGTGGAAAGAACACACATGCAATGACCACTGGTGGATCCATGTGTGGTTTGTGGAAAAGAACACACATGCAATGACTCTAGTGCTGGTTTGTGGTTTAGTATAAGAACAAACATGCAATGACTCTAGTGGTTGATCCATGTGTGGTTTGTGGAAAGAACACACATGCAATGACCACTGGTGGATCCATGTGTGGTTTGTGGAAAAGAACACACATGCAATGACTCTAGTGGTTGATCCATGTTTGTTTGTGGAAATAACACACATGCAATGACTCTAGTGGTTTATCCATGTGTGGTTTGTGAAAAGAACACACATGCAATGACTCTAGTGTTGGTTTTAGTATAAGAACACACATGCAATGACTCTAGTGGTTGATCCATGTGTGGTTTGTGGAAAGAACACACATGCAATGACTGTAATGGGTCCACATGTGTGGTTTGTGGAAAGAACACACATGCAATGACCACTGGTTGATCCATTTGTTGTTTGTGGAAAAGAACACACATGCAATGAGTCTAGTGGATCCATGTGTGGTTTGTGGAAAAGAACACACATGCAATGACTAGTGGTTGATCCATGTGTGGTTTGTGGAAAGAACACACATGCAATGACTCTGGTTGATCCATGTGTGGTTTGTGGAAAGAACACACATGCAATGACCACTGGTGGATCCATGTGTGGTTTGTGGAAAGGAACACACATGCAATGACTCTAGTCCTAGTTTGTGGTTTTAGTATAAGAACACACATGCAATGACTCTAGTGGTTGATCCATGTGGTTTGTATAAAGAACACACATGCAATGACTCTGGTTGATCCATATGTGGTTTGTGGAAAGAACACACATGCAATGACCACTGGTGGATCCATGTGTGGTTTGTGGAAAAGAACACACATGAAATGACTCTAGTGGTTGATCCATGTGTGGTTTGTGTAAAGAACACACATGCAATGACTCTGGTTGATCCATAAGTTTTTTGTGGAAAAGAACACACATGCAATGACCACTAGTGGATCCATGTGTGGTTTGTGGAAAACAACACACATGCAATGACTTTAGTACTGGATTGTGGTTTTAGTATAAGAACACACATGCAATGACTCTAGTGGTTGATCCATGTGTGGTTTGTGGAAAGAACAGACATGCAATGACTCTAGTGTTGGTTTTAGTATAAGAACACACATGCAATGACTCTAGTGGTTGATCCATGTGTGGTTTGTGGAAATAACATAAATGCAATGACTCTAGTGGTTGATCCATGTGTGGTTTGTGGAAATAACACACATGCAATGACTGTAATGGGTCCACATGTGGTTTGTGGAAAGAACACATATGCAATGACCAGTGGTTGATCCATAAGTTGTTTGTGGAAAATAACACACATGCAATGAGTCTAGTGGATCCATGTGTTGTTGGTGGAAAAGAACACACATACATCTCTAGTGCTGGTTTGTGGTTTTAGTATAAGAACAAACTTGCAATGACTCTAGTGGTTGATGCATGTGTGGTTTGTGGAAAGAACACACATGCAATGACTCTGGTTGATCCATATGTGGTCTATGGAAAGAACACACATGCAATGACCACTGGTGGATCCATGTGTGGTTTGTGGAAAAGGGCACACATGTAATGACTCTAGTGCTGGTTTGTGGTTTTAGTATAAGAACAAACATGCAATGACTCTAGTGGTTGATCCATGTGTGGTTTGTGGAAAGAAGACACATGCAATGACCACTGGTGGATCCATGTGTGGTTTGTGGAAAAGAACACACATGCAATGACTCTAGTGGTTGATCCATGTTTGTTTGTGGAAATAACACACATGCAATGACTCTAGTGGTTCATCCATGTGTGGTTTGTGAAAAGAACACACATGCAATTACTCTAGTGTTGGTTTTAGTATAAGAACACACATGCAATGACTCTAGTGGTTGATCCATATGTGGTTTGTGGAAATAACATACATGCAATGACTGTAATGGGTCCACAAGTGGTTTGTGGAAAGAACACACATGCAATGACCACTGGTTGATCCATAAGTTTTTTGTGTAAAAGAACAAACATGCCATGAGTCTAGTGGATCCATGTGTGGTTTGTGGAAAGAACACACATGCAATGACTAGTGGTTGATCCATATGTGGTTTGTGGAAAGAACACACATGCAATGACTCTGGTTCATCCATATGTGGTTTGTGGAAAGAACACACATGCAATGACCACTGGTGGATCTATGTGTGGTTTGTGGAAAATAACACACATGTAATGACTCTAGTACTGGTTTGTGGTTTTAGTATAAGAACACACATGCAGTGACTCTAGTGGTTGATCCATGTGTGGTTTGTGGAAATAACACACATGCAATGACTCTAGTGGTTGATCCATGTGTGGTTTGTGGAAAGAACACACATGCAATGACCACTGGTGGATCCATTTGGTTTAGGAAAAGAACACACATGCAATGACTCTAGTGGTTAATCCATGTGTGGTTTGTGGAAAGAACACACATGCAATGACTCTGGTTGATCCATGTGTGGTTTGTGGAAATTACACCCATGCAATGACCACTAGTGGATCCATGTGTGGTTTGTGGAAAAGAACACACATGCAATGACTCTAGTACTGGTTTGTGGTTTTAGTATAAGAACACACATGCAATGACTCTAGTGGTTGATCCATGTGTGGTTTGTGGAAAGAACACACATGCAGTGACTCTAGTGGTTGATCCATGTGTGGTTTGTGGAAAGAACACACATGCGATGCACACTGGTTGAACCATATGTTGTTTGTGGAAATAACACACAGGCAATGACCACTGTTGATCCATGTGTGGTTGGTGGAAAAGAACACACATGCAATGACTCTAGTGCTGGTTTGAGGTTTTAGTATAAGAACAAACATGCAATGACTCTAGTTGTTGATCCATGTGTGGTTTGTGGAAAGAACACACATGCAATGACCACTGGTGGATCCATGTGTGGTTTGTGGATAAGAACACACATGCAATGACTCTAGTGGTTGATCCATGTTTGTTTGTGGAAATAACACACATGCAATGACTCTAGTGGTTAATCCATGTGTGGTTTGTGAAAAGAACACACATGCAATGACTCTAGTGTTGGTTTTAGTATAAGAACACACATGCAATGACTCTAGTGGTTGATCCATGTGTGGTTTGTGGAAATAACACTTATGCAATGACTCTAGTGGTTGATCCATGCGTGGTTTGTGGAAATAACACACTTGCAATGACTGTAATGGGTCCACAAGTGGTTTGTGGAAAGAACACACATGCAATGACCAATGGTTGATCCATAAGTTGTTTGTGGAAAAGAACACACATGAATGAGTCTAGTGGATCCATGTGTGGTTTTTGGAAAAGAATACACATGCAATGACTCTAGTGGTTGATCCATGTGTGGTTTGTGGAAAGAACACACATGCAATGACTTTGGTTGATCCATGTATGGTTTGTGGAAAGAACACACATACAATGACCACTGGTGGATCCATGTGTGGTTTGTGGAAAAGAACACACATGTAATGACTCTAGTACTGGTTTGTGGTTTTAGTATAAGAACACACATGCAATGACTCTAGTGTTTGATCCATGTGTGGTTTGTGGAAAGAATACACATGCAATGACTCTAGTGGTTGATCCATGTGTGGTTTGTGGAAAGAACACACATGCAATGACCACTGGTGGATCCATGTGTGGTTTGTGGAAAAGAACACACATGCAATGACTCTAGTGGTTGATCCATGTTTGTTTGTGGAAATAACACACATGCAATGACTCTAGTCGTTGATCCATGTGTGGTTTGTGAAAAGAACACACATGCAATGACTCTAGTGTTGGTTTTAGTATAAGAACACACATGCAATGAATCTAGTGGTTGATCCATGTGTGGTTTGTGGAAATAACACACATGCAATGACTGTAATGGGTCCACATGTGGTTTGTGGAAATAAGACACATGCAATGACCACTGGTTGATCCATAAGTTGTTTGTGGAAAAGAACACACATGCAATGAGTCTAGTGGATCCATGTGTGGTTTGTGGAAAAGAACAAACATGCAATGACTCTATTACTGCTTTGTGGTTTTAGTATAAGAACAAACATGCAATGACTCTAGTGGTTGATCCATGTGTGGTTTGTGGAAAGAACACACATGCGATGACTCTGGTTGATCCATATGTGGTCTGTGTAAAGAACACACATGAAATGACCACTGGTGGATCCATGTGTGGTTTGTGGAAAAGAACTCACATGAAATCTCTCTAGTGCTGGTTTGTGGTTTTAGTATAAGAACAAACATGCAATGACTCTACTGGTTGATCCATGTGTGGTTTGTGGAAAGAACACACATGCAATGACTCTGGTTGATCCATATGTGGTTTGTTGAAAGAACACACATGCAATGACCACTGGTGGATCCATGTGTGGTTTGTGGAAAAGAACACACATGCAATGATTCTAGTATTGGTTTGTGGTTTTAGTATAAGAACACACATGCAATGACTCTAGTACTGGTTTGTGGTTTTAGTATAAGAACACACATGCAATGACTCTAGTGGTTGATCCATGTGTGGTTTGTGGAAAGAACACACATGCAATGACTCTAATGGTTGATCCATGTGTGGTTTGTGGAAAGAACACACATTGCAATGACCACTGGTGGATCCATGTGTGGCTTGTGGAAAAGAACACACATGCAATGACTCTAGTGCTGGTTTGTGGTTTTAGTATAAGAACAAACATGCAATGACTCTAGTGATTGATCCATGTGTGGTTTGTGGAAAGAACACACATGCAATGACTCTGGTTGATCCATGTGTGGTTTGTGGAAAGAACACACATGCAATGACCACTTGTGGATCCATGTGTGGTTTGTGGAAAAGAACACACATGCAATGACTCTAGTACTGGTTTGTGGTTTTAGTATAAGAACAGACATGCAATGACTCTAGTGGTTGATCCATGTGTGGTCTATGGAAATAACACACATGCAATGACTCTAGTGGTTGATCCATGTGTGGTTTGTGGAAAGAACACACATGCAATGACCACTGGAGGATCCATGTGTGGTTTGTGGAAAAGAACACACATGCAATGACTCCAGTGGTTGATCCATGTTTGTTTGTGGAAATAAGACACATGCAATGACTCTAGTGGTTGATCCATGTGTGGTTTGTGAAAAGAACACACCTGCAATGACTCTAGGGTTGGTTTTAGTATAAGAACACACATGCAATGACTTTAATGGTTGATCCATGTGTGGTTTGTGGAAATAACACATATGCAATGACTCTAGTGGTTGATCCATGTGTGGTTTGTGGAAATAACACACATGCAATGACTGTAATGGGTCCACATGTGGTTTGTGGAAAGAACACGCATGCAATGACCACTGGTTGATCCATAAGTTGTTTGTGGAAAAGAACACACATGCAATGAATCTAGTGGATCCATGTGTGGTTTGTGGAAAAGAACACACATGCAATTACTCTAGTGCTGGTTTGTGGCATTAGTATAAGAACAAACTTGCAATGACTCTAGTGGTTGATGCATGTGTGGTTTGTGGAAAGAACACACATGCAATGACTCTGGTTGATCCATATGTGGTCTATGAAAGAACACACATGCAATGACCACTGGTGGATCCATGTGTGGTTTGTGGAAAAGGGCACACATGCAATGACTCTAGTGCTGGTTTGTGGTTTTAGTATAAGAACAAACATGCAATGACTCTAGTGGTTGATCCATGTGTGGTTTGTGGAAAGAACACACATGCAATGACCACTGGTGGATCCATGTGTGGTTTGTGGAAAGAACACACATGCAATGACTCTAGTGGTTGATCCATGTTTGTTTGTGGAAATAACACACATGCAATGACTCTAGTGGTTCATCCATGTGTGGTTTGTGAAAAGAACACACATGCAATGACTCTAGTGTTGGTTTTAGTATAAGAACACACATGCAATCACTCTAGTGGTTGATCCATGTGTGGTTTGTGGAAATAACATACATGCAATGACTGTAATGGGTCCACAAGTGGTTTGTGGAAAGAACACACATGCAATGACCACTGGTTGATCCATAAGTTGTTTGTGGAAAAGAACACACATGCAATGAGTCTAGTGGATCCATGTGTGGTTTGTGGAAAAGAACACACATGCAATGACTAGTGGTTGATCCATGTGTGGTTTGTGGAAAGAACACACATGCAATGACTCTGGTTGATCCATGTGTGGTTTGTGGAAAGAACACACATGTAATGACCACTGGTGGATCCATGTGTGGTTTGTGGAAAAGAACACACATGTAATGACTCTAGTACTGGTTTGTGGTTTTAGTATAAGAACACACATGGAATGACTCTAGTGGTTGATCCATGTGTGGTTTGTGGAAAGAACACACATGCAATGACTCTAGTGGTATGCATGTGTGGTTTGTGGAAAGAACACACATGCAATGACCACTGGTGGATCCATGTGTGGTTTGTGGAAAAGAACACACATGCAATGACTCTAGTGGTTAATCCATGTGTGGTTTGTGGAAAGAACACACATGCAATGACTCTGGTTGATCCATGTGTGGTTTGTGGAAAGAACACCCATGCAATGACCACTAGTGGATCCATGTGTGGTGAGTGGAAAAGAACACACATGCAATGACTCTAGTACTGGTTTGTGGTTTTAGTATAAGAACACACATGCAATGACTCTAGTGGTTGATCCATGTGTGGTTTGTGGAAAGAACGCACATGCAGTGACTCTAGTGGTTGATCCATGTGTGGTTTGTGGAAAGAACACACATGCAATGCTCACTGGTTGATCCATAAGTTGTTTGTGGAAAGAACACACATGCAATGACCACCGGTAGATCCATGTGTGGTTGGTGGAAAAGAACACACATGCAATGACTCTAGTGCTGGTTTGAGGTTTTAGTATAAGAACAAACATGCAATGACTCTAGTGGTTATTCCATGTGTGGTTTGTGGAAAGAACACACATGCAATGACCACTGGTGGATCCATGTATGGTTTGTGGAAAAGAACACACATGCAATGACTCTAGTGGTTGATACATGTTTGTTTGTGGAAATAACACACATGCAATGACTCTAGTGGTTAATCCATGTGTGGTTTGTGAAAAGAACACACATGCAATGAATCTAGTGTTGGTTTTAGTATAAGAACACACATGCAATGACTCTAGTGGTTGATCCATGTGTGGTTTGTGGAAATAACACTTATGCAATGACTCTAGTGGTTGATCCATGCGTGGTTTGTGGAAATAACACACTTGCAATGACTGTAATGGGTCCACAAGTGGTTTGTGGAAAGAACACACATGCAATGACCACTGGTTGATCCATAAGTTGTTTGTGGAAAAGAACACACATGCAATGAGTCTAGTGGATCCATGTGTGGTTTGTGGAAAAGAATACACATGCAATGACTCTAGTGGTTGATCCATGTGTGGTTTGTGGAAAGAACACACATGCAATTACTCTGGTTGATCCATGTATGGTTTGTGGAAAGAACACACATGCAATGACCACTGGTGGATCCATGTGTGGTTTGTGGAAAAGAACACACATGTAATGACTCTAGTACTGGTTTGTGGTTTTAGTATAAGAACACACATGCAATGACTCTAGTGGTTGATCCATGTGTGGTTTGTGGAAAGAACACACATGCAATGACTCTAGTGGTTGATCCATGTGTGGTTTGGGGAAAGAACACACATGCAATGACCACTGGTGGATCCATGTGTGGTTTGTGGAAAAGAACACACATGCAATGACTCTAGTGGTTGATCCATGTTTGTTTGTGGAAATAACACACATGCAATGACTCTAGTCGTTGATCCATGTGTGGTTTGTGAAAAGAACACACATGCAATGACTCTAGTGTTAGTTTTAGTATAAGAACACACATGCAATGAATCTAGTGGTTGATCCATGTGTGGTTTGTGGAAATAACACATATGCAATGACTCTATTGGTTGATCCATGTGTGGTTTGTGGAAATAACACACATGCAATGACTGTAATGGGTCCACATGTGGTTTGTGGAAAGAACACACATGCAATGACCATTGGTTGATCCATAAGTTGTTTGTGGAAAAGAACACACATGCAATGAGTCTAGTGGATCCATGTGTGGTTTATGGAAAAGAACACACATGCAATGACTCTAGTGCTGGTTTGTGGTTTTAGTATTAGAACAAACATGCAATGACTCTAGTGGTTGATCCATGTGTTGTTTGTGGAAAGAACACACATGCAATGACTCTAGTGGTATCCATGTGTGGTTTGTGGAAAGAACACACATGCAATGACCACTGGTGGATCCATGTGTGGTTGGTAGAAAAGAACACACATGCAATGACTCTAGTGGTTGATCCATGTTTGTTTGTGGAAATAACACACATGCAATGACTCTAGTGGTTGATCCATGTGTGGTTTGTGAAAAGAACACACATGAAATTACTCTAGTGTTGGTTTTAGTATAAGAACACGCATGCAATGACTCTAGTGGTTGATCCATGTGTGGTTTGTGGAAATAACACATATGCAATGACTCTAGTGGTTGATCATGTGTGGTTTGTGGAAATAACACACATGCAATGACTGTAATGGGTCCACATGTGGTTTGTGGAAAGAAGACACATGCAATGACCACTGGTTGATCCATAAGTTGTTTGTGCAAAAGAACACACATGCAATAAGTCTAGTGGATCCATGTGTGGTTTGTGGAAAAGAACACACATGTAATGACTCTAGTGGTTGATCCATGTGTGGTTTGTGGAAAGAACACACATGCAATGACTCTGGTTGATCCATGTGTGATTTGTGGAAAGAACACACATGCAATGACTCTGGTTGATCCATATGTTGTCTGTGGAAAGAACACACATGCAATGACCACTGGTGGATCCATGTGTGGTTTGTGGAAAAGATAACACATGCAATGAATCTAGTGCTGGTTTGTGGTTTTAGTATAAGAACAAAAATGGAATGACTCTAGTTGTTGATCCATGTGTGGTTTGTGGAAAGAACACACATGCAATGACTCTGGTTGATCCATGTGTGGTTTGTGGAAAGAACAAACATGCAATGACCACTGGTGGATCCATGTGTGGTTTGTGGAAAAGAACACACATGCAATGACCCTAATACTGGTTTGTGGTTTTAATATAAGAACACACATGCAATGACTCTAGTGGTTGATCCATTTGGTTTGTGGAAATAACACACATGCAATGACTCTAGTGGTTTATCCATGTGTTGTTTGTGGAAAGAACACACATGCAATTACCACTGGTGGATCCATGTGTGGTTTGTGGAAAAGAACACACATGCAATGACTCTAGTGGTTGATCCATGTTTGTTTGTGGAAATAACACACATGCAATGACTCTAGTGGTTGATCCATGTGTGGTTTGTGAAAAGAACACACATGCAATGCCTCTAGTGTTGGTTTTAGTATAATAACACACATGCAATGACTCTAGTGGTTGATCCATGTGTGGTTTGTGGAAATAACACATATGCAATGACTCTAGTGGTTGATCCATGTATGGTTTGTGGAAATAACACACATGCAATGACTGTAATGGGTCCACATGTGGTTTGTGGAAAGAACACACATGCAATGACCACTGGTTGATCCATAAGTTGTTTGTGGAAAAGAACACACATGCAATGACTCTAGTACTGGTTTGTGGTTTTAGTATAAGAACACACATGCAATGACTCTAGTGGTTGATCCATGTGTGGTTTGTGGAAAGAACACACATGCAATGACTAGTGGTTGATCCATATGTGGTTTGTGGAAAGAACACACATGCAATGACCACTGGTGGATCCATGTGTGGCTTGTGGAAAAGAACACACATGCAATGACTCTAGTGCTGGTTTGTGGTTTTAGTATAAGAACAAACATGCAATGACTCTAGTTGTTGATCCATGTGTGGTTTGTGGAAAGAACACACATGCAATGACCACTGGTGGATCCATGTGTGGTTTGTGGAAAAGAACACACATGCAATGACTCTAGTACTGGTTTGTGGTTTTAGTATAAGAACAGACATGCAATGACTCTAGTGGTTGATCCATGTGTGGTTTGTGGAAATAACACACATGCAATGACTCTAGTGGTTGATCCATGTGTGGTTTGTGGAAAGAACACACATGCAATGACCACTAGAGGATCCATGTGTGGTTTGTGGAAAAGAACACACATGCAATGACTCTAGTGGTTGATCCATGTTTGTTTGTGGAAATAACACACATGCAATGACTCTAGTGGTTGATCCATGTGTGGTTTGTGAAAAGAACACACCTGCAATGACTCTAGTGTTGGTTTTAGTATAAGAACACACATGCAATGACTTTAATGGTTGATCCATGTGTGGTTTGTGGAAATAACACATATGCAATGACTCTAGTGGTTGATCCATGTGTGGTTTGTGGAAATAACACACATGCAATGACTGTAATGGGTCCACATGTGGTTTGTGGAAAGAACTCGCATGCAATGACCACTGGTTGATCCATAAATTGTTTGTGGAAAATAACACACATGCAATGAGTCTAGTGGATCCATGTGTGGTTTGTGGAAAAGAACACACATGCAATTACTCTAGTGCTGGTTTGTGGTTTTAGTATAAGAACAAACTTGCAATGACTCTAGTGGTTGTTGCATGTGTGGTTTGTGGAAAGAACACACATGCAATGACTCTGGTTGATCCATATGTGGTCTATGTAAAGAACACACATGCAATGACCACTGGTGGATCCATGTGTGGTTTGTGGAAAAGGGCACACATGCAATGACTCTAGTGCTGGTTTGTGGTTTTAGTATAAGAACAAACATGCAATGACTCTAGTGGTTGATCCATGTGTGGTTTGTGGAAAGAACACACATGCAATGACTCTGATTGATCCATACGTGGTTTGTGGAAAGAACACACATGCAATGACCACTGGTGGATCCATGTGTGGTTTGTGGAAAAGAACACACATGCAATGACTCTAGTGGTTGATCCATGTTTGTTTGTGAAAATAACACACATGCAATGACTCTAGTGGTTCATCCATGTGTGGTTTGTGAAAAGAACACACATGCAATGACTCTAGTGTTGGTTTTAGTATAAGAACACACATGCAATGACTCTAGTGGTTGATCCATGTGTGGTTTGTGGAAATAACACATATGCAATGACTCTAGTGGTTGATCCATGTGTGGTTTATGGAAATAACATACATGCAATGACTGTAATGGGTCCACAAGTGGTTTGTGGAAAGAACACACATGCAATGACCACTGGTTGATCCATAAGTTGTTTGTGGAAAAGAACACACATGCAATGAGTCTAGTGGATCCATGTGTGGTTTGTGGAAAGAACACACATGCAATGACTCTAGTGGTTGATCCATGTGTGGTTTGTGGAAAGAACACACATGCAATGACTCTGGTTGATCCATGTGTGGTTTTGGAAAGAACACACATGTAATGACCACTGGTGGATCCATGTGTGGTTTGTGGAAAAGAACACACATGTAATGACTCTAGTACTGGTTTGTGGTTTTAGTATAAGAACACACATGCAATGACTCTAGTGGTTGATCCATGTGTGGTTTGTGGAAAGAACACACATGCAATGACTCTAGTGGTATCCATGTGTGGTTTGTGGAAAGAACACACATGCAATGACCACTGGTGGATCCATGTGTGGTTTGTGGAAAAGAACACACATGCAATGACTCTTGTGGTTAATCCATGTGTGGTTTGTGGAAAGAACACACATGCAATGACTCTGGTTGATCCATGTGTGGTTTGTGGAAAGAACACACATGCAATGACCACTAGTGGATCCATGTGTGGTTTGTGGAAAAGAACACACATGCAATGACTCTAGTACTGGTTTGTGGTTTTAGTATAAGAACACACATGCAATGACTCTAGTGGTTGATCCATGTGTGGTTTATGGAAAGAACACACATGCAGTGACTCTAGTGGTTTATCCATGTGCGGTTTGTGGAAAGAACACACATGCAATGACCACTGGTTGATCCATAAGTTGTTTGTGGAAAGAACACACATGCAATGACCACTGGTGGATCCATGTGTGGTTGGTGGAAAAGAACACACATGCAATGACCCTAGTGCTGGTTTGTGGTTTTAGTATAAGAACAAACATGAAATGACTCTAGTGGTTGATCCATGTGTGGTTTGTGAAAAGAACACACATGCAATGACCACTGGTGGATCCATGTGTGGTTTGTGGAAAAGAACACACATGCAATGACTCTAGTGGTTGATCCATGTTTGTTTGTGGAAATAACACACATGTAATGACTCTATTGGTTAATCCATGTGTGGTTTGTGAAAAGAACACACATGCAATGACTCTAGTGTTGGTTTTAGTATAAGAACACACATGCAATGACTCTAGTGGTTGATCCATGGGTGGTTTGTGGAAATAACACACATGCAATGACTCTAGTGGTTGATCCATGCGTGGTTTGTGGAAATAACACACATGCAATGACTGTAATGGGTCCACAAGTGGTTTGTGGAAAGAACACACATGCAATGACCACTGGTTGATCCATAAGTTGTTTGTGGAAAAGAACACACATGCAATGAGTCTAGTGGATCCATGTGTGGTTTGTGGAAAAGAATACACATGCAATGATTCTAGTGGTTGATCCATGTGTGGTTTGTGGAAAGAACACACATGCAATGACTCTGGTTGATCCATGTATGGTTTGTGGAAAGAACACACATGCAATGACCACTGGTGGATCCATGTGTGGTTTGTGGAAAAGAACACACATGTAATGACTCTAGTACTGGTTTGTGGTTTTAGTATAAGAACACACATGCAATGACTCTAGTGGTTGATCCATGTGTGGTTTGTGGAAAGAACACACATGCAATGACTCTAGTGGTTGATCCATGTGTGGTTTGTGGAAAGAACACACATGCAATGACCACTGGTGGATCCATGTGTGGTTTGTGGAAAAGAACACACATGCAATGACTAGTGGTTGATCCATGTTTGTTTATGGAAATAACACACATGCAATGACTCTAGTCGTTGATCCATGTGTGGTTTGTGAAAAGAACACACACGCAATGACTCTAGTGTTGGTTCTAGTATAAGAACACACATGCAATGAATCTAGTGGTTGATTCATGTGTGGTTTGTGGAAATAACACATATGCAATGACTCTATTGGTTGATCCATGTGTGGTTTGTGGAAATAACACATATGCAATGACTCTAGTGGTTGATCCATGCGTGGTTTGTGGAAATAACACACTTGCAATGACTGTAATGGGTCCACAAGTGGTTTGTGGAAAGAACACACATGCAATGACCACTGGTTGATCCATAAGTTGTTTGTGGAAAAGAACACACATGCAATGAGTCTAGTGGATCCATGTGTGGTTTGTGGAAAAGAATACACATGCAATGATTCTAGTGGTTGATCCATGTGTGGTTTGTGGAAAGAACACACATGCAATGACTCTGGTTGATCCATGTATGATTTGTGGAAAGAACACACATGCAATGACCACTGGTGGATCCATGTGTGGTTTGTGGAAAAGAACACACATGTAATGACTCTAGTACTGGTTTGTGGTTTTAGTATAAGAACACACATGCAATGACTCTAGTGGTTGATCCATGTGTGGTTTGTGGAAAGAACACACATACAATGACTCTAGTGGTTGATCCATGTGTGGTTTGTGGAAAGAACACACATGTAATGACCACTGGTGGATCCATGTGTGGTTTGTGGAAAAGAACACACATGCAATGACTCTAGTGGTTGATCCATGTTTGTTTGTGGAAATAACACACATGCAATGACTCTAGTCGTTGATCCATGTGTGGTTTGTGAAAAGAACACACATGCAATGACTCTAGTGTTGGTTCTAGTATAAGAACACACATGCAATGAATCTAGTGGTTGATCCATGTGTGGTTTGTGGAAATAACACATATGCAATGACTCTATTGGTTGATCCATGTGTGGTTTGTGGAAATAACACACATGCAATGACTGTAATGGGTCCACATGTGGTTTGTGGAAAGAACAGACATGCAATGACCACTGGTTGATCCATAAGTTGTTTGTGGAAAAGAACACACATGCAATGAGTCTAGTAGATCCATGTGTGGTTTATGGAAAAGAACACACATGCAATGACTCTAGTGCTGGTTTGTGGTTTTAGTATAAGAACAAACTTGCAATGACTCTAGTGGTTGATGCATGTGTGGTTTGTGGAAAGAACACACATGCAATGACTCTGGTTGATCCATATGTGGTCTATGGAAAGAACACACATGCAATGACCACTGGTGGATCCATGTGTGGTTTGTGGAAAAGGGCACACATGCAATGACTCTAGTGCTGGTTTGTGGCTTTAGTATAAGAACAAACATGCAATGACTCTAGTGGTTGATCCATGTGTGGTTTGTGGAAAGAACACACATGCAATGACTCTGGTTGATCCATATGTGGTTTGTGGAAAGAACACACATGCAATGACCACTGGTGGATCCATGTGTGGTTTGTGGAAAAGAACACACATGCAATGACTCTAGTGGTTGATCCATGTTTGTTTGTGAAAATAACACACATGCAATGACTCTAGTGGTTCATCCATGTGTGGTTTGTGAAAAGAACACACATGCAATGACTCTAGTGTTGGTTTTAGTATAAGAACACACATGCAATGACTCTAGTGTTGGTTTTAGTATAAGAACACACATGCAATGACTCTAGTGGTTGATCCATGTTGTTTGTGGAAATAACACATGCAATGACTCTAGTGGTTGATCCATGTGTGGTTTGTGGAAATAACATACATGCAATGACTGTAATGGGTCCACAAGTGGTTTGTGGAAAGAACACACATGCAATGACTCTGGTTGATCCATAAGTTGTTTGTGGAAAAGAACACACATGCAATGAGTCTAGTGGATCCATGTGTGGTTTGTGGAAAAGAACACACATGCAATGACTCTAGTGGTTGATCCATGTGTGGTTTGTGGAAAGAACACACCTGCAATGACTCTGGTTGATCCATGTGTGGTTTTGGAAAGAACACACATGTAATGACCACTAGTGGATCGATGTGTGGTTTGTGGAAAAGAACACACATGTAATGACTCTAGTACTGGTTTGTGGTTTTAGTATAAGAACACACATGCAATGACTCTAGTGGTTGATCCATGTGTGGTTTGTGGAAAGAACACACATGCAATGACTCTAGTGGTATCCATGTGTGGTTTGTGGAAAGAACACACATGCAATGACCACTGGTGGATCCATGTGTGGTTTGTGGAAAAGAACACACATGCAATGAATCTAGTGGTTAATCCATGTGTGGTTTGTGGAAAGAACACACATGCAATGACTCTGGTTGATCCATGTGTGGTTTGTGGAAAGAACACGCATGCAATGACCACTAGTGGATCCATGTGTGGTTTGTGGAAAAGAACACACATGCAATGACTCTAGTACTGGTTTGTGGTTTTAGTATAAGAACACACATGCAATGACTCTAATGGTTGATCCATGTGTGGTTTGTGGAAAGAACACACATGCAGTGACTCTAGTGGTTTATCCATGTGTGGTTTGTGGAAAGAACACACATGCAATGACCACTGGTTGATCCATAAGTTGTTTGTGGAAAGAACACACATTGCAATGACCACTGGTGGATCCATGTGTGGTTGGTGGAAAAGAACACACATGCAATGACTCTAGTGCTGGTTTGTGGTTTTAGTATAAGAACAAACATGCAATGACTCTAGTGGTTGATCCATGTGTGGTTTGTGGAAAGAACACACATGCAATGACCACTGGTGGATCCATGTGTGGTTTGTGGAAAAGAACACACATGCAATGACTCTAGTGGTTGATCCATGTTTGTTTGTGGAAATAACACACATGCAATGACTCTAGTGGTTAATCCATGTGTGGTTTGTGAAAAGAACACACATGCAATGACTCTAGTGTTGGTTTTAGTATAAGAACACACATGCAATGACTCTAGTGGTTGATCCATGTGTGGTTTGTGGAAATAACACATATGCAATGACTCTAGTGGTTGATCCATGTGTGGTTTGTGGAAATAACACACTTGCAATGACTGTAATGGGTCCACATGTGGTTTGTGGAAAGAACACACATGCAATGACCACTGGTTGATCCATAAGTTGTTTGTGGAAAAGAACACACATGCAATGAGTCTAGTGGATCCATGTGTGGTTTGTGGAAAAGAATACACATGCAATGATTCTAGTGGTTGATCCATGTGTGGTTTGTGGAAAGAACACACATGCAATGACTCTGGTTGATCCATGTATGGTTTGTGGAAAGAACACACATGCAATGACCACTGGTGGATCCATGTGTGGTTTTAGTATAAGAACACACATGCAATGACTCTAGTGGTTGATCCATGTGTGGTTTGTGGAAATAACACATATGCAATGACTCTAGTGGTTAATCCATGTGTGGTTTGTGGAAATAACACACATGCAATGACTGTAATGGGTCCACATGTGGTTTGTGGAAAGAAGACACATGCAATGACCACTGGTTCATCCATAAGTTGTTTGTGCAAAAGAACACACATGCAATGAGTCTGGACGATCCATGTGTGGTTTGTGGAAAAGAACACACATGCAATGACTCTATTGCTGCTTTGTGGTTTTAGTATAAGAACAAACATGCAATGACTCTAGTGGTTGATCCATGTGTGGTTTGTGGAAAGAACACACATGCAATGACCACTGGTTGATCCATAAGTTGTTTGTGGAAAAGAACACACATGCAATGAGTCTAGTGGATCCATGTGTGGTTTGTGGAAAGAACACACATGCAATGACTCTAGTGGTTGATCCATGTGTGGTTTGTGGAAAGAACACACATGCAATGACTCTGGTTGATCCATGTGTGGTTTTGGAAAGAACACACATGTAATGACCACTGGTGGATCCATGTGTGGTTTGTGGAAAAGAACACACATGTAATGACTCTAGTACTGGTTTGTGGTTTTAGTATAAGAACACACATGCAATGACTCTAGTGGTTGATCCATGTGTGGTTTGTGGAAAGAACACACATGCAATGACTCTAGTGGTATCCATGTGTGGTTTGTGGAAAGAACACACATGCAATGACCACTGGTGGATCCATGTGTGGTTTGTGGAAAAGAACACACATGCAATGACTCTAGTGGTTAATCCATGTGTGGTTTGTGGAAAGAACACACATGCAATGACTCTGGTTGATCCATGTGTGGTTTGTGGAAAGAACACATGCAATGACCACTAGTGGATCCATATGTGGTTTGTGGAAAGAACACACATGCAATGACTCTAGTACTGGTTTGTGGTTTTAGTATAAGAACACACATGCAATGACTCTAGTGGTTGATCCATGTGTGGTTTGTGGAAAGAACACACATGCAGTGACTCTAGTGGTTTATCCATGTGTGGTTTGTGGAAAGAACACACATGCAATGACCACTGGTTGATCCATAAGTTGTTTGTGGAAAGAACACACATGCAATGACCACTGGTGGAACCATGTGTGGTTGGTGGAAAAGAACACACATGCAATGACTCTAGTGCTGGTTTGTGGTTTTAGTATAAGAACAAACATGCAATGACTCTAGTGGTTGATCATTGTGTGGTTTGTGGAAAGAACACACATGCAATGACCACTGGTGGATCCATGTGTGGTTTGTGGAAAAGAACACACATGCAATGACTCTAGTGGTTGATCCATGTTTGTTTGTGGAAATAACACACATGTAATGACTCTAGTGGTTAATCCATGTGTGGTTTGTGAAAAGAACACACATGCAATGACTCTAGTGTTGGTTTTAGTATAAGAACACACATGCAATGACTCTAGTGGTTGATCCATGTGTGGTTTGTGTAAATAACACATATGCAATGACTCTAGTGGTTGATCCATGCGTGGTTTGTGGAAATAACACACTTGCAATGACTGTAATGGGTCCACAAGTGGTTTGTGGAAAGAACACACATGCAATGACCACTGGTTGATCCATAAGTTGTTTGTGGAAAAGAACACACATGCAATGAGTCTAGTGGATCCATGTGTGGTTTGTGGAAAAGAATACATGCAATGATTCTAGTGGTTGATCCATGTGTGGTTTGTGGAAAGAACACACATGCAATGACTCTGGTTGATCCATGTATGGTTTGTGGAAAGAACACACATGCAATGACCACTGGTGGATCCATGTGTGGTTTTAGTATAAAAACACACATGCAATGACTCTAGTGGTTGATCCATGTGTGGTTTGTGGAAATAACACATATGCAATGACTCTAGTGGTTAATCCATGTGTGGTTTGTGGAAATAACACACATGCAATGACTGTAATGGGTCCACATGTGGTTTGTGGAAAGAAGACACATGCAATGACCACTGGTTCATCCATAAGTTGTTTGTGCAAAAGAACACACATGCAATGAGTCTGGACGATCCATGTGTGGTTTGTGGAAAAGAACACACATGCAATGACTCTATTGCTGCTTTGTGGTTTTAGTATAAGAACAAACATGCAATGACTCTAGTGGTTGATCCATGTGTGGTTTGTGGAAAGAACACACATGCAATGACCACTGGTTGATCCATAAGTTGTTTGTGGAAAAGAACACACATGCAATGAGTCTAGTGGATTCATGTGTGGTTTGTGGAAAAGAACACACATGCAATGACTCTAGTGGTTGATCCATGTGTGGTTTGTGGAAAGAACACACATGCAATGACTCTGGTTGATCCATGTGTGGTTTTGGAAAGAGCACACATGTAATGACCATGGTGGATCCATGTGGTTTGTGGAAAAGAACACACATGTAATGACTCTAGTACTGGTTTGTGGTTTTAGTATAAGAACACACATGCAATGACTCTAGTGGTTGATCCATGTGTGGTTTGTGGAAAGAACACACATGCAATGACTCTAGTGGTATCCATGTGTGGTTTGTGGAAAGAACACACATGCAATGACCACTGGTGGATCCATGTGTGGTTTGTGGAAAAGAACACACATGCAATGACTCTAGTGGTTAATCCATGTGTGGTTTGTGGAAAGAACACACATGCAATGACTCTGGTTGATCCATGTGTGGTTTGTGGAAAGAACACGCATGCAATGACCACTAGTGGATCCATGTGTGGTTTGTGGAAAAGAACACACATGCAATGACTCTAGTACTGGTTTGTGGTTTTAGTATAAGAACACACATGCAATGACTCTAGTGGTTGATCCATGTGTGGTTTGTGGAAAGAACACACATGCAGTGACTCTAGTGGTTTATCCATGTGTGGTTTGTGGAAACAACACACATGCAATGACCACTGGTTGATCCATAAGTTGTTTGTGGAAAGAACACACATGCAATGACCACTGGTGGAACCATGTGTGGTTGGTGGAAAAGAACACACATGCAATGACTCTAGTGCTGGTTTGTGGTTTTAGTATAAGAACAAACATGCAATGACTCTAGTGGTTGATCATTGTGTGGTTTGTGGAAAGAACACACATGCAATGACCACTGGTGGATCCATGTGTGGTTTGTGGAAAAGAACACACATGCAATGACTCTAGTGGTTGATCCATGTTTGTTTGTGGAAATAACACACATGTAATGACTCTAGTGGTTAATCCATGTGTGGTTTGTGAAAAGAACACACATGCAATGACTCTAGTGTTGGTTTTAGTATAAGAACACACATGCAATGACTCTAGTGGTTGATCCATGTGTGGTTTGTGTAAATAACACATATGCAATGACTCTAGTGGTTGATCCATGCGTGGTTTGTGGAAATAACACACTTGCAATGACTGTAATGGGTCCACAAGTGGTTTGTGGAAAGAACACACATGCAATGACCACTGGTTGATCCATAAGTTGTTTGTGGAAAAGAACACACATGCAATGAGTCTAGTGGATCCATGTGTGGTTTGTGGAAAAGAATACACATGCAATGATTCTAGTGGTTGATCCATGTGTGGTTTGTGGAAAGAACACACATGCAATGACTCTGGTTGATCCATGTATGGTTTGTGGAAAGAACACACATGCAATGACCACTGGTGGATCCATGTGTGGTTTGTGGAAAAGAACACACATGTAATGACTCTAGTACTGGTTTGTGGTTTTAGTATAAGAACACACGTGCAATGACTCTAGTGGTTGATCCATGTGTGGTTTGTGGAAAGAACACACATGCAATGACTCTAGTGGTTGATCCATGTGTGGTTTGTGGAAAGAACACACATGCAATGACCACTGGTGGATCCATGTGTGGTTTGTGGAAAAGAACACACATGCAATGACTAGTGGTTGATCCATGTTTGTTTGTGGAAATAACACACATGCAATGACTCTAGTCGTTGATCCATGTGTGGTTTGTGAAAAGAACACACATGCAATGACTCTAGTGTTGGTTCTAGTATAAGAACACACATGCAATGAATCTAGTGTTGGTTTTAGTATAAGAACACACATGCAATGACTCTAGTGGTTGATCCATGTGTGGTTTGTGGAAATAACACATATGCAATGACTCTAGTGGTTGATCCATGCGTGGTTTGTGGAAATAACATACATGCAATGACTGTAATGGGTCCACAAGTGGTTTGTGGAAAGAACACACATGCAATGACCACTGGTTGATCCATAAGTTGTTTGTGGAAAAGAACACACATGCAATGAGTCTAGTGGATCCATGTGTGGTTTGTGGAAAAGAACACACATGCAATGACTCTAGTGGTTGATCCATGTGTGGTTTGTGGAAAGAACACACCTGCAATGACTCTGGTTGATCCATGTGTGGTTTTGGAAAGAACACACATGTAATGACCACTGGTGGATCGATGTGTGGTTTGTGGAAAAGAACACACATGTAATGACTCTAGTACTGGTTTGTGGTTTTAGTATAAGAACACACATGCAATGACTCTAGTGGTTGATCCATGTGTGGTTTGTGGAAAGAACACACATGCAATGACTCTAGTGGTATCCATGTGTGGTTTGTGGAA
This sequence comes from Avena insularis, assembly GCA_023614405.1. Taxonomy (NCBI): domain Eukaryota; kingdom Viridiplantae; phylum Streptophyta; class Magnoliopsida; order Poales; family Poaceae; genus Avena; species Avena insularis. The sequence goes on along the minus strand of CM042692.1, from coordinate 70,900,908 downwards.
AGAACACACATGCAATGACCACTGGTGGATCCATGTGTGGTTTGTGGAAAAGAACACACATGCAATGACTCTAGTGGTTAATCCATGTGTGGTTTGTGGAAAGAACACACATGCAATGACTCTGGTTGATCCATGTGTGGTTTGTGGAAAGAACACGCATGCAATGACCACTAGTGGATCCATGTGTGGTTTGTGGAAAAGAACACACATGCAATGGCTCTAGTACTGGTTTGTGGTTTTAGTATAAGAACACACATGCAATGACTCTAATGGTTGATCCATGTGTGGTTTGTGGAAAGAACACACATGCAGTGACTCTAGTGGTTTATCCATGTGTGGTTTGTGGAAAGAACACACATGCAATGACCACTGGTTGATCCATAAGTTGTTTGTGGAAAGAACACACATGCAATGACCACTGGTGGATCCATGTGTGGTTGGTGGAAAAGAACACACATGCAATGACTCTAGTGCTGGTTTGTGGTTTTAGTATAAGAACAAACATGCAATGAGTCTAGTGGTTGATCCATGTGTGGTTTGTGGAAAGAACACACATGCAATGACCACTGGTGGATCCATGTGTGGTTTGTGGAAAAGAACACACATGCAATGACTCTATTGGTTGATCCATGTTTGTTTGTGGAAATAACACACATGCAATGACTCTAGTGGTTAATCCATGTGTGGTTTGTGAAAAGAACACACATGCAATGACTCTAGTGTTGGTTTTAGTATAAGAACACACATGCAATGACTCTAGTGGTTGATCCATGTGTGGTTTGTGGAAATAACACATATGCAATGACTCTAGTGGTTGATCCATGCGTGGTTTGTGGAAATAACACACTTGCAATGACTGTAATGGGTCCACAAGTGGTTTGTGGAAAGAACACACATGCAATGACCACTGGTTGATCCATAAGTTGTTTGTGGAAGAGAACACACATGCAATGAGTCTAGTGGATCCATGTGTGGTTTGTGGAAAAGAATACACATGCAATGATTCTAGTGGTTGATCCATGTGTGGTTTGTGGAAAGAACACACATGCAATGACTCTGGTTGATCCATGTATGGTTTGTGGAAAGTACACACATGCAATGACCACTGGTGGATCTATGTGTGGTTTTAGTATAAGAACAGACATGCAATGACTCTAGTGGTTGATCCATGTGTGGTTTGTGGAAATAACACATATGCAATGACTCTAGTGGTTAATCCATGTGTGGTTTGTGGAAATAACACACATGCAATGACTGTAATGGGTCCACATGTGGTTTGTGGAAAGAAGACACATGCAATGACCACTGGTTCATCCATAAGTTGTTTGTGCAAAAGAACACACATGCAATGAGTCTGGACGATCCATGTGTGGTTTGTGGAAAAGAACACACATGCAATGACTCTATTGCTGCTTTGTGGTTTTAGTATAAGAACAAACATGCAATGACTCTAGTGGTTGATCCATGTGTGGTTTGTGGAAAGAACACACATGCAATGACCACTGGTTGATCCATAAGTTGTTTGTGGAAAAGAACACACATGCAATGAGTCTAGTGGATCCATGTGTGGTTTGTGGAAAAGAACACACATGCAATGACTCTAGTGGTTGATCCATGTGTGGTTTGTGGAAAGAACACACATGCAATGACTCTGGTTGATCCATGTGTGGTTTTGGAAAGAACACACATGTAATGACCACTGGTGGATCCATGTGTGGTTTGTGGAAAAGAACACACATGTAATGACTCTAGTACTGGTTTGTGGTTTTAGTATAAGAACACACATGCAATGACTCTAGTGGTTGATCCATGTGTGGTTTGTGGAAAGAACACACATGCAATGACTCTAGTGGTATCCATGTGTGGTTTGTGGAAAGAACACACATGCAATGACCACTGGTGGATCCATGTGTGGTTTGTGGAAAGAACACACATGCAATGACTCTAGTGGTTAATCCATGTGTGGTTTGTGGAAAGAACACACATGCAATGACTCTGGTTGATCCATGTGTGGTTTGTGGAAAGAACACACATGCAATGACCACTAGTGGATCCATGTGTGGTTTGTGGAAAAGAACACACATGCAATGACTCTAGTACTGGTTTGTGGTTTTAGTATAAGAACACACATGCAATGACTCTAGTGGTTGATCCATGTGTGGTTTGTGGAAAGAACACACATGCAGTGACTCTAGTGGTTTATCCATGTGTGGTTTGTGGAAAGAACACACATGCAATGACCACTGGTTGATCCATAAGTTGTTTGTGGAAAGAACACACATGCAATGACCACTGGTGGATCCATGTGTGGTTGGTGGAAAAGAACACACATGCAATGACTCTAGTGCTGGTTTGTGGTTTTAGTATAAGAACAAACATGCAATGACTCTAGTGGTTGATCATTGTGTGGTTTGTGGAAAGAACACACATGCAATGACCACTGGTGGATCCATGTGTGGTTTGTGGAAAAGAACACACATGCAATGACTCTAGTGGTCGATCCATGTTTGTTTGTGGAAATAACACACATGTAATGACTCTAGTGGTTAATCCATGTGTGGTTTGTGAAAAGAACACACATGCAATGACTCTAGTGTTGGTTTTAGTATAAGAACACACATGCAATGACTCTAGTGGTTGATCCATGTGTGGTTTGTGTAAATAACACATATGCAATGACTCTAGTGGTTGATCCATGCGTGGTTTGTGGAAATAACACACTTGCAATGACTGTAATGGGTCCACAAGTGGTTTGTGGAAAGAACACACATGCAATGACCACTGGTTGATCCATAAGTTGTTTGTGGAAAAGAACACACATGCAATGAGTCTAGTGGATCCATGTGTGGTTTGTGGAAAAGAATACACATGCAATGATTCTAGTGGTTGATCCATGTGTGGTTTGTGGAAAGAACACACATGCAATGACTCTGGTTGATCCATGTATGGTTTGTGGAAAGAACACACATGCAATGACCACTGGTGGATCCATGTGTGGTTTGTGGAAAAGAACACACATGTAATGACTCTAGTACTGGTTTGTGGTTTTAGTATAAGAACACACATGCAATGACTCTAGTGGTTGATCCATGTGTGGTTTGTGGAAAGAACACACATGCAATGACTCTAGTGGTTGATCCATGTGTGGTTTGTGGAAAGAACACACATGCAATGACCACTGGTGGATCCATGTGTGGTTTGTGGAAAAGAACACACATGCAATGACTAGTGGTTGATCCATGTTTGTTTGTGGAAATAACACACATGCAATGACTCTAGTCGTTGATCCATGTGTGGTTTGTGAAAAGAACACACATGCAATGACTCTAGTGTTGGTTCTAGTATAAGAACACACATGCAATGAATCTAGTGGTTGATCCATGTGTGGTTTGTGGAAATAACACATATGCAATGACTCTATTGGTTGATCCATGTGTGGTTTGTGGAAATAACACACATGCAATGACTGTAATGGGTCCACATGTGGTTTGTGGAAAGAACAGACATGCAATGACCACTGGTTGATCCATAAGTTGTTTGTGGAAAAGAACACACATGCAATGAGTCTAGTGGATCCATGTGTGGTTTATGGAAAAGAACACACATGCAATGACTCTAGTGCTGGTTTGTGGTTTTAGTATAAGAACAAACTTGCAATGACTCTAGTGGTTGATGCATGTGTGGTTTGTGGAAAGAACACACATGCAATGACTCTGGTTGATCCATATGTGGTCTATGGAAAGAACACACATGCAATGACCACTGGTGGATCCATGTGTGGTTTGTGGAAAAGGGCACACATGCAATGACTCTAGTGCTGGTTTGTGGTTTTAGTATAAGAACAAACATGCAATGACTCTAGTGGTTGATCCATGTGTGGTTTGTGGAAAGAACACACATGCAATGACTCAGGTTGATCCATATGTGGTTTGTGGAAAGAACACACATGCAATGACCACTGGTGGATCCATGTGTGGTTTGTGGAAAAGAACACACATGCAATGACTCTAGTGGTTGATCCATGTTTGTTTGTGAAAATAACACACATGCAATGACTCTAGTGGTTCATCCATGTGTGGTTTGTGAAAAGAACACACATGCAATGACTCTAGTGTTGGTTTTAGTATAAGAACACACATGCAATGACTCTAGTGTTGGTTTTAGTATAAGAACACACATGCAATGACTCTAGTGGTTGATCCATGTGTGGTTTGTGGAAATAACACATATGCAATGACTCTAGTGGTTGATCCATGTGTGGTTTGTGGAAATAACATACATGCAATGACTGTAATGGGTCCACAAGTGGTTTGTGGAAAGAACACACATGCAATGACCACTGGTTGATCCATAAGTTGTTTGTGGAAAAGAACACACATGCAATGAGTCTAGTGGATCCATGTGTGGTTTGTGGAAAAGAACACACATGCAATGACTCTAGTGGTTGATCCATGTGTGGTTTGTGGAAAGAACACACATGCAATGACTCTGGTTGATCCATGTGTGGTTTTGGAAAGAACACACATGTAATGACCACTGGTGGATCGATGTGTGGTTTGTGGAAAAGAACACACATGTAATGACTCTAGTACTGGTTTGTGGTTTTAGTATAAGAACACACATGCAATGACTCTAGTGGTTGATCCATGTGTGGTTTGTGGAAAGAACACACATGCAATGACTCTAGTGGTATCCATGTGTGGTTTGTGGAAAGAACACACATGCAATGACCACTGGTGGATCCATGTGTGGTTTGTGGAAAAGAACACACATGCAATGACTCTAGTGGTTAATCCATGTGTGGTTTGTGGAAAGAACACACATGCAATGACTCTGGTTGATCCATGTGTGGTTTGTGGAAAGAACACGCATGCAATGACCACTAGTGGATCCATGTGTGGTTTGTGGAAAAGAACACACATGCAATGACTCTAATGGTTGGTCCATGTGTGGTTTGTGGAAAGAACACACATGCAGTGACTCTAGTGGTTTATCCATGTGTGGTTTGTGGAAAGAACACATGCAATGACCACTGGTTGATCCATAAGTTGTTTGTGGAAAGAACACACATGCAATGACCACTGGTGGATCCATGTGTGGTTGGTGGAAAAGAACACACATGCAATGACTCTAGTGCTGGTTTGTGGTTTTAGTATAAGAACAAACATGCAATGACTCTAGTGGTTGATCCATGTGTGGTTTGTGGAAAGAACACACATGCAATGACCACTGGTGGATCCATGTGTGGTTTGTGGAAAAGAACACACATGCAATGACTCTAGTGGTTGATCCATGTTTGTTTGTGGAAATAACACACATGCAATGACTCTAGTGGTTAATCCATGTGTGGTTTGTGAAAAGAACACACATGCAATGACTCTAGTGTTGGTTTTAGTATAAGAACACACATGCAATGACTCTAGTGGTTGATCCATGTGTGGTTTGTGGAAATAACACATATGCAATGACTCTAGTGGTTGATCCATGCGTGGTTTGTGGAAATAACACACTTGCAATGACTGTAATGGGTCCACAAGTGGTTTGTGGAAAGAACACACATGCAATGACCACTGGTTGATCCATAAGTTGTTTGTGGAAAAGAACACACATGCAATGAGTCTAGTGGATCCATGTGTGGTTTGTGGAAAAGAATACACATGCAATGATTCTAGTGGTTGATCCATGTGTGGTTTCAGGAAAGAACACACATGCAATGACTCTGGTTGATCCATGTATGGTTTGTGGAAAGAACACACATGCAATGACTCTAGTGGTAGATCCATGTTTGTTTGTGGAAATAACACACATGCAATGACTCTAGTCGTTGATCCATGTGTGGTTTGGGAAAAGAACACACATGAAATGACTCTAGTGTTGGTTCTAGTATAAGAACACACATGCAATGAATCTAGTGGTTGATCCATGTGTGGTTTGTGGAAATAACACATATGCAATGACTCTATTGGTTGATCCATGTGTGGTTTGTGGAAATAACACACATGCAATGACTGTAATGGGTCCACATGTGGTTTGTGGAAAGAACAGACATGCAATGACCACTGGTTGATCCATAAGTTGTTTGTGGAAAAGAACACACATGCAATGAGTCTAGTGGATCCATGTGTGGTTTATGGAAAAGAACACACATGCAATGACTCTAGTGCTGGTTTGTGGTTTTAGTATTAGAACAAACATGCAATGACTCTAGTGGTTGATCCATGTGTTGTTTGTGGAAAGAACACACATGCAATGACTTTGGTTGATCCATATGTGGTCTGTGGAAAGAACACACATGCAATGACCACTGGTGGATCCATGTGTGGTTGGTGGAAAAGAACACACATGCAATGACTCTAATGGTTGATCCATGTTTGTTTGTGGAATTAACACACATGCAATGACTCTAGTGGTTGATCCATGTGTGGTTTGTTAAAAGAACACACATGAAATGACTCTAGTGTTGGTTTTAGTATAAGAACACACATGCAATGACTCTAGTGGTTGATCCATGTGTGGTTTGTGGAAATAACACATATGCAATGACTCTAGTGGTTGATCATGTGTGGTTTGTGGAAATAACACACATGCAATGACTGTAATGGGTCCACATGTGGTTTGTGGAAAGAAGACACATGCAATGACCACTGGTTGATCCATAAGTTGTTTGTGCAGAAGAACACACATGCAATAAGTCTAGTGGATCCATGTGTGGTTTGTGGAAAAGAACACACATGCAATGACTCTAGTGGTTGATCCATGTGTGGTTTGTGGAAAGAACACACATGCAATGACTCTGGTTGATCCATGTGTGGTTTGTGGAAAGAACACACATGCAATGACTCTGGTTGATCCATATGTTGTCTGTGGAAAGAACACACATGCAATGACCACTGGTGGATCCATGTGTGGTTTGTGGAAAAGATAACACATGCAATGACTCTAGTGCTGGTTTGTGGTTTTAGTATAAGAACAAAAATAGAATGACTCTAGTGGTTGATCCATGTGTGGTTTGTGGAAAGAACACACATGCAATGACTCTGGTTGATCCATGTGTGGTTTGTGGAAAGAACAAACATGCAATGACCACTTGTGGATCCATGTGTGGTTTGTGGAAAAGAACACACATGCAAGGACCCTAATACTGGTTTGTGGTTTTAATATAAGAACACACATGCAATGACTCTAGTGGTTGATCCATGTGGTTTTTGGAAATAACACACATGCAATGACTCTAGTGGTTGATCCATGTGTTGTTTCTGGAAAGAGCACACATGCAATTACCACTGGTGGATCCATGTGTGGTTTGTGGAAAAGAACACACATGCAATGACTCTAGTGGTTGATCCATGTTTGTTTGTGGAAATAACACACATGCAATGACTCTAGTGGTTGATACATGTGTGGTTTGTTAAAAGAACACACATGCAATGACTCTAGTGTTGGTTTTAGTATAATAACACACATGCAATGACTCTAGTGGTTGATCCATGTGTGGTTTGTAGAAATAACACATATGCAATGACTCTAGTGGTTCATCCATGTGTGGTTTGTGGAAATAACACACATGCAATGACTGTAATGGGTCCACAAGTGGTTTGTCGAAAGAACACACATGCAATGACCACTGGTTGATCCATAAGTTGTTTGCGGAAAAGAACACACATGCAATGACTCTAGTACTGGTTTATGGTTTTAGTATAAGAACACACATGCAATGACTCTGGTTGATCCATGTATGGTTTGTGGAAAGAACACACATGCAATGACCACTGGTGGATCCATGTGTGGTTTGTGGAAAAGAACACACATGTAATGACTCTAGTACTGGTTTGTGGTTTTAGTATAAGAACACACATGCAATGACTCTAGTGGTTGATCCATGTGTGGTTTGTGGAAAGAACACACATGCAATGACTCTACTGGTTGATCCATGTGTGGTTTGTGGAAAGAACACACATGCAATGACCAGTGGTGGATCCATGTGTGGTTTGTGGAAAAGAACACACATGCAATGACTCTAGTGGTTGATCCATGTGTGGTTTGTGGAAATAACACACCTGCAATGACTCTAGTGTTGTTTTTAGTATAAGAACACACATGCAATGAATCTAGTGGTTGATCCATGTGTGGTTTGTGGAAATAACACATATTCAATGACTCTATTGGTTGATCCATGTGTGGTTTGTGGAAATAACACACATGCAATGACTGTAATGGGTCCACATGTGGTTTGTGGAAAGAACACACATGGAATGACCACTGGTTGATCCATAAGTTGTTTGTGGAAAAGAACACACACGCAATGAGTCTAGTGGATCCATGTGTGGTTTATGGAAAAGAACACACATGCAATGACTCTACTGCTGGTTTGTGGTTTTAGTATTAGAACAAACATGCAATGACTCTAGTGGTTGATCCATGTGTGGTTTGTGGAAAGAACACACATGCAATGACTTTGGTTGATCCATATCTGGTCTGTGGAAAGAACACACATGCAATGACCACTAGTGGATCCATGTGTGGTTGGTGGAAAAGAACACACATGCAATGACTCTAGTGGTTGATCCATGTTTATTTGTGGAAATAACACACATGCAATGACTCTAGTGGTTGATCCATGTGTGGTTTGTGAAAAGAACACACATGCAATGACTCTAGTGTTGGTTTTAGTATAAGAACACACATGCAATGACTCTAGTGGTTGATCCATGTGTGGTTTGTGGAAATAACACATATACAATGACTCTATTAGTTGATCCATGTGTGGTTTGTGGAAATAACACACATGCAATGACTGTAATGGGTCCACATGTGGTTTGTGGAAAGAACACACATGCAATGACCACTGGTTGATCCATAAGTTGTTTGTGGAAAAGAACACACATGCAATGAGTCTAGTGGATCCATGTGTGGTTTATGGAAAAGAACACACATGCAATGACTCTAGTGCTGGTTTGTGGTTTTAGTATTAGAACAAACATGCAATGACTCTAGTGGGGTATCCATGTGTGGTTTGTGGAAAGAACACACATGCAATGACTTTGGTTGATCCATATGTGGTCTGTGGAAAGAACACACATGCAATGACCACTGGTGGATCCATGTGTGGTTGGTGGAAAAGAACTCACATGCAATGGCTCTAGTGGTTGATCCATGTTTGTTTGTGGAAATAACACACATGCAATGACTCTAGTGTTGGTTTTAGTATAAGAACACACATGCAATGACTCTAGTGGTTGATCCATGTGTGGTTTGTGGAAATAACACATATGCAATGACTCTAGTGGTTGATCATGTGTGGTTTGTGGAAATAACACACATGCAATGACTGTAATGGGTCCACATGTGGTTTGTGGAAAGAAGACACATGCAATGACCACTGGTTGATCCATAAGTTGTTTGTGCAGAAGAACACACATGCAATAAGTCTAGTGGATCCATGTGTGGTTTGTGGAAAAGAACACACATGCAATGACTCTAGTGGTTGATCCATGTGTGGTTTGTGGAAAGAACACACATGCAATGACTCTGGTTGATCCATGTGTGGTTTGTGGAAAGAACACACATGCAATGACTCTGGTTGATCCATATGTTGTCTGTGGAAAGAACACACATGCAATGACCACTGGTGGATCCATGTGTGGTTTGTGGAAAAGATAACACATGCAATGACTCTAGTGCTGGTTTGTGGTTTTAGTATAAGAACAAAAATGGAATGACTCTAGTGGTTGATCCATGTGTGGTTTGTGGAAAGAACACACATGCAATGACTCTGGTTGATCCATGTGTGGTTTGTGGAAAGAACAAACATGCAATGACCACTTGTGGATCCATGTGTGGTTTGTGGAAAAGAACACACATGCAATGACCCTAATACTGGTTTGTGGTTTTAATATAAGAACACACATGCAATGACTCTAGTGGTTGATCCATGTGGTTTTTGGAAATAACACACATGCAATGACTCTAGTGGTTGATCCATGTGTTGTTTCTGGAAAGAACACACATGCAATTACCACTGGTGGATCCATGTGTGGTTTGTGGAAAAGAACACACATGCAATGACTCTAGTGGTTGATCCATGTTTGTTTGTGGAAATAACACACATGCAATGACTCTAGTGGTTGATCCATGTGTGGTTTGTGAAAAGAACACACATGCAATGACTCTAGTGTTGGTTTTAGTATAATAACACACATGCAATGACTCTAGTGGTTGATCCATGTGTGGTTTGTAGAAATAACACATATGCAATGACTCTAGTGGTTCATCCATGTGTGGTTTGTGGAAATAACACACATGCAATGACTGTAATGGGTCCACAAGTGGTTTGTCGAAAGAACACACATGCAATGACCACTGGTTGATCCATAAGTTGTTTGCGGAAAAGAACACACATGCAATGACTCTAGTACTGGTTTATGGTTTTAGTATAAGAACACACATGCAATGACTCTGGTTGATCCATGTATGGTTTGTGGAAAGAACACACATGCAATGACCACTGGTGGATCCATGTGTGGTTTGTGGAAAAGAACACACATGTAATGACTCTAGTACTGGTTTGTGGTTTTAGTATAAGAACACACATGCAATGACTCTAGTGGTTGATCCATCTGTGGTTTGTGGAAAGAACACACATGCAATGACTCTACTGGTTGATCCATGTGTGGTTTGTGGAAAGAACACACATGCAATGACCAGTGGTGGATCCATGTGTGGTTTGTGGAAAAGAACACACATGCAATGACTCTAGTGGTTGATCCATGTGTGGTTTGTGGAAATAACACACCTGCAATGACTCTAGTGTTGTTTTTAGTATAAGAACACACATGCAATGAATCTAGTGGTTGATCCATGTGTGGTTTGTGGAAATAACACATATTCAATGACTCTATTGGTTGATCCATGTGTGGTTTGTGGAAATAACACACATGCAATGACTGTAATGGGTCCACATGTGGTTTGTGGAAAGAACACACATGGAATGACCACTGGTTGATCCATAAGTTGTTTGTGGAAAAGAACACACATGCAATGAGTCTAGTGGATCCATGTGTGGTTTATGGAAAAGAACACACATGCAATGACTCTAGTGCTGGTTTGTGGTTTTAGTATTAGAACAAACATGCAATGACTCTAGTGGTTGATCCATGTGTGGTTTGTGGAAAGAACACACATGCAATGACTTTGGTTGATCCATATGTGGTCTGTGGAAAGAACACACATGCAATGACCACTAGTGGATCCATGTGTGGTTGGTGGAAAAGAACACACATGCAATGACTCTAGTGGTTGATCCAAGTTTTTTGTGTGGAAATAACACACATGCAATGACTCTAGTGGTTGATCCATGTGTGGTTTGTGAAAAGAACACACATGCAATGACTCTAGTGTTGGTTTTAGTATAAGAACACACATGCAATGACTCTAGTGGTTGATCCATGTGTGGTTTGTGGAAATAACACATATGCAATGACTCTATTAGTTGATCCATGTGTGGTTTGTGGAAATAACACACATGCAATGACTGTAATGGGTCCACATGTGGTTTGTGGAAAGAACACACATGCAATGACCACTGGTTGATCCATAAGTTGTTTGTGGAAAAGAACACACATGCAATGAGTCTAGTGGATCCATGTGTGGTTTATGGAAAAGAACACACATGCAATGACTCTAGTGTTGGTTTGTGGTTTTAGTATTAGAACAAACATGCAATGACTCTAGTGGGGTATCCATGTGTGGTTTGTGGAAAGAACACATGTGCAATGACTCTAGTGGTTGATCCATGTGTGGTTTGTGGAAAGAACACACATGCAATGACCACTGGTGGATCCATGTGTGGTTTGTGGAAAAGAACGCACGTGCAATGACTCTAGTGGTTGATCCATGTTTGTTTGTGGAAATAACACACATGCAATGACTCTAGTGGTTGATCCATCTGTGGTTTGTGAAAAGAACACACATGAAATGACTCTAGTGTTGGTTTTAGTATAAGAACACACATGCAATGACTCTAGTGGTTGATCCATGTGTGGTTTGTGGAAATAACACATATGCAATGACTCTAGTGGTTGATCCATGTGTGGTTTGTGGAAATAACAAACATGCAATGACTGTAACGGGTCCACATGTGGTTTGTGGAAAGAAGACACATGCAATGACCACTGGTTGATCCATAAGTTGTTTGTGCAAAAGAACACACATGCAATAAGTCTAGTGGATCCATGTGTGGTTTGTGGAAAAGAACACACATGCCATGACTCTAGTGGTTGATCCATGTGTGGTTTGTGGAAAGAACACACATGCAATGACTCTGGTTGATCCATGTGTGGTTTGTGGAAAGAACACACATGCAATGACTCTGGTTGATCCATATGTTGTCGGTGGAAAGAACACACATGCAATGACCACTGGTGGATCCATGTGTGGTTTGTGGAAAAGATAACACATGCAATGACTCTAGTGCTCGTCTGTGGTTTTAGTATAAGAACAAAAATGGAATGACTCTAGTGGTTGATCCATGTGTGGTTTGTGGAAAGAACACACATGCAATGACTCTGGTTGATCCATGTGTGGTTTGTGGAAAGAATAAACATGCAATGACCACTAGTGGATACATGTGTGGTTTGTGGAAAAGAACACACATGCAATGACCCTAATACTGGTTTGTGGTTTTAATATAAGAACACACATGCAATGACTCTAGTGGTTGATCCATGTGGTTTGTGGAAATAACACACATGCAATGACTCTAGTGGTTGATCCATGTGTTGTTTGTGGAAAGAACACACATGCAATTACCACTGGTGGATCCATGTGTGGTTTGTGGAAAAGAAAACACATGCAATGACTCTAGTGGTTGATCCACGTTTGTTTGTGGAAATAACACACATGCAATGACTCTAGTGGTTGATCCATGTGTGGTTTGTGAAAAGAACACACATGCAATGACTCTAATCTTGGTTTTAGTATAATAACACACATGCAATGACTCTAGTGGTTGATCCATGTGTGGTTTGTGGAAATAACACATATGCAATGACTCTAGTGGTTGATCCATGTGTGGTTTGTGGAAAGAACACACATGTAATGACCAGTGGTGGATCCATGTGTGGTTTGTGGAAAAGAACACACATGCAATGACTCTAGTGGTTGATCCATGTTTGTTTGTGGAAATAACACACATGCAATGACTCTAGTGTTGGTTTTAGTATAAGAACACACGTGCAATGAATCTAGTGGTTGATCCATGTGTGGTTTGTGGAAATAACACATATGCAATGACTCTATTGGTTGATCCATGTGTGGTTTGTGGAAATAACACACATGCAATGACTGTAATGGGTCCACATGTGGTTTGTGGAATGAACACACATGCAATGACCACTGGTTGATCCATAAGTTGTTTGTGGAAAAGAACACACATGCAATGAGTCTAGTGGATCAATGTGTGGTTTATGGAAAAGAACACACATGCAATGACTCTAGTGCTGGTTTGTGGTTTTAGTATTAGAACAAACATGCAATGACTCTAGTGGTTGATCCATGTGTGGTTTGTGGAAAGAACACACATGCAATGACTTTGGTTGATCCATATGTGGTCTGTGGAAAGAACACACATGCAATGACCACTGGTGGATCCATATGTGGTTGGTGGAAAAGAACACACATGCAATGACTCTAGTGGTTGATCCATGTTTGTTTGTGGAAATAACACACATGCAATGACTCTAGTGGTTGATCCATGTGTGGTTTGTGAAAAGAACACACATGAAATGACTCTAGTGTTAGTTTTAGTATAAGAACACACATGCAATGACTCTAGTGGTTGATCCATGTGTGGTTTGTGGAAATAACACATATGCAATGACTCTAGTGGTTGATCCATGTGTGGTTTGTGGAAATAACAAACATGCAATGACTATAATGGGTCCACATGTGGTTTGTGGAAAGAAGACACATGCAATGACCACTGGTTGACCCATAAGTTGTTTGTGCAAAAGAACACACATGCAATAAGTCTAGTGGATCCTTGTGTGGTTTGTGGAAAAGAACACACATGCATTGACTCTAGTGGTTGATCCATGTGTGGTTTGTGGAAAGAACAGACATGCAATGACTCTGGTTGATCCATGTGTGGTTTGTGGAAAGAACACACATGCAATGACTCTGGTTGATCCATATGTGGTCTGTGGAATGAACACACATGCAATGACCACTGGTGGATCCATGTGTGGTTTGTGGAAAAGATAACACATGCAATGACTCTAGTGCTGGTTTGTGGTTTTAGTATAAGAACAAAAATAGAATGACTCTAGTGGTTGATCCATGTGCGGTTTGTGGAAAGAACACACATGCAATGACTCTGGTTGATCCATGTGTTGTTTCTGGAAAGAACAAACATGCAATGACCACTGGTGGATCCATGTGTGGTTTGTGGAAAAGAACACACATGCAATGACCCTAATACTGGTTTGTGGTTTTAATATAAGAACACACATGCAATGACTCTAGTGGTTGATCCATGTGTTTTGTGGAAATAACACAGATGCAATGACTCTAGTGGCTGATCCATGTGTTGTTTGTGGAAAGAACACACATGCAATTACCACTGGTGGATCCATGTGTGGTTTGTGGAAAAAAACACACATGCAATGACTCTAGTGGTTGATCCATGTTTGTTTGTGGAAAAAACACACCTGCAATGACTCTAGTGGTTGATCCATGTGTGGTTTGTGAAAAGAACACACATGCAATGACTCTAGTGTTGGTTTTAGTATAATAACACACATGCAATGACTCTAGTGGTTGATCCATGTGTGGTTTGTGGAAATAACACATATGCAATGACTCTAGTGGTTTATCCATGTGTGGTTTGTGGAAATAACACACATGCAATGACTGTAATGGGTCCACAAGTGGTTTGTGGAAAGAACACACATGCAATGACCACTGGTTGATCCATAAGTTGTTTGTGGAAAAGAACACACATGCAATGAGTCTAGTGGATCCATGTGTGGTTTGTGGAAAAGAACACACATGCAATTACTCTAGTACTGGTTTGTGGTTTTAGTATAAGAACACACATGCAATGACTCTAGTGGTTGATCCATGTGTGGTTTGTGGACAGAACACACATGCAGTGACTCTAGTGGTTGATCCATGTGTGGTTTGTGGAAAGAACACACATTCAATGACCACTGGTTGATCCATAAGTTGTTTGTGGAAAGAACACACATACAATGACCACTGGTGGATCCATGTGTGGTTGGTGGAAAAGAATACACATGCAATCACTCTAGTGCTGGTTTGTGGTTTTAGTATAAGAACAAACATGCAAAGACTCTAGTGGTTGATCCATGTGTGGTTTGTGGAAAGAACACACATGCAATGACTCTGGTTGATCCATGTGTGGTTTGTGGAAAGAACAAACATGCAATGACCACTAGTGGATCCATGTGTGGTTTGTGGAAAAGAACACACATGCAATGATCCTAATACTGGTTTGTGGTTTTAATATCACATGCAATGACTCTAGTGGTTGATCCATGTGGTTTGTGGAAATAACACACATGCAATGACTCTAGTGGTTGATCCATGTGTTGTTTGTGGAAAGAACACACATGCAATTACCACTGGTGGATCCATGTGTGCTTTGTGGAAAAGAACACACATGCAATGACTCTAGTGGTTGATCCATGTTTGTTTGTGGAAATAACACACATGCAATGACTCTAGTGGTTGATCCATGTGTGGTTTGTGAAAAGAACACACATGCAACGACTCTAGTGTTGGTTTTAGTATAATAACACACATGCAATGACTCTAGTGGTTGATCCATGTGTGGTTTGTGGAAATAACACATATGCAATGACTCTAGTGGTTGATCCATGTGTGGTTTGTGGAAATAACACACATGCAATGACTGTAATGGGTCCACAAGTGGTTTGTGGAAAGAACACACATGCAATGTCCACTTGTTGATCCATAAGTTGTTTGTGGAAAAGAACACACATGCAATGAGTCTAGTGGATCCATGTGTGGTTTGTGGAAAAGAACACACATGCAATGACTCTAGTGGTTGATCCATGTGTGGTTTGTGGAAAGAACACACATGCAATGATTCTGGTTGATTCATGTGTGGTTTGTGAAAAGAACACACATGTAATGACCACTGGTGGATCCATGTGTGGTTTGTGGAAAAGAACACACATGAAATAACTCTAGTACTGGTTTGTGGTTTTAGTATAAGAACACACATGCAATGACTCTAGTGGTTGATCCATGTGTGGTTTGTGGAAAGAACACACATGCAATGACCACTGGTGGATCCATGTTGGTTTTAGTATAAGAACACACATGCAATGACTCTAGTGGTTGATCCATATTTGTTTGTGGAAATAACACACATGCAATGACTCTAGTGGTTTATCCATGTGTGGTTTGTGAAAAGAACACACATGCAATGACTCTAGTGTTGGTTTTAGTATAAGAACACACATGCAATGAATCTAGTGGTTGATCCATGTGTGGTTTGTGGAAATAACACATATGCAATGACTCTAGTGGTTGATCATGTGTGGTTTGTGGAAATAACACACATGCAATGACTGTAATGGGTCCACATGTGGTTTGTGGAAAGAAGACACATGCAATGACCACTGGTTGATCCATAAGTTGTTTGTGCAAAAGAACACACATGCAATAAGTCTAGTGGATCCATGTGTGGTTTGTGGAAAAGAACACACATGCAATGACTATAGTGGTCGATCCATGTGTGGTTTGTGGAAAGAACACACATGCAATGACTCTGGTTGATCCATGTGTGGTTTGTGGAAATAACACACATGCAATGACTCTGGTTGATCCATATGTGGTTTGTGGAAAGAACACACATGCAATGACCACTGGTGGATCCATGTGTGGTTTGTGGAAAAGATAACACATGCAATGACTCTAGTGCTGGTTTGTGGTTTTAGTATAAGAACAAAAATGGAATGACTCTAGTGGTTGATCCACGTGTGGTTTGTGGAAAGAACACACATGCAATGACTCTGGTTGACCCATGTGTGGTTTGTGGAAAGAACAAACATGCAATGACCACTGGTGGATCCATGTGTGGTTTGTGGAAAAGAACACATGCAATGACCCTAATACTGGTTGGTGGTTTTAATATAAGAACACACATGCAATGACTCTAGTGATTGATCCATCTGGTTTGTGGAAATAACACACATGCAATGACTCTAGTGGTTGATCCATGTGTTGTTTGTGGAAAGAACACACATGCAATGACCACTGGTGGATCCATGTGTGGTTTGTGGAAAAGAACACACATGCAATGACTCTTGTGGTTGATCCATGTTTGTTTGTGGAAATAACACACATGCAATGACTCTAGTGGTTGATCCATGTGTGGTTTGTGAAAAGAACACACATGTAATGACTCTAGTGTTGGTTTTAGTATAAGAACACACATGCAATGACTCTAGTGGTTGATCCATGTGTGGTTTGTGGAAATAACACATGCAATGACTCTAGTGGTTGATCCATGTGTGGTTTGTGGAAATAACACACATGCAATGACTGTAATGGGTCCACAAGTGGTTTGTGGAAAGAACACACATGCAATGACCACTGGTTGATCCATAAGTTGTTTGTGGAAAAGAACACACATGCAATGATTCTAGTGGATCCATGTGTGGTTTGTGGAAAAGAACACACATGCAATGACTCTAGTGGTTGATCCATGTGTAGTTTGTGGAAAGAACACACATGCAATGATTCTGGGTGATCCATGTGTGGTTTGTGAAAACAACACACATGTAATGACCACTGGTGGATCCATGTGTGGTTTGTGGAAAAGAACACACATGCAAAGACTCTAGTACTGGTTTGTGGTTTTAGTATAAGAACACACATGCAATGACTCTAGTGGTTGATCCATGTGTGGTTTGTGGAAAGAACACATGTGCAATGACTCTAGTGGTTGATCCATGTGTGGTTTGTGGAAAGAACACACATGCAATGACCACTGGTGGATCCATGTGTGGTTTGTGGAAAAGAACGCACGTGCAATGACTCTAGTGGTTGATCCATGTTTATTTGTGGAAATAACAGACATGCAATGACTCTAGTGGTTGATCCATGTGTGGTTTGTGAAAAGAACACACATGCAATGACTCTAGTGCTGGTTTTAGTATAAGAACACACATGCAATGACTCTAGTGGTTGATCCATGTGTGGTTTGTGGAAATAACACATATGCAATGACTCTATTGGTTGATCCATGTGTGGTTTGTGGAAATAACACATATGCAATGACTCTAGTGGTTGATCCATATTTGTTTGTGGAAATAACACACATGCAATGACTCTAGTGGTTTATCCATGTGTGGTTTGTGAAAAGAACACACATGCAATGACTCTAGTGTTGGTTTTAGTATAAGAACACACATGCAATGAATCTAGTGGTTGATCCATGTGTGGTTTGTGGAAATAACACATATGCAATGACTCTAGTGGTTGATCATGTGTGGTTTGTGGAAATAACACACATGCAATGACTGTAATGGGTCCACATGTGGTTTGTGGAAAGAAGACACATGCAATGACCACTGGTTGATCCATAAGTTGTTTGTGCAAAAGAACACACATGCAATAAGTCTAGTGGATCCATGTGTGGTTTGTGGAAAAGAACACACATGCAATGACTATAGTGGTCGATCCATGTGTGGTTTGTGGAAAGAACACACATGCAATGACTCTGGTTGATCCATGTGTGGTTTGTGGAAATAACACACATGCAATGACTCTGGTTGATCCATATGTTGTCTGTGGAAAGAACACACATGCAATGACCACTGGTGGATCCATGTGTGGTTTGTGGAAAAGATAACACATGCAATGACTCTAGTGCTGGTTTGTGGTTTTAGTATAAGAACAAAAATGGAATGACTCTAGTGGTTGATCCACGTGTGGTTTGTGGAAAGAACACACATGCAATGACTCTGGTTGACCCATGTGTGGTTTGTGGAAAGAACAAACATGCAATGACCACTGGTGGATCCATGTGTGGTTTGTGGAAAAGAACACACATGCAATGACCCTAATACTGGTTGGTGGTTTTAATATAAGAACACACATGCAATGACTCTAGTGATTGATCCATCTGGTTTGTGGAAATAACACACATGCAATGACTCTAGTGGTTGATCCATGTGTTGTTTGTGGAAAGAACACACATGCAATGACCACTGGTGGATCCATGTGTGGTTTGTGGAAAAGAACACACATGCAATGACTCTTGTGGTTGATCCATGTTTGTTTGTGGAAATAACACACATGCAATGACTCTAGTGGTTGATCCATGTGTGGTTTGTGAAAAGAACACACATGTAATGACTCTAGTGTTGGTTTTAGTATAAGAACACACATGCAATGACTCTAGTGGTTGATCCATGTGTGGTTTGTGGAAATAACACATATGCAATGACTCTAGTGGTTGATCCATGTGTGGTTTGTGGAAATAACACACATGCAATGACTGTAATGGGTCCACAAGTGGTTTGTGGAAAGAACACACATGCAATGACCACTGGTTGATCCATAAGTTGTTTGTGGAAAAGAACACACATGCAATGATTCTAGTGGATCCATGTGTGGTTTGTGGAAAAGAACACACATGCAATGACTCTAGTGGTTGATCCATGTGTAGTTTGTGGAAAGAACACACATGCAATGATTCTGGGTGATCCATGTGTGGTTTGTGAAAACAACACACATGTAATGACCACTGGTGGATCCATGTGTGGTTTGTGGAAAAGAACACACATGCAAAGACTCTAGTACTGGTTTGTGGTTTTAGTATAAGAACACACATGCAATGACTCTAGTGGTTGATCCATGTGTGGTTTGTGGAAATAAAACACATGCAATGACTCTAGTGGTTGATCCATGTGTGGTTTGTGGAAAGAACACACATGCAATGACCACTGGTGGATCCATGTGTGGTTTGTGGAAAAGAACGCACGTGCAATGACTCTAGTGGTTGATCCATGTTTATTTGTGGAAATAACAGACATGCAATGACTCTAGTGGTTGATCCATGTGTGGTTTGTGAAAAGAACACACATGCAATGACTCTAGTGCTGGTTTTAGTATAAGAACACACATGCAATGACTCTAGTGGTTGATCCATGTGTGGTTTGTGGAAATAACACATATGCAATGACTCTATTGGTTGATCCATGTGTGGTTTGTGGAAATAACACACATGCAATGACTGTAATGGGTCCACATGTGGTTTGTGGAAAGAACACACATGCAATGACCACTGGTTGATCCATAAGTTGTTTGTGGAAAAGAACACACATGCAATGAGTCTAGTGGATCCATGTGTGGTTTGTGGAAAAGAACACACATGCAATGACTACAGTGCTGGTTTGTGGTTTTAGTATAAGAACAAACATGCAATGACTCTAGTGGTTGATCCATGTGTGGTTTGTGGAAAGAACACACATGCAATGACTTTGGTTGATCCATATGTGGTCTGTGGAAAGAACACACATGCAATGACCACTGGTGGATCCATGTGTGGTTTGTGGAAAAGAACACACATGCAATGACTCTAGTGGTTGATCCATGTTTGTTTGTGGAAATAACACACATGCAATGACTCTAGTGGTTGATCCATGTGTGGTTTGTGAAAAGAACACACATGCAATGACTCTAGTGTTGGTTTTAGTATAAGAACGCACATGCAATGACTCTAGTGGTTGATCCATGTGTGGTTTGTGGAAATAACACATATGCAATGACTCTAGGTGGTTGATCTATGTGTGGTTTGTGGAAATGACACACATGCAATGACTGTAATGGGTCCACATGTGGTTTGTGGAAAGAAGACACATGCAATGACCACTGGTTGATCCATAAGTTGTTTGTGCAAAAGAACACACATGCAATGAGTCTAGTGGATCCATGTGTGGTTTGTGGAAAAGAACACATATGCAATGACTCTATTGCTGCTTTGTGGTTTTAGTATAAGAACAAACATGCAATGACTCTAGTGGTTGATCCATGTGTGGTTTGTGGAAAGAACACACATGCAATGACTCTGGTTGATCCATATGTGGTCTGTGGAAAGGACACACATGCAATGACCACTGGTGGATCCATGTGTGGTTTGTGGAAAAGAACTCACATGCAATCTCTCTAGTGCTGGTTTGTGGTTTTAGTATAAGAACAAACATGCAATGACGCTACTGGTTGATCCATGTGTGGTTTTTGGAAAGAACACACATGCAATGACTCTGGTTGATCCATATGTGGTTTGTTGAAAGAACACACATGCAATGACCACTGGTGGATCCATGTGTGGTTTGTGGAAAAGAACACACATGCAATGATTCTAGTATTGGTTTGTGGTTTTAGTATAAGAACACACATGCAATGACTCTAGTACTGGTTTGTGGTTTTAGTATAAGAAAACACATGCAATGACTCTAATGGTTGATCCATGTGTGGTTTGAGGAAATAATACACATGCAATGACTCTAGTGGTTGATCCATGTGTGGTTTGTGGAAAGAACACACATGCAATGACCATTGGTGGATCCATGTTGGTTTTAGTATAAGAACACACATGCAATGACTCTAGTGGTTGATCCATATTTGTTTGTGGAAATAACACACATGGAATGACTCTAGTGGTTGATCCATGTGTGGTTTGTGAAAAGAACACACATGCAATGACTCTAGTGTTGGTTTTAGTATAAGAACACACATGCAATGACTCTAGTGGTTGATCCATATGTGGTTTGTGTAAAGAACACACATGGAATGACTCTAGTGGTTGATCTATGTGTGGTTTGTGGAAATAACACACATGCAATGACTCTAGTGGGTCCACATGTGTGGTTTGTGGAAAGAACACACATGTAATGACTCTGGTTGATCCATATGTGGTTTGTGGAAAGAACACACATGCAATGAATCTAGTGGTGGATCCATGTGTGGTTTGTGGAAAAGAACACACATGCAATGATTCTAGTGCTGGTTTATGGATTTAGTATAAGAACAAACATGTAATGACTCTAGTGGTTGATCCATGTGTGGTTTGTGGAAAGAACACACATGTAATGACTAGTGGTTGATCCATATGTGGTTTGTGGAAAGAACACACATGCAATGGCCACTGGTGGATCCATGTGTGGCTTGTGTAAAAGAACACACATGCAATGACTCTAGTGCTGGTTTGTGGTTTTAGTATAAGAACAAACATGCAATGACTCTAGTGGTTGATCCATGTGTGGTTTGTGGAAAGAACACACATGCAATGACTCTGGTTGATCCATGTGTGGTTTGTGGAACGAACACACATGCAATGACCACTGGTGGATCCATGTGTGGTTTGTGGAAAAGAACACACATGCAATGACTCTAGTACTGGTTTGTGGTTTTAGTATAAGAACAGACATGCAATGACTCTAGTGGTTGATCCATGTGTGGTTTGTGGAAATAACACACATGCAATGTCTCTAGTGGTTGATCCATGTGTGGTTTGTGGAAAAAACACACATGCAATGACCACTGGTGGATCCATGTGTGGTTTGTGGAAAAGAACACACATGCAATGACTCTAGTGGTTGATCCATGTTTGTTTGTGGAAATAACACACATGCAATGACTCTAGTGGTTGATCCATGTGTGGTTTGTGAAAATAACACACCTGCAATGACTCTAGTGTTGGTTTTAGTATAAGAACACACTTGCAATGACTCTAATGGTTGATCCATGTGTGGTTTGTGGAAATAACACACATGCAATGACTGTAATGGGTCCACATGTGGTTTGTGGAAAGAACACGCATGCAATGACTCTAGTGGTTGATCCATCTGTGGTTTGTGGAAAGAACACACATGCAATGACTCTGGATGATCCATATGTGGTCTATGGAAAGAACACACATGCAGTGACCACTGGTGGATCAATGTGTGGTTTGTGGAAAAGGACACACATGCAATGACTCTAGTGCTGGTTTGTGGTTTTAGTATAAGAACAAACATGCAATGACTCTAGTGGTTGATCCATGTGTGGTTTATGGAAAGAACACACACGCAATGACTCTGGTTGATCGATATGTGGTCTGTGGAAAGAACACACATGCAATGACCACTGGTGGATCCATGTGTGGTTTGTGGAAAAGAACTCACATGCAATCTCTCTAGTGCTGGTTTGTGGTTTTTGTATAAGAACAAACATGCAATGACTCTACTGGTTGATCCATGTGTGGTTTGTGGAAAGAACACACATGCAATGACTCTGGTTGATCCATATGTGGTTTGTTGAAAGAACACACATGCAATGACCACTGGTGGATCCATGTGTGGTTTGTGGAAAAGAACACACATGCAATGATTCTAGTATTGGTTTGTGGTTTTAGTATAAGAACACACATGCAATGACTCTAGTACTGGTTTGTGGTTTTAGTATAAGAAAACACATGCAATGACTAGTGGTTGATCCATGTGTGGTTTGAGCAAATAACACACATGCAATGACTCTAGTGGTTGATCCATGTGTGGTTTGTGGAAAGAACACACATGCAATGACCGTTGGTGGATCCATGTTGGTTTTAGTATAAGAACACACATGCAATGACTCTAGTGGTTGATCCATATTTGTTTGTGGAAATAACACACATGCAATGACTCTAGTGGTTGATCCATGTGTGGTTTGTGAAAAGAACACACATGCAATGACTCTAGTGTTGGTTTTAGTATAAGAACACACATGCAATGACTCTAGTGGTTGATCCATATGTGGTTTGTGGAAAGAACACACATGCAATGACTCTAGTGGTTGATCTACGTGTGGTTTGTGGAAATAACACACATGCAATGACTCTATTGGGTCCACATGTGTGGTTTGTGGAAAGAACACACATGTAATGACTAGTGGTTGATCCATATGTGGTTTGTGGAAATAACACATGCAATGAATATAGTGGTGGATCCATGTGTGGTTTGTGGAAAAGAACACACATGCAATGATTCTAGTGCTGGTTTATGGATTTAGTATAAGAACAAACATGTAATGACTCTAGTGGTTGATCCATGTGTGGTTTGTGGAAAGAACACACATGTAATGACTAGTGGTTGATCCATATGTGGTTTGTGGAAAGAACACACATGCAATGACCACTGGTGGATCCTTGTGGCTTGTGGAAAAGAACACACATGCAATGACTCTTGTGCTGGTTTGTGGTTTTAGTATAAGAACAAACATGCAATGACTCTAGTGGTTGATCCATGTGTGGTTTGTGGAAAGAACACACATGCAATGACCACTGGTGGATCCTTGTGTGGTTTGTGAAAAAGAACACACATGCAATGACTCTAGTACTGGTTTGTGGTTTTAGTATAAGAACAGACATGCAATGACTCTAGTGGTTGATCCATGTGTGGTTTGTGGAAATAACACACATGAAATGACTATAGTGGTTGATCCATGTGTGGTTTGTGGAAAGAACACACATGCAATGACCACTGGTGGATCCATGTGTGGTTTGTGGAAAAGAACACACATGCAATGACTCTTGTGGTTGATCCATGTTTGTTTGTGGAAATAACACACATGCAATGACTCTAGTGGTTAATCCATGTGTGGTTTGTGAAAAGAACACACATGCAATGATTCTAGTGCTGGTTTATGGATTTAGTATAAGAACAAACATGTAATGACTCTAGTGGTTGATCCATGTGTGGTTTGTGGAAAGAACACACATGTAATGACTAGTGGTTGATCCATATGTGGTTTGTGGAAAGAACACACATGCAATGACCACTGGTGGATCCATGTGTGGCTTGTGGAAAAGAACACACATGCAATGACTCTTGTGCTGGTTTGTGGTTTTAGTATAAGAACAAACATGCAATGACTCTAGTGGTTGATCCATGTGTGGTTTGTGGAAAGAACACACATGCAATGACCACTGGTGGATCCTTGTGTGGTTTGTGAAAAATAACACACATGCAATGACTCTAGTACTGGTTTGTGGTTTTAGTATAAGAACAGACATGCAATGACTCTAGTGGTTGATCCATGTGTGGTTTGTGGAAATAACACACATGAAATGACTATAGTGGTTGATCCATGTGTGGTTTGTGGAAAGAACACACATGCAATGACCACTGGTGGATCCATGTGTGGTTTGTGGAAAAGAAAACACATGCAATGACTCTAGTGGTTGATCTATGTTTGTTTGTGGAAATAACACACATGCAATGACTCTAGTGGTTGATCCATGTGTGGTTTGTGAAAAGAACACACCTGCAATGACTCTAGTGTTGGTTTTAGTATAAGAACACACATGCAATGACTCTAATGGTTGATCCATGTGTGGTTTGTGGAAATAAAACATATGCAATGACTCTAGTGGTTGATCCATGTGTGGTTTGTGGAAATAACACACATGTAATGACTGTAATGGGTCCACATGTGGTTTGTGGAAAGAACACGCATGCAATGACCACTGGTTTATCCATAAGTTGTTTGTGGAAAAGAACACACATGCAATGAGTCTAGTGGATCCATGTGTGGTTTGTGGAAAAGAACACACATGCAATTACTCTAGTGCTGGTTTGTGGTTTTAGTATAAGAACAAACATGCAATGACTCTAGTGGTTGATCCATGTGTGGTTTGTGGAAAGAAAACACATGCAATGACTCTGGTTGATCCATATGTGGTCTATGGAAAGAACACACATGTAATGACCACTGGTGGATCCATGTGTGGTTTGTGGAAAAGGACACACATGCAATGACTCTAGTGCTGGTTTGTGGTTTTAGTATAAGAACAAACATGCAATGACTCTAGTGGTTGATCCATGTGTGGTTTGTGGAAAGAACACACATGCAATGACTCTGGTTGATCCATATGTGGTTTGTGGAAAGAACACACATGCAATGACCACTGGTGGATCCATGTGTGGTTTGTGGAAAAGAACACACATGCAATGACTCTAGTACTGGTTTGGGGTTTTAGTATAAGAACACACATGCAATGACTCTAGTGCTGGTTTGTGGTTTTAGTATAAGAACAAACATGCAATGACTGTAGTGGTTCATCCATGTGTGGTTTGTGGAAAGAACACACATGCAATGACTCTGGTTGATCCATGTGTGGTTTGTGGAACGAACACATGCAATGACCACAGGTGGATCCATGTGTGGTTTGTAGAAAAGAACACACATTAAATGACTCTAGTGCTGGTTTGTGCTTTTAGTATAAGAACAGACATGCAATGACTCTAGTGGTTGATCCATGTGTGGTTTGTGGAAATAACACACATGCAATGACTCTAGTGGTTGATCCATCTGTGGTTTGTGGAAAAACACACATGCAATGACCACTGGTGGATCCATGTGTGGTTTGTGGAAAAGAACACACATGCAATGACTCTAGTGGTTGATCCATGTTTGTTTGTGGAAATATAACACATGCAATGACTCTAGTGGTTGATCCATGTTTGTATGTGGAAATAACACACCTGCAATGACTCTAGTGTTGGTTTTAGTATAAGAACACACTTGCAATGACTCTAATGGTTGATCCATGTGTGGTTTGTGGAAATAACACACATGCAATGACTGTAATGGGTCCACATGTGGTTTGTGGAAAGAACACGCATGCAATGACTCTAGTGGTTGATCCATCTGTGGTTTGTGGAAAGAACACACATGCAATGACTCTGGATGATCCATATGTGGTCTATGGAAAGAACACACATGCAGTGACCACTGGTGGATCAATGTGTGGTTTGTGGAAAAGGACACACATGCAATGACTCTAGTGCTGGTTTGTGGTTTTAGTATAAGAACAAACATGCAATGACTCTAGTGGTTGATCCATGTGTGGTTTATGGAAAGAACACACATGCAATGACTCTGGTTGATCGATATGTGGTCTGTGGAAAGAACACACATGCAATGACCACTGGTGGATCCATGTGTGGTTTGTGGAAAAGAACTCACATGCAATCTCTCTAGTGCTGGTTTGTGGTTTTTGTATAAGAACAAACATGCAATGACTCTACTGGTTGATCCATGTGTGGTTTGTGGAAAGAACACACATGCAATGACTCTGGTTGATCCATATGTGGTTTGTTGAAAGAACACACATGCAATGACCACTGGTGGATCCATGTGTGGTTTGTGGAAAAGAACACACATGCAATGATTCTAGTATTGGTTTGTGGTTTTAGTATAAGAACACACATGCAATGACTCTAGTACTGGTTTGTGGTTTTAGTATAAGAAAACACATGCAATGACTAGTGGTTGATCCATGTGTGGTTTGAGCAAATAACACACATGCAATGACTCTAGTGGTTGATCCATGTGTGGTTTGTGGAAAGAACACACATGCAATGACCGTTGGTGGATCCATGTTGGTTTTAGTATAAGAACACACATGCAATGACTCTAGTGGTTGATCCATATTTGTTTGTGGAAATAACACACATGCAATGACTCTAGTGGTTGATCCATGTGTGGTTTGTGAAAAGAACACACATGCAATGACTCTAGTGTTGGTTTTAGTATAAGAACACACATGCAATGACTCTAGTGGTTGATCCATATGTGGTTTGTGGAAAGAACACACATGCAATGACTCTAGTGGTTGATCTACGTGTGGTTTGTGGAAATAACACACATGCAATGACTCTATTGGGTCCACATGTGTGGTTTGTGGAAAGAACACACATGTAATGACTAGTGGTTGATCCATATGTGGTTTGTGGAAATAACACACATGCAATGAATCTAGTGGTGGATCCATGTGTGGTTTGTGGAAAAGAACACACATGCAATGATTCTAGTGCTGGTTTATGGATTTAGTATAAGAACAAACATGTAATGACTCTAGTGGTTGATCCATGTGTGGTTTGTGGAAAGAACACACATGTAATGACTAGTGGTTGATCCATATGTGGTTTGTGGAAAGAACACACATGCAATGACCACTGGTGGATCCATGTGTGGCTTGTGGAAAAGAACACACATGCAATGACTCTTGTGCTGGTTTGTGGTTTTAGTATAAGAACAAACATGCAATGACTCTAGTGGTTGATCCATGTGTGGTTTGTGGAAAGAACACACATGCAATGACCACTGGTGGATCCTTGTGTGGTTTGTGAAAAAGAACACACATGCAATGACTCTAGTACTGGTTTGTGGTTTTAGTATAAGAACAGACATGCAATGACTCTAGTGGTTGATCCATGTGTGGTTTGTGGAAATAACACACATGAAATGACTATAGTGGTTGATCCATGTGTGGTTTGTGGAAAGAACACACATGCAATGACCACTGGTAGATCCATGTGTGGTTTGTGGAAAAGAAAACACATGCAATGACTCTAGTGGTTGATCTATGTTTGTTTGTGGAAATAACACACATGCAATGACTCTAGTGGTTGATCCATGTGTGGTTTGTGAAAAGAACACACCTGCAATGACTCTAGTGTTGGTTTTAGTATAAGAACACACATGCAATGACTCTAATGGTTGATCCATGTGTGGTTTGTGGAAATAACACATATGCAATGACTCTAGTGGTTGATCCATGTGTGGTTTGTGGAAATAACACACATGTAATGACTGTAATGGGTCCACATGTGGTTTGTGGAAAGAACACGCATGCAATGACCACTGGTTTATCCATAAGTTGTTTGTGGAAAAGAACACACATGCAATGAGTCTAGTGGATCCATGTGTGGTTTGTGGAAAAGAACACACATGCAATTACTCTAGTGCTGGTTTGTGGTTTTAGTATAAGAACAAACATGCAATGACTCTAGTGGTTGATCCATGTGTGGTTTGTGGAAAGAAAACACATGCAATGACTCTGGTTGATCCATATGTGGTCTATGGAAAGAACACACATGTAATGACCACTGGTGGATCCATGTGTGGTTTGTGGAAAAGGACACACATGCAATGACTCTAGTGCTGGTTTGTGGTTTTAGTATAAGAACAAACATGCAATGACTCTAGTGGTTGATCCATGTGTGGTTTGTGGAAAGAACACACATGCAATGACTCTGGTTGATCCATATGTGGTTTGTGGAAAGAACACACATGCAATGACCACTGGTGGATCCATGTGTGGTTTGTGGAAAAGAACACACATGCAATGACTCTAGTACTGGTTTGGGGTTTTAGTATAAGAACACACATGCAATGACTCTAGTACTGGTTTGTGGTTTTAGTATAAGAACACACATGCAATGGCTCTAGTGGTTGATCCATGTGTGGTTTGTGGAAATAACACACATGCAATGACTCTAGTGGTTGATCCATGTGTGGTTTGTGGAAAGAACACACATGCAATGACCACTGGTCGATCCATGTTGGTTTTAGTATAAGAGCACACATGCAATGACTCTAGTGGTTGATCCATGTTTGTTTGTGGTTTTAGTATAAGAACAAACATCCTCTCTCTCTCTCTCTCTCTCTCTCTCTCTCTCTCGTAGAAGGCCAAACCTGTGCCCACTCTGCACGCATACGATTGGTTGTCACACGGTATCCACGCAGATTGTGCGCACCAACCGTTGATCCTGTGTGATACAACGAGGCTCGTTGCACACGTTGTGCCCTTCACAGGATAGCGCGAGACAGCACGGACGTCTCCCTCAACGAGACTTCTACAAGAAGGAACACGATGCCGTCCATGGAAAAAGTGGTCGAGTGGTCATGTCATGTTTAATCTAGTCTGCAAAGGATACAAGTCTACTACACGGCAAATGGTCATCCACGGACCACCGGCTATACCATTTTTACTATGCAGCGCGCCTGCACTCTCACTTCTGTCAGGCCCACACCACACGAACCTTCCACGCGGCAGCCGCAGTCGGAAGAGCTGTCAACCGGGGCCCTTGAGGAGGCCTAAACGTCCCCGCATTAAAAACCCAGCCTATCAGGTCCTCCATTCGCACTCATCCACTACTCTCTCTTCCCTATCCAGTAAAACACCACAATCTTGAACGTACTTGCACAAACCTTCTCCATAAAACCAGTGCGTGGGGGTGAGTGTCTGGGCATCGCCGCCGGGGTGGTGCTTCACGCGGCAGATCTGGAGGAGCATCACGCAGCACAGGCCGAGGAGGACGTGCAGTTCAACCCCTTGGGGGACCATGTGCACGCCGGTGCTGACGACTTCGGAGGCGCCGATGAGGGCGTGGAGTTCGACGAACACGCTCCGCCCGTGTACCTGGAGGTACATCTATTTCTACATGTTTCATATTTTCTGCTCGAGCTTAATCTATCTAGGCGTCATAAAAAAATCTAGTCCGAATGACTAGATGCAACGTACAAACCGGTACATGGAGAGATCTAGTCTGTTCTGAATGAATTCACATTATTTATTTATTAATAAGTTACCAAGAACACAAACCACATTAATTTAGGAGCGAGCTGGGGAGACGGCCGTAATGAACTGCTGAACCTGTATAGACATGTTATTGCATCGAAAGTAACTTGGAATGGTGGAAGGAATATATATTTATTATTTTGCTCATTTCGGTTTGTATTCCATACATTACAGGTGTATTCAAGTGAGATGGACTCTGACAAGGAGATCAGGGACAAAAAGAGCCACCATGTCATGAAGAAGCTCAAGGGCGGGATAATCCCTTTCCGCACTCGACTTGGGGAGCTAAGGTGCCCTTTTTGTAAGAAAGGAGTCAACCTGAGGATTGCCAGCTTGATTCCGCACGCGGTTGGCATCGGTAAAAGCCTGGCTAGTAAACACAAGTCGGCGACCAAGGCTAAGCACGCTGCTTATGGCAAGTTCCTGAGGGAGTATGTCAAGAACGGCCTAGTGTCCCCTTACTTAGGAATCAGCAACTCCTAGCCGACCAACCCCGTCACTGTGTTGGCCCGGCCACTAATAATATTTAGTTCTCTTACCGTATCTAGACCCTTAAACTATGTGGATTTCTATTTTCGTACCCTTCAAAATATATTCAAGTTCATCTGTTTATGTTGTTAAATTTCCGATGGCATACTCGTTATTTTGCATGGATAGAGGGGTGCCCCCGACAGATATAAGGGTTATCCTGTCTGCTAGATCATAGAGGATCAACGGCTGGTGGGCAAAACTGAGTACAACTGAATCGCCATGGTTAGACACGAGGGAAAAAAACTCACGGTACGCGTGTGCGGTGCACGGGGCGGTACCCGACACATGTGGCCGTGCACGGTGCATTATCCTACACGGTGCACGGTAGTGCAACGAAATGCCGCTTCCCTTCTACTTTAATAGAGGCCTCCCCACTCCCACTCCCACTCATCACGCACTCGCTCACTCAACCGTTTCCACTGTCCCATCACCTTCTGCAAACGCCCAACAAAACCCCAACCATGCCGGCGATGGAGAAGATCGACGCGGTGGCCATCAGCGCCTCCAAGGCAGCCGGCGAGGAGCCCCCCATCCCCGTCCCCGCATACGCTGTAGCCTTCGGCGAGGAGGCCCCCGCCGGTCTCGGACAGATCCCGCTCGGCTAGGACCCCTACGAGGAGGTTGTCTACATAAGGATGGAGAACCCCTACGACACCAGCATCGTCGACCCGTGGTCTGAGGTAACCAGGGTTTTCTCCCCTTCCCTTGTTCTTCCCCCGTTCCCATCGTTGGATGCTAGATCGTATGTTATTAGGGCTCGACTGTTCGTATTTTTTACAATAGCTAATCCTATTGTGTTAGATCTCGATTTTCGATGAATCCCTTGTTTGTAGTTGGGATCGGTATTCGATTTGGTTTGAGATTTGGGGAATAATCGGGAGATCTCATTCGGTTAATTTATGCAAAAAATCAATCCCGATAATCAAAGTATCTCAATCATGTCCTTATTTCACTCTTCTGTTTTCTCCAACAGGAGGATAGCAGCGACCTCCGCAGCGACGACGAGTCGCAGGACACCAAGACTCGTCATGTGCTGAGGAGGCTGAAGTCCGGTCAGTACAACAACTTCTTCGCCGGCGACGTGTACAGGTGCCCCTTCTGCCCCACCAGGGGGCTCTGCGGCACGGACTTCAACTCCCTCGTGAAGCATGCCGAGGACGTGAGGACCTGCGGCGAGTCCGTGAATGTCCACGGCTTTAGGGCCAAGCACCAGGCGCTCGGTCTTCACCTCCGCAACCTCCAGAAGGTGGCTATCGAGGAGGGTCGCATGCCCCCAATTAGACCCAAGGTGCCCAAGGTCAAGGGGCTGGGCAGCAAGAAGTGGAGGAGGCGCCAGAGGGAGGAGGCGGATGCCCTCCTGGTAGACGCCACGAGGGGCCATCGATCATTGCCGCTGTAAAGCAACTTCTTTTTGTCTTGTCTGTGTTGAAGCGATTCATTGCTGTCAGCCGCCGAAAGCAGCCTAATTGTCGAACCTCGTTAAGTACCGTACTATATAACCTATATTAGCTGCTTTATCTACATCTACTCTATTTACTGAATTTATTTATCGTGCTGGTTTGTTTTGCTGCTCTAGATTTGCTACCAGATTGGGGTAAAACGATCGCAAAAGGAACAATGAATGAAGAGAGAAGCTGCTCTAGATTCCCTACCTTTTTGGGCAAAAAAAACACAACTGTTAGAGATAGAGAGGGGAAAAGGCGCTCTTTAAAAAGGCCACTTTAGGCGTCATGGCGCACGTAACGGCCAAGCCTTTGACCAGACGACACCCCCTCTGAGCGCATGTGAGGGCTTCGGAATATCGGGAGTGCAAAAGTGAGGACAAACGAGACACAATGTTGCTATAGCTAAATCTGACAAAAAGCTGAATTTGGCTTTACCATGCAATTTGGCTAGAGCTCCACAATGTAGCTATTCTAAATCCCTAAACTATGTGGTGCGTTGAAACCTAATGCTTTTCCACCGACACGTGTGTTACAAAGTTGCTTGATCGTGCATGCTTACACAAGTGGCCTACGGAGAAACTTATAGAAGCATGGGCAAACGAGCTTCATTTTGGCAAATTCGAAACAAGCTTTGCGCAATCGGCAGGCCTGATCGGCTGGGCGGCTGCCTCGGGGTGCAGGGATGCTAGGTCCATATCTATGCTTACACTTCTTAAACTTGTACCCTTCCTTCCTCCCCTTCGTCACGTCAAGTCACCAGCTGCACTTGCTGCGGATCGGCAACGGGACGGTGGTCTACGTGACCGGTCTCTGCCACGCCAAAGCCACGTCGCACACCCGTCCCATCGCCTACCGGGACAGATGCCGAATTTATTCGCTAGGATTGGAAACCATCGGTGCTCGCCCGGTCAAACTTGCTTCCGCATGGGTATGACCGAAATATTGGTAAACGGAATTTAAGCATTGCCTTTTGTCTCCTTAGCACATCACTATGCAAAAATCCCCAACTCATTCCTTCCGCCGGCGCCACCACCGCAAGAACCATCGACGCTGTCGCAGGCACCGCCTCCGCCTGGCCATACGACCGCAACAGATCACTCCACCTCCACGCCCAGTCCCAGCCACCACTCTCGAAACTAGGCCACCGCCACCGCATTAGCTGCTACCATGGACACAGAGTATGGCATGTTCGGCAACAGGAGCGACTACACGGACGAGTACACCGTCACCACCCATGGCACCACCAAGTTGATGGTCGTCCACACAAATGCGTCAGCGGAGGTGGCCAAGGTCATTGCAATGTACGAGCGGTGGCTACAAGATCTGATGGACAGGTACAAGATCGTCGGCCTTAACCTCGAGTATACCAGAGATAGGAAGAGGACGGCGCTTTTGCAGCTGTCCATGCACAACCACTGCCTACTATATCACGTATGTAGGGCCAAATCTGTATGCCCGGAGCTTCGCGAGTTCCTACACAGGAGGGAGATCTACTTCGCCAGCGTCGACATCAAGAATGACACTCCGAAGCTAGAACGGGATCTCCTCGTTCATGTCATCAATCACGTCGATCTCCAACGTTTGTGGAGGTACCCGGATGGCGGTACGGGGAAAGCCGGCATGGCTAGACTCGCTTCCGACATCATCGACCGCGAGTACGCCGGCATGAAAATCGAGTTCCCGAAGCACCTGCACGAGCGATGGGAGTGGAGGCACCTAGATTACGATGCGATCAAGTACGCAGCCAGGGACGCGTATGTCTGCTACGAGATGCTCAACAGGATCTGGCGGGTGGGTGAGTGTGCTGTTTACCACTACTAGTTTTGCATTTTGTTCCTAGTTTTATCTCGCCTGTATTTTATCTCGCCTGTATTTTCTAAGCATTCTGTGTGTAAGAACCAAGCTCGTATGATCCCTGTGCTATTAGCTACTTAACCTGTATGAATTACATTCCCCCTTTTGTATGCTCAACATTCATTCTTACAAATTCTGTCTGTGCCATTTGCATGCGGCAGAATCCAGGACTGACATGCATAAGGTGTGATACAGTCATAAGTCATAACAAAACCCAGATTATAGAGGAGGATACAGTCATAAACCAGATTATAGTTTGACAATGGTAATACACAACCGTTCGTAATTGCTCACATAGTGTACTTATGAAATAACATGTTTTCATAAACACAACAATCATGCACTAATAGTCTACATCCCAGCCTGTTGGAGAAGGCAACCGATCTCAGGATGCCTTGATCGCTTGCCAGTTTGTAGATTCATCTATGATCCGGCATCTGGGACAAACAACCTGCCTTGGTGGTGGTTCAATGATGCGATGCCTGGAACGAGATTTTACAATCTGACGGTACAGCTCGTGGCTAACATACCTGTCAATTGCAGCGTACTTCAGATTAGGTTCAGAAAGTGGCTTATCCTCCCAGTAATCGTGCCCTAAACGCCTCCACGAACATCTCGGCAATCTATCCTTCATGTCAGCGTACCACGGGACTATGAGTTCAGAGGCAAGAGCGGCCATCCCAGTCTTGCTGCCCTTCGTCCCTGGGATCCAGTAAAGTTCCTAGATGTCCACTCTGCACTCCTTTGGGATTCTAATGTTGACAGTCGGGCTTTCAAGCAGTTTACTGTCATTCGTGATGTCAACACTGGTAAATGTTATGTGCTGGTTCACGAGAAAGTCATGAAACAGATCCCTAATGCTTTCGCCCCACCTGCATGAAAATGAATTCAGACAAATAATATAGCAATAACTTCTGCAAACAGACGGTTCAGGAATAAAAAGACAGCAAAGTCTACCAGATCCCGTCAGCCCCCTTCTCGCAAAAAGGCTGGTATACGAGGACGTGCCCCTTCATGGAGAGTTGCAGCACGGCGATCCTACGGTAATCACGGCTGTACTCGAGGTCGAGACCTACGAACCTGTTTTCTTCGAACTGCAGCCAACTCGTGAAATTATTTAGAGTGTTCCTCACCGTCCGAGGGTCGGTGGTGTAGATGACATCGATCTTCTTCCCGCCATGTACTTCGATGTCGGCAGCTGTCGTCTTTGACGTCCGAGCGTCCATGACTACAGGCAAGAGGGAAAGGATACAGAGGAAGAGGGTGATGCGATGGTGGAGGCAATGGATGAGGCCGTGGAGGAGAAAGACGATGAGGCCGTGGAGGAGGAAATGAGACGGAGAAGTGAAAGATTGGAACCACCTTTACCAATATCTGGAATGGTGCACGACCATTCGTAGTAGGGTGAAGGTGGCGAAAAAAGACGGTTTTACACGTCGACGCTAGCACTTCCTAAAATTTGTTCTGCGCCACTTGCATGCGGTGGAATCAATTCAAACGTAGGCACGTTTACGCGTGCCGACCTTCACTCACTGACAGGCGGGCTGCACATTTCCCTTTTATGATTTATTTTGTCACTTCCCTAGACGGTTCCGGTGCCCGCCTCAATAATTACGCCCCCCGTTTTTTCTTCCACACGGACGAGAACCGGCGGCGGCGGCGGTTCCTTGCAGATTCGCTCCCCACTCGAACAACTGCCCCCATGCCTGATTCCACCCTCTCTCGAATCCATCCGCCTCCTCATCACAATGTCTCAATTAATCCACCGGATTCTAGACTCCATTTGCCGCTATGGGTAGAGCTTAGGGTAGCAGCAGGTTGAAGCGAAAGGCATGCGACGACGACGCGGATGGCCAGGGCGACCGCTACCGCGAGGATTGGGGATGGCCGAACCTCAGCGCCGTGAACGTGCACAGGATCACCTCGGAGTTGGACATCATCTCAGCCGGCCGCCTCGCTCGCTGCATCCCTGGCTACCGCGTGACAATGCGGAACATGGACGAACAACCGTTCGGCACGCCAGGCCTTCTTTACCCCGATAACAGCAAATGGCCAGAAGACCGTGATGGCCATGTAAGTTCTAGTATCTAGCTTATTCGTTCACTCATATCGTTGATTCATATGTGCTGAACTCTCATCAGAATCCTATGTTCCTTTCGTCGAACGTGTTGTGTGCACGCGCGGTTTGAACAAATCGAACCATTTAAGACTATTCGCATATGGAAGCTCGCCGCACTGATATTCTGGTATTTTCGTAGTGACACAATCTTATTTTAGGTGATAGATGAGTTGTCAATTTCGATTTTGCAATGGAATGCCTGCTAGGTGATATTCTGTTTCCTAAAATAAAAACAAACAGATTAGACGATTTAAGGCTGTTATGCCCCGAGCTGTTTAATTATGATCATCGTCAGGAGTTTGTTCTGGGGGCTCTGCTCCTACTCCATATATTGAGTATCTTCGTAGTGACACAGGCACAATTTAGGCGATATTTGAGGAGACACTCGTATTTAGGCGAGCATTATAAAGGTCCAGTTGTCAAATTGTATCTGCAATGGAATCCATGCTAGGTGATTGTACCAACTGACAACAAACTCTGCAGAATATTCATGCAAAACTGATGTTGCTGGATAAGTGGTCGGAATCAGTAGTGGTGAATATCAAGGAAGAAGAAGAGACGGAAATGAGAGATGACCAGAACTGGGTGGGTGGCAACAACGAGTGGCTGGTCCTTTTATCCCAGGATGGGAGTACTTGGACTCTAAAAAATTGCTACAGATCGAAGAGACTTGCAGTGCCATCTTTGAAGGGTGTCGGCATTACTGCATTCAACAGCGGGTGGCCGCCACACATTTCCGAATTCGCCATGTGTTCAACATGGCAGAACTTGAGCTCGTGAAGGTACAGCTCCCACATAGACCGCGGGAGGGGGCGTGGAAGAACTGGGAGTACGACCTCTTAGCGGTGTTCGATAAGGCAATCGCATTCATGAGATGCCCATAAGACAAGGAATGGACAGTCTTGCACGATGACTTCCTACAGACGGAGAAGTATGTCGACACCGTCTTCACCTATGGCTACTCTTCATACAGACCGCAACGCATTTATGCGGTCACTGAACCTAGCGGCGACGTGCGTGTTTGGGAGCCTTCCATTTGGGGTGAGTCATGGTGTCATATAGCATGTAAAATCCCATTCAAAATTTCTGCTTCGATCGTTAGTAACACACAGGTACCCACGCAGCCCCGCGCATAATTCCAGCTCCGGTCATCGAAGATGCAGTAGCAGATGCTGAACTTGGGACACGGCGCTGGTTCCTGGCATCTCTCAGAGACAACACGGAACAACATGATGAACTCTTGTGGATTCATATCAGAGGAGCACTAAACAGCGTTGGTGATACAATAGAACATATGGGGACACAACTTTCTTCATACCCATCGCTGCGGTGTCACGTTTTCTCGAGGTCCGCATGCCCATCCGAAGACCCAGTAGAGCAAGTCTGGAGCAGAGTCAACAATCTAAAGGGACAATATGTGTTTCTTGGGATCAACTACCCTTTCTTTGTCGGAGCCCCTGGAGCTGTTGAACGTGTAATTACTCAGGCAGCCCTGGCCCCTGATGCTGCTGCTGCTGCTGGTGGTGGTGGTGTTGGTGGTGGTGGAGCTGATGAAGAACTAGTTGCTGCTGCTCCTGGTGAAGCTGACGAAATACTTGGTGATGCTGCTGCTGGTGAAGCTAATGAAATACTTGCTAATGTTGTTGCTGGTGAAGCTGACGAAATACCTGCTAAGGCTGCTACCGGAGTCTAGGAAGAACATGTTGGTGTTGTTGCTGAGGTGCCAGCACTTACAGTGTTGATAGCAGACTGTGTGTTTGCTGCACACTCATGCGCCTATCATGTTGACACTCCAGATCCGACCTGGAGCCGAATCCACGTCGGGGGGAGGGGGCCTACAATTGGCTCATCAGTGGGGTCGTACTATTTGAAGGAGAATGAAAGACGGCCAAACGCAGCATTCTGGTTCGTTCTGACGATACCACCAGCTCCAGGGACCTAGTGCTCATACTGGCAGATCCGATAAACCATTTGTCTTTATCTTTATCACTAGTTACGCTTATGTTGTAAATACTAACCTGTGCTTATTTGTGTAAGACTAAGTTAGGCCTAACTGCGTAATATTCAGTGAAGCCCAGCTTTTCTTTCCACGCTCATAACAACAGAATTGCACCATAGAACATACAAATGTAATGTGCATACCACGCATTTTTGCTCAGGATCACAACCACTTCAAGCAAATGATACATCGTGTACGCATTTGAACGCATCACTAGAATGTGCCACCTATTGATGATTGATGACATGGATCTAGCTTTTCTGTGCTTATTTGCATTGAATCGCTCATTGATTTGTTCACATATTTTTTGGCAATGGCTAATGAACTCCACTCTCTTGGTAACTTGCTTCGTCAGTGAGCACTTGTTGATGCAATGCAAAGTACAGAACATGGTCGTCATCGTCATTCCATTTAGGTTCTCTATGTTTTGTCATCACGGAGCTACTAATTTCAAATGAAAATCTAGTAAACAACATATGTGTACATTTTTAGAGTATGCTACGGCCACGGTACATACATGTTTTTCTACAATCACAAGAAGAAAACTTGATGCATTTTCACCTTGTTGGCGTTGTGCCGAACTGGGTGGATGTGGCTTTGGGGTTCGGAGAGGAAGGCGCCGTGGCTGGTGCGTGTGCGACCACCGCGACGGCGAGCTTGGATTCTGGAGGAGACCAATAGGACCGAGCATGGTCGGCATGGGTACAGATCTCACCCGGGAATGAATTCCCGTCCCCACGCCGTGCCAATGGTGCGGTCATGGTGAGGCGAGCTCCGATTCAGGATGGGGAGGAGAACGGGCCGAGCAGGTTTGTCCAAGTCCTAGCTCCATGCCATGGCCGCGACCACAGATTGCCGCCCAGGAGGAAGAAGCAGACGCGTAAAGGATGCATGCGCCAACGCTGCAAGCCTACATGGCAGCGACATAACGGGGAAAGCTGACAGGGGGGACCCAACTTGACGGCCGTTAGCCTGATTTTTTTATTGAAACGTAAAGTTGAATTCGTGCCGAAAAGGACCCTCTGAGTATTTGGCATGCCAACTATAGTCACCGCGGATGATATCAGGGAACTCGGGTACCGCGTTGCCTGGCCACCCCAACTTTCGGGCCGCAAAATGATATTCTCCTAAGTCGTGCTCTATGTTCATCCGTAACTGATGTGTGTCTTAGTACCCGTTGTTGTACGGTAAGGGCTTATTTGGTTTGCTAGGTTTTAAAGTGGATTAGCATTGATTGAGTGGAATTAAATCCTATATAAGGGCTCGTTTGGATGTAGGAGATCCCAGGGGATCCTTGTGGTTTTCCTGGCTGAATAAACCACCGGGACGATTTGACCCAATGAAGCCCATAGTGGCCATTTGGTTGTCTACGAGGGATAGAAACCTCGCCTTACACAACCATTCCCACGGTGAGACTTCCACATCTCGAGAGGTCAGGAAGGAAACCCTCGCCCCGCTCGCGCTGTCTCGCACGCGCAACAGAGAGGTGGTGTCGTTGGGTGTGATGTCTCTGGCCTCCCAATCTTCTTCCTCCAGTGATCAACCCCTCTACACCACTCTTCCAACTCTCTCCTCTCCCTCTCCGCCCTCTCCCCTCTGCAACAGTCGTCCTTCTGCTAGCATCCAAGATCTGCTTTTCCCTTACCTCTTGTCCCATATGACAATGGTGACTCCCGATGCTGGCGCACGTCTTCCTTCTCCTTCAACCAAGGTTATCCCCTACTCCTCTCCCCACATTGTTTTCTTC
Source organism: Avena insularis (assembly GCA_023614405.1). Taxonomy (NCBI): domain Eukaryota; kingdom Viridiplantae; phylum Streptophyta; class Magnoliopsida; order Poales; family Poaceae; genus Avena; species Avena insularis. Next base: position 70,860,768 of record CM042692.1, on the reverse strand, counting down.
TCTAGTCCATACCTTATTCATACCCGCGCTGATGAGTTGCTACTCCAAATCTTGCAGGCTACCGAAAAAAATCACATCTTTCAACACCTCCTCTTTTTCTGTTGGCTAGACTATATATCCTGCAGGTCTGCTAACCAGAGTCTCCTCTCCTTCTTTCAGCTAGAATGTATCTTACAACCATGCCGAACAGAGTCACATCATATGTGAGATAACCTCCACATTTTCTTCCTCTATCCTAGATGCACTATTAACTGGTTTTTATTAGAGTTCCTTAGCATATCATTCATGCTATTATGATGCATGTAATTTTGTCCAAAGAAGTTAGATTGTGCAACTGAACCATGATGGCTTTGTCATAGGTGTAAATTTGATTGGTTTTCATTTTCTGCAATTAAAGTTTTTTGTAGCTTATTTTTTGGAGAAGGATGTTCCTATGGTTAGCCTTAGGTGCAATTCTATAGGTGCAAACTTATTTTGACACTCGCAACCATTGGTGTATATATTATATTTTATTAGATCTTTGGTATCATACAATATGTGTTGGACTGGTGATTATGGACAGGTTTTAGGTGGCCGCTGTTGAAGGGGTTTGGGGTAGAAAACACAAAATTCTCCTATGCAGAACACATCAACCGTCCAGGATCGATCTAGGAGTAATGTTGTAATGGAGATGTTTCGGTTACATACCATTGTAGACCAAAAGTGGTTAATATTCTACGGGGAACGTGGATGACGTAGTCGTACTTGTAGCCAACCTCAAGGTCGTGAAACTCCTCGCTAGTCACCCCTTTGTCCATCATGCTGCAATCTGGGTCACGACAGTCCGGGTGCCACTAATGGCAACACCCCTGTGGTTTTTCACACATACGGCGTATGATGACAACCTCTGGTTCTCTGATCCCTGCCGAGAGTGCAGAAGTAGATCTTCTGGCTAGAATCCCTGCAACACAAGGGTGTGCCACAACAATGTCATCTCTTGTGTGTACAGTCCTTCCAGAGACCGCGACATTGCAAAAGGATAACGAGAGATATATTTATTCCCTAACAAAAATTCCTTAGAGAATTATTGGATGATTATTCCCACCCTATGCCCCCTTTATGTAGGAAAATTTTGGGCACACCCTCCCCTAAACTTCCGGGGTGGGACTAAAGAAGGATGAGGTAGGAGGCGCCATGGGTAGGTGGGCCAGCCAGCTAGGCCCCATCCCCCGTGCACAACCCTAGGATGGCCGTGTGGGCCCCCTTGGGCGTTGGCTTGGCCTACCTCCTTTTGGGTGGCTTCCCTCTTGGGCCCTTTTCCCTAGGAACTTGGCCTATTAGTGGAAGTTTCCCTTCAAATTTAATTTTAAATATATATTTAATATTAATTCCAAAAAATTAATATGAAATACATACTATTAAATTCCCTTTGACACGAAACCCCTTTTGGTTCACTTTGAACACCTTCGGATCCTCCAGGAATGATTCCGGTTCTCTCACGGAACACTTCCGGTTTTCTCTTTTCTCTCATCCGATGATTCTAATACAACCATAAAGATATCCAAGCATCATCGCACCCTTAAGTCTGTTATCCCAATGGTTCAGGAATGGCACAGACATGATCTCGATCAATGATCAATAGCGGGACCAGGATGCCCATAATGACCCATATGCATTTCACAATGTTTAATGTTGTTTGAACCATAAACGTCGAGTCCAATTCCCTTTGTTACTTTGATACTTACTTGTCCGAGATCTTATCATCAGTATCACACCTTGTTCAATCCCGTTACTGATAAGTACTATTTTACTCGTTCCTGTGATATTCCATCCCCGTGACACAGTCACATGTTGCAACATTATGGATGCAATCTCACTGAGTCAGCCTTGTGTATCTTCCCATCACGTAGGTCAACAAATCCTGATCTTGATACATAGGCCTCAACCTATCCCTCTATAATACCCAACATGCACCGTTATGATCAGCCAATTACGGTCATGACGTTTGATATAGTCAAAACAACCTCGGGTGATAATGATTCATATAATCTCACGGTCAAAGGAGAAGGATACCGCGCTTCTATTTATTGCAACGATAAACCATGTGACTTGATCGTGTTTTAATGCTTATATTGGGTAATATCCATCACATCATTCACTAATGACATGACTTCATTGTCAACTGGCATAAATGCTCTCTGATCAGGAAACCTTGATCATCGGTTGCCCAACGAACTAGTATAAATAGAGGCTACTAGGGACTTGGTTTGCTTGCATACCACACTTGCATCAATGTTTCCACTTGATACAGTTATAGAAACAGTATGAACCCATTATGAACTAATTGAGATATGATAATAAAATCCATTTATTATTTGCCTCTAGGGCATATATTCTTCATTCTCCCATTTGCACTAGAGTACAAATAATCTAGGTTGCATTTGCTACTAATCATAAATATAACATATATTCATTTATTGATCATGCTCGCTCATGGGGAACGTCGTGTCCTTGATCTGTTTTACCACATCCGTATGTCTTTTGCAAATCATTAATGTCTCCTAATTTTGACATTCACATGATTATCACATAATTTGTCGAAGTATTCTCTTGGCGATAGAGTGAGACTTTGTTTCCTACTATTTACAATGACAATCGACCAGTCAATTGAACTTTCACTATTGTCATGTAAACTCTGGAACACACTTAGCAGAAGTCGAACTTCATTAGCCAAACTACTATATAGTCACTTCAGAAGTAGTCATATACTTCCATATATATGTAGATCCTAATCGATAGTGCATAGAATGCAACTATGATGCCTAATCTTGATCCTTACAATTTTAAGTACAAACTTAACTCTGGTTTAGTGATTAACTCATGAATCACTTCAAGACATGTTGTTACAACTAAGAAACTTGTTCTCTAACAAAAAAACTTGGTTTGCATTTATGGAAGAACCTATGACTGAGGCATAGGAGATGCAACATATCTCTTTTCTTACTTTTAACCATGATTGTAATACTGAGATTAACTCAATGCGTTATCTACTTTCTTACCTTATTATATTCTGAACTTCTTCGGAATTTTATCTAGGATATTCTGAACATCTTCAAAATTAAATCCAGGAAGCATTTTGACTTGTATTAATCTATCTCTATAGATTTCAATGTTTAATAACTTGTTCAACTTCATCCATAGAATATTTACTACCTTAAATATCATTAATACCAATAACATCATCATATGTCATTCACATATTTAAGTATATTATAGCCTACGATTTTACTTAGCTCCCACTCAAAATATGTCATCGTCTACATTTTAAGATTTAGGCAAGCTATTTAGCCCCCACTCAAATTCATATCTTCTCAATATTTTGGTAACTCCAAAATTCTTTCATCGTCCATCAAATCAAGAATTCAGCTACGAGACATTAACATCCATATGGTTTGACAAAACCTTCTTGTTGTATCAATTGTAACCCTTTATTCAATATTGTCATTGAAGAACACACAGTTTCGACAAAACTTCTACCAATAATCAAAATTGGAGCAATTGCTATCGTAAATCCAATAGACTCAAGCATCGCCTACACATTGTAGTCAATCCTTGAAATTTGTCAAAACATTCTTTGTGACAAATTGAGCTTTTAAGGTCTCCCTTGAAGTTTCATTTCTTCCTTATGACTTTGTAGTCATTTTGGAAAAATCAATTAAACATATTTACTTAATAAGATCAAGTAACAGATTACTTTTCAATCTTAAATGTAACTTAATATAGGATTTTATGACTTCTAGTCATTTCTTGTACTTAGGTTCATCATGCTTCTTCGTAGTTCGTACGTATGTCTTGTTCTTAACATGACAAGTGAATCAACAATATAATTCTGCAAACATGCATAATATATTTTGAATCCTACTTTCTTTCATAAAAGTATTCGATGAAACTTCATGATCATTATCATTAGTTTCTCCTCTATTTATAGAGTTTGATTTCTGGAACATATTCCACGACGCCACTCGACAATCTGGAGATAAGGTCAAATACCTTGTTTAAGCTTTTACTTTCTTGCACTTGTATCTTCATTGAGAAACCATTTCTTGATAAAACACAATACCTCGGGCAACAACAAGTTTTCCTTCTCTAGTTGTGGAAGATGTATTTATAGTTGCCTAGGAATACTCTATAAATATTTGTTTGTTCGCCATGACTTCAAATATCAAAACCTTCAAAAACTCGAACATGACATAACTCTTATGGTGTTGTTTCCATGAATCTTTAGATATTCCTTATATTTCAAATGAGTGTTTTCTATTTGATCTCTAACTCTAAACAATAACGGTAACCTGATAAGAGATAACTTTTAGACCATATGTATCTAATACAATATGATTATGATGTTTATACATGTCAATACACTTTGAAGTGTCCAATCATCGTAATTTGTGGAACATCTTTCACAAGTCTTTATGCCAAAACTGAACTTAAATACTTAGTAATTTGATCAAATCATAGATACTTTGTATTCCTGTTAATTTGATACCCTTCTTCATTCTAAAATAATTTGAACAACTCAAATAGTTTCAGACTTGTGTTTCATTAAGTAAATACACAAATTAACTTAAACTCACAATGAAGTTGATGAAATAATGATTTCCACTATTTTTTTGAAATGGAATACATCATTATGTATGCTATCCAACAATTCTTTGCATATAACCATTTTACCAGATTACAGAGTTTTAGTTACTTTGCCCAACGAGGCCTGGTTTTGCAGAAGTCAAAAGATCGAGTATCTAAAGACTTCAATTTTCATCAGAATGAAAATACCAATGTGACGACACTGTCATTCAAAATGATGTCATTATTAAACTTTGGATATTTTTCAACATTCTAATTTTTTATAAATGCTTTCAAACTATTATCATCTAGATAATGATGAGAATAACTCATTCATCATCGTAATGTGACCATAAGAGATATCATTCATAATAGTGGTACAACTGGCTTGTCTCTCACTTATATGAATAACCATCTCGCAATAGGTCAGGCACACTAATTGACGAGGGTTAAACTCATCAATGCCCATTGTTATGGACTTTGGTTTTAGAGAAGGAGGGAGCGTTGGAGGCATCAATCAGCTAGCAAACAAGCACACAGGGACGCAAGGTTTACCCAGGTTTAGGCCTCGTAGAGGTCCTTACTCCTGCTTGTCTACTCTTGGAATTATCGAGAGAGTCGAAAGTTACGGGGGGGGTGCATAGATGCAATCTGGCGAGGTTGTGGAAACTAGGGTTGTGATTGTCCTCCTCGCTGCCCCTCCTATCCTTTATATAGATAAGCTAGGTCTCGGGTAGCAGGTGGAGTCGGTTACAAGTTAGGGCTTGTCCCATAGAACTTTCTATCTTAAGCTTGCCTTGTGCCGCAAGCACTCAGAGTCTCTGTGGGTCACCTGAATCCTGGATTGGGCCCTGGTAACGCTGTGGGCTTCTACCAGATTAGGCCGTATATACCAAACTCGAGTACCTGTTAGGTATGCCCACATCAGTAGCCCCCGAGTGTCCGGTTGAATCACAGATTCGAGTGGAGACTTTATGAAGTCTTTCGAGTGCATAGCTGAGCATATTTTCGAGTGCTCTAATTCGCATCATAGGGATTGTTGATATACGTGCCTGATTTATCCGATGTATCGGAATCAGTTAACTGCCTTAGGGCAAAACAATGCAATCTACTCAAATTCGGAAAAGTGCTGGTGTAATTCGACTCATGCCGCGGAGGTCTTATAGAGTTAAATCCCAGTGTGTAAGTGTGAGAACTCGACGTGTCCGTCAAGGCTTATTCATGGTACCTATAGGTACGGATTATTTCTAGTAGAGTGCAGCAGATGCGTTACCAGGCCTTATTTAGGTCTTATGTTCACGCTGTAAGCGCATCATCCAAAAAATTTCATTGCGGAGATGATTCGGGTGACCCAAGACACGCAGTCTCTTTGCAGGGAAAATATGAGGCAGAGTCACCATAGAATTCGAGTGTAGATTCTATCAACACACAGTGTAATGTATAAGAAAAAATCATAGGGTGAGCTGCCAGCACTCCCTATGGGAGTAGCCCCCGAGTGCCTATTCGAGTCGTAGACTCGAGTGGAGACTATAAGTATTTTGCGACTATTGTTGTATTTTTCTTGTTTTCGTCGAATGTGCTTTCAGCGCTCCCTATGGGAATAACCCAAAGTCCATAGTCGAATCATAGATTCGAGTGAAGGGTTTTTCGTGATGCTTGTATATCTTTACAAATTTCTTCGGGTGTGCGGGCAGCGCTGCTGTTAGGAGTATCCCCTGATACATTGCAAATGTATCTATAATTTTTGATGTTCCATGCTTGGTTTTATCCACTTTCTTGTGTTTTGTTCCAACTTTGGAGTACTTTTCATATGATTTCTTGGACTAACCTATTAACAAGAGCCACAGTGCCAGCTGCCTGTTTTCTGCTGTTTTTGGTTCCAGGAAAGTCAGAAAATGAATATTCTCGGAATTGGACGGGACAAAAGCCAAAGTGCCTATTTTTCTGGAAGGGATCAAGTGCCAGAATATGAGACGAAGAGGGACCAGGGGGCCACCACACCACCTGGTCGCACGGCCCAGCCTGGCCCACACCAGGGGGTGGTGAGGCCAGCCCAGCCACCCCCTCGGCCTCTCCTTCCGCCTATATATTGCCCTCGGGACGAAAACCCTCAGTCCCCGATCAAAAATCCATGAAAGAGTCTGTAGCCGCCGTCATATCCATCCCTAGATCAGGAGGGATCTAAAGCTCTTCCCAGCACCCTGCTGGAGAGGGGAATTCACCCTGGAGGCCTTCTTCATCACCATGCAAGCCTCCGGTGTGATGTGTGAGTAGTTCATCCATGGACTACGGATCCATGTAGTAGCTAGATGGCTGGTTCTCCTCCTTTGTGCTTTCATGTTTAGATCTTGTGAGCTCCGTTCATGATCAAGATCATCTATTTGTAATCTTACATGTTGTGTTTGCGGGGATCCGATGGATATTGAGATGCTATTTCAGATTGATTATTGATTCTATCATGTCTTTGTTATTTGTGATCTTGCATGCTTTCCGTTGTTAGTATATATCTTGGCCAAGTAGATGCTAGCAACTCCAAGAGTTAGTATTTATGCTCGATAGTGGGTTCATGCCTCACAGTAATCTGAGGCGGCAATCTCTAAGGTACTAGATGTCTTTGTTGCTACTAGGAGAAAACAACAATCCTTTGTTCATAGAACAATCGTATTGTTTACTTTACATGCAGTTAAATTAAAGCAATAATCTGTTGCTTGCAACTTAATCTTTGGAGGGTTGGATGATAACTGAAGGTGGATTATTAGTCATAGGATTGGATGGCGGTCTATGTATTATGTTGTAATGCCCAATCAAGTCTCAGAGGAGTCAAGATGATTAATATATGCATGCATTGCTTTCTCGGTGTTTGTCAATTGCCCCGCTGTAATTTGTTCACCCAGCATGTTATCTATCTAAGGAGAGCCACCTCTAGTGAACTATGGATCCCGGTCCTTTTCTTTTACATACAATCTACAGTCTGTTTACTGCTTTGTGTTTACTTTCTGCAAACTTTTACTTCTTTCCATTCGATACGTTTAATCCTTTGTTTTCAGCAAAACCGGTGAGATTGACAACCTCATCGCAAGTTGGGGACAAAGTTCTATGATTGACAACCAGAAAATTGCTCTCTCATAACAAGATTGAGTAAAGCAGGTTTTATCTCAAAGAAAGTATTTTCAGCCACAGGTGGAGCAATAGGTGTGCTCATAAAATCATTGTTGTTGGTGCTAGTGAAGTCACATAACTTAGTGTTCTCAAGAGTAGTCATTTTTTTGGGTTTTCAAATAAGAAAGCAAACTAGCAAAACTATTTTTTTTTTGGGTTTTCAAATAAGAGCTCGTTGGGAACCCCAAAAGGAAGGTATGATGAGCACAACAACAAGTTTCCCTAAGTTATGAAACCAAGGTTTAATCGAACCAGTAGGAGCAAGGAAACAAAGGATTAAACGTATTGTGTGGAAGATAGTAATAGCTTGCAGAAAGTAAACAGAAAATAGTAAATAGCTTGTAGATTGATGGTAAAAGAAAGGAACGGGGTCCATAGTTCACTAGAGGTGATCTCCTTAAGATAGATTACATGTTGGGTGAACAAATTACAGTGGGGCAATTGACAGACACCGAGAAAGCATACATGCATATACTAATCATCTTGACTCCTACGAGATTTGATTGGGCATTACAACATTATACATAGACCATAATCCAACTGCATCTATGACTAATAATCCACCTTCAGGTTATCATCCGAACCCCCTCCAGTATTAAGTTGCAAGCAACAAATAATTGCATTAAGCAAAGTGTGTAAGTAAACAATACGATTGTTCTATGAACAAAGGAATGTTGTTTTCTCCCTAGTAGCAACGGCACATCTAGTACCTTAGAGATTTTTGTCACTTCCCCAGATTCCTAGAGGCATCAACCTACTATCGAGCATAAATACTCCCTCTTGGAGTTGCTAGCATCTACTCGGCCAAGATAGCTACTAACAACGGAAAGCATGCAAGATTACAAATAACATAGACATGATAGAATCAATAATCAATCTGAAATAGCATCTCAATATCCATTGGATCCCCGCAAACACAACATGTATATTACAAATAGATGATCTTGATCATGAACGGAGCTCACAAGATCTAAACATGGTAGCACAAAGGAGAAGAACCAAGCATCCAACTACTACATGGACCCATAGTCCAGGGATGAACTACTCACGCATCACACCGGAGGCAGGCATGGTGATGAAGAAGGCCTCCAGGGTGATCTCTCCCCTTCGGCAGGGTGCCGGGAAGAGCTTCAGATCCCTCCCGATCTAGGGATGGAGATGGCTGCGGCTACAGACTCTTTCGTAGAATTTTGATCGGGTGCTTAGGGTTTTTGTCCCAGAGGCAATATATAGGCAAAGGGGGAAGGTCGGTGGAGTACCAAGGGGCCCACACCCCCTAGTGGCGTAGCTAGGGCTGGCCGCGCCACCACCAGGTGTGGCCGCCCTAGTTCCCCTCTTCGTCTCCCCTCTGGACTCCGTATTCCTTCTGGTGAAATATTGACTTGGGCTTTTGTCCGGTCCAATTCCGAGAATATTTCCTTACTAGCTTTTCTAAAACCAAAAATAGTAGAAAACAGGAAACTGGCACTGTGGCATCTTGTTAATAGGTTAGTTCCAGAAAATGTGTAAAAACACTCCAAAGTATGGACAAAACATAAGAAAGTAGATATAAAACAAACATGGAACATAAAAAATTATAGAAACGTTTCTAATGTATCAACATCCCCAAGCTTAACTCCTGCTCGTCCTCGAGTAGGTAAGTGATAAAAATAATAATTTTTGAGGTGACATGCACCATCATAATCTTGATCAAAGTATTTGTAAAACATTGATAGCTGAGATCATAGTACTTTAACATAGTATGAAAGATATAGTTCTAACAATAATACATACCAACTATGTTGCAACATGAAAAGGTACAAACAAAAGATTCATGAGTAACAATGCTTTGAAAGATGTTTGTTTGTTTCACATATAGAAAACATAATGAGAATGGTATTCAGCTTGTCCCTCATAGTGTAGCAAAACATAAATGCATAGGACACCTTCAAAGTTCATAAGGGTGACTAGATACAAATAGTTTAAGAACAAGCAATATCAAAGTTATGAATCAATCAACAAGTTTTGGGACAATGTACATTAAACTAAGAATGGCCACTATGCTCTCTCAATAGGTGCATAAAGATAGAAGATGGAGACTCAACATAAAAGTAAAAGAAAGGCCTTCATAGAAGGAAGCAGGGATTCAAGTCTCATAAAGAGCTTCCAAAAATTATGGTACTTATTAGCTTTCAGCTCTCATTGCCCCTATCATAAGCATCTTTAGGTGGTTAAGGTTAAAGTGAACAAATATGAGGATATACTTGACAAGTTATAAGCTGAAAATCTCATGCCCCTTACTTACGAGTACCGTTCCTCATGCTACTCAAGTTTAGTCACAAGTAAGTTCTTGTCATTGTAAGTACATGTGTATCATAGAGAACCGCCAATGGGGTACCCCTTGCCTGATGATACGGAAGAATCCCCATATCAAAATGACAAGGCAAGTAGACAATGAGCATCTTAGCATCCTTTTATTTCCTATTTGCATAGGTATCTCTTTTTTTCTTTCTCTTTTTTTCTTTCCTATTTGCATAGGCTTCTTTTTTATAGAGGGTGCTTCATAGATAGCTCACTATGGTTATGCTGCAGGTTTCCACCATTATTAGGCATGGATTAGACCAGTCGCCTAGGCGTTTCTCTAACACATATACGAACTCCATGAGCCTTACAAGCTCCCCTTTCATTTCACACCGCCGGGATCCATAAGCAAAAGAACATGATATCAACTAAATAAAGTGCAATGTTGAAAGCTTTCCCCATGAAAGCATGGTTCTGCTAATTCACAACTTACAAAACGCAAGCATATACGCAACATAGATGGGCACAATGGTTCAAGTTTGTTAAGTGCAAGAAAAGTAAAGTGTGCAATCAAGTTCGTGAGAGCTTTAATCACTAATTTTCACATAACAAGTTTAATTCGGAAGGTAGATAAAAACATGAATATACTTGGAATAGCAAATGCTAATAGGTAGGTATGGTGGACTCTTTGTAATAACTTGGTTTTATTTGGAGTTGGATGCATTAGTGGAACTCATACTTGGTATGGAGGCTAGCAAAAGACTGGGAGCGACCAAGTAAGAGAGCAATTATGGTCATAATCATGCAAAGCGATAAAACATTATTAATTAAAGCATGAAGTGATATTACAAGACGAAAACTAAATGATCATAGAGGATATGGTGACTTCGTGTAGTCTTAACATGGTGTGAGCATGCGCCAAGTCAACCCAAATAAAGCATTAAAGGAGAATACCACAATATTATGCTTCTATATGCTAAAACAACACATGATTCTTTCAAGGCACATTAAGCAATATCAATTATTTATAACAAGTCATGCTAAAGCAATAATCACTAAGCATAAAGCCAAAACAATATCAAGCATGACATGATAAAGTCTAAGTCGCAGTCAAAAACAAGCTCCTTTTATACCACTTAAGCATGAACTTTCCTACTCTTTTCCAATCCAAATCAACTTATTTGAAAACTAATGTATATGAATGAGGGGGTACAACCAACTTATTCAAGCAAACTAAGCAAATGAAAACTAAAAACGAAAACGAAGACGCTCCAAGAACAACACAATTGTGCATGAAACAATAAAAATGAAGTGTTTGGAAGAAACCTGAGATTTTTATTGATGAAGAAGGGGATGCCTTGGGCATCCCCAAGCTTTGACGCTTGTACTTCTTGAATATTTCTTGGGGTGACACGAGTGGCATCCCCAAGCTTGAGCTTTTGTCCATACTTCATCTTATCACATTACTCTTCCCTACACTTTAAATTTTCCTTCATACAGAACTTCACACAATCTTCATTAGCAACATTAGTGTACTCAAGATAATAAGTATTTTGGTTCAGTTTCAACACAAGTAACACTTCCATTAAAACACAAGATACTGTAGCACTTCCTTTAAAAAGTTCAAATGATCAAAGAGAACTCAAAGAGAAAGAGATTAAGAGGCAAATTCAAATAATGGCAGAAATCTGTCAAAACAGACCAGAAGGTAAAAACCAATTTTTTTGAAGACCTTCTGTTGCTCAAATAAAAAAGTGTTGAACTAACGAAAGTTGGATAACAACCTGGGGCAGAAGCACAAAACATTGCAGCTCAAACCGACGTATAGAGATTTTTCACGAATTTATACAGCGAAGCACAAAAATCTGTTTCGGGACAGAAACTTTCCCAAGCATTACTTCTCTCTCATTAGAGATTACTCTTTGCACAAAAACCACACAAAAATGATAAGGAGAGGTTATTACTGAAGCAATAACTTCCAATACTCAACAAAAGATTCCTAAAGAAATTTGGGTTATCTCCCAATAAGTGCTTTTCTTTAACGCCTTTGAGCTAGGCATAAGAAACAAGAAAAGAATCAAGTATTCTCAAATGAAGAAACATTAAGTTCAATACCAGAAATATCTTCAACAAGGCAAGGTATCTGATACGTTGCAAATGTATCCATAATTTTGGATGTTCCATGCTTGGTTTTATCTACTTTCTTGTGTTTTGTCCACACTTTGGAGTACTTTTCATATGATTTCTTGGACTAACCTATTAACAAGAGCCATAGTGCCAGCTGCCTGTTTTCTGCTGTTTTTGGTTCTAGGAAAGTCATAAAATGAATATTCTCGGAATTGGACAGGACAAAAGCCAAAGTCAATTTTTCACCGACGGACACCTAGAGCCATAATACGAGACGGAGAGGGGCTAGGGCCCGGCCACACCACCTGGCCGCGTGGCCAGGCCTGGCCCATGCCAGGGGGTTGTTTGGCCGCCCCAGGCACCCCCTCGGCCTCTCCTTCCGCCTATATATTGCCTCTGATATGGAAACCCTAAGAACCTGATCAAAATTCCACAAAAGAGTCTGTAGCCTCCGTCATCTCCATCCTAGATCGGGAGGGATCTGAAGCTCTTCTCGGCACCCTACCGGAGAGGGGAATTCACCCTGGAGGCCTTCATCATCATCATACAAGCCTCCAGTGTGATGCGTGAGTAGTTCATCTCTGGACTACGGGTCCATGTAGTATCTAGATGACTGGTTCTCCAACTTTGTGCTATCATGTTTAGATCTTGTGAGCTCCGTTCATGATCAAGATCATCTATTTGTAATTCTGCATGTTGTGTTTGCGGGGATCCGATGGATATTGAGATGCTATTTCAGATTAATTATTGATTCTATCATGTCTTTGTTATTTGTGATCTTGCATGCTTTCCGTTGTAAGTAGCTATCTTGGCCAAGTAGATGCTAGCAACTCCAAGAGTTAGTATTTATGCTCGATAGTGGGTTCATGCCTCTGGTAATCTAGTGAAGTGATAGAAATCTCTAAGGTACTAGATGTGCTGTTGCTACTAGGGATAAAACAACAATCCTTTGTTCATAGAACAATCATATTGTTTACTTTACACGCAATTCGTAATGCAATTATCCGTTGCTTGCAACTTAATACCTGAGGGGGTTCGGATGATAACCTGAAGGTGGATTATTAGTCATAGATGCAGTTGGATGGCGGTCTATGTATAATGTTGTAATGCCCAATTGAATCAATCGAATCTCAAAGGAGTCAAGATGAGTAGTATATGCTTGTATGCTTTCTCGATGTTTGTCAATTGCCCCATTGTAATTTGTTCACCCAACATGTTATCTAGCTTAAGGAGAGCCACCACTAGTGAACTATGGACCCCGGTCCTTTCTTTTACTATCAATCTACAATCAACTATTTACTACTTTGTGTTTACTTTCTGCAAACACTTACTTTCTCCCACTCCATATGTTTAATCCTTTGTTTTCAGCAAAACCGGTGAGATTGACAACCTCATCGCAAGTTGTGGATAGAGTTCTGTGGTTGTGTTGTGCAGGTCTCCACGTTGCTGCTGGCACCGGTAGTGTGCCCTGCCAAAGTTTAGCTAGCTACACCTTTGGGGTGTTTCCTTGCTCCTACTGGTTCAATTAAACCTTGGTTTCATAATTGAGGGAAAACTTGCTGTTGTGCTCATCATACCTTCCTCTTGGGGTTCCCCAACGAGCTCGATATATTTTGGGCCATCAGTATCTCATCCAAATAAGTTCAAGAGGATCCTATCTCAATGCTCTTGGGTTCACTATTTTCATCAAACTGGTTTTTAGGAACAATCCAATCAAAATTCTTTTCTAAGGCTTCATGCATTCATACAAGTTTAAAAGGTATTGGGTATCTTATTTTCCTCCCCATTAGGTTCGGCTTTGTCCATCTTTTCTCGTGTACCAATAACATCTACACATGAGCCTAACATATTAAAAGGATCGAAGACCTTTCTAGCTTCTTTAGCAACATCATAGAATTCTTTAAGCAAAGTCTCTAGGATAAATTCTCTATTTTCAGTATCCTCAATATCTTTAAGATTAAGAAACATTACTTGCATTATTGGGTTAAGGTTAACAAACCTAGCTTCCAACATGTGAACTAAAGAAGCTGCAACAATTTCATAATTTGGAGCAGGTTCTGCTAGGGATCTATCCTCAATATCCTCATGCTTGCTAACATGATTAAAGAATTCTTCAATATTATCTTTCCCAATTATAGAGCAACTACCTATTGAAAGGTATTTAGGGTGAACTTAGGGATCAACAAGGTGAGCCAGGAACTAGGTAACAACTCTAGAAAGAACTAATTTTTTGTGTTTTTTGATAAAAAGAAACAAGCAAACAAAGCAGAAATAAACTAAACAAAAAAAATAAAACAAAGTAAAGAGATTGGTTATGAGGGACTCCCCTTGTGAAGATGTCCTTGACTCCCCGACAACGGCGCCATAAAAGACCTTGATGGCTCAAAATATCTCGAGCTCGTTGGGGAACCCCAAGAGGAAGGTATGATGAGCACATCAGCAAGTTTCCCTCAGTTATGAAACCAAGGTTATCAAACCAGTAGGAGCAAGGAAACACCTCCAAAGTGTTGTTTCCAACTTGGAATCCTACATAACACAACCACAGAACTTTGCCCCCAACTTACAGTGAGGGTGTCAATGAAGGAAATATGCCCTGAGAGGCAATAATAAAGTTGTTATTATGCATTCCTTGTATATGATAGATGTTTATTTTGCATGTTATAATTGTATTGATAGGAAACGTCAATACATGTGTGTTTAATAAACAAAAAGGGTTCCTAGTTATGCCTCTCTTATAGACTAGCTCGTTGATTAACAAGATGATCAAAGTTTCCTGATCATGGACATTGGATGTTGTTAATAACAAGGTCACAGCATTTGTGAAATGATGTGATGAACATTCATCCGAAGTATAGCATTACGATCAAATTCATTATGTTTATATTGCTATAACATCATACGAAGTAATCTTAGTCCTTAGACCATGAGATCATGTTAATTGCTAACACCGGAAGAGTATCTTGATAACATCAAACGTCACACTATAACAGGGTGACTATAAAGGTGGGTTCAGTGCTATGAAGGTGTTATGTTGAGGCTCATGGATCAAGAGTGGAATTTGTCAATCCCGATGACTGATAGATATACTCTGGGCCCTCTCGATGATATCACATTAAGATAGCTTGCAAGCAAGTGATGTGATCACTAGAATGTTATATCACGGGAACGAGAAAAGAGTGCATGTCGGTAACGAGATCAAACTAGGTATTTGGATACCGATGATCAAATCTCGGACATGTATTATATCATGAGACAAAGGGATTACTAGCGTTAAAGGTTCTCACGATCATAGAAGTCATCGTTGAATGTGCAGGAGTCGGTATGGATCTCCAGGTCCTGCTTCTGATTATTGATCTGAGAGGAGTCTCAATCATGTCTGCATTATTCACCAACCGTAGGGTGACACACTTAATGGTTGCCGGACACCATTTAGGAGCACATATGTTTCAGATGAAAGGATTGCAAAGCGCAGGAATTGTTTTGATAGAAACCGGAATGGTTTTGGGTGAATTGAAATGTTGCAAGGGGTTTTATGTGAATGTTTTTCAATTAAAGTAATTAACAAAAATCTGAATAAAATAAATAAAAGAGTTTTATTAATTGAGAGTTGCATTAAATTTGGTGGAAATTTAATGCATGTGAGTGGAATTTTGGGTGGAGTCAAAATTGATGTGAGTGGAGCTTCCACCACATGAACGAGGAAGAGGTGGGGGAACCCTCCTTGGCCGCCGGCCATGGTAGGGGAGGAGCCCCCTCTCCTATAAAAGGCCCCCTCTCCTCCCTCACAAAGCACACCTCCTCGTGAAGGATCTCTCTCCCCCTCTAGATATTCCCCCATGGTCTCGGATTAGCGAGATACATGTTCCCGGTGGCCTTGCGTCTGGAAGGAGTTGCTGCTTCCGCTGATTCACTGAAGCGAGGAGGTGGAGGTTGTCCGGTGGCTTGAACGTGTGTGCCAGGACGGATGCGCTGCTGATTTGCGGCGCTCGGACTTCCACACGATCTTGAGATCGGCAAGCGTACGACTACATTATCCACGAGTTCCAACTCGTTAACAAAACTCTCTTGTCTTCGAGGGTAAGTTCTCCATGGATGTATATCCACCTGTTGATCTGTATCTAGTAGATAGATCTTGGCGTATAGTTCTCTTCGTAGGAAATTTTTTGTTTCCTATGTTGCGAACCCAACAGTCAATCTCACTGGTTTTGCTGAAAACAAAGGATTAAACGTATTGTGTGGAAGATAGTAGTAGCTTGCAGAAAGTAAATAGAAAACAGTAAATAGCTTGTAGATTGATGGTAAAAGAAAGGACCGGGGTCCATAGTTCACTAGAGGTGATTCTCCTTAAGATAGATGACATGTTGGGTGAACAAATTACAGCGGGGCAATTGACAGACACCGAGAAAGCATACATGCATATACTAATCATCTTGACTCCTACGAGATTTGATTGGGCATTCCAACATTATACATAGAATGTAATTCAACTACATCTATGACTAATAATCCACCTTCAGGTTATCATCCGAACCCCCTCCAGTATTAAGTTGCAACCAACAGATAATTGCATTAAGCAAAGTGTGTAAAGTAAACAATACGATTGTTCTATGAACAAAGGATTGTTGTTTTCTCCCTAGTAGCAACAGCACATCTAGTACCTTAGAGATTGCTGTCACTTCACCAGATTCCTAGAGGCATGAACCCACTATTGAGCATAAATACTCCCTCTTGGAGTTGCTAGCATCTACTCGGCCAAGATAGCTACTAACAATGGAAAGCATGCAAGATCACAAATAACATAGACATGATAGAATCAAAAATCAATCTGAAATAGCATCTCAATATCCATCGGATCCCTGCAAACACAACATGTAGATTACAAATAGATGATCTTGATCATGAATAGAGCTCACAAGATCTAAACATGGTAGCACAAAGGAGAAGAACCAACCATCTAGCTACTACATGGACCCGTAGTTCAGGGATGAACTACTCACGCATCACACCGAAGGCAGGCATGGTGATGAACAAGGCCTCTAGGGTGATCTCTCCCCTCCGACAGGGTGCCGGGAAGAGCTTCAGATCCCTCCCGATCTAGGGATGGAGATGGCGGTGGCTACAGACTTTCGTGGAATTTTGATCGGGTGCTTAGGGTTTTCGTCCTGGAGGCAATATATAGGCGAAGGGGCAAGGTTGGTGGAGTACCAGGGGGCCCACACCCCCTGGTGGCGCGGATAGGGCTGGTCGTGCCACCACCAGGTGTGGCTGCCCTGGTTCCCCTCTTTGTCTCCCCTCCGGACTCTGTATTCCTTCTGGTGAAATATTGACTTGGGCTTTTGTCCGGTCCAATTCCGAGAATATTTCCTTACTAGCTTTTCTAAAACCAAAAATAGCAAAAAAACAGGCAACTGGCACTATGGCATCTTGTTAATAGATTAGTTCCAGAAAATGTGTAAAAAATACTCCAAAGTGTGGACAAAACATAAGAAAGTAGATATAAAACAAGTATGGAACATCAAAAATTATAGATACGTTTGCAACATATCACCCATCTGTCATGAAGCCTTCTGAGATGTTCACCCAGTGCCAGGACAGGGCGCTCTCCGCCGCGGAGGATGACTCTCGCGTTCCTGGTGATGAGGTAATCCCCAGTCCTCCTATGGGTTTTTGAGTGATGTTCCATGAATTCATCATTCGCGGTCTTTCTCTCCCCTACATCCATTTGTTAGGTGTCTTCTTTGTTTCTATGGGCTCTAGCTGCACCAGCTGACCCCAAACTCTATCCTCCACATCTTCTGCTTCATCACTCTTTGCGGGTGCTGGCTCGGAATCAAGCCACACCTCGGCCTCTTCAAAAAACTCTTTGAACTCAAACATCAGTCGGCGTCGGGATCAGTAGTCTACGATATAGGAGGCTGCGGGATCCACGTCGACTCCAACGTCACCTATTTCTCAATCAAGCTCACTACATCTGTCCAAGGATGGAGGGAGAAGTTGTTCTACATCCGTGACTAGAAGGCCGATGGATAACACTTTGGACTCGCACCCTTTGATCCAGTGGCGGCCTGCAAAAGGAGGAGGTCCTGGAAGAATGTTGTGATGCCCGCCGAAGTCGAGGAAACAGAGACCCTGTATCAGCGTGTCTGTGACCTCGAAAAATGCATAGGAAAATAAGTAGGCGGCGCAGAGCTCATTCGCACTTGGATGCGCCGCTAGGTGCAGCCTTTGCAGGCCAGGGCGTACCTAGTGTTCCGCTGGACTGGTACTGGTGATGTCACTCATATCTCTGCAGAGGGCATCTCTTCTGGTGAGGTAGACAGGAGGTTTCGCCTGCTGACCAAGTACACCACCAAGGAGGATCTCCCGGGTGACTCGGTCGTGCCTCCGTTATGCGCCAGCAATCCTCTGCCTGAGGTGGCTTTCTCTTTGCAGTTTCTTGATTTTCAATTGCCTGTAGTTGCTTTTGTTTATATACTGATGTTTCTTATGCTTTTAGGACTGGACTGTGGCCGCCAACTTGCCTCCTTAGCCCGAAGGAATTATTCCTCACGAGGTGGAAGAAGAAGACGAGTCGAGCTCCACCATCCCTATTGGGGAGGAGCAGGAAACCCCTGAGTCCAGCGATCATGGGACTCGCAAGTACTCCCATAGCAACGATTCAGATGCCTCCTCACTGTCGATGCCAGAGGATCCTCCTGCTGCTATAGAGGAGCCAATCCCTGTCGTGCCTGTACGCGCCATGGCTCCTCCCTCTCGGAAGAACCTGAGGCTGCCGAAGGAATCATCGGGAGATTCATTCGACCTCGAAAATTTTGACGAGTAAGTTTTTATATCTGTTCAACTTCGTCTTGTATTTCTCAAAATCTTCTCCTTCTGAGGCAGTGCGAGATTTTTCCAGTCAAACGACATCGTCGTCCTCCGACGACTGCCAAATTGTCAAGGATTCTCGAGTCGCAGACTCCAGAGATGAAGAAATGGCAGCACCATCTATTTCTCCTCCGGTGGCGGCCCACTCCGGCGCCAATTCTTCGAGTTCCCCCACACTAGGGGGCACCAGATGGTTACTCGGACGCCCACTCGACGAGAACCTTCGGAGTCCCTAGAGGAGCATGTAAGTGTCTCTTCTGCCACTAGTAGTCAAATTTTGCTAATGTTGATGCTTCCTTTTTCTTTGGTGTAGCCTATCTTGAAGAATTCTGCTCGCCTCGCCGAGCAGATTGTTTCCTTGGGTCGGCAGCATGCCATACTAGACAACTGCCACCGTGCATTCGAAGGTTAGTGTTAAACTTGCCTCTCCGCTATTCTTGTGTAGGAGTTGGTAAATTCAGGTGTTGCCATGTTCTGTCCATTGTAGGTGAGCATAATGAGCTTCTTCGTCACGTCACTTCCCTCGAGAAGGGACTTGCGGCAGCGGAGAAGAAGCGCGCCGAGGTAGTCGAGGATATGGAGTCGTCGAAAAACGCGAGGAAGATCTGCGTGCTTCCACTGCTGAGAGGGAAAAGTTCTTCGCACAACAACTTTTCTCTATCACGAAAGCGCTCTCAGGTATTATGCTGCTTCACTTGCATTTTCCCCTGTTTTTTGTATTCATGTCGCTATGCTGATACGTGTGTTCTTTCGATGCTGCCGGCGTGAGCTTTGATGCCTAGGCCTTGACCCGCGTGGATGCCTTGGCTGGCGTCGTGGCTGTAGTCGAAGACCGCAATGCCTCCCTCCAAGACACGCTTGGGAAAGCCAAGGGCGTGCTGAGTCGCCTCCAAGAGGATATGGTTCCCAAGGCCATCTTAATTGAAAATCTTGATGGCTTGGTGGAATCCTTCACAGAAGGCATCCCAATGGACTTCAAGAATGCACAACGGTCTGTCGACGCCACAATGGCACTCGCGATGGTGCAGGCCCACGGTGTGGAGCTGGACCCCAGCGTTATCTCTAAGGCAATGTCGGTCGACACGGAAGGCCAGCAGGTAGTGTTCACTCCCTTCGCCGGTAGTTGAAGTAAGTATGGGCCTCGGCTCATTGAAACAGTCACCAAATATTCTGTGGAGCTACAGCGAGTGAAGGCGGCGAAGGCTGGGGCATCTAGGGCTACGACTGGAAAATCTGTGGCGTCAGAGACTGCCACAGATTCGAGGAAGCCCCCGAAGTCGAAGTCAAAGTCAAAAAAGCAGATCATGCCTTAGCTGCCTTATGTAATAGTTTAGCTTTCCTTTTGCTGAACCATATTTTGTGGGGGTACCCCTATTGATACTTTGCTGAATTTGAATGCATTCCATCCTTTTATCGATGTATAGTTGGTCTTATTTGGCTGCAATAGGGTCCCTCGAGTGGTACTCCTGACTCTCCTCCCACCGATGAAACTGCGGTGCGACTGCGTTCAAAGGTGGAGGAGCTGTCACTGCTTGCACGATTGCGCGATCGCATAAAGCAGTTGGAGCGAGAGTTGCCCATGATCCGCAGTAACGCGGATGTGTGGAAGTCAAAGTCTGAGAAGGCTGGTGCTCGCGAGAAGTATCTCCTGGACGAACTGGCGTAGTTAAACGAGCAATTTAAGTGTTAGCTCTCTATCTCCTTATCTTTTTCTTTAGCCATTCACAGTGATGCTCTGTCTGATGCTCTGGTCTTGCTTCTTGTAGTTGTTAGCGCTCATCATCCACGGGATGAGAGGGATCGGGTTTCCATTCGAATGAATGACCTGACCCAGGAGCAGCTGCAGGCTAGTGGGTACTTCTGGGTGGACCACGATCGTGCAGTCGCGCTGGCGACCTGCAGGATCGTGCTTCAATCTTGTTAGCTCTGCTGGCGAAGTTTCAAGATATTAGTGCGGATCGCGAGTGTGTGCGCCAACAGCTAGTCGCAGGTGCCAAGGCTGCATTGGCGCTTGTTCGATTGCATCGGCCAGATGTGGACGTCGCGGCTGTTGCCGCTGGACCACCGCAACCTCCAGAAGGGATGACCTGGAATATGGTGTCACATTATCAGGCGGTTGACCGGCTAGCCGAGGATATTGTAGATTTCTTTGAAGAGCAAACAAACATTCTCCTTCTGCGGCATTAGTGTAATATAGGCCTGCACAGAGATGTACAAGTATTGTAAAATTTATACAATTGTGTCGGGTGTGTTTGATACCCGTTAATATGTAAGAAGCTTGCTACCTTGTATATTTTTCGAGTGTATTGGAATCTGCAGTTCCTTTTCGTTAGCCTGGCGTGTATTTATCTCAGCACCTTGCCAACCTGTCAGGTGCGTTGCAGCTGGGTTGGTTTTATCAAGGGTTCGATTGGTAAAGCGTCAGCTACTCAGGATACTGTGTTGTTCGTAGAACAGAGTGTATAGGGTGGCGCAGCCCCCGAGTGATATAATTTCAAGTAAAACAGAAAGAACAGTAGGTTTGGGGCACTTAGCTTTATTTATTCGCAGAATATTACGAGGTACAATGTGTAGCTAAGTAGCCTGGCTGAATAGCCTTATTTGTAAAGTAAAAACACCTAAGGGTAGAAATGGCGCAGTTGCACGACGTTCCAGGGATTGGAGTATGTGACTCCGCTCTCTAAGTCTTTAAGGCGATAAGCGCCACCTGGGATTACTTTGGTAATCACGTAAGGTCCTTCCCAAGGGGACTCGAGTTTAAGGTGCCCTTGCTGCTTCAGTCGCAGGACCAGGTCTCCTTCGACGAAGGATCTAGAGCGTAGCCTTCTGCTGTGGTAGTTGCGGAGATTCTGCTGGTAGATCGTGGATCTCTCCACTGCAATCTCGCGTGCCTCATCGAGGAGGTCGACGGAGTCTTCGAGTGCGAGAGTTGATTCTGTCTCGCTGTATGCTACCACCCACGGGGCTTTGTAGCGCACTTCTGCGGGCAGCACCGCTTCGGCACCATGTACCATGAAAACGGAGTGTAGCCTGTGGCGCTGTTTGGAGTTGTGCGCAGGCTCCAAAGTACTGACTGTAGCTCGTCGGGCCAGCACCTTGCAGCTATTTCGAGTGGCCGAAGGAGCCTTTTCTTGATTCTACCGCATACGAGGCCGTTGGCCTTTTTGACCTGACCGTTGGTCTGAGGGTGTGCCACGGAGGCGTAGCTGATGTTGATCCCCAGTTTTTCGCAGAAACCTTGGAATTCCTTCGAGGTGAATTTTGTGCCGTTATCCGTGATGATGCTGTGTGGCACCCCAAATCGAAAGACGATAGACTCGAAGAATTTAATGGCGCTGGCTCCTAATTGATTTGTCACCGGCATGGCCTCGATCCACTTGGTGAACTTGTCGACTGCAACGAGGACGTAGATGTATCCTCCAGGTGAGGATGTTTGGAGCTTGTCGACCATGTCGAGTCCCCATTGTGCGAAGGGTCAGGCCACAGGTATTGGCCTGAGTTCCACGCCGGGTGTGTGAGGTTTATCCGCGAATCGCTAGCAGGCGTTGCAATGTTGGACGATGTCCTTGGCGTCACGCATTGCCGTTGGCCAGTAGAATCCAGCTCGTAGAGCTTTGGCGACGAGGGCGCGACTGCCGGCATGATGCCCGCAAGTGCCTCCGTGTATGTCGAGGAGGATGGCCCTTCCATCCCCGTTGGAGACGCAGCGTTGAAGCACTCCTGTGATGTTGCGCTTGTACAATTCACTGTTGATGAGGGCGAATACCTTGGATTGTCGCGCTATGTGACGTGCATCAGTCGGGTCATCTGGCAGCCTTTTGCTGAGCAGGTATGTAATGTATGGTGTGTCCAGGATGGCTTGATTATCATAACCTCCATGGGGCCTTCGAGTCCTGTGTCTGGCTCCATGTTGTCGAGTGCCATGGGCTCGCTCGGTGGCGTAGCCCCCGAGTCCTTTGTCGTGCCAACTTTAGGCTCTGGAGCCTTTGGCTTGATGGAGCGCTTGCAGATGCACACTAGAAATACTCTAGGTGGCACTTGGGAACAGGTGGAGCCAATGTTGGCGAGTATGTCTGCCTTCTCATTGCTCTCGCGGCCGACATGTCGCAGCTCGCAGCCGTCGAAGTCTCCCTCGAGTGCGTCGTAGAGGTTGCGGTAGGTGATCATGTTGTCACTGAGAGCTTCGCACTCATTCATTGTTTGTTTGATCACTAGTTTGGAGTCGCCATAGATGACGAGTCGCTTCGCGCCGCAGGCTTTTGCCATACGCATCCCGTGGAGCAAGGCTTCATATTCAGCTTCATTGTTGGAGGCTGTGAACTGCATTCGCAGAACGTACCTCATCTTGTCACCTTGAGGCAATGTCAGGATGACGCTTGCGCCAGCTCCTTCCTTGCGCTTGGACCCGTTGAAGTGCATTGTCCATAGGTAGGACATATCTGGCTTGTCGGGGAGTTGTTTCTCCATCCAGTGCACGAGGAAGTCTGAGAGAACTTGCGACTTGATCGTGTTGCGCTTCTCTTATGTGATGTCTCGTGGAGATAGCTCTATTCCCTAGAGCATGACTCGTCCAGTGGCGTCGGGATTATTGAGTATGTGTCCAAGTGGCGCGTCGTTCACCACTACGATTGGGTGCTCTTGGAAGTAGTGGCGCAGTCGCCTGGATGTCATGAAGACGTCGTACACTAGCTTCTAATAATGCGGGTACCATTGTTTTGTTGGCGTGAGCACCTTGCTGAGGTAGTAAACTGGGCGTTGCATCCCCTGGACTTTATTTTCTTCGGCTCACTCCACCACGAGCACAGTGCTGACCACCTGGTTGGTGGCAGAGATGTATAGCAACAACGGCTCCTTTTCTCGAGGTGTCACCAACACTAGCGAGGTCGACAATAGATGCTTGAGGTCTTCGAATGCTTCTTGTGCTTCATCCGTCCACTCGAATTTGTTAGCCTTGTGGAGAAGCTGATAGAAGGGCAGTGCCTTTTCGCCCATTCGACTGATGAATCGACTGAGCGCCGCGATTCCTCCAGCCAGCTGTTGGATGCCTTTTTCGTTCTTCGGCTTTTCCATGGCCAGTATGGCCTTTATTTTCTTCAGGTTGGCCTTGATCCCTCTCACGGAGATGAGATACCCGAGCATTTTCCCAGATGGTACGCTGAAGGCGCATTTGTCCGGATTTAGCTTGATCCGGTAGCGGCCGAGGTTATTGAAGGTCTCACGGATATCATCGAGTAATGAGGCTTCCTCCTTGGTATTGATGATGATGTCATCGATGTAGACTTGGATGTTGCGACCAAGTTGGCTCTTGAGGCAAGCTTGCATGCACCGCTGATAGGTGGCTCCTGCGTTTTTCAGCCCGAAGGGCATTGTTGTGTAGCAAAAGGCACCAAAGGGTGTTATGAACACCATTTTCTCCTGGTCTTCCTCCTTCATTCGAATCTAATGGTAGCTCGAGTAGGCGTCGATGAAGTATAGGCTCTCACATCCCGTAGTGGAGTCGATTATTTGATCGATCTGAGGCAACGGGAAGTGATCTTTCGGGCAATGCTTGTCCAGGGAGGTGAAGTCCACGCACATCCGCAGGATATCGTGTCCTTTTTAGGAACACGCACCAGATTTGCGACCCAGGTGCTTTCCTTGATCTCGCGTATGAATTTAGTGTCGAGGAGTCTGTTGACTTCCATACCGACCGCTTTTGCTCTTGGTTCAGACAGTCGCCGTATTGTTTGTTTGACTGGTCTTGCATCAGGATTCACGTTGAGTGAGTGCTCGGCGAATTCCCTAGGAACTCGTGGCATGTCCGCTGGACACCAGGCGAAGATTTCCCAGTTCTCACGGAGGAATTCGACGAGTGTGACTTCCTATGTGGGACTCAAGTTGTTGGCGATGAGGGCCGTCTTGGTTGGGTCTGTTGGGTGGACCTGGACTTTCTTGGTGTGCACCGACGTGTCGAAGGATTGGTTGGGTGAGCTTGGTTTGCTTGGGAGGCAGACTGTTGTCTGTCGACTCCTTTAACCTTGCTAGTTCCTCTTGCATGCCAAAAGACTGGGAAATTCTGTTGAATTCCCTGTCACAGCCGTCGGATCTCTCGAAGATTCTATTGATTGTGATAATGCCATTTGGTCCTGGCATCTTCATCTACAAATAGGCGTAGTGTGGTACTGCCATGAACCTCGCGAACACGACACGTCCGAGGATGCAATGGTATTGAGAGGGCTAGTCGAAAACTTCAAAGTCGATGCGCTCTTGCCGAAAGTTTTGCGGCGTGCCAAAGATGACGTCGAGGTTGATCTTGCCCAGGGGGTTGATACGTTGTAAACGTATCTATAATTTTTGATGTTCCATGCTTGTTTTAACTACTTTCTTATGTTTTGCCCACACTTTGGAGTAATATTTATACACTTTCTTGGACTAACCTATTAACAAGATGTCACAGTGCCAGCTGCCTGTTTTCTGCTGTTTTTGGTTCCAGGAAAGTCAGAAAATGAATATTCTCGAAATTGGACGGGACAAGCCAAAGTCAGTTTTTCACCGAGGGGGACACGGAGCCAGAATACGAGACGGAGAGGGGCCAGAGATCCGCCACACCACCTGGCCGCGCGGCCAGGCCTGGCCCACGCTAGGGGTGGTGTGGCCGCCTAGGGCACCCCCTCGGACTCCCCTTTCGCCTATAAGATGCCTTCGATACAGAAACCCTAAGTACCTGATCAAAATTCCACAAAAGAGTCTGTAGCCGCCGTCATCTCCATCCCTAGATCGGGAGGGATCTGAAGCTCGTCCCGGCACCCTGTCGGAGGGGAGAATTCACCCTAGAGGCCTTCTTCATCACCATGCAAGCCTCCGGTGTGATGCGTGAGTAGTTCATCCCTGGACTACGGGTCCATGTAGTAGCTAGATGGTTGGTTCTTCTCCTTTGTGCTACCATGTTTAGATCTTGTGAGCTCTGTTCATGATCAAGATCATCTATTTGTAATCCTACATGTTGTGTTTGCGGGGATCCGATGGATATTGAGATGCTATTTCAGATTGATTATTGATTCTATCATGTCTATGTTATTTGTGATCTTGTATGCTTTCCGTTGTTAGTAGCTATCTTGGACGAGTAGATGCTAGCAACTCCAAGAGGGAGTATTTATGCTTGATAGTGGGTTCATGCCTCTAGGAATCTGGTGAAGTGACAGAAATCTCTAAGGTACTAGATGTGTTGTTGCTACTTGGGAGAAAACAACAATCATGTGTTCATAGAACAATCGTATTGTTTACTTTACACACTTTGCTTGATGCAATTATCTGTTGCTTGCAACTTAATACTGGAGGGGGTTCGGATGATAACCTGAAGGTGGATTATTAGTCATAGATGTAGTTGGATTACGGTCTATGTATAATGTTGTAATGCCCAATCAAATCTCATAGGAGTCAAGATGATTAGTATATGCATGTATGCTTTCTTGGTGTCTATCAATTGCCCCGCTGTAATTTGTTCACCCAACATGTCATCTATCTTAAGGAGAACCACCACTAGTGAAATATGGACCCCGGTCCTTTCTTTACCATCAATCTACAATTGTTTACTGCTTTCTGTTTATTTTCTACAAGCTTTTACTTTCTTCCACACAATACGTTTAATCCTTTGTTTTCAGCAAAACCGATGAGATTGACAACCTCACTGTAAGTTGGGGGCAAAGTTCTGTGGTTGTGTTGTGCAGGATTCCAAGTTGGCAACAACACCTTGGAGGTGTTTCCTTGCTCCTACTAGTTCGATAACCTTGGTTTCATAACTGGGGGAAACTTACTGATGTGCTCATCATACCTTTCTCTTGGGGTTCCCCAACGAGCTCGTTATTACATGAGTCAGCTAATATTTTTCTGGCACCATTGCCGGGGAGTCAAGGACATATTCGCAAGGGGAGTACCTCATAACCAATCTCCTTACTTTTTTGTTTTTGTTTTGCTTAGTTTATTTTTGCTTTGTTTGCTTGTTTCTTTATCAAAAACACAAAAAAATAGTTTTAGTAGTTTGCTTTCTTTATTAAAAACAAAAAAAAATATTAGTTCCTTTCTTAAGTTGCCATTATGCCTAGCATTTCTCCAGCTACTATGTCACCTGAGGAAATGATTTTCACTTTTAAACAAGGAATTGAAGGGAGTTTCAAAAAAGCTTGGTATAGAATCTCTGATCTACACGAAAAAACTGAACCTAAAATGACTCAAAGCTTGTTCCTTAGCAGTTTTTACCTTGGAATTGCTCTTTGCTATAGATATGCTTTGGATGCTATAGTAGGAGGAGATTTCCTCCAATGCAATGAGGATGATGCTTGTAATGCCATAAAGAAGTTGGTCTTTACTTACAACTTGCCTAGCAAATCTGATTCTTCCTTCATAAACATATTTGCTAGACTGAATACTCTTGAGACCAGCACTGCTAGTTTAAAAGATTGCTATAATACACTTAGAGAACATCATGACTATGTTCCAATAAATTATGAACCCTCTAAGTGGCTTCCCACAGTAAAGATTGTTATAAATAATGAAACTTTTCATGCTCGCTGTGATATCATGTCTGAATTCTATCTTATGCCTAAAGATATCTATGAATCTTTAAATCTTTGGGGACTTTCTAAAGGAGGAGAAGAAATATGTCTTGATAAAAATGCCACAATATCACCAATTGGAATATCTGAAGGAGTGTTTACAAAGATCCTAGGGAAAATGGTTTCTACTGATTATCTTGTTATTGAATGTGTAGGAAAAGGACAAATGACACTTGGAAGATCCCTAATGAAACTCCTTGGAGCAATAATAGATGTGGAAAATGGCACCATGCACTTTTATTCTCCACCAAATAATCATATGTTCTCCAAGGTTAAGAATAAAAGTAAGAGAGGTAAGGGCAAGAAATTTGGTTTTAATGCTTCTTCATTTGAGAACACTTGATTCTTTTCTTGCTTCTTATGCCTAACTTAAAGACGTTAAATAAAAGTACTTATTGGGAGATAAACCAAAAGTTTTAGATGAGTCTTGGAAGTTATTACCTTAGTAATAACATCTCCTTATCCTTTTTATTTGCTTTTTGTGCCAAGAGTAACCTCTAATGAGAGAGAAGTAACGATTGGGAAAGTTGCTGTCCCGAAACAGATTTTTGTGCTTCACCTTAAAAATTCGTGTAAACTCTCTGTACGTCGTTTTGAGGCGTGAATTTTTGTGCTTCTGCCCCAGGTTGTTATCTAACTTTCGTTAGTTCAACACTTTTTGATTTGAGCAACAGAAGGTCTTGGAAAAAATTGGTTTTTACCTGCTGGTCTGTTTTGACAGATTTCTGCCATTATTTGCATTTGCTTCTTGTTGGTTCCTTTTTGAGTTCTCTTTGGGGAATTGAGCTTTTTGAGGGAAGTGCTTCAGTATCTTGTGTTTTAATGGAAGTTTTATTGGTGTTAAAACTGAACCTAAAGACTTATTATCTTGAGTGCACTAATGTTGCTAATAAAGATTGTGTGAAGTTTTGTATGAAGGAAAAATTTCAGGTGTATGGAGAGAATGATGTAATGAGATGCATAATGGACTAAAGCTCAAGCTTGGGGATGCCACCCCATGTCACCCCAAGAAATATTCAAGAGGTACAAGTGTCAAAGCTTGGGGATGCCCAAGGCAGCCCCTTCTTCATCAATAAAAATCCCGGGTTTCTTCCAAACACTTCATTTTTATTGTTTCGTGCACAGTTGTGTTGTTCTTGGAGCATCTTCGTTTTTTGTTTTTGGTTTTCGTTTGCTTGGTTTTCTTAGTTTGCTGAATAAATTGGTTGGACCCCCTCTTTCATGCATTGGTTTTCAAATAGTTTGGTTTGGATTGGAAAGAGTAGGAAAGTTCATGCTTAAGTGGTAAAGAGAGCTTGTTTTTGACTGTGGCCTATGTTTTGTCATTCCATGTGATGTCTACGCACTTCTATTCTTGTAGACAGTTGTTGGGCCTCCAAGTGCAGAGGTTTGTAGAACAGCAGCAAGTTTTCCCTTAAGTGGATCACCCAAGTTTTATCGAACTCAGGGAGGAAGTGGTCAAAGGTATTCCCTCTCAAGCAATCCTACAATCAAGATACAAGAAGTCTCTTGTGTCCCCAAGACACCCAATACACTTGTCAGGTGTATAGGTGCACTAGTTCAGCGAAGAGATAGTGAAATACAAGTGGTATAGATAAAAGACAACGGTGCTAGAAAAGAGCTTGACGGCGTGGAAGAGACTAAATGCAAACTGAAATAAAGATGGAAGCAAGCAAACATGTAATAGATCTAATAGCAAACGGTGTTTCGGTGCTTAGAAACAAGGCCTAGGGATCATACTTTCACTAGTGAACACTCTCATATAAATATATCATCTTCATGATACTACGCTGAACTACTCTCTGGTTGGACACTCTAATCGTTGGTAGGGCTATAACAGCACACCTCAAAGTAAGCCTTTACCATCTAGATAACCCCACACCGTCACCTTGAGCACTAGATGGTTCCAACAAACACCACAATTTCATAGAAACATCCAAATCCAAATATAACTCATAACAAGTATTTGTAATCTCTAGCCTAAGTGCCACCATGGTGTGCACGCTGTCACTTTCACACACATGGGGAGAGCAGAGATCTATTAAAGCACTTGAGTAGCAAGGTAGATCTATAGATTACAAAGCTCATGATCACAATATGATCATGCATAGAGAGAGAGAGAGAGATGAACACATAGCTAACGGTAGAACCCTTAGCCTCGAGAGAGAACTATTCCCTCCTCATCATGGGAATCAGCAATGGTGATGGAGATGGCGGTGGAGATTGATGGAGATGGCTCCGGGGGCACTTCCCCGTCCCGGCAGAGTGCCAGAATAGAGACTTTCTGTCCCCCGAATCTCCCCTTCGGTGGCGGCGGCGCTTCGGAACTTTTCATGGCTGGAGGCTTGATTATTTAGGGTTTATGCATCGGGAGGCTTCTTATAGGCGAAGAGGCAAGGTCGGTGGGCGGCCAGGGGGCCCACACCACCTGGTGGAGTGACCAGGGCTAGCCTGCACCACCACATGGTGTGGCTGCCCTGTGGCCCCTCTCCGTCTCATCTTATGGCTCCGTGAGTCTTCCGGTAAAATATCAACTTTGTCTTTTGTCCCGTCCAATTCCGAGAATATTCATTTTCTGACTTTCTGGAACCAAAAACAGCAGAAAACAGGCAGCTGGCACTGTGGCATCTTGTTAATAGGTTAGTCCCAAAAATCATATGAAAAGTACTCCAAAGTGTGGATAAAACATAAGAAAGTAGATAAAACCAAGCATGGAACATCAAAAATTATAGATACATTTGCAATGTATCACCATGCTTGATATTATTTTGGCTTTATGCTTAGTGATCTTTGCTGTAGCATGACATGTTATAAACAATTGAGATTGCTTAATATGCCTTAGAAGAATCATGCGTTGTTTTAGCATATTAAAGCATAATATTGTGGTATTCTCCGTTGATGCTTTATTTGGGTTGACTTGGCGCATGCTCACACCATGTTATGACTATCCCAAGTCACCATAGCCTTTATGATCCTTTCGTTTTCGACTTGTAGTATCACTTTATGCTTTGATTAATGATGTTTTGTCACTTTGCATGATTATGGCCATTATTGCTCTCATAATTGGTCGCACCTAGTCTTTTGCTAGCCTTCATAACCAAGTATGAGTTCCACTCATGCATCCAACTCCTAAAACCAAGTTATTCCAAAGAGTCCACCATACCTACCTATTAGCATTTGCTATTCCAAGTATAATCATGTTTTTATCTACCTTCCGAATTAAACTTGTTATGAGAAAATTAGTGATTAGAGCTCTCACGAACTTGATGGCACACTTTACTTTTCTTGCCCTTAATCTTGAACCATTGTATCGTCTATGTTGTATATGCTTGCACTTATATGTTGGGGATTAGCAGAACCATGTTGTCATGGGGAACGCTTTCAATAGTGCACTTGTACTTTGTACCTAGTTGATATCATGCTCTTTTGTCTATGGATGTCATCGGTGTGAAATGAAAGGGGAGCTTGTAAGTCCATGGAGTTATGTATGTGTGTTAGAGAAATGCATGGGCCGCCGGTCTAATCCATGCTGTTATGGTTGAAACCTGCAGCGTAACCATAATGAGCTGTCTATGAAGCATTCTTCTTATAAAAAAGAGTCAGATATTGAGAAAAAGAGAAAAAGAAAAAAAGTGATTTGAGAAAAGAGGAAAGAGAGAAAAAACACCATTTTCCCATCGTAAATAAGAAGATTGCTAACATGCTCGTTGTCTGCTTGCCTTGTCATTTTGATATGGGGATTCTTCCGTATCATTGGGAAAGGGGTACCCTGTTGGTGGTTCTCTATGATACACATGTACTTACTATGACAAGAACTTAACGGTAACTAAACTTGAGTAGGATGAGGAGTGGCCCTCGTATTCAAGGGACATGAGATTTCCAACTTATACTTTGTCAAGCATATACTCCATAGTTTGTTCACTTTAACCTTAATCACTTCAAGATTCTTATGATAGGGGAAATCAGGGGCGGACCTACGTTTGACCCAGCAGGGGTCACTGGACACCCGGTAAATTTCTCTCTTACCTCTAATATATAGCCAAGGTACAGGTGGTGACACCCCTAAAAAAATTGGTGGACACCGGAAAGGCCTGGAAGCCAGCAGCAAGCGGCGCGGCCCATCTAATTAGTATTAGCAATTAGCTGATCGATCTGCTACCTACAAGGTTACACGCGAAAAAAGGCCGATGGATCAATTTGTTGGTTTGGTGCGTGCCTGACTCGTCTCTTTGCATGTTCATCTGGTCTGGGCGTCTGGCTGTTCTCCGCCAAGATCGCCATCAGGATCGCATCGCACAATCGCACAATCGGAAAATCACCGGGCAAGCCATCGGAGAATTAGAGAATAAAATCTATGCATCTTATGGACTGCAACCTTCTAAGATTAATTGTCTTGTTCTGTCTAAATCTTGTCTCTTGAACTGTGGTATTAGGGTTTGAGATTTTGGGAGTCAGATTCTTGGTCGCAAGATTTGATCGAATCAATTTGATTTCGTTTATTCCTCAATTGACGACTAGAAGTAGAAGGGCACAATGTCTAGTAAGTTAAACTCCAAAACTCGCAACCATACAGTCAGTTGATTATTGATATGCTTTACGTTTTGGTTCTGAACATCATACTGATATGAAATTCGAAATTGCAGAAGCATTTATGGAAAGGTTTTTGAAAAAGAGGAAGACCCCGGAAGATGATAATGCTGGCCCATCAAGTGAACGCAAAGATGCTCTTGATGATGCCCTCGATAATGCCCCATCGCATGAGCCGGATGCCGATGATACCATGGACTATGCGCCTGATGACACTTCATCACATGACTTGGAAGTCTCGGATGATGACTCGGATGATGCCCCATCACATGAACACGAACATGGTGCTGCCACTAGTACATGGAATTCATCTCAAGCGCAGGAAGAGATTAATTGGGAAGAGGAAATTGAATTCGATCCTGGCAAACGGAGAAGCATAGATCAGTATCCTCCTAATATGAAGGATATGGTAAGAAGAAAGTATTTGGCTAATGGTCCTTGTCAACCTCGGACTTTCGACTTTCCAAGAAGAAAGATTTGTGGCAGAGATAGAAGATTTATTCCGAAATGGTTTGATCAATATGGGAGTTGGCTTGAGTATAGTGAGTCCACAGATAAAGCATATTGTTTTTGTTGTTTCCTCTTCAGACGCCGCTGTAATAAAGAAGCTGGGTATGCAGCATTTGTGACAGATGGTTGGCGGGGTTGGAACAAAAAATATAGGTTGAAGGAGCATGTAGGAGATGTCAACAGTGTTCACAACCAAGCAAAAAGAGATTGTGATGCTCTATTGCAACAAGAGAAGCACATATATGTTGCTCTAAATAATCAAAGTAATGTCGCGAAGAAGCCATATTACACTAGACTAAATGCTTCATTTGATGTTACTAGAGTTTTTTTGAAGCAAGGGTTGCCTTTCCGGGGTCACGACGAGTCTGAGGAATCATCTAATAAAGGAAATTTTAAATAAATTCATGATTATACAGCAGAGCAAAATCTAGCTGTACGCAAGGTTGTGGGACATAATGCTCCAGGTAATAATCAGTTGACTTCTCCAAAGATTCAAAAGGCCTTAGCTGAATGTTTCGCAAAGGAGATTTTGCATTCAGTTCTTGAAGAAATTGGACATGATGTATTTTGTTTGCTAGTTGATGACTCAAGGGATGTGTCTGGTAAAGAACAAATGGCAGTGGTCCTGCGATATGTTGTCAAATGTGGTTCTGTAAAAGAGAGGTTAGTTGGCCTTGTTCATGTGAAGGAGACAACTTCTAAGTATCTCAGGTCTCCTATCGATTCTTTATTCGTTGAACTGAAGTTAAGTTTCAAGCAAGTTAGAGGCCAGGGATACGATGGTGCGAGTAACATGCGAGGTGAGTTTAATGGCTTGCAGTCTTTGATCATGAGAGAAAACTGTTGGGTCCGCAGCATAGAAAACAAAAAATTTCCTACGGTGTGAACTACACGCCAAGATCTATCTACTAG
Source organism: Avena insularis (assembly GCA_023614405.1). NCBI lineage: Eukaryota > Viridiplantae > Streptophyta > Magnoliopsida > Poales > Poaceae > Avena > Avena insularis. Next base: position 70,827,133 of record CM042692.1, on the reverse strand, counting down.
GTACAAAGCAAAGGGTGGACATACATCCATGGAGAACTTACCCTCGAAGACAATGAGCTTTGTTAACGAGTAGGAACTCGTGGTTGATGTAGTCGTACACTTGCCAATCTCAAGATCGTGAGGAAGTCCGAAAGGCCAGAACTCAAGAGACATCCGCACTGCACACACGCTCAAGCCACCGGACAACCTCCACCTCCGCTCCAGCGATCCAGTGAGCGAGAACTCCTTCCGCATAAATGCCACGGGAACATGTATCTCTCTAATCCGAGACCATGGGGAATAATTCTAGAGGGAAGAGATCCTTCACAAGGAGGTGTGAGGATGAAGGAGGGAATGGGTGGCCTTTATAGGAGGAGGGGTGCCCTCTCTCCATGGCCAGCGCATGGGGGTGACCTCACCTCCCCATTCATGTGGTGGTAACTCCTCCACATTAAAATGCCTCTTCACATTCCCTTTTAAAGTCTCCACTTTAAATGCATTAAGTTTCTCCAAATTTAATGCTCTCTCATTTAATAAAACTCTTTTATTAAATTTATTCAGAATTTTGTTAATTACTTTAATTAACAAACATTCACATATAGCCCCTTGCAATATTTCAATATCACATGCGTAACCAGCTTCGCAATTTCACCAAACAATTTCCGGTTTCTATTGAAACAATTCCTGCGCTTTGCAATTCTTTTGTCTCAAACATATGTGCTCCAAAATGGTGTCCGTAACTCTTAAGTGTGCCACCCTACGGTTCATGAATAATGCGAGACATGATCGAGACCCTTCTCCGATCAATAATCAGCAAAGGACTCGAGATCCGTCTCGACTCCTACACATTCAATGATGACTCCTGTGATCGTGAGAACCTTTAACGCTTGTAACTAAATCCCTTTGTCTCTCGATATATTACATGTCCGAGATTCAATCATCGGTATCTCCATACCTAGTTTGATCTTGTTACCGACATGCACTCTTTTCTCGTTCCCGTGATATAACATTTCTAGTGATCACATCACTTGCTTGCAAGCTATCCTAATGTGATATCACCGAGAGGGCCCAGAGTATATCTATCCATCATCTGGATTGACAAATTCCACTCTTGATCCATGAGCCTCAACATAACACTTTCGTAGCACTGAACCCATCTTTATAGTCACCCTGTTACGGTGTGACGTTTGATGTTATCAAGATACTCTTCCGGTGTTAGCAATTAACATGATCTCATGGTCTAAGGATAAAGATTACTTCGTATGATGTTATAGCAATATAAACATAATGACTTGATTGTAATGCTATACTTCAGATGAATGTTCATCACATCATTCCACCAATGGTGTGACCTTGTTATTAACAACATCCAATGTCCATGATCAAGAAACCTTGATCATCCTGTTAATCAACAAGCTAGTCTATAAGAGAGGCATGACTAGGAACCCTTTTTGTTTATTAAACACACATGTATCGATGTTTCCTATCAATAAAATTATAGCATGCAAAATAAACATCTATCATATACAAGGAATACATAATAAGAACTTTATTATTGCCTCTCAGGGCATATTTCTTTCAGTCTCCCACTTGCACTAGAGACAATAATCTAGTTTATATAGTGATAAATCTAACACCCATGGAGTTCTGGTGTTGATCATGTTTTGCCCTAGGGAGTACTTTAGTCAACGGATCTGCTACATTCAGGTCCGTGTGCACTTTACAAATCTTTATATCTCCATCCTTGACATGCTCGCGGATGGAGTGAAATCGGCGCTTAATATGCTTGGAATTCTTGTGAGACCTTGGTTCCTTTGCATTGGATATGGCTCCATTGTTGTCACAATAGATCACCATTGGGTCCAACGCACTAGGAACCACACCCAGTTCCGTTATGAACTCCTTCATCCAAACCGCTTCCTGTGCTGCTTCTAAAGCAGCAACATATTCTGCCTCCGTCGATGATCCAGCCACCACAGGTTGTTTGGAGCTCCTCCAACTAACTGCTGCTCCATTCAAGAGAAATACGTATCCGGATTGAGACTTGGAGTCATCCGGATCAGTGTCAAAGCTATCATCGACATAACACTTAGCGACTAGCTCTTCTTCACCTCCGTATACAAGAAAAATATCCTTAGTTCTTCTCAAGTACTTAAGGATATTCTTGACCGCTATCCAGTGTTGCGAACCTAGATCAGATTGGTACCTACTAGTCAAACTAATAGCATGTGCCACATCCGGTCTTGTACATAGCATGGCATACATTATAGAGCCTATGGCTGACGCATAGGGGATCTTATCCATTATCTCTCTTTCTTCCGTGGCGGACTTTGAGTCTTACTCAATGTCTTGCCTTGCAACATAGGTAAGAACCCCTTCTTACTTCCGTCCATATTAAACTTCTTTAATATCTTATCAAGGTATGTAGTCTGCGATAGCCCAATTAGGCGTCTTGATCTATCTCTATAGATTTTAATGCCTAATATATATGAAGCTTCACCAAGGTCCTTCATCGAAAATTTGCTGTAGATAACTTTTAACACTATTTAAAAGATCTAAATCATTTCCAATCAATAATATGTCATCCACATATAATATCAGAAATGCCACATTGCTCCCACTCACTTTCTTGTAAATACAAGCCTCTCCATAAGTTTGGACAAATCCAAACTCTTTGATCACCTCATCAAAGTGGAGATTCCAACTTCGTGATGCTTGCTTCAGTCCATAGATGGATCGCTGAAGTTTGCACACCTTATTAGCCTCCTTAGGATCGACAAAACCCTTAGGTTGTATCATATACAACTCTTCTTCAATATTACCATTGAGGAACACAGTTTTGACATCCATCTGCCATATTTCATAATCGAAATATGCAGCAATTGCTAACATAATCCTAACCGACTTAAGCATCGCTTAGGGAGAGAATGTCTCATCGTAGTCAACTCCTTGAATTTGTCGAAACCCCTTTGCGACAAGTCGAGCCTTATAGATGGTCACATTACCATCAGCATCGGTTTTTCTTTTGAAAATCCATTTATTCTCAACGGCCTTTCGGTCGTGAGATAAGTCCACCGAGTTCCAAACTTGGTTCTCGTACATGGATTCCATCTCGGATTTCATGGCTTCTAGCCATTTGTTGGAATCAGGGCTCATCATCGCTTCTTCATACGTCGCAGGGTCATCTATTTCATCAATCATGAAATTCATAACAGGATTGTCGTACAGTTCAGGAGCTGCACGTGTCCTGCTTGACCTGCGAGGTTCGGTAGTGTCCTCTTTCAGAGTTTCATGATCAATATCATTAGCTCTCTCTTCATTAGGTGAAGTCAACTCCGAAACAACTTCTGGAGCTGCGTTACTCGCCATTTCATGAAGAGAAGGTTCAATAACCTCTTCGAGTTCTACCTTCCGACTACTCACACCTTTCGCGAGAAACTCCTTCTCAAGAAAGGATCCATTCTTGGCAACAAAAACCTTGCCCTCGGATCTGTGATAGAAGGTATACCCAATTGTTTCCTTAGGGTATCCTATGAAGACGCATTTTTCCGCTTTGGGTTCGAGTTTATCCGGTTGAAGTTTCTTCACATAAACATCGCATCCCCAAACTTTAAGAAATGACAGCTTAGGTTTGTTTCCAAACCATAATTCATACGGTGTCTTTTCAACGGATTTAGATGGTGCCCTATTTAAAGTGAATGCAGCGGTTTCTAGTGCATAACCCCAAAATGACTGTGGTAAGTCAGTCAGAGACATCATAGATCGAACCATATCCAATAAAGTACGATTATGACGTTCTGACACACCATTACGTTGTGGTGTTCCGGCAGGCATGAGTGGTGAAACTATTCCACACTCTTTCATATGTGTGCTAAACTCGTAACTAAGATACTCTCCTCCACGGTCAGACCGTAGAAATTTGATCTTTCTGTTACGATGATTTTCCACTTCATTCTGAAATTCTTTGAACTTTTCAAAAGTTTCAGACTTGTGTTTCATCAAATAGATATACCCATATCTACTCAAATCATCCGTGAAAGTAACAAAATAACGATATCCACCTCGCGCCGACACACTCATTGGTCCACACACATCAGTATGTATGATTTCCAATAAATCTGTCGCCCGTTCCATTGAACCGGAAAACGGCGTTCTAGTCATCTTGCCCATAAGGCATGGCTCACATGTATCAAATGATTCAAAATCAAGTGATTCCAAAATTCCATCAGAATGGAGTTTCTTCATGCGTTTAACGCCAATATAACCTAGACGGCAGTGCCACATATATGTAGATATATCATTATCAAGTTTAATTCTTTTAGCATCAACATTATGAATATGCGTAATACTACTATCGAGATCCAACAGAAATAAACCATTCAACATAGGTGCATGACCATAAAAGATATTATTCATATAAATCGAACAACCATTGTTTTCAGACTTAAATGAATAACCACTTTGCATCAAACACGATCCGGATACAATGTTCATGCTCAGTGCAGGCACCAAATAACAATTATTTAGGTTTATAACTAACCCCGATGGCATATGGAGAGGCAGCGTTCCGACGGCGATCACATCAACTCTTGATCCATTGCCGACCCGCATCGTGACCTCATCCCTTGCTAGTTGTCGCTTGTTCCGCGGCCCCTGAACCGAGTTACATATATTAGCAACCGATCCCGTATCAAATACCCAGGTGCTACTGCGAGTACTAGTCAAGTACACATCAATAACATGTATATCACATATACCTTTGTTTGCCTTGTCGGACTTCTTGTCCGCCAAATACTTGGGGCAGTTGCGCTTCCAATGGCCAGTCCCCTTGCAATAGTAGCACTCGGTGTCAGACTTAGGGCCAGCTCGGGGTTTCTTTTCAGGCGTGGCAACAGACTTGCCACCCTTCTTTCCCTTGTGCTTGCCTTTCTTGTCCTTCTTGAAACCGGTGGTCCTATTGATCATCAACACTTGATGTTCTTTCCTAATCTCCACTTCTGCAGTCTTAAGCATTGATAGAAGCTCGGGAAGAGACTTCTTCATGCCCTGCATATTATAGTTCATCACGAAGCTCTTCTAGCTAGGTGGCAGAGATTGGAGAACACGATGTATGCCTAAGTCAATGGGAATCGTTATTCCCAAGGACACAAGCTTATCGGCGTACCCAGACATTTTGAGTACGTGCTCACTAACGGAGCTGTTTTCCTCCATCATGCAGCTAAAGAACTTTTATGTAGCATTATAACTCTCTACAGCGGCATGGGTATCGAAAATCATTTTCAATTCTCCCATGGTATCAAAGGCATTGCCATTTTCGAAACGCTTTCGAAGTTCTGGCTCTAGCCCATACAGTATGCCGCAATGAACTAAGTTGTGGTCCTCCTGACGAATCACATAGACATTCTTTTCCTCGTCAGGGGCATCAGGAGCTGGTGGGGGGGCCTAGCGGCGCATCTAGCACATATTGCTTTTGTGCAGCAGTGAGGAGAATCCTCAAATTCATAGCCCAGTTGGTAAAGTTGCTACCATTCGCAGCAAGTTTCTCTTTCTCCATGAACACATTGAAATTAAAAGCAGGTGGTGCCATCTACAACAGAATTTGTAAAGTATATTTAGACTAAGTTTATGATAGATTGAGTTCAACTAATCCAAATTACTAATGAACTCCCACTCAAAAACGACATCCCTCGTGTCCTTTTGGTGATTACATGAACCAAATCCACTACACCAAGTCCGATCATCACGTGAGTCGGTGTAGCTTCAAAGGCGAGCATCTATATGGGCATCATATCAACTATATGACTAATTCTTAACCTTTCGGTCCGTGTTCCGAGGCCATGTCTATACATGCTAGGCTCGTCAAGTAAGAACCTTAGTATTTGCGTGTGTAAAACTGTCTTACACCCGTTGTATGAAAGCGTAGAGTTGAGAACACCCGATCATTACGTGATGCCTCAAAACACGATCCACAAAATGGTGCATACTTAAGGAAGAACACGTTTTATCTTGATATCTAAATGAGGGATCATCTTATAATGCTACCAAACGCGCCAAACTAGCAATATAAGATGCTAACATCTAATGTGTGAAGTGAGGTGATATGGTCCATGCATTTGATCTCTATCATTTGCATCGTGGTATGATCTCTATCATTCCTTTGTGTGTAAGGCCAAGGTCTATGGAACTTACACGTTAAGTGAGTTGTAAGAGTATCTATCATACATCTACTTACAACAATACCATATCAAAACACTAGCCCAGCAACGATCTAAACTAGACGCCTCTAATTTATCAATTGCAAGTTTTACGTGGCTTAGGGCTTTCGGAGATAGAACTTGTCTAACCTACGAACATGAACCACAACGAGGATAACTAAGTTATTAACAACTCGTTGTAAATCAGATATTGACTATAGTAGGAGAGACAGACACCAGCCAGCCACTTATGCAAAACAAGTTGCATGTCAGTCGTGGAACCGGTCTCATGTACGATGACATGTAAGGTTGGTCCGGGCCGCTTCATCCCACTATGCCACCAATATCCAAAGTACATAGAAGATGCAATAACATGATCATCATCGCCCACATATAAACATATGTGTACTACCCGTGCAAAGCACCTACGCATAGATCAGGCTCTGATACCACTGTTGGGTCCGCAGCATAGAAAACAAAAAATTTCCTACGGTGTGAACTACACGCCAAGATCTATCTACTAGGTACAAAGCAAAGGGTGGACATACATCCATGGAGAACTTACCCTCGAAGACAACGAGCTTAGTTAACGAGTAGAAACTCGTGGTTGATGTAGTCGTACACTTGCCGATCTCAAGATCGTGAGAAAGTCCGAGCGCCGCAACTCAGCAGCGCATCCGCACTCGCACACACGTTCAAGCCACCGGACAACCTCATCCAGCGGAAGCAGCAACTCCTTCCAGACAAAATGCCACCGGGAACATGTATCTCGCTAATCCGAGACCATGGGGGAATAATTCTAGAGGGGAAGAGAGATCCTTCACAAGGAGGTGTGAGGATGAAGGAGGGAATGGGTGGCCTTTTATAGGAGGAGGAGGGGTGCCCCCTCTCTCCATGGCCGGCGCATGGGGGGTGACCCCTCACCTCCCCCATTCATGTGGTGGTAACTCCTCCACATTAAAATGCCTCTTCACATTCCCTTTTAAAGTCTCCACTTTAAATGCATTAAGTTTCTCCAAATTTAATGCTCTCTCATTTAATAAAACTCTTTTATTAAATTTATTCAGAATTTTGTTAATTACTTTAATTAACAAACATTCACATATAGCCCCTTGCAATATTTCAATATCACATGCAGAACGAGCTTCTGCAATTTCACCCGAAACAATTTCTGGTTTCTATTGAAACAATTCCTGCGCTTTGCAATTCTTTCGTCTGAAACATATGTGCTCCAAAATGGTGTCCGGTAACTCTTAAGTGTGCCACCCTACGGTTCGCGAATAATGCAGACATGATCGAGACCCTTCTCCGATCAATAATCAGCAGGACACGGAGATCCGTGACTCCTACACATTCAACGATGACTCATGTGATCGTGAGAACCTTTAACGCTTGTAACTAAATCCTTTGTCTCGATATATTACATGTCCGAGATTCGATCATCGGTATCTCCATACCTAGTTTGATCTGCATTCTGACATGTACTCTTTTCTCGTTCCCGTGATATAACATTCTAGTGATCACATCACTTGCTTGCAAGATATCCTAATGTGATATCACCGAGAGGGCCCAGAGTATATCTATCCATCATATGGATTGACAAATTCCACTCTTGATCCATGAGCCTCAACATAACACTTTCGTAGCACTGAACCCATCTTTATAGTCACCCTGTTACGGTGTGACGTTTGATATTATCAAGATACTCTTCCGGTGTTAGCAATTAACATGATCTCATGGTCTAAGGATAAAGATTACTTCGTATGATGTTATAGCAATATAAACATAATGACTTGATCGTAATGCTATACTTCGGATGAATGTTCATCACATCATTCCACCAATGGTGTGACCTTGTTATTAACAACATCCAATGTCCATGATCAGGAAACCTTGATCATCCTGTTAATCAACAAGCTAGTCTATAAGAGAGGCATGACTAGGAACCCTTTTTGTTTATTAAACACACATGTATTGATGTTTCCTATCAATACAATTATAGCATGCAAAATAAACATCTATCATATATAAGGAATACATAATAACAACTTTATTATTGCCTCTCAGGGTATATTTCCTTCAAAAACAACACTGCCTATTATGTTCATTGTTTTGCACACTAGCTGCAGTTAGTCGTTGTGGCTGTTGTAAGGAAGCACACATGGGTGGGTAATTTTTTTGATATGATATTGGTACTATTGAATGTGGTAAATGGATCTTCAAAGAGAAAAGACATGATTCGAGATAAATATAAAGAACAAGTACGTGAAGCCTTAGGTTGTGGTCAACTTCAAAGTGGGACAGGATTAAATCAAGAGCTAGCTCTTCGAAGACCAGGAGACACTTGATGGAGTTCTTATTATAGAACCCTTAATGGTCTTATTGAATTATTTCCTACAGTTGTCAACGTACTTGAATATGTGGAAGAAGCGGGCAGGAATGACACAAATAGAAGGCAAGCATGTGGTCTCCTTGTTTATTTTCAGTCATTTGATTTTGTGTTCTACCTGCAGCTTATGTCCACTATATTGTCAATTATAAATACATTGTCATTGGCTCTCCAACGGAAGAAGCAGGACATTGTTAATGCCATAAATTTGTGTCAAGTCAACCAGGAACTCTTTGAATGATCTAAGGATGAATGGATGGGAATTAATCCTAGGTGAAGCGTATGCCTTTTGTGACCACACGACCTTTCAAAGTTACAAATGGGAGAACAATATGTCAATTCAAAGAAGCCACGACAAAAAACAGGTATCACTAACAAGCATCATAACAAAGTGGACTGTTTCAATGATGTTATTGATTGGCTGCTTCAAGAACTTGATAGCCGCTTTCATGAGAAAAATTCTGAGTTGCTAATATGTTCAGCCGCTTTGAACCCAAGCGAATCATTTCGAGATTTCAATTTAGAGCATTTGATGGATCTAGCTAGAATTTATCAGGAAGATTTTGATGATGGAGAACTCAGGGACCTTAGACACCAACTTCGCCTTTACATTGATAATGTTCGAGCAGATGATCGGTTCTCTAGTATAAATAATATTTGTGATCTTTCTCAGAAAATGGTGGATACAAGGAAACATATTTGCTATCCTCTTGTTTACCGACTATTGAAGCTAGCATTAGTCTTGCCTGTTGCCACTGCTATAGTTGAGAGATGTTTTTCTGCCATGAAAATTGTGAAGACATATTTGCGCAATCGTCTCAGTGATGACGCCTTGAAGTATAATGTTATTTGCTACGTGGAGAAAGAAGAAATGAGGAAAGTTACCAATGATGCGGTCATTGATCGCTTTGAGACCCTGCACGAGCGTAGAAAGCCATTCTAAAATGTAATTACTCTTAACTTTATACTTTAGGACACAAGTTTATTTAGTATGTTACTAATTATTTCTTTCTTTTCTAGGCATTCGAGATCTGTATCGTATTTTTTACTCGGCAATCATAGTTTTCATAGTCTGGAGCCATTTATGCCTTATTACACAACTTTATATTGGAATAATAGATCAAGGGGAAGCTTTATTTTGGTAAGCATTTTTACTACTGGATATTATAAATTGTGACGTGTGCTACTTGTATGTATAACGCACGCCCATATGATAGTATCATCCACACGCCCATATGATAGTATCATACATGCGTATACGTTGTTAGCTTGGAAGCTTGGACACCGGGACATTTTTTTCCTGGGTCCGTCCCGGGGGCAATGAAAGCTGAAAGCTAATAAGTACCATAATTTTTAAAAGCTTTTTATAAAACTAGAATCTCTACTTCCTTCTATGAAGGCCTTTTTTTTACTTTTATGTTGAGTCTCCACCTTCTATCTTTATACACCTATTGAGAGAGCATAGAGGCCATTCTTAGTTCATGTGCATTGTCCTAAGACTTGTTGATTGATGCATAACTTTGATATTGCTTGTTCGTAAACTATTTGTATCTAGTCACTTTTATGAACTTTGAAGGTGTCCTATGCATTTATGTTTGCTACTCTATGAGGGACAAGCCGAATGCCACTATGCTATGTTTTCTTTATGTGAAACAAACAGACGTCTTGCAAAGCATTGTTATTTATGAATCTTTTGTTTGTGCCTTTTCATGTTGCAATATAGTTGCTATGTCTTATTGTTAGAACTTTATCTTTTATGCTATGTTGAAGTACTATGATCCCAGCTATTAATGTTTTATAAATACTTTGATCAAGTTTATGATGATGCATGTCACCTCAAAAATTATTCTTTGTTTTTATCACTTACCTACTCGAGGACGAGCAGGAATTAAGCTTGGGGATGTTGATATGTTGCAAACGTATCTATAATTTTTGATGTTCTATGCTGGGTTTTATCTACTTTCTTATGTTTTGCCCACACTTTGGAGTACTTTTTATACACTTTCTTGGACTAACCTATTAACAAGATGCCACAGTGCCAGCTGCCTGCATTCTGCTGTTTTTGGTTCTAGGAAAGTCAGAAAATAAATATTCTCGGAATTGGACGGGACAAAAGTCAAAGTCAGTTTTTCACCGAGGGGGACACGGAGCCAAAATACGAGAGGGAGAGGGGCCAGAGGGCCACCACACCACCTGGCCGTGCGGACAGGCCTGACCCACGCCAGGGGGTGGTGTGGCCGCCTAGGGCACCCCCCGGCCTCCCCTTTCGCCTATAAGATGCCTCCGATACAGAAACCCTAAGTACCCGATCAAAATTCCACGAAAGAGTCTGTAGTCGCCGTCACCTCCATCCCTAGATCGGGAGTCAGGATGTAAGTGGCTCGTCCACTGGACTATGTGGTTGTAGCCGCTTCAGCCACATCTCACTTAAGTAGAATTTGTGGCAGCTGCTAAAGTTCCTGGTGGATTTATGTGGTTAAGTGGCGCCGTGACGCCGCTTCATGGTCAATCGTTTCTCACTCGTTCTAGCCGTGTTCAGTGTACTCGCGCAACAATGCGGTCTTCATGCTGCACACTGCACAGCTATTCTTGTTGGAACCGTGAGTCTTGCTGGAATAGTGCTGATGAACATGCAAGTATTGTAACTAAAACATACACGCTCTATTGACTGATCGATGCACGTACATCAAAATGGGAGTAACAACATCTAGCCTGTAAGTATAATGTACACATGCATTCCCGCTAATCTCTTGCTGATACTGCTATAGCTAAAATGAAAAGTGGAACTTATGGATAGGTATCTCCAGCGGCACGACCCAACCGGTCATGTCATCTGAACTGGTCCTACCAGAGGCAAGCGGCGGCCATGCACCCTCGAGCGGTGTGACCCATTCAGACCGACGGGTCCGGCGCGATCCATCGGTCCACCAAATTTGGGTGGCTGATGCGCCTGCGTCTGCGCTGATATGGGCGGCCTGAGCGCATGTCCCACGATCACCGCGGGCCCGCATGGCAGGGACCTAGATGCACAGAGGCGACAACATACTGACCAGCCGTAGAAGCCATGGACATCAATGTCGGTGCTGACTTCCTCGCGTGGGAGCACAACGCGCGGCGGGAGGCGGCTTACCGCGGCGAGTTCCAGAAGTGAGAATTCTACAACGGCATCCCTACCTTCTCCGATGACGACAACGAGCAAGACGATGATGAGCACGACATCATCGTCAAACCAGGAGGTGGAGGATACTGTCGGCACAACCGTCGGCCACCTGCCCCCGAGTACCAGGACATCATGGCGGTGGTCTACGACGAGCCCCAGAGTATGGGAAGATGGTGTCGCCACCGCCACCGACCGGACCTTAGCACGAGTGGCCAATGTGGCCTGGGCAGGTGATCGACCCGCCGACGCCGCATGTGTTGCTGCTAGCGAACCTCTGGGTGCCATCGGGTATGTCGATCTCATGTCCGACGACGAGATGTAGATGGCCCTACCACCATCACAGACCAAGGGCAAGGATGATGATGATGGCCAGGACCGTAGCTAGGGTTTCTTATTCTCTTTTTAAATTTATGATGTAAATTATGCATGAACCAATGAAAACCTAATTTTGTCGCCAATGATGACTCTAACGACCAATCTGACATGGAGTTTTTTGCCAATCCGGCACACCCGGATACGGGTAGACAGTTGATCCCGGATGAGCCTCAAACGGACAAAACCGGACACATTTCGTGTCGATTTGGGGCACACCGGTGGGATGCTCTAACATGTACTACCTCTGTTTTTATAAGATGTTTTATCTATGTGAAATGAGTGTATCTAGTCCCCTTTTAGTTTGTAGGTTTATGTAGGTTTAGAGTGAATCTATACATTAAAAGAGGTCTAAATACACTTATTTCAAAAAGGTAAAATATTTTATATTTTGAAATGGATGGATTACGAATTGACATGCGCAGCGTAGATGCATCACGTATGCAGGTGCATGCTGAATTTTCAATGCTTGTTGGTGTCACTATGACCAAAAGCTATGTAGAGTTGGTGATGTCATGGTGACCATATCTTCGTAAAATACCGGGTAACAAATGGCCGCTGTTTAGAAAAAATAGCTTCCGGCTGCTTTTGCTCGCTCGCTCGCTCATGTCTGGTTGGTTATGTACGGCGTTGTGTCCGCCGGCGCCGCTGGACAACGCGAGATTAACCGCCTCAGCCACTTAACTTTAACGGCTCGCCGCGACAGCCACAAACGCGTTTTTTCACGGGTGGCGTAAGTGGGTTTGGCGGACGCCGCTGCCATTTACATCCTTAATCGGGAGGCATCTGAAGCTCTTCCCGGCACCCTGTCGGAGGGGAGAATTCATCCTGGAGGCCTCTTCATCACCATGCAAGCCTCCGGTGTGATGCGTGAGTAGTGCATCCTGGACTACGGGTCCATGTAGTAGCTAGATGGTTGGTTCTTCTCCTTTGTGCTACCATGTTTAGATCTTGTGAGCTCCGTTCATGATCAAGATCATCTATTTGTAATCCTACATGTTATGTTTGCGGGGATCCGATAGATATTGAGATTCTATTTCGGATTGATTATTGATTCTATCATATCTTTGTTATTTGTGATCTTGCATGCTTTCCATTGTTAGTAGCTATCTTGGCCAAGTAGATGCTAGTAACTCCAAGAGCTAGTATTTATGCTCGATAGTGGGTTCATGCCTCTAGTAACTGGGAAGTGATGTAAATCTCTAAGGTACTAGATGTGCTGTTGCTACTAGGGAGAAAACAACAATCCTTTGTTCATAGAACAATCGTATTGTTTACTTTACACGCAATGTGTAATACAATTATCTGTTGCTTGCAACTTAATACTGGAGGGGGTTTGGATGATAACCTGAAGGTGGATTATTAGTCATAGATGCAGTTGAATTACGGTCTATGTATAATGTTGTAATGCCCAATCAAATCTCAAAGGAGTCAAGATGATTAGTATATGCTTGTATGCTTTCTCGATGTTTGTCAATTGCCCCGTTGTAATTTGTTCACCCAACATGTCATCTGTCTTAAGGAGAACCACCACTAGTGAACTATGGACCCTGGTCCTTTCTTTTACCATCAATCTACAACTGTTTACTACTTTCTGTTTACTTTCTGCAAGCTTTTACTTTCTTCCACACAATACGTTTAATCCTTTGTTTTCAGCAAAACCGGTGAGATTGACAACCTCACTGTAAGTTGGGGGCAAAGTTCTGTGGTTGTGTTGTGCAGGATTACAAGTTGGCCACAACACCTTGGAGGTGTTTCCTTGCTCCTACTGGTTCGATAACCTTGGTTTCATAACCGAGGGAAACTTACTGTTGTGCTCATCATACCTTCCTCTTGGGGTTCCCCAACGAGCTCGTTATTACATGAGTCAGCAGGGGTGCACACCCTTCCCTGGGACGATGCCTTGGAACATCGTGCCTGAAACTTCCAGACATGTTAGAGGGATCCTCATTGCGTGCATGGTACTCGCAAACATGAGGTTGATGCCGCTTTCGCCGTCCATGAATACGCGACTCATCTCGAAGCCTCCAATCTGTGCCTCGAGCACCAGGGGACAATGGACTAGGTGAGGAACTTGACGCGGGTGGTCGCTCTTGTCGAAGGTGATGCAGGACTTGCTGCCACTGAGGTACTCAGTGGTGGAGGGTGGAGAGTTTATCGCTAGATTGACTTGGTGAGTGATCGATTTCTACACTCGATTTGAGGGGCGACCCTTCTGGATCATCCCCATGTTCCCCAGTGGTCGGGGGTATGGCTCGCCTCCATGGTTCTGGACTGGTGCAGCCGCAGGTGGGGGCGGACCTAGTGGTGATGGAGGAGCTCCATGTGCCATAGCGCCCAGGGCAGCTCCATAGCCTTGGTTAATCGCGTCGCGATTCATCTGGGCCAGGCCTTCATGGAACTTGAGAAACTCATGGTAGTCCTTTAGGAGGTGGCTGGACTTTTTCTTGCCGTCGTGCTTGTCGATGTAGAAGTGCATGTTGCACGGTCCGGACAGTTTGTCCTGGATGGATTTTGCGGGTGCCTCATCGCGAGTGCGGCGCTACCACACTTGCGTGGTCTTTCCGCTGTGGCGGTATCCACCACTGAGGTATCCACTGTTGTGGTTGTCGTCGCGTTTGTCAGTGTAGCCGGCTGCGACCATGTCGACCTCTTCACGGTCATCGTAACCGCGCATTCAAAGTTTTCCTCGACGATCACGTCTACGGCCGAGGTCGTCATCAGCATCAGAGTGGACACGATTTTTCACCGAGTCCTCTCCATCGTCCCACCTATTCGCGATCTCCATCAGGTGGTCGATTGTCTTGGGCTTTTAGCGACCCAGCTCCTTCCTGAGCTCTCTGCGGCGTACGCCGCCATTGAACGCGTCGATTTCACGATCCATAGAGATGTCTTCCGCGGATTTTTTATGATGGACCATCTCTGTATGTATGAGCGTAGCGACTCGCTCGTCTTCTGGTAGCAGCCGCGCAACTGTTCGATTGATGCGGGCCTTTTGTAAGTGCCCTTGTAGTTGTGTATGAAGCTGTAAACTAGCTCTTCCCAGCTATGAATGGATCCGCACGGGAGATTGTGGAGCCACGCACGGGCGGCGCCTTGCAGCTGCAGCTGGAGGCATTGCATCGCCGTGCTCGTGGTTCCATCATGAGCCTGACGGAGGAGATGTGATCCTCCAACCAGATCTCCGGGTCCTGCAAGCCGTCAAATTTCGGGTTCTCTGATGGGAGTTTGAACCCCTTAGGCATTCGCTTCTTCCTGATGGCTCTGTTGAAGTAGTTGGCGCCGCAGAGCTCGATCCCGTCGTCTTCCGAGTCAGTCGAACGGGCTCGTCTCGCGTGCATCTTGTCGACCTTACGCTGCGTGATGTCATCACGCGTGTCGTAGTCGCGGTCGTGCTGCTGTGAGCGGTGACATCGATACAAGTCATGGCTATCATTGTTGAAGGAGGGTGAAGAGTAGCGTTTGGCCAAATCCTTGTTCTTCTTCGACTCTGGCGTTGGATCCTTGGTGAGGGCAGTTTCGACTAGCCCCAAGCCTGCGATCGTAGATTGGTGCATGGCAGCTCGTGGGTCCCTAGCCGGAGGCTAGTTGTTGAGGAGATACATGGTGGCTGCCGTCATCGCCGCCTGCGGTGTCTTCGGGAGCACGTTGCTCCGTGTATCCGCCATCATAGATGAGAAGTCAAGGACTCGCACGGCCTCTTCTCGCTCCTTGTCGGTGAGGTGGGCCAGTCGGGAGCACCTCTTGGCGGCCATGTAGTCATTGGCCTTGGAGAAGGATCCTCCCATGGAAGAGAGTTGAGCCCGCCGAAGGCTCGACTTGTCTGCCGCCTTTCTACGTGCATCGAGTTGCACGATTACTTGTTGTTGGCGCTTGTATTCTTCCTTGAGCAGCCAATGGTAACCCATCAGCATGTCTTGTGATGAGTTTGGGGGCAGGGGATTACCCCGCAGAGCTTCTCGATAGCGGGCCCACTCGTTGTCATTGAACTTGATCAGCACGCGCTCTTCGGTGCGCTCATTCGCCGTGAGATGCGGGTCTCCTTTCGTCCCATTGTTGGTGGGTGAGCTGTTGGCGGGACCACCATTCGCGACTAGGATGCCTCTGTTGGACGGACCATTGCCGGTGTTTTTGCGATTGAAGCCAGTGTCGCCTGTGTTGATGACGGTGCACATATAGTGATTAGGGAAGCCGTTGCTTCCACAGCTTTTAGATCCAGAGCCGTAGGCCCTGTCTTCAGTGGCTAGATCGCCCAGATCGGATACACAACTACTGTCGCTGATCGCGTTCCTGACTGTTGTTGGGGCGTCAAGTTCGCTCAGGGTGCCAGTCGGCAGTGGAAACCATGATGCTGGAGCAATCGTGGAAACCGTTGGCTGGTCGGGGAGGCGAAGTGTGCCCAGCTGACCAACTTGGAAGCGTAAGCTCCCGATCGCCAGGCCGATCCCTTCGCACATGGACTCGAAAGCCGGGCGAGTGGCCGACGTGTGGATGATGAAGTCGAAGGCACCGAAAAGGAGGCGAATCTCTGTTGTTGCAGAGTTATAGATCGCGGTTGACGGGGCCAAAGAAGTCGTGACATCAGCACTCCCAGTTCCCACAGACGGCACCAATTGACGAGGGTTAAACTCATCAATGCCCATTGTTATGGACTTGGGTTTTGGAGAAGGAGGGAGCGTTGGAGGCATCAATCGGCTAGCAAACAAGCACATAGGGATGCAAGGTTTACCCAGGTTCAGGCCTTGTAGAGGTCCTTACTCCTGCTTGTTTGCTCTTGGAATTATCGAGGGAGTCGAAAGTTAGAGGGGGTGCGTAGATGCAATCTGGCGAGGTTGAGGAAACTAGGGTTGTGATTGTCCTCCTCGTCGCCCCCTCCTAGCCTTTATATAGATAAGCTAGGTCTCGGGTAGCAGGTCGAGTCGGTTACAAGTTAGGTCTTGTCCCTTTGAACTTTCTATCTTAAGCTTGCCTTGTGCCGCAAGCAGTCAAAGTCTTTGTGGGTCACCTGAATCCTGGATTGGGCCCTGGTAACGCCGTGGGCTTCTGCCAGATCAGGCTGTATATACCAAACTCGAGTACCTATTAGGTATGCCCACATCACTAATGAAGTCACGCACCCAACGATTACAATTTTTATTCAAATCCACTAATCCAAATGATAAATGTTGAGGGAAGGAGTGATGCTGGCTATCAACTACCTTGCATGCATCATCATGCCACGTTGCCTCATTTATTCTGGCATTTCTCAAGTAGACAATCACGTTTTAATAAAACAGGACAAGTATCAGAATACTTGTAAACTGCAATGAGTTTTGCAAGAATAGCATTTATAATTTGTATATCCAATATATATACTTTCTTCATCCATCACATCCACTGTGATCAAGCCTACTCTGAGAGTTCTCAACTCTGGTACGAACTCATGAAATGTGACTGATTCATCTCTCATGATATAGCCCCTTACGACATATTCGTAGGTAGTAGGAAGAGAGTGCAACACCCCAATCTATCGCAAAGGTGTCCGTCATTAAGTAGTTCACATCGTATGTGAGGCATTCATGAAGCTCATGCATGATCACTAGGTGATTCTCCAAGCATCTGTTTACTTCCATCTTGTTTGGAAGAAACTCATCCAATAGCTCATATTTCATGAGTCTGACTTGCAAAGAGTTCCATCTTCACCGACCATGTGTCGGTGTCGAAGAAACATAATCGCAACTAAGCCTCCATCGAATGGAGCATGGCTCATTGGACGTCAATGGAGCAAACGTAAACATTGTAGAGTCATTGGAATATCTCCTAATGGTTCTTGTTCAAGAAGATAAGATCATCTTTATCAAGGATATCCCTTAGGCATTGGTACTAATATATGAAGTCTAATCCGACTTACTTAAGTTTCACAACATGCAAGAAAAGTCTCATGGTCTAAAAGACCCACTGGGATAGGCTATGATCAACATGGATATTTGCAAAGACATCTATACTAAGTTTGTAATACGAGTTCAATTAAATTGAGATCCCACTAAAACTGTCATCCCTTGGACGATTTTAGTGATCACACGATCCCTTTACACTATATCATCCCTGGTCGTCACTTGCTTTGATATAGCTGCCAGGGTGGATAAAACCTGTCAATCACATCATCCATGTGACTCATGCTCGATCTTTAGGTCTCCCGTGTTCCGAGGCAATGTATGTACATGCTAGGCTCGCCAATTCAACCTTAGTGTATTTGAAGTGCATACATGGCTTGCATCCACCATATGCGAATGTTGACATGTCTAGAACCCGATCATCATGACCTGCTTCATAACGACAGACTTTCTTGGTGGTGCACACTAAAGGGAGAACACTATTACTTGTATTAATAGGGTTCATCTTATATAATGGTATTGTTGTGTATCTAATACTAGCACACAATAAGTTGTATTAAAGGTATCAACATCACATGTATATTAGTGATATGATATGGGCCTACTTCTTGCGCCATGATCTCCATCATGCGCTCTGGCATGATCTCCATCTTGCCACCGGTTTGGCGCCAAGTCCACAATGCCACTAGCAGGTCATCCATCGATACATTGACTATTACTATACTACTTAGTAACAGGAAAGTAAACTACTTAACCTTAGTTTCGACCAAGACCATATCAAATCACATGCCCTCCTGTAAAATAAAGTTAGATACCTCTACTTTATCTTTTGCAAGTTTTACGTGGCTGCTAGGGATTTCGCGACAGAATTGTTTCCTACCTACGAACTTTCCAACCACAAAAATAGATGAAACAATTATCTCTATTACACCCCTTTAGGGGCCCTCCCTTATAAATGTCATATCAACTGTTGAATGAGAGACAGACACCTCCTATCCATTTATATGATAAAAGTCGTATGTTGAGCGTGGAACTAGTCTCGCGTAAGATTAAGCGTAAGATCGGTCCGGGCCGCTCAAACAATACTGTGATATAAGAAAGTACACGTGAGAGGTTAACAACTATAGGATCAATGTCCATACAATCCACATGTGTTCTTGTCGTACAAGCATTACTACGCGTAGATCGGTTCTGATACCATTGAAGGGGTTTAGGGCAGAAAACACAAATTTGTCCTACGTAGAACACACCTAACTGCCAGGATCTATCTAGAAGTAATGCTGTAATAGAGAGATTTCAGTTACATAACCTTGTAGACCGAAAGCATTTAAAGTTCCGAGGAAAACGTGGATGACGTAGTCGTACTCGTAGACACCTCAAGATTGCGAAGCTCCTCGCAAGTCACCGCTTGGTCTATCATGTAGCAATCCTGGTCACGACAGTTCGGGTGCCACTAATGGCAGAACCCCCATGATTTCGCACATATATGGTGTATGATGACAACCTCCGGTTCTTTGATCCATATCGAGAGTGCGGAAGTAGATCTTCTGGCTGAAATCCCTACAACACAATAGCGTGTCACAACGATGCCATCTCTTGCGTGTACAGTCCTTCCAGGGACCGCGCCATCGCAAAAGGACAATGGGATTGAGAAATTTATTCCCTAAGGAAAATGCCTTAGAGAATTATCGGATGATTATTTCCATCCATATGCCCCTCTTTATATAGGAAAAAGTTGGGCACACCCTCCCCTAAAGTCCCGGGCTGGGACTAAAGAAGGAGGAGGTGGGAGGCACCATAGGAAGGGGCGCCATGGGCAGTTGGGCTAGCCGGTTGGGCCCATCCCCGTGCAAAGCCCTATGATGGTCGGGTGGGTCCCCCTTGGGAGGCAGCTTGGCCCCTATTGGGCGGATTGGCCTCCCTCCCTTTGGGTGGCTTCCCTCTTGGGTCCTTTTCCCTTGGGAAATTTGGACCATTAGTGGAAGTTGTCCTTCAAATTTAATTTTAAATATATTTCTAATATTAATTCCAATAATTAATATGAAATACATACTATTAAATTCCATTTGACCTAAAACACCTTTCGGTTCACTCCGAACACCTTTGGATCCTCTCGAAACTATTTTGGTTCTCTCACGGAACATTTCTGGTTTTCTCTTCTCTCTCATCCATGATTCCAATAAAACCATAATCATCTCCAATCTTCATCGTACCCTTAAGTGTGTTAACCCAACAGTTCGAGAATGGCACATACATGATCTCGATCAATGATCAATAGTGGCACCGGGATGCCCATATTGACGTCTGTGCATTCCACGATGTTTAATGTCGTTTGAACCATAAACGTCGAGTCCAATTCCCTTTGTTATTTCGATACTGACTTGTCAGAGATCTGATCATCGGTATCACTATACCTTGTTCAATCGCGTTACCGACAAGTACTGTATTACTCGTTCCCGTGATATTTCATCCCGTGACCTAGTCACATGTTGCAACATTATGGATGCAATATCACCGAGTCGACCTTGTGTATCTTCCCGTCACACGTGTGAACAAATCCCTATCTTGATACATAGACCTCAACTTATCCCTCTGGAATACCTAACATGTACCGTTATGATCGCCAGTTATGGTCATGACGTTTGATGCAGTCAAAGCAGCCTCATGTGATAGTGATTAGTATGATCTCATGGTCAAAGGAGAAGGATACTACACTTCTAATTATTTGCAACGATGAACCATGTGACTTGACCGTATTGCAATACTTATATTAGGTAATATCCATCACATCATTCACTAATGATATGACTTTATTTTCAACTGGCATAAATGCTCCATGATCAGGAAACCTTGATCATCGGTTGCCCAGCAAACTATTATAAATAGAGGCTACTAGGGACTTGGTTTGTTTACATACCACACATGTATCAATGTTTCCACTTAATACAGTTATAGAACAGTATGAAACAATTATGAACTAATTAGGATATGATAATAAAATCTATTTACTATTTGCCTCTAGGACATATCTCCTTCAGCTGTTGTGGTGTTGTTGATGGATGGAGGATGGAGGATGGCCTTGCACAACACATGTCGATGATTAAGGGTAAAATTCAAAGTTGTGGCTGCAATTGCTAAGAAGATAATATAATCCATATATTTTGATAGGTTGTCCTTTTCTGAGTTTCGGGAATTACTTGTGACTGCAATTGCTAATGATAATTTTTCATTATTTATTCAAATGGTAAACTGGGTACATATAACTGGGGAATTACTTGTGACTGCAATTGCTAATGATAATTTTTTCATTATTTATTCAAATGGTAAACTGGGTACATATAAGAGAAGCAGATCATTTATTTGTTTATTAAAATTTTATTTGGTATGCACCACCACAAATTTGGTTTTTCATGCCATGGTGTTTGTGGTAGGAAATTCAACCGACCCCATGCATATGAGCTTTATCGTCATGATTGGGGGGAGCAGAGTAGAAAATCCACATGATGAAAAAAAAGTGTGAAAGGTTATTGAAATGTTGATCGTTGTTTTAGTTCATGAGATATATAGTTTATTTACAATTACAAAATGCGGAATGATTGTCGGGATTTAAGAAACCAATACTCAATTATATTTTAGGTTTGGGATGAATATAATTAAGTTGATGTATGTGATGGATAAAGTGATTTTTTCTTGCCAAATTTTGGGTGTAAATACAATTATGTCAGTTAAGAAGAAAATATGCTTGAAGTCATATGTACCCTTCTTTCATTTCCGAATTTGCTTCCGAGCAATGGTCAGACCAACTCAACTAGAAGAGTCGGTGTTTACGGGAATGAAACTGAGACTGATGGCTGACTGGCCTACACCCACCCACCAAACCCTTAGCACTTTCTTCAATTAGAGGTGTTTGGTAACCACTTGGATAGAACAATTCATGCTTTTATTTGATAATGTGATCCTAGAGTGATTTTATTATTGTTTCAAATGTTAAAAATCCATACTTGAAAGATCAATATATTTTGCTCTACAGGTTCTTTACTACAAGTCAACAATAGCAAATTCTTTAGTGGAGCAAAATATTGTTCCTTGCTAAACTTGTAACCTAGTTCCCATTTTTAGTTTTGAAACATAATTATTGTATTATATTTATCCTTGATGTCGAATTGTTTATCTGACTTGACATCTAAGAATGGTTGTGTGCATATGTTATTTTTGCGGGAAAAGATCCAGACATATTTCATGAGTTCACAAGAAGTACAAAGCATCTCAAACATAATAAAAATTACATCGAGATTCTTGGACCACCTAACGATCACTACTGCCGCTAGAGCGCCGCTATCGTCGCTCTTTTGCTAGAGCCAGCCTGACATTGTTGATGATAATCGGGAAGTCTTTGTGCACGTGTCCCTAAGGACCAGCGCCCTAGAGCTGAAGTTGTCGCTATTGAGCCCTTGAATTGATCAGAAAATTATAACACCAAACCTATAACACACGTAGACTGGACGAGATCCACCACTCTATGAAAGCGGCGACCATACGAATCCCCGCCCTCCTCAACGCCAGCGGAAAAACCGTCGTCGATGAGGTGGAAGAGGAGGCGGGAATACCTTATTCTTGTCCCGCACAACGCCGCCATATGCACCATAACATCGACGCCGGTTGACCAAACTCTAACTTTAGGGACCATGCAACAACGCTGAGCGCAGGTCCGAGGTCCCTACCTCCTCTCGGCTCTCGTCACCAGGATGGCAAGCTGAGGAGGTGGGGACCCGTCGATTCTGGCCGTAGACGATGAGGAGCAGGCAGGTGGCGGCGGAGGCTAGGGTGGAACCTTAGACCGCCGCCTCTATTTTTTGCGGGAGGAGACGACTCGTTAGCCAATATGTGCATATGTTGATGTAAAGTTGAGTATTTTGTTGTTTTGATAATGATCTGTGCATTTATATTTTCTCGTTTTTTCTTCAAATTTTTGTATCAATGCACAGTCCCAAGTTTCTTGAAGTAAAAACAAAAGAATAGATTATGTTATGGAATTGATATGACAATATATGACATTATGATAAGATAACTAAGGTATTTGTAGTGATTTTCGTTTAGAGTGATCCATTTTTAATACAATTCTATCCCCTCGCAAACCAATATGTGGTTGGATGGCTAGGAGGGTGGTTGTACCCCAGTCCACCAGATTTCAAATCCTAAGTTTGACGTTGTGTGTTGTATAAAAAGCGGAATACTCTTTCAGTGGTAGACGGCGTTTCCGTCGACAGCGAGACGTCCGTGGTGACTTCGTCAATCTCAGACTCAGTCTCTCGAAGGTGCTCATATGGGTAAGGTGTGCGTGTGTGTTTATATGGGGTGGGTGCATGTACCTGTTGTCAGTCTCTACAACTGTACCGTGTTTTCCAAAAAAAAATTTGGATCCCTTCTACTTTTCCTTGCCGTCCGTCCAAATGGCAACAACTATTTTCCCGTGTGGGCAAGGAAATTCCCGGCGGGTGTTTATTGCCCAGGGTTTCAGATGCGCAACAACCAAATTAGCCTAAGTCAAAATCCCCCCAAATCCATTCCAATTCACTCTAATCCACTGCTGGACTGGATTAAGGAACAAGCCCTAAAGCAGAAGAAGTTACCTAATTGCCCGCAACACTACAATATACAGTAAGATGCACGCGTTGAAGATTCCAATCAGTAGACAGGAGCCATGTGCGTGAAGTAGTACGTTGACGACGACAGTGCGAAGGGAGCGGGACGATCGCTATCGAGATCCGTATGGTTTTCTGAACCAAGCGATTTGCTTTCGCGGATACGGCCGGCCGAGTCGCCATCGTCGATCGTCACCACACGGCGGGTGTGTGCTCGGGCCATTAGCCTCCTTTTTTTTTTCTTAACATTAACACACGCACTCACTCGCGCCCGATCCCTTTCTCGGCGTAAAGACGTCACCTTTTCCATATACCCGGTTAAATTATTGGCAGTTTAGGCGCACCTGATTGGGTCTGCTACTTGCCTCCCCTGGAGGACTCGACACCGACTGGATTGATTGCTAGGTGTGGATAAGGCTGGAATCTCTCTCTCCTCCCTTGGCTGGCTAGCTACAGGACAGCCTTCTTCCCAGCCAATTATGGGCGTGCTAGCGAGTCTACATGTTGCATCTGTCCAAGATACACAGTGCGATACGATAAGACAATCCCATGCTGATTTTTCAGACTGCAAAGTGCAAAACACTTCGCGAAGCCCATGCTATGCATATCCTTAGAGAAAAAGAGAGGAAAAAAACCCTGAAAATACTGATTGACCATATCTAATGGCGACCCAGAAAGAAGAAGAAGAAGAAAAAAAAGGTCAATGGCTAATTAGCTTACGGAGGCGAGAACTAAACATATGCAAGTTGCGCCCACAACGATAATTCTAGCGTCCAAATCACCAGGGTGATGCACAAGAACTTTGGCACGCATGCATGTCTAAAGTCGGCTCACGTACGTACGCCGGCGCTTTGGGCGATTAAAACACCACGAGATCGCCACGCACTAGCTAGTATACAAGCTAGGCTAGGCAGGACAACGCGAGCGTTTTGGAGTACGTGTTGGAGAGAGAGGTCAGTAAGGATTAGCTAGAGAGGACCCTTGTGCTGATCAAGGGGCGCTCTTGATTGGTGATTAATTACTATAGTAGTAGATGCGGCACCATCGTCAAATCATGGTGGTGCTGGTGCCTGGCCGTTTTGTTTAGAATTTGTGGGGTGGTCGCCGTCGTGCTCTGCTTTGCGGGTTGCCGCGTGACGACCCTGCCCGCCGGTATATGGTGCTCTCGGCAGGGACGGGTGTCGCGCCTACGGAGATCGATCCACCAGGCGGGCGAGGCTTTGTGAGTTCTTATTTCGTTCAGAGTTAGCAGCAGTTTTCTTCTTCAGAAAATGATGTGTCTTTTTTTCTTCTTGAGAAAATGCCGGAGTTTGTGCAAGTCATTCAACGCAGTATGTCAAATCGAAGAAACTAGACGTACGAATATAGTCTCCACCGTCGTATCTTCAAGTTCCTTCACTTGGAGCGTCTTTAAGGTTTTGAATAGCCTAATGAACCGCCCACAGTGAGAGTTTTTTCTTGTAAAAAGAGCCATTGAACAATTGCAAAAGAAGACAAAAATACAAACTGAAGAACCATAACACCACCAGCTCTATATCGTCGACTGCGACAACCACAACACGACCGTGATGAAGCAAAGGAATTTTTTAGTCTCAACCACCGAAACACCGTGGCCACAGACATACAAAGTGTACATAGCAAGAACCTAATTTACACACATCCAAGGTTCCCCCACCTTCTGACACCGCAGGCGACAAGAACCGTCAGGATACATGGGTAGAAACGTGTACAAGCTTTTTTTTACATCACATGAACGATGGTTTGTCCATCTCTTTTTTTTTTTTGACAAAAACTGTGGCCTTTATTGATCAGTTGCCGCGCAACTCGCTAGCAACAATATGTGATACACTGTCTGGTACATGATCATGCCACAACTTAACACCACCCAAGTCTAAACTAGCACCATTAGAAGCTAAGACATGAGCCACTCTATTGCAGTCACGCTTACAGTACAACACCTTGTACTTTATAAAGTTCGTAGTAAGAAGGAATTTTGCCTCTCTGAAGAGGACTCCATGACGAGCTGAATCAAACTCACTGGACTAGAGAGCCGATTTTAGCAAGGTTGCATCGGTTTCAATTATTATTCGTCCCATACCTGCCTCGGATGCGAACTCAATGGCCTTTAGGCAGGCAACCGTTTCAGTGTGGAGGGCATCAGCAACATGACTAAGTTGCCCCATACCTGCACCGCAAACCTCGCCATTGCAGTCCCTAATACAGAAGCCCCAGCCGCCGGTGCCAGATTCCCTGCAAAACGAGCCATCAATGTTGATTTTTAGGTAGTATGCAGGTGGTTTGGTCCATCGTACAATGGATGGAGCACGAACACCAGGTTTCCCGTGCAGGTAGGAAGTGACTTCATTAGTATATTTGATTGCAATTGAGGCTACAGCAGCCGGCGCAGGAGGCTTGTCTCCAGCATTTGCTCTGTTTCGTGACTCCAGATCTTCCAGAGAAGTGTGATAGAGAGAAGGCGAGAGTTTTCATTCAACTTCAGAAGAGCCTCAATGGTATGCATGCCATTTGTACATTGTAACAAATCTTCCCGGACCTGTTCCAGATTTGCTTCACGCCACACTGATTTGGCATATTTGCATTTGAGGAAGATGTGTCCGCAGTCCTCGTCAAGTCTATGGCATAGAGGACAGAGTGTGTCAAGTTCCAAACCTCTGTGCTGCAGGTTCATCTTGACAGGTAAACTATTATGACCCAATCGCCAAAGGAACATACTGATTTTCCTTGGGATATTCAGGCTCCATATCATTTGCCATTTGCTTGATGCGCTTGTTGTCGGATTTGCTGCAGTAGATGTGGAAATTTCACCTGCATCAACATCCTTCAACTTTAACCTGAGTTTATACGCAGATCTGACAGAGAAAACACCCTTCGGGTCTGGGTGCCAGGCTGGAAAATCTTCAAACCCTTCTTGGATTGGGATGGTGAGGATTTGTTCGGCGTCTTTTTCATTGAAAGTTTGCTTGACAAGATCTTTGTCCCATTGTCCCGTGACAGGGGGAGATGAGATCACAGACTCTCTCAAGTAATTGTTTACAATTACGATATGTACTTGGCCTTCTAGTAATGCCTCTCGGAACCCATGGATCCTTCCAGATGTTGATACTAAGACCATCACCGACACGCCATATTAATCCATGCTTGACCAGGTCACGACCTTTTAGGATACTACGCCATGTGTAAGAGATACCTTTTGTTGGAGAGGCATTCAAAAAATCACAAGTTGGGAAATACTTAGCTTTTAGCAATTTTGCACACATAGAGTCGGGATTAATAAGAATTCTCCATGCCTGTTTTGCCAGCATTGCAATATTGAAGGAATAGAGATCTCTGAAACCTAAGCCTCCGTCTCTTTTTGGTCTTGATAATTTTTCCCAAGAGGGCCAGTGCATCTTATTTTCTTTGTCCATTTGACTCCACCAGAATTTGCAAATCATGCTAGAGATTTCATCACACAGCTCCTTAGTCAAGTCAAAACATGACATTGCATAGGTTGGGATCGCTTGCGCCACTGCCTTGATAAGAATTTCCTTCCCAGCTTTGGAAAGGATTTTTTCTTTCCATCCTTGGATCCGTGCCCAAATCTTACCTTTCAAGTATTGGAACATTTTTTTCCTTGCCCTCCCAATGTAGACAGGAAGACCAAGATATTTCTCATTAGTTCCTTCACTTGACATATTAAGACATCCAAGAATATCAGATTTCTGATTAGCATTGCAGTTTGGACTGAAAAGGGTTGTGCTTTTTTCTCTATTGATCACTTGGCCCGAGCAAACTTCATATTTGTCCAAAATGTATTGTAACTCCACGGCATTGTTATAGTCAGCTTTAAGCAAAAGCAAGGAGTCATCCGCAAAGAGGAGATGTGAAATACTTGGTGCAGTGGAACATATTTTTATTCCCTCGATGAGGCCTTGTTGGACGGCGGAGTGGAGAAGTAATGAAAACCCTTCAGCAACGATTAAAAATAGATAGGGGGACAAAGGGTCTCCCTGTCTAAGACCACGTTGTGGGTGAATGATATCAGTCAACTCTCCATTTACCTTAATCCTATAGGTCACAGTTCGGACACACTTCATTAGGAGAGACACCCAACTCGAATGAAACCTAAGTTTGATAAGCATAGCTTCAAGGAAGTTCCATTCCACCCTGTCATAAGCTTTACTCATATCTAACTTGATTGCCATATAGCCATCTCCATTTCGCCTGTTCTTTTATAAAGTGTGTCATTTCATAAGCAATCAATACATTGTCAGTGATGAGCCGGCCAGGAACGAAGGCACTCTGGTTTTGGGAGATTATTTCCCCAAGAAACATTTTAAGCCTATTTGCAAGAATCTTTGAGACAATTTTGTAGATAACATTGCATAGACTTATTGGTCTGAAATCCTTGATGCACTCTGGGTTCTTGCCTTTAGGTATTAGAATCACAGTTGTATTATTCCAATCAGTTGGCATGGGCCCACCGTTAAGGATTTGCAAAACCTCTTTCTTGACACAATCACCGACCACCTCCCAGAACCTTTTGTAGAAAATTGCCGACATACCATCTGGTCCAGGTGCTTTCAAGTCACGAATGTTCTGCAAGGCCTCAAAGACTTCGTCTTCTATAAAAGGTGAACAGAGGGAGTCATTTATATTCTTTGTGACCCGTGGCCGCACATGTTGTAGGAGTTCATCAAGATTAGTTGCTGCTTGGGAGGTGAAGAGGGACCGGTAATAATCAGTTATATGTTGTTTTAATTCTTCCTGTCTCTCAATGATTTCACCATTTCCTTTCTTTAGTTTCATGATTGTATTCTTTCGGTGCAGCAGCTATGAAAAAATGAGTGTTCCGATCTCCATATTTGAGCCAATCAACATGAGCCCGCTGTCTCCAATACATGTCCCGCTGATCCTCAAGGCGTTCCAGTTTGTACCTCAAAATGTGTTCACGGTGGACCGATTCCTCAGATATTTCACCATTGAGGCAGCGATTTAATTCCTTCTTTGTTTTCTTGATGTGCTTCTCAAGATCTCCTAGTACATTTTGATTCCAATGTTGAAGCTTCATTGCTACTTTATTTATTCTATCGCTCGCTGAATCAAAACCATCAGAAACATCATTCCAAGCCTCTTTCACAAGGTGCACACAGTTATCCTCTTGGAGCCATGCCGCCTCAAACCGGAAGGGAATGTCAGAGCTAGGCGTATGCGCCAGTGTAGAACTGGTGTCAAGGATCACCGGGCGGTGGTCTGAATGCTGGGGTTCGCCGTTGGTGATCTTAACAGCTGGATAGATATAGTGCCATTCATTATTAGCAATTGCACGGTCAAGACGCTCTTTGATATAACGGTCATGGCGATGACTGTGGTTTCTCCAGGTAAAAATATCTCCAATGAAGCCCAGGTCAGTTAGATCACAAAATTCAATAGTTTCACGAAACCGGTCCATCTGGGCTTGAACTTTTGGGGCACCGCCAGCCTTCTCATGTTGAAATAATACTTCATTGAAATCTCACATACAAAGCCAGGGACCTGAACCTTGCTGTTTAAGTGTCCGAAGAGCTCTCCATGTCAATTCCTTATTTTCCGGGTCTCCGTACACTCCAGTAAACCTCCATATCACCCCACCGTCAGAAATGTTTGCATCAATGTAGAGGCGATTAATAGCGCGGACCGAGAGGTCCAAATCACGCTTCCATAGAAGAGCTAGGCCTCCACTTCTACCATTGGAATTGTACACAGCCAAATTCGGCATATCCAACAAGTATCAGAATTTTTGCATACCTTGTTCATCGAGCTTTGTTTCAGAGAGGAATAAGACATCTGGATCCTCTCGCCTCTTGACATCCAAGAGCCCTCGTTCTGCTGCTCGATTTCCAAAACCACGGTCATTCCTAGCTACAATCTTCATTGGTCTTGGCCGAGTTGTTCTGACGGTCCAGCCA
Organism: Avena insularis; assembly: GCA_023614405.1. Classification (NCBI taxonomy): domain Eukaryota; kingdom Viridiplantae; phylum Streptophyta; class Magnoliopsida; order Poales; family Poaceae; genus Avena; species Avena insularis. The sequence continues at coordinate 70,797,576 of CM042692.1, read as the reverse complement.
ATAGAAGTAGCAGAGTTCATGTCTGTCTCTGCACACTGCTGGAACGCATGTCTTTTCTTCAGAAAAAGGCTAAGGCAGAGAACCTGAAGACAGCTTAGGGGAGAGGAAGCAGGGGAAAGGAATGCATAACCAGAAGAGGAGGAAAACAAAGGGGACCAGAAGACACGACGACGGGCGGCCTATCGCGGCGACGTCGGTGAAGGGAGGAGCTAGACTGAAGAAACGGATATACAACACAAACCAGACAGATCAAGAAGAAGGAAAAAAATAGGAAGAAAACACCTACTACGAAGGGGAATGAACGGGTGTGGTTAAGGGAGGGATAAGCTTCGGGGAAAGGAAGACTCTAGGAAGGATTGGGGGACAGGGGAAGCTAGACAGAAATCAGGAGGAGGAGGAGATCGGCATCACGCCAGTCACAGGCAAAATCGCCAAACGCCACAGCGGGACAAATTCAACGAAACAGAGGAGAAAAAAGATTGAGGAAGAGGGAAAGACAGATCAAGAGAGGGATTAGCTTGGGATCAATGGGGAGAAGGAGATTCAGTGGAAATCAGCATGAATCGGTGAGGGAAGGATTCCGGCTTTCGCCAGAGCTACAGTGCTGTGAAGTTTCTGGAGAGGGAAAGAAGTTTGTCCATCTCTCACTCAACGGTAGGTATCCATATAAACCAAGTTACAATAAAAGGCTCCATATGGGCTGCAGCAAGAAGTTTCGCACTGGACAAACAACTGACCCCGTGTCGTCCCCCACGGGCGATTCGGAGGAACCCTGCGCGCACAGCTGCCGGTCGCCCTGGCCCCTGTTCTCCTCCTGCCGCTGCCGCTGGTCTCGCCGCGGTGGCGGCGGCCCCTGTCGCCAAAAGTAGTGGGGGGATCCCGCGGTGGACACGAGGGGGCCGGGCGGTTGTGATTCGTTCTCTCCAGCGAGCTCGTCAGCTTCGCGGCGTGGGGGCGCGATGGGTTGCGGGTTGTGGCGGCGAACGACCTTTGCGGAGCGCCAATTGCCGGGCGATGCTGGCTCGAATAGGCTCGACGGGCCACGCCTCACTGCGCTTTGCCGCTTTCGGCGGTGGCGGCCTTTTGCCGGGCGGCGGCCCCGGGTCTCGGCGGTGTCGCGCTTGCTCCTGGCCGTAAGTGGCAGGGCAACGCCGTGGCGCGGTGCAAGTGGCGAGAAGCGTTGCGGCGGCGAGGACGTGGCGTTTATCGGGCGGGAAGCGGCCAGGTTTGCCTCGACGCTTGGACGTGGAGGACGGCGGGTGGGGTGTCTCGGCGTGGTGGTCTGCCGAGGCCGCTACCGCCCGGCGGTGCTTTGGCGAGCGGAAGGTCGCCACGGGTGGTTGGTTTGACCGCGGCGGGCAATCATCATGGGTCTTTGTGGTCTTTATGGCGGGAAGCGTTCCGGATCGATATCGTGGTGATGCTCTGCCTCAGCCGCGTGGGCGGCGGGGTTTGGCTCATGGCGTGGATGTCGCCTCTTTTGCCGTGAGCTAGCTCGTCGGGCGAGGACTGCCTCGTGAATCGCCCTTGAGGTGATGGTCGTGGTCTCCGAACGAAAGTCCAGCCCGACTTAGTCGGTGCCGACAATGTGGCGCTGTGGGCGCTTTTTATCCCTCTTGGGGCGTTGTCGGAGCTCGACGCCTCCGTCCATCATTCCGGGGTGAAAGCCCAAATCTGGCTTGCCGGATTGGATGACGGCGGCGTCTTTTAGACGTCGTTACCCCCTTGGAGGCGTCATTTTACGGAGTGTGTGGAGCCTTTTGCTTGGGGTGCTAGTGATGCCGGTTGAGTCGATGTCTTCAGAGCCCCGCTTGTGCGAATCACGACGAGTCCCTCGCGCCTACCTATCGCCATGAAGCTCGAGAGGCCCAGCTGCCCTTCCGGCTCGACTTCCTCCGGGACGTGGACCGTGCTCTTCAGAAGCGCCATTGCTGTTGCGTTGTGTTCGTTGCTTGCTGGTGCTCTGCACCTAGTCGACCTAGGTAGCGCGGCCTCGTGTGGTTTTTGCCAGTTTTTTCTTAAAACTGTGTCGTTTGGGTCTTTTTTGGTCTGGTTTCCCTTTTAACTGGACCCGTGTGTTTATACTTCTATTTCGGTTTTTTTGGCCGGTTTCCCTTTGAAACCGGCCAATTCTCTTCTTCTAATAGAAAAGACAGTGCTTCTGATGGTTGCTAAAAAAAGGCTCCATATAACAACATTTAGAAATTTTAAAGAAAATCTCAAAAGAACCTTTTTTTAGGAAAAAAGAATCTTATATGTTGTGATAATGTTCTATCAATAAGTACAAAAATTAAAGTTCAAACTCGTTTTTTTAAAAAATACAGTGCAATCTTAGATGCTCACAACACGTACATGCGCCCACCCCTATGAACGCACACACGCACACCCTACACCTATGAGCACCTTCGAAAAACTGAGCCGGCAGAGCGGGTCTTAAACGAAATCACCACGAGCGTCTCGCTGTTGACGGGAACGTCGCCTTCTACTGAATGAATTATTCCGCATTTATACAATACACAATGTCAAACCTAAGGTTTGAACTCTGTTGGGCTAGGGGTATAACCAACTCCTAGCCATCCAACCACAGGATTTAGAAGGTAAATAAAATAAAATAAAATGAAATATGCGTAAATAGTGAAACTGTAACGTTTTATGACTATGCATTGTTCAAGTCCCCTTTTGAAAAAAGAAATGCGTTGTTGAATTTGCTGTTTCAAACCCCGAAAACAGATTTGATTTTGAGCATGAAATTTCACATATAGTAGTACATTACCTCCCTATGAAAACAATTCGAAATATAGTTTTGGTTTTACTGGTTTCAACCTTAACCTGGTTTTCACCTGATATTATATCCTAGCTCAACTTCCAGGCCGGAGGCAGCAAGTTAGCAACAACCTTGGGAAACCAACGTCTGTGCAGCCCATGGAACCAGCTACATCAACCTGTAATGGCCACAGGCCCACAGCTCCATGCCTCTCCTCAGTACCTGAAGGGCGGGCCTTTGCATTCTGAAATCAGAATGCACTGCATGATCGAATCGTACACAAACGCACTTGTTTCAATCATGCACTGCAAAATGAATATTCCCTCCGTTTTAAAGTATAAGATGTTTTAGCTTTGTAAAGCTAATGTATCTAGACTACTTTTAGTGTATAGATTCACTTTAAATCTAAATAAACCTATGGATTAAAAGTAGTCTAGATAGACTCTTTTTACAAAGCTAAAACATCTTATATTTTAAAACGGAGGGAGTACGTGCTGGTACAGCAGAACGCAAAGCTCAAGCAGCTGAACAAAGCAAACAACAAACTACGTAGGAAGTTGCACGTTTTACAGCGACGAAAAACGTTTTACAGCACCGGAGTATGATAACTGATCCAGGAAACAGGTTCTGACAAAAACTGATTCAGGAACTCAGCTGTGCCTTCTTCTTCATCATCCCCCTTGTCACCCTCGGCTCGGGCGCAGCCGCCACGGCAACAGAGTCTCCGGTGCTTGCCATGGCTTGTCCCCTCGTCCGCCGCACCTTCTTCACGGGAGAAGCCACACCAGAGGCCTTCTCCTCTTCCGCAGCTGCCGGCGCAGGCTTGAGAAGAACCTCACACACCTTCTCAGCCTTGCCGTCCTTGGCCTCCTCCTCAACTCCTGCTCCTGTCGCCTTCCCCTTCCTTGTGGTGAGGGCGCTAGTGATTGTGGCTTTCGGTGGCACCTTCTTCGCCGCAGGCCTTTTTCCCCTTCCATCTCCTCCATTACGAACTCCACCGTCACCGTTGTTGGCAGTAGCCTGTGGAACGCGAAAAGTTGTATCGTGGTGCGAGACGGTACAATTTTCAGAATTGGCAGCAAAATTGTACATCGTACAGTACTAACCTTCTTGGCTGCCTTCTTTCTTTTGGTTACACGTTTGGATAGCATGTCACTCATAGCTCTTTCCCTGGCCTCATCCTCAGCACGACTTGCAGCACCAAGCCTCTATGTTACAAATACAAACATGAGACGAGGCACCTTCACAAATGCTAATCGAGAAAACGGGAATAGCAAGACTTACATCTAGTTCCACCTCAAGAGCATCGAGATCTCTCATCCAGAGTGACCCTGGCGTGACTCTTCTCGCCGCCTCCGCTTCCTCCTCTAACTTTCGCTTCTCTGCACAGAGACTACGTACCTTCTCCTCTAACATGTCACAAATTTGTATCGAGAGGAGGTACTCGTAGTCGCTTGCTGTAACTCTGTCCTTGCGAGATTCATAGCTGGCGGCGTTCTTTGGGAATGGATCAAACCCCTGCTTGTGAAGCTCGCGGACGAAATCCGCTCGCTTCATGCCAATTTTGATGTCACCGTTTCTGACACCAAGGATGAACCTAACTTTGTTCGTCACCTTCAACAGGGCAAGGTCAAGAGGCTCCAGTTGCGCTGTCTGCACAGCATATTTGATTATTTAATTTATGTCCAGTAAAACGACGGAGAAACAAACTACATATTGTATACCTTTCTTTTCGCATAGTATTCAAGGCGCAGGTCATACAACTCTTCGAGAACTGCAGAAAATGTGCAATTTCCGTAAGCAGATAATGCCTAGTTTTTTTTTATCATACATATGTCAAGCTGCGATACTCACTTTCTTCTGGGGTCCTATATGTTCTTATAGCTAGACCAGTCCTGTCAAATAGGTGCATGTTTGTTCTTCCAACTATCGTTATGAGGTTAAGTTTCTTCTCCAAACCCTCTTGCATAACTAGTTCCATCTTCTTCTTGTCCAACTTTAATTCAATTACTCCCTCCGACCCAAATTAGTTGACTTGGTTTTGTCTAGATTCGGATGTATCTAGTACTAAAACAAGTCTAGATGCATTCGAATCTAGACAAATCTGAGTCAACTAATTTGGATCGGAGGGAGTATTATATTTGTTGGATCAGCACTTGTCCAATGGAATTCCTACAAATGGATCACAATGTTTAGAAACTCGTCATCATGAATGACAACCCAAGTAGCCTGCAATGGATTGGTAGTCCGGATACCTCAATGAGTTGGTTGTTGTTGGTCTTATTTCTCCAAAAGGAAGGCGCCACAGATTCCAAGAAATCTCTGTAATCCGAAAGCCAGCAATAGATTGGCAACTCTGTGATACACAATTTAGTCTCAGAGGTAACCTCTATAACACCAGTGCTGGTATATGTGCTACCATCGTCCGTTGTACTAATCTTCCCTATACGACCCTGTGTAAGTGTAAGATCACAAGTATAATGGATTGTTATCTTCACAAATCATGGATAAAGGATCAGCTATCCATAGTAACAACATAAACCAAATTCATTTTTGGTATACACTGACCTTGAAGCCCTTGTACCATGGGTCCATTGTTTCCATGGACTCACCATTAAGTAATCGTCTCAAGTTCGCAATGATGTCCCTTGGGTTGTAGCTTGGAACATTGCTATTGCATCCTCTACTTCCATTTACCAATACCATGGGAATGATGGGAATGTACCTGAGAATTAAGACACAAATTTACTTAGTTTTATCAAATTGATGAGTTCCCGCGCTGATTGGATAACATTAAAGGTTAAACTTTCGAGAGCCGTACCAGGTGGGTTCAACTGACCGTCCAGAAATTTCCAAATAGTTTAGAAGAATATCGTCATCCTCAGGGAACAGAAAGCGTGTCACGGGGGATAAACAGGTAAGCATGTTGAAATGGCGTTCATCTCCATGATCTTTGCCTCCCTGAGAAAAGGAAAAGAACCAGTAAGAGGAAGATAACTTACAGACACATCGCAAATTTTCCAAAACATGAAGCTGTATCCTATTTTCTCTTTGGTATGAGGCCTCACATGATGCCTAGTACCGAATGGTCCGCTAATGTCTTCCAAGAGGTTTATGTTGTTGCTGCCCACAAAAATTTGAGCCATGGCGATTATCAAACCCTCAGCGCTCTTCTGACCATTGATGTATGCTGCTTGTTCCACAGCATAGCCAGCAAGCTCAGAAACCTGCATCACGGGCACAGATGTTGCATAAATGTTATCTTGATCGGCCCAACTCAATCAATGTCTGGAATTCACAATTTGCAAATGCAACTTCCTTTCAGCAGATGGCGAACATACCTTGTATGGTTTAGCACGATTGTTCTTGAATGAGGAGAACAGGATCTTCCTCTGGCCTCGGTTGAGACCATCGACCATACAAAGAATTGACCATTGCAACTCCGGTGTCAAGGCCAGTTCTGAACCTTTCAGCTTCTTGTCAACAGAGTGCTTGTACTCCATGTGTTTGTTCCCTGTGGAGCTTCACATTTCAAATCCAAACGGGTTCAGAAACAACAGTATGGTGTAGCATTATATATAAATACTCGACGGAAACTACCAGATGACATATCAAGGCAATAACAGTCAGAGAAGTTTTGTATTTAAGCATGTTTTATGGGATCTCTCAGAGAACACTATAATTTCCAAGAAAAAAAACATAGGAACCACTTGCAATCGTTGAATGTCAAGAGAATCTGATCTGATTAATTTGGCTTGTAATGCTTATTGTAATCATAGCTTCAGTTACAGTCATATTTTCACTAATTTTTTGCATATTGCTTTACCTTACCTTTGGATACAGAACCAGGGATTACGAATGGAAGTCATATAATCTTTTACCTTGTACATGTATTTGGCATACTAACACTTCCACCCATACTCTAGATCAAAAGGATGTGCTAAACTATTGTCAAATGCTTTCTGTTTTTTCAGTCGGTCGTCAGAAATGAACCAACCGACACGATTTGCAGGTTAGGAGTAAACGGTAGGTATGGCTCCATTTTGAATATTATTTTTTAGAAATCAATCATCTTAGCGAACCCGCACAGAACAGAAGGGTTGGACTTGGCTAATCGGACGAACAAGAGAGAAAATTGATCGGCGTTGGCACGCCATATATAGAAGTACAAATCTATAAAACCCTGAATCAAGGCGAGGAGACGGGAGCAGTTGACGAACTTGCGGTTTTGGTTTGCAACCTAGGCGCGGCGTTGGATTGCCGGCCGGGGTCGTCGGCTCCGCTGCGTTTCTCCCTAGATTTCCGCCTCCGCTACGCGCGCGCGGCGGACCGACAAATCGGTGGAGTCGCCGGTCGTTCAACCTCCCGTGTCGTGTGGATCCGTGCGAGCGCGGCGTTCCATTTCATGGATTCCTGGTCATAAGCCGAGCCACTGAAATAGAAGGAGTCTTCGCCCGTGGGCCGTGGCATACAGTATGGGCTAACAGCAAAACTACATGGGTCGGCTCACTTATTAATTTTGATTTATTTTTTCCAAAATCACATAACTCAGAAAATAAAGATCTAGAAATGTCTTCTAGAAAAATGCTGAAGCGAAATTAGATACAACATCTTACATACAAAGACAAAAAAAATGTACACTTAGGTAAGTTTTCTTTCATACTATACACTTTGTTCCTCCCTGCATAGAAAATATTAAAAACTTTATTCGATTGGTGAACAATATTACTGTGGTCTCAGAAACATAATTTGAACTAAACTGCGGAAAAATAAATCACACATATGTATAATTTATTTAAAATAATGCTTGCGATACTAGCACACTTGTTTAGGCACGCGGTAATATTTTTTTAAAAATAGCGTTGTAAACATTATATTAGTTCGTAAAAAGGGGCTCACTAGATGCATTTTTCTGTAAAATCAATACACCCTCCCAGAATTATGAGATCGTAAAATATATGTTCTAAGTTAAAGTTTGCATGTTTGACCAATTTTATAGAAAATATCAACATTCACAGCGCCAATATTTCCACCATACATATTCAATGTATGCTTTTATATTATAGAATATTTTTTAATATAAATTTTTTCAACCTCAAAAAAGTTTGATTTAGAACAATAATTATGTGCATTATATCTTGGGAAGGAATAAGTATCCATTCAGGAGATACATAAAACTAAATAAAGAAGAAACAAAAAAATGTATAAGACAAAATTTGTAGGCACATGCCAAGATATGTTTTTGTATTAGATCATGGGATCATCACTATATTCTGACCAGCTGAAGTAGTCAAGGCGTGGTATGTTGATGCTGTTGTAGTCATACAACCCTCTCCTTCTCGCATACTGTATATCTCTATCTCGCGGTTCCTTCGAGCATCACAGGTGCAATGCCTTCAAAGTATACACATATACTGCATGAGTGATGTGTGGCAGATATGTAGACCCGATTACAGGGACAGAGACAAGAGAGACGGGCAGAGGCTAAGCCCCCCCTAATGATGGTAATTTACTTAAGGGTTTCCTATTACATATGTCTATGTTCAGTATGCCTAAGAGCATTTTGCCACCCCAAGTTTCTCTGCCGCCTCCATAAGTAAATCATGGCTCCGTCCCGTCCTATTGCATGACCTGGGCGTGTAGGTGGAGAGGCTAGGGTGTGGGGTCCCTTTTTTAACAGCAGGGTGTGGGGTCCCTTTTTTAACAGCAGGGTGTGGGACCCTTTATGGATTGAGCTCTTCCACTCATGTAGACCATACGCCATGTAGTTGTGATCAACACTTAAGGCCCAAATATGACTCTAATGGCCAATGTCCACCCGGATCCAATCTGAGTATCCTCCTACCCCTTATGTTTATGATATTATAGGTTTGCAAACATATGGACACATATTGAGATTCCTTCTAGTTCCCACATGTAGCTCCGAGTACGCCATTGAACCCACGGGTTCACAGATTCAAGTTGATAGTTGGTAGCCGCTCCTAAGACAACATGCTAAGTGTTCATAAATTTATTCTAATAATCATTTAAATTTGTCATATGCAACATTTATTTTGCCTCATGATATATGTTACATAATTCAAGTCGAGCACTTATCATCCTTGTCCCTCAACCCCGCCACCACACAGGTTCTGAAGATTGAGTCATATTCTTCAATCTCGACCCCTACTAGGTATGGAATTTCGAAACGGGGATACCACTAAACTCAACCTTCAGAATTACCTATTAACAATATGGTTGATAGTTGTTTATTTCCAAATATATTGAATTTTTATGTGTGTGTGCACAAGAGCGCTTCATCCTCATATTGGCACACATGTTTGCACGACTATTCACACTTTAATTACTTCGAAACATGCATGGATGATTGATAAGGAATTTCACAATGGTAGTCTCTTAGCGTAGTACGGCCTTTCACAATGGTAGTTTCCTAGCGCAGTATCATAGGCAAAGTATCTATGTGGCACTATAGTTAATGAAAAGAGAATGTTTTTCTGTATTACTCCCTCCATTAGGGATTATAAGACCTCTGAGCTTTTTAAAATGTTAGGGATTATAAGGTGTCTCCCATTTGCTATCATCTCTCCCCAATGCACTTTTCCTTTTTTATATCTTCTCTCATGCATATGCAACTATTGGTAATTAAGAAGGAAAATTATTAACTTTCTTAATACTAACCGATGAGGGTTTAACTCATCAATGCCCATTGTTATGGACTTAGGTTCAGGAATTGAGAAGCGCTGGAAATCTCGGTACGGCTAGCAAACAAGCACACAGGGACGCAAGGTTTACCCAGGTTCAGGCCTCGTAGAGGATCCTACTCCTGCTTGTCTGCTCTTGATTGATGATGATCCGAAGGATTACAAGGTCGCCGATGGCGGTGTCGCGCAGATTGGATCTGGCGTATGGGAGATCGTAGATCTATCTATTGTCTATTGCGGCGATCTATTGTAGGAGTCGCGATGTCTAGATCTATTGTGGCGTAGCGTGTTTGCCTGTTGGGGGAGAGGATATTGCCTTCTCGTTGGATCCTCCTAGCCTTTATATATGAGGAGGCTAGGTCTCAGGTACCAATACGAGTTGGTTACAAGTTAGATTAGAACTCTAGTCTTGAGGTTTCCCTTGTATTGTACGCTTGGGAGTCCGTGTCCATATGGGCTTCATACCACTCGAACCATCATGAGCGTCATGGGCCTTGGCAATTTTGTCGAGTGGGTCTTCCGTCGAGCCGCACCAGGTAGGTTGTAGTCGAGTGCCTATTGGGCATACCCATGTCACTAACAAAGTGGCCCACATGTCTTAGAGTAAGTACAATAAGTCTCACTCACTTGGCTATAACATTTGCCACATCATCAGAATCCTACTATGTGACAAAGAGAAAGAAGGGAAGAGAGGGTAGAGTGGGCGTCCGCTTGCAACCTGACTGTAGGGAACGAATCAAGTAAAGGAGCTCCTTTGCAGACTATGAATCCCACATAATAGCTAGTCTATTTGTATGAATGGGCTTTATGTTGACTATAGATGATATGACATGGACATAGAACCAGTAGCCGGTCTCTTATTAATCTTGCACTTATAAGTCCTTCAAAATGGGTTGTATTTTAGCACATTTTCATAGGTGCAACTAAAACTTAAGAAACAATTTTCACAATACAATATTTCTAGATGTTATTTCATAGAGGTGTTGCATTTATGATTTCAGGATCATGCATGTGTGTGATTGGACCGGCTAAACTTTTTTATCTATGATAGCATGCAAGGGTTTTATCTTACTCTCTCTGTTTGTCCCCTCATATTTTAATTCAAAATTTGACCCTAATTTTACTAAAAATATATACTCCCTCCGTCCGAAAATAAGTGACTTGCATTTTTCTTGATCGAGATGAATCTATACACTAAAATAGTCTAGATACATGTGAATTTAGACAAATCCTAGTCACTTATTTTCGGACAGAGGGAGTAAGTTATATCACACAAAAAGCATATCGTCAGATTTGTATTCAAATTTTTTTACAATTATATAATTCTTATAGTATATAACCCATATATGGATAGTTAAAATCATGGTCAAAATTTCACTCGAAAAACAGAGGAGACTTATACACCGGGATGGAGGGAGTAGATAAGATACAACAACCATCTCTTTTTTCATTAGGTGACACATGCCACATGACAAAAGTACCTATGATACCGTACTAAGAAACAACCAATGTGAATGTCCTAATCCCTAACCGAGGAAGTAGCTAAGAGAATCTCTAACCGAAAGAGAAAGGGCCCTTAGAGGATAAAATTTCAGCCGCTAACGGCCGGGGACGCCTCGAACCGAACCCCAAGTCGTTAGAGGATAAAATTTTAGTCCCGACCCTCCGCAGCCCCGAAATATGGCCGACCGGGGGCGCTGGACTAAAAATTAAGTCCTCCAGCTCGTTGCCACAACCTGCCCTTTCACCGCCGGTGGCAGAAACACCCACCGCTGCTTTCCCCTACGTCCGCCCCACTCGCCGACGCTAGCCTTCATCGGAATCGACCCCAAGAACCGCCGCATTTCGGCCGCTTCGAGGTTGACTCGGCCGGCAAAAGGGTCGTAGGAGCGTGGGGGACGTGTAGATTCGACCGCTGCGGACTAAAACCGGCCGACCATCCGCCGTAGCCCTTCCTGACGAGCTTTGCGCCCGGAGGCCGCCTCGAGCTTCGTCGATGTCTGGTCGTCGTGTCGCCCTAGCGGAGCGCTTTCCATGACCGTTGTAGCATAGCCCGGTCGTCGCGCAGCCTCAACGGCATCCTCCACCTCTGCCGCGGACTATTGTTCCGGTCGCGGACTCTACCTCCGCCGCACTCAAGGTATTCGACGAAATTACGGTATGAGTTCTTATTTTTTGTTCGTTTGCAACCGGCCGCGGACTCTATTGTTCCGATGGCGGACTCTATTGTTTCGATCGCGAATTCCACCGCCGCTACAGAGAACCTTAGGTGTGCTTCAGAAGCGCTTTGCCATTGTTCGTGGACCTATCGAGTATTGGAAACCGCAGACACTATGGTAGATAATGACATGTTGCATCATTTTGCATAACATGATCATTTAAGATGAGAGAGACATGTCACAAAACTTTAGGCACATCTCGAATGGAGACCCTGTTGAGCCTGAGCATGATCCAAACACGATCCAGGAGTTCCTTGAAATGCACCGAAAAATCGAGAACAAGGATGCACACAATAAGCTACAATATGATCTTGTTGTGCATCACTGGCGTCTCCACGGTGAGTAGTTTTATGTTTTTTCACTTTTTTGATTGAAATAATTTATTACTTTCATTAATTCGGTTTGTAATAATGAGTAATTTGATTTATTATATTTAATTTGGTTTGTAATATTGATACTTTGGTTCAAATGGTTTGATTTGCAAAAAATATAATTTTAGTCCTCTAAGTAATTGTGGATCGAATCCGCGCGCTAAATTTAGAGGACCAAATATGAAAAGTTATACTTTAAGGAGCCTTTTATCTTCTAAGTTTTTCTCCTTCCGTTAGAGATGCTCTAAGATACAATCCGATTCATAGGCAAACAAGAATGGCTAGCCTAATCACATGCCTACATACCACAAAATCATTAAACACTACAGGAACGGATGAATACGCTGACGTTCGGTCGCTACGCCGACGGCCAGACGTCGGGGCCGTCGGCATAGACTGTGACTAGGCAGCCCCGCCAAGCAGTCGTCAGCGTAGAATTGCCCTCGGTGTATCCAATGCTACGCCGACGGCTGCCCACGGCGTAGCTATTTTCCTTTTATCTCATTAAACTTTGAAAAATCATAACTAAATCATTTTAATTCAGAAAAATACAAATAATATATTAAAAATTGCAGAAAAATAAGATCTATCTATCTATACTTAAATATTACACATTTGTAAATTAAAATTAAGTGAAACATAAAACATTATATATAGTTTAAAACGGGCATAAGAAATTCAAAAACGATCCAAACAATGTGAAATCTTAGCGTGGTGTCATATTATATGACATAGTTACATGGAAAAATATCAAACTTGGTATATTTATTATGTCTCAAAAAACCTTTACAAAATGACATATCTCATTCGAGGTATCTTGGCTTTCGGGTCAAATGACTAATGTTATGGCTAGAATCAAGGTATAGTTTGTGATAATGTGCCTATATTATGTATACATGTGCATCATGGGATGGCGAATGATATTGCAGGAGGAAGTATTCTTTTTCGTCGCACCAAAAAGTCATTTTCCATTTTCCGAGTGCAAAAAAACGGACGGTTTTGTGAAGCAACCACCAAATGACTAATTCAAAATGCTACCATCATATTTTTACAAAATACTATACCACCTTACATGGACAATGTCCTAACAGGAGTATCTCAAACCTTTCTGTCTATCCCTGGTAAAAAAGACAAATTCCTGCTGAATCGGTAGGAAGTGAGTCAGATATGAACTATAGGTACATGATCTGATGCTCATAATTTTTAAAAAAAAAATCATTTTTAGGTTCACAATATGCTATTTTATCAGAGATCCAATGCAAGTTTAACGAGGCTCGGCCCCGAGCTAAGAATTTTCATACCCGCCGTTCGATAAAGTTTGACGATAGTTTAAAACGGGCATAAAAAATTCAAAAACGATCAAAACAATCCAAAACCTTCGCGCGGTGTCATATTATGTGACATAGTTACAAGGAAAAATATCAAACCTGCTATATTGATTATGTCTGAAAAAAACCTTCACAAAATGACCTATCTCATTCGAGGTTTATTGGCTTTCGGGTGAAATGACCAATGTTATGACTAGAATCAAGGCATAGTTTGTGATAATGTACCCATATTGTGCATACATGTGCATCATGGTATGGCGAACAATGTTGCAGGAGGAAGTTTTTATTTTTGTCGCACCAAAAAGGCATTTTCTATTTTCCGAGCACAAAAAAGGGGAAGTTTTGTGAAGCAACCACCAAATGACTAATTCAAAATGCTACCACCACATTTTACAAAAATACTAGACCACCTCATATGGACAATGTCTGAATAGGGGGTTGAAACCTTTCCGTCCACTCCTGGTGAAAAAGACAAATTCCCGCCAAATCGGTAGGAAGTGGGTCAGATATGAACTACAGGTACATGATCCGATGCTCATGTTTTTTTACAAAAATTATTTTTAGGTTCACAATATGCTATTTTATCAAAGATCCAAAGCAAGTTTAGTGAGGCTCGGCCCCGAGCTAAGAATCTTCATACCCGTCGTTCGACAGAGTTTAACGATAGTTTAAAACGGGCATAAAAATTTCAAAAACGATCAAAACAATGCAAAACCTTCGCGTGGTGTCATATTATGTGACATAGTTACAAGGAAAAATATCAAACCTGCTATATTGATTATGTCTAAAAAAACCTTCATAAAATGACCTATCTCATTCGAGGTTTCTTGGCTTTCGGGTCAAATGACCAATGTTATGGCTAGAATAAAGGCGTTTGTGATAATGTGCTCATATTGTGCATACATATACATCATGGGATGACGAACAATGTTGCAGGAGGAAGTTTTCATTTTTGTAGCACCAAAAAGGCATTTTCTATTTTCCGAGCATAAAAAAGGGGGAGTTTTGTGAAGAAACTACCAAATGGCTAATTCAAACTGCTACCACCATATTTTACAAAAATACTAGACCACCTTATATGGACAATTTCCCAATAGGGGGATCTAAAACTTTTCCGTCCATCCCTGGTGAAAAAGAAAAATTCCTGCCGAATCGGTAGGAAGCGGGTCAGATATGAGCTACAGGTATATGATCCTATGCTCATGTTTTTTTACAAAATCATTTTTAGGTTCACAATATGCTATTTTATCCAAGATCCAATGCAATTTTAGCGAGGCTCGGCCCCGAGCTAAGAATCTTCATGCCCGTCATTCGACAAAGTTTGACGATAGTTTAAAACGGGTATAAAAATTCAAAAACGATCGAAACAATGCGAAACTGACATAGTTATAAGGAAAAATATCAAACTTGGTATATTGATTATGTCTGAAAAAACCTTCATAAAATGACCTATCTCATTCGAGGTTTCTTGGCTTTCGGGTCAAATGACCAATGTTAAATGTTATGGCTAGAATCAAACATAGTTTGTGATAATGTGCCCATATTGTGCATACATGTGCATCATGGGATGGCGAACAATATTGTAGGAGAAAGTTTTCCTTTTCATCGCACCAAAAAGTCATTTTCCATTTTCCGAGCGCAAAAAAAGAGAATTTTATGAAGCAACCACCAAATAGCTAATTCAAAAACAGGTTTGTGATAAGTTGATATGGATATCATATTTAGATTCCTTTCATTTTTCCGATCAATTTAGACATATTATTTATCAAATTTCGATTTACGGATTTAAAGATATTAATTATTCCATATTAAATAAAAAATAAAAAGTAAAATTATTATATTTTTATTTGAATTCAATAGTATTTTTATTTAAATCAGTAATATTTTTACTTATTCATTGTTGTTTACTTAAATAAGTGTTTGTAGTTTCAAAAAATAAAACATGTGACATAATGATATAAGAGTTAATAGGATTGATATCATAGTATTGATAACTAGGTACAAATTGCTTCGCAGAAACTGATTCGGAAGGAACTGAGAAGTTAAGCGTGCTGGAGCTGGAGTAGTGCTAGGATGGATGACCGAGCGAGAAGTTTATTAAAGACTGCAATTTGATCAAAGATTAACTATAATTAGTGTTAAAAATATTCCAGGTGAGAGATTAATGATTCAAACAATTCAAAGATTTTAAAAAGTTGAGAAAAAATTAAAAAAAAATCAATTTTTTGATTTTTTGATATTTTTACAACCTGCCGTTATTATGCTGACGGGGCTATGCTGAGGGCAAAGCCGCCGACGGACAAAAGTGCCTCTGCCGAGTGCCGAGGAGGCTACGCCGAGGGCAGCCGTCGGCGTAGCATATGCCGAGAGTATTTTGGCCTACGCCGACAACTTTTTGCCCTCGGCCGTTCCTGTAGTGAAATGTACAGACTACACGACATCCGTTGGAGATCGAGGTTGTCTCTTAATCATTTAATTTTTCTATGATATACCCTCCGACTTGTGAAAGGTCTAAGGTAATTGGTTCTTGGTTCCCTCCTTTGTGAAAGGTCTAATGTAATTGGTTATTTTGCCTAATGTGCCGCAAATCAGAACGGGTCTGTAAATGTCGATGCAAGTACGTGGCCTATGGTGGCCCGTTTCATACATTTGTCACGCTATCAGTCTACTCCAAAGACATGAGAATATATATATGAGATAGTTTAAGAAGCTAGCTATATATAGATCATAATTAAGTAAACTTCACGAAAGAACTACTAGTATATCCAAAAGTACCAGCTGGGAACCAGAGCAATAAAAATAGTAGCTAGCTACTCGAATAAGTTGAATCTCCCCGAGGCCACATCACTAGTTCTATTGTCGAGCAGCTCATCGAGCTGTCCCAGCATCTCATCCATGTCCGCCTCGCGCGTCTCCTCATCAATCTCGTGTTCAAAGTAGACGGTCATGATTCTCCTCAAATCCCAGAAGCGGTGCACGAACCCGGTTGCCCTCATGAAAATGTCGCGCCTCTCTTCCTTGTGTTCGTCGGGGACATGGACTTGAGGCCGAAAGAACACGTCGATGCTCCTCATCATGTAACTGTGGTTGACGAACCCGGCTTCGGCCACGGACTTGTCTTCGGAGTCCGCTTTATCGACGGGGGCGTCGACTGGCCCAGGCTCTGGGCTCTCCGTCTTGCCCAGACCAATGTAGAGCAGCTCCACAAGGTCGACCCAACGGTCGTCCAGCCGCTCTTTTAGCAGCCTGATCAAGCCGCGCAGGCACCTTCTTTTCCAATGCCGCTACACCAAGCGGATTTGGACTTTGGCAAACGATTGGCTTGGGCTACCGATCCTAGACCCTTCGGCTTGGAGGCATTTCGATGACATTTTGTCTCGGTGAACTTTCATAATCCTACCCGATGGTGGTGGACGAAGGAAGGTGACGGCATCGCTAGTCATGCTCATCGCATGGGAAGTTTGGAAGGAAAGAAATGCGAGAACATTCAATATGAATTGCACCATGCCTTCCCTCGTGTTCGCTAGGATTAAGTTAGAAGCTAAATCTTGGGTCCTCGCGGATGCAAAGCATTTGGGTACATTGATAACGCGAGAGTGAGTGTTTTGTGCATGCGTGGCTTGTACTTTAAACTTGGAACTCTCTCTTTCTCTATTAATGAATCAAGGCAAATCTTTTGCCTTTCTTCAGAAAAAAAAGGTGATCTAGCACGTTGTGTACTTGTGTATATCAGCAACACGTCGTGTATATATATAATCGCATGTAATCACGCATTTTACAAATTAATGGACCTCAAGGCCACCGGCTGAGGTTAAGCTCCCCTGCACGAAAAAATGAAAAAGGAAGAAAAGATGTTTTTTTATTGAGGGAAGACGACTTAAAAAAAGAATAAAATATGTGAATGATACTTGAACTTGTCACGCTGGCTCACAATGGTCAGTGTACTCTGAAAATACGACAGGAGGTCACTCAAGACATCACGAGTGATTTCTGCTTGTACGTGCACAGTATCCACTAACGTGACACCCTAGGCCCCACCTGGCAACAGTTCTGTGTCTTGCTGACGCGCCGGGTGAATTTTGCGCCAAGACCCCTCCGAGCTTGCTGGATATCAACAATCCGCCCCTCCGCTCAATCCAACCACTACTTCCGCCATCAGCGCCACGCTCTGCTCGTCAATCACATGGGAGGGATGGAGAGGGAGAAGGAGAGAAATCGACGGCGGCGGTGACAGACGGAGAGGGATAAGTAGGCATGGTCCACGCCACTCTGCTAAGGAGGAGGCACTGGTGGAAAAAGGGCCTCTAGTCCCGGTCCGGAACTGGCTCTAGTCCCGGTTTTCGACCTGGGACTGCCAAATCGGGACTAGAGGCCCCTATCTCTAGTCCCGGTTTGCTACGGCCCGGGACTAGAGTCCACCATGTGGCTGTTCCGCGCGGCTAGGGGCGGAACCCCTCTAGTCCCGGGTTGTAACACCACCCGGGACTATACTGGTTCTTGCCGCGGCAGAGATTCTGTGTTTTCATTTTGTTTTTTCCTTTTCGTTCTTTTTTCGATTTGTGTTTCACTATAATTACAAAACTGTTTCGTACACTTATTCTACGCTACTACATACACAGTACACCTTGATGCATATATAAGTAATATTCGATCTCTTGCGAGCATACATGCATATATACAATATTTGATCATATCAAAAGGAAGGAAATGTTTGAAATTACATGGTCATTGATGATATATCATATAACCTACATGGAGATCACTAAGACATATAGAGTTCCTCGTCATCCGTATAATGTTCTCCATTTATATTAATGGCTTCCTTCATCAGAAATCCCGCCAGTTCCTCTTGAATTACTCGTGCGCGTAGTTCTAGCTCTAGATTCTCCCGCAAACCGTGAATATAATGTGAACCAACATTCCGCTCATTGGTCAACTCGCGAATATACTCGCAGACATAGAATCCACATAAATGAGTCCCCGGTGGCTGGTCAACTCGCGAATATACTCGCAAACATAGAATCCACATAAATGAGTCCCCGGTGGCTGCTGCAAGCTCTTCACCATTTTATAAGTTAGCTCATCTTTGAATGGACCATCTATTTGTAGGGGTTCTGTGCATGAAAACAATAATATTTTATCCTACGCCCCTGAACCCCTAATGTTACCAGGACCTATCTAGAAGTAATACAGTAACGGGAGGGGCTTTTTGCGAACTTACCCTTGAAGACCGAAAAGCGTTATCAACGCTCAAGAGAGCGTGGTTGATGTAGACGAGCCGAAGCCGACCGCAAGGTCGTGATAAAGTCCTTGCGCTCCCTTGGCTCCAACGACTTGAGTGCCTCAAGTGCGACATCTCGCGGGGAGTTACACACGTCTGGTGCCTGATGATGACTCCTGCTTCCCGATCCAGCAGCAGTTGTGAAAGTAGAGCTCCTGGATCCGAATCCCGCAGCGCGAGGGCGCTCTGCGGTGAAGATGTCTCTCATTCGCGCAGTCCGAACTTGGGACCACGATCACGAGAGAGAGAGAGAGAGAGAGAGAGAGAGAGAGAGAGAGAGAGAGAGAATATCAATTGGGGGTCTTCCCAAAAGTAACAAGACCTTTATTGAATATTGTGTGTATTTATCTGGCAAAATACCCCCACTATATATAGGGGAGGGGAGGTACTACCTCCCTCAAAGTCCCGGGGTGGGACTAAAGGAGAGGGAGAGGGGGGAGGGGGGGGGGGGCAGCCGCCGGCCGGCCCTAGTGGGCCCCGCGTGAGGGGGGGGGGGGCTTGGCCCAGCTAGCCACCCCCTTGCCCCTTCTCCCCTCTTGCCTTTCCCTAATGGGCCTTCTTCCCTCCGGAATCGGCCCATTAAGCCTTTTGACCTTTAAATTGATTTTATATTTTATTAAATAATTATGAATAAATGATTAAATCAATATTTAACATTTATTCACATATTATTCAATCTCCGTGGTTATGGAACACCTTCCACCTCCAGTCCGTACATCCTCCGGACTTACCGAAACCCTTCCGGTTTTCTCTCTACTATTCTTCGGCGATTCTTCTGATCCTATAAACACTCTCTAAGCATCATAAAAACCTTAAGCTTGATACCCTACGGTTCGGGAACACTCCAGACATGGTCGGGACACTCCCGTACCAATGATCAATAGAGGGACCTGGATGGCCATGTGACCCCTGTGCGTTCCACGAAGATCTTTCATCGTTTGAACCGAGACGATCGTGTCTTATTCCCTTTGTCTCTCGATACTTGCATTGCCCGAGATCTGATCAATGACATCACCATGTCGTGTTCAATCTCGTTACCAAACAATTCTACTTGACTCGTTCTGACAAGTGATATCTTTGTGATCAAATCACACGTTGCGCAGCTATTGGATATAACTTTTTCGAGTGGGCCCTTGAGTATCTTTCCATCATGTGGACGGACAAATCCCGCTCTTGACATATATTGCCTCTATGGTTTCCTCTGAGTACCTAAACACACCTTTATAACCACTGTATTACCAAGTGGCGCTTGATGCTATCTAAGCACTCTCGAGAGACAGTGATTGATATAGCCTCACGGTCTAAGGAATAGTCTACAAGGATCCATTTCTAATCATCGTAACTTGAACTTCGTGACATGATTGGGTCACGATGTTTAGGTTGGGTATTGGTTCATCATCTCATTCTCAGAATGAGTTGACTCCATTTCTAACTGAAATAAATGCCACATGATCAGGAAACATGATCATATGTTGATCAATGAACTAGTGACTAGAGTTTCACTGGGAACCCCTGGTTGTTTATATATCACACGTGTATTGATGTTTCCACTCAATACAGTTATAGCATGATATAAAACTTAATCATAAACTTTATGAAATATGATAATAGTCCTTATTACTATTTTTCTTTAGGACATATTCCCAACACTAATTTCTGACTGAACCGTGTCCAACACCTGCTCGGCAAAGAAAATGAATAGAGGAGTTATTAGTTACTTGATATCAGGAAATGAACGAAAGAGGCTGATATAATGCGATACTGCTTGAAATTACCTATGGAGCATTGCTTTCATGTCACGCCACTGCTCTTGGTCCCAACTTAATGAGTCGTGGACTTCAACTAGGGACTTGTCAACTTTAATGTTTAGCAAGATCCAGTGGAACCTGCGAACGTTTACATAAGCATACATGTATAACTCATCAATTACACTTAAAAAAGAATGTGTACAAGACAGAAACACTCACTTGAAGTTGTAAGGAAATAGTATGTGCTTGACGAAATTTTGCTCGATTAAAAAAGTGTACAGGTCATCCTCCACGTCATCAGGGTGATTGTGTAACGTATATTCATTAACGATATATAGGTCAATAAACCCAACATCATATACTCTTGCTCTTTTGCATTCAAGCATCTTCATTCTGCAGAATATAATACCATACAAAAGGATATATAGTCAGGATGATATATTATATGAAATGAACTAGCTGATCTAAAGACTTAATTACAGAAATAAATCAGTTACAGACAATAGAAACCGAGGATAGATTTGTTGAGGGCATGCTGATTGTATAACTGAAATAGTCCGGTCATTTGAATCTGTATCGAGTACTCTTTAAAGTGATGCTCCTTTATAACGGTCACCGAAAACCATTCTTTCTGGTGCCTTTTCTCTGTTTGCGCAGTGTACCAATTATGCAGATTTCGCATATGTGTTGGTAGACGTGTGAGCTCCTCATGACTGACTAGAGGTTCCCCTTTAACAGATTGCCATACTACCTGACCCACTGGCGTATCTTCATAGTCTATGAATTGACCAAGAGACATACCTGCCGCCATAGCAAGTTCTTTAGCCGTCGCTACAGTGATGCCCACTAGTGCAGTGGTAGACCTGGCTCTGGGGTCCATTATTTGCATGTCCTTATCCATTTTGGCTCTGAAGGCCTTGTCGGTATCTGAAATCACTTTGAGCGGGGGGAACGATTGAATCTTCTTTGTCCGAGTTGGGCAACTTGTTTTCCACTTTTTCACTTGTTATTTTTTCTGCTTTGCTTGCTTAATAATTTCGCGTTCATAGTCTGATTTCAGATTCAACGATACTTGGGATGGTTGCTCAAGAAAGGACTTAGCCCATTTTTTGTTTTTTCAGTAAATACCGGCTTTGGCTCGGGCTTTTTTGGTGCAAAAAAAGCCTGAGTGTAGGCAGCCGATATCGCATTGTTTTCCTCATCAGTCATGTCATAAGGTCTCTTTGGAAGAGCCGGCGGGATGTCGACTATCTTCGATATACTACGACCTTCTTATGAGTGGGCGCGGGTGAGGGACGACCGCAATCCATTTTTTAGTCGAGGGCGGAGGCGGAGGTGGAGGTGGAGATCGAGATGTACTCGCGCTGCGGCGATCGACATCTCTCTCGTCGAGGGATGGAGGAATTGAAGGTTAACAATCGACATCCCTCTCGTCGAGGGGTGGTGGACTTGGATTCCTTGGAGTCCGTGGCCTTGGCGCCGAGCCTGGAAACTTGATGTACTTCTTCTTCTTCCATAGAATGATGTGGCACTTGACATCTCCCAGTTTCCTAAGTCCTTCAGGTATAGTGATGTCAATCTCTACGTCCGCAAAATACTCCACTAGGTCATCCACCGAGACACGAGTGAATGGTGGAGTGCTCCAAGTAGATAAGGTAAAGTGGTGCCGATCGCCACCTTGAAGGACAGGTTGTTCATTCGCTGATGTAGCTCACATTGTGTCATCTCTCTAACATCGTCCACAGGGTAGCGAGGCGCCGGTGCATCATCCAGCAGTGTTTGATCATCAGCCTGGACCTCCATGGAAGCCACACTGCTTCGCCGCTGGCTATGATCCATTGCAGGACCATCATCATGCGGCTGAGATGTCTTTTGGCTAATTGCTTCCACCAGCTTCTTCATCCCAGCTAGGTCCTCTTCTATCTTCCCGATCCGGTCTGCCTCCCGGTCCTTCTTTCTCTGACAACTTCTGTAACTGTCATCGTACTCGGGAAACCCTTTCTTCCACGTAACACCGACGCATTTGCCTCGTGTTTGTCCACCTTTTTTAGGATTCCCGAGGGCACGTGTCAGCTCATCATTCTCTCTGTTGGGTCGAAACAATCCCGCTTGAGCATCGGCCATTGCTTGGACAAGTGCATTGGAGGGTGTTAGATTTTTTTCTTGAAAAATTGCTACACCTGTTTCTGGGTTCAACTTTTCCCCGTTCCTGTACCACCAGTGATTTGACCTCTCGGGCCATCCATCTATACCGGGAATGATCCCTCTAGTCCTCATGTCGGCCTCCATATTTTCCCACTTAGGCATGACACTCTTATAGCCACATGTCCCCATTTTATGGAGGTATTTCTTTTTGGCGGCATTTATCGCATTCTTTTCTGACTTTGCCTGGGTTACAGAAGATAGCTTGTACTTTACAAAATCAAGCCACTGTTTTCTCAACTTCTCGTATTCTCCTTTGAAGTCTAGAGTTTTCTTTTTCGCGACAAACTTCGCGTATAAAATTTTCTTGTGGTTCTAATACAGTTCGCCCATCTTTGATAGATCCTACTCCTTGACTTCCGCTCTTCTTTCAAGCCCACCCGGCCTTGGGGTAGTACCATATTCCTCGAATTCTTCATACTCTGGAGGCAGTATGAAATGTGCTATGAACTTCTGCTAAAGGTCATCTTTGGCATCATTGGTGACATAACTGGTGAATTCTACACCTTTTTTCTTTGACTTATTCCAATTTTTAATTGTGATCGGGAGGTTATCCCTAACAATCACCCCGCATTGATTTACAAAAATCTTGGCGTGCTTTTCTGGATCAACCGGTTCTCCGGTATCATCTATTACGTCAATGGTAAACCTTTGATTACCATCTAATTTTTTGGTCGGGCCTCGTTTCGTTTTAACTGTCGATTTGGTCGATCTGGAGGGCTAAAGAAGAAGAGATAGTGATTAATATATATATATATCTAGATCAATTAATGCATCTAGTCACAAGAGGCTTAATATATATATATGTACCTCGCCGCTTATTGTCGAGGGGCCATCATTGTGGTTTGTTTGCCCTTCATCCATCAGTTCTAGCTGATGTCCATCACCGGATTGATTTAGAAATAACGATATGTCGTCCTCATTTACAACATCTTCACCTATTATTATGCCCTCGTCTACAATATCTTCACCTCTAGTAATAAGAGGAATTTCACCTCTTATCATGCCCTCAAGAAGTTCGTCGTCGGTGTGATGATCCATCACTTAACTATTCCAGAAAAAAGGTAAAATAAGTTAGAAAAATAGACATATTAATATATTACTCTACCAAATATATTACTCTACCCTAAAATAGACATATTACTCTACAACAAATTTATTTCTACAATAGACATATTTACACTAAACCCTAAAATAGACATAAACCATAAAACCCTAAAATTTCTACAATAAACCCTAAAATACTACTAAACCCCCCAAAAAATACTAATACTACTACTAATAATTCCTACTACTACTAAACCCTATATACTACTACTACTACTACTACTACTAAACATCCTAAAATAGACATATATATATTGGGCTCTTGTTAAGAATAATTTGATGGACTCTCTTAACGACTTTCACTCCATACTCGTGGATCTTTGCCCCATAAATAAATCCTTCATCGTTCTTCTTCCCAATAAAACGGGAGCCAATCGTCCTGACAACTTTCGCCCTATCTCACTCCAAAACAGTTGCCTCAAATTCACTACTAAATGCCTCACCTTTCTCCTTAGGGAGCTTATTCCATTCCTTGTCCATTAGGACCAAACTGGGTTCATCGTCGGTCGCTCTATTGCAGAAAACTTTGTGTACGCGGCCGACATCGTCCAATCCTGTCATAAGCGCTCCGCCCCTACTGTTGTCTTTAAGCTTGACTTCCGCAAAGCTTTTGACTCTATCAGTTGGGAAGCCCTTGACCGCATTCTAGAGGCAAAGGGTTTTGCTGATCTTTGGAGGCAATGGATAAAAATGATTAAGATGTCCAGCCAAACTGCTGTCCTTCTAAACGGGGTCCTGGGTCACTGGATCCAATGTTGTCGGGGTCTCCGCCAGGGTGACTCTTTATCCCCTTTCCCCTTTAACATTGTTGCGGATATTCTCCAGCAGCTTCTTCTTCAGGCTTCTCGAGAGGGGCTCCTTCTCCACCCCTTTGTCGATGACCTCCCCTGCCCTATTACTACTACTACTAAACCCCCAAAAATCCTACTACTAAACACCCTAATAATACTACTATATGTAATATATACTACTAATTATATTACTACTAGCAGCTAATATACTACTAATTATATTACTACTACTAACTAATTATATACTACTACTTATATAACTACACTAATTAATACTACTAACTAATTATATACTACTAATTATATATAACTACACTAATTAATAGGGGACTAGGGAAGGGCCACACGAAGGACAACAATGGCCAGGAGCGATGGCGGTGAGCGATGGCGTCTTGAGCACGGTGTCTTTGGCAGTGGCGGTCTTCAGGCGCTCGGCGGCGGTGGTGTTAGCGGCCCGGCCTTGAGTGCCTTGAGGCGGATGGCGGTCTTTTCACGGGTGCCTCTTGCGTGTAGAGAGAATGAGAGAATGGATCAGGAAGAAGGAGACCGCGGCGGTTTATATGCCGTAGGCCTTTAGTCCTGGATCATGCCACGACCCGAGACTAAATACCTTTAGTCCCGGGTCGTGGCATGACCCGGGACTAAAGGCCCCCCTCTAGTCTCGGGTCATGCCATGACCCGGGACTAGAGGCTATTTTTTGGCCTCCGCTATTTTTCACACGTTGCCAGACCTTTAGTCTCGGTTCTTATTTAGACCGGGACTAGATGGTGTTTTGTATGTTTTTAGATTAAAAAACATTTATAACTTTGGAAATTCATAGCACCTATTTAATAAATCCAAATAATACAAATAATATGTCTATTATTATCAGAAAAATATAAGGAATCTTAATATATCATCCATATATCTCTTTATATTATGCATCAAATTGTGCCATTCTCATTTCAAAGTGCATTCACTATTTTTTGTAACTTTTAAATTCAAAAACATTTATAACTTCTTAAATTCATAACACCTAATTTTTTTCATATTTTTGAATTTGACAAACATACATATTCCACCTACCAAACTTGCACCACACTTACACACATATGGTAGGGACACATGCATGCAAGTTTTTATGCGATTCTGACGCTCCGGTGGTCTTCCTTCGGCGAAACCCTAGACCGAGGGCCCTGAATCGTCTACCCCTATAGCTTCACAAGGATGCCTATTTATAGATTAAGCGGCACAACATAGTGTCAACACTCACGACATAATGTCGACACTCTTGTCGATAGTCCCGGTTGGAGCTACTAACTAGGACTAAAGATATTTTCCGCCATTTCCCACCGCTTTCCGCTATGCTTTCCCGCCCTTTTCCTCTAACCGGGCCTTTTACTCCCAGTTGGAGCCACTAACCGAGACTAAAGATATTTCCCACCATTTCCCACCACTTTTCGCTATGCTTTCCCGCCCTTTTCCTCTAACAGGGTCTTTTAGTCCTAGTTGGAGCCTGATACATTGCAAATGTATCTATAATTTTTGATGTTCCATGCTTGGTTTTATCCACTTTCTTGTGTTTTGTTCCAACTTTGGAGTACTTTTCATATGATTTCTTGGACTAACCTATTAACAAGAGCCACAGTGCCTCACTGTTTCATTGTTTTTGGTTCCAGGAAAGTCAGAAAATGAATATTCTCGGAATTGGACGGGACAAAAGCCAAAGTGCCTATTTTTCCGGATGTCATCAAGTGCCAGAATACGAGACGGAGAAGGGCCAGAGGCCGGCCACACCACCTAGCCACGCGGCCAGGCTGGGCCCGCGCTAGGGGGTGGTGTGGTGGCCCCTAGCAACCCCTCGGTCTCCCCTTCCGCCTATAAGATGCCCTCGGGACGAAAACCCTAAGTCCCCGATCAAAAAATCCACGAAAGAGTCTGTAGCCGCCGTCCTCTCCATCCCTAGATCGGGAGGGATCTGAAGCTCTTCCCGGCACCTGGAGAGGGAATTCACCACAGAGGCCTTCTTCATCACCATGCAAGCCTCTGGTGTGAGGCGTGAGTAGTTCATCCTTGGACTATGGATCCATGTAGTAGCTAGATGGCTGGTTCTCCTCCTTTGTTCTTTCATGTTTAGATCTTGTGAGCTCCGTTCATGATCAAGATCATCTATTTGTAATTCTGCATGTTGTGTTTGCGGGGATCCGATGGATATTGAGATGCTATTTCAGATTGATTATTGATTCTATCATGTCTTTGTTATTTGTGATCTTGCATGCTTTCCATTGTTAGTAGCTATCTTGTCCAAGTAGATGCTAGCAACTCCAAGAGTTAGTATTTATGCTCGATAGGGGGTTCATGCCTCTGGTAATCTGGGGAAGTGACAGAAATCTCTAAGGTACTAGATGTGCTATTGCTACTAGGGAGAAAACAACAATCCTTTGTTCATAGAACAATCGTATTGTTTACTTTACATGCAGTTCGTAAAGCAATAATCTGTTGCTTGCAACTTAATACTGGAGGGGGTTCGGATGATAACCTGAAGGTGGATTATTAGTCATAGATGCAGTTGGATGGCGGTCTATATATAATGTTGTAATGCCCAATCAAGTCTCAAAGGAGTCAAGATGATTAGTATATGCATGTATTGCTTTCTCGGTGTTTGTCAATTGCCCCGCTGTAATTTGTTCACCCAACATGTTATCTATCTAAGGAGAGCCACCTCTAGTGAACTATGGATCCCGGTCCTTGTCTTTTACATTCAATCTACAAACTGTTTACTTCTTTGTGTTTACTTTCTGCAAACTTTTACTTCTTTCCATTTGATACGTTTAATCCTTTGTTTTCTGCAAAACACGGTGAGATTGACAACCTCATCGCAAGTTGGGGACAAAGTTCTGTGGTTGTGTTGTGCAGGTCTCCATGTTGCTACTAGCACCGGTAGTGCATACCTTAAGCTCAGCTAGTAACACCTTTGGGGTGTTTCCTTGCTCCTACTGGTTCGATTAAACCTTGGTTTCATAACTAAGGGAAACTTGCTGCTATGCTCATCATACCTTCCTCTTGGGGTTCCCAATGAGCTCTACATCAACACCGCACCAACACTTTTCTGGGCACCGTGCATTGAGCCATCAGAGCCACTAACCGAGACTAAAGATATTTCTTGCCATTTCCCATTGCTTCCCGCTATGTTTTCCCTCCCTTTCCCTCTATATCTAGGCCGACTACGCCATGGCTATCCACACATCCACACCTTCCTCTCTAAATAATGGACACCGCATACTGGGCCATTCTCATACTCAAAGAGACCGAGGTGCTGTGCGCCTCCAGCTACCCATGCCCGCCGGGCTATCGGGTGCCTCCTGATTGGATGTTGAGCGTTGGAGGAGTTCCTGTCCCTCTTGTGCCTCAAGGTTCCGCACTCCAGGCGGCCATCACGAACCACTTCTACCTCGAGCTCATGACAGAGCAGCGGATGGATCCCCATTGGGATCCCGACAACTACGACACCTGGAATGCCTTCTTCGCTAACCGGTGAGAAAGGGAACTCGCAAGGTATGAGGGAGACGGCCCGCCCCTGGTGAACCACAACGAAGCTGGCCGCCGCCTGTGGTGGGCGAACCAGACTATCGTCAGCGTGATGCGCTACATCGCCCAGGAAGATCATCCTCGTCTACGGTGCCCGCACTTTGACCCTCCACACAGCCACAAGAAGGGTGGGGATGGTGAAGGTCGCGGGCTACGCGACATTGTCATCCAGGAGCCCCCTTCCTCGCACGTCGTGAATCCGAGGCTAGAGTGGCAGGTACCCCTGGAATATGCCATGGCTAGGCTTAGGATCCAGCCGCATGCGCCTAGCTAGGACGACGACGATGATGACAAAGACGAAGACGACCCTGAAGCTGTGTACTATAGGGATAGATATGAGTATGACTAAAGGGGGCCTTTAGACCCGATTCCTCAGTCCTAGTTTTTAATAATAATAAATGTCTTGAGTGTTAGTCCCGGTTTGTGACTGGACCGGCGGGACTAAAGGGGGGCCTTTAGTCCTGATTATGTAGTCCTAGTTAGGAAACCGGGACTAATATATCATTTCCTACTAGTGTTGGTCTCTCTATAACTATCCCAAACTATATATGAAGATGTTGTTCTATTCTAACTAATTTCACATATTAGGGAGTGCCTCTATGGCCAGCTTTAGAGAGATGCTTGAGGACTAGATCCTCCAGCATCTCCCTAAAGCTAGCCGTAGTTCGAAAGCTGGCCGTACTTTAGAATGCTCGGGAACAATACATTACATAAATGTTTTCTTCTGATTTTTCAGAACATAGTTACATAAAATGTTTAATACATTATTTACACATCATTTCTTCGCGTGTTCTCCTTTTTGATTGCAACGTAACCATGGAGCATTTTCTTTAATTAACAGGGTTGTTGGATCAGTGTTCACTATGAAGGGCAGAATTTCATGAAACTTATCACAGTCTTCTGACATGTCTGTCTTGTCCTCTACTCCCACGATGTTTCCTTTCCCTAAAAGAACTATGTGGCGCTTTGGCTCATCGTCCGAAGTATTATGTTGCTTATTTTTTCTTTTTCTTGGTTTGGTAGACATGTCCTTCACATAGAAAACCTGAGCCACATCATTGGATAGGACAAATGGTTCATGTAAGTACGCAAGATTGTTGAGATCCATTGTTGGCATTCCATACTGCTCGTCTACCTTTACCCTACCTCCTGTCAGCTTTACCCATTGATGACCCACAAGTATAGGGGGTGTATCGCAGTATTTTCTTGGGAAGTGAAACCCAATTTATTGATTCGACACAAGGGAGACAAAGAAAATTTATAAGCCTTAACAACTGAGTTGTCAATTCAGCTGCACCTAGAAACAATCTTGCTCACAGTAGTTTATCAATAGCAACAGTTTTGCAGTAGGAATAGCAAAGTAGCAGCAGTAGTAAACTAAAGACAACAGTAACAATAGTAGTAAATAGTGGGATTCGAGTGTGGTAGGCATAGGGATGGATGGATGGGCGTTGCATGGACAAGACAATTCACATAGCAATCAGAACATATGGCAATTGCAGATAAATAAGATAAAGCATCCAAGTACTAGATAATCCTAGGCATGTGTTCCATATATAGTCATATGTGCTTGCAATGAGAACTTGCACAACATCTTTTGTCCTGCCAGCCCGTTTGCAGCGGGGCCTCAAGGGAACTACTGGCAATTAAGGTGCTCCTTTTAATAGAGCACCGGAGCAAAGCATTAACACTCCATGAACACATGTTATCCTCACATCAAAGCCATTCCCTCCGGTTATCCCGATTTCTGTCACTTTGGGGCCATTGGTTCCGGACAACAACGTGTGTATACAACTTGCAGATAAGACCATAAACAATACTATCATAATGAATCAATAACATGTTCAGATCTGAAATCATGGCACTCGGGCCCTAGTCACAAGCATTAAGCACAACAAGTCGCAACAAAGTCATAAAGCACTAATAAAAGATACTAGGCACCATGCCCTAACAATCTGATGCCATTACATGAACGATCTCATCCAATCCCTACCATCCCCATGGCCTACAGCGGGGGATTACTCACTCATAGATGGGGGAAACATGGATGGTCGATGGAGAAGCGATGGTGATGATGATGGCGATGATCTCCTTCAATTCCCCGTCCTAGCAGGGTGCCAGAACGGAGTTTCTGGTGCTGTTTCGTGGAATCTGGTGGTGGCGGCGGAGCGGAACTCCTTCTAGAAAAACGTCTAACCCCCCCGGAGTTTTTAGGTCAGAAGGCTTCTTATAGGCGAAGAGGGAGACCGAGGAGGTGCTTGGGGGCCCACACCACCCCCTGGCGCGGCCTGGCCTGGCCCACGCCACCAGGTGGTGTGGCCACCCCTGGCTCTTCTAAGTCTTGTATTCTGGCTCCTGGAGTCTTCGAGTGAAATAGGATTTTTGGCATATTTTCCGGGATTTTTCCTTATAGTTGATTTTCTACACAAAAAGTAGACACCAAGGCAAATCTGTTGAAAACAGCGCCAGTCCGTGTTAGTTGCATCCAAATCACACAAGTTTAGAGGAGAAACAATAGCAAAAGTGTTTGGGAAGGTAGATACGTTTTGGACGTATCAACTTCCCCCAAGCTTAGCTTATTGCTTCTCCTCAAGCAATCGATTAATGAAAACTGATAAAGAACTTTCACGAACACATTTGCTTCATATGATGTATATATTCTCAGGAATGTGATCAACTACTTAGGCAATTCATAATAAAGAGTAGGCTACTGAGTCTACTTAATAGTCATTGCAAGCTATGAAGAGATTCCAACTAAAAAATAATAAGTAGCATGAAGCATAAACATATGCAACATTACAGTGCTCATAAAAAGGTATGATAGAGTGGTATCTCGCTTGCCTTTGATTATGAATGTCAAGGCACCTCTGAAGTTCAAGTGATGACTAGAAGTAAAGATATCAAAGATAGAAGCATAAAAGTCATAACACAAATAATCAAGTAATGGGACAAGCACAAAGCATGACAACTATGCTCTCAAGAAGGTGCTCAGAGAATATATGGAGACTCAACAAGTAAAGGAAAAGGTTTTGAATAATTTTGAAAGGCTTCCAAACGCTGAAAGTATGTCACTCATTATCTTTGAGCTCTCATTGCCTCTATCATAAGCATCTTTAATGTGGTTAAGGTGAAAGTGAGGTCCAATCTGAGTTATATGCTTGACAGACTATAAACTAAAAATCCCAAGTCCCTTGAGTACGAGGGCTGCTCCTCATGCTACTCAACTTTAGTTACCGGTAAGTTCTTGTCATCGTAAATATATGCGTATCATAGAGAATCGCCAACGGGGTACCCCTTGCCCGATGATACGGAAGAATCCCCATATCAAAACGACAAGGCAAGCAGACAATGAGTATCTCAACAATCTTCTTATTTACCATGGGAAAATGGTGCTTTTTTTCCCTCTTTCCTCTTTTCATAAATCTCTTTTTTATTTTTCTCAATAGATATCTCTCTTTTTTATAAGAAGAATGCTTCATAGATATCATTATGGTTACGCTGCAGGTTTCCACTATGTCAGCATGGATTAGACCAGCGGCCCAGGCGTTTCTCTAACACACATACATAACTCCATGGACTTACAAGCTCCCCTTTTATTTCACACCGACGACATCTGCAAACAAAAGAGCAAGGTATCAACTGGGTATATATTTACAAGTGTTGAAAGCGTTCCCCGTGATAAGCAGTTACGCTAATCGACCTATAATTTGCAAGCATATAAGTTTCATGGATAGTCACAATGGTTCAGGTTTATTAAGTGCGGAAAATAAAGTGTGCCATCAAGTTCGTGAGAGCTTTACTAACTAACTTTCTCATAACAAGCAAGCATTTTATTCGGAAGAAAACAAGGCATATTGAATATGCACGGAAGTAGCAAAAGATGCTAATGGGTAGGTATGGTGGACGCTTTGGAAATATTTGGTTTAGGGAGTTGGAAACTTGAGTAAAACTCAGTGTAAGTGAAGGATAGCAATAGTAAGGGAGCGACAAACGAGAGAGCAATAGCTGTCATAATCATGCTTGCAACAAAGCAGGACTAATCATGGCATGAAAGTGATTCCAGATCCTCAAGGCAAAATAATTCATCAAGGCTTAACTGATTATTACAGTCATGTGCATGCGTGAGCATGTGCCAAGTCAATTCAAATGAAACATTCAGAGGAGGATACCACGGTGTCATACCAAGTTATGAATAGAGTAATGCAAGCAAACATTCATAAGACATGCTATAAACTATTAGCAAGCTGGAACTAATCATACGAAAGCAAGAACTACTAAGCATCCAAAGATAACATACACCCTACATGAACGGACTAAGCATGCCCACAGTGATGAGTATATGTACAAAAATGAAAACAAATAGAGTTTGTTACCAGCCTCTTTCTACGCCTCAAGTTGTCATTAATCCTCATTATTGCTCTTCACTTGTGTGGCTTGAATAATAATATGAAACCAATATCCACTGAGGACTGATGAACCCTATAGAAAACTCACAAAACCAAAGAAGAACGACCAATATTTTTGGTGTTTTCGATTTTTAAAACAAGAACCAAAGGGGAAAAACAAGCAAAGCAAAATCTTTTTGGGTTTTTTGAATAGTTCAAACAAAGCAAAAAGGGAAAAACAAACCAAGGCAAAAAGAAGAAGCAAACCAAAGAGAAACAACAGAAATATTTTTGGTCTTTTGTGTTTTTTTAGAAAGCAAAAGCAAAGAAAGAAAACTAAAAATAAAACGAAATGTGAAATATACACAGTACCGATGCAACATGATAAGGAGATGAGTGCGGTGTCGGCGTACCTCCCCCCAAGCTTAGGCCTTTGGCCTAAGTGGGTATCAATCCATGTACGAATAAGGGTTCCAAGCTGGCGGATCATGTTAAGAATGGTCGTAGTTGGGCCCGTGGGAAGAAGAAGAAGCTCCCCAATCATAAGCAGGATGCTGATATGAAGACTCCCCCTCATTCGAGGGATGGACCGAATCATCCGTGACCTCCCTCCTAGTATCATGCTCCTGTTGGGAGAGCTCTCCCAAGTACGTGTCAAGCTCCTCCTCAGTGAGGGACCATCCTAACCTACTATCAAGGTTAAACAAAACAGGTGCAGGCAAAAGAACAACACGCTCGGACTTGCTCTTTCTCCACCCAGCTTTGAGAAAGGTTATTTCATAAGACAACTCACTCACACTAGCCCACGAGGAAACAAATTTATGCTGTATCATGGAATTAAGATCAAGCCTTTATATGGAAAACTGTAGGTCTAGATGATGAGGCACTAAACCATGCAATGCTAGTAAACGAGAAGCAACGAGGCCTCTACAAATTCCACCTTTCTCACGGTTAGCAGCAAGACGGAAAGCTATCAAAGCACCTAAGTTGTAAGACCTATCTCGTTTAAGAGCAGCAGAGATAAATGCTAGACCATATGAAGATAACTTATTGGCAGTTTTCCTAGCAAGAACACACTTGGCAATAAAGTAGGCAAAGTAGCGAATGGAGGGAAGATGAATGCTACGGATTTTCCCACTCTCCTTCTAGAAGCTGCTCCCTTGGCAAATTTCTGCGTATAAATCCATGAGTGGTTCAGGTCGCTCCTTAATCCTTCTACATGATCCCCATTGAGGTACCTTAATAGCTGCACAAAAGTCATCAAGAGAAAGGTCGACAGCAATATTGTAAATTTTGTAGTGGACCATGGGGTTAGGCAAAGAGTGACTAAATTGGAAGTCCTGCACCACAAACATGGTTAGCTTCACAAATTGACAAGGTTCATCCTCCAAAAAGTGCTCCAACCCTGCATTAGAAACCAAAGTGTAGAAATCTTGGAGAATCCCCGCAGCTCTCATGAACTCAGAACATGGATAAATGGAAGGAAAAACTTCCTCCTCCCGGTGGACCTTCATGACCTCAGGCACCCAAAGTTCATGTTGGTTTAGTTGATGCTCATTCCCCTTCTATTCTGAAATTTAAACACCTATTAAACAAGTGATTGCAAAGTAAATATAATGAAAGATTCTACTCATAGGGACTTGTAAGAGGCCTAAACATGCATCAAAACTATATCTCTAAGCATCAAACAAGCTTACAAGCTCTCATAACCTGTCACCTACAACAGCAAAATACTCAAGATATAATCTACCAAACACAAATCTACTTGGACAAGGAGAGGAGTCACATACCAGGGAACAAATGCTCTAAATTTCAGCAAGAAAGATGAGCTAAGCAAGGAGATCGAAAAAATCGAGAGCAAGCACAGCAAGAACACGATTTTGAGAAATAAACTGGAGCTTACTCGGGAGAGAGAAGAAAGTGGCAGGTGAGAGAGTTAGTGGGGGGCCAGGGGTGGCCCACACCAGGGCATGGCGCCACCCAAGGCAGGCCGCACCACCAGGTGGTGTGCCACAGTGGGTCCCCAGTACCTCCAGTACTCCTCGCCCTTTTTTCACGTAAAAATTTAATATGAATTTTCTGGAATTTTTCGAGACACTTTATTTTTGGGCATTTTTCAGGTATAGAAGAATGATTTTCTAACAGACAGATTTTTTTTGGAAACATGATGCAAGGACAAAACAAAGCTAGAACTACAGAAGTTCTAAGACACTCTAACATGTAAGCAACTAATCAACAAAAAGAAAACTAAACGAAAGCAAAAACTAAAATGGATAGAATAGAAGTAAACGGAAATAATCATAGTGAAAACATTGTTTTGTTCAACAAAATCCTTTTGTTAACAAGGTTGATCAGGTCTTGTAACCAAAACAATTTCATATGAGACAAAACTTTGTATTCCACTAATGATTATGTTACCTCAACCTTGATAGCAATGATCCCAATCATAATAGTTTCAAATTTTTCTCTTGGTATGGGACAATATATTTCTCCAACTTGAATGCCCTCAACATGTTCAATTGAATTCAAAACATAAGTCCTATCAATCTTCTTGGGGATAGACAGTATGTTCCTTGTCAGTAATATTGAAGGTCACCTTTCCTTGATTACAATTAATAACAGCTCCTGCAGTATTAAGAAAAGGTCTCCCAAGAATAATAGACATATTATCATCTTCAGGCATTTCAAGCACAACAAAATCAGTTAATATAAAGCAATTATGAGCCACTTGAATAGGTACATCCTCACATATACTAACAGGAATAGTGGTAGATTTATCAGCCATTTGCAAAGATATATCAGTTGGTATTAATTTTTCTAGTTGAAGCCTCTTATAGAGAGAGAAAGGCATAACACTAACTCCAGCTCCCAAATCACACAATGCAGTTCTAACATAACTGTTCTTAATAGAGCAAGGGATAGTTGGAATCCCTAGGTCTCCAAGTTTCTTAGGAACCTTACCATTGAAGGAATAATTAGCAAGCAAAGTAGAAATTTCTTCATTAGGGATCTTCCTTTTATTCGAAATAATATCCTTCATATACTTTGAGTAAGGAGGCAATTTAATAGCATCAGTCAAAGGAATTTGCAGGAATAAAGGTTTCATCCACTCACAAAACTTATTATAGTGTTCATCTTCCTTTGACTTGTGTTTCTTATCAGGGAAAGGCATAGGTTTTTCGACCTAAGGCTCTCTTTCACTACCATGTTTCTTAGCAATAAAATCTTCTTTAGTGTATTTAGTATTCTTGGTGTGGTTTTCAGGTTCTTCCTCAACTTTCTCTTCATTAGGAGCTTCATTTTCTTCTTACCACTTTCAGTTTTAGCATCAGAGATAGATATACTATTAGGATCTAAAGCAGGTTCAGAGGGTTCTACAACAGTTTTATGTTTCTTTTTTCCTTTTCTTACGAGTAGAACCACTATTTTCAGCTTGTTGAGAATCCTGCTCAATTCCTTTGGGATGCTGATACATTGCAAATATATCTATAATGTTTGATGTTCCATGCTTGGTTTTATCCACTTTATTGTGTTTCGTTCCAACTTTGGACTACTTTTCATATGATTTCTTGGAATAACCTATTAACAAGAGCCACAGTGCCAGCTGCCTATTTTCTGTTGTTTTTGATTCCAGGAAAGTCAGAAAATGAATATTCTCGAAATTGGACGGAACAAAAGTCAAAGTGCCTATTTTCGAAGTCATCGATGCGAATCACGAGATGAGAGGGGCCAGGGGCCACCACACCACACCTGGCCAAGATGACCCGGCGCCCACGCCTGGTGGTGTGGCCGCCTCCGGCACCCCCTCGGCCTCCCCTTCCGCCTATATATTGCCCTCAGGACAAAAACCCTAAGTACCCGATCAAAAATCCACGAAAGAGCCTGTAGCCACTGTCATCTCCATCCCTAGATCGGGAGGGATCTGAAGCTCTTCCCAGCACCCTGCTGGAGAGGGGAATTCACCCTGGAGGCCTTCTTCATCACCATGCAAGCCTCCGGTATGATGCGTGAGTAGTTCAACCTTGGACTACGGATCCATGTAGTAGCTAGATGGCTGGTTCTCCTCCTCTGTGCTTTCATGTCTAGATCTTGTGAGCTCCATTCATGATCAAGATCATCTATTTGTAATTCTGCATGTTGTGTTTGCGGGGATCTGATGGATATTGAGATGCTATTTCAGATTGATTATTGATTCTATCATGTCTTTATTATTTGTGATCTTGCATGCTTTCAGTTGTTAGTAGCTATCTTGGCCAAGTAGATGATAACAACTCCAAGAGTTAGTATTTATGCTCGATAGTGGGTTCATGCCTCTGGTAATCTGGAGAAGTGACAGAAATCTCTAAGGTACTAGATGTGCTGTTGCTACTAGGGAGAAAACAACAATCCTTTGTTCATAGAACAATCGTATTGTTTACTTTACATGCAGTTTGTAAAGCAATAATCTGTTGCTTGCAACTTAATACTGGAGGGGGTTCGGATGATAACCTAAAGGTGGATTATTAGTCATAGATGTAGTTGGATGGCGGTCTATGTATAATGTTGTAATGCCCAATCAAGTCTCAAAGGAGTCAAGATGATTAGTATATGCATGTATTGCTTTCTCGATGTTTGTCAATTGCCCCGCTGTAATTTGTTCACCCAGCATGTTATCTATCTAAGGAGAGCCACCTCTAGTGAACTATGGATCCCGGTCCTTTTCTTTTACATACAATCTACAATCTTTTAATGCTTTGTGTTTACTTTCTGCAAAATTTTACTTATTTCCATTCGATACGTTTAATCCTTTGTTTTCAGCAAAACACGGTGAGATTGACAACCTCATCGCAAGTTGGGGACAAAGTTCTGTGGTTGTGTTGTGCAGGTCTCCACGTTGCTACTAGCAGCGGTAGTGCGTTCTGCCAAGGCTCAGCTAGCAACACCTTTGGGGTGTTTCCTTGCTCCTACTAGTTCGATTAAACCTTGGTTTCATAACTGAGGGAAACTTGCTGCTGTGCTCATCATACCTTCCTCTTGGGGTTCCCAACGATCTCTACATCAACACCGCACCAGCACTTTTCTGGCACCATACACTGAGCCATCAAGCATTTTTCTGGCGCCGTTGCCGGGGAGTCAAGGACATCTTCACAAGGGGAGTCTCTCATAACCAATCTCTTTACTTTGTTATTTTTGTTTTGCTTAGTTTTTTTCTTTGTTTGCTTGTTTTCTTATTCAAAAACACACAAAAAATTAGTTCTACTATAGTTTTTGGTCTATTATTGCCTTGCTTGGTCATGCTTTCTATCAATGGTTGGTTTCTTTGAAACTAGTTCTTATTGGCAAGGTGGGTTCATGGAAGAACAAAAATATTATTATAAGGAACACCGCTTGTCACAAAAAGGGAAACACTTATGGGAACAAATTGATAAATTGTATACCATTGCTATAAACGTGTGCTCTACTTATAATGTTACTTATTGCTTTGATAAATCTTGTTGCTGTAGGAGGTATAAACACCTCCCTTTTCAATGTGAGTATAATGATAATGTTACCATATCTTCTTATGTTAAAGGGAATTATGACTTTTATGATGTGGAACAAATTGAAGAATTTATTGCTTGGAAGGGTGCATTTGAACTTGCTAGTTTGTTTGAAAATACCGACGATTCACCTTATAAATATGAGGTTTATGATATACTTAAATTTTGCTTTGATAATTACAAGGTAGAAAATGGCTATATTCTTGAATATCTTAATAGATGCTCTCCACCAATGGAAGAGACTAATGCCTTGCAGGAGCCTATGGAAGAAGAAATTGCTGAAACTGGAAGCTCATTGGATAAAAAGAGGAGGAGAGTGATGATCAAGAGGAGGAAGAATGGATCAACCCATCCCTACCTTCTAATGAGAGTAACTCTTTACCCCTTATAGTATTTGATTGTCCCCCATGCTTACCAAAGGAGGACGAATGTCATGTTCCTGCGGATTCTTTTGAAAATGTTTATAATAAAGCTCTAGTATTTGTAGATCATGAAAAGCATGCTTTATGTGATAGTTATATTGTTGAGTTTATTCATGAGTCTACTGATAATTATTATGAGAGAGGAAAATATGGTTGTAG
Organism: Avena insularis; assembly: GCA_023614405.1. Classification (NCBI taxonomy): domain Eukaryota; kingdom Viridiplantae; phylum Streptophyta; class Magnoliopsida; order Poales; family Poaceae; genus Avena; species Avena insularis. Next base: position 70,759,011 of record CM042692.1, on the reverse strand, counting down.
AAGTTTTCATGGTAATGAAACACCTCTCTATGTGCTGAAAGTTTTGAAGTTGCTCTTGTTTTATCTACCCATTCTTGTTACTATGTGTCTCTTTGATTTATTTTCTTACAAGATTCCTATGCATAGGAAGTGGGCTAGACTTAAATGTGTTTTGAATTTGCTTCTTGATGCTCTCTTTTACTTCGATTCATATTTCTTATGAGAGCATCTTCTCAAACTATCATGCCTAACTTAAAGGCGTTAAAAAAAGTACTTATTGGGAGATAACCCAAAAGTTTTAGATGAGTCTTGGAAGTTATTATTTCAGTAATAACCGCTCCTTATCCTTTTTATTTGCTTTTTGTGCCAAGAGTAACCTCTAATGAGAGAGAAGTAATGATTGGGAAAGTTGCTGTCCCGAAACAGATTTCTGTGCTTTACCGTAAAAATTCGTGTAAAATCTCTGAACGTCTTTTTTAGGCATGACTTTTTGTGCTTCTGCCCCAGGTTGTTATCTAACTTTTGTTAGTTCAACACTTTTTGATTTGATTAACAGAAGGTCTTCTAAAAAAATCATCTTTACCTGCTAGTCTGTTTTGACATATTTCTGCCATTTTCTGCATTTACTTCTTGTTGGTTCCTTTTTGAGTTCTTTTGGGGAATTGAGATTTTTGAGGGAAGTGCTACGGTATCTAGTGTTCTAATGGAAGTTTATTTTGTGTTAGAACTGAACCTTAAGACTTATTTATCTTGAGTGCACTAATGTTGCTAATAAAGATTGTGTGAAGTTTTGTATGAAGGAAAATTTTCAGGTGTATGGAAGGAATGAGTAATGAGATGAAGGAAGGACTACAACTCAAGCTTGGGGATGCCACGCGTGTCACCCCAAGAAATATCCAATAAGTACAAGCATCAAAGCTTGGGGATGCCCAAGGCATCCCCTTCTTCATCAATAAAAATCCCAAGTTTCTTCCAAACGCTTCATTTTTATTGTTTCATGCACAGTTGTGTTGTTCTTGGAGCATCCTCTTTTTCGTTTTTGTTTTGGTTTTTCATTTGCTTTTGTTTGATTAGTTTTCTGAATAAATTGGTTGGACCCCCCTCTTTCATACATTGGTTTGCAAATAGTTTGGTTTGGATTGGAAAAGAGTAGGAAAGTTCATGCTTATGTGGTAAAAAGAGCTCGTTTTTGACTGTGGCATATGCTTTGTCATGCCATGCTTGATATTGTTTTGGCTTTATGCTTAGTATTCTTTGTTGTAGGATGACTTGTTATAAACAATTGAGATTGCTTAATGTGCCTTGGATGAATCATGCATTGTTTTAGCATATTAAAGCATAGTATTGTGGTATTCTCCTTTGATGTTTTATTTGGGTTGACTTGGCGGATGCTCACACCATGTTATGACTATATCAAGTCACCATAGCCTTTATGATCCTTTAGTTTTCAACTTGTAGTATCACTTTATGCTTTGATCAATGATGTTTTGTTGCTCTGCATGATTATGGCCATGATTGCTCTCTTAGTTTATCGCTCCCAGTCTTTTGCTAGCCTCCACAACCAAGTATGAGTTCCACTCATGCATCCAACTCCCTAAACCAAGTTATTCCAAATAGTCCACCATACCTACCTACTAGCTTATGTTATTCCAAGTATATTCATGCTTTTGTTTACCTTCCAAATTAAACTTGTTATGAGAAAACTAGTGATTAAAGCTCTCACAAACTTGATGGCACACTTTACTTTTCTTGCCCTTAATAAACTTGAACCATTGTGTCGTCTATGTTTTATATGATTGCACTTATTTGTTGGGAATTAGCAGAACCATGCTTTCATGGGGAACGCTTTCAACATTGCACTTGGTACTTGTACCTAGTTGATATCATGCTCTTTTGTATATGGATGTCGTCGGTGTGAAATGAAAGGGGAGCTTGTAAGTCCATGGAGTTATGTATATGTGTTAGAGAAACGCCTGGGCCCCTAGTCTAATCCATGCTGACATGGTGGAAACCTGCAGCGTAACCATAATGAGCTATCTATGAAGCATTCTTCTTATAAAAAAGAGTCCTATATTGAGAAAAAAAAGAGAAAAGAGAAAAAAAGAGATTATGAAAAGAGGAAAGAGAGAAAAAAGCACCATATTCCCACGGTAAATAAGAAGATTGTTGAGATGCTCGTTGTCTGCTTGCCTTGTCATTTTGATATGGGGACTCTTCCGTATCATCGGGCAAGGGTACCCGTTAAGGTTCTCTATGATACACATATACTTACAATGACAAGAACTTACCGGTGACTAAACTTGAGTAGCATGAGGAGCGACCCTCGTATACAAGGGACATGAGATTTCTAACTTATACTTCGTCAAGCATGTACACCATAGTTTGTTCACTTTAACCTTAATCACTTCAAGATGCTTATGATAGGGGCAATGAGAGCTGAAAGCTATAAGTACCATAATTTTTGGAAGCTCTTTATGAGACTTGAATCCCTTCTTCCTTTTATGAAGGCCTTTCTTCTACCATTATATTGAGTCTCCACCTTCTATCTTTATGCACCTACTTTGAGAGCATAGTGACCATTCTTAGTTCTATGTGCATTGTCCCAAGACTAGTTGATTGATGCATAGCTTGATATTGCTTGTTTTAAACTTTTGTATCTAGTCACTCTTATGAACTTTGAAGGTGTCCTATGCATTTATATTTGCTACTCTATGAGGGACAAGCTGAATGCTATTATGCTATGTTTTCTTTATGTGAAACAAACAAACGTCTTGCAAAGCATTGTTATTCATGAATCTTTTGTTTGTGCCTTTTCATGTTGCATCATAGTTTCTTTGTCTTATTGCTAGAACCTTGTCTTTCATGATTATGATTGAAGTACTATGATCCTAGCCTTGAATGTTTTACAAATACTTTGATCAAGTCTTTGACGGTGCATGTCACCTCAAAAATTATTCTTTCTTTTTATCACTTACATACTCGAGGACGAGTAGGAGTTAAGCTTGGGGATGTTGATACATTGCAAATGTATCTATAATTTTTGATGTTCCATGCTTGGTTTTATCCACTTTCTTGTGTTCTGTTCCAACTTTGGAGTACTTTTCATATGATTTCTTGGACTAACCTATTAACAAGAGCCACGATTGCGGTGCCTATTTTCTGCTGTTTTTGGTTCCAGAAAGTCAGAAAATGAATATTCTCGAATTGGACGGGACAAAAGCCAAAGTGCCTATTTTTCGAAGTCATCGGATGCGAATCTGACGAGAGAGGGGCCAGGGGCCACCACCTGGCCGCGTGACCCAGCCTAGCCCGCGCCAGGGGGTGGTGTGGCCGCCTCCGGCACCCCCTCGACCTCCCCTTCCGCCTATATATTGCCCTCGGGACGAAAACCCTAAGTACCCGATCAAAAATCCACGAAAGAGTCTGTAGCCGCCGTCATCTCCATCCCTAGATCGGGAGGGATCTGAAGCTCTTCCCAGCACCCTACCGGACAGGGGAATTCACCCTGGAGGCCTTCTTCATCACCATGCAAGCCCCCGGTGTGATGCGTGAGTAGTTCAACCTTGGACTACGGATCCATGTAGTAGCTAGATGGCTGGTTCTCCTCCTTTGTGCTTTCATGTCTATATCTTGTGAGCTCCATTCATGATCAAGATCATCTATTTGTAATTCTGCATGTTGTGTTTGCGGGGATCCGATGGATATTGAGATGCTATTTCAGATTGATTATTGATTCTATCATGTCTTTGTTATTTGTGATCTTGCATGCTTTCTGTTGTTAGTAGCTATCTTGGCCAAGTAGATGCTAGCAACTCCAAGAGTTAGTACTTATGCTCAATAGTGGGTTCATGCCTCTAGTAATCTGGGGAAGTGACAGAAATCTCTAAGGTACTAGATGTGCTGTTGCTACTAGGGAGAAAACAACAATCCTTTGTTCTTAGAACAATCATATTTTTTTACTTTACACGCAGTTTGTAAAGCAATAATCTGTTTCTTGCAACTTAATACTGGCGGGGGTTCGGATGATAACCTGAAGGTGGATTATTAGTCATAGATGAAGTTGGATGGCGGTCTATGTATAATGTTGTAATGCCCAATCGAATCTCAAAGGAGTCAAGATGATTAGTATATGCATGTATTGCTTTCTCGATGTTTGTCAATTGCCCCGCTGTAATTTGTTCACCCAGCATGTTATCTATCTAAGGAGAGCCACCTCTAGTGAACTATGGATCCCGGTCCTTTTCTTTACATACAATCTACAATCTGTTTACTTCTTTGTGTTTACTTTCTGCAAACTTTTACTTCTTTCCATTTGATGCGTTTAATCCTTTGTTATCTGCAAAACACGGTGAGATTGACAACCTCATCGCAAGTTGGGGACAAAGTTCCGTGGTTGTGTTGTGAAGGTCTCCACATTGCTACTAGCACCGGTAGTGCGCCCTGCCAAGGCTCAGCTAGCAACACCTTTGGGATGTTTCCTTGCTCCTACTGGTTTGATTAAACCTTGGTTTCATAACTGAGGGAAACTTGCTGCTATGCTCATCATACCTTCCTCTTGGGGTTCCCAACGAGCTCTACATCAACACCGCACCAGCACTTTTCTGGCGCCGTACACTGAGCCATCAGATGCCCCTCAGGATATAGAGGATCCTGTGTAGCAGCTCCACTTCTAGTTCTAATTTCATAAGCATGTTTTTCTTTAGCAGCATTAACTAGCAAGTCTTTTTGCACTTTAACGAGTTGATTTATTTGAGTTTGAACCATTTGAAAGTGTTTAACAATCATTTTAACATCATTAGAAGTTCTTTCCACAATATCTTTCAACTCAATAATAGCTCTAGTGTTTTCCATTAGATGATTTTGCACCCTTTTATTAAAATTACCTTGCTTAACAATAAAGATATTGAATTCTTCTAAGCATTGATCAGGAGGTTTAGAGTAAGGGATATCACCTTCATCAAAGTGTTGGAGAGAGTGTACCTCGATAGTGGATGAGTAGGGAATAGGCTTACATAACTCTTCAATAGGAGGTAAATTCTTGACATCTTTAGCTTTAATTCCCTTCTCCTTAAGACATTTCTTAGCTTCCTTCATCACTTCATCATTTAATTCAATAACTCCCCTCTTCTTTGATGTTGGAATAGGCACCGGAATAGAAGGTTCAGGTACAATTACTTTAGGTATAGCTTGTTTAGGAGGACTCCAATCTTCATAATTCTTACTTATTTTAGCCATTAATTCCTCAGCTTCCTTAGGAGTCCTGTTCCTGAAAACACAATCAGCACAACTATCTAGGTATATCCTAGATTCTTCAGTTAGTCCATTATAAAATATATCAAGAAGCTCATTCTTAGGTAATGGACTTCCAGCTTGTGCATGAATCAAAGCACAAAACCTTGCCCAAGATTCAGGCAATACCTCTTTTTCTCCCTGTTTAAAATAAAAAAGTTCCTGCAAAATAGCATGTCTAGCACTAGGAGGAAAATATTTCTGCAGGAAAGTACTAATCAAGCACTCAGGGCTATCAATAGATCCAGGAGGTAAATTACTAAACCAAGTTTTAGCTTCTCCTTTCAGTGAAAAGGGTAAAATCTTAGTAACAAAGTAAGTACGCATCTTAATATCATCAGAAAACAATCCACTCATGGTAGAAAGTTCATTCATATGTGCTACCGCACTTTCATTCTTAGTCCCACAAACAGGTTCTTTCTCGACAATAGCTATGTAAGATAGATCGAGAGAGAAATCATAATCTTCATCTATAATGTTTATGGGAGAAGCAACAAACTTAGCAATATGAGACAATTTGGGTCTAATAGTACGCCTCTCAAGGAAACTCTTAGCAGCGCTCCTATCATGGGTGTTTTTACATTCTTTAATAAATTCATCGGTCATCTCAACATAACCATCTTCAATATCATAACTTTCACTAGACTCAGGTGAACTAACAGGTGTGGTAGTGTCTTCATTAGGAGTTTCGGTATTTCCAGCTATAGTTCTACTAACCGTAGCATCTAGGAAAGGACCTAATAAACCAGTCTTATCAAGCACAGTAGAAGCAGCATCATAAGCATCAGAAGTTTCAGATTCAGCAGTAGTAGAAGTGTGTGTAGCATGTGTATGTGGTGGTGTAATGAGCTTACTCATAACAGATGGTGAATCAAGAGCAGCAGAGGTGTTCAGAACCGTACCTCTTCTTGTAGTGGATGGTAGAATAGGAACCTTGCCATCACGAGACTTACCCATGATGGATGGATAGCAGAGAACAATAGAGAATCCAAGTGAACTTGATAAATAAAGCTATGCTCCCTGGCAACGGCGCCACAAAATAGTCTTGATGACCCACAAGTATAGGGGGTGTATCGTAGTATTTTCTAGGGAAGTGAAACCCAATTTATCGATTCGACACAAGGGGAGACAAAGAATATTTATAAGCCTTAACAACTGAGTTGTCAATTCAGCTGCACCTGGAAACAATCTTGCTCACAGTAGTTTATCAGTAGCAATAGTTTTGTAGTAGGAATAGCAAAGTAGAAGCAGTAGTAAACTAAAGACAACAGTAACAATAGCAGTAAACAGTGGGATTCGAGTGCGGTAGGCATAGGGATGGATGGACGGGCGTTGCATGGACAAGACAATTCACATAGCAATCAGAACATAGGGCAATTGCAGATAAATAAGATAAAGCATCCAAGTACTAGATAATCCTAGGCATGTGTTCCATATATAGTCATACGTGCTTGCAATGAGAACTTGCACAGCATCTTTTGTCCTGCCAGCCCGTTTGCAGCGGGGCCTCAAGGGAACTACTGGCAATTAAGGTGCTCCTTTTAATAGAGCACCAGAGCAAAGCATTAACACTCCATGAACACATGTGATCCTCACATAAAAGCCATTCCCTCCGGTTATCCCGATTTTTGTCACTTCGGGGCCATTGGTTCCGGACAACAACGTGTGTATACAACTTGCAGATAAGACCATAAACAATACTATCATAATGAATAATTAACATGTTCAGATCTAAAATCATGGCACTCGGGCCCTAGTGACAAGCATTAAGCACAACAAGTCGCAACAAAGTCATAAAGCACTAATGAAAGATACTAGGCACCATGCCCTAACAATTTGATGCCATTACATGAACAATCTCATCCAATCCCTACCATCCCCATGGCCTACAGCGGGGGATTACTCACTCATAGATGGGGGAAACATGGATGGTCGATGGAGAAGTGATGGTGATGATGATGGCGATGATCTCCTCCAATTCCCCGTCCCGGCAGGGTGCCAGAACGGAGTTTCTAGTGCTGTTTTGTTGAATCTGGTGGTGGCGGCGGAGCGAAACTCCTTCTGGAAAAACGTCGAACCCCCCGAAGTTTTTAGGTCAGAAGGCTTCTTATAGGCGAAGAGGGAGACCGAGGGGGTTCCTGGGGGGCCCACACCACCTGGTGGCTGGATCCTGGAGTCTTCGGGTGAAATAGGATTTTTGGCATATTTTCCGGGATTTTTCCTGATAGTTGATTTTCTGCACAAAAAGTAGACACCAAGGCAATTCTGCTGAAAACAGCGTCATTCCGCGTTAGTTACATCCAAATCACACAAGTTTAGAGGAGAAACAATAGCAAAAGTGTTCGGGAAAGTAGATACGTTTTGGACGTATCACCCATTTGCACCGAAACAAGGGGACCTTAAAAGTAGGTCCATAGTCAAGTTCCCATATCTCCTCTATGTAACCATAATATGTGGTCTTGGACCCATTGTCGTTCGTTGCATCAAACCGTACACCACTGTTTTGGTTGGTGCTCTTTTTATCTTGGGCGATCGTGTAAAATGTATTCCTATTCATCTCGTACCCTTGGAAAGTCGATATAGTCGAAGATGGTGACTTGGACCACAAGTACAACTCATCTCCAAGAGTGTTATGTTTTATGAGATGTTTCAACCAACCCCTAAAAGTCTTCATGTGTTCATCTCTAATCCAGTCGTCATGCTTCCCAAGGTTGTTGGAGCGTAAAATTTGCTTGTGTTCCTCGATATACGGAGCTGTCAAGATATAATTTTGTAGAACTGTGTAATGTGCTTCAGTGTAAGAATGTCCGTCCCTACATATTATTGATTTCCTTCCTAGAGTGCCTTTTCCACTTAGTCTCCCCTCATTCCGCGATTGAGGAAGACCAATCGCCTTAAGGTCAGGAACAAAGTCAACACAAAACTCAATGACCTCCTCTGTTCCATAGCCCTTTGAGATGCTTCCTTAAGGCCTAGCACGGTTACGGACATATTTCTTTAAGACTCCCATGAACCTCTCAAAGGGGAACATATTGTGTAGAAATACAGGACCGAGAATGGAAATATCTTCAACTAGTTGAACCAGGAGGTGCGTCATAATATTGAAGAAGGATGGTGGGAACACCAACTCGAAAATAACAAGACATTGGACCACATCATTTTGTAATCATGGTAGATCTTCAGGATTGATTATCTTTTGAGAGATTGCATTGAAAAATGCACATAGCTTCACAATGGGTACTCGAACATAATATGGTAGAAGCCCCCTCAATGCAATCAAAAGCAATTGTGTCATAATCACGTGGCAGTCATGAGACTTTAGGTTTTGGAATTTTTTCTCTACCATATTTATTATTCCCTTTATATTGGACGAGAAGCCAGACGGGACCTTGATACTGCTCAGGCATTCAAAAAAGATTTCCTTCTCTTGTTTGGTAAGAGCGTAGCTGGCATGACCTAGAAACCATTATAGATGCAGGCCTTTTGGGTCTTTCATATGTTGCTGGTCCTTACGTGCTTCCGGTGTATCTTTTGTCTTACCATACACGCCCAAGAAGCCTAGCAGGTTCACGCAAAGATTCTTCGTCACGTGCATCACGTCGATTGCAGAGCGGACCTCTAGGAATTTGCAATAGGGTAGCTCCCAAAATATAGATTTTTTCTTCCATGTGGGTGCGTGTCTGTCAGCGTCCTTCAAAACAGATTGTCCGCCCTGGCCCTTTCCAATGATTACTATTTGATCCAAATCCTTGACCATATCGAATACATCAACACCGGTACATTCCTTAGGCTTTGGCTGGTCACATGCCTGACCATTGAAATGCTTGCCACTATTTCTTAAGGGATGATTGGGCAAAAGAAATCAACGATGCCCAGTGTAAACATTCTTCTTACAATGTTGCAAATATATACTTTTAGTCCCATCTAAACAGTGTGTGCATGCATTGTATCCCTTATTTGTGTGTCCTGAAAGGTTACTAAGAGCAGCCCGGTCATTGATTGTTACGAAAAGAAACGCTCGGAGTTCAAATTCTTCCTGCTTGTGCTCATCCCACACACGTATGCCGGGTTTGTGCCACAACTGTAAAAGTTCTTCAACTAATGGCCTTAGGTACACATCAATGTCATTGCCAGGTTGCTTCAGGCCTTGGATCAGCAATGGCATCATAATGAACGTCCGCTTCATGCATAACCAAGGAGGAAGGTTATAGATACATAGAGTTACAGGAAAGGTGCTATGAATGCAGCTCTGCTCCCCAAAAGGATTCATGCCATCTGTACTTAGACCAAATCGTAAACTCCTTGCGTCATCTGCAAAGTCTGGGTACTTTATATCGATTTTTCTCCATTGCGACCCATCAGCGGGGTGTCTCAACATCCCGTCTGACTTTCCTCTTTGTGCCATCACAACAACTTGGCGTGCTCTTTGTTTCTGAACAAACGTTTCAACGGTGGTATTATAGGAGCATACCACATCACCTTGGAAGGAACCCTCTTCCGGGGGGCTCGCCCTTAACATCACCAGGGTCATCTCGTCTGATCTTATACCGCAATGCAGTGCATACCAGGCATGCATCCAAATTATCGTACTCCTCACCGCGGTAGAGGATGCAGTCATTAGGGCATGCATGTAACTTCTGAACCTCTAAACCTAGAGGGCAAACAACCTTCTTTGCTTCGTACATACTGGCGGGCAATACGTTATCCTTTGGAAGCATATTCTTCATCATTTTCAGCAACTTTTCAAATGAGGAGTCAGGTATACCACACTCTGCCTTCCATCGTAGCAATTCCAGTGTGCTACCCAGCTTTTTCAGACCATTTTTGCAATTTGGGTACAACAACTTTTTGTGATCCTCTAACATGTGATTGAACTTCTCCCTCTCTTTTTTAGTTTCGCAGTCTCTCCGTGTATCGGCAATGGTCTGACCAAGATCATCAGTGGGCTCATCATCATGTGCCTCTTCTTCAGCCTCCCATTCAGCTTCCCCCATGGAAGTATCACCGTACTCAGAAAAACCATGATAGTTGTCATCATCCTCCTCTTCTTCATTGTCTTCCATTATAAGCCCTCTCTCTCCATGCTTGCTCCAACAATTATAACTAGGCATGAAACCGGACTTTAATAGGTGGCTGTGGAGGGTTTTTGAGTTAGAGTAATCCTTCTAATTCCTACATCCACTACATGGACATAATACAAAACCATTCCGCTTGTTCGCATCAGCCACACGGATGAATTCATGCACGCCATTAATGAACTCGCTTGAGCGTCGGTCAGTACCATACATCCATTCCCGGACCATCTGCATTATTGTAAAAGTATATCAAAAACCATTACACAACATCATGAATAGATATTAATGATCAATTTAATACAGGTTATAATCTGAGCTTCTAGAGCATTAAATTTGAATTTTGAAAAATTTACATGCACCAAGTTTTGAATTGGAGAAAACAATTACCATGAAAAATGTGGAGTTTTTAATTATTGTTCTAGCAGTGAAATCCTCATTCCATTTTGAGCTCTAAAACTCTAAGATTACACATTTCAATTTTCTGTAACTTTGTGCCTAATCAAAATTTACCTAAAATTACACATATAAAAATTCTCTACTTCTAGAGCATGCAAATCCATATCGCATTGAGCTAAAGTAGTAATAAGAGATGAAAGAATGAAGTTCCTAACCTTTTAAAACCCTGGATTTAGGGGTTGCAACCAAATCTTGACAAATCTTGAGAAAAAAGGGCATGAACTCGGTTGCTTGGGAGGGAAAATGGCCATGGCTAGGGCATGGCAAAGCTGTATTATATAGAGGGACCTTTTAGTCCCGGGCTGTGATACGGGCCGGGACTAATTATCCCCATAAAGTGCAGCGGCCCGGCTCAAGGTCTCTTGTCCTGGGCCGTGTTACGGACCGGGACTAGAGACCCGGGACGGCCCGGGACTAGTGCTTCCCCGCGCTATTAGCCGTTGGACACATTACAAATCGGGACTAGTGCTAGCACTAGTCCCGGCCCGTAACAAACCGGGACTGGTGCCTAGTTCAGGGACGAACCGAAGGCCTTTTTTCCACTAGTGAGGCGGCGATGTCACCGTGTCGGTGGTCGGAAGGAGCCCCAGCGGCTGACTATGGTAAGTAGACAAACTTGAGAAAAATTCTTGCGCTTTTCATTGGCAGCCATAAGGAGTTCCAACGCATCTTGTACCGTTTGTCGTTGCAAGCACGACGGCTATGCATTAGAATCGCCTCTGCTCTGTTTGCATTTGTGACGAAATTGAACATTTTCTTGGTTCGACAGTGGGTCTAGGGTTTTAGAGAAATGTCACTCTTTTGTGATTAAAGGTGGTGAATTTATGCATGTAATCTCGTTTTTAGGATCACCTACCAGTTATTTCTCGATTCAAATCAACCATGGGGTTACTTTGCTGAAAGTGAGACGATCAGAAGGTATGTGAGTGGGTATGTCGTTTGGTATGATCATGTTGACAGTGTCACATGGTCTGCTCTAATTCTGGAGAATCTTATTGAAGAAATGAGATATGAGATGTGTGGTAGGATTAAAGTTCATTATTGTGTGCCGCTCATGTTTGTTAGCACAAATGGTCTGAGAGAAATCAAAGGTGATGATGATTATTAGGCAATGCTTGCCTTCTTGGAGAAAGGGCACCATTTGCAGAGGCTTTATCTTGATCATGATGAAAGCTTGCTGGCAAGAAGCTGGGATGATGCTGTGGATGTTCAACCAGTCATCATCCCTACAGAAACAACAATAGACAAAGAAGTGATTCATGTGCCTGCTAGCCAAGATTCAGATTGTGTTGATGTGCCTGCAAGACAAGTTTCAGTAGATCACATTTTTCCTCTACAAGAAATTCATCTGGAGAGAAATAGCAATGTTTCTGATAGTGCAATAAATAAGAGGAGGAGTGCTGCATGTGAGGTTGTATCAATTTTTTATGTGGATTAAGAGGATGAGGAGGAAGATTCAGATTTTGATGCAAAAGAAATTATTGACTCAGAGTTAGATGTTAGTGATGGTGATGATGACTTATTTGAATACAATGTAGATAATTCTAAAGATGAAGAAGTAAAGATTCCAAAAGGTAAGGACAATAAAAGGCTAAGGCAAAGATGTTACAAGAGGCAGAAAATATTTGTAAAGAAGAAGATTCAGACAAGAAGATCTTTGGGCACCAATGTCTAATTCAAAGTTAGTGTCACCTAGATTCAAAACATTTAGGGAACAATAAATGCACAATCCTAAATTTTGTGTTGGGCTTTGCTTTGAATTTGTGGAGCAGCTGAGGAAATCAAAACAATCTTATAGTTGTACAATAGGCAAGCTATTCAGATGCCAATTAATGATAGGAAGAGGCTTGATACATCCATTTTGCATCACTATTCTATATCATAATTCAATGTTATTCATTGATATATTTCATATTAAGAGATGATACTTATGTTATTTCATCTGTTTTTTGCATGGTTGATGACTTTTGGAGCATGGACCGCTGCAGTCAGGACTCTGATGGAAAAGGTGCTGTTTGGAGGCAAAATTCGCGAAGATCAGAAAATCCGGGAAAATATATGAAAAATCCTATTTTTCCAGAAGACGAAGGAAGCCAGAAGGAGAGGCTGAGATGGGCCACAGGGGGCCCACACCACCCCCTGGCATGGGTAAGCCTAGGCCGCGCCACCAGGTGGTGTGGCCGCCCTGGTCCACCCCTGGCTCTCCCCTCTGGTATATATTATCCTCCCGAAACCCTAAATCTCGGGGGGTGACCACAGAAAGATTCCGCCGCCTCTGCGGGGCGGAAAACACCAAGAGAGAAAGATCTCTCCGCATGAGTGCACGGGGAATTCCTTCTGGAGGGGAGATCGTCGCCATCAACACCACCATCAAGCTGGACTTCATCGGGATCATCATCATCATCATCACCACCATCATCACCATCAGCACCCTCATCACCATCTCCATATTGCTGTAACAATTGAGTTGAATCTTGCATTAGTTCATAGGGGAAACTTTCCCGGTGTTGATTACTCTTTGTAGTTGATGCTATTGAGTGAACCGTTGAATTATTGTTTATGTTCAGATTGTTATACATCATTATTCCATCTCTGATCATGATCCATATGATGCCTTGTGAGTAGTTCGTTTTGTTCTTGAGGACATGGGAGAAGTCATGTTGTTAGTAGTGGAGTTGTGTTGAGAAAGATTCAATAGATTTTTATTTAAGTTGTGGTGTACTTCTTCTAGTGGTGTCATGTGAACGTCGACTACATGACACTTCACCTATATGGGCCTAGGGGAATGCATTGTGTCTTTGGCTACTAAACGTAGGGGTTGCCGGAGTGACAGAAACCTGAACCCCCTTTAGGAAACCATTGCACAAGGGACGTAAGGGTCTTAGAGTTTAAGTTGTGGTTAGGTTTCTACCTTAATTACTTTCTTGTACTTACGGATGTTTGCAAGGGGTATAATCACAAGTATGTATTAGTCTTGGATGGGGCAGTACATTAGCACAGGTTCACCCACACAACACTTAGTAAGCTAAAGAAGATTAATCAACTATATGAAGCGAAAGCACTTGACAGTCTTCCCATGTGTCCTCGAGAACGTTTGGTCATCTTAAGTAATACAACAGTCTTGTCCTTTGCTGCATAAAGGATTGGGCCACTTGCTGCATTTATTCCTATTGTCTTTTATTTACTCGTACTTTTGTTTACTTGCTTTATCAAAAACCCCTAAAAATCCGTTTGCTAAGTATTTGCAGAGAATTCCTGATCCATACCACTAGCCAGCACCTTCTGCTCCTCGTTGGGTTCGACACTCTTACTTATCAAAAATACTGCGATACACCCCCTATACTTGTGGGTCATCAAGACTATTTTCTGGCGCCGTTGCCGGGGAGTGAAGCGCTATTGGAAAGTGGAACTGGTAAAGGAAACTTCTACTATGAGTATTGTTTATTTCTGTTAGTTGCTTTATTTTCGTTATGGATAATTCACTGAGTTTCTTATTTGGTAATGCTACTACCACTGCTAAGGTAGTAGATAAGCCACCACCCGCTGAGAATGATGTTTTCAAAGTACCTACAAGAATTATTGATCGTGTTATGGATAACTACTATGTTGGGGATGGAACTGTCTATCCCGGTGATCATTTACTCTTTATACACAAATTATGCGGGTTGTTCAAGTGTGCAGGTATTACTACAGATCAAGTTAAGAAGAAGTTATTCTCATTATCGCTGAAAGGAACAGCTGAGGAATGGTATAAGCTGCTGAAGAATGTTCAAGCTCTGGAATGGGAGGACATAGTGCCTCTCTTTTATTCAAAGTTTTATCCTCCTAGTGAGATTCATAAAGATCGGAATCAAATATACAACTTTTGGCCTCTTGATGGAGATAGTACAGCTCAAGCTTGGGGGAGATTGAAGTTATTAATGCTCAAATTTCCCATTCATGAGCTCCCCAACAATATTATTATCAACAACTTTTATGCAAGGCTCCCTCTACATGACAAGGATGTATTGGATGCTTCTTGTGCTGGATCATTCACTCGTATGGAAGAAGAAGCTAAATTGGATCTTCTGGACCGTATTCAAGACAATACTGAAGCTTGGGAGAATGCCAAAGGTAGAAAGTCAGGTATAAATTATGATTATGAATGCATTGAATCTTTTATGGGAACTGATGACTTTCAAAATATTAAAAATGCTTATGGTCTAGACTCTCAAGCTATTGCTTCTTATTTTAAGGCTTTTGCTTCCTACATTGAAGTGCCTAAAAAGAAGTGGAATAAGTATCATGAACCTTATAAAGATATTGCTAAGAGTGTTCCTCCAAGAAATACTGAAGTTTATACTGCTAATCATGTCTTACCTAAACCTTACATTGAGAAAATGCCTTTCCCGGTTAAGATAAAGGAACATTCTATGATAGCTAGTATGGTTAATGAAATTACAAATAAAGCTGTTGAACCTGATAAACAAATGGTTGATGAACCTATAATAGCAAATGTGAAATACTTTTTTACTAAATATGAAAAAGAGGGACACACTATCCTTTGTAAGGACACCTCTAATATTGTTTCACAAAGTAGTGTTATGAGAGCTAGTATTCCTGTGTTTTCAGTTAGAATAAGTGATCATTGCTATGATGGTCCTTGTGATAGCTATATTGTTAAGTTTATGCATGATGCTGAAAGTTACTATGAAAGAGGGAAAAGTGTTCTTATGCATCTCAATAATATCAAGTTTCCTCGTTTTATGCTGAAAGTTTTTATGTTGCACTTCTTTTGCCTTCTTATGCAAGTTGCCTCTGGTTTCAACAACTTGTTTGTTTACAAAATTCCCTTGCATAGGAAGTGGGTTAGAATTAAATGTGTGGATGTTGGTATTGCTTTTTAATGCTCTCTTTCACTTCAATTCATATCCCTATGAGAGCTCCTTCAAAATTATCATGCCCATCTTAATGGCAATAAAGAAAGAGCTTTATGGGAGACAACCCAATTTGTTTTTGCTTTCAGTTTGTTTTTGTTTCTTTGAGTCTTGGAAGTTATTACTTTGGTAATAACCTCTCCTTATCCGTTTTGTTTGGTTTTTTTGTCAAGATTAACCTCTAATGAGAGAGAAGTAAGATTTGGGGAAGTTGCTATCCCGAAACAGATTTTTTGTGCTTCACCGTAAAAATTCGTGAGAGATCTCTGTATTTCGGATTGAGTTGTAATTGTTTGTGCTTCTGTCCCAGGTTGTTATTTAACTTTCATTAGTTTTGCACTTTTTGATTTGAGCAACCGAAGATTTTCGAAAAAATTGATCTTTACCTGCTGGTTTGTTTTGACAGATTTAGCCAATCTTGCATTTGCTTCTTTATTCGATTTCCTTTTTGAATTCTTTTTGGGTTTTCGGAAGGAGTTGCTACAGTAGCTTATGTTTTGATGGTTTTCAATTGAAGGTGGACTCAAAAGGTTTTATCACTTCACTTAAACTAATGTTGCTAATGAGAACTGTGTGAAGTTTTGTGTGAAAGAAATTTCCAGGTAGTGGAGATAATGGTGTAATAAGGAAGAGAAAGGTTTTATGACTCAAGTAATAAGTGTATGAAGATGAAGATATTGATGTTATTCAAGTGATGACTCCGGAAGAATCTACTAGATACCAAATTCAGAAACCTGCAGAGTCTGTTTTCAAATAGGTAATGGTTCTGGTAAGAAAAGTTCCGCAAAAATACTATCCAACTATATTTTTGCAGTTTTCAGTCAATAAGGAAAGTTACGAAGCGAAAAAGGGACGGAACTGGAGCCAGGGTGGCCCACACCACCTTGTGGCGCAGGCCCACCCCTGGCCGCGCCACCAGGTGGTGAGTCCACCCCGGACTCCGCCTCCGACTCGTTTTCTCCCAGTACCTTCCTTTTGATATGAAACTTCGTAATATATAACCCCCCCCAGATCTTCCGAGGTTCATATATCGTGTTTTTGTCGTGATTTTGTTTCGATCTGTTTCTACCAGGACATACTCTTTGAAGGTTTAGAAGCACAATGGTGTCCACCAAGGATAAAGGGAAGGAGCCTATGGAGGAAGACCTCCAAGACCCCGGGAAGGAGAAGGAGATCAAAAGTGAAGATGAAGAGGAGCAAGACCAACATCCTCTCACCGGCACTACCATTGCAAGCATTGGAGTGGTGACAGAACCTGCCAGGGTTAGAAGGACTGTGCAGATGCAGACTGGGGGAAAAGCTCCTCGTCACAATTTGGCTCCACGGTCACTTCCTCCACACACCAAGAATCCTTTCCATACCCTTATCCATGAGCATCAATACCAGAATATGCCCAAAGGGAAATTACCCTCCAATTGGTATTTGCCTTGTTCTAGCCATGCAGGAAAAGAAGACTTCAAGGAGGAAGAGTGGGGAAAGAATATCAAGAGCTGGAATTCTCAACACGACATGATTATGAGCCGTATTGAGCACAACTCGGAGTTGATTCGTACTCTCACCTTCGAGATTGAGGACTTGGGGAAATTGGTCAAGACACTCATCGAGAGGATACCACCACCACCACCGAAGGAGTAATTCGTCATCAGGTTTGGCATCCCCTTGGTTTGTTCCAAGCTTGGGGGAGTGCCACGGTATCACATCACTATCTTCTATCTTTTTGCCTTTTCAGTAGAGTCATATCTTGAATAGAGGAGTTATTATGTAGGATGGTTTGCATTATGGAAGTGTCCCCTCTCTCGTTAGATATGTATCCCTTGGTGTGAGTTGCCGTTATGGAATATTAATGAGAAGTTCTATCATTCACTCTTTTGCATAGCTTATTTTAGTTTTCAATTCATGGTTATATAATTGATCTTGTTGTTAGTATTGGTATCACTTTGGGATCATTGAGTTAATTTAGTTAGTTTTTGGCAAACCTGGCTTGGTCAGTAGCAACACTATTTTTGAGAGTTGAATGAAAAAGATAAAAGTACTCTAAAGAAAAATTATTTCATCATCTTTCTTTCTTGATTTGCTCATAAGTCTAGTATTCACTAGTTAAGATCTTTTGTGCTTCCAAGGAAGATTGCATGTTTGTATTTATCACTTGTATGTTTGTTTGTTTACTTCAACTCTTATACTTGCTACCTAGCCTTGCTAGCCAAAAACCTGTACTGAGAGGGAATTCTTCTCGTGCATCCACTCCTTTAAACCAAAACCTTTGCCATTTGTGTCCACCATACCTACCTAGTAGCATTATTGCTATTCCAAGTAAATTCTTGTTTTATCTACCTCCCAAATTAAACTTGTAATGTGAAAATTAGTGATTAAATCTCTCACGAACTTGATGGCACACTTTACTTTCTTACACATAATAAACTTGAACCATTGTGCTCACCTATGTTGCATATATGCTTGCGCTTTGTAAGTTGTGAATTAGCAGAACCATGCTATCATGGGGAACGCTTTCAACATTGCACTCGTACTTTGTACCTAGTTGATATCATGTTCTTTTGTCTATGGATGTCGTCGGTGTCAAATGAAAGGGGAGCTTGTAAGTCCATGGAGTTATGCATATGTGTTAGAGAAACACCTGGGCCGCTGGTCTAATCCATGCTGACATGGTGGAAACCTGCAGCGTAACCATAACAAGTATCTATGAAGCATTCTTCTGATAAAAAAAGAGATAGAGATTGAGAAAAAGAGACAAGAAAAAAAGAGATATTATGAAAAGAGGAAAGAGAGAAAAAAGCACCATATTCCCATGGTAAATAAGAAGATTGCTGAGATACTTGTTGTCTGCTTGCCTTGTCATTTTGATATGGGGATTCTTCCGTATCATCGGGCAAGGGGTACCCCGTTGGCGGTTCTTTATGATACACATATGCTTACGATGACAAGAACTTACAGGTGACTAAACTTGAGTAGCATGAGGAGCGGCCCTCGTATTCAAGGGAGATGAGATTCTCAATTTACAACTTGTCAATGCATATCCTCATATTTGATCACTTTAACCTTAAGCACCTAAATATGCCTATGATAGGGGCAATGAGAGCTGAAAGCTAGTAAGTATCATAATTTTTGGGAGCTCTTTATGAGACTTGGAATCCCTGCTTCCCTCTGCGAAGGGCCTTTCTTTTACTTTGTAGTTGAGTCAGTAAACCTACTCCCTTCTATCTCAACAAGTATTTTGAGTTGTTGTGTTTCATTCATTCATATGATGATTTATTCAATCATGTTTCTTATGTTCCTTGTTTTGCACATTGCTCTTATCTTGATGTTTACTACTTTGAAAGCTATCATTGAGAAACCAGCTATTTGTGAACTCCAGCAAATTATCAACTATTCTTCGACCAAGAGCTAAGTTTGCCATTACCAATTATGATTCACTTTATGTATCTTTATTGTGTTTCCTTTACTCATTACAAGTTGAGTTATATAATAGTGAGTTGTCTTCTATTATGATCTATGTATTTGATGTATGTGATGCTTCTTGTCTTTATTCTTTTACCGACTCTTCACTCCATAAACCTGAGGCCATGTTTATTGAGCTCAGTTTCGCTTGGGGACAAGCGAAGTCTAAGCTTGGGGGGAGTTAATACGTCCATTTTGCATCACTATTCTATGTCTTAATTCACTATTATTCATTGATATATTTCATATTGAGGGGTGATACTTATGTTATTTCATCTGTTTTTGCATGGTTGATGACTTTTGGAGCATGGACCGCTGCAGTCAAGATTCTAATGGAAAAGGTGCTGTTTGGAGGCAAAATTCGCGAACATCAGAAAATCTAGGAAAATATACGGAAAATCCTATTTTTCTAGAAGACTAAGGATGCTAGAAGACGGAGTGGAGATGGGCCACAGGGGGCCCACACCACCCCTTGGTGCGGACAGCCCTAGGCCACGCCTGGAGGTGGGGTGGCCACCCTGACCCACTCCAGCCTCTCCCCTCTGGCGTATATCATCCTCCCGAAACCCTAAGACTCGAGGAGTGACCACAGAAAGATTCCGCCGCCTCTGCGAGGCGGAAAACACCGAGAGAGAAAGATTTCTCCGGCAGACAGATTTCTGCCGGGGGAATTCCTTCCCGGAGAGGGGAGACCGTCGCCATCAACACCACCATCAAGTTGGACTTCATCTGGATCATCTTCATCATCATCATCACCACCATCATCATCATTAGCACCCTCATGACCATCTCCATATTGCTGTAACAATTGAGTTGAATCTTGCATTAGTTCATAGGGGAAACTTTCCCGGTGTTGATTACTCTTTGTAGTTGATGCTATTGAGTGAAATGTTGAATTATTGTTTATGTTCAGATTGTTATACATCATTATTCCATATCTGATCATGATCCATATGATGTCTTGTGAGTAGTTCGTTTTGTTCTTGAGGACATGGGAGAAGTCATGTTGTTAGTAGTGAAGTTGTGTTGAGAAAGATTCAATAGATTGTTATTTAAGTTATGGTGTACTTCTTCTAGTGGTGTCATGTGAACATCGACTACATGACACTTCACCTATATGGGCCTAGGGGAATGCATTGTGTATTTGGCTACTAATCGTAGGGGTTGCTGGAGTGACAGAAACCTGAACCCCTGTTGGGAAACCATTGCACAAGGGACGTAAGGGTCTTAGAGTTTAAAGCTGTGGTTAGGTTTCTACCTTAATTACTTTCTTGTACTTACGGATGTTTGCAAGGGGTATAATCACAAGTATGTATTAGTCTTGGATGGGGCGGTACATTAGCACAGGTTCACCCACACAACACTTAGCAAGCTAAAGAAGATTAATCAACTATATGAAGCGAAAGCACTTGACAGTCTTCCCATGTGTCCTCGAGAACGTTTGGTCATCTTAAGTAATACAACCGGCTTGTCCTTTGCTGCATAAAGGATTGGGCCACTTGCTGCATTTATTCCTATTGTCTTTTATTTACTCGTACTTTGTTTACTTGCTTTATCAAAAACCCCTAAAAATCCGTTTGCTAAGTATTTGCAGAGAATTCCTGATCCATACCACTAGCCAGCACCTTCTGCTCCTTGTTCGGTTCGACACTCTTACTTATTGAAAATACTACGATACACCCCTTATACTTGTGGGTCATCAACCACCATCATATCCACTAGCACCCTCATCACCATCTCCATATCACTGTAACAATTGGTTGAATCTTGCATAGTTCTTAGGGGAAACACTCCCGGTGTTGATTACTCTTTGTAGTTGATGCTATTGAGTGAACCATTGAATTATTGTTTATGTTCAGATTGTTATACATCATTATTCCATCTCTGATCATTATCCATATGATGTCTTGTGAGTAGTTCATTTTGTTCTTGAGGACATGGGAGAAGTCATGTTGTTAGTAGTGGAATTGTGTTGAGAAAGATTCAATGGTTTGATATTTAAGTTGTGGTGTACTTCTTCTAGTGGTGCCATGTGAACGTCGACTACATGACACTTCACCTATATGGTCCTAGGGGAATGCATTGTGTATTTGGCTACTAATCGTAGGGGTTGCCAGAGTGACAGAAACATGAACCCCCGTTAGGAAACCATTGCACAAGGGACGTCAGGGTCTTAGAGTTTAAAGTTGTGGTTAGGTTTCTACCTTAATTACTTTCTTGTACTTGCGGATGCTTGCAAGGGGTATAATCACAAGTATGTATTAGTCCTAGGAAGGTCGGTACATTAGCACAAGTTCACCCACACAACACTTAGCAAACTAAAGAAGATTAATCAACTATATGAAGAGAAAGCACTTGATGATATTCCCACGTGTCCTCGAGAACGTTTGGTCATCTTAAGTAATAGAGCCGGCTTGTCCTTTGCTGAATAAAGGATTGAGACACTTGCTATATTTATTCCTATTGTCTTTTATTTACTCGTACATTATTTACTTGCATTATAAAAAAAAACTAAAAATCCGTTTGCTAAGTATTTGCAGAGAATTCCTGATCCATACCACTAGCCAGCACCTTCTGCTCCTCGTTAGGTTCGACACTCTTAGTTATCGAAAATACTGTGATACACCCCTATACTTGTGGGTCATCAAGACTATTTTCTGGCGCCGTTGTCGGGGAGTGAAGCGCTATTGGAGAGTGGAACTGGTAAAGGAAACTTCTACTGTGAGTATTGTTTATTTTTGTTAGTTGCTTTATTTTCATTATGGATAATTCGCTGAGTTTATTATTTCGTAATGCTACTACCACTACTAAGGTAGTAGATGAACCACCACCTGCTGAGAATGATACTTTTAAAATACCTACAAGAATTATTTATCGTGTTATGGATAACTACTATGTTGGGGATGGAACTATCCATCCTAGTGATCATTTGCTCTTTATACACGAATTATGCGGGTTGTTCAAGTGTGCAGGTATTACAACAGATCAAGTCAAGAAGAAGTTATTCTCATTATCACTGAAAGGAAGAGCTGAAGAATGGTATAAGCTGCTAAAGAATGGTCAAGCTCTTAAATGGGAGGAAATAGTACCTCTCTTTTATTCAAAGTTTTATCCTCTTAGTGAGATTCATAAAGATCGGAATCAAATATACAAATTTTGGCCTCTTGATGGAGAGAGTACAGATCAAGCATGGGGGAGATTTAATGCTCAAATGTCCCATTCATGAGCTCCCCAACAATATTATTATCAATAACTTTTATGCAAGGCTTTGTCTTCATGATAAGGATTTATTGGATGCCTCTTGTGCTGGATCATTCACTCGCATGGAAGAAGAAGCTAAATGGGATCTTCTGGCCCATATTCAAGATAATGCTAAAGCATGGGAGACTGACAAAGGAAGAAAGTCAGGTATAAATTATGATTATGAATGCATTGAATATTTTATGGGAACTGACAACTTTCAAAATATTAAAAATTCTTATGGTCTAGACTCTCAAGCTATTGCAACTTATTTTAAGGCTTTTTCTTCCTACATTGAAGTGCCTAAAAAGAAGTGGAATAAGTATCATGAACCTTATAAAGATATTGCTAAGAGTGTTCCTGCAAGAAACACTGAAGTTTATACTGCTAATCATGTTTTATCTAAACCTTACATTGAGAAAATGCCTTTCCCAGTTAAGATAAAGGAACATTCTATGATATCTAGTATGGTTAATGAAAGTACAAATAATTGTTGAACCTAATAAACAAATGGATGATGAACCTATAATAGCAAATGTGAACGACTTTGTCACTAAATATGTACAAGAGGGACACACTATCCTTTGTAAGGATACCTCTAATATTGTTTCATAAAGTAGTATTATAAGAACTAGTATTCCTGTGTTTTCTGTTAGAATAAGTGATCATTATTACGATGACCCTTGTGATAGTTATATTGTTAAGTTTATGCATGATACTAAAAGTCACTATGATAGAGGGAAAAGTGTTCTTATGTATCTCAATAATATCAAGTTTCCTCGTTTTATGCTGAATGTTTTATGTTGCACTTCTTTTACCTTCCTATGCTCGCAGTTTCTGGTTCCAACAACTTGTTTGTTTACAAAATTCCCTTGCATAGGAAGTGGGTTAGACTTAAACATGTGTATTTTTGCTTCTTCCTGCTCTCTTTCGCTTTAATTCATATTCTTATGTGTGAGCATCCTTGAAATTATCATGCCCATCTTAATGGCTATAAAGAAAGAGCTTTTTGGGAGACAACCCAGTTTATTCTTGCTTTCAGTTTGTTTTTGTTTATTTGAGTCTTGGAAGTTATTACCTTGGTAATAACCTCTCCTTATCCGTTTTGTTTGGTTTTTGTGTCAAGATCAACCTCTAATGAGAGAGAAGTAAGATTTGGGGAAGATGCTGTCCTGAAACAGATTTGTGTGCTTTACCGTAAATATTTGTGAGAGATCTCTGTATGTTGGATTGATCTGTAATTTTTTATGCTTCTGCCCTAGGTTGCTATTTAACTTTCTTTAGTTTTGCACTTTTTGATTTGAGCAACAGAAGAGTTTTGAAAAAATTGATCTTTACCTGCTGGTCTGTTTCGACAGATTTTGCCACTCTTGCATTTGCTTCTTTAATCGATTTCCTTTTTGAATTATTTTTGGGTTTTTGGAAGGAGTTGCTACAGTAGCTTATGTTTTGATGGTTTTCAGTTGAAATTGGAGTCAAAAGGTTTTATCACTTCACTTATACTAATGTTGCTAATGAGAACTATGTGAAGTTTTGTGTGAAAGAAATTTCCAGGTAGGTGGAGAAAATGGTGTAATAAGAAAGTGAAAGGTTTCATGAATCAAGCAATATGAGTATGAAGATGAAGATATTGATATCATTCAAGTGGTGACTCTGGAATAATCTACTAAATACCAAATTCAGAGACCTGCAGAGTCCGTTTTCGAATAGGTAACAATTCTGGTAAGAAAAGTTCCGCGAAAGATCTGCCCAGTTATATTTTTGCAGTTTTTAGCCAACAAGGAAAGCTACGAAGCGAAAGAGGGACGGAAACGGAGCCAGGGTGGCTCACACCACCCTGTGGCGTGGGCCCACCCCTGGCCGCGCCACCAGGTGGTGTGGCCACCTTGGACTCCGTCTCCGACCCATTTTCTCCCAGTACCTTCCTTTTGTTGTGAAACTTCGTAATATATAATCCCGCGGATCCCCTGAGGTTCGTATATCTTGTTCTCATCGTGTTTTTGTTTCGTTCTGTTTTGTTCAAATGTCGTCCAGGGGTTCATCTTCAAAGGATTACGAGCTGCGATGCTGTTGCGAGCTCCATCACAATCTTGAGCAGAAGACCTTCGTAGGATGGGTGGAAGAAGAAAGGATCACAACTAGGCGCAAAGACATGGATCGAAACGGCAGGGAGGAAGTAAAGGACATGACAGCAGGGATGAAGGGGCTGATACCTCTAACTCTAGATCTCAGTTCTTGCCCTGCAACAGTGGAAGCTCTACGAGTCACTGATGAGCTCTGCGACAAGTACCGAGTCTTGAGGAGGAAGGTGGATATGCTTCAAGAGGAGAATAACAGGCTTCGCAAGATGCTGGAAGATTTCTTCATGCCAACCGAGAGAATACCACCACCACTGAAGGAGTAATTCGTCATCAGGTTTGGCATCCCCTTGGTTTGTTCCAAGCTTG
The DNA here is from genome assembly GCA_023614405.1 of Avena insularis. Lineage (NCBI taxonomy): Eukaryota > Viridiplantae > Streptophyta > Magnoliopsida > Poales > Poaceae > Avena > Avena insularis. The sequence goes on along the minus strand of CM042692.1, from coordinate 70,734,156 downwards.
GGGGAGTGCCGCGGTATCATATCACTATCTTCTATCTTTTTACCTTTTTAGTAGAGTCATATCATGAATAGAGAAGTTATCATGTAGGATGGTTTGCATTATGGAAGTGTCCCCTCTCTCGTTAGATATGTATCCCTTGGTGTGAGTTGCCGTTATGGAATATTAATGAGAAGTTCTATCATTTACTCTTTTGCATATCTTATATTAGTTTTCAATTCATGGTTATATGATTGATCTTGTTGTTAGTATTGGTATCACTTTGGGATCATTGAGTTAATTTAGTTGGTTTTGGCAAACCTGGCTCGGTCAGTAGAAACACTATTTTTGAGAATTGAATGAAAAAGATAGAAGTACTCTTAAATAAATATAATTTCATCATCTTTCTTTCTTGATTTGCTCATAAGTTTACTATTCTCTGGTTAAGATCTTTTGTGCTTCCAAGGAAGATTGCATGTTTGTTTTTATCACTTGTATGTTTCTTTGCTTCCTTCAACTCTTATACTTGCTACCCAGCCTTGCTAGCCAAAAACCTGTACTGAGAGGGAATTCTTCTCGTGCATCCAATCCTTAAACCAAATCCTATGCTATTTGTGTCCACCATACCTACCTATTAGCACTATTGCTATTCCAAGTAAATTCATGTTTTTATCTACCTTCCAAATTAAACTTGTTATGTGAAAATTAGTGATTAAAGCTCTCACGAACTTGATGGCACACTTTACTTTCTTGCATTTAATAAACTTGAACCATTGTGCCCATCTATGTTGCGTATATGCTTGTGCTTTGTAAGTCGTGAATTAGCAGAACCATGCTGTCATGGGGAACGCTTTCAACATTGCACCGGTACTTTGTACCTAGTTGATATCATGTTCTTTTGTCTATGGATGTCGTCGGTGTGAAATGAAAGGGGAGCTTGTAAGTCCATGGAGTTATGTATGTGTGTTAGAGAAGCACTGGTCACGGGTCTAAACCATGCCATCATGGTGGAAACCTGCAGCGTAACCATAACGAGCATCTATGAAGCATTCTTCTTATAAAAAAAATGAGAAAACACAAAAGAGAGAAAAAGGCACCATATTCCCATGGTAAATAAGAAGATTGCTGAGATGCTTGTTGTCTGCTTGCCTTGTCATTTTGATATGGGGATTCTTCCGTATCATCGGGCAAGGGGTACCCCGTTGGCGATTCTCTATGATACACATGTACTTACTATGACAAGAACTTACCGGTGACTAAACTTGAGTAGCATGAGGAGCGGCCCTCGTATTCAAGGGACATGAGATTTTCAATTTGCAACTTGTCAAGCATATCCTCATATTTGATCAATTTAACCTTAACCACCTAAAGATGCCTATGATAGGGGCAATGAGAGCTGAAAGCTAATAAGTACCATAATTTTTGGAAGCTCTTTATGAAACTTGAAATCCCTGCTTCCCTCTGCGAAGGGCCTTTCTTTTACTTTTTAGTTGAGTCAGTAAACCTATTCCTTTCTATCTCAGCAAGTATTTTGAGTTGTTGTGTTTCATTCATTCATATGATGATTTATTCAATCATGTTTCTTATGTTCCTTGTTTTGCACATTGCTCTTATCTTGGTGATTACTACTTTGAAAGCTATCATTGAAAATCAGTTATTTGTGAACTCCTGCAAATTGTCAACTACTCTTCAACCAAGAGCTAAGTTTGTCATTACCAATTATGATTTACTTTATGTATCTTTATTGTATTTCCTTTACTTATTGCAAGTTAAGTTATATAATAGTGAGTTGTCTTCTATTATGACTTATGTATGGATGAATGTGATGCTTCTTGTCCGTATTCTTTTATCGACTCTTCACTTCATAAACCTTAGGTCATGTTTATTGAGTTCAGTTTTCGCTTGGGGACAAGCGAAGTCTAAGCTTGGGGGAGTTGATACGTCCATTTTGCATCACTATTCTATATCATAATTCAGTGTTATTCATTGATATATTTCATATTAAGAGATGATACTTATGTTATTTCATCTGTTTTTGCATGGTTGATGACTTTTGGAGCATGGACCGCTGCAGTCAGGATTCTGATGGAAAAGGTGCTGTTTGGAGGCAAAATTTGCGAAGATCAGAAAATCCGGAAAAATATATGGAAAATCCTATTTTTCCAGAAGACGAAGGAAGCCAGAAGGGGAGGCTGAGATGGGCCACAGGGGCCCCACACCACCCCCTGGTGCGGGTCAGCCTACGCCGTGCTACCAGGTAGTGTGGCCGCCCTGGTCCACCCCTGGCTCTCCCCTCTAGCGTATGTTATCCTCCCGAAACCCTAAAACTCGGGGGGCGACCACAGAAAGATTCCGTCGCCTCTGCGGGGCGGAAAACACCGAGAGAAAGATCTCTCCAGAGACAGAATTCTGTCGGGGGAATTCCTTCCCGGAGAGGGGAGATCGTCGCCATCAACACCACCATCAAGCTGGACTTCATCGGGATCATCATCATCATCACCACCACCATCATCTCCACCAGCACCCTCATCACCATCTCCATATCGCTGTAACAATTGGGTTGAATCTTGCATAGTTCTTAGGGGAAACTCTCCCGGTGTTGATTACTCTTTGTAGTTGATGCTATTGAGTGAACCATTGAATTATTGTTTATGTTCAGATTGTTATACATCATTATTCCATCTCTAATCATGATCCATATGATGTCTTGTGAGTAGTTCGTTTTGTTCTTGAGGACATGGGAGAAGTCATGTTGTTAGTAGTGGAATTGTGTTGAGAAAGATTCAATGGTTTGATATTTAAGTTGTGGTGTACTTCTTCTAGTGGTGTCATGTGAATGTAGACTACATGACACTTCACCTATATGGTCCTAGGGGAATGCATTGTGTATTTGGCTACTAATCGTAGGGGTTGCCGGAGTGACAAAAACCTGAACCCTCGTTAGGAAACCATTGCACAAGGGACGTCAGGGTCTTAGAGTTTAAAGTTGTGGTTAGGTTTCTACCTTAATTACTTTCTTGTACTTGCGGATGCTTGCAAGGGGTATAATAACAAGTATGTATTAGTCCTAGGAAGGTCGGTACATTAGCACAGGTTCATCCACACAACACTTAGCAAACTAAAGAAGATTAATCAACTATATGAAGCGAAAGCACTTGATGATATTCCCATGTGTCCTCGAGAACGTTTGGTCATCTTAAGTAATACAACCGGCTTGTCCTTTGCTGAATAAAGGATTGGGCCACTTGCTGCATTTATTCCTATTGTGTTTTATTTACTCGTACTTTATTTACTTGCATTATCAAAAAAAAACCTAAAAATCCGTTTGCTAAGTATTTGCAGAGAATTCCTGATCCATACCACTAGCCAGCACCTTCTGCTCCTTGTTGGGTTCGACACTCTTACTTATCGAAAATACTGCGATACACCCCCTATACTTGTGGGTCATCAAGGCTCAATGCAAAATGTTCTCCTAGTTGTACATGGAATATGTGTGCATCAATGTCAAGCATCAGCAAGTGTTTTATGATCAAGAATTTATGTGGTGAGCAGGGTCGATCCTGACATTTTAGGGGCCTGGGGCGAAGGCAGAATCCAGGGGCCCATCCCATATGGTATAATTTTTTTGTATGAAATGTTTATGAATAAAGACTTTTTTGTGGGTACCAATAAAATTTAAGTGCGTATAATAGCATTATTCACATCAAATAATCTATACATATTATCTTAAAATTTTCTTCTCATGTTGGAATCAACATCAATCTTGTCCAATATTTTTTTCTTGTGTAGAGAGTGGCCAGACCATCTACCTCTCTTGGGAGGTTACCAACCTACAATAGTTCTTTGACAATTTCAACTTTGGAAAACTTCTTTCTATTGTTGCGAAGTCATGACATAGTAAATAAAATCCGATAGACAATGTAAATATTAGGATAACAATACTTACCTAGCAAATTCAAAAATACATGTTCATGATCACTCACACTGGTATCATCTTCCTTGATGCCACTATTGTCTTATGTAGGGCCCTACTCCTAGATTAACATTATTTTGTTCCTCCACAAAACTATAATCAATTCTTCTGGATATTTTGATGTGCTCATATTACTCTTCAAGAATTTGTCGAGGGCTCATCTATTTGACTATACAAATCACCTACTCGTTTCTTTCATTTTACTTTCTCACTTAGATGGACGCTTAGACGAAGATAATCACACTCGGTAAAAAGAACAATTAGTAACCGAAATTAGGGGATTAGGGCATAGACTAAGATACTCATAATTTTTTTAGATTCCATAATACCTTCTTCTCCGATCTAGATACTCTAGAGACTGAGTTGTGGTGGTTTGTCTGGCGGCCGTGGTCAAAAGAAAGAATAGGCGTGAGCACAAGAGAAGAACTGGCAACGGACGGTGATGGCTCAATGCACGACGCCCAGAGAAATACTTGATGGCGGTGTTGATGTAGAGCTCGTTGGGAACCCCAAGAGAAAGGTATGATGAGCACAACAACAAGTTTCCCTCAGTTATGAAACCAAGGTTTAATCGAACCAGTAGGAGCAAGGAAACACCTCAAAGGTGTTACTAGCTGAGCTTTGGCAGGGTGCACTACCGGTGCTAGTAGCAACATGGAGACCTGCACAACACAACCACAAAACTTTGTCCCCAACTTGCGATGAGGTTGTCAATCTCACCGTGTTTTGCGGAAAACAAAGGATTAAATGTATTGAATGGAAAGAAATAAAAGTTTGCAGAAAGTAAACACAAAGCAGTACACAGTTGTAGATTGTATGTAAAGAAAAAGGACAAGGATCCATAGTTCACTAGAGGTGGCTCTCCTTAGATAGATAACATGTTGGGTGAACAAATTACAGCGGGGCAATTGACAAACACCGAGAAAGCAATACATGCATATACTAATCATCTTGACTCCTTTGAGACTTGATTGGGCATTATAACATAATACAAAGACCGCCATCCAACTGCATCTATGACTAATAATCCACCTTCAGGTTATCATCCGAACCCCCTCTAGTATTAAGTTGCAAGCAACAGATTATTGCTTTATGAACTGCGTGTAAAGTAAACAATACGATTGTTCTATGAACAAAGGATTGTTGTTTTCTCCCTAGTAGCAACAACACATCTAGTACCTTAGAGATTTCTGTCACTTCCCAGTTACGGAGGCATGAACCCACTATCGAGCATAAATACTAACTCTTGGAGTTGCTAGCATCTACTTGGCCAAGATAGCTACTAACAACGGAAAGCATGCAAGATCACAAATAACAAAGACATGATAGAATCAATAATCAATCTGAAATAGCATCTCAATATCCATCGGATCCCCACAAACACAACATGTATGGATTACAAAAATATGATCTTGATCATGAACGGAGCTCACAAGATCTAAACATGAAAGCACAAAGGAGGAGAAACCAGCCATCTAGCTACTACATGGATCCGTAGTCCAAGGATGAACTACTCACGCATCACACCGGAGGCTTGCATGGTGATGAAGAAGGCCTCGTGGTGAATTCCCTCTCGTGGGTGCCGGAAGAGCTTCAGATCCCTCCTAATCTAGGGATGGAGATGACGGCGGCTACAGACTCTTTCGTGGATTTTTGATCGGGTACTTAGGGTTTTCGTCCCGAGGGTAATATATAGGCGGAAGGAGAGGCCGAGGGTGTGCCGGGAGCCACCACACCACCCCCTGGCGCGGGCCAGGCCTGGCCGCGCGGCCAGGTGGTGTGGTCGGCCCCTGGCCCCTCTCCGTCTCGTATTCTGGCACTTGATCCCTTTCGGAAAAATAGGCACTTTGGCTTTTGTCCCGTCCAATTCCAAGAATATTCATTTTCTGACTTTCCTGGAACCAAAAACAGCGAGAAAATGGCAACTGCTTTGTGGCTCTTGTTAATAGGTTAGTCCAAGAAATCATATGAAAAGTACTCCAAAGTTGGAACAAAACACAAGAAAGTGGATAAAACCAAGCATGGAACATCAAAAATTATAGATACATTTGCAATGTATCAACATCCCCAAGCTTAACTCCTGCTCGTCCTCGAGTAGGTAAGTGATAAAAAGAAATAATTTTTGAGGTGACATGCACCATCAAACACTTGATCAAAGTATTTGCAAAACACTCAAAGCTGGGATCATAGTACTTCAATCATAACATGAAAGACAAAGTTCTAGCAATAAGCAAAGAAACTATGATGCAACATGAAAAGGCACAAACAAAAGAATCATGAATAACATGCTTTGCAAGACGTTTGTTTGTTTCACATAAAGAAAACATAGCATAATAGTATTCAGCTTGTCCCTCAATAGAGTAGCAAATATAAATGCATAGGACACCTTCAAAGTTCATAAGAGTGACTAGATACAATAGTTTCAAACAAGAAATAACAAGTTATGCATCAATCATCTAGTCTTGGGACAATGCACATAGAACTAAGAATGGCCACTATGCTCTCAAAGTAGGTGCATAAAGATAGAAGGTGGAGACTCAATGTAATGGTGGAAGAAAGGCCTTTTGTAAAAGGAAGTAGGGATTCAAGTCTCATAAAGAGCTTCCAAAAATTATGGTACTTGTAGTTTTCAGCTCTCATTGCCCCTATCATAAGCATCTTGAAGGTGATTAAGGTTAAAGTGACACAACTAAGAGGATATGCTTGACAAGTTATAAACCGAAATCTCATGCCCCTTACTTACGAAGACCAATCCTCATGCTACTCAACTTCAGTCACGAGTAAGCTCTTGTCATTGTAAGTACATGTGTATCATTAAGAACCGCCAACGGGGTACCCCTTGCACATGATACGGGAGCTTTTCCATAATCAAAATGACAAGGCAAGCAGACAATGAGCATCTCAGCGATCTTTTTATTTGCTATTTGCATAGGTTTTTATTGAGGATGCTTCATAGAGTGCTCATTGTGGTGATGCTGCAAGTTTCCACCATGATTAGGCATGGCTTAGGCTAGCGGCCCAGGCGTTTCTCTAACACATATACAAACTCCATGATCTTACAAGTTCCACTTTTATTTCACACCGCCGGGATCCGTAAGCAAAAGAACATGATATCAATGGGGTACAAAGTACAAGTGCAATGTTGAAAGCGTTCCCCATGAAACATGGTTCTGATAATTTCAACTTATAAAGCGCAAGCACATACGCAACAAAGAAGGACCCAATGGTTCAAGTTTATTAGAGGCAAAAAGTAAAGTGTGCCATCAAGTTCGTGAGAGCTTTAATCACTAGTTTTGTCATAACAAGTGGAAGGTAAACAAAAGCATGAATATACTTGGAATAGCATAAGCTAGTAGGTAGGTATGGTGGACTCTTTGGAATAACTTGGTTAAGGGAGTTAGATGAATGAGTAGAACTCATACCTTGTTGTGGAGGCTAGCAAAAGACTGGGAGCGACAAACTAAGAGAGCAATAATGGACATAATCATGCAGAGCGACAAAACATCATTGATCAAAGCATAAAGTGATACTACAAGTTGAAAACTAAAGGATCATAAAGGCTATGGTGACTTGTGACAGTCATAACATGGTGTGAGCATGTGCCAAGTCAACCCAAATAAAGCATCAAAGGAGAATACCACAATACTATGCTTTAATATGCTAAAACAACGCATGATTCATCTAAGGCACATTAAACAATCTCAATTGTTTATAACAAGTCATGCTACAGCAAAGAATACTAAGCATAAAGCCAAAACAATATCAAGCATGGCATGACAAAGCATAGCCACAGTCAAGAACGAGCTCTTTTTACCACATAAGCATGAACTTTCCTACTCTTTTCCAAACCAAACCAAACTATTTGCAAACCAATGTATGAAAGAGGGGGTCCAACCAACTTATTCAGAAAACTAAGCAAACCAAGCAAACTAAAAACCAAAACTAAAACAAAAAATAAGACGCTCCAAGAAAAACACAACTGTGCATGAAACAATAAAAATGAAGCGTTTGGAAGAAACCTGGAATTTTTATTGATGAAGAAAGGGATGGGAATCCCCAAGATTTGACGCTTGTAATTCTTGGATATTTCTTAGGGTGACACGCGTGGCATCCCCAAGCTTGAGCTTTAGTCCATCCTTCATCTCATTACTCATTCCTTCCATACACCTGAAAATTTTCCTTCATACAAAACTTCACACAATCTCATTAGTGCACTTAAGATAAATAAGTCTCAAGGTTCAGTTATAACACCAAATAAACTTCCATTAGAACCCTATATACTGTAGCACTTCCCTCAAAAAGCTCAATTCCCCAAAAGAACTCAAGGAGGAACCAACAAGAAGCAAATGCAGAAAATGGCAGAAATCTGTCAAAACAGACCAGCAGGTAAAGACGAATCTTTTCGAAGACCTTCTGTTGCTCAAATCAAAAAGTGTTGAACTAACGAAAGTTAGATAACAACCTGGGTCATAAGCATAAAAAAGTACAGCTCAATCCTACATACAGAGCTCTCTCAGGAATTTTTACGGTGAAGCACAAAAATCTGTTTCGGGACAGCAACTTTTCAATCATTACTTCACTCTCATTAGAGGTTACTCTTGGCACAAAAATCAAATAAAAAGGATAAGGAGAGGTTATTACAGAGTTAATAACTTCCAATACTCATCTAAAACTTTTGGGTTATCTCCCAATAAGTACTTTTCTTTAACTCCTTTAAGTTAGGCATAAGAAGCAAAGAAAGAATCAAGTGTTCTCAAATGAAGAAGCATTAAGACCAAATTTTGTTTTCATATGAGAAGCAAAAGAAATCTTTTCTCTCTTTTTAGGGAAGTGTTCTATACCTTTCTTGAGTGGGAGTTGATATTTAATGGTTCCTTCTTTCATATCAATGATGGCACCAACAGTTCTAAGAAAAGGTCTTCCCAAAGTAATAGGACAACAAGCATTGTATTCAACATCCAAAACATAGAAATCAACGGGGACATAGGAATCTTTAACCATAATAAGAACATCATTAAGACTCCCCATGAGTTTTTTTAGCATTAGCATCAAGTGGGACATTCAAGTAACAATCTTCAAGAGGAGGCAAATCAAGCATATCATAAATCCTTCTAGGCATAATAGAAACACTACTATCAAGATCACATAAAGCTTTGAAATCAAAGTCATTCACTTTCATGGGTTCCCAACCATCTTCTTGTTTTATAGGAATAGAAGCTTTATGTTTCATCTTTTCTTCTTTAATCTTTATGAGAGCATCAGTAATGTGTTTTGTAAAGGCCATGTTCATAGCACTAGCATTAGGACTTTTAGCAAACTTTTGTAGGAACTTAATAACTTCAGAGATGTTGCAACCATCAAGATCAAAATCAAATTTATCATCTAAAGTAGTAGAACTATTGCTAGCCTCAACACTAGTGGTGGTAATAGTGGAAACACTAATGTTTCTAGCAATTTCATCTTCTCTTTCCCACTTAGCATGTAATTCAGCTAATAGTCTAACATTTTCATCAATTCTTACTTGTATAGCATTAGTAGCTGCAAAGGGATTCTCATTAGTTTCAGGTTTAGCAGCCATTTTATTCAAAGAAGATTGAACTTCATCCAAAGATGCTATATTTCTTTCTGCATTAGAGAGTTTTTCCTCAATAGTTTTATTGAAAGCAGTTTGTTTACTAATAAACTCTTTAAGCATAACTTGAAGTTCAGAGGGAGCACTCTTATTATTGTTGTAGGAATTTCCATAAGCATTACCATTGTTGGGAGGATATGGCTTATAATTGTTGTTACCAAAATTGTTCCTATAAGCATTATTACCATAAGCATTGTTGCCAAAGTTGTTATTTATTATGAAGTTCACATCAACTTGCTCTTCTTGAGCAACCAAAGAGGCTAAAGGAACATTATTTGGATCAATATGGGCTTTCCCATTAACAAGCATAGACATAATAATATCAATCTTATCACTCAAGGAGGAGGTTTCCTTAACAGAATTTACCTTCTTACCTTGTGGAGCTCTCTCAGTATGCCATTCAGAATAATTAACCATCATATTATCCAGAAGTTTTGTTGCAGCACCCAAAGTGATGGTCATAAAGGTACCTCTAGCAGCAGAATCCAATAGGTTCCTTGAAGAATAGTTCAATCCTGCATAAAAAGTTTGGATGATCATCCAAGCAGTCAGTCTATGAGTGGGACAATTCCTTACCAAAGATTTCATTCTTTCCCAAGCTTGAGCAACATGCTCATTATCAAGTTGTTTAAACTTCATTATTTCACTTCTCATGGATATAATCTTAGTAGGAGGATAGTATTTTCCAATAAAAGCATCTTTGCACTTAGTCCAAGAATCAATACTATTCCTAGTTAAGGAATTCAACCATTCTTTAGCTTTTCCTCTCAAAGATAAAGGAAACAATTTCAGTTTAATAATATCACCATCTATATCCCTATGCTTTTGCATCTCACAAAGTTCAACAAAGTTATTTAGATGGGAAGCAGCATCTTCATTACCAATACCAGAAAAATGTTCTCTCATAACAAGATTGAGCAAAGCAGGTTCTATCTCAAAGAAAGTATTTTCAGCCACAGGTGGAGCAATAGGTGTGCTCATAAAATCATTGTTGTTGGTGCTGGTGAAGTCACACAACTTAGTGTTTTCAAGAGTAGTCATTTTTTTGGGGGTTTTCAAATAAGAAAGCAAACAAGTAAAACTAAATTTTTTGTGTTTTTGAAGAACAAAACAAGCAAACAAAGCAAAAAAAAGAAACTAAGCAAAACAAAAACAACAAAGTAAAGAGATTGATTATGAGGGACTCCCCTTGTGAAGATATCCTTGACTCCCCGGCAACGGCGCCAGAAAAATATTTGCTGGCGTGTAGTTGACGTGGGAGTTTCTTCTTCTTTGTTCCCCAGCAACGGCGACAGAAAAATGCTTGATGGCTCAATGCACGGCGCCCAGAAAAATGCTTGATGGCGGTGTTGATGTAGAGCTCGTTGGGAACCCCAAGAGGAAGGTATGATGAGCACAACAGCAAGTTTGCCTCAGTTATGAAACCAAGGTTTAATCGAACCAGTAGGAGCAACGAAACACCTCAAAGGTATTACTAGCTGAGCTTTGGCAGGGTGCACTACCGGTGCTAGTAGCAACGTGGAGACCTGCACAACACAACCACAGAACTTTGTCCCCAACTTGCGATGAGGTTGTCAATCTCACCGTGTTTTGCGGAAAACAAAGGATTAAACGTATCGAATGGAAAGAAGTAAAAGTTTGCAGAAAGTAAACACAAAGCAGTAAACAGTTATAGATTGTATGTAAAGAAAAAGGACCGGGATCCATAGTTCACTAGAGGTGGCTCTCCTTAGATAGATAACATGCTGGGTGAACAAATTACAGCGGGGCAATTGACAAACACTGAGAAAGAAATACATGCATATACTAATCATCTTGACTCCTTTGAGACTTGATTGGGCATTATAACATAATACAAAGACCGCCATCCAACTGCATCTATGACTAATAATCCACCTTCAGGTTATCATCCGAACCCCTCCAGTATTAAGTTGCAAGCAACAGATTATTGCTTTACGAACTGCGTGTAAAGTAAACAATACGATTGTTCTATGAACAAAGGATTGTTGTTTTCTCCCTAATAGCAACAACATATCTAGTACCTTAGAGATTTATGTCACTTCCCCAGATTACCAGAGGCATGAACCCACTATCGAGCATAAATACTAACTCTTGGAGTTGCTAGCATCTACTTGGCCAAGATAGATACTAACAACGGAAAGCATGCAAGATCACAAATAACAAAGACATGATAGAATCAATAATCAATCTGAAATAGCATCTCAATATGGGAAGACCTACCAAAAATACAAGAGAAAGGCACCTAGTGAAGTGGATTGTAGGGTTGGAGGTAAAAGGGTCTCAAGAAAAGGAGTTATTATGCATTGCAGCTATTGTGTGAATCGTGATCATAATAGGAATGGTTGCTACTAGTTTAAACATGGTCTGACATCACCTAGTCCTAACCAAGTATTTGTGCCTCCTACTGAACCTCAAACATCACATCAAGTTACTCCACCAGAAATTGCTCAACGAGGTAATTCAAATAGGAGTCAGAGGCCAACTTACCAAGATACTCTAGTTGATAGTATGACTCATCAGGTAATCCCACAATAAAAATATTTTCTGCAATCTTGCATTATTTACATTCTTATCTAAACTGACAACAACATGAAGAGGCCATTTGTGAGGAATATGGAAGCCATGGCTACTCCAGAGTCAACATTTATCTCTTCTACAAGGGAAGAACTAGTGAATCAAGGACAACCTACCATAAGTACAAACACTAACACAATTAGATAAGGTGATCCTGCTTAGGAATTGTTTGCCATGCAACAAGAGAAGAACAAGGCAATGGAAAAGAGGAAGCCAGAAGCAAGATATGAAGCTAGGCTCAAAAAGGCAGAGGAGGCATCAAGCAAGAGACTTGAATAGGAAAGAAAGAAAGTGGAGCAAGCAACAGCTAGAGCTGTTGAACATCCAAAAAAGAAGGCAAGAGGCTGAAATCAACAAAAAGGCCAAAGCTGAGAGCAGCAAGATCATTTTAGAGGTCAGAAAGGAGGTAGATGAGACGAAGAACAGATAAGCAGCAAATAAGAGGCTAGTTGAGAAGGAGTGGAGATATTTAGAGAGAGCAATACAAGCAGCAATGAAGAGAGCTACATTGGATCAATAAGCAACAGCTCAGAGAAATGAAGTAGAAGATGCAAATGATTATGTCCCTCAAATATCAAAAAAAATAAACATGTTTGATGAGTTTAGAAATCCTAGGGATATTTGAGCCATGTTTCTTCTTATATTAATAAGTGAGACACATGTGTAATGTGATGTGTACTGTGTGGTTTCAAACTTGTGATGTGTACCTCTTAAATACCTTTTTGAGCTATCTTATTGTCATTCAGATAAAGGCAGTGACATTGTCATATAATCATGATAATTTTATTTGACGTATTACAACTAACACATGACCTGGTACGGAACTTAACACACACACACTACTTCACTTCTTTCTCTTCTTCCCACATGTCACCTTACTGATGCAATATTCAATCCCCTTCTTTATCTTGTGTAATGCAATTGTTGCCTTCAACTTGGGAAACATTCTCACAGGCACTTCCTTAGGCATGATATATTCACTAGTATGTGTAAACAAACCTTGCCACATTGTCTGCTGGGATGGATCTGGATCCATGTTGTCCATCCTCCTAGGAAGTTCATCCATGATAGGCATAGCTACCCAAGCTGGTGTTGATGTAGGTGCAGGCAGATCCCTCCCCATTGTGCTCACACCTCCATCCCTAAGTGGCTCTAGGCCCCTTGCTAAATCTACACTAGCAGCAGCTTCCCTCACTTGCCTAGTTTTTCTTCTGTAAACCCTCAATGACATTGCTATGAATGCAATGCCGAATGAAGCCAACAGATTGTGTTTATAGACAGGGAGCGGCTATGGATAAGAACACATAGACACATAATAATCATAGTACAAAGAACAAGCCAAGAATAGTACACATAGAGCCATCACTTCAGGAATCCATCATAGCAAGAGACATCTAGAAATGGAATAAAAAATGTACATATAGAAGGAAGGCAACTGACAGATAAGTTGCATAGATAATACTTGGTTTAGTACATACCAACTGAAAGATAACATGGTCCATTACATAGATAGATACTTACTTCAGTAGATTTATATATGACAGGCTACTAAATACTTCCAACACACGTTAGCTAGCATGATGGTTGTAGATGATCCTTGTGTTTTGCATAAACACCATGGCACAAAGTGCACATATGAGGACCACTATGATCATCAGAAGAAGTTGAACCTTCTTATGAACCTTCAAGATTTCTCATCATCTTCTGTTCCATGAGCTTCTACTCCTTTGGTCTAGCATTATATGCACCTTCTCGAGTTCCTTTCTTCTCTTCCCGCCTCAGCTGTAGCTCCTCCCTCCTCTCTTCAGCCCACCTAATAGCTTCAACAATACCTTCTCCTCGAAAAATGGCATTCTCAACCAGACATGTCACATATTCTAGCTCCCAATGCCAAAAATTGCATCCATGTTGTCAATTAAAATTTCAAAGATGTGGATTACACAACTGAATTGATCCGATTTCATCATAAACCAATGCAGTTGAAATGAAGTTTGGAAGAAAAAATCACCACACAAAAGAAGGACATTTTAGATAAAACACTTACTCCATGATTCCTGCACTTGTAGTATGTGCAGCCCTCATGCTTTGTCGTGCCAGAGACGCCACGAACCACCATCTAGATGAAGTCAAGACAAGCGATTGTTGGTATGACGGGGCCATGGCGGCAGCCGAGCACGTTGGAGGTAGATCTAGAGCTAGCACTGGCCATGGCACACGGAGAGGCTTGGGGAGAGGCGCTGCTGATACCAAACATCGGCATGGCAGATGTCACCGGCAGCGAGACGGTAGGGTCAGGGACTCAGACAAGAGAGGGATATTTCGGACCTGGTGGTGCTCGATCGAGTGGTACTCAATGCATGGCGGACATTTTACAAAAACAAACCAGGGTTTTGTGGTGACCAGAGTGAACCATTTGGACAAGTTCAATGACCGATCGGGACTGGCAGGTGGGACCCGCTACTACCACGTCACTGCATACACACGCTCCTACGAGCCTAGTGACCGTACAAAATAGGAACCATGTCTTCAGTGACCTCGCGAGCGTATTTGCATTTTATAATGACCATTGTGAGCCAGCCTGACAACTACATGTACCATTCATGTATTTTACTCAAAAAAAGGTAAGAAAGATGTTGCTTTCATTGTTGCATAGTTTTCCAAAACGTTTTATATTTGGGAACTAAGGCATTACTAGTGAACCTCACTTGCCGCCCTGTGTTTGGGGAAAGGCATATGCCTATTTTATCGCTTAACAGTAATTATGAGGCAAATGTGTGTTTAATATTAGGACCTGGTAGCAAATCAACTATATCCAATTACATCCATTTTGGTATCATGAAGTCATGGTAGTAGATAGAAGTACCAAACCTATATGTGCCTTGATATGTTTGGAAGATCCATACAAGTTGTGGGTGAGTCTTGGAAACCCATGCTCCGAGGGGCGCATGGAGATCCTCAACATCAGGACTACTATTTCTGTTGGTAATGGCTCCATCGCTAATTTTTGGCACTCCCCTTGGCTCGATGGGAGCTGCCCTAAACTAATTGCGTCAGACATCCTTGCAATTTGCAAACGAGAAAATTGCAGGTTCTCTCAGGCTTTGCATAATGTTGTGTGGATCAACTATATTGACTTCTATGTGTGTGTCTTGGTGCGGGTGTGGGTATGTGGGTGGGGGTTGTTACCATTAATCTACTATCTCAAATTGCTTCTTATGGATGACAATTTTTGTGGTATTTATCGATCATGGACAATACTCCACTTATTCGCTGGGGTCTCCCATGCAATAGTTAGTTTTAAAAAATTATACTCCACTTCTTCAGCAAACTTCCTCCAGTCTCTTCATGCAACTGTTTCAACAATTAACCTGCTAGTATGGAAGACATGGGTGCCGCCAAAACACAAGTTCTCTATTTGGTTGTCATTCAAAATAGTCTGCCGATCGCTTGTTCTGGCATGAGTGGCCAAATTGTGGTGTTTGCCCTCTCTACAAGTCAGCCGTTCATTTTTCTATCCAACTGCATCAACATTGCGTCGGGTTGTGTGTGTTGCGGCTCGTTCCCCACTCTGGCGAAGCTCTCTGTGGTGGAGCCGGCGAGCTAGCGGTGGTGTCTTCTTGTTGGTCAAGCCTGGCCTGCGAGATTTGTGTGCAGGGGCTAGATCGGCGATCCAGTCTGTGTGTTTTGTCCTCCAGGTCCACCTCTGTCTCGGCAGTGTTTCCTCCAGCGCAGATCGAGGGCCCGGGAGGTTGTACAGGAGTGAATCGGCTAGCATTTGCTGTCCCTTTTGGCAGTGACGATAGTGACCTTTAGGACGCGGTGGATTTGGAGCAAGGTTTGTGGAAGATGGAGGGAAGATCTGATGTTCTTCTCTGATTTCGTCGGACAAAGCTGATGGATCTACAGTCCAACGAGCACGGGGATGATCCCTGGCCGACGTGCCCCAAGGTTTTGGTCCCATCATTCTATGGCGGGTCGCTTCATCGGCTCAAAAAGCTACTCCAGCGCTGGTGCTTCGGAGGATCTGGGTCTATTGGCAGTGTGTCTTCCCATCCTCCGGCGATGTTTTGGCGTGTGTGCGTTGTAATAGTTTTGAGCTATGAATGAACACGTGGTTACTTTCTCAAAAAAACGGAGACAACACTCTGTTCAGATATGGAATATGATATTCTTGATCTTAGAATGGCGTCCACCACGTTTCTCCATCCGTATGGGCCAACCTCCATGGTGTTCAATCTAGCTGGATGAAAATCGCCATGCACCTTAGCCTTCCTCACAAGGATATTCCCTCCATCCCACCCTTGTCATGTGGAATGTTTGGAACTCGAGAGTTTCAAGGTTTTGGGTCACTGCTAATGCATGTGTTTGGTGAATTTCATGATGGGCAGTAGTTTCCTGTTTTCATGAGTTTGCTCTTTCTTTTGGAGTTCTATTCGTTTTAGGTCTTGTACTACCACCATGCTTCTCCTTATTAATCAATGAAATTTCAAATCTTTTTCCATGTTTAAAAAACATGGATGTATGAAAAATCACAGAAAGTCAACAATTGAAATTATCAAGGTTTATTTACTCCTGCCGCAATTCCTACCGCTCTACTTAGTTTTCCCCCTCCCTGTCCAAGGCAGTCTCACAAATACCCACCACATAGACTATTTGTGTACAGTCAACGGCCTTTGATCGGGCCTGGCCAAAATCCTGACGTGGGGCGGGACTGACCAAAAGCCCTGTATGGGGAACCTCCATCTGGAATCAACATTCCCCCTCCACTATATGTAGATTAAATGAGAGATCTGAGACTCGGACAGAGTAAAAACTTACAAGTGGGATTTTATCTGTTCGAGATCACCCCTGACTCAGTTGTTTTCACATACGTGGATTGTTTTGGTTGGCAGTCGAAAGACTTAAGTTGTTATTTTCTTATGCTTTATTATGCGTTGCAATAGAAATGAAAATAAAAGTAAGATATTTCGATACCATTTCAACACAAATCGATATTATACAAACTTAAAAGAAATAAAGACATTGTAAACTAAAGTAAAACATAAACCTAACTAAAATACATAAGCGCCTGCCCATGTTCATCATCTCCAACGCAAGAGGGGTAGCCGTAGGGACACATCCAAGTACCGGTTTTTAAGTCCTCGGTTCCCTCGCCAACTATACTTTTGGAAGATCGTGGGAGTATGTTTATTTGTTTGGTAGAAGGGCTTAGATCAACATGTATGGATAGACACATTTTACCCACGTTCGGACCAATTCGATGGGATAATCCCTACTCCTTCAAAATATATTGATAGAGTGGACACAATTAAAATTACAAAGGGGGTACTTGTCGAGTCGAAAGACTAACTCATCGAGTTATGAATTGATCTACAGTTTAGACTAATTGGTGTTTGTCATCAATGGCATGGGTCTGGAAAGCGATGTATGTTCCCTAGTCGATGACCCCCTTATGTAGGCTTCATCTTTGGTGTCCTCCTCTCGCACGAATAGGTCTCTGGCGCCTTAGTTTTTGTGTATTGCTCGATTCCTCCCCTTCAGACCTTTCGAGTTAGTCCACTACACGTCTAGGATTCTTGGTTGCATACATCATGTAGGTGGTGACCCCCTTATGGTAGGTTATTTTACTTTGATCCAAGGAGGCTAGATGAGGAGCATGTATGCAAGTCATTATGTTATGGGCCAGACCATATTTTCAATAGCCCTAAACCTATAGTGCCACGCACTTAAGGGGAGAATATGATCCGAGTGAACCGGGACTACTTGGGTTAGTCCAAAGAGTGGTATTGGGATTAGAGTCTATCGATTTGGTCTATGTAGTACTTTGATTAGGATCTGATAGGGCCACAATTGTTGTGTGCCCAGTCGGATGGCTATATTTTTTTCTATTTGCGAAATTTCACCGATCTATTAATAATCATCAACAACAGTACAAAGAGGTCAAAAAGTAATAAAAATTACAAATAGATCATTGGACCACCTAGCGACGACTACAAACACTGCACGAGCCGAAGGCGTGCCGCCGTTCTCTCCCCTCCATCACCGGAGCCAGGCAAAGCTTATCGTAGTAGAGCTTGTTGTAGTAGATAAACGGAAAATCATTGTGCTAAGGCCACAAAGGACCAGCGCACTAGAAAAACAACCATCACCAAAGATGACAACCGTAGATCGGAAGAGACTGACCTAAAAACAAACCAACAAAGACAAAAAGGATAGAATCTCAGGAGATCCGCCGGACAAACGACTCCACGCGCCCTCCGTCGGCGCTAGATGCACTACCGGAGCGAGAATAGAGCGGCAAGGACATTATTCTGGCTTCAAGATGTAACCATCGCCTCAACATCCCGAAGAAGACACTAAAAAACAGGCTAAACAGAGGACGGAAAATCTCCCACTAGCAAGAGGCCGTGGTCCGCCACACCTCCAATGCCCTAAGGCCAACAGAGACGGAGTAGACCGGCGATGTCACCGACAAGGGGTGCGGAACCCAAGATGGGTTTTCTCTCCCGGTCGCCTCTCCATGGAGGTGGCCGTACATACCGGTTGGGATATTGTGTCACTTGGATGGCTATATAAGATGTAGGCACAAGCAACCAAAAGAGTTACATCAAAATTTCATGTGTTGGAGACCCTAGCCACCACTAGCCAAGCTGTCCAAACAGATCAAGCATCCAACGCCCTAGTATAGGTGTTCCACATGCCACCCTCAAACGAAGTGTTCATGAACCACAAGGAGTTGTTCGAAGGATCCAGACGAGTTGGATTTCAATGCCTCGATGCGCTACAATGAATTCCACACGTGCCCATCTAGCCATAAACTCGTGACCTAAACCCTAAGCATTATTCTCGGTGTTACCCAGTAGAAATTTTATATTGTGCTAGCGGAGCATACCGCTCGACCCAATATGCAAGAAAATCATATCATTTCAGTAGCAACAAAAAAAACGCCCCGTTTCACAAAATATAAGGTGCGTAACTTTATGTCTTAAGAAAGAATTTTGTAAGTTCGAACAAGTATATAGAGAAGTATGAACATCACAATACCAAATAAACATTAGTAGATCCATCATGCAATATGTATTCGGTCTTCATCCTTAGCAATGTTGGTATTGATATTTTCTTCTACTCCCTCTGATCCAAATTAGTTGACTTGGATTTGTTTAGATTCGGAGGTATCTAGACTTATTTTAGTACTAGATACCTCCGAATCTAAACAAATCCAAGTCAACTAATTTGGATCGGAGGGACTATAATGTTTACCAACAAACAAAAGATTGACTTCGGAAAATTTGTGCACGTTAGATTTTGAAGAAAGAGCAAGTATCTATTCATGAACACATGCAAAGCTAAATAAAAAAGTGAGAGAAATATGAAAATAAAATAAACAAAGAAAAGGGAAAGCCGTTTATAAAGAGAATTGTCGGCCAGCTGAACTTCATTGCACTCGTCATCAACAATCTCGACCACACACACCTATGAAAACGTTAAATCAACCGCAGTAGGGGAGAAGTCGACAAGGTAAGAGCGGGGCCGAACCTTCTTAGGCACGTCCTTCTTTTGTGCGGCTGGTTTCCCTTTCACAGGTTTACAAACTCCAGTCCCACCATCATTTGTACTCCCTCGGTCCCAAAATAACTGACGCGGGGGAGAAAAAATTTCAGCACATGTCCATTTTACAATTCACCCATGCATAATTGAAATTCTAACTAACCCATCCTCCTGATGGATCTATCTCCGGATTGGTCTCTCTCTCCGCCGGCAAGCAATCCTTCTCCGGCGTCCATCTCGGCACGCCATCCATCTGCCCTAGCACAGCGAGCTAGCCAGCTGCACCCCGACCGAGCACAGCACGCATCCGCGCGAATTCGCCCAGCCGTCCGCGCGCCTCCCGCCGGTGCTCTGGTCCACTTCCTGTCGGTGCTCGTGCTGTAACAGGGAGAGGAAGACCTGCGCAACCCCTTCCCGCCGGTGATCTGCTCCCTGGCCTCCTCCTCCTCAATCGCCAGCACATGGATCCGCCGACTCTCTCTGCCTCTTGCTTCTTCTCGTGCAGTGCCAGCACATCAGCAAATCGATCCACCGATCCATCCATCTCTCGCACGGTTCAGCACCCCTCCAGCTCGCGATCTCGCCGGCAGTGCCAGCAGCTCTAGCTCGACAAGGAGAGCTCCAGATCGTCTCAACTTCTCGCCGGCAGCTCCATGTCGTTCTCCCCGGCAGCTCCGTGTCAGTCTTGCCGGCAGCACCGTAGCTCCAGCTCGACAAGGAGAACTCCATTTCATCTCAGCTTCTTGCCGGCAGCGCCGGCAGCTCCGTGTGCTTCTTGCCGGCATCACCAAGGATGCAGAACATAGAGTTGCCAAGCTGACAGCAGCTCCGCCAACTCGTCATCAACGTCCACCTGTAGCTCCGACACATTAGGCAGCGCGCGTGATGTGCCCTCACCATCACCTGCAGCTGCGCCCGAAGTGGTCGCGGAAGAGCTCGTGCACCGCCTCGGCATCCCCTGCGTCCGCGCCTCCTGTCGCGGCCTCGACATTCTCCGTGAGTCAGGAAGAGGACACCAACCTCCTGCTAGTCGGTGGCGTCGTCACCTTGCTCTAGTACAACCACATCTCCCTGAAGCTGCTGTACATTAGGGACAGTTAGGGTCTATACTTAATGACAGTCAAAATTTCTAAAAATGGAGTATTGTTTATACTGAGAAATGAAAATGTTTATACTGGAAAATGTTACTCCTACGGTGTTGTCCTGTAAATCAATACCATCTTAATTGCTTGTTTAAGTTTAGACCTACATCTTCATTAGTACTGACAAGAACTAAATGAAACATGAAGCAACAATTTAGCATTATCTAAATGGTACAGACTTATGTAATTTTTAGATAAAAAAAAGGAAGCAACCAACACAAGGAGCTGCCTTTAGTCCGAATGTAGACTGTAAACCAGTGGCCATGTGAAGCATCCCCTCTTTCTCAATGCGTTGGGAGCATGGTAATTTCCTGCTTTGGCTTTGCATTAAATCTAAAGAAAATCAACTAACCTGCTAGCTGACTGAGACTTTGCTCTTGCTCGACTGATGGACCGCCGAGCATAGCACCTTCCTGACATGACTCCGTTGTGCCACGGCCTTGATGTCGGAGCCCGTGCTCATTCTGGACATGCAGTTCAGCTGTTTGCCTGTTTCGCATCAGTTTGGACCTGGCCGTTTTGCTTCATTGTGGTTGTGTTTAAGCAATCCAATGCAACAAAAAATTGACAGTATCAATAAACTATTACCATGGAAGAAGCAGATACACATTATTAACAGAGAGTTGAGTGCACTCCTACAGGTTCAGTCCAACAAGTTCAGTCTACTGTTAATTAACACAATCTACCTTGACAGTGATATGTTATTGTACTTGTACATATCTACCTTGACAGTGGTATTATGTTAAATTTGCATGCTTTTCTCTACAGTGATTGAAGCAGGACTATTAGTTGCAGATTTTATTTAGCTGAATCATTATACTAGTTGCAGATATTGATATCTCTTAATCGAAAGCTGCTCCAACAGTAGTCTACAACATGGACCCATGACTATTTGTTTGGGTTAAATGCAGAGTTTAACTCTACCAAGAAAGAAAATGGTGGCTTACCCGAGCACGCATTGCGACCATGCATCTGCGGCCAATCGCCGCCCCTTAAAATGCAAGTCAAAGAATAATAGGATCATTTTCTGAGTTCTGAGGTTCATACTAGAACGACAAGAGCTTGCATGAGGCCAATCACTTCTGGAATTTACCCAGTCAGTATATTTTCTTGAAGTGGCCTACGGAACATAAATGAAAACATTAAACATGAGTCTGAATGTTGAATGTAACAGTGTACAGCAAGTACAAATAAGCTAAAGCAGAATATTCTCTGAAATTGTTCCTAATTGAATTTGAGAATTGTTCCTAATTGAATTTGATGCACACACTTTCTGTATCATTTGAGAATTACTAACTGAATTGATGTGTCGAAGGAATTCATTCTAGTTTCAGGAGCATATGCATTGTTATCCCAATTTTATAGTTATAAACATACTGATTTAAATCAAGACGTACAGTTAGCAGTGTTGAACTATGTACTTCTGAATCAAAGCCTTAAATTCAGTTTGGTGAACTTTCATTAATTCAATGTATCAATCCAAACAAAGTGGACTAGAAAGAATGGAGCATGCAGGCACAGAACAAAGGGGGGATGAACCCAAGTACCTGAGGGTGTATGTGTAGGGGGAGATGTGGAGTCCCTGGCAGCCTAACCGGTGACCGTCCTCTCGTAGGCGCCGATGATGCCCACCATGGAATCGTAGAAGGTGGGTAGTGAGCGAGGCGCAGGAGACCGGCGACGGTGATGAGCTCCAGATCCCGAGGACGCTGGCATCGGTGATGGCCCAGGGCAACCATGGATGGCAAAGATTGAAGCTTGCTAGAGACCTAGGACACCTATGACGCCATGGATACCCAGGACCCCGGCTTCAGAGCCCGAGGACGTCGATGCCACCATGGATCCCAAAAATCGAACCTTGCAGCAGCCTAGGTTAGGGTTTGTGGTGGGGGCTATGAATCGAAGGTTCCACGCAGTGGAATCCATGTAGGGGAAGGAGGGGATGCGAGGGTACGGAGGTGGCAGCGAAGAGAGGGCGCGGAGGCGATGACGAGGCGAGGGGGCGGAGGCGACGGTGACAGACAGACATGAGGGGAACACGAGGAGGAGAGAACGCGAGGTTGGGATGGACCGCGGGTTTCAGGTGAAAAAGTTCAGGGGTGTTTTCACAAAACCGCCACCGCGTCAGTTATTTCAGGATGGAGGGAGTACTAGCCTTTTGGATAAAAAAATTATATCGTTAGTGTGAGGCTGTATTTACAGTGTCAGTTCTCTAGATTGGCAACAGAAACTGATCTAACCTTTTTAGCTGGATTCTTTGTTTTGACTACATATTTGGAATATATATTCCTTCTTTTCCACTCCATGGCCTCAATCTCAGCACGCTCTGCATCATCAAGCCTCTGTTTCCAAAAAAGAATAGACAAAAAAATAAACACACTTCCAAAAACATAATATAAAGATTTTTCTAGAAAGATAGAAGCAACCAGAACATTCACCCAAGATGGGACAAGAACATCATGGCATGACAGACTTACATCTAGTTCGGCCTCAAGAGCATCAAGATCTTTCATCCAGAGCAATCTTGGTGTGGCTCCTCTCAGCTCCTTCATTTTCGCCTCCAACTTTGACGTTTCAGCATAGAGCTCGTGTACTTTTTCTCGAGTCATGCTACTAATTGGTACCGAGAGGAGGTACTCATAGTCGCTTGCACTGAAAC
This sequence comes from Avena insularis, assembly GCA_023614405.1. NCBI lineage: Eukaryota > Viridiplantae > Streptophyta > Magnoliopsida > Poales > Poaceae > Avena > Avena insularis. The sequence goes on along the minus strand of CM042692.1, from coordinate 70,710,631 downwards.
TTTTACCACCTTCAGGCCTTTCACTGCTCTTTGGGAATCGAGCAAATCCCTTCCTTTCAAGTTCGAGAACCAAATCATCTAGCTCCCTGTCTATTACTGTGATATCACCATGGCCCACATTAAGAATGAACCTAACTTTGTTAGTGAATGGTTACGGGTAGGCTACACTAGCGAAAAATCAAAATTTTCTACCGCGTCAACCAGGAATACTATTCTCATAGATCACGGGATTATCACTAGACGCGCAGTTGCGAAATCGATGAAGCACGTCGCGGCAGTGTAGATGTTCTACGTATCCTTCTTGTCCTCGTCCCACGAGTAGCTCCCCTTTGCGCGGCTCGTCCAAGTGCTACAGCTGCAGCACCTCCGAGGTATCCACACGTCCGGGGTGGAAGATCACACGGCAGACTGCTAGGTCCGCACGTGTAAGACAGGCGTAGAGGAGTGGCGGCTGGGTGGAATGCTCAACCCTATTCAGCTCGCCTCACTCTCTCTTATATAGGCATCCTTGGTGGGCTTCTACATTAGCAGCCTAAGCCTGGTCTAATTCGGATCCGATCCTCATTAGGCTTCTAGCCCCTAAAGTGTGTGACCCTATAGGTTCATACACGTATAGACATGATACGAGTACACTTACTCCGTCAATAGTTGGTAGCGGCCTCTAGCAAGACGTGCCAACTCCTAAACGCATATAAAGATCATTCGGACGAACCATCACAAGGTTGAGTACATGTCTTTTCCTTTGCCCTACGATATTTGGTCTAGCTCCAAGCTGACTTCTCTTTCTCGATACTGTGATTCGGAATCCCTTTACTAGGTTAACTCTTAACCATATGTAGCACGGCCATGCATTTCTGGATCCGATCACTCGAGGGGCCCAGAGATATCTCTCTCAAATAGAGAGGGGCAAATCCCATCTTGATTGACCGATGCCTTGCAGCATGTATCAGGACAAACCCAAAAACTACCTTTATAACTACCCAGTTACGGAGTAGTGTTTGATAGCCCCAAAGTAGGTCGATCCACATCTCAAGTACATGCGACAATCTCAGGTCTAAGAACAAAACGTACACAATGTGTAGAGAAAGTTGCAAGTATTATTGCCAGTCTCAAATTGGGTCAGTCCAACCCCATGTTCATAACATGTGTCCACATCATTTGTTTGACATATCCATGTCTATGACTTGCGAAACATAGTCACCAACCAATCGATGTGCTAGTCTAATATTCACGTATATCCTCACATGAACTCCGACTAGGGACAACTATTAGATAACCATACAAGTAAGGAGTTTCACAAACAATTCACATAATTGTCAATCAATACCAGTTGCCTGATATATGGATATTCAAGGAACATTATAAAAACTCATGGATACATATGAAATACAACCATCTCTATGATTGCCTCTAGGGCATATTTCCTTCAGTCTCCCACTTGCACTAGAGTCAATCTAGATAGTATCTAATACCTATTGCTCTTGTGTGCGCTTCATGCGCAGGCTGCGGGAGTGGCTTTGTCAAGGGATCAGCAACATTTGAGTATGTATGTATTTTGCATAACATGCACTACCATCATCAATGAACTCACGAATCATATGGTAAAGCATGCGAATATGTTTGTTCTTCCGGTGCTATCTAGGATCCTTGGCTTGTGTAATAGCACCATTGTTGTCACAATAAACGTCCATGGGATTGGACGCGCCCTGAACCACACCAAGAGCGATCAGGAAATTCCTAATCCAAACAGCTTCCTTTGCAGCCTCCGAGGCGGTAACCTATTTAGCTTATGTTGAAGAGGAGGCCACTGTATCTTGCTTGGAACTTTTTCAGCTCACAACACCACCATTCATGACAAACACATAACCTGATTGCGATTTGGAGTCATCTGAGTCATTAAGGTAACTCACATTTGTGTAACCCTTTACACTAAGTTCAACCTCACCTCCATAAACTAGGAACATATCCTTAGTCTTTCTCAAGTACTTAAGGATATTCTTTACCACTGTCCAGTGAATCTCACCTGGATCAGCCTGGTATCTACTCGTAACACTTAGAGCATAGGAAACATCTGGACGAGTACATTTCATTGCATACATGATGGATCCAATAGCCGAAGCATATGGAACCCTACTCATGCGCTCTCGCTCATCAGTAGTCGAAGGACACTGAGTCTTGCTGAGTTTAATACCGTGAGACATGGGCAAGAACCCCTTCTTAGCCTCTTCCATGCTGAACCGTTTCAACACTTTGTCAATGTACGTACTCTGGCTTAATCCAATTAGCCTTCTTGATCTATCTCTATAGATCTTGATACCCAGAATATATGCCGCTTCTCCTAAGTCCTTCATAGAAAAACTATTCTTCAATGAGGTCTTAACAGACTCGAGCATAGGAATGTCATTTCCAATTAATATGTCATCTACATATAAGATTAGAAATACAAGCGATTTCCCACTTTCTTTCTTATACACATAAGGTTCTTATTCGTTTTTGATGAAGCCAAACTCCTTTACAACTTCATCAAATCGAATGTTCCAACTCCGAGATGCTTGCTTCAGCCCATAAATAGACTTCTGAATTTTGCATACCTTTCCAGCATTGTTTGGATCGACAAAACCTTCGGGTTGCATCATATACACGTCCTCAGTAAGGATTCGATTTAAGAAAGCCGTCTTGAGATCCATTTGCCATATCTCATAGTCGAAATATGCAGCAATGGCTAGAATGATCTGTATAGATTTAAGCATCGCTACGGGCGAGAAAGTCTCATCGTAGTCAACTCCTTGAACTTGTCGAAAACCTTTTGCAACAAGTCGAGCTTTATGGATGTGAACATTTCCATACATGTCAATCTTCTTCTTATAGATCCATTTGCACTCGATGGCTTTAAAACCATCAGGCGGGTCAACCAAGTTCCAAACTTGATTGTCTCCCATGGACTCTATCTCGGATCTCATGGCAATCAGCCATTTCTCAGAGTCTGGGTCCACCATCGCTTCTGCATAGGTCGCAGGCTCATCATTGTCTAACAATAATAATCCTCACGCCTCGCGGAGCCTCGCCGACCTTCGTGGTTGTGGTGCTTCTATTGCCACGGGTTCCTCAACTTGTTCTGCTACAATAGCATCACTCGTAGAAGCATCCCCGACTGGCTCATGTTGAACTTCTTCAAGTCGCACCGACCTTCCACTCGTTCCCTTTGTGAGGAACTCTTTCTCTAGAAAAACACCGCTACGAGTGACAAACACTTTGCCCTCTTCTCGGTTGTAGAAGTAATACCCTAAGGTTTCCCTTGGGTATCCCACAAAAATGCATTTATCCGATTTAGGTGTTAGCTTGTCTGACTGAAGTCGCTTGACAAATGCATCACAACCCCAAATCTTTAGAAAAGATAAACTAGGATTCTTTCTAGTCCACATCTCATATGGTGTCTTAACTACGGATTTAGATGGTACCCTGTTTAGTGTGAAAGCTGATGTTTCTAGCGCGTAACCCCAAAATGATAATGGAAAATCCGACTGGCTCATCATCGATCGAACCATGTCCAACAAAGTTCGATTACGCCGTTCGGAGACCCTGTTTCTTTGAGGCGTTCCGGGCGGCGTGAGCTGTGGAACAATTTCGCAACTCTTAAGATGTTTACTAAACTCGTGACTCAAATATTCACCTCCGCGATCAGATCGCAAGGCCTTTATTTTCTTACCATGTTGATTCTCTACCTCACTCTGAAACTCTTTGAACTTTTCAAAAGTTTCAGACTTATGCTTCATCAAGTAGACATAGCCATATCTACTGAAATCATCAGTGAAAGTAATGAAGTAGTGATATCCTCCTCTCGATGTCGTGCTCATTGGCCCACATACATCAGTATGTATGAGTTCCAACAAGTCTATCGCTCTCTTGGGAAAACCCGTAAAAGGCGTCTTGGTCATCTTTCCAAGTAAACAAGCTTGACATGTCTCATATGATTCAAAATCAAACGAAGTTAGAAGACCATCACCATGGAGCTTCTTCATGCGCTTTTCACTTCTATGTCCCAAACGACAATGCCATAAATAGGTAGGACTCAAATCATTAGGCCGAAGCCTTTTAGCACTAACATTGTAAGATGCATCATCAAGATTTAAAATAAATAACCCATTCACAATGGGAGCATCAGCCATAAACATAGCATTCTTAGAGATTACACAACCATTGTTTGTACTCGCGAATGAATATCCATCCCTCATCAAACATGAAGGTGATAATATGTTTCGACCCATACTAGGAATGTAATAACAATTATTTAACTCCATAATAAATCATGACGGAAGGTGAATCTGCATGACACCGATGAACAATGCAGCAACTCTTGCTTTATTTCCGACGCGAAAATCCACTTCACCTTTCTGCACTTCTCTAGTCCTTATTAGCCCTTGCATCGAATTGCAAATATGAGCAACCGATCCGGTATCAAATACCCAAGAGTTAAAATAAGAATCTGCGAGAAAAATGTCCACAACATTTACAACAAGCGTACCTGAGTGGGAAGTACTCTTACTTCCACTCTTCTTCAAAGAAGCTTGGTACTTGCCACAGTTTCTCTTCCAGTGGTCATATTCGTGACAAAGAAACACTCAGTATCTCCTGCAGGTCCAGCCTTTTACTTGGGTGCGGGGTTTGGCTTAGGGATCGTATGCTTAGCCTTGCCTTTCTTCTTCTGCCAAGAAGTGCCCTTTTTTCTTGAAGCTAGTCTTGTTCTGCACAGCCGTCACATGGCTATGCCCTGCACTCTTCTTAATGTCACATTCTGCTATTTTCAGCATCCCACATAACTCATTAAGGCCCTTCTCCATCCCATGCATATGGTAGTTCGAAAGAAAATGCTGATACATTGCAAATGTATCTATAATTTTTGATGCTCCATGCTTGGTTTTATCCACTTTCTTGTGTTTTGTCCACACTTTGGAGTACTTTTCATATAATTTCTTGGACTAACCTATTAACAAGAGCCACAGTGCCAGCTGCCTGTTTTCTGCTGTTTTTGGTTCCAGGAAAGTCAGAAAATGAATATTCTCGGAATTGGATGGGGCAAAAGCCAAAGTGCCTATTTTTCCAGAAGACTCCAGGAGCCAAAATACGAGACAGAGGAGGGCCAAGGTCTGGCCACACCATCCCAAGCGCGGGCTAGGCCTGGCCGCGCCAGGGCATGGTGTGGTGGCCCCAGGCACCCCCTCGGTCTCCCTCTTCGCCTATAAGAAGCCTTCTGACCTAAAAACTCCGGGGGGTTTCGACGTTTTTCCAAAAGGAGTTCCGCTCCGCTGCCACCACCAGATTCCACGAAACAGCACCAGAAACTCCGTTCTGGCACCCTGCTGGGATGGGGAATTGGAGGAGATCATCGCCATCATCATCACCATTGCTTCTCCATCGACCATCCATGTTTCCCCCATCTATGAGTGAGTAATCCCCCGCTATAGGCTATGGGGATGGTAGGGATTGGATGAGATCGTTCATGTAATGGCATCAGATTGTTAGGGCATGGTGCCTAGTATCTTTTATTAGTGCTTTATGACTTTGCTGCGACTTGTTGTGCTTAATGCTTGTCACTAGGGCCCGAGTGCCATGATTTTAGATCTGAACATGTTATTGATTCATTATGATAGTATTGTTTCTGGTCTTATATGCAAGTTGTATACACACGTTGTTGTTCGGAACCTATGGCCCCGAAGTGACAGAAATTAGGATAACCGAAAGGGAATGACTTTGATCTGAGGATCACATGTGTTCACGGAGTGTTGATGCTTTGCTCCGGTGCTCTATTAAAAGGAGAACCTTAATTGCCAGTAGTTCCCTAGAGGCCCCGCTGCAAACGGGCTGGCAGGACAAAAGATGTTGTGCAAGTTCTCATTGCGAGCACGTATGACTATATATGGAACACATGCGTAGGATTGTCTAGTACTTGGATGCTTTATCTTATTTATCTGCAATTGCCCTATGTTCTGATTGCTATGTGAATTGTCTTGTCCATGCAACGCCCGTCCATCCATCCCTATGCCTACCGTTTCGAATCCCACCATTTCGCTATTGTCATTGCTGTCTTTATTTTACTACTGTTGTTACTTTGCTATTCCTACTACAAAACTGTTGCTACTGATAAACTGTTGTGAGCAAGATTGTTTCTAGGTGCAGCTAAATTGACAACTCAGTTGTTAAGGCTTATAAATATTCTTTGGCTCCCCTTGTGTCGAATCAATAAATTGGGTTTCACTTCCCTCAAAAATACTGCGATACACCCCCTATACTTGTGGGTCATCAAGACTATTTTCATGGCCGTGCCGGGGAGCATAGCTTTATTTATCAAGTCCACTTGGAATCACTATTGTTCAAGCTAAGTTTATTTCTTCCTTGTTTGCTTCTTTCTTTATTGAAAATACAAAAAAAAATTAGTTCCTACTCTAGTTGTTATTTTCATTGGTCTGTTATTGTGTTGCTTTATCATGCTTGTTGTCAATGGTTGGTTTCTTTGAAACTGAAGCTTATTGGCAAGGTGGGTTCACGGAAGATCAAAAATATTATTATAAGGAACACCGCTTGTCACAAAAAGGGAAACACTTATGGGAACAAATTGATATATTGTATACCATTGCTAGAAATGTGTGCTCTATTTATAATGCTACTTATTGTTGTGATGAATCTCATTGCAGAAAGAGGTATAAACACCTCCCTTTTCAATGTGAGTATAATGATAATGATACCATATCTTCCTATGCTAAAGGAATTTATGACTTTTATGATGCGGAACAAATTGAAGAATTTATTGCTTGGAAGGGTGCTTTTGAGCTTGCTAGTTTGCTTGAAAGTATTGATGATTCACCTTACAAATATGAGGTTTATGGTATACTTAAATTTTGCTTTGATAATTATAGGGATGAAAATGGCTATATTCTTGAATATTTTAATAGATGCTTTCCACAAATGGAAGAGACTAATGCCTTGCAGGATCCTATGGAAGAAGAAATTGATGAACCTGAAATCTCATTAGATGAAAACGAGGAGGAGAGTGATGAACAAAAGGAGGAAGAATGGATTAGCTATCCATGCCTACCTTCTAATGAGAGTAGCTCTTTATCCCTTACATTATTTGATTGTCCCCCATGCTTACTAAAGGAGAATGAATGTTATGTTCCTGAGGTTTCTTTTGAAGGTGTTTATAATAAAACTCTAGTGCTTATAGATCATGAAAAGCATGCTTTATGTGATAGTTATATTGTTGAGTTTATTCATGAGGCTACTGAAAATTATTATGAGAGAGGAAAATATGGTTGTAGAAGTTTTCATGGTATTGAAACACCTCTCTTTGTGCTAAAGGTTTTGAAGTCACTCTTGTTTTATCTTCCTATGCCTGTCACTTTGTTCCTTGCAAATTTATTTGCATACATGATTCCTATGCATAGGAAGTGGGTTAGACTTAAATGTGTTTTGAATTTGCTTCTTGATGCTCTCTTTTACTTCAACTCTTATTTCTTATGAGAGTATCCTCTCAAACTTGTATGCCTGAAGATGATAATATATCTATTATTCTTGGGAGACCTTTTCTTAAAAACTGCAGGAGCTGTTATTAATTGTAATCAAGGGAAGGTGACCTTAAATGTCAATGACAAGGAACATACTATATATTTCCCCAAGAAGATTGATAGACTTATGGTTTTGAATTCAATTGAACATGTTGAGGGCATTCAAGTTGGAGAAATATATTGTCCCATACCAAGAGAAAAATTTGAAACTATTATGATTAGGACTATTGCTATCAAGGTTGAGGTAACATAATCATTAGTGGAATACAAAGTTTTGTCTCATATGGAATTGTTTTGGTAGCAAGACCTGATCAACCTTGTTAACAAAAGGATTTCATTGAACAAAACAATGTTTTCACCATGATTATCTCCGCTTACTTCTATTCTATCCATTTTAGTTTTTGCTTATGCCTAACTTAAAGGCGTTAAAGAAAAGTACTTATTGGGAGATAACCCAAAACTTTTAGATGAGTCTTGAAAGTTATTACTTCAGTAATAACCGCTTCTTATCCTTTTTATTTGCTTTTTGTGCCAAGAATAACCTCTAATGAGAGAGAAGTAATGGTTGGGAAAGTTGCTGTCCCGAAACAGATTTTTGTGCTTCACCGTAAAAATTCGTGAGAGAGATCTGTATGTCGGATTGAGCTGTAATGTTTTGTGCTTCTTCCCCAGGTTGTTATCTAACTTTCGTTAGTTCAACACTTTTTGATTTGAGCAACAGAAGGTCTTCGAAATTTTTTGTCTTTACCTGCTGGTCTATTTTGATAGATTTCTGCCATTTTCTGCATTTGCTTCTTGTGGGTTCCTTTTTGAGTTCTTTTGGGGAATTGAGCTTTTTGAGGGAAGTGATGCAGTAGCTAGTGTTCTAATGGAAGTTTATTTGGTGATAGAACTGAACCTTAAGACTTATTTATCTTAAGTGCACTAATGTTGCTAATAAAGATTGTGTGAAGTTTTGTATGAAGGAAATTTTTCAGGTGTATGAAAGGAATGAGTAATGAGATGAAGGATGAACTAAAGCTCAAGCTTGCAGATGCCATGCGTGTCACCCCAAGAAATATCCAAGAAGTACAAGCTTCAAAGCTTGGGGATGCCCAAGCTATCCCCTTCTTCATCAATAAAAATCTCAGGTTTCTTCCAAACGCTTCATTTTTATTGTTTCATGCACAGTTAAGTTGTTCTTGGAGCATCTTCTTTTTCGTTTTCATTTTGGTTTTTAGTTTTCTTGGTTTGCTTAGTTTTATGAATAAATTGGTTGGACCCCCTCTTTTATACATTGGTTTGCAAATGGTTTGGTTTAGTTTGAAAAAGAGTAGGAAAGTTCATACTTATGTGGTAAAAAGAGCTTGTTTTTTACTGTGGCCTGTGCTTTGTCATGCCGTGCTTGAGATTGTTTTGGCTTTATGCTTAGTATTCTTTGCTGTAGCATGACTTGTTATAAACAATGGAGATTGCTTAATGTGCCTTGGATGAATCATGCGTTGTTTTAGCATAATTAAAGCATAGTATAGTGGTATTCTCCTTTGATGCTTTATTTGGGTTGACTTGGCACATGCTCACACCATGTTATGACTGTCTCAAGTCACCATAGCCTTTATGATCCTTTAGTTTTCAACTTGCAGTATCACTTTATGCTTTGATCAATGATGTTTTGTCGCTCTACATGATTATGGCCATTATTACTCTCTTAGTTTGTCGCTCCCTGTCTTTTGCTAGCCTCCACAACAAATGTATGAGTTCCACTCATGCATCCAACTCCCTAAACCAAGTTATTCCAAAGAGTCCACCATACCTACCTACTAGCTTATGCTATTCCAAGTATATTCATGTTTTTGTTTACCTTCCAAATTAAACTTGTTATGAGAAAACTAGTGATTAAAGCTCTCACGAACTTGATGGCACACTTTACTTTACTTGCCCTTAATGAACTTGAACCATTGTGTTGTCTATGTTGTATATGCTTGCTCTTATTTGTTGGGAATTAGCAGAACCATGCTTTCATGGGGAACGCTTTCAACATTGCACTGTTACTTGTACCTAGTTGATATCATGCTCTTTTGTATATAGATGTCGTCGGTGTGAAATGAAAGGGGAGCTTGTAATTCCATGGAGTTATGTATATGTGTTAAAGCACAGGCATTGGTCTAATCCATGCTGACATGGTGGAAACCTGTAGCGTAACCATAATGAGCTGTCTATGAAGCATTCTTCTTATAAAAAAAGAGTCCTATATTGAGAAAAAAGAGAAAAAAAAGAGATACTATGAAAAGAGGAAAGAGAGAAAAAAGCACCATATTCCCATGGTAAATAAGAAGAATGCTGAGATGCTCGTTGTCTTCTTGCCTTGTCATTTTGATATGGGGATTCTTCCGTATCATCGGGCAAGGGGTACCCCGTTGGCGGTTCTCAATGATACACATGTACTTACAATGACAAGAACTTACCGGTAACTAAACTTGAGTAGCATGAGGAGCGGCCCTCGTATACAAGGGACATGAGATTTCTGACTTATACTTCGTCAAGCATGTACACCATAGTTTGTTCACTTTAACCTTAATCACTTCAAGATGCTTTTGATAGGGGCAATGAGAGCTGAAAGCTATAAGTACCATAATTTTTGGAAGCTCTTTATGAGACTTGAATCCCTACTTCCTTTTACAAAGGCCTTTCTTCCACCATTATATTGAGTCTCCACCTTCTATCTTTATGCACTTACTTTGAGAGCATAGTGGCCATTCTTAGTTCTATGTGCATTGTCGCAAGACTAGTTGATTGATGCATAACTTGATATTGCTTGTTTTAAACTATTGTATCTAGTCACTCTTATGAACTTTGAAGGTGTCCTATGCATTTATATTTGCTACTCTATTGAGGGACAAGCTGAATACTATTATGCCATGTTTTCTTTATGTGAAACAAACAAACGTCTTGCAAAGCATTGTTATTCTTGAATCTTTTGTTTATGCCTTTTCATTTTGCATCATAGTCTCTTTGTTTTATTGCTAGAACTTTGTCTTTTATGTTATGATTGAAGTGCTATGATCCCAGCTTTGAATGTTTACAAATACTTTGGTCAAGTCTTTGATGGTGCATGTCACCTCAAAAATTATTCTTTCTTTTTATCACTTACCTACTCGAGGACGAGCAGGAGTTAAGCTTGGGGATGTTGATACATTGCAAATGTATCTATAATTTTTGATGCTCCATACTTGGTTTTATCCAATTTTTTTGTGTTTTGTCCACACTTTGGAGTACTTTTCATATGATTTCTTGGACTAACCTATTAACAAGAGCCACAGTGCCAGCTGCCTATTTTCTACTGTTTTTGGTTCCAGGAAAGTCAGAAAATGAATATTCTCGGAATTGGACGGAAAAAAGCCATAGTGCCTATTTTTTCAGAAGACTCCAGGAGCCAAAATACGAGACGGAGGAGGGCCAAGTGCTGGCCACACCACCCCCAGGCGCGGGCTAGGCCTGCCGCGCCAGGGCATGGTGTGGTGGCCCCAGGCACCCCCTTGGTCTCCCTCTTCGCCTATAAGAAGCCTTCTGACCTAAAAACTCCGGGGGGTTTCGACGTTTTTTCAGAAGGAGTTCCGCTCCGCCGCCACCACCAGATTCCACGAAACAGCACCAGAAACTCCGTTCTGACACCCTACCAGGACGAGGAATTGAAGGAGATCATCGCCATCATCATCACCATCGCTTCTCCATCGACCATCCATGTTTCCCCCATCTATGAGTGAGTAATCCACCGTTGTAGGCTATGGGGATGGTAGGGATTGGATGAGATCGTTCATGTAATGGCATCAGATTGTTAGGGCATGGTGCCTAGTATCTTTTATTAGTGCTTTATGACTCTGTTGCGACTTGTTGTGCTTAATGCTTGTCACTAGGGCCTGAGTGCCATGATTTCAGATCTGAACATGTTATTGATTCATTATGATAGTATTGTTTCTGGTCTTATCTGCAAGTTGTGTACACACGTTGTTGTCCGGAACCTATGGCCCCGAAGTGACAGAAATCGGGATAACCGAAAGGGAATGGCTTTGATGTGAGGATCACACGTGTTCACGGAGTGTTAATGCTTTGCTCTGGTGCTCTATTAAAAGGAGCACCTTAATTGCCAGTAGTTCCCTAGAGGCCCCGCTGCAAACGGGCTGGCAGGACAAAAGATGTTGTGCAAGTTCTCATTGCGAGCACGTATGACTATATATGGAACACATGCCTAGGATTGTCTAGTACTTGGATGCTTTATCTTATTTATCTGCAATTGCCCTATGTTCTGATTGCTATGTGAATTGTCTTGTCCATGCAACGCCCGTCCATCCATCCCTATGCCTACACTTTTCGAATCCCATTTCGCTATTTTTATTTTACTATTGTTGTTACTTTGCTATTCCTACTACAAAACTGTTGCTACTGATAAACTACTGTGAGCAAGATTGTTTCCAGGTGCAGCTGAATTGACAACTCAGTTGTTAAGGCTTATAAATATTCTTTGGCTCCCCTTGTGTCGAATCAATAAATTAGGGTTCACTTCCCTCAAAAATACTGCGATACACCCCTATACTTGTGGGTCATCAAATGCCCATAGCTAGACGGAAAAGACGCCAAAATGAAATCAGTAGCCAACTCTTGGCCTAATGGAAAACCAAGCATTTCCAAAGTCTGACTGTAACCAACCATTTTGATCATATGGGGGCCTACAGCTGCTCCCTCTGCCAGCTTGCATTCCACAAAGGACTTAGCAACATTGTACCTCTCAGCCCTAGCCTGAGTCTGGAACATGTCCTTAAGCGCGACAATCATATCGTACGCTTCCTAATCCTCAAACTGCTTTTGAAGATCAGGTTCCATGCATGCAAGCATAAGGCAGCTAACCTCAAGAGATTCATCACATGCTCTCTTGTAGGCATTCTTAAGGGCAGCAGTTGCATTATCAGCAGGTTCATCCGGGATATGGGGTATCCAGAACAGTTTCCTTTTTATCAGACCTGAGAACAATTCTCAGGTTACAGACCCAGTCCAAAAAGTTTGTTCTGTTTAGTTTATCCTTATCAAGAATCGAACACAAAGCAAAAGGTGATGAAGTGTTCGGTGCCATTGATCTACAACATAAAAATATGCAAAATACTAAGCCATGTAACCATGAAAGAGTAAAACATATTAAACAATTTAATAGCATATACTCCCACTTAAATCAACGTCCCTCTATTTATACTAAGTGATTCAAGATCCGCAATTAACAAGTCGACTAGTGAGTTTTAGCATCACTGCTAGAAGACAAGGTAAATTGGTAAGCAACTCTTGCTAATCATATCACATATGACTCTTATTGTTGCGTGACATCCAGCCCTATGTCAAAACTAGGCGCCCAACCTTTATGCCCCAAGGTCCGTAACTGTTAAGATGACCTTGTTAAGCTCACCAACCCTTATGCGTGTAGGTATCCGATACAAACCCATCCAGCCAAGGAAAACCGCAGCACCCTAATTTCATAGACCCACCAACGATTGTACAGGGCATAGGATGGTGCAAGGTTTTGTTGGGAGGGCATGATTTAACTTAAACTTTGTGAGGGATCGTTCTACTTCTATCATCTAAGCATGCATAGTAGTAAAACGTATAAGAATAGCATTCACATAGATGTGATACAGTATGGCCCATTTTCTCATGGTGATCTCCATCGCCATAGAACCTGTCTACCATGATGATCTCCATCTTCATGCTCTATGCGAGCCATCCTCCAAGTGATGAGTTCTCCAATAACTAATACAAGCTATTACTCCTAACATCTAGTAATCAAAATTATATGGTATTGGGATCATCACAAGTTGACACGCAGACCATTACAATAATTGACAACACATATGGCTCCAGCCGTGTTGCCTACTCACGACACGCAGGTCATGAAAAATACATACATGCATCACATACATTTTTGGGCCATATTGATCACATACATCCTGCAAAAACAAGTTGTGCATAGAATCGCATTCTACCAGATTATGTGAAATCACAGCACCTATGAACCTTAACATGATACAAAAGGGGCTACGACTAAGGGGGGTCTAGGGGGTCTCCTCCTGCGGGGTTCGAAGGGGCAGCGCCCCTCGCGGTATCTATTAGATGTGCTAGTCTAATATTCACGTATGTTCTCACATGAACTCCGACTAGGAACAACTATTAGATAACGATACAAGTAAGGAGTTTCACAAGCAATTCACATAATTGCCAATCAATACAAGCTGCCTGATATATGGATATTTAAGAAACATTATAAAAACTCATGGATACATATGAAATACAATCATCTCTATGATTGCCTCTAGGGCATATTTCCTTCAATTAGAGATCTTCCGCAAATCGAGGTCGAGAGAGTCCGCTTGCACTTTATGCACATTATATTTGATTATACTCTTGTTTAATTGTTGTAATGTACTCTCTCCGTCTTATAATATAAGATGTTATTACATCTAGTATACCAACATATTCATATATTGGATTCAAAATATATATATCGATGCGGATTTGCTACACACAGGCATAATTGTGCATAGGCTTAGGTCCGTTGGATATAGAGATCACATGCAATGCTCCTTTAGATGATAGTGGCTGGATCTTGGAAAGGGATAACGGTGTGTAACGGTGTGTGTATCATTCCGTTTTTGTGGATGCATGCAATGGCTAGGGTTTTGGATAAACCCTAACTTTTTAGCGCGCTGTTTGGCTAAGAAATTTTTAGCATTTAAAATGGGAAGGTAGTGAGAACAAGGCTTATAAGAGTTTTGCATACAAATGCTTCATACTAAGTGCTTGTGCTAGTATGTAAACCCTAACTTTCCAGCGGGAGAGTGTAGTGTCTTACTTTTTTGGCGGGAGAGAATTAATTCGGGCATCAAAAACAATAGTTGTTTTCCTTAGGGTTTCGGGGGACACTAGATGCGAAAGACAAACAACCGTTGTTTTGATTTGGGTGGCTGCACTCCATGTATGGCCACAAGATTTTGTGCACGGGTGTAACATCGATTTGTTATGTCTGAACATTCTAACAAAGTAGCTGGGAATTGTAGCGTGAATATTAGAAAGGGGATTATTCTTTAAATTTTTTTTTTGAGATTTGTCTGTTTTTGGTTTGCTCATTCGGAGTGAAATAGATATGCAGTCTTTTTTGGTATAGTTTCATTTTTTGATCTGTTGAGACAATAAAAAATCCCGAACAACGGCGGCAAATTGTGATGGAACAAGGTTTTCACGTAAGTGGATAATAGAGTACCGAGAAAATGCAAAACTTCGATTATAACATATAGTTTTTCCAGCAATTCGGTGCTAATTCAAAACTTTAAATTTTACATGTTGGAATGAAAATACTGAAAAACAGTAAAACTAGTCGTCTAATTCTTCAACAAATTGTGGCGGGATGGTAGACATCCAAAGAATGGCGTGTAATGCTCACAGCAGTTAGTCGACCTCCTTGTTTAACACCGTCGAATGTTGGAATAAAAATACTGAAAAACAGTAAAACTAGTCGTCCTCTTTGAACATCATAATCCTCTTCCCGACAGCTGCACCTATAGACCTGCACATGGTGTCTACTTTGGGCATAAACCATGATGTGAACTGCCGGTCAAACTTCATGGCATGTATTGGCTTCGAAAATGTGCGGAATCCTGTCGATTCAGCAAGTTGTCTCTGCTTCTCGATGAACTTTCTTACAACGTCGTTCAGCTCAAAAAGCAAGTGTGAACTGGCATATGCTGATGGATTCGCAGCTAGACGCGGAGATGATACGCCGGCACGAATGTCTTTCACCGAGCGACTCTTGCGACTGATCCATGAGCCGTTGCCGCTGCTCATACTCGCTATACATACAATGAAATCACGTCAAACAAAAATGCATAAGTTGGTATGGAGTGAGTAAGAAAGGCATAAAAAAATTGCTTGTGATTAGGGAAAAAAATAATACATACCAAAAAAAGTTTGCCGACAGCAGTGGCGTGCACGACGACGGATGAAGTAGAACAAAGAAAGCAATCGCCGATTCCACCTTGTTTATCCAATGAGCAAGGAAATTTGATGAAAGAATGAATAAGCGAGGCTCTGGCCTCACTCGTAAAATAAGAGATAAAATGAAAAGAAGTTGTGGTCTACATGTAATAGTTAGTGCCCTCGTTTAGGGTTTTTACTACTATACCTAAAGCAACAAAAACACATAGCACAATCTGAGAAGCTTTATTTGATTAGGGTTTTTGCATGTCTTTGTCTATGGTACATTGGATTTTGCGTTACAAAAGTAATAAGGCTTAGTTCGATTAGAGTTTTGTGCACATTAGGGTTTGCACGCAGTCAAATGAATGTAATCTGAGAAGCTTAGTTTGACTAGGATTTTGTGCATGTCATGGTACGTATGATATTAGGGTTTACATTAAAATGGTCAGTTAGTCAACTAGGGTTTCACTTTTCCATCAACTAACGGCGTTAATAGCCTCATATGGGGATCCACCGTTTTGGGTATAAAATGTGTGCTCTCTATATCAAAAAGGAGAGAATCAACTGTGGATAGGATATGCGCAGCTATGCCTGTGTGTAGCTTGCTATTTTAGATATATATATAGGTAAAATAACTGGTGCACCTTGATGCCCAGACACTATGGGTGTCCTATATCTCAGGTATGTGTGGTTCATAGCAAAAATACGCGTATCACGTATGATGTCTGGGCACCAAGGTGCACCAGTTATTTTACCTATATATGTTTATTTTACCTATATATATATATATCTCAATGCAGATTTTCTACCCACTATGCTACCTGCGCACACATGTATTGTCATCCGATATAGGCACCATGTGATCCTGTAATATCCATGTCATCGCTTTACTGGTGTTATTATGCTAACGGCGTTCTTTGCCATCCATCCAAATAGCTGAGCATAGGACGTATAAAATATCATTTGTATTTTTACTTTGTGTATTTCACTCCACAAACACATGCCTATGGTATACAATTTCCTTACGTCTTGGAGCACAATCACACATATGTGGTTTGCAAAGTTCTTTGTGTCTTGAACTTTGCAATCACACGTATATGGTTTTGTAAAAAAAAAGTTTGTATCAATGGATGCCATAACAGTATGTTTGTGGATTCCTGTACTTTTCTATCTTCGTTCTCGCGACACGATACCACAGTCATGTGTTTGTGGTTTCCCACGCGCTCCTATCATGGTTCCCGTAAGGTAGTTGCATGGCAATATATACGAGCGCAAAGTGAATCTGTGGGGTAGAAAACTTCTCCACAAGAATATGTGCCTTCTCATTGCCGATTTTTTTCGTCTGGTTGGTTCGACATGTGGAATGTGGTATCACTGTACGACGTCGTTGTACCTCTCGTGCACGTAGACCATCCGGCTACACCAAACTTGGAGGTCTCGTGTGGCGCTAGCATCGTGATAGTATATTTTTTATTAAAACTCCTAATTTTGTGTGTTTGGTGTGAGCATATTGAATATGTGGTGAAAGCAAAATATCCCAAAAAACTATAGTGATAAAAATAATTTGAAAGGTAAAAACTTGATAGCTTGACGAAGCCACTAAGATGAAAAGTTAAAAACACTGAAGATGTGTAACAAGACGTGAACATAAAAATAGTCACTAACGTGATACTTCCTAAGATGTTGAGAAAATGATATGGACTCAACCGAACCGTTCGATCTGCCTAATCACTTCAATGCCACCATGCATATTCTACGCCCATAATCGGCAACTCAGCCAATATTTTACTTTTCTCCGACAACCAATAATGAATTTTACATTCACACGTTTGTTCGACACATGTATAATATATTTCAGACGGAATATTTCATATATATTTTTGTCTCTTTCCAAAAATAATTCATCCGTAAGTGATGTGATCATGGAGGGATACATATTCTACTGGAGACATTATTGGCCAATACAAAATGCACATAATTATTATAGACCAACGTATATAAATACCAACAAGTGCGTATTTAGTATTAGATGGTAAACCAACAATTGATAGTAGTAGTAGTGCTATTTATTACAACGGTGGGATACTGAGAGGTGATTTCCTAGGCCGGTTGGAGCCATGTGGACGACGATAAACAAGGAGAACTAAAGACTGAATTTAAATGGGAAATTGAAATAGACATGAGGGGCGCGATTCCCCTCGTAGCATAGGATGCGATGATCCATGGATCGTTATTGTCGGAGATGTCGATGATGACAACAGTCTTCCCTTTCTCGTCGCCTTCTGGTATATTGCTGGTTTGCTTGACTTTGATAGATGGCCCTGCCACTTTGTCGTCTATGACGTTGCGGATGGCTTCGAGCTACTCAAGCCGGTGCTGTCGAATGAGTGGAACCTACGCCCATAAATATTAGTTAGACTTTTTTTAAAACAGACAGCTTCGAGCCACTCAAGCCGGTGTTGTCAGATGAGTGGAAACTATGCCCATAAGGATTTGTTAGAAAAAAAATTAAAATGGAAATGGATATGCTCAAACAGACGTATGTGATGGAAAATATCAAATCTCATACCTGACGCTCTCGATGGATTTGTGTCAGATGAACAAAAATATGCTCGATTTGTGTTAACAGAACAAGAATGTGCTCTCTCTCTATGTTGGAGAGGACACTAGTTCTTGGTTTGTATGTTGGCGGGTGTGAAAAGTAAAGGACACACGCCATGTCAAATGACAAGGACGATGAAAGGATTTGTGCTTGTGGATGCATGCATCGTTTTCTTGTAAACCCGACACCATGCTCCTGATACAACGATTGTTAGTTTTCTACTAGCTCTATAATGCAACCGTTAATTTATTTGTGCTCTCGTTAGACTAATCCTATGGTGGTGCGGATATGCACAGCTAGCCTAGTAGCCAACCCACTATTTTGCATATATATATATATATATAGGAAAAATACTTCTTACTCCCGGGTGTAACTACACCCACGTCTCATATACTATCTTACGAAAGTATTTGTAATACTTTATCTATTTGAGTATGTTCATATACTATATCTAAGATACTTACAAGCAAGTTAGGTGAAAAAATTGCAAGTGCACCCATAGTTTGCACTATATATATAAAATACCATCATATTTGTACGTATAAAAGAAGTATGTGAATAAAAATTACATACTATCAAAAAAGTAGTATATATACTACCCAAATATTCTTATATACTTCATACTACATGTACATACCTTTCGGTATGATAGATACTGCCTATATAGTGTGAAACACGTATGGGTGTAACTACACCCGGGTGTAGTATGAATATGTCCTATATATATATAACTGGTGCACCTTGGTGATACCTTAGGTATATATAACTTGGATAAGTGTATCTTAGGTATGTAAACCTTAGGTTTATAAAATTTAGGTACATACACCCTGGGTATGTACAAAATACAGGTATGGTGCCCGGACACCATGGTGTCCCATATGAGTGTCCTAGAGTGGCGCTATTTGACACCCAGGGTGTAGAATAGTTATTCTTCACCCACCCTCTATCTTTCAAACCGTACATGATTTTTACGTCACGTAAATTTTTTTTACCTCAGAAGTCAAGAAAAACATAAAAAAATTAGACATATCGTAAAAAAATTGTTTACATACCGTATAAAAATGCGACATAAAATGCATATTTTCTATTATTTTACACTATAATGACTCAAAAATTATATTTTTATGTCGACTTTTTTGCATTTCTAATAAATATGAACATAATTATTAGCATACAAAACATAAATTTCTGAATTTGAGAAGATAAAAATATATGGGTGCAAAATAACTATTCAGCACCCAGGGTGCAGAATAGTTATTTTGCACCCCACATATTTTTATGTTCTTACATACATAAATTTATGTTTTGTATATTAATTATATTCATATTCATCAGAAACGCAAAAAAAATCGACATAAAAATAAGATTTATGAGTCATTATAGTGTAAAATATAGAAAATTCGCATTTTACGCCGTATTTTTTTACGGCATGTAAATATTTATTTTACGACATGTCTAAATTTTTTTATGTTCTTCTTGACTTCCGGGATAAGAGAAAATTTACGTGACGTAAAAATTATGTACGGTTTGAAAGATAGGGGGTGGATGAAGAATAACTATTTTACACCCTGGGTGTCAAATATATATTAGTTATAATAACACCTTATATTACGGGACATAGGGAGCAGAAGAAAAACATGATAGAAGCAACATGTACCTTTCTTTTCTCATAGTATTCAAGCCTCAGGTCAAAGAACTCTTCGAGAACTACAGAATGTTGTAATTTCAGTAACCAGATAATGCGCAGGCTTTTTTTTTTTGGCATCATATGTCAAGCTGGGAATACTCACTTTCTTCTGGGGTCCTATATTTTCTGATAGTTAGACCAGTCCTGTCAAATAGGTGCATGTTTGTCGTTCCAACTGTTGTTATGAGGTTAAGTTTCTTCTCCAAACCTTCTTGCATAACTATTTCCATCTTCTTCTCGTTCAACATTAACTCAATGTTTATACTTGTATGATCATGATGCATAAAACGCATGTCCTACAAATGGATCATAATCTTTAGAAACTCATCATCATGTATGACAACCTACGTTACCATCAACGCATTAGTAGTCCGGTTACCTCAATGAGAAATTCATTGATCTTATCTCTCACAATCTGAGGCATCAAAGATTCCAAGAATTCTTTATAATCCCTAGTCCAGCAATGGATTGGCAACTCTGTGATATGAAATCTACTCTCACGGACAACCTCTATAATACCAGTGGTGCTATATGCGCTACCTTCGACTGTTGTACTAATCTTCTCTATACAGCCCTGCCAGGTCAGAAATAAAACAGATAGCAACCACTCATCAATAAGAGGATCTGCGAGATGTATAAGAACATAAAAACATTTTTTTTATACAGTTTTACTGACCTTGAAGCCCCTATACCATGGGTCCATTGGTTCCATGCACTCGTCATTAAGCAATCGTCTCAGGTTAGCAACGATGTCCCTTGGGTTATAGCTTGGAACATTGCTATTGCATCCTCTATTTCCATTGACCAAAACCATGGGAATGACTGGAACGTACCTAAGAAGATGGCACAGCAGAACTCGATCATGTTTGAGGAACATGTATCCATTAACTTCATGAAATATTAATCTTCTGACAGAGGTACCATATGGGTTTAATTGAACGTCCAGAATCTTCCAAATGGTTTAGCAAAATATCATCCGCCATAGAGAACAGAAGGCGCGTCACAGGGCATAAACGTGTAAATAAGTAGCAACCGTCAGCATGATCCAGGCCTCCGTCACCCCTCGAACCAAATTGACCACAGGGCATGAAAAGGTTTAAGTTGTTCCTGCCTACGAAATCTTGAGCCATGTTGATTATCGTATCCTCGGCACTCTGCTGACCGAGGTTGTATGCTGCTTGTTCAACAGCATAACCAGCGAATAAAGAAACCTGCATCGTGGAAAATAAGGTAGTATCTCAATTAGACGTCTTTATCGAAGCCTCAAATACAAAAATTTGGGAAAGTGTAACTACATCCGTCTTGATACCAGACCTTACCCTCTTTAACAAAATTTCTCTTGAATGAAGCGAACAGAATCTTCCTCTGGCCTTGATTCAGGCCATCAATGATAGAAGGGACTGACCACTGCAACTCCGGAGTTAAGGCCATGCCAAAAAAAAGCTTCTACTGGATGTGTTCCCTGCCAAGGTTATATGCCATTGCAAATTAGTTGGCCAATGTCACTTAAATCTAATACAGTAGTAAATCTAAAGCAAAGTAATCAAGAAATACATATTACCCAAGATACCTCGTATTGTTCCTCGAAATAGGCTTTCGCCCCGCTATATTAATATAGCAAACCACTGATATAAGAGGGATACCACCACTGGGGCAAAACAACACAATCTGAACCCAAAAGAAACAAAAAGGAAAGAAAGAGAAAACTATGCCGAAAACGGCGGTTCGACAAAAACGGAGATGACTCTCCACCAATGCGCCCTCCGACGAATTTCCACCACACTGCTATCACTCCGAAGCGCCTTGCACCAAGCAGCACCTCCAAGAAGGGAAGCGGTGACGACGACGCTGCTGTCCGGATCATTCCCGGGGTTGTCCCCGGAGCACATCCTAGGGTTTCCCTCGGTCCACAACGGTGGGTGGGGAAGAGATATTTCCGACGCCCTTCAGAAAGGAAGGTGACACCCACAGGCGTCACCACACTGGTGCAGAGACGACAGGTATTTCTCCCGACCCCCAAAAAACCACACCTCCGGGCCCTCCGGAATGTCCACCAAACTTGCCGCCCACCAACGCGCGCCACCACGGTTTTGCAATCACCACCACCACCATCTCACTGTGGCCCACGTTGCGAGACCGGTAAAGTCGAGAAGCAAAGGACACCGGCGAGGGTCAGTGGTACAGCACCACCCAGGAGGGAACTACCTCCATCGCTAGGAGGCGGTAGCTGACCGAGTGTAGCAGCAGGACACACCAGGCCCGCCGGCCCGGCCGAGGCCGAGAGGGCCCATGAAGTCCCGCCGCAACACTGCAGTAGGGGCACCGCCGCCACCGCCAACCCATGCCCTAGCTCTGCTTACTCGTCCACCCAGGAAGCTGCAGCCGCGCCAGGCACGGCCCACCCAGGCACAGATGGGGCCCTTTTGGGCCTAGATCTAGCGACTTACACCCACGGAGGCGGCTGGGGAGAGAGAGAGAGAGAGAGGTGAGGAGGCGGTGGCTAAGGTTTGCCCGTCGCCCACGGGGGCCCGAGCGAGCGAACAGTTTTTTCCCTCCATGAGATACCTCGTATTGTAGACGGGTGCATCTTATATGGGGTTATTGAAAGACCATTTTGGAATCGTTTGTGAGCATTGAAGATCAAATATTTAAAGGGTTTCATTACTATTTTTGTTATAATCAGAATGGCACCAATTTAGCAATTATTTTTACTAGGCTGGTTGGTGCCGATTATGGATTGAGATCAGGTGCTCTTTGGTCATGACATGCATTAGCATACTAAAAATAGCATAATTTTGTTTTGAGAATTCACATTCCAAGATTCTAAAGATCCTTAGCGTACTACTCCCTCCTTTTCAAAATAATTTTTTTTAAACTAGACCAGAGGCTTGCCATTCATTGATATAGTAGAAGAGAGATGGCCAGTTATGAGAAAAACCAGCCTCTCGGATTGGTTCAAAGCCCTCTTCCTCCCCCTCTCGCTACAGTAAACTCGCCCTTGAGAGTCGCTTTCACACTCCCGGGCCAAACCGAAGCCGTCCCCGACGGAGGTGCCGTCTAGAGATGGTGGAGGGGAGGTTCCGGCCTCAGTAGTCTAGGTTTTAGTTGTAGATGTTTTAGTCGTTTGTCCTCTATGGCGTCTGGGAGTAGAGATCCAGATCTTGCCCGCCAGATCTGGGTCGGCCTGTTCTTCTTCCTCTTTGTCTCGGTGCTCTGGTGGCAAGAGCGGCGACTGGAGAGGTGTAGAAGCACAGGGATCTCCGTCAATAAGGCTGGTATGTTGAGCTCTTCCCTCTTGGCGATCTGGCGCGTCACCAGGAGGGCGTCCTCTTGTTCTTCTGCTGTGCTTCCATGTAGGAAGGACAACGAGGAGCTAGTTGGGGCGGGCTCTGTCAATAAGCGCCTTGCCCTCTCGATTTGGATCTCTGCTGTGGTGAAGCTTCCTCTAGCCATTCATGGAGATGGTGAGAGGAAGAGATCCGTAGCGGTGGTGTCTAGATCTGGATGGTGTTGGGGAATTTCGGCTGCTTCTTCGTGCGGAGGTCCCAAACGACAACGATTCTATGTTGTTGTTATCCAGGGCAAATGGAACCACTCCGTCCTGTGGTGCTGGATGCGCTGCAGGTTCTTCAACCTCTAGGCCGATGTGCCATCTAGGGAGGCCTTCTCTAGAGCTTCTCGCCGGAATTCTACATCGTTTCATCGCCAAGTGGTGCGTCCCCGACGATGTCACAGTGGCCGGCGGTGAAGACTCATCCCGGGTGGAGAGGACCTAGGACTGGATTGCATTTTCCTTTTCTCTTCCAAGGTCCTATGTGTAAAAGTCCAGGGTCGTGGTGTAATTGTTTTTCTCTTCCGAGGTCCTGGTTGTAATTTGTACCCACCGATGTTTTATTGAATGCAGCTTCGGGGTCCTTCGAGACCCTTCCCCCTGTTCAAAAAAAAAATGAGAAAAACCAGCCGAAAACCGATAAACCACAACACTACACACCAGCCCCGAGGCCGCGCACCACAGAAGGCCAGTTTTCAAAATATAAGATATTTTAGCTTTGTGAAAAAAATATATCTACATGAACCTACACACTAAAAGGGTCTAGATACACTCCTCTCACAAAGCTAAAACATCTTATATTTTAAAATGGAGGGAGTACATATTAGTACTACTCCTGGGATCAAAGACCGGAATGAGAAGGTTTTGCAGCCTGGGATCAAAGCGGTCAACATCTTCATCATATTTCATTCAAGCATAAAATCTGATCTTGAGCTAGAAGAAGAAATGAAGCAACTGACATGGATCTTGCGAGTTGAGTGTAGGAGTCCGAATTGGTATCCCGTCACTAAAATTAGGCACACACGGAGTCGTGGCTCAGTTCAGAAGAAGAAAAAACACTTAGTATAAGTTCAATTCCCAACAGATGTTAACGTTTTCAGGCAGTCCATATTAGATCTTCAAATACTCTCTCCGTCTAGAAATAACTGATTTTAATTTGTCTAAATTTAAAAACATCTATATACTAAAACGTGTCTAGATACATTCAAACGAATCTGACAAATTCAAATCACTTATTTCCAGACGGAGAGAGTAATTCTTACTACTACATGATTCAAAAAAAGAAAACTGGAGAACTGGAATCGGGTAATTACAACCGAGGGAGCAAAAATTCTCAGAGCAACCAGCATTCGCCAAATAAAATATTAGAGGAAATGTGAATCTGAAAGGTAAAACCCTAATAAGCTGGTAAAAGGGAGAAGACGGGGGTCTGACCGACTGGTGTTTATAGCCTCTACTCCCTCTGTTCCCAACAGACGCCGTTTTCGAAAATAGCCTCCCTCTGACGCTGCATGCAGAGCCGAGTTGATATGGACCACATATCCCACATAAAAGTAGGGGCAAAACAGTGAGAAAGGAAAGAAAACAAGCATGCAGAAGCTCTTCTTGGTATGCGGGCTAAGCCTTATGCGCAATATAAAACAAAACAGAGGGAGTATATTGGAGCGGCGTCTGAGAGCCGACGTTGTCGATCTGGCGATGCTGCTCCGGTGGGGTTTCGGCTTCCGCCGCCGACGAACCAGCCCTCGGTCTCCACCCGCCCGCCCGCCTCGTGATTTTGATCAGTCCAGACGCGCCGTTACGTTTCCTGGCCTCCACATTTCATCGGCTTTATCCCCATTTGTTTTGGGCCGAGAAAGAAAACAAAAGATACCTTCCTGTTCAGCACGTTCGGCGACGCGAACACTATCTGCCGCCAGTAATGCTACCCAACGGGCTCTTTTTTGCGCGCTGACGTGGAGATTTGCCACAAAATCACACCCCTGAAATCACGGCGGGTAGAACGGTTGCGGCATCGGTTCTCCGTCGGATGGAAGAGACTGCTGATATGAGAGGTCATATTTCCATCCGATGGATAGGTTTAGAAAATTCTAATGATGATCATCTTCCCCCCGCTTGTTCAGTTCCTCGGTTCCAGTTTAAAAAAAAACTTGATTTAATGATTTTGCTGCTTAGTTGTGCAAACGAGCCCGGTACTTGATGCTGTAGTAAAAGTCCAGTCACAATTTCAGTTTGAAGACTTGTAAGTTTGAGTACTTTAAATCCGGGCAACATCAAAATTTACAAATATAATTTGGTGTGTTTAATATTTTGAGCTAAGAAACAGAGTGAAATTAACCACAGGACACTTCAAATTCGAGCATAAGTTGTTCTGTTGGAATCATGGGAAGTTCACAGATCTAGGTCATGTCAATGTAAACTCAAGGGAAAATATCTCAATTTAGTGACACCTGAAATCATCTCCAAATCAAGGTTACCTCGGAAAAAAACTTGGAACTACTGTATGTATAAACCCACCATTCAAACAATTCTATCAAACGTTCCAGAACAGAACACAGCATGAACCAATCACCTTACGAATTTGCGATAAAAATCACATAAATTTGTCTCAGTCTGAAGCTAGAATCACAACCAGAAAATAACCTCAACACCATATATCCTTGCCCACGTTTCTAACACAACAAACTTACATGAGTTGGTAACATAAAACTACCACTTTACACGTTAAATTTCTAGAATGGTACCAGTCGTCCTCTAAATCGCAGAAAACTATCAGATTGGAAACGAGTTGCCACAA
Organism: Avena insularis; assembly: GCA_023614405.1. Classification (NCBI taxonomy): domain Eukaryota; kingdom Viridiplantae; phylum Streptophyta; class Magnoliopsida; order Poales; family Poaceae; genus Avena; species Avena insularis. The sequence continues at coordinate 70,684,666 of CM042692.1, read as the reverse complement.
AAAGCACTAATTGTCGTTTGATCACAAATTGACACGCTAACTGACAGTGGGACTCACCTGTCAGGTCGACGTGGCACCCATTTAACGCCTCTTCGACACGGCGTTAACGGCTGTTAGCATAAAACTACCACATTTATAGTCAAATTTTCCGAATGGTACTGGTTGACATCTCAATCGCAAAATACTACCACAACGATACCAAGTTTTTTGCAAAAAGCATTGATATCATAAATTGACGGTGAATCTGACAGCGGGACTTATCAGAAGCTATTTATTGACGTAGACTGGATCCCACATGTCAGCCCTACTAAAAAAATCCAAAAAATATGAGAAAAAATAAAAACAAAAAAATCTATTTTTTCTCTCAAGAAAGTTGACCACACCGCCACCGGCCTGCACCACCGTCGCTCCTTCCACCACCAACACCGACCTGCACGGCCGTCGCACCGTCCACCATCGGCGTCGCCCTTCCCCACCCTAGCATCGTCCCGTCCACCACCGGTGCCGCCTCCCCGGCCTAGCCCGTCCACCATTGGCGATGCATGGGAAAGTACTAGCGCCACCCTGGCCTGCCCCCCGTCGCATGTACACCACCGGCGCCGCATATCGCTTTCCCGGCCAGCACGGGCGCCCCACGGCCTGCCCCGTCATTGCCCCGTTCACCATCGTTGCTGCGCCTTGAGCAGGAGGATGCGACAACCACAACCTGGTCGCGAGGAGGGGTGTGGAAAGCCAGGGCGGCGCGTGTGGAGTAGGATCTAGAGCTGACGGCAACACGGTTGGAGCAAGACGACGGCGCAAGCAGCGCTTGGTGCGGGTGGAAGCGGTGGTGATTTTTCATGATATATTTTTGGACTTTAAATAGCGGTGACAAGTGGGTCATGCTGTCAGATTCGCCGTCAATTCATGATATCAGTGTTTTTTGCGAAAACTTGGTTTCGATATGGTAGTTTTTTTGTGATTGAGATGTCAATCGGTACCATTCGAGAAATTTAACTATAAATGTGGTACTTTTATGCTAACGGCCGTTAACACCGTGTCAGAGAGGCGTCAAATGGGTGCCACGTCGACCTGGCAAGTGGGTCCCACTGTTTTTGCGACAACTCGTTTCCAATCTGGTAGTTTTCTACGATTTGGATGTCGACTGGTACTATTTAAGAAATTTGACATGTAAAGCGGTAGTTTTATGCTAACAACTTAACATATATATCGTACATATTGTAGTTGTTTTCTCTGAATTTAGAACAGATGCAACATTGTATAGCATTTGCTTAATAACCCTCGTCACATCAAAATAGCACCAATCTCTCCTAACTATCTCTGCAACTACCTCTATGATTTCCTTCATACAACTTGGTATCAGTTTCCTAACTAGAGCGACTAATCCAAAACCAAATCATACAGCTCTATTTAAAACCATAGAAGTAAAGCTTGCCATTGCCACCGATTAAGTCAGGCGAAGCGACGTTGTGCTATTCTCTGCTACCATCTCCCTCTCCTCTGCCTTGGCGTCCTTGCATTGCCCATCAGATGCTCCTGCTGCCGGCTCCTGTTTTACTTCGCACATTCCTACGTGTATCTTCTTTCTGCTGCTCTTCTTCTGTTCCAAGTCGATGTTTGTGATCAGCCTCAACGGCTGTAGAAAGCATTTATTGAAAACGAATCCAAATGTGTGTCGTTTCGAATTAGGAGAAGAATGCTGAGAAGGAGCAGAGCTACAAAAGCCAAAGAAGCAAAGCAAACTACAAAGCTGGCAAGCAGAAACAAAAGCTAAAGGGCTAAAAGGGCAAGAAACGAAACAAGTGAAGTCTAAACAGGAGGGTTAGCGCTGATGGTAGTCTAGGCCTAGCTTTCAGATGGCCTTGAATGCAAAAGTAACCTCCTCAGCAACTTCGTCCATTGGAATGGCTCGAGAAAGTTAATATGCACCGATGTGACAAACAAATGAGAGGAATTTAAACATACCTGTATATCCTGAAGTGGAGTCCAAAACATTGTCAGCCGGCTGAATTTCTGGCAGGGGCACCTCATTGCACTTGTCATGAACAATCTCAACCATACTCACCTGTGAAATGTGAAAAGTTCAGCAGCAGTAGGGAATAAACTAAAAAGGGCAATAGTGGAAAGGAACCCCACTTATGTGAAATGTTTCCTTCAAAGTAAACCAAACCTTCTTATAGAGTATAAGACGTTTTCATAGAGCTGCTCTAAAGATCTAACCTTTTTAGCTGGCGTCTTTCTTTCAGATACACGTTCGGAATGCACATTCCTTATAACCCTTTCCATGTACTCAACCTTAGCACGCTTCGCATTATCAATCCTCTGTTTACAATAAGGAAATTATTACAAAAATAAAATAACACACTATTAAAGCACATAAAGATCGCCCATACAAAAAAAAGCACCAGGGAATGGCAGAACATACGTCTAATTCAACCTCAAGAGCATCAAGATCTTTCATCCAGAGCAATCTTGGTGTGGCTCTTCTCACCTCCTCCTTTTTCTCCTCCAGCTTGGACATTTCAGCATAGAGCTCGTTTACTTTTTCTGGCCCTATGATACAAACTGGCATTGATAGGAGGTAATCATATTCACTTGATATACTCTTTCCCCATCTTCAGGCCTCTTACTGCTCTTCGGCAATGATGCAAATCCCTTACGTTTAAGTTCAAGAACCATATCATCTTGATGCCTGCTGCCTATTACAGTGATATCACCACGAGTGACACCGAGAATGAATCTAGCTCAGTTAGAGATCTTGCGCAAATCCAGGTCCAGGGACTCCAGTAGCGCTTTCTGCACAGCATACTTGATTATACTCTTGTTTAATTGCTGTCTTGTAAGAGGAAAAACATAGCAGAAGCAACATGTACCTTTCTTTTACCATAGTATTCAAGCCGCAGGGCAAAGAACTCTTTGAGAACTACATAAATATTGCAATATCAGTAACCAGATAATACGCAGGTTATTTTTGCATCATTATTTCAAGCTGCGAATACTCACTTTCTTCTGGGGTCTTATATTTTCTGATAGTTACACCAGTTGTGTCCAATAGGTACATGTTTGTTGTTCCAACTGTTGTTATGAGATTAAGTTTCTTCTCCAAACCTTCTTGCATAACTACTTCCATATTCTTCTCGTCCAACATTAGTTCCAATTTTATGCTTGTATCATCATGACACATCAAACGGATGTCCTGCAAATGTACCATAATCTTTAGAAACTCATCTTTATGCATTGATGACAACCCAAGATTACCTGCAAACCATTGGTATCCCGGTTACCTCAATGACTAATTCCTTTGTCTTATCCCTCACATTCCAACGAAGCCAAGATTGCAAGGAGGCTCTATAATCCGATGTCCAGCAATGGATTGGCAACTCTGTGATATGCAATGTAGTCTCGGAGACAACCTCTATAACACCGGTGGTTCTATATGTGCTACCTTTGGCTGTTGTACTAATCTTCTCTATCCGGCCCTGCCAGAACAGAAATTAAAACAGGTTGCACTTCAACAACCACTCATCCATGCATAAAAGGATCTGCAAGATGTACAAGAACATAAAACAAATTCTTATACAGCTTTGCTGACCTTAAAGCCCCTATACCATGGGTCCATCGGCTCCATGCACTCGTCATTAAGTAACCTTCTCAGATTAGCAACAATATCCCTTGGGTTATAGCTCGGAACCTTGCTCTTGCGTCCTCTACATCCATTGACCAAAACCATGGGAATGACTGGAATGTACCTAATAAGGAACATGGCACAAGAGGAGTCGATCAGGAACATGTATTCATTAATTTCTTTGATTGAATATTGATTTTCTGAGAGAAGTACCACATGGGTTCAACTGAAGTTCCAGAATCTTCCAAATAGTTGAGCAAAATGTCATCCTCCTCGGGGAACAGAAGGCGTGTCACACGGGATAGACATGTATATATGTGGTAACTCGGGCCGTGATCCAGGCCTCCCTGATACCTCGAACCAAAGTAACCACGGGGCTCCAAAAGGTTTAAGTTGTTACTGCTCACAAAATCATGAGCCATTTTGATAATCGTACCCTCGGCACTCTTGCAACTACGGTTGTATTCTGCTTGTTCCACAGCACAAGCAGCGAGCCGATAAACCTGCATCAGGGGGAACAAGGTCGTATCTCATTAGACCGCCGTCTAGACCGAAGCCTCCCTAAATACACAAATTTGGCAAACGTTTTAACGAAATCCATCTTGACAGCAGACCAGAATCTCTTCGACAAGGTTGTTCTTGAGTGAGGTGAAGAGAATCTTCCTCTGGCCTTGGTTGAGGCCATCAATCGCAGAAGGGACTGACCACTGCAACCCCGGCGTCAAGGCCACGCAGGAATAAAAAAATGCTTGTACTCCTAGATGTGTTCCCTGCCAAGCTTGTATGGCATTGCAAATTAGTAGGGGATTTTTGGAAACCTATAGGTAAAACCCTAAATTGCAGAGACGAGGCGGGGACTGGTTGACGTACTGGTGGTTCTGGGCTCCAGGAGCGGTCCAGGCGCGCCGGCGTCGTCGATTGGTCCGATTAGGCTGGCGGCACTGCTCCGTGGCGCACCGACGAACCGATGGAGGCGACTCGTGATTTTGGTTAGTCCAGACGCGCCGTTTCTTTCCCTTTTTCAGCGAACCACGCGCCGCCGCCGTTTCGTGACTTCATCGGCTCTTGTGATCGCTTATACTCCGTACTTATATCGGGTCTTGCTTTGGGCCGAGAAAGGAAAGGAAAATATATTTTCCTTTTCCGCGCGTTGGGCGGAAAAACCCTATCTGCGCCTCACTGCAGAAATAAACAAGTTATCGCACAGATCCGAGCAGTCATATTTCCATCCAGTGGATGCTGCCCTCACTTCATTTTTAGATAAAAAAGGGGTAAAATAAACCCTGGTTCCAATAGATGCAACCAAGGTTTCCAGGTTTCGAGTTGTGAACAGAGTGATGTTCCAGATGCAACTACGAAACATTAATGTGGATCATCGTAAGACACTACACTAATGTGGATCATCGTAAGACAGTACAGCAAGAGAAGACGGCAAGCACCGACGACAACTTTTTTTTTTGACAATGCACCGACGACAACTTAAAAGGAATGTTCAAGGGACAAGGGGCAGCAAACTGCCCACTCTCTTTTTTTAACCGAGCAAACTGCGCCCTTGGTTGTTCCACGCCCACCTGGAGTTCTATTTCGACAGTTAATGTGAGTACACAATTACATAATCTCGTACGAGTGTCTTTTTTTTTCGAATTCCACTGATCTATTAATAATCATCAACAACAATACAAAGAGACCAAAAAATAATAAAAATTACAAATAGGTCATTGGACCACCTAGCGACGACTGCAAACACTAGCGCGAGCCGAAAGCGCGTCACCGTCCTCGCCCCTCTATCATCGGAGCCAGGCAAAACTTGTTGTAGTAGACAGACGGGAAGTCATCGTGCTAAGGCCAGGACCAACATGTTGGAATTTGGTGAGTTTTGGGCTGTTGGCCCATTAGACAATTCTGAAATTCTCTTTGGTCCATTCGTGCATGGCAGCATATGGTTGTGCTAGTGGTGCTAAAGTTTAGTCACATTGCTAGTTGAGTAAGAGTTGTACCTCTTTATATACTAGGTTGTTCCACCACTCACTAAGGTGTGAGAAAAAGAGCAGCTCTCGTGCACTTCTCCTCCGCCACGCTTGCGCCACGCCTTGTGTTCACGGTCATGTAATCTCGCCGAGCCGAGTTTTATTTTTGCTAGTCGGGCAAATTAATCGTGGATTAAGACGTGGGCTGAGCCCCACGGTCTCCCCGACTTGCTCTATATAAACGCCTGCGCTAAATCTAATCGGCATCGCTTACCACACACATCTCCTTCCAGTCTATTGCGCCACTGCCTTCGTCTTCCCCATCCCGGCTTGCGGCGTGCACCGCAGATCGGGGCAGTAGGCCTCCGGAACCCCGCCTCTTGTGAACCTGTACGAGTGAGGGCGATCAGGTTTTTGGGGAGCGCTTCCGTGCGACTATTGGCTTGCACAGCGTCTTCCGACGACGAGTTCCCGGACTGTGACTTCTTTCCGGACGTCACCAACCTCTTCGACAACCTCAACATGAGCGACGGCGCTGCTGCCACCGCTGTAGCTACTACTGCTGCTACTGTCACGTCCACTGTTGCTGCTGCTCTACCGTACGTAATACTGAACTTCTTATTTTAGATCCTGCTAGAGTTCCTTATTCTAGCGTTCGGTGTAGATGTGATAGGTTTATCTTATTTAGATGTAATCTGTTCATCTACTTTGTTGATCTGCATGATTAGTTTGGTATTGTCTGTATGATCATGTTTTATCATTTTATTATTCGGATTAAATCATATGGATTATTGCTTATATTTTCAACAATCCAAAAACCTAATTATAGGCAACTGAATTCCACTGGTGTAGCCGCGGCTACTAGGCCTCCTTCGTTTGATGGTATGCACTATACGAGATGACGCGCGAGAGGAATTCTATGGTTTAAAAACATAAACTGCTATAACGCCATTGAAAGATTACGGATGTCGCCTTGAGGGAGGTGAATAGGCGATTTAAAACATCTACGAGATGGGCTTAACAATGGTGGAATAAAACTAGCATTTTATTTTGTTAAGCACAAAGCCTAGATATACTAAGGTTTATCTATGTGCACCAACAACTTATGCTAAGCAAGACAAGCAATAATATGATAACAAGATAATTACTTCAAGCATGATGGCTATCATAATGTAAAGTGCATAAGTAAAGAGCTCGGGCATAGAGATAACCGAGACACGCGGAGACGACGATGTTTTACCGAGTTCCTCCCAATAAGGGAGTACGTCTCGTTGGAGAGGTGAGCGGTACTAAGACCACCAACGCCACAAAGGCCTCACCCTATTCTCCCGAGCACCCACCATGCGGGCAAGCACCTGTTCCACTATGGGACACTTGAGGGTGGTCACCGAACCCGTACAAGATTGAGGCTATCTCCATAACTTAATTGGAGGCTTCTAATAATCGCCACCAAGGCCTCAATCTTGGAGAGCTTCACAACTTAATTGAAGACCCCAAGAACACGCCACAAAGGCCACACAACCATCTAGGATTCCAAGAACCCAGAGGGACAAGCTTCAATGAATATCACCGAACAAATCCTCCGAAGAGAACACAAACCGATGCACCTAATGCAAATGGCCAGAACACCACAAAGATGCTCCACAACTTCACTCTAAAATTCCAACAAGGCTACTAAAGCACTTGGGGGAATAAGAGAGGAAGAACACAAAAGGGGAACACAAAATTCTGATTCCAAAGATCCACTCACAAAGAGGAGATTTGGTTTGGTCAAAACGTGGATCTAGATCTCCTCTACCTTCCTCTCAAATATAGACAAAAATCATTGGAGAGGAGAGGAGAAACCAAGCTCAAGAAGATTAGAATCAAATAGACAAAGCTTGAGCAAATATGAGAGAAGAAGCAACTTAGAAAAAAGGAGAGAGAAGCCTTTATATAGGGGCCAGATTTTTCTGTCCGTTCCAGCGTTCGGTGTAGATGTGATAGATTTATCTTATTTAGATGTAATCTGTTCATCTACTTTGTTGATTTGCATGATTAGTTTGGTACTGTCTGTATGATCATGTTTTATCAGTTTATTATTCGTATTAAATCATATAGATTATTGCTTATATTTTCAACACAACACACTAAAGCAGCAACCATCGCCAATTATGTCAATCGCAGATCGGAAGAGACTAACCTCAAAACAAACCAACGAAGACGAAAACGGAAAGAATCCCGGGAGATCCGCCGGACACACGACTTCACGCGCTCTCCATCGGCGCTAGATGCACCACCGAAGCAAGGATAGAGCGGGAAGGATATTATTCTGACTTCAAGACGTAGCCGTCGCCTCAAACGTCCCGAAGAATATACTAAAAACAGACTAAACAGAGGACAGAAAACCTCCCGCCGGCCATGGTCCGCCACACCTCCAAAGCCCTAAGGCCACCGGAGGCGGAGCAGACCGGCGATGTCACCGGCGAGAGGTGCGAAAACTCTAGATGGGTTTTCTAGGCTAGCAGCCTCTCCCTGGCGGCTCCGTATTATTGAACTGATAGGCCAGTCAGTTCACCCAAAGGTCCGAACTGTTGGAGAAGGGCGGACATATGGGTAGACTGTATCCGTACAAAGACCTAAGATGTGAAATCGATGAAAGACCGCAACTATTTTGAATTAAGGACGCCACTACCTAGCGGGCGTTCTATGTCTGGCGAAACCCAGCGGATCAGACAAAAACTCGTTCCGACAACTGAATGAGAATTATCGCGCGTGCGAGGTCATTTCAGACGCGGCGGATCAACAATACTAGGCCATCACACAAGTTCTCCATCGCGAGCACTCCTTCAGTCGGAGGAATATGGAATTAGTGAACGGGCACTAAATGACAAAATCAATTACCCAGCTGAATTTAAATGCAAAAATTTAAATATTTTGTAGATGAAATCGTTGGTCCGATTTAGAATTTGTTTGTACCATTGGTCTATTCACCGCCAGATTTTAAAACTAGATCCCATAGTGATATATTCCGATTTTTTTTCCGGAACAAAAACTTATCCACCCAGTTACAACATCTCAACTAAACTAGTTTATAGCTCACATTTAACGAATTAAACTAAAATATATGGGTCAACCGAGATGAGAAATGCGAGAACGTCTCCACCTAACCCGTTTATACGGTGGGTAACTTATATGTATCAGGATGAATAATCTAACTATTATGATATGGATAAGTCACGTGTTAGGAGTGGATAACACAACTTTGTTTCCCAAAAGTTACCCACCAGTAATACAAGAATTGTCCAGGCTTCAGCATGTAAATTATCCATCAAATAATATGTAAGTTATCCACCATTATAAAAATTTACTATAGATAGAATATAAAAGTTATTCTAGCGGCTCGGCTTCGTCACCGTCGTCTCTCTCGCACTATATGCGCGACTTAATCTCGAAAGGCTACCGATGAAACATCAAGCATAATTTTTTTAAGAAATTAAATCTAAACTTCTTTTACATACGATATAATAAATGTGATCTTATTCCCTACCACTCACCACCTAAGTCGTAGTGGACAAAGTAACACGCAACTAGTAGTCTAGTGGCTAGGCTTCATTGCCCATCACTGCTACCGTGGCGAACAGGTGATGAAGCCTCGAAGGGGTGTTACGGTACTGGTAAAGTCTCGGTACCTAACACCTAGTGACGAGGGTTTAACTCATCAATGCCCATTGTTATGGACTTGGGTTTTGGAGAAGGAGAGAGCGCTGGAGACATTTATCGGCTAGCAAACAAGCACACAGGGGACAAAGGATTTACTCAGGTTCAGGCCTCGTAGAGGTCCCTACTCCGGCTTGTCTGCTCGTGGAATTATTGAGGGAGTCGAAAGTTACAACGGTGCGCAGATGCAATCTGGCGAGGGTTTGTGGAAGCTAGGGTTGCGTGTCTACTCCTCGCCGCCCCCTCCTAGCCCTTATATAGATAGGCTAGGTCTCGGGTAGCAGGTCGAGTCGGTTACAAGTTAGGGTTTTCCCCTTTCAAACTTTCTATCTTCAGCTTTCTCTTGATCTTCAAGCAATCGAGAGTCCGCAGGTTACTCGAGTCCTTCTATCTGGGCCTTGGCGACACCGTGGGCCTATACGTATTTGGACCGTATATACCAAGTTCGAGTACCTGCAGGGTATACCCATGTCAGTAGCCCTCGAGTGTCTAGTGGAATCGCAGATTCGACTGGAGACTTTTGAAGTCTTTCGAGTGCCTGAACAAGTGTACGGTTGCTTTATTCGACTCAAGCCGCGGAGGTCTTACAGGAGTCGAATTCCAGTTATATGGGTGTGAGCACTCGACGCGTCCGTCAAGGCATGTTCATCGTACCTGTAGGCACGAATACATTTCTGGTAGTGCGCAGTTAATGCGTTGCTAGGCCTTATTCAGGTCTTATCTTCACGCTGTAAGCGCGGCATCCGAATTTTATCATCGCGGAGATGATTCGGGTGACCCAGGAGACGCAGTCTCTTTGTAGGGGAAAATTATGAGGCGGTGTCGCCATGAGTTTCGAGTGTGGATGTTATCAACACACAGTTTTTTGTACAAATAATCATAGGATGCGCGACTAGCGCTCCCTATGGGAGTAGCCCCCGAGTGCCTGGTTGAGTCGAAGACTCTGGCAGGGACTAAAAACTTTATGATCGCTGCCTTTTTGCTTACTTGTTTCAGTCGATGACTCAGGTAGGGACCAAAAACTTTCGCGACTGCTGTCGTCTTTTGCCTGCTTGTTTCAGTCGAATTTATTTCCGGTGCTCCCTATGGGAGTAACCCATGTCCATAATCGAACTGTGTTTCGAGTGGTTGGGTTTGCTTTTGTGATTGTCCATGTTCCTGCAACAAGAAAAAGAAAAGTCGTAGGGTGCGCGGCCAGCGCTCCTTATGGGAGTAGCCCCCGAGTGCTTGGTGGAGTCGAAGACTCCAGCAAGGACTAAAAATAGTCGAAGTTTTCCACTGCGTAGTCTTGGTGACGTCAGTGCTGACGCTTGTATGACCTTAGTTGCCCGCGTGAGCGAGTTTGACGGGACGTGACGAGCAGTGGGTCGCACTTTCTATCTTTGATTTGACTGGGCGTGCGTAATCTTATTTTTAACTGCGCCTCCTCGATTTCCGCGCGTAATGGTAGTAGTGGGGGGACGGTTTGCGCTTCCTCTTCTCCACGTGTCCAACGCGATGCGCGCCACGCGTCTAATAGGGTTTTTGTCAACCGTTGGACTCCATCTTCCAGGGGTTAAATAGCGGCGCTGCGGTGGTAATTTTTCATCTGCACTTTTTCGTCCTCGCTGCCATTGCCATTGCTGCTGTTCTTCTGCTTTCCCACGCTCGTCTCCTTCACAGCGCTGGACCACCTTCGTTCGTTTCCAAGTTACTTTCTGCGTTCTCATCGCTGCCGCGCAATGGGAAAGAAGAAGGGAGGTGCTGCCACTGATTCCGCAACCACCGTTGCCGCGATGAAGAAGAAGGGTGGCTCCACTGCTGCGGGCACCAGCACCGCCGCCGGCGGGAAGAAAAAGGTCGCGGGCACCCGCGTGACCAATGGCGCATGGAGCCCCTCTATCATCAAGGCGTCAGATCTCCGTCTTCTTCGCCAAGATGGAGTTATCTCTGCGGCAGTCGCCGATGCGCGCCCCCCCAGCGGTGAGACCATTCCTACTCCTCCCGCTAGCTTTCGAGTGATGTTTCTCGCATTCGTCATTCGCGGTCTCTCCTTGCCTCTCCACCCCTTTCTTAGGGGTCTTCTTTGCTTCTACGGGCTCCAGCTCCATCAGCTGTCCCCAAATTCGATTCTCCACATCACCTGCTTCATCACCCTTTGCGAGTGCTGGCTCGGAATCGAGCCACACTTTGGCCTTTTCAAACGCTTGTTTAAATTGAAGCGTCAGTCCGCCTCTGGCTCTTTAGTTTACGACGTAGGTGGTTGCGGTATCCATGTCGACCCATCCGCCACCTACTTCAACATCAAGCTTACCAAGTCCGTCCAGGGATGGAGGGACAAATGGTTCTACGTTCGCGACCAGAAGGCGAAGGACGAGCACTTTGGGCTCGCGCCTTTCGATCCCGCGACTCCCTGCAAGAAGATGCGTTCTTGGAAGAACATGATCATGCCTTCCGAACTCGCGGAGACAGACGTGCTATATCAACGCGTCTGCGACCTCGAGAGCCGCATAGGCTCAGAAGAGGGAGGTTGCGCCCTTGTCAGGACTTGGCTGCGTCGTCGTGTCCAGCCTCTCCAGGCCAGGGTCCATCCCATGTTTCAATGGGGTGGAGCTGATGATGCCACTCGCGTGTCTGCTGATGGCATGTCCGCGAGTGAGGTAGATAAGAGGGTGCGACTGGTCACGAAGTACACCCTCAAGGATGTGCTTCCGAACGAGCCAGTCGTTCCTCCTTTCAATGCTTCGAATCCTCCTCCTGAGGTACAGTTGTGGTACGCAGTAGCTTATTTTCGCGGTTGCGTTATCTGTTGCTTACCTGTTATGTTTGATGATCTTCATTGTTTGTATGCAGGATTGGGCGGTGTCGCCTTGTATGCCTCCTCTCCCTGAGGGGATTATTCCTCGTGAAGCTTTGGAAGAGGATGAGTCTGAGTCGAATGTCCCTTCTGATGTGGAAGAGGAAGCCCCCGAGTCCGAGAGCCTAGATACTCGCAAGCGTTCGTGTAGTGAGGATTCCGACGCGTCGACTCCTTCAACTCCAGGAGGCGCGGCCGTTGGCGCGGAGTCGCCAATTCCAGCTATTCTTGTGAGGGCCGTGGCACTGTCTTCTCGCAAGAAGATGCGATTGCCCAAGGAGTCTTCGTCAGAATCGGCGACTGCCACGTTTGATCTTGACAACTTTAACTGGTAAGTTTGCTGGGTCATTCATTCTTTTCTGTTTTCTTCTTGTTGGTTTTTGCCCTGGAGTTTGCCCTTTTCTCAATGTGGAATTTGTCTTGTAGTCAAGAGGCATCGTCATCTTCTGGCAACGTCGAGTTTTTGAAGGAATTGGGAGTCGTGACTTCAAGGGCCAAGGTAGAAGTCGAGCGCGCTCCTTCTCCGGCGGCGGCCCACTCCGGGCACAATTCTTCGAGCTCTCCTCACGTAGGAGAGCATCGAGTAGTTGCTCGGATGACGGTTCAGCAAACTTCTTCAGAGTTGCTGGAAGACCATGTAAGTATATCTTTCCTTCTTTTTAATGTGGTAGTCAACGCCTTCTGCTGCCCTCTGCTGACTCCTTGTTTTGTGCGACAGCTCCTTGTAAAGGAAGCCGCACAGGTGGCCGAGCAGGTGATGGCGATGGGTCGCCAGCATGCGATGCTGGAGATGCGCCATCGCGTGGTCGAGAGTGAGTGTTCTATACTTATTCTTTTCGTCTTCTCTCTGTTTTGGTATAATCGACTGATAGCCAATTATTGACTGCCATGTAGCTGAGCATAACGCTTTACTGTGCGATGTCGCCACGTTGGAGAAGACACTAGCCGCAGCTGTGAAGGGGCGCGACGAGGAAATCGCGGCTCGTGATGATGCCCAGAAGCGCGAAGAGGAGCTGCGCGCCTCCTTTGCGGCCAGGGAGAAGTTGTTCGAAGAGCAACTGTTCTCAGTCGCCAAGGCCCTCTTAGGTACCTTTACTGGTAGATATTTTATTGTTGTTCTTCTCTGCATCTGGAGTGCCGGTGGCACTAGAAGTTTGATCCATGTGTGTATTTTGGTGTAGATGCTGGCGACTTGAGTTTTGATCCGCAAGCCCTTTGTCACGATGACGCTCTGGCGGGCGCGGTGTCTGCTGTCGAGGATCGTAGCGCCGCTGTCCAAAATACGTTGTCCAAGGCCAAGGTTATCCTGAGTCGCCTCCGGGAGGAGTTGATGCCGAAGGCAGAGCTGGTCGACAATGTGGAAGAGCTGGTGGAGTTGCTCGCTGGGGGTGTGCCTGCCACGTACAAGAACTCCCTCCGCGCAGCTGGCGCGACCATGTCACTTGCCATGGTGCAAGCCCACGGAGTCAAAGTAGATCCTTCTGTGGTGTCGAAGACAATGCCTGTTGGCGCGGATGGTCAGCAGGTAGTATTCGCTCCCTTTGCGACTGCCTGTGCCAAATATGGCCATTCCTTGATAAATACTGTTGCCAAGTATTCGGAGGAGCTCAATCATGTGAAGAAGGCGGCGAAAGCTTCGGCCTCAGGGGCCGGCGGAAAGTCAGTGGCATCTGATACTGCCACGGACTTGATGAAGCCCCCGAGGTCATCGAAGTCGAAGAAGCCAGCTGCTTTGTAGTTAGTTTCTTGTAATAGTTGATGAATTGCCCTTTTGATTGGAGAACATGCCTGTTGGCGAGTTTGTTTGTGGATACTTTATGCTGATCCTGAATGCATCTGTTACTTTTGACTTTTGAGTTGGTCGCCTTATTTGCCTCTGGCTTGATTTTTGGTAGGGTACATCAAGTGGTCCTGTGGGGGGAACCCCGGACTCGCCATCTCTTGAGGATACAATGGCACCACCACGCTCCATGGTAGAGGAGCTGTCCTTGCTTTCGCGACTTCGTGATCACGTTAAGCAACTGGAGCGTGAGTTGCCCGTGATCCGCGGTAGCGCGGACGTGTGGAAGTCAAAGGCTGAAAAAGCCGCCGCCCGCGAGCAATATCTGCTTGGCGAGGTGACGCAGTTGGGCGACCAGTTTAAGTGTTAGTTTGCTCATCCTCATCTTTTCCTTTGTAGTTAATCGCAATGGTATGTTGTACTCATGCTGTTGATGCTGCTTCGTGTAGTTGTTAGCGCACGCCATCCGCAGGAGGAGAGGGATAGGATTGCCATCCACCTTCATGATCTCACCCAGGAGAAACTTCAGGAGAGTGGATACTTCTGGGTAGATCATGATCGTGCGACTGCGTTGGCGACCCTGCAGGATCGCGCCTCGCGAGTGCTGCTCTTTCTGAAGAAGTCACAGTCATGTTTGAAGAGCATCTATCGGGCGATGTTCCTGCTGGATGATACTCCATGAAGCCTGTTGGCTCTCCTGACCAAATTTCAAGATATGTCCGTGGTTCGCGAGTGCGTGAGGCAGCAGTTGGTGGCTGGTGCCAAGGCTGCCCTCTCCATGGTGCGTTTGCACAGGCCTGACGTCGATGTCGCCGCCATTGCCTCTGGGCCACCGGTGCCACTAGCAGGATCTTCCTGGAACATGGTGCCGCATTATCAGGCGGTGGACCGTCCAGCCGAGGAGGTCGTCGACTTCTTCGAGGAACAGACTAATGTTCTTCTGTTGCAAGGGTAGCCAAATATGTATCCTGCACATAAGTGTACTAGTGTTGTAAAGCTCATATATATTTGTAGATAATTTACTGTTGAATGTGTACAAATAGCTTTATAAGCGTGGGGTGCGTTGCACTTATGCGAGTCCTTTTCGTTAGCCTGGCCATCTTTGTATCTCGTTCCCTTGTCAACCTGCCAAAAGCGTTGCTGGGTTGAGTTTGTGTTAAGGGGTTCGATTGATGCTAGCTACTCAGATGTCGCGTTTTGTTCAAGAACATATGTGTATAGGGTATGAGCCCCGAGTATGAAAATTGACAAAGTAAAGGAGGGCATAGAGTTTCAGGGCACTTAGCTTTTATTTATTCGAAGAATAGTACGAGGTACAATGTGCGGCTAAGTAGCCTTGGCTAAATAGCCTTATTTGCGGTGTAAAAGTAAAGAAAAAACGACTAAGGGTAGAAGCGTCGCAGTTGTGCGATGTTCTAAGGGTTGGAGTGTGCGACTCCCGTCTCTAAATCTTAAAGGTGATAGGCGCCACCTGGGATTACGTCTGTAATCACGTACGGTCCTTCCCAGGGGGATTCGAGCTTGAGATGCCCCTACTGCTTCAGTCGTAGGACCAGGTCACCTTCGACGAAGGATCTAGGGCGAAGCCTTCTACTGTGGTAGTTGCGTAGGTTCTGCTGGTAGATCGTGGATCTTGCTGTGGCGATTTCTCTTACCTCGTCGAGGAGATCGACGGAGTCTTCGAGTGCAAGAGATGACTCTTGTTCGCTGTAAGCGACTACACGTGGCGCCTTGTATCGCACTTCGGCGGGTAGTACTGCTTCTGCTCCATGCACCATAAAGAATGGTGTGTAGCCCGTGGCGCTGTTTGGAGTTGTTCGTAGACTCCAGAGTACGGATTGGAGCTCATCTGGCCAGCAACCCACGACTTGCTCGAGTGGTCGAAGGAGTCGCTTCTTGATGCCGCTGCAGACGAGCCCGTTTGCTTTTTTCACCTGACCGTTGGTCTATGGATGCGCGATTGAGGCGTAACTGATGTTGATCCCTAGGTTCCCGCAGAATTCTTGGAACTCATTGGATGTGAAGTTCGTCCCGTTGTCAGTGATGCTGCTGTGCGGCACGCCGAAGCGGTAGACAATGGATTCGAAGAACTTGATTGTGCTGTGCCCTAATTGCCTGGTCACTGGCATGGCCTCGATCCATTTGGTGAACTTGTCGACTGCAACCAAGAGGTAGACGTAGCCTCCTTGCGAGGACCTTGGGAGCTTGCCCACCATGTCAAGCCCCCATTGTGTGAAGGGCCAGGCCAATGGAATGGGCCGTAGTTCTGCGCCTGGTGCGTGTGGCTTGTCCGCGAATCGCTGACAAGCGTTGCACTTTTGGACTATATCCTTGGCGTCATGCATGGCCGTGGGCCAGTAAAATCCAGCTCGTAGAGCTTTGGCAACAAGGGCGCGACTGCCGGCATGGTGCCCGCAGGTCCCTTCATGGATGTCGAGGAGGACTGCTCTTCCATCGGCTAGGGAGACGCATCGTTGTAACACGCTTGTGATGCTGCGTTTATACAGTCCACCGTTGATAACGGTGAATGCCTTGGAGCGTCGCGCGATGTGTCGTGCGTCTGTCGGGTCGTCCGGTAGGCGCTTGCTGGGGAGGTACGTAATGTACGGCTGCGTCCAGGATTGTTCGATCATCATGACGCTCATTGGTCCCTCGAGTCCTGTGCCGAGCTCCAAGTCGTCGAGTGTTATTGGCTCATTGGGTGGCGTAGCCCCCGAGTCCGTTGCTGCGCTTGTTTTCTTTTCTGCGGCCTTTGGCTTGATGGAGCGTTCGCATATGCGCTCGAGAAATACCCCAAGTGGTATGGGTGTGCAGGTGGAGCCTATGTTGGCGAGTGCGTCCACCTCCTCATTGCTTTCGCGACCTATGTGTCGCAACTCGCAAGCATCGAAGTCTCCTTCAAGTGCGTCGTAGAGGTCGCGGTATGCGATCATGTTGTCGTTCAGTGCGTCGCACTCGCGCATTGTTTGGTTGACGACCAGCTTGGAGTCGCTATATATGATTAGCCTCTTTGCGCCGTAGGCTTTTGCCATCCTCATCCCGTGCAACAGGGCCTCGTATTCAGCCTCGTTGTTTGAGGCTGTGAACTGCATTCGCAGGATGTATTTCAGCTTGTCCCCTTGAGGTGATGTCAGTATGACACCTGCTCCTGCTCCATCTTTCCTCTTGGACCCATCGAAGTGCATTGTCCAGAGGTAGGACATATCTGGCTTGTCCGGGAGTTGGTTTTCCATCCAATGCACGAGGAAGTCAGGGAGAACTTGCGACTTGATTGCATCGCGCTTTTCGCATGTGATGTCTCATGGAGATAGTTCGATTCCCCAAAGCGCGAGTCGCCCCGTGGCGTCCGGGTTATTGAGGATATGTCCCAATGGGGCATCGTTGACTACCATGATTGGGTGTTCCTGGAAGTAATGGCGCAGTCGTCGGGCGGTCATAAAGACGCCGTACACCAGCTTCTGGTAGTGCGAATACCGTTGTTTTGTTGGCGTGAGGACCTCGCTGAGGTAGTATACCGGGCATTGTACGCCGTGGACCTTGTTTTCCTCGGCCCGCTCGACGACGAGCACTGTGCTAACAACTTGGTTGGTAGCGGAGATGTACAGTAGCAGTGGTCCCTTTCTCGTGGAGTCACCAATACTGGCGAGGTGGATAGCAGGCGCTTGAGGTCTTGGAACGCTTCTTGCGCTTCATTGGTCCACTCGAATTTGTCAGCTTTGCGGAGGAGCTGATAGAAGGGCAGCACCTTTTCTCCCATTCGACTGATAAATCGACTGAGGGCCGCGATTCGTCCGGCTAGTTGCTAGACGCCTCTTATGTTCTTTGGCTTCTCCATGGCCAGTATGGCCTTTATCTTTTTCGGGTTTGCCTCAATCCCTCTCACGGAGATGAGATACCCGAGCAGCTGCCCAGATGGTACGTCGAAGGCGCATTTGTCCGGATTGAGCTTTATCCGGTAATGATCGAGATTGGCGAAGGTTTCGCACAAGTCATCGATTAGAGAAGCTTCTTCCTTGGTTTTGATTACTATGTCGTCGACATAGCTTTGGATGTTGCGACCTAGTTGCTCCTTGAGGCAAGCCTGCATGCACCACTGGTATGTGGCTCCCGCGTATTTTAGCCCGAAAGGCACTGTGTTGTAGCAGAACACACCAAAGGGCGTTGTAAACGCGGTCTTCTCCTGGTCTTCCTCCTTCATTCGAATTTGGTTATAGCCTGAGTAGGCATCGAGGAAGCAGAGGCGCTCGCATCCAGCGGTGGAGTCGATGATTTGATTGATCCGTGGTAGCGGGAAGTGGTCTTTTGGGCAGTGCTTGTTTAAAGAAGTGAAGTCCACGCACATCCATAGGATATCCGTGTCCTTTTTTGGTACCAGCACCGTATTGGCGATCCAAGTGCTTTCCTTGATCTCGCGTATGAATTTGGCCTCGAGGAGTCTATTGATCTCCATTCCGACGCTCGCGCTGGGCTCGATACCGATTGTTTGCTTGACTGGCCTTGTGTCGGGGTTGATGTTGAGTGCGTGCTCGGCGAATTCCCTGGGAACTCCTGTCATGTCCGCAGGACACCAGACGAAAATTTCCCAGTGCTCACAGAGGAATTCGACGAGCACGAGTTCCTATGCGGGACTCAAGTTTTTGGCGATGAGGGACGTTTTAGCGGGATCTGATGGATGGACCTGCACCTTCTTTGTGTGCACATATGAGTCGAAGGAGAGGTCGTGAGCTTACCACCGGGCGATCGTTGTCTGTCGTTTCCTTCAATCGCGCGAGCTCCTCCTGCATGCCGAAGGACTGGGAGATTCTGTTGAATTCCTTGTCGCAACTGTCAGATCGCTCGAAGTTCCCGTTGATCGTGATGACGCTGTTGGGACCTGGCATTTTCATCTGCAGGTAGGCGTAGTGGGGTACCGCCATGAACCTAGCGAACACGACGCGTCCGAGGATGCAGTGGTATTGTGAGGGCCAGTCGACGACCTCAAAGTCGATGCGCCGGAAGTTCCTTGGCGTGCCGAATATGACGTCGAGGTTGATTTTGCCCAGGGGGTATACGCCTTTCCCTGGGACGATGTCGTGGAACGTTGTGTCCGATGCCTCCAAGCAGGTTAGAGGGATCCTCATTGCTCGCAAGGTACTCGCGAATATGAGGTTGATGCCGCTTCCGCCATCGATGAAGACGCGAATCATGTCGAAGCCTCCAATTTGCGCCTCGAGTACGAGGGGGCAATGACCTGGGCGAGGTACTTGAGGCGGGTGGTCGCGTTTGTCGAAGGTAATGCACGACTCACTACCACTGAGGTACTCAGTGGTGGACGGTGGTGAGTACGTGGCCAAGTTGACTTGGCGAGTGATGGCCTTCTGCACCCTATTGGAGGGGCGCCCCTTTTGGATCATCATGGTACCCATGGCCCGTGGGTACGGTTCGCCTCCGTGGTGCTGGTCCGGTGTAGCTCCGTTCGGGGTGGCCCAGGTGGTGGTGGTGGTGCGCCATGTGCCACAGCGCCTGGAGCGGCTCTGTAGCCTCTTTCGACTGCATTGCGGTTCATCCGAACCAATCCCTCATGTAGCTTGAGGAACTCGCAGCAGTCCTTGAGGAGGTGGCTGGACTTTCTCTTGCTATCATGCTTGTCGATGTAGAAGTGTACCGTGCATGGCCCGGACAGTTTGTCCTCGATGGAGGTCGCGGGTGCTTCATCGCGAGTGTGGCGTTGCCACACTTGCGTGGTTTTCCCGGAGTCGCGGTATCCGCCACTGCGGTATCCGCTGTTGTGGTTATCGTCGTGTTTATCAGCGTAGCCGGCTGCAACCATGTTGACGTCATCGCAATCGTCGTAGACGCGCATGCGACGCTTACTCCGGCGGTCGCGTCTTCGTTTGAGTTCTGCCTCCTCGTCAGAGTGAATGCGATTCTTCACCGAATCTTCTCCATCGGCCCACCGATTCGTGATTTCCATCAGGTGGTCGATGGTCTGGGGCTTTGAGCGGCCTAGCTCCTCCCTGAGTTCCATGTGGCGGACACCACCGTTGAATGCATCAATCGCGCGGTCTTCCGAGATGTTCTCCGCGGAGTTCTTGATGATGGACCACCTTTGGATGTAAGAGCGCAACGATTCGCCAGATCTTTGCTGGAAGCATCTCAGTTCTTCGATTGAGGCGGGGCATTTGTACGTGCCCTTAAAGTTGCGCACGAAGCTGTAGACCAGCTCATCCCAACTGCGAATGGATCCGCGTGGGAGGTTATTGAGCCATGCCCAGGCGGCGCCCTGCAGCTGTAGCTGCAAGCATTGCATGGCAGTACTTCGACTGCCTCCATGTAGCCTGACGGAGGAGATGTGATCCTCCAGCCAGATCTTGGGGTCCTGCAGACCGTCAAATTTCGGGTTCTCCGATGGGAGTTTGAACCCTTTAGGCATTCGCTTTTGCCTAATGGATCTGCTGAAGCATCTGGCACCACAGAGCTCCCCATCTTCTTCCGAGTCAGTCGACCGAGCACGTCGTGCCCTTGACTTGTCGATCTTGCACTGCGTGAGTTCGTCGCGTGCATCATAGTCGCGATCGTGTCGTCGTGAGCGGCGGCGCCGAGACAGGTCGTGATTGTCATCGCTGGACGAGGGCGAGGAGTAGCGCTTTGCTAGCGCTTTGCCCTTTTTTGGGTCTGGTACCGGTTCCTTGTCGAGGGCGGCCTCGATTAGCCCTAGGCCCGCGATCGTAGATCGGTGCATGGCCGTTCGGGGATCTCCAGCTGGTGGCTGGTTATTGAGAAGGTACATGGTGACTGCTGTCACCGCGGCCTGCGTTGTCCTGGGAACCACGTTGCCTCTCGTGTCGACTGTCATAGAGCCGAAGTCGAGGACTTTCGCGGCATCTATGCGTTCTTGTTCGGTGAGGTGAGCCATCCGTGATTGCCTTTTCCTGGCGAGGTGCTCGTTGCCTCTTGAGGAGGATCCTTCGTAGGAGGAGAGCCCAGCGCGACAAAGGCTCGACTCGTCCGCCGCCTTTTTACGCGCCTCAAGTTGCGCGATTATTTGTTTTTGGCACTTGAATTCCTCTTTTAGGAGCCAGTGTAGCCCATCAGTAGCTCCTGCGGGGACCCGAAGGGTAGAGGTGCACCTCGTAGGGCTTCGCGGCAGCGTTCCCACTCCTGCTCGTTGAGCCTGATCACGACGCGTTCGCCGGTTTGCTCGTTGATTATGCTAGGAGGTTCGACTGCTCCTCCGTTGCCACCGTTACCGCCGTTGCCGGCGTTGGGCGGGTCGGTGCCATTGCCGGTGTTACCACCGTTGCCGCGATTGGGTGGATCGGTGCCGTTGCCGGTGTTGCCACCGTTACCGCGGTTGGCGGAGGTGTCGCCCGCGTTGATGACGGCACACATGAAGTGATTTGGGAAGCTGTTGCTTCCACAACTTTCAGATCTGGATCCGTAGGTTTCATCTTCCGTGGCCAGATTGCTTAGATCGGAGTCGCGACTGCTGTCGCTGGCCATGTTCCCAACGGCCACCGGAGCATTGAGCTCGTTGAGGGTGCCGATCGATGGAGGGAACCATGATGTTGGGGCAATCGCCGGTGCCGTCGGCTGATCGGGCATGCGAAGCATGCCCATCTGACCAACTTGGAAGCAGAAGCTCCCAATCGCTAGGCTGATTCCGTCGCCCACGGACTCGAAGGCCGGGCGAGTAGCCGGCGTATGGACGGTGAAGTCAAAGGCGCCAAAAAGCTGGCGAATCTCCGCTGTTGCAGAGTTGTAGATCGCATTTGATGGGGCCGAAGAAGCCGCAACATCAGCACTCCCAATTCCCACAGACGGCACCAATTGACGAGGGTTTAACTCATCAATGCCCATTGTTATGGACTTAGGTTTTGGAGAAGGAGGGAGCGCTGGAGACATCTATCGTCTAGCAAACAAGCACATAGGAGACAAAGGATTTACCCAGGTTCAGGCCTCGTAGAGGTCCATACTCCTGCTTGTCTGCTCGTGGAATTATTGAGGGAGTCGAAAGTTACAACGGTGCGCATATGCAATCTGGCGAGGGTTTGTGGAAGCTAGGGTTGCGTGTCTACTCCTCGCCGCCCCCTCCTAGCCCTTATATAGATAGGCTAGGTCTCGGGTAGCAGGTCGAGTCGGTTATAAGTTAGGGTTTTCCCCTTTCAAACTTTCTATCTTCAGCTTTCTCTTGATCTTCAAGCAATCGAGAGTCCGCAGGTTACTCGAGTCCTTCTATCTGGGCCTTGGCGACACCGTGGGCCTATACGTATTTGGACCGTATATACCAAATTTGAGTACCTGCAGGGTATACCCATGTCACCTAGGCTACCGTATTCTAATTAAACTTGCTCAACACATATGCGAGAATGTTCCTGCCTAACACATTTATATGGTGTATAACTTATATGTTACAGGGTAGATAACTTACATATTATGGCATGGATAACTCTCGTGTTAGGGGTGGGTAACTTTTTGGTCCGAAAATTTTTGATCGAAAGATATCAACATGGGATATAGTTTTGAAGATCTCGTCGCGATTAGTCCACTGGTGAAAACAGATCCTAAATCGAACAAACCATTTGATCTATAAGAAATTTTAAAATTTCGGGTTGATTTTAAGCTGGCTGATAGAGAGCGTTCACACCTTCCGCCAGGTTTGGTCATCCAGCGACCGTTCTAGGAATAAATTTCCCCTAAATTAATAGTGCATAACCTGAGTCTTAAACTTGAGACCTCAAGGCTATGATACCATATTGAATTGATAGGACAGTTAGGTCACCCAAAAATACTAATGGAGAATGGCTGGTATTATATATATATATATTAATACACACCATCATGTCAAGTCGAGTCGGGACATACGGCTAGACCATAGCCGTATAAAGGTCGTAGGGCTAGGAGAGCGCGATGCCATCGATGTTCCAGCAGGAGACAGGCCGTGGGAGGGCGGTGAAGAAGCTGGGTCACCAGCACACGAAGGAGAACATGGGCCGGCCTGATAAACATATCTATCCTAGGGAGGTAGATAGAGAGGAGCCATCGTAGGGTAGGGGAATTGAAGTGACCTCGAATGCATGGACGGTAGGAGAGCCATGCACATCGATCGATTCATCGACACGATCGACGTAGTCATCGTCACCCTAATTGGAAGAGTCATCCAGGAGCTCCAATCAAGCACCACGCCCAGCACCTGCACCATGTTTAGCCAATAATGGAGGAGCATATGCAACATCATAAAATTGGTCAAATCTTAGAATTATAGATGAAACAGTGCTAGGAGGAACTAGACTTTTTTATATAGTAGAAGCGAGTCGGTATGAGAATTCCGTAAATTCATCCCTGACTGGGATCGAACTCTAGTCGTTGGGATGCGCCAACTACAACCCGACCACTAGGCTATTGCCTCGTTCTCAAATCTTAGAATTATAGAGTGGGATGGTGGTGTGGAGTTGGATGGAAGTTGTGAGAAGGGTAATACTTTCTCATTAAAAAAATGTAAACTCGATTAGTAGAAACATGCAGACACTTGTAGTCTTTGTGAAGAGCATGATACTTGAGAAAAACACACTTTTAGATCAAAATTCTAACTTCCTATTATTATATGGGCAAAGATCAGGCCAGCAAGCACGCCCAAACACTTTGAAAAAAGTATAATCAAGGACTTCGTGTAGTAAACGTTCAATAGGAGTTTACATGGATATTACTCGGCTAGGAAGTCTATTAATCAGGAAACATGCCGTAGAGAATGCATCGCTCCAAAAAATATTGGAACAGACGCATGAGCTAAAAGGGTTAAACCAGTTTGAACAATATGGCAGTATTTTCTTTCTACGGTACCGTTCTGCTGATGAGTATGAGGACAAGAGACACGATGAAAAATACCAATGTCACTAAATAATTTATTTAGACGATGATATTCGCCACCCTAGTCAGTTTGAACATGCACAATTTTTTCTTCAACAAACGCTCAACGTGTTGCTGAAACTGAAGGAAAATTTAAAACACATCAGATTTCTTTTAAAGAAGATAAAGCCAGGTAAAATGACTATACACATCAATAAAATTGACATAATATTCATGACCACTAACAGATGTTTGAGAAAGACCCTAGACATCAGAAAAAATAATCTCAAGTGGACTTGTGGTTACACGAGTAGAAAGGGAAAACGTCAATTGGTGACTTTTGCCTTGTTGACAAGCATCACAAATTACATCTTTATTGACTGATACGGATGGTAGTTCATGACGATGAAGAATATGTTGGACTATTTGGGTAGCTGGATGACCTGGACGCGAATGTCAATGTGCATGTGACACCTTTATACTGTTGAAGACATGATTGAAGGAGGACGACACATCAAGAGTGTAGAGCTCCCCACGACACTCCCCTCTAAGAAAAACCTCCCTGGTAGCTCGGTCCTTAACAAGAAAGTATCAAGGGTGAAATTCACAAAAAAATATTGTCTCAACAAAACTTTTTAACTGACAAGAGATTGCGAGTAACAGAAGGAACATGAAGGATGTTTTTTAGTTTTAGTGGATGTGAATGTGTAGGAACAATAGACTGACCAATATGAGTAATGCGCATACTTGATCCATCGTCTGTGTGGACATGATCCTTGCTGTGGTAGTTCTCCTTCATGTGAAGTTTGGGGAGCTCGTTGGTGAGGTGATCCGTCGCCCCAGTGTCAGCATACTAGGTTGGATTGACCGGGTAGGATGAAGTAGTCTCGTGTGACGCGGTGGAGAAGGCAGCAATATGCTTCTCCATGTATCGCCCGTCGTTGCCCGTGCCGAGGTACGTGTGCTGGAAGCGCTTGAAGCAACAAGCAGCAACGTGCCCCACCTTCTCACAAAGCTGGCGGGTAGGACAGCCGCTGCCGCCGCCGTTGCCAGGGGGACGATACTGCTAATCAGTGTGACGAGGCGGTGACAGATTGCGGCTCCCTAGCTTGCTAGGATAGCCAGGTTTGCCCTGCTGCCAAGCATCTGGGCAAAATTATAGGTAGTTTAGCGGAGGGCCTAAAAAGCGAACGCCTCCAGAACGAGCGTCGTAGTGCGTGGCGTGGAAGTCCGTGCTGATCTTCGCCTTCCTTGCATCAATACGCTACTCGGTGTGAAGCATTTGAGAGTAGATGTCCAGAATTGGCATCGGGTTAGTGAGGTTGCGAGCCGAGACAAGCTGAGCGAGGGAATCATACTCGATGTCTAGCCCGGCGATGAGATATTGATACGTTGCAAACATATCTATAATTTTTGATGTTCTATGCTTGTTTTATATCTACTTTCTTATGTTTTATCCATACTTTGGAGTATTTTTATACACTTTCTTGGACTAACCTATTAACAAGATGCCACAGTGACAGCTGCCTGTTTTTTGCTGTTTTTTGATTTCAGGAAAGTCAGAAAATGAATATTCTCGGAATTGGACGGGACAAAAGCCAAAGTTAATATTTCACCGAGGGGGACACGGAGCCAGAAGACGAGACGGAGAGGGGCCAGGGGCCGGCCACACCACCTAGCCACGCGGCCAGGCCTGGCCCGCGCCAGGGGGTGGTGCGGCCGCCTAGGGCACCCCCTTGGCCTCCCCTTTCGCCTATAAGATGCCTCCGATATAGAAACCCTAAGTACCCGATCAAAATTCTATGAAAGAGTCTGTAGCCGCCATCATCTCCATCCCTAGATCGGGAAGGATCTGAAGCTCTTCCCAGCACCCTGCCGGGGAGGGAAATTCACCCTGGAGGCCTTCTTCATCACCATACAAGCCTCCGGTGTGATGCATGAGTAGTTCATCCTTGGACTACGGGTCCTTGTAGTAGCTAGATAGTTGGTTCTTCTCCTTTGTGCTACCATGTTTAGATCTTGTGAGCTCCGTTCATGATCAAGATCATCTATTTGTAATCCTACATGTTGTATTTGCGGGGATCCGATGAATATTGAGATGCTATTTCAGATTGATTATTGATTCTATCATGTCTTTGTTATTTGTGATCTTGCATGCTCTCTGTTGTTAGTAGCTATCTTGGTCGAGTAGATGCTAGCAACTCCAAGAGGGAGTATTTATGCTCGATAGTGGGTTCATGCCTCTAGTAATCTGGGGAAGTGACAGAAATCTCTAAGGTACTAGATGTGCTGTTGCTACTAGGAAAAAACAACAATCCTTTGTTCATAGAACAATCATACTGTTTACTTCACACGCAATGCTTAATGCAATTATCTGTTGCTTGCAACTTAATATTGGAGGGGGTTCGGATGATAACCTGAAGGTGGATTATTAGTCATAGATGCAGTTGGATTAAGGTCTATGTATAATGTTGTAATGCCCAATCAAATCTCATAGGAGTCAAGATGATTAGTATATGCATGTATGCTTTCTCGGTGTTTATCAATTGCCCCGCTGTAATTTGTTCACCCAACATGTCATCTATCTTAAGGAAAATCACCACTAGTGAACTATGGACCCCGGTCCTTTGTTTTACCATAAATCTACAATAGTTTACTGTTTTCTATTTACTTTCTGCAAGCTATTACTTTCTTCCACACAATATGTTTAATCCTTTGTTTTCAGCAAAACCGGTGAGATTGACAACCTCACTATAAGTTGGGGACAAAGTTCTGTGGTTGTGTTGTGCAGGATTCCAAATTGTAAACAACATCTTGGAGGTGTTTCCTTGCTCTTACTGGTTCGATAACCTTGGTTTCACAACTGAGAGAAAATTTGCTGCTGTTCTCATCATACCTTCCTCTTGGGGTTCCCAATGAGCTCATCGTATCTTGAGCCAACAAGCATCTTTCTGGCGCCGTTACCATGGATTGAAGGAAAAAAGCAACCATGTCAACCACGCGCCAGCAAGTATTTTTCTTGCACCGTTGCCGGGGAGTCAAGGGCATCTTCACAAGGGGAGTCCCTCATAACCAATCTCTTTACTTTGTTATTTTTGTTTTTCTTAGTTTATTTTTGCTTTGTTTGCTTGTTTCTTTATCAAAAACACACAAAAAAATTAGTTGTACTAGTTTGCTTTCTTTATTAAAAGCACAAAAAAAATTAGTTCCTACCTTAAGTTTTCATTATGTCTAGCATTACTCCAATCACTATGTCATTTGAGGAAATGATTTTTACTTTCAAACAAGGAATTGAAGAGAGTTTCAAAGAAGCTTGGTCTAGAATCTCTGAATTGCATGAAAAAACTGAACCTAAAATGACTCAAATTTTGTTTCTTAGCAGTTTTTACTTTGGAATCGCTCTTTGCTATAGATATGATTTGGATGCTGTAGTGGGAGGATATTTCCTCCAATGCAATGAGGATGAAGCTTTTAATGCCATAAAGAAGTTGGTCTTGACATATAACTTGCCTACCAAATCCGATTCTTCCTTTATGAACATATTTGCTAGGTTGAACACTCTTGAGACCCACACTGCTAGTTTAAAAGAATGCTATAACGTGCTTAGAAAGCATCATGATTATGTTCCAATAAACTCTGAACCCTCAAAATGGCTTCCTATAGTGAATTTTTTTATAAATAATGAAACTTTTCATGCACGTCGTGATATCATGTCTGAATTCCGTCTTATGCCTAAAGATATCTATGAATATTTGAGTCTTTGGGGTCTTTCTGAAGGGGGAGAAGCAATATCTCTTGCTAATAATGCCACAATATTACCCATTGGAATAGCTGAAGGAGTGTTTACAAAGATTTTAGGGGAAAGTGGTGTCTACTAATTATCTTGTTACTAAATGTGTAGGAAAAGGACAAATCACACTTGGAAGGTCCCTACTTAAACTCCTTGGAGCAACAATAGATGTGGAAAAGGGCATCATGCACTTTGCTTCCCCACCGAACAATCATACATTCCCCAAGTATAAGAATAAAAGTAAGGGAGGTAAGGGCAAGAAATTTGGTCTTAATGCTTCTTCATTTGAGAATACTTGATTCTTTTCTTGCTTCTTATGCCTAACTTAAAAGCGTTAAAGAAAAGTACTTATTGGGAGATAACCCAAAAGTTTTAGATGAGTCTTGGAAGTTATTACCTCTATAATAACCTCTCCTTCTCCTTTTTATTTGCTTTTTGTGCCAAGAGTAACCTCTAATGAGAGAGAAGTAATGCTTGGGAAAGTTGTTGTCCCGGAAAAGATTTTTTTGCTTCGCTGTAAAAATTCGTGTAAAATATCTGTACGTTGTTTTGAGGCGTGAATGTTTGTGCTTCTGCCCTAGGTTGTTATCTAACTTTCGTTAGTTCAACACGTTTCGATTTGAGCAACAGAAGGTCTTCGAAAAAAAATATTTTTTACCTGCTGGTCTATTTTGACAGATTTCTGCCATTATTTGCATTTGCTTCTTGTTGATTCCTTTTTGAGTTCTCTTTGGGGAATTGAGTTTTTTTAGGGAAGTGCTACAGTAGCTTGTGTTTTAGTGGAAGTTTTATTGGTGTTGAAACTTAACACAAAGACTTATTATCTTGAGTACACTAATATTGCTAATAAAGATTGTGTGAAGTTTTGTATGAAGGAAAAATTTCAGGTGTATGGAGAGAATAATGTAATGAAATGAAGAATGGACTAAATCTCAAGCTTGGGGATGCCACACGTGTCACCCCAATAAATATCCAAGAAGTACAAGCGTCAAAGCTTAGGGATGCCCAAGGCATCCCCTTCTTCATCAATAAAAATCTCAGGTTTCTTCCAAACACTTCATTTTTATTGTTTCTTGCACAGTTGTGTTGTTTGGAGCGTCTTTGTTTTCGTTTGGTTTTCGTTTGCTTAGTTTTCCTAGTTTGCTTGAATAAATTAGTTGGACCCCCTCTTTCATACATTAGTTTTTAATAGATTGGTTTGGATTGGAAAAGAGTAGGAAAAGTTCATGCTTAAGTGGTAAAGAGAGGTTGTTTTTGACTGTGGCTTATGCTTTGTCATGTCATGCTTGGTATTGTTTTGGCTTTATGCTTAGTGATTTTTGTTGTAGCATGACATGTTATAAACAATTGAGATTTCTTAATGTGCCTTGAAAGAATCATGCGTTGTTTTAGCATATTAAAGCATAGTATTGTGGTATTCTCCTTTGATGCTTTATTTGGGTTGACTTGGCGCATGCTCACACCATGTTAAGACTATCCCAAGTCACCATAGCCTTTATGATCCTTTAGTTTTCGACTTGTAATATCACTTCATGCTTTAATTAATGATGTTTTGTCGCTTTGCATGATTATGGCCATTATTGCTCTCTTAGTTGGTCGCTCCTAGTCTTTTGCTAGCCTCCATGCCAAGTATGAGTTCCACTCATGCATCCAACTCCAAATAAAGCCAAGTTATTCAAAAGAGTCCACCATACCTACCTATTAGCATTTTATATTCCAAGTATATTCATGTTTTTATCTACCTTCCGAATTAAACTTGTTATGAGAAAACTAGTGATTAAAGCTCTCATGAACTTGATGGCACATTTTACTTTCTTGCACTTAATAAACTTGAACCATTGTGTCCATCTTTGTTGCGTATATGCTTGCGCTTTATAAGTTGAAGTTAGCAGAACCATGTATCAAGGGGAATGCTTTCAACATTGCACTTATATTCCATTGATATCATGATTCTTTTGCTTATGGATCCCGGCGGTGTGAAATAAAAGGGGAACTTGTAAGATCATGGAGTTTGTATGTGTGTTAGAGAAACACCTGGGCCGCTAGCCTAAGCCATGCCTAATCATGGTGGAAACTTGTAGCATAACCATAATGAGCACTCTGTGAAGCATCCTCAATAAAAACCTATGCAAATAGCAAATAAAAAGATCGCTGAGATGCTCATTGTCTGCTTGCCTTGTCATTTTTATTATGGGATAGCTCCTGTATCATGTGCAAGGGGTACCTCGTTGGTTCTTCTCCTTTGTGCTACCATGTTTAGATCTTGTGAGCTCCGTTCACGATCAAGATCATCTATTTTTAATCCTACATGTTGTGTTTGCGGGGATCCGATGAATATTGAGATGCTATTTCAGATTTATTATTGATTCTATCATGTCTTTGTTATTTGTGATCTTCCATGCTCTCTGTTGTTAGTATCTATCTTGGCCGAGTAGATGCTAGCAACTCCAAGAGGGAGTGTTTATGCTCGATAGTGGGTTCATGCCTCTAGTAATCTGGGAAGTGACAGAAATCTCTAAGGTACTAGATGTGTTGTTGCTACTAGGGAGAAAACAGCAATCCTTTGTTCATAGAACAATCGTATTGTTTACTTTACACGCAATGCTTAATGCAATTATCTGTTGCTTGCAACTTAATACTGGAGGGGGTTCGGATGATAACCTGAAGGTGGATTATTAGTCATAGATGCAGTTGGATTACGGTCTATGTATAATGTTGTCATGCCCAATCAAATCTCATAGGAGTCAAGATGATTAGTATATGCATGTATGCTTTCTTGGTGTTTGTCAATTGCCCCTCTATAATTTGTTCACCCAACATGTCATCTATCTTAAGGAGAATCACCACTAGTGAACTATGGACCCCGGTCCTTTCTTTTACCATCAATCTACAACTGTTTACTATTTTCTATTTACTTTCTGCAAGCTATTACTTTCTTCCACACAATACATTTAATCCTTTGTTTTCAGCAAAACCGGTGAGATTGACAACCTCACTGTAAGTTAGGGACAAAGTTCTATGGTTGTGTTGTGCAGGATTCCAAGTTGGAAACAACACCTTGGAGGTGTGTCCTTGCTCCTACTGGTTCGATAACCTTGGTTTCACAACTGAGGGAAAAATTTCTGCTGTGCTCATCATGCCTTCCTCTTGGGGTTCCCAACGAGCTCATCGTATCTTGAGCCAACAAGCATCTTTCTGGCGCTGTTGTCGTGGATTGAAGGAAAAAGCAACCACGTCAACCATGCGCCAGCAGATATGCAGAGAATTCTTCTAGACGCGGGGGTTGTCTGATGGAGGCAAGTATGTGTGCCATAGACTTGATCTTGTTGAAGTACTTGTCAGCAGATTGGTCCAGCTTCTTATCCTTATTGAGAGCTGCGCGGATCTGCATCATGCGAGCAATGGATTGGGAGGCATAACTTTCCTCTAGAGGCTCCCAGACAGAGCGTGAGGTTGTAAGGTTCATGACCATGCCGATGGTTGATACGTCCAAAACGTATCTACTTTCCCGAACACTTTTGCTATTGTTTTTCCTCTAAACTTGTGTGAATTGGATGCAACTAACACGGACTGACGCTGTTTTCAGCAGAATTACCTTGGTGTCTAGTTTTTGTGCAGAAAATCAACTATCAGGAAAAATCCCGGAAAATATGCCAAAAATCCTATTTCACCAGAAGACTCATGGAGCCAGAAGACGAGACGGAGTAGGGCCACGAGGGGCCCACACCACCTGGCCGCACGAGCCAGGCCAGGCCACGCCTGGGGGTGGTGTGGCCGCCTCGGCTGCCCCCTCGGCCTCCCTCTTCGCCTATAAGTTGCCTCTTGACCTAAAAACCAAGGGGGGTTTGACGTTTTTACAGAAAGAGTTCCGCTGCGCCGCCACCACTAGATTCCATGATTCGGAACCAGAAACTCCATTTTGGCACCCTGCCAGGACGGAGAATTGGAGGAGATCATCGCCATCATCATCACCATCGCTTCTCCATTAACCATCCATGTTTCCCCCATCTATGAGTGAGTAATCCCCCGCTGTAGGCTATGGGGATGGTAGGGATTGGATGAGATCGTTCATGTAATGGCATCAGATTGTTAGGGCATGGTGCCTAGTATCTATTATTAGTGCTTTTTGACTTTGTTGCAACTTGTTATGCTTAATGCTTGTCACTAGGACCCGAGTGCCTTGATTTCATATATGAACATGTTATTGATTCATTATGATAGTATTGTTTATGGTCTTACCTGCAAGTTGTATACACACGTTGTTGTCCGGAACCAAAGGCCCCGAAGTGACAACAATCGGGATAATCGGAGGGAATGGCTTTGATGTGAGGATCACATGTGTTCACGGAGTGTTAATGCTTTGCTCCGGTGCTCTATTAAAAGGAGCACCTTAATTGCCAGTAGTTCCCTTGAGGCCCCGTTACAAATGGGGTGGCAGGACAAAAGATGTTGTGCAAGTTCTCATTGCGAGCACGTATGACTATATATGGAACACATGCCTATGATTATTTAGTACTTGGATGCTTTATCTTATTTATCTGCAAATGCCCTATGTTCTGATTGCTATATGAATTGTCTTGTCCATGCAACGCCCGTCCATCCATCCCTATGCCTACCGCGCTTTAATCCTACTGTTTGCTGCAATTGTTACTACTGTCTTTACTTTTACTACTGCTGTTACTTTACTATTGCTACTACAAAACTGTTGCTACTCATAAACTGCTGTGAGCAAGATTGTTTCCAGGTGCAGCTGAATTGACAACTCAGTTGTTAAGGCTTATAAATATTCTTTGGCTCCCCTTGTGTCGAATCAATAAATTGGGTTTCACTTCCCTCGAAAATACTGCGATACACCCCCTATACTTGTGGGTCATCAAGACTATTTTCTGGCACTGTTGCCGGGGAGCATATCTTTATTTATCAAGTCCACTTGGAATCACTATTGTTCATTGCCATCCATCCATCATGGGTATGTCTCGTGATGGCAAGGTTCCTATTTTACCATCCACTACAAGAAGAGGTACGGTTCTGAACACCTCTATTGCTCTTGATTCACCATCTGTTATGAGTAAGCTCCTTACACCACCACATACACATGCTACACATACTGCTACTACTGCTGAATCTGAAACTTCTGATACTGATGATGCTACTTCTACTGTGCTTGGTAAGAGTTGTTCGTTAGGTCATTTCCTAGATGCTACGATTGCTAGAACTATAGCTATAAATACTGAAACTCCTAATGAAGACACTATTACACCTGTCAGTTCACCTGAGTCTAGAGAAAGCTATGATATTGAAGACGGTTATATAGAGATGACCGATGAATTTATTAAAGAATGTCAAAACACCCATGATAGGAGTGCTATTAAGAGTCTCCTTGAGAGGCGTACTATAAAACCCAAATTGTCTCCTAATGCTAACTTTGCTGCTTTTCCATAAACATTAAAGATAAGGATTATGATTTCTCTCTTGATCTATCTTACATAGCTATTGTTGAGAAAGAACCTTTTTGTGGGACTAAGAATGAAAGTGCGGTAGCACATATGACTGAGCTTTCTACCATGAGTGATTTATTTTCTGATGATATTAAGATGTGCACCTACTTCGTTGCTAAAGTTTTCCCTTTTTCACTGAAAGGAGAAGCTAAAACTTGGTTTAATAATTTACCTCCTGGATCTATTGATAGCCCTGATTGCTTGATTAGGACTTTCCTGCAGAAATATTTTCCTCCCAGTGCTAGACATGCTATTTTGCAGGAACTTTTTGATTTTAAACAGGGAGAAAAAGAGATATTGCCTGAATCATGGGCAAGGTTTTGTTCTTTGATTCATGCACAGGCTAGATGTCCATTACCTAAGAATGAGCTTCTTGATATAATTTATAATGGACTAACTGAAGAATCTAGGACATACCTGGATAGTTGTGCTGATTGTGTTTTCGAGAATAGGACTCCCAAGGAAGCCGAGGAATTAATGGCTAAAATAAGTAAGAATTATGAAGATTGGACCCCTCCTGAACCAGCTATACCTACAACAATTATACCTGAACCAGCTATACCTACGCCTATACCAACATCAAAGAAGAGGGGAGTTATTGAACTAAATGATGAAGTGATGAAGGAAGCTATGAAATGTCTTAAGGAGAAGGGAATTAAAGATGCTGGTGTCAAGAATTTACCTCCTATAGAAGAATTATGTAAGCCAATTCCCCACTCATCCACCATTGAGGTACACTCTCTCCAGCATTTTGATGAAGGTGATATTGTTGGAGATATGCCCTAGAGGTAATAATAAATGTAGTTATTATTATATATCTTTGTGTTTATGATAAATGTTTACATTCATGCTATAATAGTATTAACAAGGAAACCATTAATACTTGTGTGATTTGTAAACTTAATTTGAAGTCCCTAGTATAGCCTCTATACTTCACTAGCTTGTTGGTTGATTGATGATGTGGTTTCTTTATCATGAACATTGAGATGTTATCAACAACAAGATCATATCGTTAGGAGAATGATATGGTGGACATACTCCTATAGACAAGCGTAGCATAAAGATCAAGTCATTTCAATAGTTCAATTGCTATATGCTTTCTGATACATAGTAACCTAATTCCTTCGACCATGAGATCATGCATATCACCTTTACTGGATGGATGCTTTGATGTCATCAAACACCACACCGTAACAGGGTGGCTATAAAGGTGGCATTGAGTGTTCGGAAAGTATTGGTTGAAACACATGGATCAAGAGTGGGATTTGTCCATCCACATGACGGATAGATATTCTCTGGGCCCTCTCGGTGAAATGTCATCCAATTAGCTTGCAAGCATGTGACTGGGTCACAAGGGATCACATATCACGGGAACGAGAAAAGAGTACTTATCAGTAACGAGGATGAACTAGGTATGCAGAGATACCGACGATCATAACCTCGGATAAGTAACATATCGTGAGACAAAGGGAAATTGGTATCGTATGTAAGTGGTTCATTCGATCGCAAAGTAATCGTAGAAATATGTGGGAGCCATATGAATTTCCAGATTCCTCTATTGGTTATTGTTCGGAGAAGTGTCTCGATCATGTCCGCATAATTCACGAACCGTAGGGAGACACACTTAAGGATTCGACGTTGTTTGAGTAGTTATGGTATTATGAGAAAGAGACCGAATGTTGTTCGGAGTCTCGGATGGGATCCAGGATATCACGAGGAGATCCGGAATGGTCTGGAGAATAAAATTCATATAAGGAAAGTCCCGTTTCGGAGTTGGGGAATGGTTCCGGTGTTTTCATCGGGAACATTCTAGAAGGTCCCGGAATGTCCGGCACTCCGGAGGGGAAGGGTACATGAGTGTGTCATTACATATTGGAATGATTGCATCATGTACTAAGTATTCTTGCTGTCCCAAATAAAGGATTTATTTAAATCCTAAATTGAAAAGTCAAACGGCTAGTTTGAAAGTCAAACGGCACTTTTGGGAAGTGGGAAAAGAGGAGGAGAGGTGGAGGCCGAGTTGGAGGAGGGTTCCTCCCCTTGGCCGGCGCACCTCCCTAGGCCGAGTTGGGGAGGAACTCCTCCCCTTGGCCGGCCAGCCCTCCAACCTATATAAGGAGGGGCAGGGCTCCCCTCCTAGACACACTAGTTTCCTATCCTCTAAACTAAACCCTAGATCTAGACCCCGGTTTAGAGCTATTCGGTTTAGAGCCTTCTAATTGGTTTAGAGCCCTCTAATTGGTGTGTCTAATTACTAGACCACTAATAGCCTCTCTCATAAGCTCCACCATACTCGCACCGGCTTAAGGCGAAGCCCTGCGGGATCTCCCCTCTACCTCCGGTACCACGCCGTTGTGCTGCCGGAATCGCGAGGAGAGTGCTACAACCTCCGCTGCTGGAACAAGGAGAGGAAGGTCTTCGTCAGTACCGAACGGTGACCGATCAGGAGCGCTTCTTGGAACCTTGGCGCCGGAAGGATCGTCTACGCGATCTTGAGATCGGAAAGAGTACGACTACATCACCCACGAGAATCTGCTCTCGTTAAACACTTTGGAATCTTCGAGGGTGAGTTATTCCATCGACTCGTTGCTACAATCTAGTAGATAGATCTTGGCTTGTTTGTTTGTATGCGATAGAAAATTTTTGTTTTCCATGCTACGAACCCCTACAGTGGTATCAGAGCCGTGTCTATATGTAGATCTGTTGCACGAGTAGAACACAATGGTCATTGTGGGCGTTGATGCTTTTATTGTAGATTGCTTTTCGTGTACTTTGCATCTTGCGGTATGTTGGGATGAAGCGGCCCGGGCTAACCTTACATGACATCGTTCATGAGACTTGCTCCACGCTTGACATGCAACTCGTTTTTGCATAAGTGGCTTTGCGGGTGCCTGTTTCTCCTAGCATAGTAAAGATCCAATTTACAACGGGTGATCAACAATGCTAGTATCAATGTTGTGGTTCTTGTTCGTAAGTTAGAACGACACTTATTGAAAGCCCCAAACCACGTAAAATATGCAAAGAAAGTAGAGGCGTCTAACTTTGTTTTGTAGGGGTGTGCAGTGATGTGATATGGCCATGATTGTGATTATATTTGATGTATGCAATGTTCCTTATTGTAAGTTGGCAACCGGCAGGAGCCATATGGTTGTCTTTAATTTCTGTTAAGACCTGCGTGTCTATTCAAAATAGTTGTAATAGTTGAAGCTGGTGGACGACAACCATGACGAAGCGTCATTGACCTTGATGCTATGCCGGTGATGATGGAGATCATGTTCGGGCTTGAAGATGGAGATCGGAAGCACAAAGAAGAAAGGCCATATCATATCACATATTATGAATTGCATGTGATGTTAATCCTTTATGCATCTTGTATTGCTTAGTAGACGACGGTAGCATTATAAGATGATCCCTCATACACATAAATTTCAAGTTCTAAAGTGTTCACCCTTAGTATGCACCGTTGCCAAAGCTTGCTGCTTCGAAGCACCACGTGATGATCGGGTGTCTTTGATTCCGCGGGTGAATACAACGTAAGCAAGCCAGATTTGCTTATGCGGAAGCTAAGGTTTGATCTTGACGAGCCTAGCATGTACAGACATGGCCTCAGGAACACGGATCGCCGAAAGGTAAAGCATGAATCATATAGTAGATATGATGAACATGATGATTGTTCGCCATTGAAACTATATCAACTCTCGTGATGATCGGTGTTGATGTAGTGGATTTGGTTCATGTGATCACTAAAACAATGTGAGGGATGTTGTTTTGAGTGGGAGTTCACCTAGTTTAATTTCATTAATTAATTTGAACTCAATTTGTCATAAACTTAGTCTAAACTATTGCAAATATGTTGTAGATCAATGGCAGCCCCTACCATCAATTTTAATGCTCCTAGAGAAAGAAAAGTTGAAAAACAATGGAAGCAACTTCTCGGATTGGTTCCGCAATTTGAGGATTGTCCTCACACTGGTAATTTGACCTATGTGCTGGATGCACCGCTAGGTGACCCACTTGCAGCTGATGCTACCGATGAAGTAAAGAATGTTTACCTCGCTCGAAGAATCAAGACTCCATAGTTCAGTGTGCTATCTTGTATGGTTTAGAATCGAGCTTGAGAAAAGGTTTCAAGAGTCGATCCATATGATATTGTCGAGGATCTCAAATTAATCTTTGAGACTCATGCGCAATTGAAAGTTATGAAGCTTCGAAAAGTTCTTTAACCGCAAGATGGAAGAGGGTAGCTCCGTCAGTGAGCATGTGCTTAAGATGTCTGGGCACGCAAATAAACTTCAAAGTTTGGGTATAGTGATTCCTAATACTTTGGGAGTTTACCGCATCCTCCAATCACTACCACCAAGTTACAAGAACTTTGTGATGAACTACAACATGCAGAACATGAACAAAGAGTTGCCAGAACTATTTGCTATGTTAAAATCTGCAGAAGTGGAGATTAAGAAAGAGCAAGTGTTGATGGTCAATAAGACCACCAAATTCAAGAAAGGCAAGTCTAAGCAAAGGGACACTTCAAGAAGGGTGGTAAGAAAGCTGCCACCGACGAAGAAGACCAAGGCTGGACCTAAGCCTGAAACTGAATGCTTTACCGCAAGGAGAAGGTCATCGAAGCGGAATTGCCCCAAGGTACTTGGCAGATTTGAAGAACGGCAACATCAAGAAGAAAGGTATATCTGATATACATGTTATTGATGTGTATCTCACTAGTATTCGTAGTAGTGCCTGGGTATTTGATACTGGTTCGGTTGCTCATATTTGTAACTCGAAACAGGAGCTGCAGAATAAACGGAAGCTAGCGAAGAACGAGGTGACGATGCGCGTAGGAAACGGATCAAAGGTTGATGTGATCGCGGTCGGCACGCTACCTCTTCATCTACCATCGGGATTAGTTTTATACTTAAATAATTGTTATTTGGTGCCTGCGTTAAGCATGAACATTATATCAGGATCTTGTTTATTGCGAGACGGTTACTTGTTTAAATCCGAGAATAATGGTTGTTCGATTTATATGAGTAACATGTTTCATGCACATGCACCTTTGATAGATGGTCTATTCATATTGAATCTCGATAGTAGAAATACACATATTAATAACATTGAAGCTAAACGTTTGAAATCAAGCGATAACTCGACCTATATGTGGCACCGCTGCCTTGGTCACATTGGAGTGAAGCGTATGAAGAAACTCCATTCCGATGGACTTCTTGAATCACTTGATTTTGAATCACTTGAAAGATGCGAGGCATGTATGATGGGTAAAATGACTAAGACTCCATTTTCTGGTATAATGGAGCAAGCTACAGACTTATTGGAAATCATACATACCGATGTATGTGGTCCAATGAGTGTAGCATCGCGCAGTGGTTATCGTTATGTTCTTACCTTCACGGATGACTTGAGTAGATATGGGTATATCTATTTCATGAAACATAAGTCCGAAACTTTCGAGAAGTTTAAGGAGTTTCAAAGTGAGGTAGAGAATCAACGTAACAAGAAGATTAAATTTCTACGTTCTGATCGTGGAGGTGAATATCTAAGTTACGAGTTTGGCGAGCATTTGAAGAAATGTGGAATACTTTTCAGATTGACACCGGGAACACCACAGCGTAATGGTGTGTCTGAACGTCGTAATCGAACTCTCTTAGATATGGTTCGTTCTATGATGTCTCTTACAGATTTACCACTATCATTTTGGGGTTATGCATTAGAAACAGCCGCATTCACTTTAAATAGGGCACCGTCTAAATCCGTTGAAACGACACCGTATGAATTATGGTTTGGGAAGAAACCTAAATTGTCGCTCCTTAAAGTTTGGGGATCGAAGCCTATGTAAAGAAGTTACAGCGGACAAGCTTGAACCCAAAGCGGAAAAATGCGTCTTCATAGGATACCGAAGGAAACTATTGGGTATACCTTCTATCATAGATCCGAAGGCAAAATCTTTGTTGCCAAGAATGGATCCTTTCTAGAGAAGAATTTCTCTCGAAAGAAGTATTTGGAAGGAAAGTAGAACTTGACGAGGTTGTCGAACCTTCTCTCGAAATTGCGAGTAGCGCAGCACGGAAGAAGTTCTGTGGTGCTGCACCAATAAGAGGAAGCTAATGATAGTGATCATGAAACTTGGTTGAAGTTGCTCTGAGCCTCGGAGGTCAACGAAATCGTACCACTCCAGTTGGTATGATTCCGTTATGAATGTCATGTTGGTGGACAACACCGATGACCCGAGACATATGAGGAAGCAATGATGAGCCCAGATTCCAATAAATGGCAAGAAGCCATGAAATTCGAGATTGGATCCATGTACGAAAACCAAGTATGGACTTTGGTGGACTTACCGGATGGCCGAAAGGCTGTCGAGAACAAATGGATTTTCAAGAAGAAAACAGATGCTGATGGTAATGTTACTGTCTATAAAGCTCGACTTGTCGCAAAAGGGTTTCGACAAATTCAAGGAGTTGACTACGATGAGACTTTCTCACCGGTAGCGAAGCTAAAGTCTGTGAGGATTATGTTAGCAATCGCTGCATATTATGATTATGAGATATGGCAGATGGATGTCAAAACAGCATTCCTCAATGGAGACATTGATGAAGAGTTGTATATGATGCAACCCAAAGGTTTTGTCGATCCTAAAGATGCTAACAAGGTATGCAAGCTTCAACGGTCCATCTATGGATTGAAGCAAGCATCCCGAAGTTGGAATCAACATTTTGATAAGGTAATCAAAAGTTTTGGTTTTATACAAACTTATGGAGAAGCTTGTGTTTACAAGAAAGTGAGTGGGAGCTCTGTAGCATTCTTAATACTGTATGTGGATGACATATTGTTGATTGGGAATGATGTAGACCTTCTTAATAGTGTCAAAGAGTATTTGAATAATAGTTTTTCATGAAGGATCTTGGCGAAGCAGCTTACATATTAGGCATAAAGATTTATAGAGATAGATCGAAACGCCAAATATCATTGTCACAAAGTACATATTTGGACAAAGTTCTAAAGAGGTTTGGAATGGAAGATAGCAAGAAAGGGTTCTTGCCCATGTTGCCCAATACGACCTTGAGTAAAACTCAAAGTCCGACATCGGCAGAAGATAGAGAAAGGATGAGTAAGACTCCCTATGCCTCAGCCATAGGATCTCTAATGTATGCCATGCTATGTACTAGACCCGACATCGCATATGCTGTTAGTCTAACTAGCAGATATCAAAGTGATCCAGGAGTGGATCATTGGACAATGATCAAAAACATCCTTAAGTACTTGAGAAGAACTAAGGATATGGTTCTTTCTTATGGAGGTGATGAACAGCTCGTTGTTAATGGTTACACCGATGCTAGTTGGAACACCGATCCGGATGATTCTAAATCACAATCTGGATACATATTTATTTTGAATGGTGCAGCAGTTAGCTGGAGGAGTGCAAAGCAAAGCGTTGTGGCGAGATCTTCAACTGAATCAGAATACATGGCTGCTTCGGAGGCTTCACAAGAAGCGATATGGATGAAAGAGTTCATTACAGAGCTGGGTGTGGTTCCAAGTGTGCTGGACCCAATGTCTATCTACTGTGATAACATGGGCGCCATAGCCAATGCGCAAGAACCAAGGTCACACAAGAAGCTGAAGCATATCAAGCTGCGTTTTCACGCTATTCGAGAACATATCCAGGATGGGGATATAAAGATTTGCAAAGTACACACAGATCTGAATGTGGCGGATCCGTTGACTAAACCTCTCCCGAGGGCAAAACATGACCAACACCAAACTGCCATGGGTGTTCGGTATATTACCATGTAATCTAGATTGGATGACTCTAGTGCAAGTGGGAGACTGTTGGAGATATGCCCTAGAGGTAATAATAAATGTAGTTATTATTATATATCTTTGTGTTTATGATAAATGTTTACATTCATGCTATAATAGTATTAACAAGGAAACCATTAATACTTGTGTGATTTGTAAACTTAATTTGAAGTCCCTAGTATAGCCTCTATACTTCACTAGCTTGTTGGTTGATTGATGATGTGGTTTCTTTATCATGAACATTGAGATGTTATCAACAACAAGATCATATCGTTAGGAGAATGATATGGTGGACATACTCCTATAGACAAGCGTAGCATAAAGATCAAGTCATTTCAATAGTTCAATTGCTATATGCTTTCTGATACATAGTAACCTAATTCCTTCGACCATGAGATCATGCATATCACCTTTACTGGATGGATGC
Organism: Avena insularis; assembly: GCA_023614405.1. Lineage (NCBI taxonomy): Eukaryota > Viridiplantae > Streptophyta > Magnoliopsida > Poales > Poaceae > Avena > Avena insularis. The sequence goes on along the minus strand of CM042692.1, from coordinate 70,643,407 downwards.
TTTGATGTCATCAAACACCACACCGTAACAGGGTGGCTATAAAGGTGGCATTGAGTGTTCGGAAAGTATTGGTTGAAACACATGGATCAAGAGTGGGATTTGTCCATCCACATGACGGATAGATATTCTCTGGGCCCTCTCGGTGAAATGTCATCCAATTAGCTTGCAAGCATGTGACTGGGTCACAAGGGATCACATATCACGGGAACGAGAAAAGAGTACTTATCAGTAACGAGGATGAACTAGGTATGCAGAGATACCGACGATCATAACCTCGGATAAGTAACATATCGTGAGACGAAGGGAAATTGGTATCGTATGTAAGTGGTTCATTCGATCGCAAAGTAATCGTAGAAATATGTGGGAGCCATATGAATTTCCAGATTCCTCTATTGGTTATTGTTCGGAGAAGTGTCTCGATCATGTCCGCATAATTCACGAACCGTAGGGAGACACACTTAAGGATTCGACGTTGTTTGAGTAGTTATGGTATTATGAGAAAGAGACCAAATGTTGTTCGGAGTCTCGGATGGGATCCAGGATATCACGAGGAGATCCGGAATGGTCTGGAGAATAAAATTCATATAAGGAAAGTCCCGTTTCGGAGTTGGGGAATGGTTAGGTGTTTTCATCGGGAACATTCTAGAAGGTCCGGAATGTCCGGCACTCGGAGGGAAGGGTACATGAGTGTGTCATTACATATTGGAATGATTGCATCATGTACTAAGTATTCTTGTCCCAAATAAAGGATTTATTTAAATCCTAAATTGAAAAGTCAAACGGCTAGTTTGAAAGTCATACGGCATTTTTTGGAAGTGGGAAAAGAGGAGGAGAGGTGGAGGCCGAGTTGGAGGAGGGTTCCTCCCCTTGGCTGGCGCACCTCCCTAGGCCGAGTTGGGGAGGAACTCCTCCCCTTGGCCGGCCAGCCCTCCAACCTATATAAGGAGGGGCAGGGCTCCCCTCCTAGACACACTAGTTTCCTATCCTCTAAACTAAACCCTAGATCTAGACCCCGGTTTAGAGCTATTCGGTTTAGAGCCTTCTAATTGGTTTAGAGCCCTCTAATTGGTGTGTCTAATTACTAGACCACTAATAGCCTCTCTCATAAGCTCCACCATACTGCACCGCTTAAGGAAGCCTGCAGGATCTCCCTCTACCTCGGTACCACGCCGTTGTCTTTGCGGAATCGCGAGGAGAGTGCTACAACCTCCGCTGCCTGCTAGAACAAGGGAGAGGAAGGTCTTCGTCGAGTACCGAACGTGTGACCGACTGCGGGAGCGCAGCGGGAACGCGGCGCCGGAAGGATCGTCTACGCGATCTTGAGATCGGAAAGAGTACGACTACATCACCCACGAGAATCTGCTCTCGTTAAACACTTTGGAATCTTTGAGGGTGAGTTATTCCATCGACTCGTTGCTACAATCTAGTAGATAGATCTTGGCTTGTTTGTTTGTATGCGATAGAAATTTTTTGTTTTCCATGCTACGAACCCCTACAGATATCCCTTACTCTAAACCTCCTGATCAATGCTTACAGGAATTCGATATTTTTATTGTTAAGCAAGATAATTTCAATAAAAGGGTGCAAAATCATTTAATGGAAAACTCTAGAGCTATTGTTGAGTTAAAAGATATTGTAGAAAGAACCTCTAATGATGTTAAAATGCTTGTTAAACATTTTCAAATGGTTCAAACTCAAATTGATCAGCTTATTAAGGTACAAAAAGACTTGCTAGTTAATGCTGCTAAAGAAAAACATGCTTATGAAATTAGAACTAGAAGTGGTGCTGCCACACAGGATCCTCTATATCTTGAGGGGCATCCTAAAAGAATTGAGAAGGATTCTCAACAAGCTGAAAATAATGATACTACTTCTAAAAAAAGAAAGAAGAAACATAAAACTATTGTAGAACCTTCCGAACCTGCTAAAGATCCTAATAGTATATCTGTCTTTGATGCTGAAACTGAAAGTGGTAATGAAGAAAATGATGTTCCTGATAAAGAAAAAGTTGAAGAAGAACTTGGAAGGCACACTAAGAATACTAAATACACTAAAGAAGATTTTGTTGCTAAGAAACATGGTAGTGAAAGAGAGCCTTGGGTCCAAAAACCTATGCCTTTCCCTGATAAGAAACACAAGTCAAAGGAAGATGAACACTATAATAAGTTTTGTGAGTGGATGAAACCTTTATTCTTGCAAATCCCTTTGACTTATGCTATTAAATTGCCTCCTTATTCAAAGTATATGAAGGATATTGTCTCGAATAAAAGGAAGATCCCCAATGAAGAAATCTCTACTTTGCTTGCCAATTATTCTTTTAATGGTAAGGTTCCAAAGGAACTTGGAGACCCAGGGATTCCGACTATCCCGTGCTCTATTAAAAATAGTTATGTTAGAACTGCTTTGTGTGATTTGGGAGCAGGAGTAGTGTTATGCCTTTTTTCTCTGTATAAGAGACTTCAACTGGAAAAACTAATACCAACTGATATATCTTTGCAAATGGCTAATAAATCTACTACTATTCCTGTTGGTATATGTGAGGATGTACCTGTTCAAGTGGCTCATAATTGCTTGATATTAACTGATTTTGTTGTGCTTGAAATGCCTGAAGATGATAATATGTCTATTTATCTTGGGAGACCTTTTCTTTATACTGTAGGAGTTGTTATTAATTGTAATCAAGGAAATGTGACTTGCAATGTCAATGACAAGGAGCATACTATCTATTTCCCCAAGAAGATTGATAGGACTTATGGTTTAAATTCGATTGAACATGTTGAGGGTATTCAAGTTGGAGAAATATATTGTCCCATACCAAGAGAAAAATATGAAACTATTATGATTGGGACCATTGCTATCGAGGTTGAGGTAAGATAATCATTAGTGGAATACAAAATTTTGTTTCATATAAAATTGTTTTGGTAACAAGACCTGATCAACCTTGTTAACAAAGGGATTTTAATGAACAAAACAATGTTTTCACCATGATTATCTTTGCTTACTTTTATTTTATCCATTTTAGTTTTTTCTTTCGTTTAGTTTACTTTTCTGTTGTTAGTTGCTTGCATTTTAGAGTGTCTTAGAACTTCTGAAGTTTTAGCTTTGTTTTGTTTTTGCACCATTCCAGAAACCTTTTTTTGTCAGAAAATCACTCATCTATACATGAAAATTGCTCAAAAATAAAGTGTCTCAAAAAATTCCAGCAAATTCATATTAAATGTTTACGTGAAAAAAGGGGCAGAGAAGTGCCTGGAAAGTACGAGGGGGGCCCACTAGGTAGGCACACCACCTGGTGGAACGGCCAGCCCAGGGGCGCGCCTGGCCATGGTGTGGGTCACCCCTGGCCCTCCACTCACTCCCTCACTTGCCACTACTCTCTCTCTCTCCCGAGAAAACACCAGTTCATTGCTCGAAATCGCGTCCTTGCTGTTCTTGCCCACGATTTTTCGATCTCCTTGCTCAGCCCATCTTTGCTGCTGAAATTTGGAGCATTTGTTCTCCGGTATGTGACTCCTCCACTTGTCCAAGTAGATTTGTGTTTAGTGGTTTATATCTTGAGTATTTTGCTGCTGTAGGTGACAGGTTATGAGAGCTTGTAAGCTTGTTCAATGCTTAGAGATATTGTTTTTATGCATGTTTAGGCCTCTTACAAGTCCCTATGAGTAGTGCCCCTCATTATATATTCACTTTGCAATCACTTGTGTAATGGATGTTTAAATTTTAGTGAATGAACATCAACTCAACCAACATGAACTAAGGGTGCCTGAGGTTATAAAGGTTCACCGAGAGGAGGAAGTTTTTCCTTCCATCTATCCATGCCTCGAATTCATGAGGGCTACAGGAATTTCCCAGGACTTCCATACTCTGGTTGCTAATGTAGGTTTGGAGCACTTTGTGGAGGATGAACCTTGTCAATTTGTGAAAGTAACTATGTCTGTAGTGCAGGACTTTCGATTTAGTTACTCTTTTCCTAACCCCATGGTTCACTACAAAATTTACAATATAGCTGTCGACCTTCCTCTTGATGACTTTTGTGCAGCTATTAAGGTACTGTAGTGGGGATCGTATGGAAGGATTAAAGAGCGACCTGCACCACTCATGGACATGTATGCAGAGATTTGCCAAGGGAGCAGCTTCTCGAAGGAGAGCAGAAAAATCCGTAACATTCATCTCCCGTCTATTTGCTACTTTGCTTACTTTATTGCCAAGTGTGTTCTCGCTAGGAAAACTACCAACAAGTTATCCTTGTATGATCTAGCATTCATCTCAGCTGCTTTAAAACAAGATAGGACTTATAACTTGGGTGCCTTGATAGCTTTCCGTCTTGCTGCTAACCGCGAGAAAGGTGGAATTTGTGGAGGCCTCATAGCCTCTCGTTTATTAGCTCTGCATGGTGTAGTGCCTCATCATCTAGACCTACAGTTTGCGATAGAGAGGCTTGACATTAATTCCATGAGCATAAATTTGTTTCTTCTTGGGCTAATTTGAGTGACTTGTATTATGAAATAACCTTTCTCAAGGCTGGTTGGAGAAGGAGTAAGTCCGAGTGATTTGTTCTTTTGCCTGCACATGTTTTGTTTAACCTTGATACCAGGGTAGAATGGTCACTCACTGAGGAGGAGCTTGATGCGTACCTGGGAGAGCTCTCCCAACAGGAGCAGGATACTGAAAGGGAGGTTACAAATGATATGGTTCAGCCCTCGAATGAGGGGGAGTCTTCATATCAGCAGCCTACCTATGATTGGGGAGCTTCTTCTTCTTCCCAAGGGCCTAACCACGATCATTCTTATAATGACCCGCCTGCTTGGAACCCTTACCCGCATTGGGGTTGATACCCACTTAGGCCAAAAGCCTAAGCTTGTGGGGAGGTACACCAACATCACACTCATCTCCATATCATGTTTAGTCGGTACTTTGTATATCCATGCTTCGTTCTCTTTTTAGTTTTCGTTCTTTCTTTACTTTTGTTGTCTGATGACCCACAAGTATAGGGGGTGTATTGCAGTATTTTCGATAAGTAAGAGTGTCGAACCCAACGAGGAGCAGAAGGTGCTGGCTAGTGGTATGGATCAGGAATTCTCTGCAAATACTTAGTCGGTTGTATTACTTAAGATGACAAAACGTTCTCGAGGACACATGGGAAGACTGTTAAGTGCTTTCGCTTCATATAGTTGATTAATCTTCTTTAGCTTGCTAAGTGTTGTGTGGGTGAACCTGTGCTAATGTACCGACCTTCCTAGGACTAATACATACTTGTGATTATACCCCTTGCAAACATCCATAAGTACAAGAAAGTAATTAAGGTAGAAACCTAACCACAGCTTTAAACTCTAAGACCCTTACGTCCCTTGTGCAATGGTTTCCTAACGGGGGTTCAGGTTTCTGTCACTCCGGCAACCCCTACGATTAGTAGCCAAATACACAATGCATTCCCCTAGGCCCATATAGGTGAAGTGTCATGTAGTCGACGTTCACATGACACCACTAGAAGAAGTACACCACAACTTAAATATCAAACTATTGAATCTTTCTCAACACAATTCCACTACTAACAACATGACTTCTCCCATGTCCTCAAGAACAAAACGAACTACTCACAAGACATCATATGGATCATGATCAGAGATGGAATAATGATGTATAACAATCTGAACATAAACAATAATTCAATGGTTCACTCAATAGCATCAACTACAAAGAGTAATCAACACCGGGAAAGTTTCCCCTAAGAACTATGCAAGATTCAACCCAATTGTTATAGAAATATGGAGATGGTGATGATGGTGCTGATGGTGATGATGGTAGTGATGATGATGATGATCCCGATGAAGTCCAGCTTGATGGTGGTGTTGATGGCGACGATCTCCCCTCTCCGGGAAGGAATTCCCTGGCAGAAATCTGTCTGCCAGAGAGATCTTTCTCTCTTGGTGTTTTCCATCCCGCAGAGGCGGCGAAATCTTTCTGTGGTCGCCCCCCGAGTCTTAGGGTTTCGGGAGGAATATATATGCTAGAGGGGGGAGCCAGAGGTGGGCCAGGGCGGCCACACCACCTGGTGGCACGACCTAGGGTAGCCCGCGCCAGGGGGTGGTGTGGGCCCCCTGTGGCCCATCTCCACTCCCTCTTCTGGCAACCTTCGTCTTCTGGAAAAATAGGATTTTCCATATATTTTCCCGGATTTTCTGATCTTCGTGAATTTTGCCTCCAAACAACACCTTTTCCATCAGAATCCTGACTGCAACGGTCCATGCTCCAAAAGTCATCAACCATGCAAAAATAGATGAAATAACATAAGTATCATCTCTTAATATGAAATATATCAATGAATAATAGTGAATTATGATATAGAATAGTGATGCAAATTGGACGTATCAACTCCCCCCAAGCTTAGACTTCGCTTGTCCCCAAGCGAAACTGAGCTCAATAAACATGACCTCAGGTTTATGGAGTGAAGAGTCGATAAAAGAATACGAACAAGAAGAATCACATTCATCAATACATAGATCATAATAGAAGACAACTCACTATTATATAACTTACTTGCAATAAGTAAAGGAAACACAATAAAGATACATAAAGTAAATCATAATTGGTAATGGCAAACTTAGCTCTTGGTTGAAGAATAGTTGATAATTTGCTGGAGTTCACAAATAACTGGTTTTCAATGATAGCTTTCAAAGTAGTAATCACCAAGATAAGAGCAATGTGCAAAACAAGGAAGATAAGAAACATGATTGAATAAATCATCATATGAATGAATGAAACACAACAACTCAAAATACTTGCTGAGATAGAAGGGAATAGGTTTACTGACTCAACTAAAAAGTAAAAGAAGGGCCCTTCGCAGAGGGAAGCAGGGATTTCAAGTTTCATAAAGAGCTCCTAAAAATTATGGTACTTATTAGTTTTCAGCTCTCATTGCCCCTATCATAGGCATCTTTAGGTGATTAAGGTTAAAGTGATCAAATATGAGGATATGCTTAACAAGTTGTAAATTGAGAATCTCATGTCCCTTGAATACGAGGGTCGCTCCTCATGCTACTCAAGTTTAGTCACCGGTAAGTTCTTGTCATAGTAAGCACATGTGTATCATGGAGAACCGCCAACAGGGTACCCCTTGCCCGATGATGCGGAAGAATCCCCATATCAAAATGACAAGGCAAGCAGACAACAAGCATCTCAGTAATCTTCTTATTTACCATGGGAATATGGTGCTTTTTTCTCTCTTTCCTCTTTTATCATCTTTTTTTTCTTTTTCTCTTTTTCTCAATCTCTATCTCTTTTTTTAAAAGAAGAATGCTTCATAGATGCTTGTTATGGTTACGCTGCAGATTTCCACCATGTCAGTATGGATTAGACCAGCGGCCCGGGCATTTCTCTAACACACATGCATATCTCCATGGACTTACAAGCTCCCCTTTCATTTCACACCGACGACATCCATAGACAAAAGAACATGATATCAACTAGGTACAAAGTACCCATGCAATGTTGAAAGCGTTCCCCATGACAGCATGGTTCTGCTAATTCACAACTTACAAAGCGCAAGCATATACGCAACATAGATGGGCACAATGGTTCAAGTTTATTAAGTGCAATAAAGTAAAGTGTGCCATCAAGTTCGTGAGAGCTTTAATCACTAACTTTCAAATAACAAGTTTAATTTGGAAGGTAGATAAAAACAAGAATTTACTTGGAATAGCAATAATGCTACTAGGTAGGTATGGTGGACACAAATGGCATGGGTTTGGTTTAAAGGAAGTGGATGCACGAGAAGAATTCCCTCTCAGTACAGGTTTTTGGCTAGCAAGGCTGGGTAGCAAGCATAAGAGTTGAAGGAAACAAACAAACATACAAGTGATAAAGACAAACATGCAATCTTCCTTGGAAGCACAAAAGATCTTAACTAGAGAATACTAAACTTATGAGCAAATCAAGAAAGAAAGATGATAAAATTATATTTCTTTAGAGTACTTTTATCTTTTTCATTCAACTCTCAAAAATAGTGTTACTCGACGAGCCAGGTTTGCCAAAACCAACTAAATTAACTCAATGATCCCAAGGTGCTACCAATACTAACAACAAGATCAATCATATAACCACGAATTGAAAACTAATATAAGCTATGCAAAAGAGTAAATGATCGAACTTATCATTAATATTCCATAACGGCAACTCACACCAAAGGATACATATCTAACGAGAGAGGGGACACTTCCATAATGCAAACCATCCTACACGATAACTTCTCTATTCATGATATGACTCTACTAAAAAGGTAAAAAGATAGAAGATAGTGATGTGATACCGCGGCACTCCCCCAAGCTTGGAACAAGCCAAGGGGATGCCAAACCTAATGATGAATTACTCCTTCGGTGGTGGTGGTATCCTCTTGATGAGCTCTTTGATCTGTTTCCCCAAGTCCTCAATCTCGAAGGTGAGATTATGAATAAGCTATGAGTTTTGCTCAATGCGGCTCATGATCATGTCGGGTTGCGAATTCCAGCTCTTGCGATTCTTTCCCCACTCTTCCTTCTTGGAGTCTTCTTTCCCTGCATGGCTAGAATGAGGCAAATACCAATTGGAGGGTAATTTCTCCTTGGGCATATTCTGGTACTGATGCTCATGGATAAGGGTATGGAAAGGATTCTTGGCGTGTGGGGGAAGTGACCAGGGATCTGAACGGTGATGAGGAGGCTTCCGCCCAATTGACATAGTCCTAGCAGGGTTTGCCACCACTCCAATGCTTGCAATGGTAGTGCCAGTGTGCTTTGCGTCCTGTTCATCTTCACTCTTGATCTCCTTCTCCTTCCCGGGGTCTTGGAGATCTTCCTCCATAGGTTCCTTTCCTTTATCCTTGGCAGACACCATTGTGCTTCTAAACTTTCAAGAATAGTTCCTGGCAGAAACAGATTGAAACAAAAACACGACGAGAACACGATATACGAACCTCGGGAGATTCGGGGGGTTATATATTACGAAGTTTCATAACAAAAGGAAGGTACTGGGAGAAAACGAATCGAAGACGGAGTCCGGAGTGGCCACACCACCTGGTGGTGCGGCCAGGGGTGGGCCCGTGCCACAGGGTGGTGTGAGCCACCCTGGCTCTGTTTCTGTCCCTCTTTCGCTTCGTAGCTTTCCTTATTGACTAAAAACTGCAAAAATATAGTTGGATAGTATTTTCGTGGAACATTTCTTACCAGAACTGTTACCTATTTGAAAACAGACTCTGCAGGTCTCTGAATTTGGTATCTAGTAGATTCTTCCGGAGGCACCACTTGAATAACATCAATATCTTCATTTTCATAGACTTATTGTGTGTCATGAAACCTTTCACTTCCTTATTACACCATTATCTCCATTACCTGGAAATTTCTTTCACACAAAACTTCACACAGTTCTCATTAGCAACATTAGTATAAGTCAAATGATAAAACCTTTTGAACCCATCTTCAACTGAAAACCATCAAAACATAACCTACTGTAGCAACTCCTCCCGAAAACCCAAAAAGAATTCAAAAAGGAAATCGATTAAAGAAGCAAATGCAAGAGTGGCAAAATCTGTCAAAACAGACCAGTAGGTAAAGACCAATTTTTTCGAAACTCTTCTGTTGCTCAAATCAAAAAGTGAAAAACTAAATAAAGTTAAATAACAACCTGGGGAATAAGAACAAAAAATTACAGCTCAATCCGAAAGACAGAGATCTCTCACGAATTTTTACGGTGAAGCACAAAAATCTGTTTCGGGACAGCAACTTCCCCAAATATTACTTCTCTCTCATTAGAGGTTGATCTTGACACAAAAACCAAACAAAACGGATAAGGAGCAGTTATTACCGAAGTACTAACTTCCAAGACTCAAATAAACAAAAATAAACTGAAAGAAAAAACAAATTGGATTGTCTCCCAAAAAGCTCTTTCTTTATAGCCATTAAGATGGGCATGATAATTTCAAAGATGCTCACATAGGAATATGAATTGAAGTGAAAGAGATCATTAAGAAGCAGAAATACACACGTTTAAGTCTAACCCACTTCCTATGCAAGGGAATTTTGTAAACAAACAAGTTGTTGAAACCAGAGGCTACTAGCATAGGAAGGCAAAACAAGTGCAACATAAAAACTTTCAGCATAAAACGAGGAAACTTGATATTATTGAGATGCATAAGAACACTTTTCCCTCTCTCATGGTAACTTTCAGTGTCATGCATAAACTTAAAAATATAACTATCACAAGAACCATCATAGCAATATCACTTATTCTAACAGAAAACACAGGAATACTAGCCTCATAACACTACTATGTGAAACAATATTAGAGGTATCCTTTCAAAGGATAGTGTGTCCCTCTTCTTCATATTTAGTAACAAAGTTTTTCACATTTGCTATTATAGGTTCATCAACCATTTGTTTATCAGGTTCAACAGCTTTACTTGTACTTTCATCAACCATACTAGCTATCATAGAATGTTCCTTTATCTTAACTAGGAAAGGCATTTTCTCAATGTAAGGTTTAGGTAAAACATGATTAGCAGTATAAACTTCAATATTTCTTGTAGGAACACTCTTAGCAATATCTTTATAAGGTTCATGATACTTATTCCACTTCTTTTTAGGCACTTCAATATAGGAAGCAAAAGCCTTAAAATAAGAAGCAATAGCTTGAGAGTCTAGACCATAAGCATTTTTAATATTTTGAAAGTCACCAGTTCCCATAAAAGATTCAATGCATTCATAGTCATAATTTATACCTGACTTTCTACCTTTGTCATTCTCCCAAGCTTCAGCATTGTCTTAAATACGGTCCAGGAGATCTCATTTAGCTTCTTCTTCCATGCGAGTGAATGATCCAACACAAGAAGCATCCAATAAGTCCTTATCATGAAGAGAAAGCCTTGCATAAAATTTATTGATAATAATATTGTTGGGGAGGTCATGAATGGGACATTTGAGCATTAGTAACTTCAATCTCCATCAAGAGGCCAAAAGTTTTATATTTGATTCCGATCTTTATGAATCTCACTAGGAGGATAAAACTTTGAATAAAAGAGAGGTACTATTTCCTCCCATTCGAGAGCTTGGCCATTCTTCAGCAGCTTATACCATTCCTCAGCTCTTCCTTTCAGTGATAATGAGAATAACTTCGTCTTAACTTGATCTGTAGTAATACCTGCACACTTGAACAACCCGCATAATTCGTGTATAAAGAGTAAATGATCACCGGATGGAGTTCCATCCCCAACATAGTAGTTAACCATAACACGATCAATAATTCTTGTAGGTATTTTAAAAGCATCATTCTCAGCAGGTGGTGGTTCATCTACTACCTTAGCAGTGGTAGTAGCATTACCAAATAAGAAACTCAGCAAATTATCCATAACTAAAATAAAGCAACTAATAGAAGTAAACAATACTCACAGTAGAAGTTTCCTTTACCAGTTCCACTCTCCAATAGTGCTTCACTCCCCGGCAACGGCGCCAGAAAATAGTCTTGATGACCCACAAGTATAGGGGGTGTATCGCAGTATTTTCGATAAGTAAGAGTGTCGAACCCAACGAAGGTCTTTGGCTAGTGGTATGGATCAGGAATTCTCTGCAAATACTTAGCAAACGGATTTTTAGGGGGTTTTGATAAAGCAAGTAAATAAAGTACGAGTAAATAAAAGACAGTAGGAATAAATGCATCAATTGGCCCAATCCTTTATGCAGCAAAGGACAAGCCGGTTGTATTACTTAAGATGACCAAACGTTCTCGAGGACACATGGGAATATTGTCAAGTGCTTTCGCTTCATATAGTTGATTAATCTTCTTTAGCTTGCTAAGTGTTGTGTGGGTGAACCTGTGCTAATGTACCGACCTTCCTAGGACTAATACATACTTGTGATTATACCCCTCGCAAACATCCATAAGTACAAGAAAGTAATTAAGGTAGAAACCTAACCATAGCTTTAAACTCTAGGACCCTTACGTCCCTTGTGCAATGGTTTCCTAACGGGGGTTCAGGTTTCACATCCGCAACCCCTACGATTAGTACCCAAATACACAGTGCATTCCCCTAGGCCCATATAGGTGAAGTGTCATGTAGTCGACGTTCACATGACACCACTATAAGAAGTACACCACAACTTAAATATCAAACTATTGAATCTTTCTCAACACAATTCCACTACTAACAACATGACTTCTCCCATGTCCTCAAGAACAAAACGAACTACTCACAAGACATCATATGGATCATGATCAGAGATGGAATAATGATGTATAACAATCTGAACATAAACAATAATTCAATGGTTCACTCAATAGCATCAACTACAAAGAGTAATCAACACCGGGAAAGTTTCCCCTAAGAACTATGTAAGATTCAACCCAATTGTTATAGCAATATGGAGATGGTGATGATGGTGTTGATGGTGGTGATGATGATGATGATCCCGATGAAGTCCATCTTGATGGTGGTGTTGATGGCGACGATCTCCCCTCTCCGGGAAGGAATTCCCCCGGCAGAAATCTGTCTGCCAGAGAGATCTTTCTCTCTTGGTGTTTTCCATCCCGCAGAGGCGGCGGAATCTTTTTGTGGTCGCCCCCCGAGTCTTAGGGTTTCGGGAGGAATATATACGGCAGAGGGGGGAGCCAGAGATGGGCCAGGGCGGCCACACCACCTGGTGGCGCGGCCTAGGGTAGCCCGCGCCAGGGGGTGGTGTGGGCCCCCTGTGGCCCATCTCCACTCCCTCTTCTGGCAACCTTCGTCTTCTGGAAAAATAGGATTTTCCATATATTTTCCCGGATTTTCTGATCTTCGTGAATTTTGCCTCCAAACAACACCTTTTCCATCAGAATCCTGACTGCAACGGTCCATGCTCCAAAAGTCATCAACCATGCAAAAATAGATGAAATAACATAAGTATCATCTCTTAATATGAAATATATCAATGAATAACAGTGAATTATGATATAGAACAGTGATGCAAAATGGACGTATCACTTTCTAAAACACAAAAAGACCAAAAATATTTCTGTTGTTTCTCTTTGTTTACTTCTTCTTCTTTTTGCCTTGGTTTGCTTTTTCCTTTTTGCTTTGTTTGAACTATTCAAAAAACCCAAAAAGCTTTTGCTTTGCTTGTTTTTCCTTTTTTGTCTTGCCTTTAAAAATTAAAAACACCTAAAATATTTGTTGTTCTGCTTTGGTTTTGTGAGTTTGTTGCAGGGTTCAGCAGTCCTTAGTGGAATTTGGTTTCATGTTAGTATTCAAGCCACACAAGTGAAGGGTAATAATGAGGATTAATGACAACTTGAGGTGTGGTGAGAGGCTGGTAATGAACTCTATATGTTTTCATTTTTGTACATATACTCATCGTTGTGGGCATGCTTAGTCTGTTCATGTAGGATGTATGTTACTTATGGATGCTTAGTAATTCTTGCTTTCTTATGATTAGCTCCAGCTTGCTAATAGTTTGTAGCATGTCGTATGAATGTTTGCTTGCATTGCTCTATTCATAACTTGGTATGACACTGATATGTCCAAAACGTATCTACTTTCCCGAACACTTTTGATATTGTTTCTCCTCTAAACTTGTGTGATTTGGATGCAACTAATGCGAACTGACGCTGTTTTCAGTAGAATTGCCTTGGTGTCTACTTTTTGTATAGAAAACCAACTATCAGGAAAAATCCTGGAAAATATGTCAAAAATCCTATTTCACCCGAAGACTCTGTGGAGCTGTATACGAGACGGAGAAGAGCTGGGGTGGCCACACCACCGGTGGCGCTGCCAGCTAGGCGCCAGTGGTGGTGGGCCCCTGTGCACCCCTCGGCCTCTCTTCGCTATAAGGAGCCTTCGACCTAAAAACTTCAGGGGTTCGGCGTTTTCGAAGGAGTTCCGCTACCACCACCACCAGATTCCACGAAACAGCACCAAACTCCGTTTCGGCACGCACTTGCCGACGGGAATTGAGGAGATCATCGCCATTATCATCACCATTGCTTCTCCATCGACCATCCATGTTTCCCCCATCTATGAGTGAGTAATCCCTCGCCGTAGGCTATGGGGATGGTAGGGATTGGATGAGATCGTTCATGTAATGGCATCAGATTGTTAGGGCATGGTGCCTAGTATCTTTTATTAGTGCTTTATGACTTTGTTGCAACTTGTTGTGCTTAATGCTTGTCACTAGGGCCCGAGTGCCATGATTTCAGATCTGAACATGTTATTGATTCATTATGATAGTATTGTTTCTGGTCTTATCTGCAAGTTGTATACACACATTGTTGTCCAGAACCTATGGCCCCGAAGTGACAGAAATCGGGATAACCGGAAGGGAATGGCTTGATGTGAGGATCACATGTATTCACGGAGTGTTAATGCTTTGCTCCGGTGCTCTATTAAAAGGAGCACCTTAATTGCCAGTAGTTCCCTAGAGGCCCCACTGCAAACGGGCTGGCAGGACAAAAGATGTTGTGCAAGTTCTCATTGCGAGCACGTATGACTATATATGGAACACATGCCTAGGATTGTGTAGTACTTGGATGCTTTATCTTATTTATCTGCAATTGCCCTATGTTCTGATCGCTATGTGAATTGTCTTGTCCATGCAACGCCCGTCCATCCATCCCTATGCCTACCGCACTTGAATCCCACTGTTACTGCTTTTGTTACTACTGTGTTTACTTTACTACTGCTGTTACTTTGCTATTCCTACTACAAAACTGTTGCTACTGATAAACTGCTGTGAGCAAGATTGTTTCTAGCTGCAGCTGAACTGACAACTCAGTTGTTAAGGCTTATAAATATTCTTTGGCTCCCCTTGTGTCGAATCAATAAATTGGGTTTCACTTCCCTCGAAAATACTGCGATACACCCCCTATACTTGTGGGTCATCAAGACTATTTTCTGGCGCCATTGTCGGGGAGCATAGCTTTATTTATCAAGTTCACTTGGATTCTCTATTGTTCGCTGCTATCCATCCATCATGGGTAAGTCTCGTGATGTCAAGGTTCCTATTTTACCATCCACTACAAGAAGAGGTACGGTTCTGAACACCTCTATTGCTCTTGATTCACCGTATGTTTTGAGTAAGTTCCTTACACCACCACATACACATGCTACACACACTTCTACTACTGCTGAATCTGAAACTTCTGATGCTTATGATGCTGCTTCTACTGTGCTTGATAAGAGTGGTTCATTAGGTCCTTTCCTAGATGCTACGATTGCTAGAACTATAGCTGGAAATACCGAAACTCCTAATGGAAGGCACTACCACACCTGTTAGCTCACCTGAGTCTAGTGAGAGTTATGATATTGAAGATGGTTATATTGAGATGACCAATGAGTTTATTAAAGAATGTAAGAACACCCATGATAGGAGCGCTGCTAAGAGTCTCCTTGAGAGGCGTACTATTAGACCCAAATTGTCTCCTGATGCTAAGTTTGCTGCTTCTCCCATAAACATTATAGATGAAGATTATGATTTCTTTCTCGATCTATCTTACATAACTATTGTCGAGAAAGAACCTTTTTGTGGGACTAAGAATGAAAGTGCGGTAGCACATATGAATGAACTTTCTACCATGAGTGGCTTGTTTTCTGATGATATTAAGATGCGTACTTACTTTGTTGCTAAGATTTTTCCCTTTTCACTGAAAGGAGAAGCTAAAACTTGGTTTAGTAATTTACCTCATGGATCTATTGATAGCCCTGAGTGCTTGATTGGTACTTTCCTGCAGAAATATTTTCCTCCTAGTGCTAGACATGCTATTTTGCAGGAACTTTTTTATTTTAAACAGGGAGAAAAAGAGGTATTGCCCGAATCTTGGGCAAGGTTTTGTGCTTTGATTCATGCACAGGCTGGAGGTCCATTACCTAAGAATGAGCTTCTTGATATATTTTATAATGGACTAACTGAGGAATCTAGGACATACCTAGATAGTTGTGCTGATTGTGTTTTCAGGAATAGGACTCCTAAGGAAGCTGAGGAATTAATGGCTAAAATAAGTAAGAACTATGAAGATTGGACTCCTCCTAAACAAGCTATACCTGAAGTAATTGTACCTGAACCATCTATTCCGGTGCCTATTCCAACATCAAAGAAGAGGGGAGTTATTGAATTAAATGATGAAGTGATGAAGGAAGCTAAGAGATGTCTTATGGAGAAGGGAATTAAAGCTGCAGATGTCAAGAATTTACCTCCTATAGAAGAATTATGTAAGCCTATCCCCTACTCATCCACTATTGAGGTACACTCTCTCCAACACTTTGATGAAGGTGATATCCCTTACTCTAAACCTCCTGATCAATGCTTAGAAGAATTCGATATCTTTATTGTTAAGCAAGAAAACTTTAATAAAAGGGTGCAAAATCATCTAATGGAAAACACTAGAGCTATTGTTGAGTTGAAAGATATTGTAGAAAGAACCTCTAATGATGTTAAAATGATTGTTAAACACTTTCAAATGGTTCAAACTCAAATAGATCAACTCGTTAAAGTGCAAAACGACTTGCTAGTTAATGCTGCTAAAGAAAAACATGCTTATGAAATTAGAACTAGAAGTGGTGCTGCTACCTAGGATCCTCTATATCATGAGGGGCATCCCAAAAGAATTGAGCAGGATTCTCAACAAGCTGAAAATAGTGGTTCTACTCGTAAGAAAAGGAAAAATAAACATAAAATTGTTGTAGAACCCTCTGAACCTGCTATCGATCCTAATAGTATATCTATCTCTGATGCTGAAACTGAAAGTGGTAATGAAGAAAATGAAGTTCCTAATGAAGAAAAAGTTGAAGAAGAACCTGAAAACCACACTAAGAATACTAAATACACCAAAGAAGATTTTATTGCTAAGAAACATGGTAGTGAAAGAGAACCTTGGGTCCAAAAACCTATGCCTTTCCCTGATAAGAAACACAAGTCAAAGGAAGATGAACACTATAATAAGTTTTGTGAGTGGATGAAGCCTTTATTCTTGCAAATTCCTTTGACTGATGCTATTAAATTGCCTCCTTACTCAAAGTATATGAATGACATTGTCTCGAATAAAAGGAAGATCCCTAATGAAGAAATTTCTACTTTGCTTGCTAATTATTCCTTTAATGGTAAGGTTCCTAAGAAACTCGGAGAGCCAGGGATCCCAACTATCCCTTGCTCTATTAAGAACAGTTATGTTAGAACTGCTTTGTGTGATTTGGGAGCTGGAGTTAGTGTTATGCCTTTCTCTCTCTATAAGAGGCTTCAACTTGAAAAATTAATAACAACTGATATATCTTTGCAAATGGCTAATAAATCTACCACCATTCCTGTGGGTATATGTGAGGATGTACCTGTTCAGGTGGCTCACAATTGCTTGATATTAACTGATTTTGTTGTGCTTGAAATGCCCGAAGATGATAATATGTCTATTATTCTTGGGAGACCTTTTCTTAATACTATAGGAGCTGTTATTAATTGTAATCAAGGAAAGGTGACCTTCAATGTTAATGACAAGGAACATACTGTCTATTTCCCCAAGAAGATTGAAAGGACTTATGGTTTGAATTCAATTGAACATGTTGAAGGCATTCAAGTTGGAGAAATATATTGTCCCATACCAAGAGAAAAAATTGAAACTATTACGATTGGGACCATTGCTATCAAGGTTGAGGTAACATAATCATTAGTGGAGTACAAAGTTTTGTCTCGTATGCAATTGTTTTGGTAGCAAGACTTGATCAACCTTGTTAACAAAAGGATTCCATTGAACAAAACAATGTTTTCATTATGATTATCTCCGTTTATTTTTATCCTTTGCATTTTAGTTTTTGCTTTCGTTTAGTTTTCTTTTTGTTGTTAGTTGCTTGCATGTTAGAACTTTTGTAGTTCTAGCCTTGTTTTGTCCTTGCATCATGTTTCCAAAAAGAAAAAAGAAAAAAAATCTGTCTGTCAGAAAAATCATTCTTCTATTTCTGAAAAATGCCCAAAAATAAAGTGTCTCGAAAAATTCCAGAAAATTCATATTAAATTTTTACGTGAAAAAAGGGGAAGAGGAGTACCTGGGAGGTACCAGGGGGGGCCACCAGGCAGGCACACCACATGGTGGCGTGGCCAGCCTTGGGTGGCGCCATGCCATGGTGTGGGCCACCCCTGCCCCCCCCCACTAACTCTCTCACCTGCCACTTTCTTCTCTCTCCCGAGTAAGCTCTAGTTCATAGCTCAAAATCGCGTTCTTGCTGTGTTTGCTCTCGATTTTTTCAATCTCCTTGCTTAGCCCATCTTTCTTGCTGAAATTTGGAGCATTTGTTCCCTGAATACCAAGCATGAACAACCATACTTTTGGAGAGATATTTGTGAGTGATGCACCAAGGAGGTCGAGGCCCTCAAGAACTGCTTCTCAAGCAAGGCCATCATACAATGAAGATCTCATTGCAACTCGCATTGGCGGTGAAAGGGATGATGGGGATGCTCACCCATCCTCTTTTCCTTGTTTCACTTTCTTACAAGTTGCAGGTATTCTTGATGATTTCTTGCTACTGATTGAGAGGGTTGGTTTGACCTTATATATGCAAGATGAGAGTGCGCAATACGCTATGCTCACCAAAACTTTTGTTGAGAGCTTCACGTTTACTAACACACCCTATCAGTCTACTGTCTCTTTTAAAATCTATGATTTGCCCTTCACCATGCCTTTGGAGAGATTTTGCAGTATTGTAGGTGTGCGTATGACAGGGACCATGAAGAAAATTCAAGGGCGACCCGTTGATTTGTTGGAGCTTTACCGAGGGGTGACCAATGATGATGACCGTGTGGCGCAACGCGGAAAGATAAGAAATATCCAACTCCCTGCTCTTAGATACTTTGCATATTATCTTGCTACTAGTGTACTTGGTAGGGAGAACACAAGTAATATCTCCAACTATCATTTAGCATTCCTTTCCACTGCGCTTAACTATGACACTCGGTACAATCTTGGCTCGCTTATTGCTCGCCGCTTAGCTGCTAGGGGGCCTATCTATGGGGGCATCATTGCCTCGCGTATAGTCAATGCATTACGTCTTTCAGTGGATACCTATGATGCTATGCTGGCACCACAGAGGCTTGACCTTGTTGCTATGAAAGCTCATCACTTTGTCACTGCTACTTCTGATTTGGACAGTCTAGTATATAGGATGCTTTTCACTGATGGGGATGAAAGGGAGATCCTTTGCCACAGCCTTCTTTGTTTAGTGTTCACAGGAGACCGTGGTCGCACTCCAAGGAGGAGGTGGACGAGCAGCTTCGCTTGCTAGGTTTCCACGAGCAACACCAGGGGATGTGCCCTCCTATGATTACTCCACGCATTACGGAGGGACGTACTCGAGTTCGCACCAGGATGAGGGGACCTCTTCGTCATACCAGGGTGACACTTCATCCTGGCCAGCTTGGGATTGATACCCACTTAGGCCAAAAGCCTAAGCTTGGGGGAGGTACGCCGACACCACACTCATCTCCATATCATGTTGCGTCGGTACTTTGTATATTCATGTTTTCATTCTCTTTTTAGTTTTTGTTCTTCTTTGCTTTTTCTTTCTAAAAACACAAAAGACCAAAAATATTTCTGTTGTTTCTCTTTGGTTTGCTTCTTCTTTTTGCCTTGGTTTGCTTTTCCCTTTTTGCTTTGTTTGAACTATTTGAAAAACCCAAAAAGATTTAGCTTTGCTTGTTTTTCTCTTTTGGTTCTTGTTTAAAAATCGAAAACACCAAAAATATTTGTCGTTCTTCTTTGGTTTTTGCGAGTTTGCTACAAGGTTCAACAGTCCTCAGTGGATATTGGTTTCATATTATTATTCAAGCCACACAAGTGAAGAGCAATAATGAGGATCAATGACTACTTTAGGCATGGTAAGAGGCTGGTAACGAACTCTATTTGTTTTCATTTTTGTACATATACTCATCACTGTGGGCTTGCTTAGTCTGTTCAAGTAGGGTGTATGTTATCTTTGGATGCTTAGTAGTTCTTGCTTTCTTATCATTAGCTCCAGCTCGCTAATAGTTTGTAGCATGTCTTATGAATGTTTTCTTGCATTTCTCTATTCATAAATTGGTATGACACCGCGGTATCCTCCTCTGAGTGTTTCATTTGAATTGACTTGGCACATGCTCACGCATGCACATGACTGTAATAATCAGTTGAGCCTCGATGAATTATTTTGACTTGAGGATCTTGAATCACTTTCATGCCATGAGTAGTCCTGTTTTGTTGCAAGCATGATAATGACAGCTATTGCTCTCTCGTTTATCGCTCCCTTACTATTGCTAGCCTTCACTTCCACTGAGTGTTTTACTCATGTTTCCAACTCCCTAAACCAAATATTTCCAAAGTGTCCACCATACCTACCTAGTAGCATCAATTGCTACTCCTGTGCATATTCAATATGCCTTGTTTTCTTCCAAATAAAATGTTTGCTTGTTATGGGAAAATTAGTTAGTAAAGCTCTCACGAACTTGATGGCACACTTTATCTCCTGCACTTAATAAACCTGAACCATTGTGAACTCTCCATGAAAGTTATATGCTTGCAAATTATAGGCTGGGGATTTGCAGAACCGTGATGTCACGGGGAACGCTTTCAACACTTGTAAATATATACCCAGTTGATACCTTGCTCTTTTGTTTGCGGATGTCGTCGGTGTGAAATAAAAGGGGAGCTTGTAAGTCCATGGAGTTTTGTATGTGTGTTAGAGAAACACCTGGGCCGCTGGTCTAATCCATGCGGACATGGTGGAAACCTGCAGCGTAACCATAATGATATCTATGAAGCATTCTTCTTATAAAAAAAGAGAGAGATAGCTATTGAGAAAAATAAAAAAAAGAGTTTTATGAAAAGAGGAAAGAGAGAAAAAAGCACCATTTTCCCATGGTAAATAAGAAGATTGTTGAGATACTCATTGTCTGCTTGCCTTGTCATTTTGATATGGGGATTCTTCCGTATCATCGGGCAAGGGGTACCCCGTTGGCGGTTCTCAATGATACGCACATACTTACGATGACAAGAACTTACTGGTAACTAAAGTTGAGTAGCATGAGGAGCGGCCCTCGTACTCAAGGGACTTGGGATTTTCAGTTTATAGTCTGTCAAGCATATAACTCAGATTAGACCTCACTTTCACCTTAACCACATTAAAGATGCTTATGATAGGGGCAATGAGAGCTCAAAGCTAACGAGTACCATACTTTCAACATTTGGAAGCCTTTCAAATTATTCAAAACCTTTTCTTCTACTTGTTGAGTCTCCACATATTCTTTGAGCACCTTCTTGAGAGCATAGTTGTCATTCTTTGTATTTGCTCCATTACTTGATTATTTGTGCTATGACTTTGATGCTTGTATCCTTGATATCTTTACTTCTAGTCATCAATTGAACTTCAGAGGTGCCTTGACATTCGTAATCGAAGGGCAAGCGAGATACCACTCTGTCATACCTTTTTATGAGCATTGTAATGTTGCTTATGTTTGTGCCTCATGCTACTTATTATTCTTGAGTTGGAATCTCTTCATAGCTTGCAATGACTATTAAGTAGACTCAGTTGCATACTCTTTATTATGAACTGTCTAAGTAGTTGATCACATTGCTGAGAATATTTACATCATATGAAGCAAATGTGTTCGTGAAAGTTCTTTTATCGCACTCAGTTTTCAACTGAATTGTGTGAGGACAAGCAATAAGCTAAGCTTGGGGGGAGTTGATACGTCCAAAACATATCTACTTTCCCGAACACTTTTGCGATTGTTTCTCCTCTAAACTTGTGTAATTTGGATGCAAATAATGCAAACTAACGCTGTTTTTAGCAGAATTGCCTTGGTGTCTAATTTTGTGCAGAAAACCAACTATCAGGAAAAATCCTGGAAAATATGCCAAAAATCCTATTTCACCCGAAGACTCCAGGAGCCAGAATACGAGACAGAGAAGAGCCAGGGGGTGGCCACACCACCTGGTGGCGCGAGCCAGGCCAGGCCGCGCCAGGGGGTGGTGTGGGCCCCCCAGGCACCCCCTCGGCCTCTCTCTTCGCCTATAAGGAGCCTTCTGACCTAAAAACTTTGGGGGGTTTGACGTTTTTCCAGAAGGAGTTCTGCTCCGCCGCCACCACCAGATTCCACAAAACAGCACCAGAAACTCCGTTATGGCACCCTGCCGGAACAGGGAATTGGAGGAGATCATCGCCATCATCATCACCATCGCTTCTCCATCGACCATCCATGTTTCTCCCATCTATGAGTGAGTAATCCCCCGTTGTAGGCTATGGGGATGGTAGGGATTGGATGAGATCGTTCATGTAATGGCATCAGATTGTTAGGGCATGGTGCCTAGTATCTTTTATTAGTGCTTTATGACTTTGTTGCAACTTGTTGTGCTTAATGCTTGTCACTAGGGCCCGAGTGCCATGATTTCAGATCTGAACATGTTATTGATTCATTATGATAGTATTGTTTCTGGTCTTATCTACAAGTTGTATACACACGTTGTCCGAACCTATGGCCCCTTAGTGAATTAATTCGTGATAACCGGAAGGGAATGGCTTTGATGTGAGGATCACATGTGTTCACGGAGTGTTAATGCTTTGCTCCGGTGCTCTATTAAAAGGAGCACCTTAATTGCCAGTAGTTCCCTAGAGGACCCGCTACAAACGGGCTGGCAGGACAAAAGATGTTGTGCAAGTTCTCATTGTGAGCACATATGACTATATATGGAACACATGCCTAGGATTGTCTAGTACTTGGATGCTTTATCTTATTTATCTACAATTGCCCTATGTTCTGATTGCTATGTGAATTGTCTTGTCCATGCAACGCCCGTCCATCCATCCCTATGCCTACCTTTTCGAATCCCATTCGCTTTTGTTACTACTGTCTTTACTTTACTACTGCTGTTACTTTGCTATTCCTACTACAAAACTGTTGCTACGTATAAACTGTTGTGAGCAAGATTGTTTCCAGGTGCAGCTGAACTGACAACTCAGTTGTTAAGGCTTATAAATATACTTTGGCTCCCCTTGTGTCGAATCAATAAATTGGGTTTCACTTCCCTCAAAAATACTGCGATACACCCCCTATACTTGTGGGTCATCAGACACTATGGTATCTCCCTCTGAATGTTTCACTTGAATTGACTTGGCACATGCTCATGCATGCATATGACTGAAACAATAATCAGTTAAGCCTCGATGAATTATTTTGCCTCAGGGGTCTTGAATCACTTTCATGCCATGATTAGTCATGTTTTGTTGCAAGCATGATTATGACAGCTATTTCTCTCTCGTTTGTCACTCCCTTACTATTGCTAGCCCTCACTTGCACTGAGTATGAGCTCTACTCGTATTTCCAACTCCCCAAAACCAATATTGCCAAAAAAGTCCACCATACCTATCTATTAGCATCATTTGCTTTCCCGTGCATATTCAGTATGCCTTGTTTTCTTCCGAATAAAATTCTTGCTTGTTATGAGAAAGTTAGTTAGTAAATCTCTCACGAACTTGATGGCACACTTTATTTCTTGCACTTAATAAACCTGATCCATTGTGACTGTCCATGAAAGTTATATGCTTGCAAATTATAGGCTGGGGATTAGCAGAACCGTGTTGTCACGGGGAATGCTTTCAACACCTGTAAATATATACCCAGTTGATATCATGCTCTTTTGTTTGCGGATGTCGTCGGTGTGAAATAAAAGGGGAGCTTGTAAGTCCATGGATTTATGTATGTGTGTTAGAGAAATGCCTGGGCCGCCGGTCTAATCCATGCCTAATCATGGTAGAAACCTGCAGCGTAACCATAATGAGTATCTATGAAGCATTCTTCTTATGAAAAAAGAGATAGCTATTGAGAAAAAGAAAAAAGGAGATTTGAGAAAAGAGGAAAGCGAGAAAAAGCACCATTTTCCCATGGTAAATAAGGAGAATGCTGAGATACTTGTTGTCTGCTTGCCTTGTCATTTTGATATGGGGATTCTTCCGTATCATCGGGCAAGGGGTACCCCGTTGGCGGTTCTCTATGATACGCATGTATTTACTATGACAAGAACTTACAGGTAACTAAAGTTGAGTAGCGTGAGGAGCGGCCCTCGTACTCAAGGGACATGAGATTTCCAGTTTATAGTCTGTCAAGCATATAACTCAGATTGGACCTCACTTTCACCTTAACCATTTAAAGATGCTTATGATAGGGGCAATGAGAGCTCAAAGCTAATGAGTACCATACTTTCAGCATTTGGAAGCCTTTCAAACTTTTGAAAACCTTTTCATTTCCTTGTTGAGTCTCCACATATTCTATGAGCACTTTCTTGAGAGCATAGTTGTCATTCTTAGTGTGATGTGCTTGTCTCAAAACTTGATTAATTGTGTTATGACTTTGATGCTTGTATCTTCGACATCTTTACTTCTAGTCTTCACTTGAACTTCAGAGGTGCCTTGGCATTTATGTTTGCTCTACAATCGAAGGCAAGCGAGATACCACTCTATCATACCTTGTTATGAGCATTGCAATGTTGCTTATGTTTATGTTTCATGCTACTTATTATTTTTGAGTTGGAATCTCTTCATAGCTTGCAATGAATATTAAGTAAACTTAGTTGCATACTCATTATTATGAATTGCCTGAGTAGTTAATCATATGCTGAGAATATATACATCTTATGAAGCAAATGTGTCCGTGAAAGTTTTTTTTATCACACTCAGTTTTCAACTGAATTGCTTGAGGACAAGCAATAAGCTAAGCTTGGGGGAGTTGATACGTCCTCTTGGGGTTCCCAACGAGCTCATCGTACCTTGAGCCAACAAGCATCTTTCTAGCGCCGTTGTCGTGGATTGAAGGAAAAAGCAACCATGCGCCAGCAGATATGCAGAGAATTCTTCTAGACACAGGGGTTGTCCAATGGAGGCAAGTATGTGTGCCATAGACTTGATCTTGTTGAAGTACTTATCAACAGATTGGTCCAGCTTCTTCTCCTTATTGAGAGTTGCGCGGATCTGCATCGTGCGAGCAATGGATTGGGAGGCGTAACTTTCCTCCAGAGGCTCCCAGACAGAGCGTGAGGTTGTAAGGTTCATGACCATGCCGATGGTTGATACGTCCAAAATGTATCTACTTTCCCGAACACTTTTGCTATTGTTTTTCCTCTAAACTTGTGTGAATTGGATGCAGCTAACACGGACAGACGCTGTTTTCAGCAGAATTACCTTGGTGTCTAGTTTTTGTGCAGAAAATCAACTATCAGGAAAAATCCAGGAAAATATGCCAAAAATCCTATTTCACTAGAAGACTCACGGAGCCAGAAGACGAGACGGAGTAGGGCCACGAGGGGCCCAAACCACCTGGCCGTGTGGGCCAGGCCAGGCCGCGCCTGGGGCTGGTGTGGCCACCTCAGCTGCCCCCTCGGCCTCCCTCTTCGCCTATAAGTTGCCTATTGACCTAAAAACCAAGGGGGGTTCAACGTTTTTCCAAAAAGAGTTCCGCTACGCCGCCACCACCAGATTCTGTGATTTGGAACCAGAAACTCCGTTCTAGCACCCTGCCGGGACGGGGAATTGGAGGAGATCATCGCCATCATCATCACCATCGCTTCTCCATCGACCATCCATGTTTCCCCATCTATGAGTGAGTAATCCCCCGCTATAGGCTATGGGGATGGTAGGGATTGGATGAGATCGTTGATGTAATGGCATCAGATTGTTAGGGCATGGTGCCTAGTATCTATTATTAGTGCTTTTTGACTTTGTTGCAACTTCTTATGCTTAATGCTTGTCGCTAGGGCCCGAGTGCCATGATTTCAGATCTGAACATGTTATTGATTCATTAAGATAGTTTGTTTATGGTCTTACCTGCAAGTTGTATACACACGTTGTTGTCCAGAACCAAAGGCCCCGAAGTGACAACAATCGGGATAACCGGAGGGAATGGCTTTGATGTGAGGATCACATGTGTTTATGGAGTGGTAATGCTTTGCTCCGGTGCTCTATTAAAAGTAGCACCTTAATTGCTAGTAGTTCCCTTGAGGCCCCGCTGCAAACGGGCTGGCAGGACAAAAGATGTTGTACAAGTTCTCATTGCGAGCACGTATGACTATATATGGAACACATGCCTATGATTATCTAGTACTTGGATGCTTTATCTTATTTATCTAGAAATGCCCTATGTTCTGATTGCTATATGAATTGTCTTGTCCATGCAACGCCCGTCCATCCATCTCTATGCCTACCGCGCTTAATCCTACTGTTTGCTGCAATTGTTACTAATGTCTTTACTTTTACTACTGATGTTACTTTACTATTGCTACTACAAAACTGTTGTTACTGATAAACTGCTGTGAGCAAGATTGTTTCCAGGTGCAGCTGAATTGACAACTCAGTTGTTAAGGCTTATAAATATTCTTTGGCTCCCCTTGTGTCGAATCAATAAATTGGGTTTCACTTCCCTCGAAAATACTGCGATATCCCCCTATACTTGTGGGTCATCAATGGTCGACTCATTGAGGGAGCCGACGAGCGCGGGCAGGGTGAACTAGTCCTATTGTTGCCAGGCCTCATAGTGGGGATTGAGGATATTCAGAGGCACCTGTCTTTGCCGCATCTGTATTGGGAATCATGGGAGACGGGTAGGGCAGCGATCCATCAATGAAGTCGAAGAGTAGCTGGCTCCTAAGAACAGGAAGGACCACCTTGCGCCAGTACATGTAGTTGTCGCCATTCAACTTCCGTGTGATCTGGTTCACGAGATTGATCGGTGTGGTTGATGACTGCAAGTTCACAGACCGTTTGTAGCTAGTTTCGAAATAAAGATATCGATCCCACAGGGAGCAGGAGTCTGAAGTCTAATGATTATTGCAATAAATATTGGGATAAAAATGCTAGATAAAGTTCTAAGTAACAAGATAAAATGCGAGTAATGTGTAAAAATGTGTTTTTGAGTTTTGAGTATAAGAGCAACAATAAAGTAAAGCAAAGTAACTTAATACAGAAAGTAAGTATCGCGTATGTAAAGAAAGATTGGAACGGCAGTAGGGAAAAAGTATTCTCAGGGAGTAGCGGATACACCACTAGTATTGTAAAGATCTAAGATAAAGATTATCATCATGAACATTCTCAACTATGTATGTGTAGGAGGAACTCCGAATGTGGACGAATAGGCAACAACCGCTACTCACATCATCCTCATAACCACAACAGTCAGTAATCTACATCAATCGAATTACTGCGCTATTAAAGGACGTAATCCCGTAGGACGTATCCCATGGCATGGATAGTGTTCCGTGAGTTTCCTCGATTTCCAAAGTTGATATGTAAGGATTGCTAACATCTTTATAGTCACTGTAAGTGCTAGCATGCCCTCGTCTACCAACAAGTAGTTCCCTCCATCAAGTCCCCACGAGAGGCAAATATTGAGAGGTCGACTTCTCTCAAGACCAAGATGTAGAGAATCTAACACATGGTCACAGCGATGAAGATCATAATAGACTTTATCTTATTTTAGTCTCATACTAGGGTTTCTCCATCTCCCCAAGAACTAATGATCTACTCATACATGGAGGCAATCACCATCATGGCAATGACAACGAGTATAGGAATTACAACAAGATCTAGACAAGATGTAGGTGGGATCCATGAGGATGGTGGTGATGCGGCGGTGGTTGATGAAGATCGATGCCATAGCCACCCGGATCTACGCAGGGTGAAGATGGATCCCTGGCGGACGAGTTCCCCCTCCAGATGCCTTCCGGAGGTGAGGTTTTCGTGATTTATGGGTGTTCTATATGTCGTCTCCTTGAACCAATTGCACGGGGTGAAACTATTTGACGAGGCGGAGGCGGCAGCTATATTTCGGAGCTATACTTGGAGAAAATTCTCCCGCTGTATAGTTGGTCGTTATGCTCTCTGCCTCCTTTGTTCGCTTCTGGTTTTCTTCTGGTATTATTAATATTTCCCAAATAAGTGATCTACGTTGTTTTTGACTCCTTTTCTCCACAGTACAACTGCTTCAATAATTGTATCCATTGGGTCCATCACCTGTCCTGATCCTGGTGAAAATAGACATAAAATATGCGCACGAGCATCGTAAAATACCAAAATCCTACATCTACAATGCAAAATAATAATGTAAAACATGATGCAAATATGCACTCATCAACTTCCCCAAGCTTAGACTCTTGCTCGTCCTGAGCAAGATTTTAGCTTAATGGATGTGATCCTCATATTCATGAAGCTGAGTCGATAAAATAAATGAGGCAATTGCAGCATGTGTTTATCATGTATGATACAGGGGAATAAGTTCATGAATAGTACCTTACTCGAACCATCTTAATAGTATTGGAAGGTGATGATCGGACTCAACACATCGATCTCGCTGGGGAAACCAAGGAGGAAGGTATGATGAGCACAACAGGAAGTGTTCCCTCAGTTATGAAACCTAGGTTATTGAACCAGTAGGAGTAAGGAAACACCTCCAAGGTGTTGTTTCCAACTTGGAATCCTGCACAACACAACCACAGAACTTTGCCCCAACTTATAGTGAGGTTGTCAATCTCACCGGTTTTGCTGAAAACAAAGCATTAAACGTATTGTGTGGAAGATAGTAATTGCTTGCAGAAAGTAAATAGAAAACAATAAATAGTAGATTGTAGATTGATGGTAAAAGAATGGACCGGGGTCCATAGATCACTAGAGGTGATTCTCCTTAAGATAGATGACATGTTGGGTGAACAAATTACAGCGGGGCAATTGACAGACACCGAGAAAGCATACATGCATATACTAATCATCTTGACTCCTATGAGATTTGATTGGGCATTACAACATTATACATAGACCATAATCCAACTGCATCAATGACTAATAGTCCACCTTCAGGTTATCATTCGAACCCCCTCTAGTATTAAGTTGCAAGCAACAGATAATTGCATTAAGCAAAGTGTGTAAAGTAAACAATATGATTGTTCTATGAACAAAGGATTGTTGTTTTCTCCCTAGTAGCAACATCACATCTAGTACCTTAGAGATTTCTGTCACTTCCCCAGATTCCTAGAGGCATGTACCCACTATCGAGCATAAATACTCCCTCTTGGAGTTGCTAGCATCTACTCGGCCAAGATAGCTACTAACAACGGAAAGCATGCAAGATCACAAATAACATAAACATGATAGAATCAATAATCAATATGAAATAGCATCTCAATATCCATCGGATCCCCGCAAACACAACATGTAGATTACAAATAGATGATCTTGATCATGAACGGAGCTCACAAGATCTAGACATGGTAGCACAAAGGAGAAGAACCAACCATCTAGCTACTACATGGACCCGTAGTCCAGGGATGAAATACTCATGCATCACATCAGAGGCAGGCATGGTGATGAAGAAGGCCTCCAGGGTGATCTCTCCCCTCCGGCAGAGTGCTGGGAAGAGCTTCAGATCCCTCCTGATCTAGGGATGGAGACGGCGGCGGCTACAGACTCGAGTACTTAGGGTTTTCGTCCCAAAGGCAATATATAGGCGAAGGGGCAAGGTCGGTGAAGTACCAGGGGGCCCACACCACCCCCTAGCGCGACCTAGCCTAGCCCGCGCCACCAGGTGGTGTGGCCAGCCCCTGGCCCCTCTCCGTCTCGTCTTCTGGCTCTGTGAGTCTTCCGGTAAAATATTGACTTTGGCTTTTGTCTGGTCCAATTCCGAGAATATTTCTTTTCTAGCTTTTCTGAAACCAAAAACAGTAGAAAACAGGCAACTGGTACTGTGGCATCTTGTTAATAGGTTAGTTGCAGAAAATGTGTAAAAATACTCCAAAGTGTGGACAAAACATAAGAAAGTAGATATAAAACAAGCATGGAACATCAAAAATTATAGATACGTTTGCAACGTATCAACATCCCCAAGCTTAACTCCTGCTCGTCCTCGAGTAGGTAAGTGATAAAAAAATTTGAGGAGACATGCACCATCATAATCTTGATCAAAGTATTTGTTGAACATTGATAGCTGGGATCATAGTACTTTAACATAGCATGAAAGATATAGTTCTAATAATACATAGCAACTATGTTATAACATGAAAAGGTACAAAAAAAAGATTCATGAATAACAATGCTTTGAAAGACGTTTCTTTGTTTCACATATAGAAAACATAATGAGAATGGTATTCAGCTTCTCCCTCATAGTGTAGCAAAACATAAATGCATAGGACACCTTCAAAGTTCATAAGGGTGACTAGATACAAGTAGTTTAAGAACAAGCAATATCAATGTTATGAATCAATCAACAAGTCTTGGGACAATGCACATTAAACTAAGAATGTCAACTATGCTCTCTCAATAGGTGCATAAAGATAGAAGATGGAGACTCAACATAAAAGTAAAAGAAAGGCCTTCATAGAAGGAAGCAGGGATTCAAGTCTCATAAAGAGCTTCCAAAAATTATGGTACTTATTAGCTTTCAGCTCTCATTGCCCCTATCATAAGCATCTTGAAGTGATTAAGGTTAAAGTGGACAAACTATGGAGTATATGCTGGACAAAGTATAAGTTGGCAATCTCATGTCCCTTGAATACGAGGGTCGCTCCTCATGCTACTCAAGTTTAGTTACCGGTAAGTTGTTGTCATAGTAAGTACATGTGTATCATAGAGAACGACCAACGGGGTACCCCTTGCACATGATACAGGAGTTATCCCATAATCAAAATGACAAGGCAAGCAGACAATGAGCATCTCAGCAATCTACTTATTTACCATGGGAAAATGGTGCTTTTTTCTCTCTTTCCTCATCTTTTTTTTCTTTTCTTTTTCTCAATCTTTATCTCTTTTTTATAAGAAGAATGCTTCATAGATTGCTCACTATGGTGATGCTACAAGTTTCCACCATGATTAGGCATGGCTTAGGCAAGCGGCCCAGGCGTTTCTCTAACATGCATACATAACTCCATGGACTTACAAGCTCCCCTTTCATTTCACACCGACGACATCCATAAACAAAAGAGCATGATATCAACTAGGTACAATGTACAAGTGCAATGTTGAAAGCGTTCCCCATGACAGCATGGTTCTGCTAATTCCCAACGTATAAGTGCAAGCATATACAACATAGATGACACAATGGTTCAAGTTTATTAGGGGCAAGAAAAGTAAAGTGTGCCATCAAGTTTGTGAGAGATTTAATCACTAATTTCCACATAATAAGTTTAATTTGTAAGGTAGATAAAAACATGAATATACTTGGAATAGCAAATGCTAATAGGTAGGTATGGTGGACTCTTTGGAATAACTTGGTTTTATTTGGAGTTGGATGCATGAGTGGAACTCATACTTGGTATGGAGGCTAGCAAAAGACTGGGAGCGACCAACTAGGAGAACACTAATGGCCATAATCATGCAACACAAAAAACATCATTAATTAAAGCATAAAGTGATATTATAGATGAAAACTAAATGATCATAGAGGATATGGTGACTTGGTATAGTCTTAACATGGTGTGAGCATGCGCCAAGTCAACCCAAATGAAGCATTAAAGGAGAATACCACAATATTATGCTTTTATATGCTAAGACAACGCATGATTCTTTCAAGGCACATTAAGCAATCTCAATTGTTTATAACAAGTCATGCTACAGCAAAAATCACTAAGCATAAAGCCAAAACAATATCAAGCATGAAATGATAAAGTCTAAGTCACAGTCAAAAACAAGCTCCTTTTTACCACTTAAGCATGAACTTTCCTACTCTTTTCCAATCCAAATCAACTTTATTTGAAAACTAATCCATGAATGAGGGGGTCCAACCAATTTATTCAAGCAAACTAAGAAATGAAAATTAAAAATGAAAATAAAGACGCTCCAAGAACAACACAATTGTGCATGAAACAATAAAAATGAAGTGTTTGGAAGAAACCTGAAATTTTTATTGATGAAGAAGGGAAGCCTTGGGCATACCCAAGCTTTGACGCTTGTACTTCTTGAATATTTCTTGGGGTGACACGGGTGGCATCCCCAAGCTTGAGATTTTGTCCATTCTCTTCCCTACACTTTAAAATCTTCTTCATACAAAACTTCACACAATCTTCATTAGCAACATTAGTGTACTCAAGATAATAAGTCTTTTTGGTTCAGTTCCAACACAAGTAAAACTTCCATTAAAACAAAATCTACTGTAGCACTTCTTTTAAAAAGTTCAAATGATCAAAGAGAACTCAAAGAGAAAGAGATTAAGAGGCAAATGCAAATAATGGCAGAAATCTGTCAAAACAGACCAGCAGGTAAAAATCAATTTTTTCGAAGACCTTCTGTTGCTCAAATAGAAAAGTGTTGAACTAAAGAAAGTTGGATAACAACTTGGGGCAGGAGCACAAAAAATTACAGCTCAAACCGACGTATAGAGATTTTTCACGAATGTTTAAAAACGAAGCACAACAATCTGTTTCGGGACAGCAACTTTCCCAAATCTTTCTTCTCTCTCATTAGAGGTTACTCTTGGCACAAAAACCACATAAAAAAGATAAGGAGAGTTCATTACTGAAGAAATAACTTCCAAGACTCAACTAAAACTTTTGGTTTATCTTCCAATAAGTGCTTTTCTTTAACGCCTTTGAGCTAGGCATGATAATTTCGATGATGCTCACATAAGAAATATGAATTGAAGTAAAAGAGAGCATCAAGAAGCAAATTCAAAACACATTTAAGTATAACCCACTTCCTATGCATAGGAATCTTATATGCAAATAAATTCACAAAGAACAAAGCGACATGCATAGGAAGATAAAAGGAGAGTAACTTCAAAACTTTCAGCAAATAGAGAGGTGTTTCAGTACCATGAAAACTTTTACAACCATATTTTCCTCTCTCATAATAATTTTCAGTAGCCTCATGAATAAACTCAACAATATAACTATCACATAAAGCATGCTTTTCATAATCTACAAACATATAATTTTTATCAAGCTCAAAAATAGTGGGATTAAAACCTTCAAACACACTTTTAACAATTTTATAACAAGATGACTGATCAATCTCATTTTAAATAGTGGTACAATTAATATTGTCAACCAATATAGGACCATCATCTAGAGCTTTATTACAAACATTTTCAAAAGAATCCACAGGAACATAACATTCATCCTCCTTTAGTAAGCATGGGGGACAATCAAATATTGTAAGGGGTAAAGAGTTACTCTCATTAGAAGGTAGGAATGGGTAGATCCATTCTTCCTCCTCTTGATCATCACTCTCCTCCTCTTTTTCATCCAATGATTTTCCAGTTTTAGCAATTTCTTCTTCCATAGGCTCCTGCAAGGCATTAGTCTCTTCCGCTGGTAGAGAGCATCTATTAATATATTCATGAATATAGCCATTTTCTTCCTTGTAATTATCAAAGAAAAATTTAAGTATATCATAAACCTCATATTTATAAGGTGCATCATCAGTATTTTCAAGAAAATAAGCTAGTTTGAATGCACCCTTCCAAGCAATAAATTCTTCAATTTGTTCCACATCATAAAGTCATAATTTCCTTTAACATAAGAAGATATGCTAACATCATCATTATACTCACATTAAAAAGGGAGGTGTTTATAACTCTTACAGCAACAAGATTTATCAAACCAATAAGTAACATTATAAGTAGAGCACGCGTTTCTAGCTCTGGTATACAATTTATCAATTTGTTCCCATAAGTGTTTCCCTTTTTGTGACAAGCAGTGTTCCTTATAATAATATGTTTGTTTTTCTGTGAACCCACCTTGCCAATTAGATTCAGTTTCAAAGAAACCAACCATTGATAGAAAGCATGATAAAGCAAGACAATAACAGACCAATGAAAATAACAACTATAGTAGGAACTAATTTTTTATATTTTTGATAAAAAGAACAAGCAAACAAAGCAGAAATAAACTAAGCAAAACAAAAAAATAAAGTAACGAGATTGGTTATGAGGGACTCCCCTTGTGAAGATGTCCTTGACTCCCCGGCAACGGCGCCATAAAAAGCCTTGATGATCGGACTCAACATGTCGATCTCGTTGGGGAACCCTGATGTCTACGCACTTCTATTCTTGTCGACAGTTGTTGGGCCTCCAAGTGCAGAGGTTTGTAGAACAGCAGCAAGTTTCCCTTAAGTGGATTACCCAAGGTTTATCGAACTCAGAGAGGAAGTGGTCAAAGGTATCCCTCTCAAGCAACCCTGCAATCAAGATACAAGAAGTCTCTTGTGTCTCCAACACACCCAATACACTTGTCAGGTGTATAGGTGCACTAGTTCAGCAAAGAGATAGTGAAATACAAGTGGTATGGATATAAGACAATGGTGCCACAAAAGAGCTTGACAGCGTGGAAAAGACTAAAGGCAAAAAGATGGAGGCAAGCAAACATGTAACAGATCTAATTGCAAATGGTGTTTCAATGCTTAGAAACAAGGCCTAGGGATCATACTTTTGCTAGTGAACATTCTCATATAAATATCTTCTATTCATGATACTACTCTGAACTACTCTCCGGTTGGACACTCTAATCCATGGTAGGGCTATAACAGCACTCCTCAAAGTTTGCTTTCCCCATCTAGATAACCCCACACTGTCACCTTGAGCACTAGATGGTTCCAACAAACACCACAATTTCATAGAGACATCCAACTCCAAATATAACTCATAACAAGTAATTGTAATCTCTAGCCTAAGTGCCACCATGGTGTGCACGCTGTCACTTTCACACACATGGGGAGAGAAGAGATCTATTAAAGCACTTGAGTAGCAAGGTAGATCTACTTGATTACAAAGCTCATGATCACAATATGATCATGCATAAAGAGAGATATGAACACATAGCTACCGGTAGAACCCTTAGCCCCGAGTAAGAAATACTCCCTCATCATCATGGGAATCAGCAATGGCGATGGAGATGGTGGTGGAGATCGATGGAGATGGCTCCGGGGGCACTTCCTCGTCCCGGCACGGTGCCGGAATAGAGACTTTCTGTCCCCCGAATCTCCCCTTTGGTGGCGGCAGGGCTGTGGAACTTTTCGTGGCTGGAGGCTGTTCGATTTAGGGTTTTCGTCCCAGGGGCTTCTTATAGGCGAAGGGGCGAGGTCGGTGGCCGGCCACGTGGCCCACACCATGCCCTGGCGTGGCCTAGGGCTGCCCGCACCAAGGGGGGGTGTGGCCACCATATGGCCCCCCTTCGTCTCTCCTTCAAACTCCATGTGTCTTCCGGTAAAATATTAACTTTGGCTTTTGTCCCATCCAATTCCGAGAATATTCATTTTCTGACTTTCCTGGAACCAAAAACAGCAGAAAACAGGCAGTTGGCACTATGGCATATTGTTAATAGGTTAGTCCAAGAAATTGTATAAAAATACTCCAAAGTGTGGACAAAACATAAGAAAGTATATTTAAAACAAGCATGGAACATCAAAAATTATAGATACGTTAGCAACGTATCAACATCCCCAAGCTTAACCCCTGCTCGTCCTCGAGTAGGTAAGTGATAAAAAGAAAGAATAATTTTTGATGTGACATGCACCATCATAGACTTGATCAAAGTATTTGTAAAACATGGATAGCTAGGATCATAGTACTTTAACATAGCATGAAAGATATAGTTCTAGCAATAAGACATATCAACTATGTTGTAACATGAAAAGGCACAAACAAAAGATTCATGAATAACAATGCATTGAAAAACGTTTGTTTGTTTCACATAAAGAAAACATAGCATAGTGGCATTCAGCTTGTCCCTCATAGAATAGCAAAACATAAATGCATAGGACACCTTCAAAGTTCATAAGGGTGACTGGATACAAATAGTTTAAGGACAAGCAATATCAATGTTATGCATCAATCAACAAGTCTTGGGACAATGCACATTAAACTAAGAATGGCCACTATGCTCTCTCAATAGGTGCATAAAGATAGAAGATGGAGACTCAACATAAAAGTAAAGGAACGTCCTTCATAGAAGGAAGCAGGGATTAAAGTCTCATAAAGATCTTCCAAAAATTGTGGTACTTATTAGATTTCAGCTCTCATTGCCCCTATCATAATCATCTTGAAGTGATTAAGGTTAAAGTGAACAAACTATGAAGTATATGCTTGACAAAGTATAAGATGGCAATCTCATGTCCCTTGAATACGAGGGCCGCTCCCCATGCTACTCAAGTTTAGTTACCGGTAAGTTCTTGTCATAGTAAGGACATGCGTATCATAGAGAACCGCCAACGGGGTACCCCTTGCCCGATGATACGAAAGAATCTCCATATCAAAATGACAAGGCAAGCAGACAATAAGCATCTCAGCAATCTTCTTATTTACCATGGGAAAATGGTGTTTTTTTCTCTCTTTCCTCTTTTCTCATCTCTTTTTTTTCTTTTTTCTCAATCTCTATCTCTTTTTTATAAGAAGAATGCTTCATAGATTGCTCATTATGGTTACGCTGCAGGTTTCCACCATGATTAGGGATGGATTAGACCAGCCGCCCAGGCGTTTCTCTAACACACATACATAACTCCATGGACTTACAAGCTCCCCTTTCATTTCAAACCGATGACATCCATAAACAAAAGAGCATGATATCAACTGGGTACAATGTATAACTGCAATGTTGAAAGTGTTCCCCATGACAGCATGGTTCTGCTAATCCCCAACGTATAAGTGCAAGCATATACAACATAGACGACACAATGGTTCAAGTTTATTAGGGGCCAGAAAAGTAAAGTGTGCCATCAAGTTCGTGAGAGCTTTAATCACTAATTTTCACATAACAAGTTTAATTCAGAAGGTAGATAAAAACATAAATATACTTGGAATAGCAAATGCTAATAGGTAGGTATGGTGGACTCTTTGGAATAACTTGGTTTTATTTGGAGTTGGATGCATGAGTGGAACTCATACTTGGTTATGGAGGCTAGCAAAAGACTGGGAGCGACCAACTAAGAGAGCAATAATGGCCATAATCATGCAAAGCGAAAAAAACATCATTAATTAAAGCATAAAGTGATATTACAAGTTGAAAACTAAATGATCATCGAGGCTATGGTGACTTGGGATAGTCATAACATGGTGTGAGCATGCGCCAAGTCAACCCAAATAAAGCATCAAAGGAGAATACCACAATACTATGCTTTAATATGCTAAAACAACACATGATTCTTTCAAGGCACATTAAGCAATCTCAATTGTTTATAACATGTCATGCTACAGCAAAAATAACTAAGAATAAAGCCAAAACAATATCAAGCATGACATGACAAAGCATAGGCCACAGTCAAAAACAAGCTCCTTTTACCACTTAAGCATGAACTTTTCCTACTCTTTTCCAATCCAAACCAATATTATTTGAAAACTAATGTATGAATGAGGGGGTCCAGCCAATTTATTCAATAAAACTAAGCAAACCAAGCAAACGAAAACAAATATGCTCCAAGAACAACACAACTGTGCATGAAACAATAAAAAATGAAGTGTTTGGAAGAAACCTGAGATTTTTATTGATGAAGAAGTGGATGCCTTGGAAATCCCCAAGCTTTGACGCTTGTACTTCTTGGATATTTCTTGGGGTGAAACGGGTGGCATCCCCAAGCTTGAGCTTTAGTCCATTCTTCATCTCATTACATCTATCTTTCCTTACACCTAAATTTTTTCCTTCGTACAAAACTTCACACAATCTTCATTAGCAACATTAGTGTACTCAAGATAATAAGTCTTTTGGTTCAGTTCCAACACAAGTAAAACTTCCATTAAAACAAAATCTACTGTAGCACTTCCCTAAAAAATCTCAATTCCCCAAAAAGAACCCAAAAAGGAATCAACAAGAAGCAAATGCAAATAATGACAGAAATTTGTCAAAACAGACCAGCAGGTAAAAACCAATTTTTTCGAAGACCTTATGTTGCTCAAATCGAAAAGTGTTGAACTAACAAAAGTTGGATAACAACCCGGGGCAGAAGCACAAAAAATTACAGATCAAACCGACGTACAGAGATTTTTCGCGAATTTTTACAGAGAAGCACAAAAATCTGTTTCAGGACAGCAACTTTTCCAAGCATTACTTCTCTCTCATTAGAGATTACTCTTGGCACAAAATCAAATAAAAAAAGGATAAAGAGAGGTTATTACAGGAGTAATAACTTCCAAGACTCAAGAAAACTATTGGGTTATCTCCCAAGAAGTACTTTTCTTTAACGCCTTTAAGTTAGGCATGATAGTTTGAGAAGATGCTCACATAAGAAATATGAATTGAAGTAAAAGAGAGCATCAAGAAGCAAATTCAAAGCACATTTAAGTCTAACCCACTTCCTATGCATAGGAATCTTGTAAAGAAACAAGTCATGAAAGCACAAAGCAACAAGCATAGTAAAGCAAAACAAGTGCAATTCCAAGACTTTCAACATAAAGAGGGGAAACTTAATATTATTGAGATGCATAAAACCATGTTTCCTCTCTCATAATAACTTTCAGTAGCATCATGAATAAAATTAACAATATAACTATCACATGAAACATTCTTATCATGAGCCACATGCATAAAAGAATTAATACTCCCCACATAAACATAGTCATTTTTATTAATTGTAGTTGCAGCAAATTCAACAAAATAGCTATCATTATTATTCTCATCACCATAATCATCAAATATAGGAGGCATATTGTAATCATAGTTAATTTTCTTCTCAATAGTAGGTGGACTGAAAATATCATATTCATTATTGTAATCATCATATATTGGAGGTGTAGTATCATCATAAGCAATAGAATAATTATCTTCCAAAGTGTGTTCATTTGTAAACATATCATCATTGGAAGGAACATGGATAGCACTAATAGTACAACAATTATTAATATCATCATTTTCAGAATTGGTACCGAAGAGATTTTCAATATCAAAAGTAGTGTGCTTTTCCCAATCATGATCACTACTATAGGTAATAGGCATAGGAACATCATCGAGTTTAGACTCATCAAAAACTATAATAGGAGAAACATGCTTAGGGGAAAATACAGTTTCCTCTCTCCTTTTACTCCTCCTCTTCTTATTTTTCTTCTTCTCTTTAGGAGGGAGAGGCTTGAAAGGAAGCTTCTCCATATACCCTGGTTTATTATTAGAGACAATAGAAGAAACTTTGGAGGATTCCTCCTTTTCATTAATAAGATCAAAACACATATTAGTCCTGTCATATTTTGGTAAAACCTCATCTTTTATAATATTTTGTATGTAAGTATTTGTGTGGCAATTATCAACACAATAAAGATGACAACCATGCAGGACACTATTCGTATCAAAAGCACCCATATCTACCAAAGAGGTTTTTCTTGATAACTCTTCACACCCCAAAAACAATGTAAGTTTATCATGCTGATTAGGAGTGATCATGTCTTCACAATACAAACTTGCAGTACTCATTGGATTAGAAGGGCTATTATTATGGCCTGAGCATTGAAAATTGAAATGACCCACTTCAAAGCAAAGTTCACAAATAAAAGGATAGAGGGCACAAACGTTTTTACCAAGATCATTTAGGGCCTTATACCATGTTCTAGTTTTTCATTCCTATGGGTGATACAATATTCTTCTTCAATTTGATTATTCTCACAAGGTCTATGTATTCCACAAAAATTAACATGCTTATAAGAAATAGTACTTTCAGAGGATTGAGCATGTTTATTGCTATCATTAATAACAATTTCATTTTCCATGAAACTGTCTTTAAAAGGCTCATGATACATTTCCCATTTTTCTTTAGGAGCATTAATATGAGAAGCAAAGGCTCTAAAACAATCAACAAGAATTTGAGGATTAAGACCATATTTAGCACTAAGCTCTTGAAAATCAGTAGTTTAGCAAAAGACTTAATGCAGTCATACTCATAGTTTATACCTGGTTCTTTACCTTTGCCGTTATCCCAATCTTCGGTATTGCTTTGAATTGTTTCAAGAAGATCCCACTTAGCTTTGACCTCCTTACTTGTGAAGGATCCCTCTAAACAAGTATCTAGATAGTCCTTGTAATGTCCTGAAAGCCTTGCATAGAAATTATTAATAACAATATTACTGGGGATCTCATGAATGGGACATTTGAGCATCAGTGACTTCAATCTCCCCCATGCTTGGGCAATAATTTCTCCATCATGAGGATGGAAATTATAAATATAATTCCTCTCTTTATGAATTTCACGAGGAGGATAAAATTTAGAGTAAAAGAGAGATTCAAGTTCCTTCCACTCCAAATGATGAGGATCATCTAGTAGCTCATACCACTCCCTTGCTTTGTCCTTAAGTGAAAAAGGGAATAGCTTCCTCTTAACTTGGTTCATTGAAGTACCTGCACACTTGAACAACTCGCATAATTCGTGTATAAAGAGTAAATGATCACCAGGATAGATAGATCCATCTCCAAAATAACAGTTATTCATAACACGTTCAACAATTTTCATAGGTATTTTAAAAGGGATGCTTTCAGTATGTGGATTTAAAATATCACAAGTGTCATTAGAATTACCACATATGGGAGATAAAGTATCATCAGAGCAAATTTTCTTCTTTAAAACTAGGGAACTAAAAAGATCATTTTCATAAAAACTAACTTCCCCAAGCTTAGACGTTTGCATAGCATTAGTAACAAAGGTGTTCAAAAGATTCATACTAATAACATTGCTATTAGCATGCAAAGAAAGTTCCATGGGTTTTTTAATTTTCTTTTCAGATCATTCATGTTCTACCTTAGGAAAAATACTAAAAAGCTCTCTAATTTTGTTGTTGTTTTCCATTAAGCCTAACTAGTGAAAATAAAAACAAGAAACAAAAAGATATAATTGCAGAATCTAAAGGAAATAACTTCGAGCACTCACACACCAGCAACAGTACTAGAAGATAGCTTAGTAGCCAGAAGATGTGAGTACCTTTTACCTTACCTCCACTGCAACGGCGCCAGAAAATAGCTTGATGTCTACGCACTTCTATTCTTGCAGACAGTTGTTGGGCCTCCAAGTGCAGAGGTTTGTAGAACAGCAGCAAGTTTCCCTTAAGTGGATTACCCAAGGTTTATCGAACTCAGGGAGGAAGTGGTCAAAGGTATCCCTCTCAAGCAACCCTGCAATCAAGATACAAGAAGTCTCTTGTGTCCCCAACACACCCAATACACTTGTCAGGTGTATAGGTGCACTAGTTCAGCAAAGAGATAGTGAAATACAAGTGGTATGGATATAAGACAATAGTGCCAGAAAAGAGCTTGACGGCGCGGAAAAGACTAAAGGAAAAAAGATGGAAGCAAGCAAACATGTAACAGATCTAATTGCAAACGGTGTTTCAATGCTTAGAAACAAGGCCTAGGGATCATACTTTCACTAGTGAACACTCTCATATAAATATCTTCTCTTCATGATACTACTCTGAACTACTCTCCGGTTGGACACTCTAATCCATGGTAGGGCTATAACAGCACTCCTCAAAGTTCGCTTTCCCCATCTAGATAACCCCACACTGTCACCTTGAGCAC
Source organism: Avena insularis (assembly GCA_023614405.1). Taxonomy (NCBI): domain Eukaryota; kingdom Viridiplantae; phylum Streptophyta; class Magnoliopsida; order Poales; family Poaceae; genus Avena; species Avena insularis. The sequence goes on along the minus strand of CM042692.1, from coordinate 70,601,959 downwards.
TAGATGGTTCCAACAAACACCACAATTTCATAGAGACATCCAACTCCAAATATAACTCATAACAAGTAATTGTAATCTCTAGCCTAAGTGCCACCATGGTGTGCACGCTGTCACTTTCACACACATGGGGAGAGCAGAGATCTATTAAAGCACTTGAGTAGCAAGGTAGATCTACTTGATTACAAAGCTCATGATCACAATATGATCATGCATAGAGAGAGAGAGAGAGAGAGAGAGAGATGAACACATAGCTACCGGTAGAACCTTAGCCTCGAGGAAGAACTACTCCCTCATCATCATGGGAATCAGCAACGGCGATGGAGATGGTGGTGGAGATCGATGGAGATGCCTCCGAGGGCACTTCCCCGTCCCGGCAGGGTGCCGAAACAGAGACTTTCTGTCCTCCGAATCTCCCCTTCGGTGGTGGCGGTGCTGCAGAACTTTTCGTGGCTAGAGGCTGTTCGATTTAGGGTTTTCGTCCCAGGGGGTTCTTATAGTCAAAGGGGCAAGGTCGGTGACCGGCCAGGGGGCCCAAACCATGCCCTGGCGCGGCCTAGGGCTGCCGGCGCCAAGGGGGGTGTGGCCACCCTGTGGCCCCCCTTCGTCTCTCCTTCGGACTCCATGTGTCTTCCGGTAAAATATTGACTTTGCCTTTTGTCCCGTCCAATTCCGAGAATATTCATTTTCTGACTTTCCTGGAACCAAAAACAGTAGAAAACAGGCAGCTGACACTGTGGCATCTTGTTAATAGGTTAGTCCAAGAAAGTGTATAAAAATACTCCAAAGTGTGGACAAAACATAAGAAAGTAGATATAAAACAAGCATGGAACATAAAAAATTATAGATACGTGAGCAACGTATCAAACCCCAAGAGGAAGGTATGATGAGCACAACAGCAAGTTTTCCCTCAGTTATGAAACCAAGGTTATCGAACCAGTAGCAGCAAGGAAACACATCCAAGGTGTTGTTTCCAACTTGGAATCCTGCACCACACAACCACAGAACTTTGCCCCCAAATTACAGTGAGGTTATCAATCTCACCGGTTTTCTTGAAAACAAAGGATTAACCGTATTGTGTGGAAGATAGTAATTGCTTGCAGAAAGTAAACAGAAAAAACAGTAAATAGTAGATTGTAGATTGATGGTAAAAGAATGGACTGATGGCTCAATGCACGGTGCCCAGAAAATTGCTTGGTGGCGGTGTTTATGTAGAGCTTGTTGGGAACCCCAAGAGGAAGGTATGATGAGCACAGCAGCAAGTTTCCCTCAGTAATGAAACCAAGGTTTAATCGAACCAGTAGGAGCAAGGAAACACCCCAAAGGTGTTACTAGCTGAGCTTTGGCAGCACTACGGTGCTAGTAGCAACGTGGAGACCTGCACAACACAACCACAGAACTTTGTCCCCAACTTGCGATGAGGTTGTCAATCTCACCGTGTTTTGCGGAAAACAAAGGATTAAACGTATCGAATGGAAAGAAGTAAAAGTTTGCAGAAAGTAAACACAAAGCAGTAAAAGATTGTAGATTGTATGTAAAAGACAAGGACCGGGATCCATAGTTCACTAGAGGTAGCTCTCCTTAAGATAGATAACATGCTGGGTGAACAAATTACAGCGGGGCAATTGACAAACACCGAGAAAGCAATACATGCATATACTAATCATCTTGACTCCTTTGAGACTTGATTGGGCATTACAACATAATACATAGACCACCATCCAACTGCATCTATGACTAATAATCCACCTTGAGTTATCATCCGAACCCCTCCAAGATTAAGTTGCAAGCAACAGATTATTGTTATGCGAACTGCGTGTAAAGTAAACAATACGATTGTTCTATGAACAAAGGATTGTTGTTTTCTCCTAGTAGCAACAGCACATCTAGTACCTTAGAGATTTCATCACTTCCCAGTTACGGAGGCATGAACAAACTATCGAGCATAAATACTAACTCTTGGAGTTGCTAGCATCTACTTGGCCAAGATAGCTACTAACAACGGAAAGCATGCAATATCTCAAATAACAAAGACATGCTATAATCAATAATCAATCTGAAATAGCATCTCAATATCCATCGGATCCCCGCAAACACAACATGTATGAATTACAAATAGATGATCTTGATCATGAACGGACCTCACAAGATGTAAACATGAAAGCACAAAGGAGGAGAACCAGCCATCTAGCTACTACATGGATCCGGAGTCCAACGATGAACTACTCACGCATCACACCGGAGGCTTGCATGGTGATGAAGAAGGCCTCCACGGTGAATTCCCTTCTCCGGCAGGGTGCCGGGAAGAGCTTCAGATCCCTCCCGATCTAGGGATGGAGATGACGGCGGCTACAGACTCTTTCGTGGATTTTTGATCGGTCCCTTAGGGTTTTCGTCCCGAGGGCAATATATAGGCGGAAGGAGAGGCTGAGGGGGTGACGGCAGCCACCACACCACCCCCTGGCGCGGGCCAGGCCTGACCACGCGGCCAGGTGGTGTGGCTGGCCCCTAGACCCTCTCCGTCTCGTATTCTGGCACTTGATCCCTTCCGGAAAAATAGGCATTTGGCTTTTGTCCCGTCCAATTCCGAGAATATTCATTTTCTGACTTTCCTGGAACCAAAAACAACAGAAAACAGGCAGCTAGCATTGTGGCTCTTGTTAATAGGTTAGTCCAAGAAATCATATGAAAAGTACTCCAAAGTTGGAACAAAACACAAGAAAGTGGATAAAACCAAGCATGGAACATCAAAAATTATAGATACATTTGCAATGTATCAACATCCCCAAGCTTAACTCCTGCTCGTCCTCGAGTAGGTAAGTGATAAAAATAAATAATTTTTGAGGTGACATGCACCATCAAAGACTTGATCAAAGTATTTGCAAAACACTCAAAGCTGGGATCATAGTACTTCAATCATAACATGAAAGACAAAATTCTAGCAATAAGCAAAGAAACTATGGTGCAACATGAAAAGGCACAAACAAAAGATTCATGAATAACAATGCTTTGCAAGACGTTTGTTTGTTTCACATAAAGAAAACATAGCATAATAGTATTCAGCTTGTCCCTCAATAGAGTAGCAAATATAAATGCATAGGACACCTTCAAAGTTCATAAGAGTGACTAGATACAATAGTTTCAAACAAGCAATAACAAGTTATGCATCAATCAACTAGTCTTGGGACAATGCACATAGAACTAAGAATGGCCACTATGCTCTCCAAGTAGGTGCATAAAGATAGAAGGTGGAGACTCAATATAATGGTGGAAGAAAGGCCTTTTGTAAAAGGAAGTAGGGATTCAAGTCTCATAAAGAGCTTCCAAAGCATCTTGAAGGTGATTAAGGTTAAAGTGACACAACTAAGAGGATATGCTTGACAAGTTATAAACCGAAATCTCATGCCCCTTACTTACGAAGACCGATCCTCGTGCTACTCAACTTCAGTCACGAGTAAGCTCTTGTCATTGTAAGTACATGTGTATCATTAAGAACCGCCAATGGGGTACCCCTTGCACATGATACGGGAGCTTTCCCATAATCAAAATGACAAGGCAAGCAGACAATGAGCATCTCAGCGATCTTTTTATTTGCTATTTGTATAGGTTTTTATTGAGGATGCTTCATAGAGTGCTCATTATGGTGATGCTGCAGGTTTCCACCATGATTAGGCATGGCTTAGGCTAGCGGCCCAGGTGTTTCTCTAACACACATACAAACTCCATGATCTTACAAGTTCCACTTTTATTTCACACCGCCGAGATCCATAAGCAAAAGAACATGATATCAACGGGGTACAAAGTACAAGTGCAATGTTGAAAGCGTTCCCCATGAAACATGGTTCTGCTAATTTCAACTTATAAAGCGCAAGCATATACGCAACAAAGAAGGACCCAATGGTTCAAGTTTATTAGAGGCAAAAAGTAAAGTGTGCCATCAAATTCGTGAGAGCTTTAATCACTAGTTTTCTCATATCAAGTGGAAGGTAAACAAAAGCATGAATATACTTGGAATAGCATAAGCTAGTAGGTAGGTATGGTGGACTGATGACCCACAAGTATAGGGGTGTATCGTAGTATTTTCGATAAGTAAGAGTATCGAACCCAACGAGGAGCAGAAGGTGCTGGCTAGTGGTATGGATCAGGAATTCTCTGCAAATACTTAGCAAACGGATTTTTAGGGGTTTTCGATAAAGCAAGTAAACAAAGTACGAGTAAATAAAATACAGTAGGAATAAATGCAGCAAGTGGCCCAATCCTTTATGCAGCAAAGGACAAGCCGGTTGTATTTCTTAAGATGACCAAACGTTCTCGAGGACACATGGGAAGACTGTCAAGTTCTTTTGCTTCATATAGTTGATTAATCTTCTTTAGCTTGCTAAGTGTTGTGTGGGTGAACCTGTGCTAATGTACCGCCCCATCCAAGACTAATACATACTTGTGATTATACCCCTTGCAATCATCTGTAAGTACAAGAAAGTAATTAAGGTAGAAACCTAACCACAGCTTTAAACTCTAAGACCCTTACATCCCTTGTGCAATGGTTTCCTAATGGGGGTTCGGGTTTCTGTCACTCCGGCAACCCCTACGATTAGTAGCCAAATACACAATGCATTCCCCTAGGCCCATAAAGGTGAAGTGTCATGTAGTCGACATTCACATGACACCACTAGAAGAAGTACACCACAACTTAAATAACAATCTATTGAATCTTTCTCAACGCAACTCCGCTACTAACAACAAGACTTCTCCCATGTCCTCAAGAACAAAATGAACTACTCACAAGACATCATATGGATCATGATCAGAGATGGAATAATGATGTATAACAATCTGAACATAAACAATAATTCAACGGTTCACTCAATAGCATCAACTACAAAGAGTAATCAACACCGGGAAAGTTTCCCCTATGAACTATGCAAGATTCAACGCAATTGTTACAGCAATATGGAGATGGTGATCAGGGTGATGATGGTGATTATGGTGGTGATGATGATGATGATGATCCCGATGAAGTCCAGCTTGATGGTGGTGTTGATGGCGACGATCTCCCCTCTCTGGGAAGGAATTCCCCTGGCAGAAATCTGTCTGCCGGAGAGATCTTTCTCTCTCGGTGTTTTCCGCCCCGGAGAGGCGGCGAAATCTTTCTGTGGTTGCTCCCTGAATCTTAGGGTTTCGTGGGGATGATATACGCCAGAGGGGAGAGGCTGGAGTGGGCCAGGGTGGCCACACCACTCCCAGGCGCGGCCTAGGCCTGCCCGCGCCATGGGGTGGTGTGGGCCCCCTGTGGCCCACCTCCACTCCATCTTCTGGCATCCTGAGTCTTCTGGAAAAATAGGATTTTCCGTATATTTTCCCGGATTTTCTGATCTTCGTGAATTTTGCCTCCAAACAACACCTTTTCCATCAGAATCCTGACTACAGCGGTCCATGCTCCAAAAGTCATCAACCATGCAAAAATAGATAAAATAACATAAGTATCACCTCTCAATATGAAATATATCAATGAATAATAGTGAATTAAGACATAGAATAGTGATGCAAAATGGACGTATCAACTCCCCCAAGCTTAGACTTCACTTGTCCCCAAGCGAAACTGAGCTCAATAAACATGACCTCGGGTTAATGGAGTGAAGAGTCAATAAAAGAATACGGACAAGAAGCATCACATTCATCAAATACATAGATCATAATAGAAGACAACTCACTATTATATAACTCAGCTTGCAATGAGTAAAGGAAACACAAATAAAGATACATAAAGTGAATCATAATTGGTAATGGCAAACTTAGCTCTTTGTCGAAGAATAGTTGATAATTTGCTAGAGTTCACAAATAGCTGGTTTTTCAATGATAGCTTTCAAAGTAGTAAACATCAGGATAAGAGCAATGTGCAAAGCAAGGAACATAAGAAACATGAATGCATAAATCATCATATGAATGAATGAAACACATCAACTCAAAATACTTGCTGAGATAGAAGGGAGTAGGTTTACTGACTCAACTACAAAGTAAAAGAAAGGGCCCTTCGCAGAGAGAAGCAGGGACTGCAAGTCTCATAAAGATCTCCCAAAAATTATGATACTTACTAGCTTTCAGCTCTTATTGCCCCTATCATAGGCATCTTTAGGTGATTAAGGTTAAAGTGACACAACTAAGAGGATATGCTTGACAAGTTATAAGTTGAAATCTCATGCCCCTTACTTATGAGTACCGATCCTCATGCTACTCAACTTCAGTCACGAGCAAGCTCTTGTCATTGTAAATACATGCGTATCATTGAGAACCGCCAACGGGGTACCCCTTGCACATGACACAGGAGCTATCCCATAATCAAAATGACAAGGCAAGCAGACAGTGAGCATCTCAGCGATCCTTTTATTTGCTATTTGCATAGGTTTTTATTGAGGATGCTTCATAGAATGCTCACTATAGTTATGCTGCAAGTTTCCACCATGATTAGGCATGGCTTAGGCTAGCGGCCCAGGCGTTTATCTAACACACATATAAACTCCATGATCTTACAAGTTCCACTTTTATTTCACACCGCCGGGATCCATAAGCAAAAGAACATGATATCAACTAGGTACAAGTACCAATGAAGTGTTGAAAGCGGTCCCCATGATACATGGTTCGGCTAACTTCAACTCATAAAGCGCAAGCATATATGCAACAAAGAAGGACCCAATGGTTCAAGTTTATTAAATGCAAGAAAGTAAAGTGTGCCATCAAGTTCGTGAGAGCTTTAATCAATAATTTTCACATAACAACTTTAATTTGGGAGGTAGACAAAACAGGAATTTACTTGGAATAGCAATAATGCTACTAGGTAGGTATGGTGGACACAAATGGCAAAGGTTTTAGTTTAAAGGAGGTGGATGCATGAGAAGAATACCCTCTCAGTACAGGTTTTTGGCTAGCAAGGATGGGTAGCAAGTATAAGAGTTGAAGGAAACAACCAAACATACAAGTGATAAAGACAAAAATGCAATCTTACTTGGAGGCACAAAAGATCTTAACTAGAGAATACTAGACTTATGAGCAAATCAAGAAAGAAAGATGATGAAATTATTTTTCTTTAGAGTACTACTATCTTTTTCTTTTCAACTCTCAAAAAGGTGTTGCTACTGACCGAGCCAGGTTTGCCAAAATCAACTAAATTAACTCAACGATCCCAAAGTGCTACCAATACTAACAACAAGATCAATCATATAACCACAAATTGAAAACTAACATAAGCTATGCAAAAGAGTGAATGATAGAACTTCTCATTAATAATCCATAACGGTAACTCACACCAAGGGATACATATCTAACGAGAGAGGGGACACTTCCAAAATGCAAACCATATTACAAAATAACTCCTCTATTCATGATATAACTCTACTACTAAGTAAAAAGATAGAGATAGTGATGTGATACCGCGGCACTCCCCCAAGCTTGGAATAAACCAAGGGGATTCCAAACCTGATGATGAGTTACTCCTTCGGTGGTGGTAGTGTCTTCTCATCTTCGTCCGTCTTCTAGGGTAAAGGCTTCCCATCAACAAAGGACATCGTGGTTTCCAACATCCTGAAACTTGCAGCAGCACTTATGCGTTTAAATCTAACCTCATACTCACAGTTTTGATTTTGAACGTCATAGAACTGTGCTTGCAGTTCGTTGGTTGTTTGGCGGAGTGAGAGGACTTCGTCTTTGAGTTCAGCAGTCTCCTTTTGGTGCTCGGTGATGAGTTCGGAGCAAATCTTATGGATGATATCCACTTCGCGCTCCGCCATCTTCCTGTACCTAAAGACTTCTTGCTCCAGTGCTTCCATCTCGTCCTCCAGACTTCCTTTACCTTTAGGGCCTTGAACCTCTTTAATCCGGACCTCCCCACCTTCGAGCAACAACTCCTTGGGATGAATCTTCAATTCTCTCATGTATGGGTTGATAATATCTTCTAAGGAATCTCCCTTGGATGATCCAGAGGAAGACATTGTGGCTCCAAATCTGGGGTTCTACCTGGCAGAAACAGATCGAAACAAAAGCACGACGAAAACATGATATACGAACCTTGGAAGATCCGGGGGGTTATATATTATGAAGTTTCACATCAAAAGGAAGGTACTGGGAGAAAACGAGTCGGAGGCGGAGTCCTGGGTGGCCTCACCACCTGGTGGCGCGGCCCAGGGGTGGGCCCGCGCCATAGGGTGGTGTGGGCCACCCTGGCTCCGTTTCCGTCCCTTTTTCGCTTCGTAGCTTTCCTTATTGACTGAAAATTGCAAAAATATAGTTGTATTGTATTTTCGTGGAACTTTTCTTACCAGAGCTGTTACCTAGTTGGAAACGGACTCTGCAGGTCTCTGAATTTGGTCCTCAATGAATTTCTCTGGAGTTATAACTTGAAAGGCATCAACATATTCATTGTAAGAATCTCTAGCAATATAGTGTTTGAGTCGTTGTCCATTCACTACTTGTGTAGTATTATCTTTTAGAGAAGAAATTTTTATTGCTCCTGAACGGTATACTTCTTCAATGATGAAAGGTCCTTCCCATTTTGATAGTAGCTTACCTGCAAAAAATCTGAGACGAGACATATACAATAGAACTTTCTCACCAACATGAAACTCTCCCTTAAGTATTCGCTTGTCATGCCATCTTTTAACTTTTTCCTTAAAGGGCCTAGCATTCTCATAGGCTTCACTCCTCCATTCATCTAAAGAACTTAAGTCAAATATTTTTTCTCACCAGCGAGCTTACAATCTCTATTTAGTTCTTTCACTGCCCAGTAAGCTTTGTGTTCTAACTCTAAGGGTAGGTGGCAAGCTTTCCCATAAACCATTTTATAAGGAGACATTCCCATAGGATTTTTATAAGCACTTCTATAAGCCCATAAAGCATCATTCAACTTCTTAGCCCAGTTTTTTCTAGACCTATTAACAGTCTTTTGCAAGATAGATTTAATTTGTCTATTTGATAACTCTACTTTCCCGCTAGTTTGGGGGTGATAAGCTGAAGCAATTCTATGATTAACATCATATTTAGCGAGGGTCTTCCTAAAACCGCCATGAATGAAATGAGAACCCCCATCAGTCATGAGATACCTAGGCACTCCAAACCTAGGAAACATAACATATTTAAGCATTTTTAGAGAGGTTTCCCCGTCACCACTTTTTGTAGGAATGGCTTCTACCCACTTAGTAACATAATCTACGACAACAAGAATATGAGTGTAGCCTTTCGAAGGAGGGAAAGGACCCATAAAGTCAAATCCCCAACAATCAAAAGTTTCAATAACTAGAGAGTAGTTCATAGGCATTTCATTGCGTCTAGAAATATTACCAACACGCTGACATTCATCACAAGATAAAACAAATTTTCTTGCATCTTTAAAAAGGGTAGGCCGGTAGAAACCTGATTGTAGTACCTTTTGTGCAGTTCTATCTCCTGCATGATGTCCTCCATAGGCACTACCATGGCATTTACGCAATATCTCTTTTTGTTTATATTATGGAACACATCTTCGCATAATACCATCAACTCCTTCTTTGTATAAGTGTGGGTCATCCCAAAAATAATGTCTCGGATCATAGAAGAACTTTCTTCTTTGCTGATCTGTAAAAGTTGGAGGCAAATACTTGGAGACAATAAAGTTAGCATAATCAGCATACCAAGGGCTTCCTCGTGAGCTCACCCCCACTGCAGCTAACTATTCATATGGGAAACTATCATTAACAGGCATAGGGTCAAAAGAGATGTTTTCCAAACGAGATAAATTATCAGCTACAGGATTTTCAGCACCCTTTCTATCTACTATATGTAGATCAAACTCTTGTAAAAGCAGTACCCATCTAATAAGCCTAGGCTTAGCGTCCTTCTTCGTCATAAGATATTTAATAGCAGCATGATCAGTATGAATGGTTACTTTTGAGTCCACAATATAGGGCCTAAACTTATCACAAGCAAAAACAACATCTAGAAATTCCTTTTCAGTAGTAGCATAATTCCTTTGAGCAGCGTCTAGAGTCTTACTAGCATAATGGATAACGTTTAGCTTTTTATCAATACGTTGCCCAAGGACAGCACCTACAGCAAAATCACTATCATCACACATTATTTCAAAGGGTAAAATCCAATCAGGTGGTTGAACAATAGGGGCTGTAGTTAAAGCCTTCTTAAGAGTTTCAAAAGCTTCCTTACAATCATCATCAAAAATGAAGGGTACATCTTTTTGAAGAATATTGGTAAGGGGTTTTGATATCCTAGAAAAGTCTTTAATAAACCTTCTATAGAAACCAGCATGACCAAGGATACTACGAATACCTTTGATGTCTCTTGGGGATGGCATCTTCTCAATTGCCTCAACCTTAGCTCTATCAACTTCTATGCCTTTTTCAGAAACTTTATGACCAAGAACAATCCCTTCATTAACCATGAAGTGGCATTTCTCCCAATTAAGAACAAGATTAGTTTCTTCACATCTCTGCAAAACTTTATCAAGGTTGTGTAGACAATTATCAAAAGAAGTTCCATAGACAGAAAAGTCATCCATGAACACTTCTACAATTTCCTCACAAAAGCCATGAAAGATAGCAGACATGCACCTTTGGAAAGTAGCAAGAGCATTACATAAACCAAAAGGCATACGTCTATAAGCATAAGTTCCATAAGGGCAAGTAAAAGTAGTTTTTTCTTGATCTTGTTGTTTAATAGCAATTTGAGAGAAACCAGAATAACCATCAAGAAAACAAAAATGGGTCTTTTTAGACAACCTTTCCAACATTTGATCAATAAAAGGAAGCGGGTAGTGATCTTTCTTAGTGACTTTATTGACTTTCCTAAAATCGATGCACATCCTATAGCCTACCACTATTCTTTGAGGAATAAGCTCATCTTTATCATTAGGGACAACGGTAATACCTCCCTTTTTAGGAACACAATGAACAGGACTAACCCATTCACTATCAGTAATAGGGTAAATAATACCAGCATCAAGGAGTTTCAATACCTCATTCCTTACCACTTCAATCTCCATCAAGAGGCCAAAAGTTTTATATTTGATTCCGATCTTTATGAATCTCACTAGGAGGATAAAACTTTGAATAAAAGAGAGGTACTATTTCCTCCCATTCGAGAGCTTGGCCATTCTTCAGCAGCTTATACCATTCCTCAGCTCTTCCTTTCAGTGATAATGAGAATAACTTCGTCTTAACTTGATCTGTAGTAATACCTGCACACTTGAACAACCCGCATAATTCGTGTATAAAGAGTAAATGATCACCGGGATGGACAGTTCCATCCCCAACATAGTAGTTAACCATAACACGATCAATAATTCTTGTAGGTATTTTAAAAGCATCATTCTCAGCAGGTGGTGGTTCATCTACTACCTTAGCAGTGGTAGTAGCATTACCAAATAAGAAACTCAGCAAATTATCCATAACTAAAATAAAGCAACTAATAGAAGTAAACAATACTCACAGTAGAAGTTTCCTTTACCAGTTCCACTCTCCAATAGTGCTTCACTCCCGACAGCGCGGAAAATAGTCTTGATGACCCACAAGTATAGGGGTGTATCGCGTATTTTCGATAAGTAAGAGTGTCGAACCCAACGAGAAGGTCTTTGGCTAGTGGTATGGATCAGGAATTCTCTGCAAATACTTAGCAAACGGATTTTTAGGGGTTTTCGATAAAGCAAGTAAACAAAGTACGAGTAAATAAAAGATAGTAGGAATAAATGCAGCAAGTGGCCCAATCCTTTGTGCAGCAAAGGACAAGCCGGTTGTATTTCTTAAGATGACCAAACGTTCTCGAGGACACATGGGAAGACTGTCAAGTGCTTTCGCTTCATATAGTTGATTAATCTTCTTTAGCTTGCTAAGTGTTGTGTGGGTGAACCTGTGCTAATGTACCGCCCCATCCAAGACTAATACATACTTGTGATTATACCCCTTGCAAACATCTGTAAGTACAAGAAAGTAATTAAGGTAGAAACCTAACCACGGCTTTAAACTCTAAGACCCTTACGTCCCTTGTGCAATGGTTTCCTAACGGGGGTTCAGGTTTCTGTCACTCCGGCAACCCCTACGATTAGTAGCCAAATACACAATGCATTCCCCTAGGCCCATATAGGTGAAGTGTCATGTAGTCGATGTTCACATGACATAACTAGAAGAAGTACACCACAACTTAAATAACAATCTATTGAATCTTTCTCAACGCAACTCCACTACTAACAACAAGACTTCTCCCATGTCCTCAAGAACAAAACGAACTACTCACAAGACATCATATGGATCATGATCAGAGATGGAATAATGATGTATAACAATCTGAACATAAACAATAATTCAACGGTTCACTCAATAGCATCAACTACAAAGAGTAATCAACACCGGGAAAGTTTCCCCTATGAACTATGCAAGATTCAACGCAATTGTTACAGCAATATGGAGATGGTGATGAGGGTGCTGATGGTGATGATGGTGGTGATGATGATGATGATGATCCCGATGAATTCTAGCTTGATGGTGGTGTTGATGGCGACGATCTCCCCTCTCCGGGAAGGAATTCCCCGTGAAATCTGCACGGAGAGATCTTTCTCTCGGTGTTTTCCACCCCGTAGGCGCGGAATCTTCGTGGTTGCTCCACGAGTCTTAGGGTTTCGTGGGGATGATATAAGAGAGGGAGGCTGGAGTGGGCGTGGTATCCACACCACTCCGGTAGCCTAGGCTTGCCGCGCCATGGGGTGGTGTGGGCCCCTGTGGCCCACCTCCACTCCATCTTCGGCATCCAGTCTTACGGAAAAATAGGATTTTCCGTATATTTTCCCGAATTTTCTGATCTTCGCGAATTTTGCCTCCAAACAGCACCTTTTCCATCAGAATCCTGACTGCAGCGGTCCATGCTCCAAAAGTCATCAACCATGCAAAAATAGATGAAATAACATAAGTATCACCTCTCAATATGAAATATATAAATGAATAATAGTGAATTAAGACATAGAATAGTGATGCAAAATGGACGTATCATGGACTCTTTGGAATAACTTGGTTTAGAGAGTTGGATGCATGAGTGGAACTCATACTTGGTGCTGGAGGCTAGCAAAAGACTGGGAGCGACAAACTAAGAGAGCAATAATGGCCATAATCATGCAGAGCGACAAAACATCATTGATCAAAGCATAAAGTGATACTACAAGTTGAAAACTAAAGGATCATAAAGGCTATGGTGACTTATGACAGTCATAACATGGTGTGAGCATGTGCCAAGTCAACCCAAATAAAGCATCAAAGGAGAATACCACTATACTATGCTTTAATATGCTAAAACAACGAATGATTGATCCAAGGCACATTAAGCAATCTCAATTATTTATAACAAGTCATGCTACAGCAAAGAATACTAAGCATAAAGCCAAAACAATATCAAGCATGGCATGACAAAGCATAGGCCACAGTCAAAACGAGCTCTTTTTACCACATAAGCATGAACTTTCCTACTCTTTTCCAAACCAAACCAATCTATTTGCAAACCAAATGTATGAAAGAGGGGGTCCAACCAATTTATTCAGAAAACTAAGCAAACCAAGCAAACTAAAAACCAAAACAAAAATGAAAAAGAAGACGCTCCAAGAAAAACACAACTGTGCATGAAACAATAAAAATGAAGTGTTTGGAAGAAACCTGGGATTTTTATTGATGAAGAAGGGGATGCCTTGGGCATCCCCAAGCTTTGACGCTTGTACTTCTTGGATATTTCTTGGGGTAACATGCGTGGCATCCCCAAGCTTGAGCTTTAGTCCATCCTTCATCTCATTACTCATTCCTTCCATACACCTGAAAATTTTCCTTCACACAATCTCATTAGCAATATTAGTGCACTTAAGATAAATAAGTCTTAAGGTTCAGTTATAACACCAAATAAACTTCCATTTGAACACTAGCTACTGTAGAACTTCCCTCAAAAAGCTAAATTCCCCAAAAGAACTCAACAAGGAACCAACAAGAAGCAAATGCAGAAAATGGCAAAAATCTGTCAAAACAGACCAGCAGGTAAAGATGAATTTTTTCGAAGGCCTTCTCTTGCTCAAATCAAAATGTGTTGAACTAACGAAATTTATATAACAACCTGGGGCAGAAGCACAAACAATTACAGCTCAATCCGACATACAGAGCTCTCTCAGGAATTTTTACGGTGAAGCACAAAAATCTGTTTCGCGACAGCAACTTTTCCAATCATTACTTCACTCTCATTAGAGGTTACTCTTGGCACAAAAAGCAAATAAAAAGGATAAGGAGCGGTTATTACTGAAGTAATAACTTCCAAGACTCATCTAAAACTCTTGGGTTATCTCCCAACAAGTACTTTTCTTTAACGCCTTTAAGTTAGGCATAAGAAGCAAAGAAAGAATCAAGTGTTCTCAAATGAAGAAGCATTAAGACCAAAAAAAATTTTCATAGGAGAAGCAAAAGAAATCTTTTCTCTCTTTTTAGGGAAGTGTTCTATACTTTTCTTCAGTGGGAGTTGATATTTAATGGTGCCTTCTTTCATATCAATGATGGCACCAACAGTTCTAAGAAAAGGTCTGTGGCATCCCGCAAAAACCACTACTAGAAAATCGCGTTGTTTTTGTGCATTGCATCATCGTGACCGCATGCTCATGTCATCATGCCACATTGCATTTGAGCATCGTCATCATCACGCATATTATTTTTACCTAAAAACTATTTGCGAAAGACTATGTTACTTTCTAAACTAGCCCTCCTCTATTTTCAAATCCAAACCGTCGGTCCAGCCGGATCTTTCTTTTATCTAAAACCAATTACAAAATCTATTGTTAAAATAAAAGAAACCCTAGTCTAAGTTTCTAGTCCTAAATTCACCCAATCCTAGTCTACCCACCAGTCCCCTCCCTCCACCTCACCTTCCCTCCACCTCATCACACCCACCGCCACCTCACCAATCCACCAGCCCTCCCCACCTTCCCCAGGCCCACCTGGGCGCGTCCCCACACCCCTCTCTCTCTCACCTAGCCCCCATCTACCCCCTCTCCCTTCCAACCGGGTCCCACCGCGCCTGGGTCCCACCACCCTCCTCCTCTCTCCACTGTCCCCGGCCCCTCCCCCACGCTCCTCTCCCCACGCGTCTCCCTCATCCCGTCTCCTTCCTCCTCTCCCCTCTGCTTCACCCCGTGGCCCCCTCCCCGCCGTCTCCTCTCAGGCCGCCCGCCTTCTCCTCCGCTCCTCCAGCGCCTTCCCGCCTCGGGACCAGCTGCCATCTCTCTCGCTGGTCTCGCCGCCCCGTCATCCGACGCTTGTCGCCATCATCGTCCCTTCCACCGTCAGCCTTGTAGCGTCATCTTCCCGCTGCCGCCCCCTCGTCGGCCACCGCAGAGCCGCCACCGTCGAGCCCGGCCGTCACCTACGCAGCTGCGCCCGCATCTCCTCCGTCGTCGACCCGAGCTCCGCCGGCCCATCCGTCTCCGTCGAGCCGCCTCATGCCCTGCGAGGCCGGCCTCAGTCCTCGGCCCCGGCCGCCCATACGCCTGCGAGCCGTCCCCATCTCCCCGCCTCGCCTCATCCAGCAGAACCCGGCCGCCGCCTGGAGCCGCCTCGGCTCCTCCCGTCGGCTTAGTCGCTGGCAACCCTCGCTTGTCGCCCTGGCGCCAGGAGCTACCTCGAGCGGCCTCATCTGCGGCGCTTCGCTGCTGCGTCCTCTGTTGAGCCCCGTCGCGGCGAGGACCCGAGCCTGTCCCCGATGCCTTCTACCGCGGATGGTGTTGCGACCGCAGGATCCCTGCTTCCTGTTTGCAGCCTGGACCTGACGAGTTCGGGTGGCATCGTACCCGTCAAGATCTACTACACGGAGCATTTGTCCGAGGCCGCGAACCCGCAAGAACTTCATCATAGAAAGCGAAGACCGTACCGAACGGATGACACTCGACGAACCTCCGGCAAGATCTTCGAGATGGCCGAGATCTACCGCAACCGAGTCCGGCACCGACAAGTGAAGTCAGAACCACCAAGACCTTCGCCGCGGAACCCCCAAGGCCTTCGATGTGGAACCACAAGGTATACTACGCGGACCCGAAGACCGGTCAGAAACGCCAAGTTTGCCTCATGAACCCCGAAGACCCGAACCCGAAGACGCCAAGGTCGCCGACGCAGCATGCCAAGTACTTCACCCCAGATGAGACAAGTACTACTTCCCGGTACGCGGACCGACAAGATCGACATCGACCAGGGCGAGTCCGATACGCCCCGACGCCGAACCAAGTCCTGCTTCCCGGATGCGACAAGACCTACCTCCGTTATCCGAGACCGAGCCCGTCGAAGCCTGAACCCTGAGACCGGACCCCAAACCCCGAACCCCAAGATCGCCGAACCCTAATGTGTGATCCTTATCCGAGAACCCTATTTTATAAATTGTCAACTATATAAACTTGTTGCATATTGAATTGTCATACTCGCATGCATATTGCCATGTGGTTTGGGGGCACTATGCCGATTCACCTTATAATTAAATATGGGACCCATATGCGGGCAAATCTAGCCTTATATTGGCTCCATTTAAATTTGTGTAGCGAACCGATGCCATGTTTTGTCTTGCTAATCCAACATCTAAATTGTGGGGTATCTAAACAACTTGAACCATATATTTAATTGTCGGGACCCCCGGTTCCGCTTAATATTGCCTAAATGCATCGCATCTTTGCCATGCCATACATCATACATGCATCATGCCCGATCTTTTGCCGTAGTATTAAATAGTCCATCTGGTGTTTCTTCTAGTGTTTTGGTTCTTCGCGGATAAGGCCGTTGAGTTGATGCGAGTGTCGACCGATCTTGGTTGAACCTTGGCAATGTTTTCAAAGAGCATCTCCCCCTTTCTACCTATCTTACTTTTATAGTATTTATTCCCTCCTTTTGATCTATCGCTATCTGTGTTGCGATGCTCTAGTTTTCGTGCCCGTGATATCCCTTGCAGCCTTAAATTGCCTTGGACACATCCTAGTACCTGTTGTTTGGTAGATAGTTGGACTTGCGCGTCGTAGTCGCTTGCTCAAGTGTTGTTGAGTGTCGTCAAGTACCTCAGTTGTTGGAGTATTGCCGCATGTTTAGTGTGTGAGATGATCATGGCTTTAATTATCGTTTACTTTAATTATTGTTTAATAACTAAAATTGAAGTAGGTAAATGCAGAGGCACCGGTGGGTGATAGATAATATTTGGTTTCCAACCACCTTTGGTGTCCCGTGGGACCCGAGTTCTTGACACTGTTAGAGATCGAGCGCTAACCACATGTGGGATGTGGGCACCCCATCGATAAGTACCTGATTTCAAAGTATTGTCTTGGGGCCACAAGTAGTTTGGGGCTTTATTACTATTCTGTACTTATGCCATGCTTTCTTGCTTTATTTAAATTGTGCAGGTGCACAATCTTGCATCTTTTAGGAAAGCGGAGTGTTTTGCGGTATCGACAAGCCCAGTTTGGGTTCCCGTCGTTACAGCCATCGGCGCAAACCGAGTCCGTCTCGAGACCGGCCCGACTTGCTATGGTAGACTTAGTGGGTGGCCCCGTGCTTGCTTTGGGTCAGGAAACGTCATGACTTAGGCCCCGACATACCGATGGGTGTATGTTAATTGATCGGCAAAAGGGTCGGTGCGTGTGGATACTTTGGTGCACCCTGCAGGTTAAATCTTTTCGAGAAGCCGTGTCCGATTACGGACGACTTGGAGCACGGTTTGATCATAGGCAACTATAACTAAAGTTTACTGTTATAAATTGACTTGTATCCGTTATGACTAGTAATCAGCTTCACTACAACGATTGGCTAAATAAAAGTACCAACAACTGCTGGGTTTTGGGATATCTCATGCTAATTGTATCTGACTAGTAAGTGTTGCAACTACAACGGAATGGTTAACTAAAACGGCCCACTGCTTATTTTATCAGGACGATCATCTACACCTGTCTAGTAATTGCTGCAACAATAACTGAATAAATAAAACTGCCAACTGTGTGAGTTCCTCGGTTGACTTCCTTGTTTGGTCTCGAGGGGGAATACCAGGATGGAATTGTTTGGTGTTAGTACCAGGTTGGTTCCGAATAGGTCTTTCTTTCCCCTCTCTGATAGCCGCTAGCTGTATCGAGTCTCTATAGGTTGTTTAGTGCATGCTGCGCTGCCGCTTCAGTCCACCATACCTATGTGGCGAGGACCGAATTCTAGCCTCGCCGTGTCTTGGCCTCGATCTTGACCGCTCTCTCTTTTTCCTTTGCCCTTTGTTGGCACCCCTTTTGTTTAAGCAGGTTTGAGATCGACGTCGTTAGCAGGGTTACCCTTCCGGCTTGGCCTGGGCAGGGTTATGGACGCCATTGGTTATTCTTCAGGGCTCTTAGCCCCATTTGCATCTTGTTCGTAGTCGGACGCCCTATTGTTTTCAAGGTGATTTGGATCTTTGTTCTGTATATCTGTATTCTTGACTCAAGGAGTCGTGTTGTATATATCTGCTCATGGGTCCCATCGAGGACTGTTGTGTAATGTTATTACTTCGTTTTCCACCCGCACGAAAGTGCCTGGTGGGCACCTTTGAATCGTTTCTATGCGGGTTTTGCGAGTTTCGCTAAAACTTGCATAGGGCCGATTCTGAGGGTGTTACAGAGTGGTATCAGAGCTCAGCAGTTGCGATACCCCACAAGTCCATCCTGTAGGATAACCTAGCTAACGGCCGAAGTAGAGTGTCAAAACTATTTTTGAAAAATCGGTTGGATAGTTCTGATTAGGTCTAATTTTACTCCTTACCCCCTGTTGCTCTCCTCTCACCTCTGCGTGTTTTGAATATGCTCTCTTCTCTCTCTTCGAGTCCAGGATATCTCGTGGTTGGGTTCCGTCGTACCTTCAGGGTTTCGCTTCCTCCTTTGATAACGGTGTTCTACCATCCGGTGTTCAAGCTGCCTGAGGAATCCGTCTACTGTGGTACCATCCCTTGCTCCTTGTTTGTGCCTTCCAGTGTTTTCCGACGCGACGACATCATCTACGCCAGATCCGATGCAGAGTCTGCATCACCCCTTTGTTTCTGAACCTCGATTGTCGAGATCTTCAGTCTGATTCCGGGAATGGTTGCACCCTTTTCCACTGATTGTGCAGAGTAATAGTTTGGGTGTGTGATGGATTGGCCCCCATGCCGACTACCCCTTCTATTCGCTTTTGTACATTGAAGTGGATGAGAATGCATCGGTTCCCTCTGTCCATCGAAGCTAGAGGTGGCTTTATTTGTTGATACCTCTACCTTCGAACTTTTGTCCCGGAGTGTTCCCTCGATGATCACGGACAACGACCTCTTGTTAGTGGTGTCGCGAGGATCTACACGAAGCGAGAAGACGCAGATCGCCGACCTCCCTTCCGGTACCATGAGGCGGATCTCGAGGGCGAGATCCATTGTTAGTGGTGTCGAATTGTGGCATCCCGCAAAAACCACTACTAGAAAATCGCGTTGTTTTTGTGCATTGCATCATCGTGACCGCATGCTCATGTCATCATGCCACATTGCATTTGAGCATCGTCATCATCACGCATATTATTTTTACCTAAAAACTATTTGCGAAAGACTATGTTACTTTCTAAACTAGCCCTCCTCTATTTTCAAATCCAAACCGTCGGTCCAGCCGGATCTTTCTTTTATCTAAAACCAATTACAAAATCTATTGTTAAAATAAAAGAAACCCTAGTCTAAGTTTCTAGTCCTAAATTCACCCAATCCTAGTCTACCCACCAGTCCCCTCCCTCCACCTCACCTTCCCTCCACCTCATCACACCCACCGCCACCTCACCAATCCACCAGCCCTCCCCACCTTCCCCAGGCCCACCTGGGCGCGTCCCCACACCCCTCTCTCTCTCACCTAGCCCCCATCTACCCCCTCTCCCTTCCAACCGGGTCCCACCGCGCCTGGGTCCCACCACTCACACGCCCCGTCCCGCTCCCACTCTCCCCGACCCCACTCCGGCCCCGCGCGGCCCCACCCTCCTCCTCTCCCTGTCCCCCGGCCCCACCTCCCCCACGCGCTCCTCTCCCCCCACCGCGTCTCCCTCATCCCCGTCTCCTTCCTCCTCTCCCTCTGCTTCACCCCGTGGCCCCCTCCCCGCCGTCTCCTCTCAGGCCGCCGCCGCCCGCCCTTCTCCTCCGCTCCTCCAGGCGCCGCCGCCCGCCTCCGGCCGGACCCGCGCTGCCATCTCTCTCGCTGGTCTCGCCGCCCCCGTCATCCGGCCGCCCGCCCGTCGCCATCGTCCCCGCCACCGTCAGGCCCGCCGCCGCGTCATCTTCCCGCTGCCGCCCCTCGTCGGCCACCGCAGAGCCGCCACCGTCGAGCCCGGCCGTCACCTACGCAGCTGCGCCCGCATCTCCTCCACCGTCGACCCGAGCTCCGCCGGCCCGTCCGTCTCTGTCGAGCCGCCTCATGCCCTGCGAGGCCGGCCTCAGTCCTCGGCCCCGGCCGCCCATACGCCTGCGAGCCGTCCCCATCTCCCCGCCTCGCCTCATCCAGCAGCAGAACCTGGCCGCCGCCTGGAGCCGCCGCTCGGCTCCTCCCCGTCGGCTTAGTCGCTGGCCTGCAACCTCGCTTGTCGCCCTGGCGCCAGGAGCTACCTCGAGCCGGCCTCATCTGCGAGCGCTTGTCGCGGTTGCATCCTCTGTTGAGCCCCACGTCGTACAGCGAGGACCCGAGCCTGTCCCCGACGCCTTCTACCGCGGATGGTGTTGCGACCGCAGGATCCCTGCTTCCTGTTTGCAGCCTGGACCTGACGAGTTCGGGTGGCATCGTACCCGTCAAGATCTACTACACGGAGCATTTGTCCGAGGCCGCGAACCCGCAAGAACTTCATCATAGAAAGCGAAGACCGTACCGAACCGATGACACTCGACGAACCTCCGGCAAGATCTTCGACATGGCCGAGATCTACCGCAACCGAGTCCGGCACCGACAAGTGAAGTCAGAACCACCAAGACCTTCGCCGCGGAACCCCCAAGGCCTTCGATGTGGAACCACAAGGTATACTACGCGGACCCGAAGACCGGTCAGAAACGCCAAGTTCGCCTCATGAACCCCGAAGACCCGAACCCGAAGACGCCAAGGTCGCCGACGCAGCATGCCAAGTACTTCACCCCAGATGAGACAAGTACTACTTCCCGGTACGCGGACCGACAAGATCTTCGCAACGACAAGATCGACACCGACCAGGGCGAGTCCGATGCGCCCCGACGCCGAACCAAGTCCTGCTTCCCGGATGCGACAAGACCTACCTCCGTTATCCGAGACCGAGCCCGTCAAACCCTGAACCCTGAGACCGGACCCCAAACCCCGAACCCCAAGATCGCCGAACCCTAATGTGTGATCCTTATCCGAGAACCCTATTTTATAAATTGTCAACTATATAAACTTGTTGCATATTGAATTGTCATACTCGCATGCATATTGCCATGTGGTTTGGGGGCACTATGCCGATTCACCTTATAATTAAATATGGGACCCATATGCGGGCAAATCTAGCCTTATATTGGCTCCATTTAAATTTGTGTAGCGAACCGATGCCATGTTTTGTCTTGCTAATCCAACATCTAAATTGTGGGGTATCTAAACAACTTGAACCATATATTTAATTGTCGGGACCCCCGGTTCCGCTTAATATTGCCTAAATGCATCGCATCTTTGCCATGCCATACATCATACATGCATCATGCCCGATCTTTTGCCGTAGTATTAAATAGTCCATCTGGTGTTTCTTCTAGTGTTTTGGTTCTTCGCGGATAAGGCCGTTGAGTTGATGCGAGTGTCGACCCGATCTTCGGTTGAACCTTCGGCAATGTTTTCAGGCGAGCATCTCCCCCTTTCTACCTATCTTACTTTTATAGTATTTATTCCCTCCTTTTGATCTATCGCTATCTGTGTTGCGATGCTCTAGTTTTCGTGCCCGTGATATCCCTTGCAGCCTTAAATTGCCTTGGACACATCCTAGTACCTGTTGTTTGGTAGATAGTTGGACTTGCGCGTCGTAGTCGCTTGCTCAAGTGTTGTTGAGTGTCGTCAAGTACCTCAGTTGTTGGAGTATTGCCGCATGTTTAGTGTGTGAGATGATCATGGCTTTAATTATCGTTTACTTTAATTATTGTTTAATAACTAAAATTGAAGTAGGTAAATGCAGAGGCACCGGTGGGTGATAGATAATATTTGGTTTCCGACCGCTCACTGGTGTCCCGTAGGACCCCGAGTTCTTGACACCTGTTCCGAGATCGAGCGCGCTAACCACATGTGGGATGTGTGGGCACCCCATCGATAAGTACCTGATTTCAAAGTATTGTACTGGGGGCCACAAGTAGTTTGGGGCTTTATTACTATTCTGTACTTATGCCATGCTTTACTGCTTTATTTAAATTGTGCGAGGTACTGCACACTGTACTGTTTAGGAAAGCGGAGTGTTTTCGCGGTATCGACAAGCCCAGTTTTGGGTTCCCCGTCGTTTACAGCCACTGGCGCAAACCCTGAGTCCGTCTCGGAGACCGGCCGACTTCGTTGCGGGTAGACTTAGTGGGGTGGCCCCCCGTGCTTGCTTTGGGTCTGGGAAACGTCATGACTTAGGCCCCGCCGACATACCGATGGGTGTATGTTAATTGATCTGGCAAAAAGGGTCGAAGTGCGTGTGGATACTTTGGTGCACCCCTGCAGGGTTAAATATTTTCGAGAAGCCGTGTCCGCGGTTACGGACGACTTGGAGCACAGTGCTTGATCATAGGCAACTATAACTAAAGTTTACTGTTATAAATTGACTTGTATCCGTTATGACTAGTAATCAGCTTCACTACAACGAATGGCTAAATAAAAGTACCAACAACTGCTGGGTTTTGGGATATCTCATGCTAATTGTATCTGACTAGTAAGTGTTGCAACTACAACGGAATGGTTAACTAAAACGGCCCACTGCTTATTTTATCAGGACGATCATCTACACATGTCTAGTAATTGCTGCAACAATAACTGAATAAATAAAACTGCCAACTGTGTGAGTTCCTCGGTTGACTTCCTCGTTTGGTCTCGAGGGGGAATACCAGGATGGAATTGTTTGGTGTTAGTACCAGGTTGGTTCCGAATAGGTCTTTCTTTCCCCTCTCTGATAGCCGCTAGCTGTATCGAGTCTCTATAGGTTGTTTAGTGCATGCTGCGCTTGATCCACCATACCTATGTAGGCGAGGACCGAATTCTAGCCTTGCTGTCTTGGCCTCGATCTTGACCGCTCTCTCTTTTTCCTTTGCCCTTTGTCGGCACCCCTTTTGTTTAAGCAGGTTTGAGATCGACGTCGTTAGCAGGGTTACCCTTCCGGCTTGGCCTGGGCAGGGTTATGGACGCCATTGGTTATTCTTCAGGGCTCTTAGCCCCATTTGCATCTTGTCCGTAGTCGGACGCCCTATTGTTTTCAAGGTGATTTGGATCTTTGTTCTGTATATCTGTATTCTTGACTCAAGGAGTCGTGTTGTATATATATCTGTTCTGTGGGTCCCATCAAGGACTGTTGTGTAATGTTATTACTTCGTTTTCCACCTGCACGAAAGTGCCTGGTGGGCACCTTTGAATCGTTTCTATGCGGGTTTGGCGAGTTTCGCTAAAACTTGCATAGGGCCGATTCTGAGGGTGTTACAAGGTCTTCCCAAAGTAATAGGACAAGAAGCATTGTATTCAACATCCAAAACATAGAAATCAACGGGGACATAGGAATCGTTAACCATAATGAGAACATCATTAAGACTCCCCATGAGTTTCTTTTTAGCATTATCATCAAGTGGGACATTCAGATAACAATCTTCAAGAGGAGGCAAACCAAGCATATCATAAATCCTTCTAGGCATAATGGAAACACTACTATCAAGATCACATAAAGCTTTGAAATCAAAGTCATTCACTTTCATATTAATGATGGGTTCCCAACCATCTTCTTGTTTTATAGGAATAGAAGCTTTATGTTTCATCTTTTCTTCTTTAATCTTTATGAGAGCATCAGTAATGTGTTTTGTAAATGCCATGTTCATAGCACTAGCATTAGGACTTTTAGCAAGCTTTTGTAGGAACTTAATAACTTCAGAGATATTGCAACCATCAAGATCAAAATCAATTTTATCATCTAAAGTAGTAGAACCATTACTAGCCTCAACACTAGTGGTGGTGATAGTAGAAACACTAATGTTTCTAGCAATTTCATCTTCTCTTTCCCACTTAGCATGTAATTCAGCTAATAGTCTAACATTTTCATCAATTCTTACTTGTATGGCATTAGTAGCTGCAAAGGGATTATCATTAGTTTCAGGTTTAGCAGCCATTTTATTCAAAGAAGATTGAGTTTCAGCCAAAGATGCTATATTTCTTTCAGCATTAGAGAGTTTTTCCTCAATACTTTTATTGAAAGCAGTTTGTTTACTAATAAACTCTTTAAGCATAACTTCAAGTTTAGAGGGAGCACTCTTATTATTGTTGTAAGAATTCCCATAAGCATTACCATTGTTGGGAGGATATGGCTTATAATTGTTGTTACCAAAATTGTTCCTATAAGCATTATTACCATAAGCATTGTTGCCAAAATTGTTATTTCTTATGAAGTTCACATCAACTTGCTCTTCTTGAGCAACCAAAGAGGCTAAAGGAACATTATTTGTATCAATATGGGCTTTCCCATTAACAAGCATAGACATAATAATATCAATCTTATCACTCAAGGAGGAGGTTTCCTCAACAGAATTTACCTTCTTACCTTGTGGAGCTCTCTCAGTATGCCATTCAGAATAATTAACCATCATATTGTCCAGAAGTTTTGTTGCAGCACCCAAAGTGATGGTCATAAATGTACCTCCAGCAGCTGAATCCAATAGGTTCCTTGAAGAATAGTTCAATCCTGCATCAAAAGTTTGGATGATCATCCAAGCGATCGATCCATGAGTGGGACAATTCTTTACCAAAGATTTCATTCTTTCCCAAGCTTGAGCAACATGCTCATTATCAAGTTGTTTAAACTTCATTATTTCACTTCTCATGGATATAATCTTAGCAGGAGGATAGTATTTTCCAATAAAAGCATCTTTGCACTTAGTCCAAGAATCAATACTATTCCTAGTAAGGAATTCAACCATTCTTTAGCTTTTCCTCTCAAAGAGAAAGGAAACAATTTCAGTTTAATAATATCACCATCTATATCCCTATGCGTTTGCATCTCACAAAGTTCAACAAAGTTATTTAGATGGGAAGCAGCATCTTCATTACCAATACCAGAAAATTGTTCTCTCATAACAAGATTGAGCAAAGCAGGTTTTATCTCAAAGAAAGTATTTATAGCCACAGGTGGAGCAATAGGTGTGCTCAAAAAATCATTGTTGTTGGTGCTAGTGAAGTCACACAACTTAGTGTTTTCAAGAGTAGTCATTTTTTTGTGTTTTCAAATAAGAAAGCAAACAAGTAAAACTAATTTTTTTTGTGTTTTTTGAAGAACAAAACAAGCAAACAAAGCAAAAAGAAAACTAAGCAAAACAAAAACAACAAAGTAAAGAGATTGGTAATGAGGGACTCCCCTTGTGAAGATGTCCTTGACTCCCCGGCAACGGTGCCAGAAAAATGCTTGATGGCTCAATGCACGGCGCCCAGAAAATTGCTTGGTGGCGGTGTTGATGTAGAGCTCATTGGGAACCCCAAGAGGAAGGTATGATGAGCACAGCAGCAAGTTTCCCTCAATTATGAAACCAAGGTTTAATCGAACGAGTAGGAGCAAGGAAACACCCCAAAGGTGTTACTAGCTGAGCTTTGGCAGGGCGCACTACCGGTGCTAGTAGCAACGTGGAGACCTGCACAACACAACCACAGAACTTTGTCCCCAACTTGCGATGAGGTTGTCAATCTCACCGTGTTTTGCGGAAAACAAAGGATTAAACGTATCGAATGGAAAGAAGTAAAAGTTTGCAGAAAGTAAACACAAAGCAGTAAAAGATTGTAGATTGTATGTAAAAGACAAGGACCGGGATCCATAGTTCACTAGAGGTGGCTCTCCTTAAGATAGATAACATGCTGGGTGAACAAATTACAGCGGGGCAATTGACAAACACCGAGAAAGCAATATATGCATATACTAATCATCTTGACTCCTTTGAGACTTGATTGGGCATTACAACATAATACATAGACCACCATCCAACTGCATCTATGACTAATAATCCACCTTCAGGTTATCATCCGAACCCCTCCGATTATTAAGTTTCAAGCAGATTATTGCTTTCTGAACTGCGTGTAAAGTAAACAATACGATTGTTCTATGAACAAAGGATTGTTGTTTTCTCCCTAGTAACAAAGACATCTAGTAACTTAGAGATTTCATCACTTCCCGGATTACGGAGGCATGAACCCACTATCGAGCATAAATACTAACTCTTGGAGTTGCTAGCATCTACTTAGCCAAGATAGCTACTAACAACGGAAAGCATGCAAGATCTCAAATAACAAAGACATGATAGAATCAATAATCAATCTGAAATAGCATCTCAATATCCATCGGATCCCCGCAAACACAACATGTATGAATTACAAATAGATGATCTTGATCATGAACGGAGCTCACAAGATCTAAACATGAAAGCACGGAGGAGAACCAGCCATCTAGCTACTACATGGATCCGTAGTCCAAGGATGAACTACTCACACATCACACCGGAGGCTTGCATGGTGATGAAGAAGGCCTCCAGGGTGAATTCCCCTCTCCGGTAGGGTGCCGGGAAGAGCTTCAGATCCCTCCCGATCTAGGGATGGAGATGACGGCGTCGACAGACTCTTTCGTGGATTTTTGATCGGGCCCTTACGGTTTTCGTCCCGAGGGTAATATATAGGCGGAAGGAGAGGCCGAGGGGGTGCCAGGAGCCACCACACCACCCCCTGGCACGGGCCAGGCCTGGCCGCACGGCCAGGTGGTGTGGCCGGCCCCTGACCCCTCTCCGTCTCGTATTCTGGCACTTGATCCCTTCCGGAAAAAATAGGCACTTTGGCTTTTGTCCCGTCCAATTCCGAGAATATTCATTTTCTGACTTTCCTGGAACCAAAAACAGCAGAAAACAGGCAGCTGGCACTGTGGCTCTTGTTAGTAGGTTAGTCCAAGAAATCATATGAAAAGTACTCCAAAGTTCGAACAAAACACAAGAAAGTGGATAAAACCAAGCATGAAACATCAAAAATTATAGATACATTTGCAATGTATCATGGACCCAGGTCCATAGTTCACTAGAGGTGATTCTCCTTAAGATAGATGACATGTTGGGTGAACAAATTACAGCGGGGCAATTGACAGACACCGAGAAAGCATACATGCATATACTAATCATCTTGACTCCTATGAGATTTGATTGGGCATTACAACATTATACATAAACCTTAATCCAACTGCATCTATGACTAATAATCCACCTTCAGGTTATCATCCGAATCCCCTCTAGTATTAAGTTGTAAGCAACAGATAATTGCATTAAGCAAAGTGTGTAAAGTAAACAATACGATTGTTCTATGAACAAAGGATTGTTGTTTTCTCCCTAGTAGCAACAGCACATCTAGTACCTTAGAGATTTCTGTCACTTCCCCAGATTCCTAGAGGCATGAACCCACTATCGAGCATAAATACTCCCTCTTGGAGTTGCTAGCATCTACTCGGCCAAGATAGCTACTAACAACAGAAAGAATGCAAGATCACAAATAACATAGGCATGATAGAATCAATAATCAATCTGAAATAGCATCTCAATATCCATCGGATCCCCGCAAACACAACATGTAGATTACAAATAGATGATCTTGATCATGAATGGAGCTCACAAGATCTAGACATGGTAGCACAAAGGAGAAGAACCAACCATCTAGATACTACATCGACCCATAGTCCAGGGATGAACTACTCATGCATCACACAAGAGGCAGGCATGGTGATGAAGAAGTCCTCCAGGGTGATGTCTCCCCTCCGGTAGAGTGCTGGGAAGAGCTTCAGATCCCTCCCGATCTAGGGATGGAGATGGCAGCGACTACAGACTCTTTTGTGGAATTTTAATCGGGTACTTAGGGTTTTCATCCCAAAGGCAATATATTGGCGAAGGGGCAAGGTCAGTGGAATACCAGGGGGCCCACACCACCCCATGGCGTGGCCTGGCCTAGCCCGCACCACCAGGTGGTGTGACCAGCCCCTGGCCCCTCTCCGTCTCGTCTTCTGGCTCCATGGGTCATCCGGTAAAATATTGACTTTGGCTTTTGTCCGGTCCAATTCCGAGAATATTTCTTTTCTAGCTTTTCTGAAACCAAAAACAACAGAAAACAGGCAACTAGCACTATGGCATCTTGTTAATAGGTTAGTTCTAGAAAATGTGTAAAAATACTCCAAAGTGTGGACAAAACATAAGAAAGTATATATAAAACAAGCATGGAACATCAAAAATTATAGATACGTTTGCAACGTATCAGAAGGCTTTCACACCTTAGTTATCAATAGTTCATAAAAGATGAATCTCAACATAATGTAAAAGAATCCGGTTCAACCGAATGAGATAACGAGGTAGTCCCAAGTGTTTTAGGATCAACATATTCACTTGGGATTCAAAATCTCAAAATTGTCTCTTTGTCATACTACAATACAGTGGAATATGCCTATTTTCTCTTTGCACATTCGCTCTTTTTTGTTCTTTTCTTTTTCTTTCCTTTTGCATATATGCTCACACTTTTGTTTTAAGTGATGTGCAAAGGAGCTAGCCATATATTCCACTTCATGTAGGAATTCAAAGTTCAACGATCTCAATTATCAAATTCCAACTGTATATGAAGCATTCTTATGACTTGAGATTCTACCATGACTTGTTCTCACTCTATTTAGATAGCACTTCATTTTCCTTTGTTCAAGGTTTTTCTTTTTCAACTTAGTTGTATAGATAATTTTTCTTTTTGAATCAAACCGTAATCTTACAGCATATTGAACAAATTATCTTTATGTGTTCCATTAATACCAATGGTGTGGAAGACTCCTATTGCTATCATCAAGTGCAAGTAAAATCATACTCAAGCCATTCATATATCCATAAAGCAAATACAAACTCAATATGTCTCTATATATAATAATAAACTCGGAATTTCATAAAAGGGATCGACTATTCCTGAAGGGAATTCTAATGATGCAAACTTTATTTCTAGTTTGAACTAATGCAGGAATAATTAAAACTTATAAGGTAGATTGCAAGGTCTTAAAGATCTCCCCAAGCTTGGAATCAAGCCAGGCGGGATCAGATAATACCTTGCGATTATTTGATACCGTGATTATTATAGATCACTTGGCCACCATGGTACGTGGTATCTTCTCCTCATGGGCTAGCCTGAGACGGAGGGATTGATTGACATCTTCTAATTCCTTAACACGCAGCTTGTAGAAAAGATTATTTCTCTCCAGCACTTTCACTTGTTCCTTAATAAACTCATTGTTATCTTGGAGTGTTTGTAGCGCCTTAAGACTCATGGCGAAACCTGCTTCGTTTGTCCGCTTGATATCTTCATCAAGTTTATCGAGATAAAGTCGCACCAATCGAAGGTGTTTGGGTGTCCCTGGCTTCTCCTTGTCCAATTCCTCAATCTTCAGCGCCAGGGCCTTCAAGTCCCTCTTCCAACATCCATGGTCGGCATCAAGGAACACTATAGGGATGGTCTCGATCTCCTTGCCTTGGTCGCGGTTGCTCCTGATCTCCATGGGAGCCCTTCTTCTTGACTTCTATCCCTTGGTTGAGAGCCCTCTCACGAAATAAGAGGTAGATTGCTTTCTATAGATTGTGATTAGAGAGATAGACAATGGCAGTATATAAGAGGGGTTAGACGTCGGTAAAACTCGCGAGAAACACCAAATTATCGTCCAAGAAAAGAATCCAAACGGAACAGAAAAATAAAGCACGAATTTGGAAATAACCTACCGCGCAACGACCAACTATACGGGCACGGCCCGTATAGATCTAGCCATATAGTTGTTTCCGGGCAGATATTTCCAAATATCTCGAGTCCAGGTCGATTAAATCACGACTCGAAACCGACAATAATGTTTTTTTAGATGAAAAGAAAGATCGAACGAAAAGTGTCTCAGAGTTTAACGACCAACTATATGCCCGAAATTTTTGTTCCGATTGTATAGTTGCGACCGTATAGTTGCAAACATCGAAAATCAAAAGTGCCTAGGAGTTTAACGACCAACTATACGGCCAGAATTTTTGCTCTGGTCGTATAGTTGCAACCGTATAGATATCGGCACCAAAAAGCAAAACCATCTGAGAGTTTAATGACCAACTATACGGCTGGAATTTTTTCTCCGGTCGTATAGTTGCGACCGTATAGGCTCAGATATCAAAAATAATTTCACGAAGATGATACACAGAGTTTAACGACCAACTATACGGCGGGAGCTCCCGCTCTGGTCGTATAACTCTACCAGTATAGTTGGTAAAACCCCTCTAAAACTTTAGAAAAACACAAGGAATTTGAAAATAGAAATTTCAAGAGTAAAAATTGTGAAAATAAATCACTTATTGGGGTAAGAACACTTACCTTGCACTTACCACTTACTTAATCGGGGATGAAAAGTTCCTCCCACAGCAAGGACTCCTTCTCTCTTTGAGGAATTTACTTTAGTTCATCAAATAATTCTCATAAATGAAAATCACCAGGACTAAAGTTCCTCTCAATAAGATTAGTGTCCTCCTGGGCAAGCATGGACACTGCATCTACCATCTTTATTTCTTGCCTCTGCATAATCTGCAACTCAAATTCTTGAAGTGAAAGAATCCAACGGATCAATCTTGGCATGTTCTTTCCTCTCAAGGAGTTCTTTTAAACCATCACGATCCGTATGAACTCTCACCTTTGCATCAACTATATAAGAACGAAATTTATCACAAGAGAAAAATACAGCAAACAGTTCCTTTTCTTCCTTAGGGTAATTCTTTTGGGCACCATTGAGAGTTCTACTAGCATGATGTATAATATTAAATCTTCGACCAATATGTTGTCCAAGAGTTACTCCTACAACATCATCGCTAGCTTCACATATTAAGTCAAAGGTTGTATCCCAGATAGGTGGTTTTATGGTAGGAGCACGCGTTAAAGCATTTTTTAAGTTTATCAAAAGCTTCAAGACACTTATCATCAAAACTGAATCTCATTCCCTTTTGCAAGAGGTTAGTCAAAGGTTTAGATATCCCTGAAAAATTTCTAATGAACCTTTTGTAAAAACCCACATGACCAAGAAAACTTCTTATACCTTTAATATCCCTAGGTGGTGGCATTCTCTCTATTGCTTCAACCTTAGCTCTATCCACTTCAATTCCCTTACCTAATACTTTGTGTCCAAAGACTATACCTTCCTTGACCATAAAGTGGCACTTCTCCCAATTTAGAACAAGATTAGTTTCTTCACAACGCTGCAAAACTTTCTTGAGATTATCCAAGCAACTTGTAAATGAAGTTCCATAGACAGAAAAGTCATCCATAAATACTTCCATTATAAGTTCTATGAAATCAGCAAAAATAGCAGTCATACATCGTTGAAAAGTAGCTGGGGCATTACATAGACCAAAAGGCATACGTCGGTAAGCATGTAAACCGTAAGGACTTATGAAAGTTGTTTTAAGTTGTTCATCCGGATGAACAGCTAATTGAGAGAAACCAGAATATCCATCCAAGTAACAAAAATGAGTATGGTTTGCTAACCTTTCTAAAGTTTGATCTATGAATGGTAACAGATAGTGATCTTTCCTAGTTTCTTTATTCAATTTCCTGAAATCTATGCACATCCTGTGCCCAACAACAGTTCTAGTAGGTATTAGTTCATTGCTTTCATTAGGAACAACAGTAAAACCGCATTTCTTAGGAACACAATAAACTGGACTTACCCAATCAGTCTCTTTAACAGGATAAATTACTATTAAATTCCGCATCTAGTTTAGCACCTTCTTCCATAAATATTCGATGGACGGCTATCATGGGACTAATACCCTTCAAGTCATCCATTGAGTACCCAAAGGCTTGGCGATGCTCCTTAAGTATCCTCATGAGTTCTTCTTCTCCTGAAAGTTTAGCACTAATAATAACAGGAAATTTATTGGTATCATCTAAAAATCTGTATTTGAGATTATCTGGTAGAATCTTCAACTCTGGGGGTAGTAGTTCCTCGTCCCCTTTCTTTTCTGGCTCTTCAAAAGCCTCATCAGTTGGAGGTCCCAAAATAGGAAGTGAATCAAATTCATATTCTAGTTCTTCTAAGGACTTGTCCTCCATAACTATTTCTTCATAATTTGGATCTTCATTTATTTCTTCTTCTCCATTACCAAAGAAAAGAGCTGCCATTTCCTCAATAGTTCTCTCTTATTCTCCTTCTTCTTCTTGTGCTTGTGGAGGCTTGTCTTTAAATTTGGAAAATGGAATCTATTTTCTGTTCCCCCAAGCTTAAGAGTCACAATCTCCTTCTTGAAGTTAACGTAGGCACCTATATCACCCAAAAAGGTTCTTCCAAATATAATAGGGCAAAAAGTGTTAGCTGGCATATCAACAACTACAAAATCGATAGGAAATTTTGTGTTGCCAATTGTGATAGTTGCATTGTCAACTACTCCCATTGGAATTCTAAGATTTTTATTGGCTAACATAATTGTTATATCAGTATTCTCAATTGTAGACGGTTCTATTTCTTCTTTTATTTCTAGGTAGAAATCATAAGATATAACATTGACTTTGGTGCCAAGATCACATAAACCGTAATGAGAGGTTTCTTTAAATATGCAGGGAAGAATAGGCTTACCCACATCTTTTACCTTTGTTTTACCTTCAACCAATATGGAAGTATCTACATCAAGTTCAACTGTGTTACAGTGTGAGTACATAGCCATAATTGCTTCCTTGGTTACCTCTTCATCTTTGTTTTCCTTTAGATGTTCCTTGACTCCTTGCACGCTTTCCTCTTCCCTCTTTTCCTTTACTGCTTTGACATGTTCATATTCAAAAATATGCTTTTGTGCAGTGTTAGGAAAAGGCACTTCATATATTGGTTCTATGGAGGCAAGTGTTGCTTTATCTTCTCTTTTCTTCTCTGGTTCAGGTGGTGGATCATACTTGACTGGACCCTCTTTGGAGCTTTAATATGTTCTGTAAAAGCTTTAACAACTTGCAACACAAGATCTGAATCCAGATAAAGTTCTTTAGACAATTCTTTCACATGGCCTTTTTTGTTATAATCATGAATACAATCATGCTCTATTTTTATGCCTCCTTCACTTCCTAGACCAAAATTCCATGAAACTCTATGGTCACGAATTCTATTAAGTAAAGCCCAAGCTTTAGGTATAGGAAGATTCATAAAGGCTCCTTCCGCGAAAGAGTCTAGTTCAATTTTATTAGGTTCAATTAAACCGCCATAAAAGATATGTAGTAAATACCATTCAGGCAAATCGTGATGAGGACATAGTCATAGTAAATCTTTAAATCTAATATAAGCTCTTACTAGTCCTTCATTAGAATGATTCTTCCAAGTCATTATAAGACGCCTGATTCCAAAAGATTTTGATAATGGATAATATTTTGATAGAAATTCACAAACTAAATTATCCCAAGTAGTAGTGGCTTTAGGTGGTAGAGATCTATACCATGAGAGAGTTGTACTTGTCAAAGTTTGACTAAAAAGTTTAATCCTTACCTCATTGGCAGTATATCCCGTCAATAGAAAAGTGCCACATATATCTTTAAAACATGCAATATGCTCATATGGATCAGGATCTTCTTCATCTCCAGTAAATTGCTTCTTATGTAGAATACTAAGTAGTAGAGGATTTATTTCAAACCCCCTTGTCTTCTCATTAGAGTTATCTCTTTTATAAACATCATAGGGCTTCCCAAAGTGGTTGAGTGGGTTAGCACTAGTCATATGCTCAAACTCCAGCGTGTTGGTGAAAACCTGTAACTCAAAACAAAATTTAGCAAGACAAAAATAAATAAGCAAAAACTAAAAGATCTACAGTGCTTAGCTCCCCGGCAACAACGCCAAAAAATAGCTTGATGACTGCAAGTGCACAGATCGTTTGTAGCTAGTTTCGAAATAAAGATATCGATCCCACAGGGAGCAGGAGTCTGAAGTCTAATGATTCTTGAAATAAATATTGCGATAGAAATGCTAGATAAAGTTCTAAGTAACAAGATAAAATGCGAGTAATGTGTAAAAATGTGTTTTTGGGTTTTTGGTATAAGAGCAATACTAAAGTAAAGCAAAGTAACTTAATACAGAAAGTAAGTATCGCGTATGTAAAGAAAGATTGGAACTACAGTAGGGAAAAAGTGTTCTCAGGGAGTAGCGGATACACCACTAGTATTGTAAAGATCTAAGAAAAAGATTATCATCATGAACATTCTCAACTATGTATGTGTGGGAGGAACTCTGAATGTGGACGAATAGGTAACAACCGCTGCTCACATCATCCTCATAACCACAACAGTCAGCAATCGACATCAATCGAATTACTGCGCTATTAAGGGACGTAATCCCATAGGACGTATCCCATGGCATGTATAGTGTTCTGTGAGTTTCTACGATTTCCCAAGTTGATACGTAAGGATTGCTAACAGCTTTATAGTCACTGTAAGTGCTAGCACGCCCCTGTCTACAAACAAGTAGTTTCCTCCATCAAGTCCCCACGAGAGGCAAATATTGAGAGATCGACTTCTCTCAACATCAAGATGTAGAGAATCTAACACATGGTCACAATGATGAATATCATAATAGACTTTATATTATTTTAATCTCATACTAGGGTTTCTCCATCTCCCCAAGAACTAATGATCTACTCAGACATGGAGGCAATCAACATCATGGCAATGGCAATGGAAACAATCATAGATGAATAGTACTTGTATAAATCTACAACGAGTATAGGAATTACAACAAGATCTAGACAAGATGTAGGTGGGATGGATGAGGATGGTGGTGATGCAGCGGTGGTTGATGAAGATCGATGTCTTAGCCTCCCGGATCTGCACAGGGTGAAGATGGATCCCTGGCGGACGAGTTCCCCCTCCAGATGCCTTCCGGAGGTGAGGTTTTCGCGATTTTTGGGTGTTCTGTATGTCGTCTCCTCGAACCAATTGCACGGGGTGAAACTATATGACGAGGTAGAGGCGGCGCCAGCTATACGGCTGGAGCTATACGGGCAGAGAAAATTCTCCCGCCGTATAGTTGGTCGTTATGCTCTCTGCCTCCTTTGTTCGCTTTTGGTTTTCTTCTGGTATTATTAATATTTCCCAAATAAGCGATCTACGTTTTTTTGACTCCTTTTCTCCATAGTACAACTTCTTTAATAATTGTATCCATTGGGTCCATCATCTGTCCTGATCCTGGTGAAAACAGACATAAAATATACGCGCGAGCGCCGTAACATACCAAAATCCTACATCTACAATGCAAAATAATAATGTAAAACATGATGCAAAT
The DNA here is from genome assembly GCA_023614405.1 of Avena insularis. Classification (NCBI taxonomy): domain Eukaryota; kingdom Viridiplantae; phylum Streptophyta; class Magnoliopsida; order Poales; family Poaceae; genus Avena; species Avena insularis. The sequence continues at coordinate 70,566,434 of CM042692.1, read as the reverse complement.
ATGCACTCGTCAGCGGTAGGTATGAATGACGCCATCGTTCGTGCAGCGGTGGTGAAACCGACCATGCCGGTAAGGGAAGTGGCAGAACTGAGCATGTCGGACATGGCGGTGCTGCTCGACGAGGATGACATGGCGGTGGAAAAGCGGAGGAGATCTGATCTTGACTCTGATACCGTATTGAATTGATGGCCAGCCAGTTCACCCAAAAGTCACAACCGTTGGAGAAGGGCCGGTAGCATATATATTTCAACACTCCTCATACACAAGGGGCGTGTTTGGTTGCTCGGACTAGAATTTCCCGTTTTTGCTAGTTGGTCCAAGGGAAGCTGCATGTGGGGAGATTGGGATTGGGCCAGGATTGTCTGTTTATTTCGTTGCTCGTATTTTGGTTTCCCGACGTTGGGAGCACATATGGCCCCTTTCTTTGGTTTCCTAGATTAGGCTAGGCTGATGCAAAGCTGCAAGTTTGGGAGCCCGCATAAGGCCCTATATGGTTACCTTGCACATCAAAATGGTGAGCTTACCAGCAACTACTCATGAGGGTTTAAGGGTTCAGGGTCTTACATGATCGATCACATGCATCAGAACAAGTGGTAATACACAATCCATATGACATGCCAATGATGATGAGGTCTTTGATCATACATTCACCTTGTTGAGGTGCAACATGTTGTTGAGGAAGAACCAATTGAGGTGCAGCTTGCGGGGGGACATTATTGTCCATGGCCTGTGGTGGCTGTGGAGCGAGATTGTTGTTCATGGCCTGTAGACCCTCTGCTAAGAACTCAAAGTAGGATAATTGGGCGTCCTCTAGAGTCTTAAACCCCATATGGAGGTTGTACTTGTAACCTGTCACTTGTTGGCTGCACTCCTTCCATGTCTTGTAGATTCCTGGTTGCTTGCCATTGTACACCACGTACCAGTTGTATTTCTATGAGACATAACAACATATGCAACATAAGGATCACGACTAAAGGAGGCAAATCAAGTTCACAAACACAAGGCAATAAACATAAGCTAGTTAAGCATATCATATGGGCAAAAGTATCAACAGTTTCAATTTACCAAGTTAGTGTGATCCTACCAATCACTACCAACTTCTGTGGTGTCATCCTAGCACCACATCAAAAGGGGTGTAATCCTACCACTGCATAAGTTCTCCATCATGTGAGGGTTTAGTATTTACCACCACACAATAAACATGCATAAGTTTTTATCAAGTCCCTAGTTACTTCGAAATATACAACTTCTTCCTCATAATGCATACACCACCGACACCATCTCCATGCTCATAGTAGTGCTTGGCCAGGAAGGTCCTGAGCAGAGCACCCTATGGTCCTTCGCCATCTGAACAAAGCCATTTAACCTAGGCCCTGTTGTTGAAGAGGTGGTTGAGCGCCACCATCAGTGCCTCAGCGCTGAAGCTGGAGGTGCTCATGACAGCGTCGTAGAGGGCTGGGTGCACATTTGGATGGAAAGCAGTGGTGATGGTGGCCGCCACCACTTTGACAGCCCTCGATCATGCACGTGATGGCGATGACGTCCTCCTCTCCCAGCAGTGACCTCTTCCTCTTCTTGAAAGGATCAAAGCCACCAACAACGTAGGCATTTAATGATGCCGCCAAGACCAACGCCTGGAGCAGGAGAACCAGCGGTGGCATCGGTCCTGACATTGTCATCAATTATCACTGTCTCAAACTCCTGGGTTTGCATGTATTCAGGGCTTGGTGCGCCAAGAGGCTCACTAGAGCCCATGGCAAACCTACCAGTGGCAAGGCCAAACGAGAAGATGGTCTCCATCTGCCTATAGTTGGCGATTGGCTTGTTCAAATACTCGGCATCCTTGGGGTGATCCTAAGACAGGGAATTGCAGCGAGGTTAGTGGTAGTAGCGAGGTTACAAAAGAGAATTGTAGGGATGTTAGTGGAAGAACTAAAATTAGTTAGTATCGAGATGTGTCCCTTGTAGTGGGCGTCCTCCAAGATAATGGTACAGGTCTCCTCATCCTAGCTAGCTCCTCTAAGGTCCTTGAGCATTGACACATGGATCCACCTGGTCCTCCACTTACGCAAGAAGTTGTACACCTGCTATGAGTACACCTTGATGCCACAAAACTCAAACACCTTCCGGGCAATAGTGTTCATGTGCACCTCCTTGAACCCCTTAAGCATCCTCATGCCGCTCTTAATGATCTCACACATCTGGTTGAGCACAAACGAGGAGAGGAATAGTTCCCACTTCATGGTGCCCTTCACCCCTTGCCCTTGTTGTGGCTTGTGTTGTGGGCTTTGCCAGCCTTGATGGTCTTCTTAGCCACGATCTTGGTAGCTTGCTCTACAATATGCTCCACCGTGTACCCGGTCATCAAGGCAGAGACAAGATCTCTGAACGCTGAGGATAGGAGAGCCTCAAAGGCGAGTGCTGGGGTTAGGTCTCAGTGACAAAGGTCTCCTGAGAATCCATAAGGGCCCGACTACAGAGGTCATGTCCTACATGAATCACGGTCGCATATATGAGGATCTAGACTACTTAGACATGAACAGAAGCATACATGACGTAGACAAAATTACCTACCTAAACATGCAATGAGGCCAAAAAACACCGATCTATGACTATATCAAGCAATTTATTGGGCATACTACCATAGATCTACCGCAAACTACAATCAAATCTAGGAGGTGTTAACAAATCGAAGCTATTAAAACTGGGGTTTGATGAAACTCATCGGCATCGGAGAAGTGGAGCGTGTCGCCGATGAAGATCTTGGAGAAAAACGCCTGCACCAGCTGATCTAGAACCACCACCGCTGCTACCGCTTACCTGTTGGCCGATGAAGATCTGCGCGGGCTTGAGAGCTCGAAAAATGGGGGAAATGGTGGCACGGCTTTGGTGGTGAGCCAGGTGGTGATACATACCACCACGCTTCCGCGGGCGGTGACGAAATTTCTCCCGCCAGCTTTTGGAGAAAAGATTCGGCCCGCGCCATCGCCGAGCTCGCACGGGCGACGCGCCGTTTCTCCCGCTTTTGCATCAGCGCAGCCTATCCCCGTTGAAACGCTCGATTTGGGCGTCCCAGCGGGACAAGTTTTGTGCTGCTTAAAATCTCGTGCGGTGCAAGAAAACCGTGCTGACCCAGAAAACAAACGAACTTATTTCTTCCGGCCTAGTGTGATAAACGGAAACGGAAATACAGCCAACCAAACATGCCCAAGATGAAACTTGATAAGGCATTGTAGGCATTTAGGCCATATGCCCAAGATGAAACTTGATCAGGCATTGTAGCCATTTAGGCCATACAAATAACATGAGCGAGATCAATCAAAATAGTGTAGAATCCTCAAAATTCGACAATTCACTGGATACCTCTCCAAGAGAATGTTATTCTTACAGATCTGGCCCAGCCATCCAAGCGCTGCGTCTCTTGTACATAGTATGCCAAGGAAGTTCAGTGAATCAGAAGTAATTGATAATTTCAGCATGAGAACGTAAGATTTTTACTTAGAATCTGGGGCAACATCTAAAACTACGGAGATAATTAGTGTGTGTATTTTGATCTAATAAACAATGCGAATTAAATACCAGATACTTCGAATTAGAGGCACCTGAAATCATGGAAGTTTATGAAGTGAAAACATATGAAGTTAGGGACACACCAGAAATCACCTCCAAACAAGGGTTACATTGAAAAGAACCAGGGGACTATGTATTAACCGTGTTCAGTTGGATCCCTCAAAAAAAAAAAAACGAGTTCAGTTGGATATTCTACACTATATAATGGCCAGGCTAGATGTCTCTGTCTTACTGTAGATTGCTAAATTATCCACTCTTCTGTCCGGTAGTTGCTTGTAAGAACTCAAAATTCCTAAAATAACACACCCTTGACAAAAAATAAATCAGAACCTCATTCCTTTCTAGGAGTACTATGTTAGTGAGATAGCAAATGCCACTATCCATTTCATTCTACTCCCTCTGACCCATATTATTGTTCTCAACTTTGTCCAGATTCGGATGTACCTAGTTAAAAATTTAGACTAGATGCATTTGTATCTAGACAAAGTTGAGAACATTAATATGGACCGGAGGGAGTATTACATTTACATGTCCTGGAAGACGAATTAACAGATGATAGCCAAGACGCTATTTCTCATTCTCAAGGCAACCCTAACTCTCTAGCATAATATGAAACGTTAATGAGTTCTGCGGAAAATAAATCTTTTCTTGGATAACAGATAGTACTCCGTAATATTATATCCCTATGACTAGTTAGGCGAGCCTATAAGCTAGAGGAAAATCTGTTATATACTGTAGTATTTCATTGACTAACAGAAAGTTATCAAGAAAGGCTTTTTGTTGGGGTAAACTGAATGGTCATGGGACATTAGAACATTAAGGCATCAATAATTGTCCTAAATTAGAAATGCAGAACTAGCTTGATTTAGTTCTTAATCTAGGAAAAACAAGGATGTAAGCCCAATCACTATACTGAGACCAAGATTTAGGTTGTTCTGGCAATCTCATACAAGCTTATGGGTTTGAGTGTTGGTCATTACACCAGACATCGGCAATTAGCAAGGTTAATGCCAAATTAGGTTCTACCAGCTGTTGGTTGTACTTCAGAAACAATAAATATGACTTTGATTTAAAACAGTAAAAAACAAGAGGAAAAATAGGATGAAGAGATCACCAACAAAGTAATTTTACTTTCAATATAACATTCCTTGCAGCTATGACTCCTACTTACAAAGCCACCACGCAAACAATTCATCAAATGCACTAATACGATAATGTTGAACAACAAACAAGCAGTTTTTTTTGGTACCTCTCAAAAGAGACCACTCCACTCTTGACTGACATATTTCACTGCTTAAATTCCAAGACAGAAGACAGTTTGGGCCAATCACCTTCTTATGAATTTGCAATAAAAAACACACAGAAATATGACCCAATCTGTGACTAGATTCACAACCAGCAAGTGGCAACTCAACATCATATATCCCCACCCACATTTGCATCCACAAAATTTCCGAATACAACAAATTATATAGCTATTCTCTCTGAATTTAGAACAGATACAACATTGTATAGCATTTACACAAGTACTATAATCCTCGCGACACAGAAATAGCACAAATCTCTCCTGCAAACAGTAACAGATCAAAACCACCTCTTCAGGCTACCTCTATGTTTTCCTTCATACAACTGGGTATATTTGTTCCCTAATGAGACCGCTCATCCAAAACCAAATCATACAAACAACTCTATAGAACCATACAAGTAAAGCTTGCCATTACCGCGCAATTCACTCACTCAGGCAGCCACGGCTAGTCCAGCCTTCCAGGCCTCGTACTTGGGATCATCGGTGGGCAGCTCGAAGCGGCAGAGCGGGCAGGAGTTGCGCACCTCAAGCCATGGAACGATGCACTCCTCGTGGTACCGGTGCAAGCAAGGCATCCTCTTCACGCGATCCCCCGTGGCGACCGCGTCCTTGCACACGGCGCACTCCTCGCCTTCCCCTTCCTCCCCGGCGGCAAGGACGGCGGACGGGAGCGCCTCCACAGCCGACCTGGCTGCCGGCGGCTTGTTGGTGAGGAAAAGCCCCTCCCCGCCGGCTACGAGCATCTCGTGCGCGTCCCGGTGAGAGGTGTACACGAAACCCTCGTCGGCGTCGGCGGGGGAGCGGGGCGGCAAATCGCCGAGCACCTCCCACTCGGGCTCCGCGGGCTCTACGGAGGGTCCGGAGGCGGACGCGACCTCCTCCCAGTCGAATTCGTCGGCAGGCGCGGAGGCGTCCAGCGGCAGATCCGGCTCCTCCTCCTCGTCGTCGTCATAGAATTGGAGGCAATCCCACCGGATCGAGGCCTCTTCCTCCTCCTCGTCTTCCTCGGGGAAGCCGAGGTCGTCGTTCCTGGGCGCGACGAGGGCGTCGTGGAAGAGGTCGCGCTCCACGGAGAGGAACTGGCTGCGGACGCGGTCGGCCAACGACACCGACACGGGCGAGGCCGACGACGGATCTGGGCGGAAGACCGGCACGAAGGCGTCGTAGCAGGAGGAGGAGGAGGAGGAGGAGGAGGCCTCTAGGGTTTGGAATATCTCATCGGCGGCGAGACGGAGGAGGAGATACGAGGACGCCATGGAGGCGAGAGGGGATCCTCCGGGGGGAAAATCGCGCCCTGAAGGAGCGTTCCGGTCGGGAATCCACTTCCTAGAGTCAGGTGGCGTTGTCCCTGGGACTCTCGCGGTAGATGGGAGTGGCGTGCTTGTCCCGTGACTGGTGGGGCCACCAGTTGTGGTGCCCAGATGTCATTGGGCTGGCTGCTGAATCTTGGAGGCACTACCGATGGTTGGTCGGTGCTTGTGTCCTCCCATGGCAGGTGGGGTACATATTGTTTGGCCCCACTATCAGTCACCGTATGGCTACGTTGGTTCGGGTGGGAGGCGGTAGATTGATGGCTGAGTCGTGCGAACGGAGGAACTGCTCGGTCCACAATCGTGTACTCTCTGACCGGTGGGGCTAGGTTGTTACGTCTTTGCTTGTCAGTGATACAAAGGGTAGTTTGGTGCGTGAGAGCGAGGTGACGCCGTCAAGTCAAACATCGAGCAGTGTGAGCGGAGCAAAGGTGGTGGGTTGCTTGTCACACGCGCGGATTACAGGCTGTATGACAGCGACGCAGCAGCTTCGTCCGGGCAAGCAAAGCAACACGTTGATGTTACGAGCGTTGACCACGTCTCTCTGATCGATATTATTGTATGTTCTCAACATTTAGATTCAAACGTATCTAGTTAAAAATTTAGACTAGATGTATTCGTATTTAAATAAATTGAGAACATTAATATGGACAGAGAAAGTACTAGAAGAGAATGGTACGGGCACCACTTCTTTCACGGCCAAGCCCCTTGTAAGTTTTCGAGATATTCCGGCCTCGGATATTTCTTGAGCGGCCACAACATCACCATACAAAATAATGAGACTATTGTTCAGGAAATCAGTTTGGGCTCCCGTCCACACTGGAGCCCTTTTTTTTTTCAAAAAACATCAACTATTTTCAAAAAAATACATATGTGTATCCAACAATATAAAATACTCGTCTGCAAATTTTGAATGAAAAATACCTCATATTTCAAGCGCAGCAAAAAGATAAATATGACAATTTTGGAAAAAAATGTACGTTCAAAATTGCACTATTCATACCTAGATCTGAAATTTTCTCTTTTTTACTAAGGCTAGAATACAAAGTATTTCAAATGATGTTTTGTGTGAGCGTATTATAAACTATTATCTACGTTCCAATACTTTTCCGTATTTTAATTTGATTTTATTTTCAAAAAATAAAGTCCTCCATGAAGGAGGGCTCCAAATCGACCTTCTCAAGTATTGTTAGCTTATTAGCTACACCGCTTCAGCCGAGAATAGTGTGGGTTTCTCTTGGTCGAACCGGGTGGATTTTCGTTTGGATCTACATGTGGCGGTTTCAAACGAATTCGTCGATCAATTGAATTGGATCGATGCAGTTATGGGTTTATTGCAGGTTGGTGTGGTGTGGGGCAGGTTGAAATCGCATTGACCGAAACTGGGTAATGGGTGAGGTGAGAACACTAGCTCGACCCACGGGTTGAAATGAATCGTCGATCCCTCAAACGCCATTCCCTACCGGTGTCGTCCACTGCCGCCACCTCTGTGGCCGCTGGGCTTCTCGGGTTCCGCACTACCACTATCGTCCACTACCATCACCTCCGCCTTGCACTAACACAGCCGGCATCGTGCTCTTCTTCTTCCTCGTTCTTTTGATGGGCACTCTGCACCACCACCGTCATGCATTGTCGTCGTCTTCGTAGTCACCGTCTAGCTAGCTGGCGTCAACTTGATCGCCAAACAATGCACCCCATAGTGTCATGGATAGATGATGAGTTCAGCAGCGACGGCTATGGAATGATTCATCGGGTGATGCATGCACAATCGATGCATATGTAGGAAGGTAGGACGAAGGGAGCACATGCAAATATATACACACGTGATAAAATCAGGGGACAATAGCGAATCAATCACACATGCATATTATGTACCCCATATATTTCATATTTCGAGACTCTAGCCGCCACACAGAGGGCCTCCATTCTCAGATTGCATCAGAAAACCACTGAGGAAGATCCACCACTTCACCACCACCATAGTTCATCATCTCCATCTCTAATTCCCTGCATAGACATAGCCATAAGCTTGTATTTGAGATCTCCTTGTGATTGGCGACTATTGTAAAAATATTTGATTTTAATCTAAGTAATTCTACAATATTTTCTATCCTTGGTCTTATTATTACGAGTGATTAGTTCTCACGAGCCGCAGGTTGAGGAGTAGCCTCGCAACAATTATGTGCATCTTATTACACGGGAATATTGTGTGGTGATTTATAGGAGATTTGTATATTCTATCTTTGTCTCATATCTCGATAATTGAACTTGCCAGGTATCCAAAGTCCCACAGATTGATCAAGATTTGAGGTAAGATGAGGGTGAACGGTGTCTACACGCAAAACGCAGTGACAGCAAGGGGTACAGTATTCGCTTAGCGGTCCATTTGGGAACAAAAACAACATCGTAGATTTTAATGATTTGGTCTATATTTACTTAATAGTCGTTCATAGCCCGGTGTTTTCTGGTATTAGCGGTTAGACCAAGAGACTTTTTATATGCATGTGGATCACAGGGGATCTAGTAATTATGGATGAGCTACCCATAAATCCTATCTATATTAGACCATTTACACATGAATGTGATTAGCATTATCCTTTATCCCATATGTATGCTTAGATGCATGTGAATCTTCAACCCTGGTCTATCTCCATTCATCGACACAACCCTAGATACAAAGTAATGTTGGGACATGTAGAGATAAAATAAAATTTTCCTGAAAGAATATTAATTTGAAGGGCGATATTGCACTGGTGCTTAATTTTTTTATTTTATTTTGGAACAAAGGGAAGGACCCAGAAGGGTCCAGAGCTACGGTGGGTACAATTACAAGCAGGCCTTTGGGATAAACAAAACTTACAGCCATGCCTTGGACTTTTACAAAAAAGGACCTTGCAATAAAAGGAGAAAAATAAATCGGGTCCACCAGATCCTTCTCCGCCAGAAACAATGGTGTACTCGACGCTGCAACCGGCAGCGCTCGCGTCGGGGATGTAACCACTTGAAGCAGGCGTGCCGAAGATTGTCGAGGCCGAGACGCAGGAGGGCCTCCACTAGAGGTTGAAGAAGCACCGGTTAACGAACCACCTCACGGAGCGGTCTCCATGACCAAGGATAGTGGTGGCACGAAATTGCTAGCGCTTGGGTTGTCCACTAGGAGCAGCTATTGATCCCCACCAGAGAGGAAGAAGACCGAATGCCATTTTCTCAACACCCTGACCATCACCTTGTTGGAAGAAGAGGAGAGAAAGGAGAGCAAAATGAACCTTCTTCTCACCGGAACACAAGCCTCCAACCGCCGATGTAGGGAATGCTAGCCTCCATCGGACTCCGAACTGCTGCCACAAGCCGGAGGAGACAACCGGAGATAGCAGCAAATGGAGCTTGCTTGGACTTTATTTGGGTGAGCGGTGGGCTTCTACAACGCTGCATCTGGCTCCCTCCACGAGAGTGCCGCAACGGAGAGAAGGGAGACTGCACCAAGCCGGCATTGGTCCAACAGCTTTGGCCTGTAGAACCAAGGACAATACTTATTGAGAGGGATGCAAGGGCCTCTCTAGTTCGCCACCGCCTCCACTTGCCACCGACGGAGCGTAGCAAAGCAGAAGAAGCACAGGGAGCGGTGGATCTGGCTGCCGGAAGTCGCCGACCTACCCTCAGGCGCCATTGTGGCAAACTCCACCAGAGGAAGACTAGAAAAACCTACTCTAATGATGTACAAGGGAGGGACTCCCGCCCAACTCAACACCGGCCATCGTGGAAGAGGAGCGGGGAGGAGCCTGATGGCCCAGGACCTGGAGGAGGATGAGAAGAACATGAGGGATTCAGAGAGGAAGGAGAGAAGGGAGTGAGGTGGATGGTTCACCTCTGCTTAGGTGCACTGGTGCTTAATGCAGGCCAGCTAACCAACAACTTCGATATCGACCGGACGGATAATCACTCACAGAAGAGGATACAGATCATTGGCCAGACGGCCGACATATGGTACCTGTTCCTTTTCAAAGAAAAAATTGTGTTGCCCACCTCAGCTAGGTTACTTAGAGCATATCCACTCATGCTCCCAAGCGTACCCCATAGGCCGAATTTTCCGCCCGGACAACATTTTTTGGCCCAGCCGCGCACATAGGTCCTCTATATCGTCTAGATTCAGGCCAAAATCCATCCGGCGACCACAGGCCGAACTCATCGCACCGAGGCTCGCCTAGGGGCGCCAAATGGAGTGAAAAGACGAATGGGCCCGGGTTGGCAGTGAGGGAAGTCGTACACGCAAAAAGGATTCGTCTAGTTCCCTCCCAACCCACACCGCCGCAGTTTTTGCCGCCAGCACCACCCCTTCTCTACTTTACCACCCACATTCGTCCACAAAACCAACCAAACTCCGCCAAGCCTCCCTCCCTCCTCTCTAAAATATTTGACGGAGTTTGGCCTCGTCGGTTCCGTGGACAGCTGCGCGCCAACCATGCCCAACAAGTGTTTGGCGTTTTTCCTAGCACGACCATGGACTCCGACGATGACGAGCATATGTTCGCCGCGCTGATGCAGGAAGAGATGGCTTCCGCCGCTAACAATGGAGAGCACATGATGATCCTCGCTTGTCTGGCTGACTTGTACGCCCAAAAAATGAAGCCACAGCGCGGCGGCTTGGCACTAGGACGCCAGAAGGGCAAACCGAGGCAGTGGATGGAGGGCTACTACATGCTGCATGCCGACTACTTCGCCGATGATCCATTTCATGACGAGACAGTGTTTCAGAGTCGATTTAGGATGAGTTAGGACCTCTTTCTCAAGATTGTGTATGCCCTCTAGGACATCGAAACCATTTCAAATGCAAGAAGGACTACACTAGAATGGTGGGATTTTCCTTGCTACAGAAGTGCACGGTGACCATGAGAATGCTGGAATACGGAGCTTCTGGTGACACACACGATGATTATCTCCGCATGGTCGAGTCCATCGTCATCGATTGTTTGTACAGGTTTTGCAGGGCAGTGGTTCAGTGTTTGGAACAAAATATCTGAGACCACCCAATGCTGAAGACACTGCTCAAATCCTTGCAATAAATGAAATTATATGATTTCCTAGGATGCTTGGAAGTATCGACTGCATGCATTGGAAATAGAAAAACTGTTTGTTTGCTTCGCAATGAATGTACAAAGGCCACAAAGGAGGTTGTAGTGTGGTACTCGAGGCAGTGGCTACACATGATCTCTAGATTTGGCACTCCTTCTTTGGTATGGTAGGATCCAACAATGACATCAATGTCTTGCAGTGCTCGCCTATCTTCTCTAAGCTTGTTGAGGGTCATGCTCCCCTCGGTGGACTATGTGATCAATGGCCACCACTACATAAGGGCTACTACTTGGAAGATGGAATCTATCCAAGATGGTCAACATTTGTGAAGGCTCTCTCAAGCCCTCTGATCGAAAAGAAAACCAACTTTGCCAAGAAACAAGAATCTTGCAGGAAGGATGTTGAGCGGGCATTTGGTGTGCTCCAAGCTCGGTTTGCAGTTGTCCGGTTCCCTGCTGTGACTTTGTCGCAAGAGAAAATGGGGGAGGTGATGAATGCTTGTGTGATCTTGCACAACATGATCATTGAGAACGAGAGGGAGGAGTTAGTGCTTGATGATGATAGTGATCCAGTGGAAACATATTTCAGACAAGATCCTCTTGTAGAGCCTGATCACCAGGTGCCAGCATCATGGGCTAACTTTGTTGCTATGGGTCAGGTTCCTGATCCGAGACCCGCATGTGCAGCAACAACTGTAGGATGATCTAGTGGAGCACATGTGGATGATCAAAGGCACCACCTAGTTTGAGGTGTTATTGTGTTTGAAAACTTGTTAAATTATTTGCTACGCACTTGTTTTGTGCGCTGAACTACGTGACCAAAATTTGGTCAAATTGTTTGTGTAAAATTGGTTGAGATGTGCCTTGCACAGAAATTGGGTTAATTTGTGTCAAATTTGGCCAATTTTGTGAAATCGTCGTTCCCGGGGGTGTCTAGCCGGCACTACAAGAAAATTTGGCTTTTACAACGGACAATTTTCATGGTTGAAGGCTCGTTTTTTGCGACTAAAAAGTATTCTATGATGGATTCCCTTCGTGGTAAAAGCCCCGTCACAAAAGAATCTACCACGGTTTTTTCTGACCGTGGCGGATCGCACCCTTCAGCCACGAAAACTTGTTCCGTCGTAGATCTGTTCTCTAGCCGCATTGACTGCTGGCGTCATGAAAAATGTCACGTGGAAAACACCGTTAATGCCCAGTTACCGCTGTTAATGGCCACAGAAACTATGGTAGAAGCCAGGCCCAGCTAAGGCCTGCTAAATATTAAGTGGGCCGGCCCATGAGGAGAGCCCAATAAGATTACGGCCTATTACTGTTTCGTTCGGCACTATTTGAAATGGGCCCAAAAGATGCAGCCAGCAGCGGCTCTCGAATGTCAGGCCCATTACTGTTTCGGCCTATAGAAGCCCACATTGTTCGAATACTGTGCGGTCCTTTAACAACCTGCGTCAAGTCAGCCCGATACTGTTAAGGCCTACGGCTGACTCGTCACTGTTCTCACAACTCGTCCTGGGCCGCCTACTAACGGCCCACCTTTGAGAAGGTCCTATATTGTTCTGGCCTTTTACTGTATCGTATGTCAACTTTTAGGGCCCACCGGCGGCCTACAACTGTTCTGATCTGGTATTGTTCCGGCCTAGCAATATGTTTGGCCTGTTACTATTCTTGTGTGGTAAACTTTTTGGCATGGTACTGTTCGAACTTGTTACTATTCTGGCCATCTATTGTTCAGGTCCGTTAATGTTGTGGTCCTTTATTGTTCTGGCCTACCACTTTCCTAGTCTGCTCGCTCGCCGGTGTATTGGCATGTTACTGTTTTGGCCTGTTACTGTTCTAGCCTATTACTGTTACTAGTTGCCACCTGAGGGTAGGCCCATTATGTTCACGGACACCTATAGTTTCAAACTTTCTGCAGCCCATGCAAATATCATAAAAGAAGTATAATTATCGAGCATCTTTTACTGTTCATGGTAGGCCCAATACAAGAAGGGCAAATAACAAAACCCTATATTGTTACCTGATCGACCTGGCTGGCACAGCTATAGTACCGCCATGCGTGGACGACTTCAACTAAATTCCTACATGGCCTATACGAGTTATCTAGATATTACATCAGCTACAAACTTCTTAAAAATATTACATAATATGAACAAAAGGGAAAGAAAATTCAGCATTTCAGTTGCCAATCAAGTTGATAGCAGAGTCCTCAATTTGCTTTCTCAATCCATCAACTTCATCTCTCTTTGAGTGTGACAACTACATTAGAAAACCACCTTGAGACATGATCTTACAGTCCCCTCTTTGGTGGCTATATCAATAATTGTAGTCTGAAACTAAGTAATAACAAGTTAATACAGCAAACAAGACAAACTACTCATAGCTAAGAATGAACCAGATAGGAATAATCTGCATAATACGAACTTGTAGAGGAGGAATGCAAACCATGAATGAAATATATAGTATAGGATAGTTATGCCGTTGCTTAGGACGAACCAGAACTAGATACGAGATATAATGGTGTGGCTTGTGAACCTGTAGAACGGGACAAACAAGCATTAGACAAGTATGCCAACGATGAAATGAGCAATCAAACAAAGTGTTTCTTAGAATTTCAGCAATTATAAACTATCTAGGTCATTTCAACAAATATATATGTAAGTAGTGGTATCTCCTAGAATGCAAGAGATGTTGGGTGAGTCGGAATTTGCGGTGAGCTACACAATGGCATGCAGTTAATGTCGTAGCTAAGAATGAACCACATAGAAATTATAACCGCATCATACCAGAACTTGTCAAGCAGGAATGGAAAACATGAATGAACTATATAGTAAAGAATAATTATGCCCTTGATTAGGACGAACCAGCACCAGATACAGAAAATATATAATGGCATCGCTGGTGGACCTGTAGGCTATGCAAACCAACATGTTAAGTGTTGCCTTTTTGAGCTCTACGCAAAGAAAAAGAAAATAGTTAGTGTTACAGCTTTTTAAGAGCCAGATGACAACAACAAAATTATAATCGAACTAGTACAAAGAGTTTGAACGGGTACTATAGGATAGATAATGATGCCAGGGAGAAAATAATAGCAGGAACTTAGCTCGGGAATAATCAGATAGAGTTAGTAACCGTGGAGCAAGGAATCCACACTAATATTTTGCACTGACATTACATTTTGCAAGAACTACACAATAGCAGGCAATTACTGGTGTACGGAGTAGCTAAGATAAGAACATGTGCATGACAAAATAATAGACATGTGCATGACTTGAAATTTGTAGAGCAGCGAATGTAAACCAACATGTCTAATGACCTTGTATGTACTAGCACGAAGAACAGGCGTGCCCAGTTACTTATATGTACTAGCATGGTTATAAAAATGCAGTTTACTGTGACAAACTTGAACCTACTATACTGCTAACAAAACAAAAACGGGTTGGAGATTTGGTTACCTTGGTCGGAGAGGCGTCTAAGCATCATCGGTACCGTGCGAGTGACGTCTGGGTCACTGAGGGTGCTGCGGTTGCAGCGGCTGTTGGTGTCGGTGAAGCAGATCTTAGGCCGTCGATGCTGGTGAAGTCAACGGTGACACCCATGGAGCTGGTCTGGAGCGGTGGACAGCTCTGGTGGAGTGGCAGAGAGACCCGGTGAACTAGATCCGATGGGGCGGGCATCGATGAAGCGGCTCCGGCCATCGTGGAATTGCCACCGGGCGGTACGTGCAGTGGTCGTGGAGGTGAGGGCGTGGGAGAGAAGCCTGGGATTTTGGGAGGGCCAGCAGGAAAAACTGCACGAATCGGGACTATGGAGTTGAACAGAAAAATAATTACGATCGTGCCCCCGAGCTACCGACTTTTGCGTGCTCGTAGGGGGTCTGAATAATGGGTAGAATGGGAATTTTAAAGTCAAAAGTTTTTGAAATGGAGGGGCGCGAAATACTTCAAAGTTGGTGTGTGATTTTGCCGCTCGACAGAGATTTTGAATTTGGCTACCGGCCAAATAATAGTAATACAAAAGTTGTACTCCCCGGTGGGAGATTTCACCTCAAAGTTTTTGAAACAGTGTGGCGGGAAATGCTTCAAGGTTGGTGTGTGATTTTGCCGCTCGACGGAGATTTTTAATTTGGCTACCGGCCAAATAATAATTAATAGACAAGTGGTACGCCTAGTGGGAGATTTTGCCTCAAAGTTTTTGAAATGATGGGGCGGAAAATGCTTCAAGGCTAGTGTGTGATTTCTCCACTCGACAGAGATTTTGAATTTGGCTACCGGCCAAATAATAATTAATAGAAAACTGGTACTCCCCAGTGGGAGATTTGGCCTCAAAGTTTTTGAAACAGTAGGACGGGAAATGCTTCAAAGTCGGTGTTTGATTTTGCCACTCGATAGAGATTTTGAATTTGGCTACTGGCCAAATAATAATAATATAAAAATGGTACTCCCCGGTGGGAGATTTTGCCTCAAAGTTTTTGAAATAGTGGGGCGGGAAATGCTTCAAAGTCGGTATTTGATTTTGCCGCTCAATAGAGATTTTGAATTTGGCTACCAGTCAAATAATAATTAATAGAAAAGTGGTACTCCCAAGTGGGAGATTTGGGCTCAAAGTTTTTGAAATGGTGGGGCGGTAAATGCTTCAAGGTTGGTGTGTGATTTTGCCGCTCGACAGAGATTTTGAATTTGGCTACCGGCCAAATAATAATTAATAGAAAAGTGGTACTCCCCGGTGGGATATTTGGCCTCAAAGTTTTTGAAACGGTGGGGCGGGAAATGCTTCAAAGTCGGTGTTTTATTTTGCCACTCGACAGAGATTTTGAATTTAGCTACTAGCCAAATAATAATAATAGAAAAATGGTACTCCTCGGTGGGAGATTTGGCCTCAATATTTTTGAAACGGTGAGGCGGGAAATGCTTCAAAGTTGGTGTTTGATTTTGCTGCTCGATAGAGATTTTAAATTTGGCTACCGACCAAGTAATAATAACAGAAAAATGGTACTCCCCGGTGAGATATTTTGCCACAAAGTTTTTGAAATGGTGGGGGGGGGGGGGAATGCTTCAAGGTCGATGTGTGATTTTGCCGCTCGATTGAGATTTTGAATTGGCTACCGGCTAAATAATAATAGAAAAAAGCTAGTAGACCGTACACTATCTGTCCAGGAATTCAAGTCCTAGAGTTATGTCAACTGATCATTCATGAGCATAATAATTGCACAGACTGATATTTTGAATTTGTCTAGCGTCCAAGCAATATTTGGAAAAAAGGTGTACTCCCTATTCAAGAATTGAAGTCCGAGAGTGATATTAACTTATCATCCATAATGAAAATTTGATAACTGCGATTCAAACAGGGTTGGTTGCAGGTTTTGCCCCTCGATTGAGATTTTTTAATTTCGTCAATGGTACTCCTTGAAGGAGATATGCCCTAGAGGCAAATAATAAATAGATTTTTATTGTCATATCTCAATTAGTTTATAATAGTTTCATATTGTGCTAGAATTATGCCAAGTAGAAACATTGGTACATGTGTGGTATGAAACAACAAAGTCCCTAGTAGCCTCTATTCATACTAGTTCATTGGTCACGAAGATGATCTAGGTTTCAAGATCATGGGCATTTATGCCGACTGACAACGAGATCATATCATTGGAGAATGATGTGATTGGACATTCCTCGAAGGATTGCAACATGATCAAGTCATATAGTTCATTGTTGCAATAGCTATACCTAGACTCCTTCTCCTTAGACCATGAGCTCATATTACTCACTATTTCCCTAGGCTGCTTAGACTGCATCAATCGCCATCTGGTAATACGGTGGCCATAAAGGTGTACTTTGGGTATTCCGAAGGAACAGTAGATAACATGTGACTGCAAGACCGGAATTTGTTCACCCACATGACGGGTAAAGATACATAAGGCCGGCTTGGTGAGATTACACCCATAAATGTTACAACATGTGACTAGGTCACAGGGATGTAATATCACGGTAACAAGAAAACAGAACTTGTTGTGAACGAGATTGAACAAAGTATGGGATACCAATGATCGGATCTCGGACAAGTTGTATCGAGAAAAAAAAGGAAGAGGATGCTACATTTAGCGGTTCAAACGACATTGTCATCAGGAATGCATAGGGGTCCCATGGACATCCCTGGTCCCTCTGTTGATCATTGATATAAATCATGTCTAGAGCATTCCCGAGCCGTGAGAGGATACACTTAAGGGTACGATGAGAGCGATCATTCGTAAGACGGAATCACAGTAGAGAAAGAGAGAAAGCCGGAATCGTTCCGCAGAGAGATCCGAAGTTGTTCGGAGAAAGAATAAAGGAAAAGACCCCGAAAAGTGTTTTCTGATAAATGGGAATTTAAATATATATTTATTATATGTTAATTGTGAATTAGTATATTCTAAATAATATTTAGATTAAGATTTATAAAGGCAACTTTTATATTAGGCCAAATCCCTGGAGGGAAATATCCTTGAATAAAAGCTGCAGAAAAATAAAGGGGAAAAAGGAAACAGCCAGCCCAAGTGGGCGGCAGATACTTCGCGTTGCATAGGGCGGGCACCAGCTGGCCGCCGACGCTGCCAGGCCAACTCAACCCGGCCCAAGAGGGGCTCACGGGGAGCCCACAAAGACAACACCTGCAAATGCCGGGCGGCCCACTGGTCTGGCAGCCGCCGCTTCCTGGCGAGACGGGTCGCGCGGACGAGGCTGGCCTGCCCGAGATCCACGCCTGTTTCCTGGGCCACCGGGGGAACTGAGGCCTAGCCGGACCGCTGGCCATTGCCACCTCTGGGAGGCAGGCTGGGCCGCGAGCTAGAAGTCTGGCCCGCCCGGCCACCACCTCCTACAACTGCTGCTTGCTGGGCTAAAATGATTCAGCCCATCCGACTGTTTTAACTGTTTTTCCTTTGTCTATTAGTCCCACATGGTTAACCCAATGGGGAGGGCACACCCCCTCCGCCTATATAAAGGGGTTCCCATGGGTGGGATTAAACACACAAGTAGAGAAGTCCTTTGGTTGACTTTCTCCCTCCCTCTCTCTATACCTTGTGACCATGGCCCCAAGTCTGCGCTAAGATCTGGCTATGCGCAGGATTCCTAGCCGGACATCAACTTCCGCACTCCCGGCGGGATCGGGGAACCGAAGGTCTCATTGTGCACCGGATGTGTACGAAGACACGAGGTGCAACATTTGGGGCGCTTAAATGTCATTAGCCGGAGCTGTTGTACGATGAAGATGAAGGAGAAAGGGGTGACCTGCGAGGAGCTTCGCGACCTTGAGGTCGGCTACGAGTACGACTACTTCAACCACGTTCCCCGCGGAATGTTAACCGCGTACGGTCTACAAGGGTATGTATTCTCTACACATCATCCGTTACCGCATTACTACATAGATAGATCCTAGGCAAGTTTTGGGGTTCCATCGTAGGAAATTTTTTGTTTTCCGCCGCGATCCCCAACAGTGGTATCAGAGCTGATCTATGCGTAGGAGTGCTGTATGGCCAGTACGCACAAGTTTTGTGCGAGCATTGATCCCTTAGTTGTTACCCTCTAACGTGTACTTGTTTATATCGCGGTATTGTTTGATGAAGTGGCCCGGACCGACCTTACGCGTATTCGTACACGAGACTGGTTCCACACTCAACATACGGCTTGTACCGTATAAGTGGCTAGCGGGTGTCTGTCTCTCATACAATAGTTGATATAGCATTTACAACAGAGGGCCCCGAAAGGGGTGTAATAGAGACAACTGTTGGATCTATGTTGTGGTTGGAAAGTTCGTAGTTTAGAAAAGGTTCTAGTGCGAAATCCCTAACAACCACGTAAAACTTGCAATAGATAAAGTAGAGGCATCTAACTTTATTTTGCAGGGGGCATGTGATTATGATATGGCATTGGTTGTTATGAAGGTAAAGTAGTTTACTTTTCTGTTACTAAGTAGTATAGTAATAGTCATCGTTCCGATGAATGACCTAGTGGAGGCGTCGTGGACTTGGCGTCAAACCAAGGGCAAGATGGAGATCATGCCGGAGCGCTCGATGGAGATCAAGGCGCAAGAAAGACCATATCATATCACATTATACATATGATGTTGATACCTGTTTTACATCTTATTGTGTGCTAGTATTAGATACTCAACGGTAACAAATAAGATAATCCCTATTTAATTCCAATGTTCCGTGTTCCCCTTGTGTGTGCACCACTAAGAAAGTTCTTCGGTATGAGGCCATCCAGGTTTACAGGCCTGGGTGTCAGACATATCTACGTTCGCATTGAAGGAAATATGCCTTGAGAGGCAATAATAAAGTTGTTATTATGTATTCCTTATATATGATAGATGTTTATTTTGCATGCTAGAATTGTATTGATCAGAAACATCAATACATGTGTGTTTAATAAACAAAAAGGGTTCCTAGTTATGCCTCTCTTATAGACTAGCTTGTTGATTAACAAGATGATCAAGGTTTCCTGATCATAGACATTGGATGTTGTTAATAACAAGGTCACAGTATTTGTGAAATGATGTGATGAACATTCATCCGAAGTATAGCATTACGATCAAGTCATTATGTTTATATTGCTACAATATCATACGAAGTAATCTTTATCCTTAGACCATGAGATCATGTTAATTGCTAACACCTGAAGAGTATCTTGATAATATCAAACGTCACACCGTAACAGAGTGACTATAAAGATGGGTTTAGTGCTACGAAGGTGTTATGTTGAGGCTCATGGATCAAGAGTGGAATTTTTCAATCCCGATGACGGATAGATATACTCTGGGCCCTCTCGGTGATATGACATTGAGATAGCTTGCAAGCAAGTGATGTGATCACTAGAATGTTATATCACGGGAACGAGAAAAGAGTGCATGTCGGTAACGAGATCAAACTAGGTATTTGGATACCGATGATCGAATCTCGGACATGTATTATATCATGAGACAAAGGGATTAGATTACAAGCGTTAAGGGTTCTCACGATCACAGAAGTCATCGTTGAATATGCAGGAGTCAGTATGGATCTCCAGGTCCCGCTTCTGACTATTGATCTGAGAGGAGTCTCAATCATGTCTGCATTATTCATGAACCGTAGGGTGAGACACTTAAGAGTTACCGGACACCATTTAGGAGCACATATGTTTCAGACAAAAGAATTGCAAAGCGCAGGAATTGTTTCGATAGAAATCGGAAATTGTTTTGGGTGAAATTGCAGAAAGTGGTTCTGCATGTGATATTGAAATATTGCAAGGGGTTATATGTGAATGTTTGTTAATTAAAGTAATTAAAAAATTCTGAATAAATTTAATAAAAGAGTTTTATTAAATGAGAGAGCATTAAACTTGGAGAATTTTAATGCATTTAAAGTGGGGACTTTAAAAGGGAATGTGAAGAGGCATTTTAATGTGGAGGGGTTACCACCACATGAATGGGGGATGTAAGGGGTCACCCCCCATGCGCCGGCCATGGAGAGGAGGGGCATCCCCCTCCTCCTATAAAAGGCCCCCTCCTCCTCCTTCTTCCACACACCTCCTTATGAAGGATCTCTCTCCCCCTCTAGAATTATTCCCCCATGGTCTCGGATTAGCGAGATACATGTTCCCGATGGCATTTCGTCTGGAAGGAGTTGCTGATTCTGCTGGATCGCTAGAGAGAGGAGGTGGAGGTTGTCCGGTGGCTTGAACGTGTGTGCGAGTACGGATGCGCTGCTGAGTTGCGGCGCTCGGACTTCCTCACGATTTTTAGATTGGCAAGTGTACGACTACATCAACCACGAGTTCCTACTCGTTAACAAAACTTGTTGTCTTCGAGGGTAAGTTCTCGTTGGATGTATGTCCACCCGTTGCTTTGTACCTAGTAGATAGATCTTGGCGTGTAGTTCTCATCATAGGAAATTTTCTGTTTTCTATGCTGCGGACCCAACACGCATACAGTGGGTGTAAGCCATGTTGCACAGCGAATACACACAAGTTAGATTTGGCGAGCCTAGCACGCCATAGAAGCGTGGCCTCAGAACACAAGAGATCGAAAGATCGAGCATGAGTCACATGGATGATGTGATTGGCATTAGTGAATGTCTACCTTTGATAATGCACTGATGGTTGTGTAACACGGGGGAGGTGCAGAGGATAGGGATCATGCGATCACTAAAGTTGTCCAGGGGATGATAATTTTAGTGGAGACCAATTATAAATTGATCTCTTATTATAAACTTAGTCTAGATGTCTGTTTGCAAATATCTTTGTAGATCTTAGCCTATCCCATTGAGGTCCTTTGCGACCATCGGGAATATATTGCTTAATTTGGAAACTTAGCAAAAGGGTCCAACTTCATAGATTAATACCCACGCCTGAGGGGTATCCTCGTAAAAGGTGATCTTCTCTTCTTGATACAATAACCACTAGGAGATAATTCGATGACTCCGGATTGTTTGCAAAAACACTTAGTGATCTTGCATTAGAGTTGAGAACTCTTAGAAGGGCTTGATTGCAAATGGAGGTCATGGATAAAAAGGTATATGTTAGATATACAAAATTATATATGTGGTTCTTAAAAACTCATTGCAGATTGCAAAGTATTTGATGCTTGTCCCATTTTGTGAAAACAGGATGATCTTCTTGAGAATTGCTGGTTTTGAGGCAACGTGACTTGATGACAGCAAGCAAATCAGTTGATGGCCAACATCACCTCTTCCCTCAAAGTCTATCATTTGGATTAGTGGACTTGAATATAGATTTGTAATCCTAGTTTGTGTGTCTTGCTTTTGGCGAGACGATTATTCATATGAACAAGTTACAAACCAGTTTGTACTATTCTTATGAACAATACCTTATGGTCACATTGCGATTATAAATAAAGGTGCTCTCACCACTATGTTAATGATAATAGTTTAAACATTTATAAAGCTGAAAGATATCCAAAGCTTAATAATGAAAAGACACTACAGTTTAAGTCATTTTGGTTATTGCATGTTCTTTATGAAAGATTAGGGTCCTAGATGCTTAATCTAGAGACTTTGCAAAACCATGCCTCTTGGGAAGAATTAAAACTCCGCATTCAGGTAAAACGGTGATATGCGAAGAAATGTTGAAACTTATACATAATGATGTATCATATTTTCAGCAAGTAGTGGAAATCATTTGTTAATTGTGGACTTAAGTGAAAAAACGTATTTACTTAATGAAACATGAAGTTTGAAATGATTTGAATTGTTCAAATGAGTTCATAACTGAATGGGATATTGAATTAATTGAATTAACAAGTCTCTTCGATTTGATCGTCATGACTAAGGTATTCAAGTTAAGTTTAGCATAAAAGGGATTTGTGAAAGATGTTTCACAAATTATGATAATTGGATGAATTCAAACTGTGTTGAAATGTCTAAACATCATAATCATTATGTTATAAGATACATATGGTATAATATTATCTCTTATTGGGGTTATAGTTGTCGTTTAGAGTTAGAGATCAAAATAAGCAAACACTCATTTGAAATACAAAGGAACATCTAAAAGATTCGTGGAAACAACACAATAAGTGTTATGGCAAGTTCGAGTTTCTGGAGATTTCAATAAGTCAAAATCGTGGCGAATAAACAAGTCTTTGTAAAGCATTCTTAGGAAACTATGAATGCATCATCCACAATGGCCAAACTAGTTGTTGTCCAAAGCTGATGTGTCTTGATAAAGATATAGGTGGAAGAAAGTAAAATATCAAAACAAGGTGTTGGACCTTACCTCCGAATTGTTGAGTGGCGCAGCGGAATTTGTTTCGTGAATCCAAACTCTACAAATAGAGGAGAAACCAATGATAATGATCATAAATTTTCGGGGAATACTTTTACTAAAGAAAGTAGGATTCAACTATATATTCTACAAGTTTGTGGAATTATATTGTTGATCCACTTGTCATGTTTTGAACAAGATGTACCTACGAATTACAAAGAAGCGTGATGGACCTAAGTACGAGAAATGAATGGTCATTGAAATCTCGTTAGTGGAATTCTCAATTTGATGATGATCAAAGAATTTTGGAATGTCCAAGATTATTGAGAGGACCTAGATTTGAGTGGGAGCAAATCAGCTCGGCTAATTCATAATATGTTGCTGACATATTTTGAGTGGGAGCTAAGTGAAATCCCTGGATCTCAAACATGAATGTCATATTTGAGTGGGAGCATGAAATCATTATGGATATGTGGACGACATATGTGAATGATGTGATTGGTGTTAATAATATTTAAGTTAGATAAATAAGGATGAAGTTGAAGTTATTAAACAATAAGATCTATCGAGATAGATTGGTGAGTTTAATAAACACTGAATGTCGAATGCTTCCTGGACTTGATTCTGAAAGATGTTCAGAATGTCCTAAGACAAGATTTTGAAGAATCTCGGAATGGAACAAGGTGAGAAAGTAGTTCTTACTATATGAAGCATTGAGTATTGCAACTATGGTTGAAAGAAAGAGATGCATTGCATCTCCTATGCCTTAGCCATAGGTTCTTTCAGATAACCATATTGTATACTCGACGTATGTGACCCGAGGTTCTGGTTGGTAGGACAAAGTCTTAACTATAAGAACATGTCCTTAAGTGATTCCTAAGTTGGTCACTGAACCAGAATTAAGTTTGTACATAAAAGGCAAGAAGCAATGCAAGTGGCATAGATGCATTTCATGCACTAGGATCTACATAGATATAGAAGTATAAAAGCTACATCTGATGTGATGTATAATGTTATGGCGGGGCTAGTTCGCTTTTAACATAGAATGATGTGTCCCAGGGCCCAGTGCCCATGAGAAAGCCCTCGAGGTTGATCTAACGTCACTGTAAGCTCCTGGAATCTGGCCTTGTTCTTCTGCCATGACTATAGTATATACACAAAGGATAGCAAAGTGTGTTTCGAAGTTTAGATGACAACGGTGAAAACGACCGTCATCATAAACACTAGAAACAAAGTCTCACTTTGTTGCCAAACAAATATTTCGACCCATTATAAGATAATGGTGTGAATGTCGGATTAGGAAGGCATTAACGATTTGCAAAAGACATAATGATCTGGTAAAATAGAACATGGACATGACGTTTCCCATGAGCATGCATGATCTGTAAATGCATATGGTATATGGTTTATATGAGTAAAATGCGAACTAGGTTATTTGTACTCTAGTGCAAGTGGGAGACTGAAGGAGATATGCCCTAGAGGCAAATAATAAATAGGTTTTTATTGTCATATCTCAATTAGTTTATAATAGTTTCATATTGTGCTAGAACTATGCCAAGTAGAAACATTGGTACAGGTGTGGTATGAAACAACAAAGTCCCTAGTAGCCTCTATTCATACTAGTTCGTTGGTCACGAAGATGATCTGGGTTTCAAGATCATGGGCATTTATGCCGACTGACAACGAGATCATATAATTCGAGAATGATGTGATTGGACATTCCTCAAAGGATTGCAACACAATCAAGTCATATAGTTCATTGTTGCAACAACTATACCTAGACTCCTTCTCCTTAGACCATGAGCTCATATTACTCACTGTTTCCCTAGGCTGCTTAGACTGCATCATCCGTCATCTGGTAATACAGTGGCCATAAAGGTGTATGTTGGGTATTCCGAAGGAACAGTAGATGACATGTGACCGCAAGATCGGGATTTGTTCACCCACATGACGAGTAAAGATACATACGGCCGGCTTGGTGAGATTACATCCATAAATGTTGCAACAATTGACTAGGTCACGGGGATGTAATATCACGGTAACAAGAAAACAAAACTTGTTGTGAACGAGATTGAACAAGGTATGGGATACCAGTGATCGGATCTCAGACAAGTTGTATCGAGAAACAAAAGGAAGAGGATGCTACATTTAGCGGTTCAAACGACATTGTCATCAGGAATGCATAGGGGTCACATGGACATCCCTGGTCCCTCTGTTGATCATTGATATAAATCATGTCTAGAGCATTCCCGAGCCATGAGAGGATACACTTAAGGGTACGATGAGAGCGATCATTCGTAAGACGGAATCACATTAGAGAAAGAGAGAAAGCCGGAATCGTTCCGCAGAGAGATCCGAAGTTGTTCGGAGAAAGAATAAAGGAAAACACCCCGAAAAGTGTTTTTGGATAAATGGGAATTTAAATATATATTTATTATATGTTAATTGTGAATTAATATATTCTAAATAATATTTATATTAAGATTTATAACGACAACTTTTATATTAGGACAAATCCCTGGAGGGAAATAGCCTAGAATAAAAGCTGCAGAAAAATAAAGGGAAAAAAAAGCCACAATTAAGTGGGCGATACTGCCGACCGCAGGCACTGGGCACCGTTGCCGTGCCAGCCAACTCAACCTGGCCCAAGAGGGGCTCATGGGGAGCCGCCTGGCGGACATCGCCGTTGGGCCGCACTAGGGCGAGCGCCCACTGGTCTGGCCCGCCGCTCTCATGGGCGAGACGGTCACATGGACGAGGCTGGCCCGACTGGGAGCCGTGCCTGGTTCGTGGGCCGCCGGGGGCACTGATACATTGCAAATTTATCTATAATTTTTGATGTTCCATGCTTGGTTTTATCCACTTTCTTGTGTTTTGTTCCAACTTTGGAGTACTTTTCATATGATTTCTTGGACTAACCTATTAACAAGAGCCATAGTGCTAGCTGCCTGTTTTCTGCTGTTTTTGGTTCCAGGAAAGTCAGAAAATGAATATTCTCGGAATTGGACGAGACAAAAGCCAAAGTGCCTATTTTTCCGGAAGGGATCAAGTGCCAGAATACGAGACGGAGAAGGGCCATGGAGCCACCACACCACCTGGTCGTAGGCTGACGGCCTGCCTTGGTGGTGTGGCTGCTCCCAAGACCCTCGGCCTCTCCTTCCGCCTATATATTGCCCTCAGACGAAAACCCTAAGTACCCGATCAAAATCCACGAAAGAGTGCAGAGTGCCGTCATCTCCATCCCTAGATCGGGAGGATCTGCTCTTCCCGACACCTGCACGGAGAGGGGAATTCACCCTGGAGGCCTTCTTCATCACCATGCAAGCCTCCGGTGTGATGCATGAGTAGTTCATCCTTGGACTACGAGTCCATGTAGTAGCTAGATGGCTGGTTCTCCTCCTTTGTGCTTTCATGTTTAGATCTTGTGAGCTCCGTTCATGATCAAGATCATCTATTTGTAATTCATACATGTTGTGTTTGTGGGGATCCGATGGATATTGAGATGCTATTTCAGATTGATTATTGATTCTATCATGTCTTTGTTATTTGTGATCTTGCATGCTTTCCGTTGTTAGTAGCTATCTTGGCCAAGTAGATTCTAGCAACTCCAAGAGTTAGTATTTATGCTCGATAGTGGGTTCATGCCTCCGTAACTGGGAAGTGACAGAAATCTCTAAGGTACTAGATGTGCTGTTGCTACTAGGGAGAAAACAACAATACTTTGTTCATAGAACAATCGTATTGTTTACTTTACACGCAGTTCATAATGCAATAATCTGTTGCTTGCAACTTAATACTAGAGGGGGTTCAGATGATAACCTGAAGGTGGATTATTAGTCATAGATGTAGTTGGATGGCAGTCTATGTATTATGTTGTAATGCCCAATCAAGTCTCAAAGGAGTCAAGATGATTAGTATATGCATGTATTGCTTTCTCAGTGTTTGTCAATTGCCCCGCTGTAATTTGTTCACCCAGCATGTTATCTATCTAAGGAGAGCCACCTCTAGTGAACTATGGATCCCGGTCCTTTCTCTTTACATACAATCTACAAGCATCGCTTTGTGTTTACTTTCTGCAAACTTTTACTTCTTTCCATTCGATACATTTAATCCTTTGTTTTTCGCAAAACACGGTGAGATTGACAACCTCATCGCAAGTTGGGGACAAAGTTCTATGGTTGTGTTGTGCAGGTCTCCACGTTGCTACTAGCACCGGTAGTGCGCCCTGCCAAAGCTCAGCTTGTAACACCTTTGAGGTGTTTCCTTGCTCCTACTGGTTCGATTAAACCTTGGTTTCATAACTAAGGGAAAACTTGCTGCTGTGCTCATCACACCTTCCTCTTGGGGTTCCCAACGAGCTCTATGTCGAACGCATTTGCACATCAAGATCTTTTTCCGCGCCGCTGTGAGTCAAGGACATCTTCACAAGGGGAGTCCCTCATAACCAATGTCTTTACTTTGTTGTTTTTGTTTTGCTTAGTTTCTTTTTGCTTTGGTTGCTTGTTTCTTTATCAAAAACACACAAAAAATTAGTTTACTAGTTTTCTTTCTTATTTGAAAACCCAAAAAAATGACTACTCTTGAAAACACTAAGTTGTGTGACTTCACTAGCACCAACAACAATGATTTTATGAGCACACCTATTGCTCCACCTGTGGCTGAAAATACTTTCTTTGAGATAAAACCTGCTTTGCTCAATCTTGTTATGAGAGAACAATTTTTTGGTATTGGTAATGAAGATGCTGCTTCCCATCTAAATAACTTTGTTGAACTTTGTGAGATGCAAAAGCATAGGGATATAGGTGGTGATATTATTAAGCTGAAATTGTTTCCTTTCTCTTTGAGAGGAAAAGCTAAAGAGTGGTTGAATTCCTTAACTAGGAATTGTATTGATTCTTGGACTAAGTGCAAAGATGCTTTTATTGGAAAATACTATCCTCCTGCTAAGATTATATCTATGAGAAGTGAAATAATGAAGTTTAAACAACTTGATAATGAGCATGTTGCTCAATCTTGGGAAAGAATGAAATCTTTGGTAAAGAATTGTCCCACTCATGGACTGACTGCTTGGATGATGATCCAAACTTTTTATGCAGGATTGAACTATTCTTCAAGGAACCTATTGGATTCTGCTGCTGGAGGTACCTTTATGACCATCACTTTGGATGCTGCAACAAAACTTCTGGACAATGTGATGGTTAATTATTCTGAATGGCATATTGAGAGAGCTCCACAAGGTAGGAAGGTAAATTCTGTTGAGGAAACCTCCTCCTTGAGTGATAAGATTGATATTATTATGTCTATGCTTGTTAATGGGAAAGCCCATATTGATCCAAATAATGTTCCTTTGGCTTCTTTGGTTGCTGAAGAAGAGAAGTTGATGTGAACTTCATAAGAAATAATAATTTTGGCAACAATGCTTACGATAACAATGCTTATAGGAACAATTTTGGTAACAACAATTATAAGCCTTATCCTCCCAACAATGGAAATGCTTATGGAAATTCTTACAACAATAATAAGAGTGCTCCCTCTGAATTTGAAGTTATGCTTAAAGAGTTTATTAGTAAACAAACTGCTTTCAATAAAACTATTGAGGAAAAGCTCTCTAATGTTGAACGAAATATAGCATCTTTGGCTGAAGCTCAATCTTCTTTGAATAAAATGGCTGCTAAACCTAAAACTAATGATACTCCCTTTGCAGATACCAATTCTATACAAGTAAGAATTGATGAAAACGTTAGACTATTAGCTGAATTACATGCTAAGTGGGAAAGTGAAGGTGAAATTGCTAGAAACATTAGTGTTTCTACTATCACCACCACTAGTGTTGAGGCTAGTAATAGTTCTACTACTTTAGATGATAAAGTTGATTTTGATCTTGATGGTTGCAATATCTCTGAAGTTATTAAGTTCCTACAAAAGCTTGCTAAAAGTCCTAATGCCAGTGCTATGAACATGGCCTTTACAAAACACATTACCGATGCTCTCATAAAGATTAAGGAAGAAAATATGAAACATAAAGCTTCTATTCCTATAAAACAAGAGGATGGTGGGAACCCATCATTAATATGAAAGTGAATGATTTTGATTTCAAATCTTTATGTGATCTTGATAGTAGTGTTTCTATTATGCCTAGAAGGATTTATGATATGCTTGATTTGCCTCCTCTTGAAGATTGTTATTTGAATGTTCCACTTGATGATAATGCTAAAAAGAAACTCATGGGGAGTCTTAATGATGTTCTTATTATGGTTAACGATGCCTATGTCTCCGTTGATTTCTATGTTTTGGATGTTGAATACAATGCTTCTTGTCCTATTACTTTGGGAAGACCTTTTCTTAGAACCGTTGGTGCCATCATTGATATGAAAGAAGGCACCATTAAATATCAACTCCCACTCAAGAAAGGTATAGAAAACTTCCCTAAAAAGAGAGAAAAGATTTCTTTTGCTTCTCCTATGAAAACAAAATTTGGTCTTAATTCTTCTTCATTTGAGAACACTTGATTCTTTCTTTGCTTCTTTTGCCTAACTTAAAGGCGTTAAAGAAAAGTACTTATTGGGAGATAACCCAAAAGTTTTAGATGAGTCTTGGAAGTTATTACCTCAGTAATAACCTCTCCTTATCCTTTTTATTTGCTTTTTGTGCCAAGAGTAACCTCTAATGAGAGTGAAGTAATGATTGGGAAAGTTGCTGTCCCGAAACAGATTTTTGTGCTTCACCATAAAAATTCGTTAGAGAGCTCTGTAGGTCGGATTGAGCTGTAATTTTTTATGACTCTGCCCCAGGTTATTATATAACTTTCGTTACTTCAACACTTTTTGATTTGAGCAACAGAAGGACTTCGAAAAAATTCGTATTTACCTGCTGGTCTGTTTTGACAGATTTCTGCCATTTTCTGCATTTGCTTCTTGTGGGTTCCTTTTTGAGTTCTTTTGGGGAATTGAGCTTTTTGAAGGAAGTGCTACAGTATCTAGTGTTCTAATGGAAGTTTATTTGGTGTTAGAACTGAACCTTAAGACTTATTTATCTTGAGTGCACTAATGTTGCTAATAAAGATTGTGTGAAGTTTTGTATGAAGGAAAATTTTCAGGTGTATGGAAGGAATGAGCAATGAGATGAAGGATGGACTAAAGCTCAATCTTGGGGATGCCACGCGTGTCACCCCAAGAAATATCCAAGAATTACAAGCGTCAAAGCTTGGGGATGCCCAAGGCATCCCCTTCTTCATCAATAAAAATCCCAGGTTTCTTCCAAACGCTTCATTTTTATTGTTTCATGCACAGTTGTGTTGTTCTTGGAGCGTCTTATTTTTCGTTTTCGTTTTGGTTTTTAGTTTTCTTGGTTTGCTTAGTTTTCTGAATAAATTGGTTGGACCCCCTCTTTCATACATTGGTTTGCAAATGGTTTGGTTTGGTTTGGAAAAGAGTAGGAAAGTTCATACTTATGTGGTAAAAAGAGCTTGTTTTTGACTGTGGCCTGTGCTTTGTCATGCCATGCTTGATATTGTTTTGGCTTTATGCTTAGTATTCTTTGCTGTAGCATGACTTGTTATAAACAATGGAGATTGCTTAATGTGCCTTGGATGAATCATGCGTTGTTTTAGCATATTAAAGCATAGTATAGTGGTATTCTCCTTTGATGCTTTATTTGGGTTGACTTGGCGCATGCTCACACCATGTTATGACTGTCTCAAGTCACCTTAGCCTTTCTGATCCTTTAGTTTTCAACTTGTAGTATCACTTTATGCTTTGATCAATGATGTTTTGTCGCTCTACATGATTATGGCCATTATTGCTCTCTTAGTTTGTCGCTCCCAGTCTTTTGCTAGCCTCCACCACCAAGTA
This sequence comes from Avena insularis, assembly GCA_023614405.1. Classification (NCBI taxonomy): domain Eukaryota; kingdom Viridiplantae; phylum Streptophyta; class Magnoliopsida; order Poales; family Poaceae; genus Avena; species Avena insularis. The sequence continues at coordinate 70,535,597 of CM042692.1, read as the reverse complement.
TGAGTTCCACTCATGCATCCAACTCCCTAAACCAAGTTATTCCAAAGAGTCCACCATACCTACCTACTAGCTTATGCTATTCCAAGTATGTTCATGCTTTTGTTTACCTTCCAAATTAAACTTGTTATGAGAAAACTAGTGATTAAAGCTCTCACGAACTTGATGGCACACTTTACTTTATTGCCTCTAATAAACTTGAACCATTGGGTCCTTATTTGTTGCGTATATGCTTGCGCTTTATAAGTTTAAATTAGCAGAACCATGTTTCATGGGGAACGCTTTCAACATTGCACTTGTACTTTGTACCCCGTTGATATCATATTGTTTTTCTTATGGATCCCGACGATGTGAAATAAAAGTGGAACTTGTAAGATCATGGAGTTTGTATGTGTGTTAGAGAAACGCCTGGGCCGCTAGCCTAAGCCATGCCTAATCATGGTGGAAACTTGCAGCATCACCATAATGAGCACTCTATAAAGCATCCTCAATAAAAACCTATGCAAATAGCAAATAAAAAGATCGCTGAGATGCTCATTGTCTGCTTGCCTTGTCATTTTGATTATGGGAAAGCTCCCGTATCATGTGCAAGGGGTACCCCATTGGCGGTTCTTAATGATACACATATACTTACAATGACAAGAGCTTACTCGTGACTGAAGTTGAGTAGCATGAGGATCGGTCTTCGTAAGTAAGGGGCATGAGATTTCGGTTTATAACTTGTCAAGCATATCCTCTTAGTTGTGTCACTTTAACCTTAATCACCTTCAAGATTCTTATGATAGGGGCAATGAGAGCTGAAAGCTATAAGTACCATAATTTTTGGAAGCTCTTTATGAGACTTGAATCCCTACTTCCTTTTACAAAGGCCTTTCTTCCACCATTATATTGAGTCTCCACCTTCTACCTTTATGCACCTACTTTGAGAGCATAGTGGCCATTCTTAGTTCTATGTGCATTGTCCCAAGACTAGTTGATTGATGCATAACTTGATATTGCTTGTTTTAAACTATTGTATCTAGTCACTCTTATGAACTTTGAAGGTGTCCTATGCATTTATATTTGCTACTCTATTGAGGGACAAGCTGATTACTATTATGCCATGCTTTCTTTATGTGAAACAAACAAACGTCTTGCAAAGCATGTTATTCATGAATCTTTTGTTTGTACCTTTTCATGTTGCATCATAGTTTCTTTGCCTATTGCTAGAACTTTGTCTTTCATGTTATGATTGAAGTACTATGATCCCAGCTTTGAATGTTTTACAAATACTTTGATCAAGTCTGTGATGGTGCATGTCACCTCAAAAATTATTCTTTCTATTTATCACTTACCTACTCGAGGACGAGCAGGAGTTAAGCTTGGGGATGTTGATACATTGCAAATGTATCTATAATTTTTGATGTTCCATGCTTGGTTTTATCCACTTTCTTGTGTTTTGTTCCAACTTTGGAGTACTTTTGATATGATTTCTTGGACTAACCTATTAACAAGAGCCACAGTGCCAGCTGCCTGTTTTCTGCTGTTTTTGGTTCCAGGAAAGTCAGAAAATGAATATTCTCGGAATTGGACAGGACAAAAGCCAAAGTGCCTATTTTTCCAGAAGGGATCAAGTGCCAGAATACGAGACGGAGAAGGGCCAGGGAGCCACCACACCACCTGGCCGCGTGGCCAGGCCTGGCCCGCGCCAGGGGGTGGTGTGGCCGCTCCCGGCACCCCCTCGGCCTCTCCTTCCGCCTATATATTGCCCTCGGGACGAAAACCCTAAGTACCCGATCAAAAATCCAGGAAAGAGTCTATAGCCGCTGTCATCTCCATCCCTAGATCGGGAGGGATCTGAAGCTCTTCCCGGCACCCTGCCAGAGAGGGGAATTCACCCTGGAGGCCTTCTTCATCACCATGCAAGCCTCCGGTGTGATGCGTGAGTAGTTCATCCTTGGACTACGGGTCCATGTAGTAGCTAGATGGCTGGTTCTCCTCCTTTGTGCTTTCATGTTTAGATCTTGTGAGCTCCGTTCATGATCAAGATCATCTATTTGTAATTCATACATTTTGTGTTTGCGGGGATCCGATGGATATTGAGATGCTATTTCAGATTGATTATTGATTCTATCATGTCTTTGTTATTTGTGATCTTGCATGCTTTCCGTTGTTAGTAGCTATCTTGGCCAAGTAGATGCTAGCAACTCCAAGAGTTAGTATTTATGCTCGATAGTGGGTTCATGCCTTTGGTAATCTGGGGAAGTGACAGAAATCTCTAAGGTACTAGATGTGTTGTTGCTACTAGGGAGAAAACAACAATCCTTTGTTCATAGAACAATCATATTGTTTACTTTACACGCAGTTTGTAAAGCAATAATCTGTTGCTTGCAACTTAATACTGGAGGGGGTTCGGATGATAACCTGAAGGTGGATTATTAGTCATAGATGCAGTTGGATGGCGGTCTATGTATTATGTTGTAATGCCCAATCAAGTCTCAAAGGAGTCAAGATGATTAGTATATGCATGTATTGCTTTCTCGGTGTTTGTCAATTGCCCTGCTGTAATTTGTTCACCCAGCATGTTATCTATCTAAGGAGAGCCACCTCTAGTGAACTATGGATCCCGGTCCTTTCTCTTTACATACAATCTACAACTGTTTACTGCTTTGTGTTTACTTTCTACAAACTTTTTATTCTTTCCATTCGATACGTTTAATCCTTTGTTCTCCGCAAAACACGGTGAGATTGACAACCTCATCGGAAGTTGGGGACAAAGTTCTGTGGTTGTGTTGTGCAGGTCTCCACGTTGCTAGGAGCACTGGTAGTGCGCCCTGCCAAAGCTCAGCTAGTAACACTTTTGAGGTGTTTCCTTGCTCCTACTGGTTCGATTAAACCTTGGTTTCATAACAAAGGGAAAACTTGCTGTTGTGCTCATCATACCTTCCTCTTGGGGTTCCCAACGAGCTCTACGTCGAACGACGAGCACATCAGGCATTGAGGCCCAGCCGGACCGCTGGCCGCTGTCGCCTCTAGGAGGCAGGCTGGGCTGCGTGCTGGAAGTCTGGCCCGCCTGACCACCGCCTCCTACAGCTGCTGCTTGGTGGGTTGAAAGGATTCAGCCCATCCGACTGTTTTAACTATTTTTCCTGTTTTTCCTTTGTCTATTAGTCCCACATGGTTAACCCAATGGGGTGGGCACACCCCCTCCGCCTTTATAAAGGGGTGCCCATGGGTGGGATTAAACACACAATTAGAGAAGTGCTTTGGTTGACTTTCTCCCTCCCTCTCTCTATACCTTGTGAACATGGCCCCAAGTATGGGCCGTGCGATCGAGGCACACCTGCAGTATGCCGTTACGCTGCAGGGATTCCTAGCCGGATATCAGCTTCCGCACTCCCGGCGGGATCGAGGAGCCGGAGGTCTCATCGTGCAACAGATGTGTACAAAGACACGAGGCACAACATTTGGGGTGCTTAAATGTCATGAGCCGGAGTTGTTGCATGATGAAGATGAAGAAGGAGCAAGGGGTGACCTGCGAGGAGCTTCGCGACCTTGAGGTCGGCTACGAGTACGACTATTTCAACCATGTTCCCCGCGGAACGTTAACCGCGTACGGTCTACAAGGGTATGTATTCTCTACGCATCGGCCGTTACCGCATTACTACATAGATAGATCCTAGGCAAGTTTTGGGGTTCCATCGTAGGAATTTTTTTGTTTTTCGCCGCGATCCCCAACACTCCTTCGGTAGGAATTTAAGGCTGAGAGTCACATCAACTAATCATCAAAATACTAACCATATTAGCAAAGAAATTGGATACATAATCTCTGATTCAAATGGGGTAGGCAGTAGGATTTGTCGATGGACTGAGATTTTGAATTTGGTGGTTGTCCAAAGAAGAAAAAACCTTTGTGAGGTTCATGAGTCCAAGGCTGAGAGAGTGAGGCTCGGGCACAATATTTTTGTGCAGCAAGCATACGGTAAACAGATAAAAGCATGATGTGAAACAAATACTCCCTCCATTTTTGATACATGGCCCTAAACACAACCCGAGATCTATAGCAGGAACCATTTCACAGGACCATTGTACTCACCTGTCATTGCCAGGGTTCATCTTCAATTTAGAAGTGTCTCTTCATCTATGGGCTCTCAAGTATTCTACTGATCTCATAACATCTTCAACTATGCATCACTTGCTAATGCTTTCTATCTCATATCATCGATTGCTCATCTATGCACTTCTTGTTCAGCCCGTAGTGCTACAATTTCTTCCTGATTATACAAATACGCCGAATTGGACTTGGACTTGGACTTGCACTACGACAACCCAGCATTACGCAGGAACGTGCTTTTACGATGACCTTCACCTTTTAGTACCATTTTAAATGTTTCTAGACATTCTTCTTAGGTTTGTTCCAGACCATCCTTCCTAGGTTTTGCCATCTCCTCATTCAATTTAATCTGTAAGATTATCAGTTGGTAGACATGGGTGATAGAAGAAAAGCTAATACAGAGAAACATGCAGACAAGACATTTAACCTGTCTATGAACAAATCTTACAAGTTGGCATGGCTAATTACGCATCGTATATATTGTAGTAAAAGCATAGCTATCTAATCATACTGATAAGAATTTTATCATTAGCACGCAATAACAGAACTATGCCAACATGGCATATGTCTATTTCTTCATGGCTGGGTGCATGATATACACAAGACAACTCTTTGTACAGCTAAAAATTGAAACTCACACTAGTTGGAAATCATCTACTTAAATTAAAAAGAAAACTGGGCAGCAGTTCATGTAGTGTTGCACATCTAACTATACATATAAATCACTGAGAATGTGTCATCACAAAATATCAATCGAACAGAAGACTTACAATAACACTCTCAGCGGAGGGATTGAGTCCTTCTTTTTTGCTTGTTTGGGCATGCCTGGAATTTTTGCTGCAGACTTACCACACCTTTCTGCAACATGGGCGGAACACATGATCAAAATATAAGAAGCACAAAGTCTGTACAAGATTAAACACTAATTATTCTTACTATTGCGCTCAGGTGCCCAACCAATGCACAAGATCCAGTTTGGTTTGTTAAGTATTGTGCGACACGGTTTCTCTTGTTTTTTCAGCGTTCATCTACAAAATGAGACTAGTGATACATATGTGCAAATAGGAATTTTGAATTTGATATGGTATCAGTCTTCACAAACCATACCATAATCTTTGGATCAAACCAGTGGTCGATAAGATCTATCCAATGTTGGTCAGTCATAGTGTGTTCCATAGGAGTCGTTCTTTGAATATCCTTGCTTGCCTTACCATCAAAGTATTTACTATTTAGCCTATAGCGCTGCTGGCGCAAAGAACAGGAGAACATGTCCATGAGAACATACTCTACATCCTCATTATCCTGATCGAAGTTGAATTTTTTCTGTCGGCAAGAATGAAACATTTGATGTGTTATGTGACTTAGAATAGGACCAAGAGCAAGCTTGAATGCATGGGACAGAGCACCATGACTTACATGTAACTTCTGCAGTAATGAATTGTAATGGTGAGGGGTCTGTTGGTGGATCTTGAATGATGCGAAGATGGGAATATCATTCCTGACAAAAATGCCTATTTCGGATGCTAGAAAAGCAGATTCTTCTAGATCTTCTAGCCTTCACTTTCCAGGCACAATAGAATTGATGCAATATCTAGATTGCGTTCCGGAAATTTTAGCTTCAAGCTTTTTTCCTACCGTTGGCTCCCTTTTCTTAAATCTTCGTGTAGCTACCAATTCAACCGTTACATCAAGCTTGCACGGTATATATAAGGAAGCATGCATCGATAATCCTTGGAACATGCACCTTGTTTGGCACCGGGCTGATCAACAAGTTTGTGATCATCGCTAGCTTGTTAGTGTTGTGCTAGCAGTGTTAGGCAAGTAGATGTCAAAACTAGTTCGGCTATCAATTGTTGCTGGGTATCTGGATTGGCAATTGGTGATTGTGGAACGTGTGGGATGGTATTTGTTGTGTCTACTTCTATTGGAACCTATGGTGTGCCTCTAAGACAACACGTTTTAGCCGTATGTGAGTTTCCTTATTTCGTTTATTGTATTTCCCGGCGTGTGTTTGTGTTCCACCGGTAGCATTAGCAGGACGGCTTGTGGATGCTTCATGTTTGGTACCTGAACGTGTCTTACATGAACCAGCTGATTCCTGACACACATAAACAATACTTCAATCTGTTATAGTTCTATAGGTAATGAGACGCAGATGGAACAGAAGAATAGTAAGGCAAAATGTGTTGTATATATATGATGCATGAACTAGGCAGAGGGCATTGCAAAATATTTGGTGGGATTGAGATACAAAACATGGAAGATGCAACAGATATCACAATTAAAAAATAGATCTAGCACCTTGTGGGGTGGACAAGCGGGCGGACTAGCAGGGAGGTCCTCAATGGGTCCAACTTCCTGAGTTAGGTCTCCCTTGAAATATTGTTCATCAACAGAAACCAATGCTAAAAGAATCAGACAATTGCCGATTGTAGTTTTTCTCCCTGCTGGTACCTGGAAGGGTCTTAGGTGAACTAGTTGATTCCTTACACACATAAGTGACACATTAATCTATCAAAGTCCTATGTAAAATGAGACACGGACAGAACAGAAGAACAATAAGGCAAGATATGCTGAACATATATGATGCATGAACTAAGCAGATGGCATTGCACAACATTTGGTGGGAATTGAGGTACGAAACATGGGAGATGAAACAAGTATCGCAATGACAAGATAGAGCAAGCACCTTGGGCAGTGGATGAGAAAGTAGATTAGGGAGAGGGTTCTCGACTGGTCCATCTTCCTGAGTCAGGTCTCCCTCGGGGTTTTATTGATCTTGAGGATCAAATTCTGCATTAGAATCCTAGACTTAATGATTGGTGGTGGTAGCTACGAAAGATCTAACTCTCTGTAGGCCGAGCGACCTTGCATATTTGGAATTATTTAATAATCTGTATTATCTAATCTTCCGTTCTCCCTCATCAGTCAGCCGCAAATCAGCTTACATGCATCAACAAAAAATATATCTTATGAGATTTAAGAGCGAGGTGTGTGTAGAAGAGCAAGTTAGTATAGTGCTAGCAAGCAGTTTAAAGCTTTGAAGGAACAATGATAGACATATGCATATATGATGCCTCGACAAGAAATGTCGGAGTACAAGATAAAAAACTCAGTGCGAGAATGTAGTGAAACAAGGGATGAACTACTTTCAGACATCAAATGCGTAAAGAGCATATGAAGTGTATGACAACAACCTTTGTGACCACGATTTCCTTCCCATGCCTTTGCCGGACTTATGGTGAGCTACGACCTCACTATTCTCCCTTGAGCGGATTTGCTTCCCCATCTCTCTGGCGCCATGGACAAGGTCGAGGAAGCAGATCCGGTGTCGTGGAGTCAGAGAAGTGGATCCAACAAAGCTATGACAGTGTTGCTGAGCCGGCTCTGGCACCGTGGACCTAGTGTACAGAGGAGCTGATCTGGTGCGGGCTGGTGTCGGGAGCTGGTAAAATGTCTTCGGTCGCTACGGTGGCATGCCGATGGAGAGGCTGTGAAGGGGAGATGGGACGGAAGGAGCACGCCCATGGTCGTGCAAAGTGATCTCGAGGGATTCGGCCCGAAGGGCGCGGGTGGTACTAGTATGTTTGAAACTTTGAATTGTGTGGCGCGTGGGAATTTACAAGAGAAACCATTTAGAGGAATGGCCCTTGGCGTGTTGTTTCTTGACCGAAGGGCGAGATGAAAATTTCATACCGCTTGAATTTTGTATGTAGGAGCCATTGCGGCGGGTGTTTCTGGCGCACTGCTTGTTGGAAGAGGTGATTTCGGCTTGTGGTTTGTCGCTCAGTTGATTTTTTGTATACTCGATCTAGTACTACAGTCTAAAAGTTTGACTTTAGGGCCACACAAGTATATAGTGCACGGATTTATTTCGATAATGGGCACATGGACATGGTCATTCTCGAACTACCTTTCGTGGTAATGTGTTAATTTTCGGCAAAACATGGGTTTATGGATCTAAACGAAAGTGCAAAATAAGATTTCAAGTTTATCATGGGAAAATGTTGTTTTTCCATTTTACGAATGGCTAGAACGAGACCGGGATACATTGTCCAGATGCAACAAGTAGGTATAGTACAGTTTCATACAGCGTACCAAATAGATAGTTATAGTAAAGTAATGCCAGTACATAAGAAAAGAAAATATCAGGCTAACAACACAAGGAAAGTCATCCTCATTATTCAAAATAACAATCTATTCGTATAAAGCCTCTTGCATCACCCTTCGAGAATCATATGCCTGCAAAGATGTGCGGAGAATCTCTGCTCGTGCTTTCACCTGTCCCAAAACCGTCACATTGATGTCATTAACATCTGCATCGGCCGAATTGGAAACACAATTTTCAGCGACTAACTTTTGAAGATCAGCGGCAGCATCAAGGCCATCTTCAATAGTAGAAATCCATCCTCGGTTCAATTCTCTGATCCACCGAGTGGCTGTGTCAAAGTCCTTTTGGAGAAGCCTAATCTTAGTTTCAGCCATGCACCATACTTTGCTTTGGTTCCTAGAAATGGCTGTATCACTGGCACACTGAATATCTATGCTGCGAACCTCCTTGGCAGGGACATGATCATGCACTTGCTTCTGCAAATTGCAATGCAGCAAATCAATCAGTAAATAACACAAGTAAGATGGAAAAAATAGCCATGTTTAGGGTACTCGACTAGGCCATGTTTCTGTACTAGTTGTGTTGTGCCGAGTGGGGCTAGATCTGCATGTCTAAAACTCTTCAGGATTCGTTGACATCGATTCTCTCCATACTCATTCAGCAGTACATCATCTTCCATGCCTTACAAAAATATATACTAGTATGAAAAGATAGGGCAAGCAGAAGATGAACTACTCTCAAAAATAAAATGCATAACTACAACACGCATATATGCAAAATGAAGGCAAACCATTGTCTGGGGAGGATTGTTGGGGGTTATCATTGGGCTAGCGAGGCTTCGTACTAGTGCGAGATAACCAATTTGGCTTGACGACTAGCAGTTGCCTTATTTTCTCTTTGAACCGATCCCGCAGTACTATAACTAGCATGCATTAGAAATGATTGGTAACGAGAAGGCACAACAAGGAAGCGATGAACTACATTCAGAATTACTCTCTCCATTTGAAAATATAAGATGTTTTAGGTTTGTAAAGAAAGTGTATCTAGACTTGTTTTAGTGTGTAGATTCACTCCAAACCTTAGTGAACCTACATACTAAAAGAAGTCTAGATACATTTGCTTCACAAAGCTAAAACATCTTATATTATGAAATAGAGGGAGTAGTAGTAAAGTGCAAGGAAAGCGGTCATAGGAACTGTGTAGCAACCTTCGTCTCGGTTGTACGGAGTTTTAACCATCGGCCTGGTGAGAGGTCCGCGTGGCGTATGCATCTCTCGGTTGCCGTGGTGGGGAAGCTGACACGCTGAATGGGGGAAGAAGATGCGACGAAGCAACGATGGTAGCATGGATGAAGGTGTTGCTGAGCAGACTCCGACAACCTGGAAGTCGGCTAAGGAGGTATGGGATAGATGACGATGTGAGATGGATTGTGGAGTCGGCGGGCGAGCAAGCGAGAGGCCCCGTCAGTATGGAGGTAGCTAGCGTTTGCCGAGAAGTGAAGGAAGGGTTAAATTTTGGGAAAGGTAGAAGGGAGGGTCCCGCCAATAATCCTCTAAAATTTTGAACTAGAAGATCCCGCCAATATCACACAAAAATTTAGTGCTGAATCGCACTTGGCTCACCTCCCGAGTAGTAATAAAAGGAAGGCTCGAAAAGCAGCAGGCATCGAATGCGATGAGACGGTGGCGTGTGCAGCTTGTGAACAAAGGTGGGAGTCTAGTATGGTGGAGGATAGATGAAAAAATTGGGGTCGTGCTGGCTGCCAGCTGTGGCCCTCATAAAAATAAATAAATATTTCAAATTCGTGTAAATACATCAAATAATTAAACTAACTACAACGAAGGTGGGAGGCGATGACCTCGCCTGGACGACGCGGCGTCCTGTGGTGGCGGGAGGTGCTGCTCTCACCAGGAGGGTGTGGGTGTGGCGTCCCACGGTGTCGGGAGGTGCTACTCTCGCTAGGAGGGTGCGGTGGCGGCAGAGGCGGTCCTCTAGCAACATCCCAGAATTCGAACAAGGAGTTGTAGATCGCTAGCTGCACACGGATGCATCGCCGCGGTATCTGCATGCTGCAAGGATGCAACGTGGATAGAGGTCACTGAGTTCTTGTAGTAGGTTGTACTCCAGCCAGAAAACATGGGAAAAGACATCCCACCCATAAGGCTCGCCGTTGGATCGGTACGCTCGCCCTCACAGCATTGGCGACCACAGCTCCAATAGCTCCTCGGAGCCGTAGGAGGCGATCACGGGCAACTCCTCGTTGTTAGTGTTGCCGGGATCCTTGGAGGCGACCCATTCCTCATCTTTGGAGTCCGTGTCGTTTGGGCCATTTTGGTCGGGTGGTGGTGGAAGACGGCAACCAGGCATGTTGACGCTCCTCCTTGCGAAGACAACACTTCTGGCTGCCGTGGATATAGCCGGGAAGGGCCTGGAAGTGAGCTGTGGTGGGAGCGGTGTGGATATGTGGATGGCAATGGTGACCGTCCTAGATAGCCGTTTAGGGGGCCCGCCCCCCGAGTGTAGGTGTACGCATGTCTAGTGCTAGTGCTAGATGAGGAAGTATGAATGGGACCCATATATTGTAGTGAGCTAAACGGCTGAGTGAACTTGGGTTTCTTAGCTAAACGGTGCACATGATATATGCATATGACAACTCATTTAACCTAATTTAGGCAGACAATACTGTAATTTAAGTGGTTTAATTTAGCTACGAACCTTAAAAACTCATAGAACCTAGGAATCACAAGGAAAACATGCATGCTCCGCAATGTCCGGAAACATGGCGCACTTGTCGCATTCTGAGCCAAATTCTTCTGATTTTCTTTACTAGTACAAAAAATCCCCGTAATCACTTGGAAAAGTGAAAAATATTCTTTCATAATTGTTCGAAACTCCCATGGTCAACATTGTTTACTAAGCCAAGACGCACCCATCTACCCGATGTGAGAACCGTATCATAAAGTATAGCTAGAGTATACATCGATATAGAAGGCCATGACCTTATTGGTCGTTCGTGCTGAAAACCAAGAATAATGTTACATAATGCTGGGCTATAATGTGAATCCATTTTTTCTAAAGTTGTCGAATCTCATGTTTATCATTTTTCTTTGTAATTAATTATACTAGCAAAAGTACCCCAATCGTAATGAAGTCTCATGTTTTTGTTTTACGCTTTATTTTCTTTGAATGTTTTTCATACGCGGTCAAATTTATCGGTATGCAAATACTAATCAGTAATGGCATTTTTTTAAACTATTGTTGGCCCATGATATATTGGTTGTCTGGGTACCTTCAAAAGAATTTTGGATATTTTCAAGAGTAATAGTCTATCGCGCTCACATGTATTCAAGTTTAACCTAATTTCGTTTAATCGACATAGAGTCATATATTTAAGTGCGTGGAGCTTTAGCTTGGAAGTTTGAAAAATACTTAAAGTTGGGAACTGTAAGAAATAATTGTCCATTTTGTATGAAAATTTGGTGGGGCATTCTTTCATCCTTTTCTACTAGTAAAAGTACTTGAAAAACTCACACTTCTGGTATTATCTACTATATCATGTACTATGTATGAACTTTCTTGGGTTTCAAGCCAAATGAACGAGGTCATGGATATACTCTGTCTTCATCAAGATAATGACGGTGTGCCCATATTTTGGTATAGGTCGGTGCATGTTAGCATGGTAAAGAAGTAAACGTATTTCTTGGAAACAAGTGCGATCAATATGGCTTAGAGTTCATATCATGTGCCATTTAATTACTATAGTACATAAAGTGATTGGATAAATTACATGTTATATTTTTCAAGCTTAATTTTCTAGCTAATTTTACCCACTCAGACGGCTTTCCTTCGATTTGTTGAATTAGGTCGAAATTAATATTCTACAAGTGCATGAGAGCTAGTTCAATAGTATAACCGAGTGTTAGGTATAACAAAGTGACACATCATCTATTGTCGGCTTTATACCAGCATGTACAATACCTAACATTTGAACTATAGAACAACTAGCATTACATGCAGCAACCTCATCAAAAAGTAAGAAGATTAAACAAGAATAAAATGAAAAACATTTCTATGCCCGCTTGAAAAATCCTAAAACTTGGTAATTGTAAGAAAGCACGGTACACTTTGTCTAAAAATTGGGGCGGTGAGATTCTTTATTTATTTATTGGAACCGGGGTACTGTAGGTCCTGGAGGAGCAAGACACTCCAATTAGTGCACTAGGGGTTGTAGTCATCGCAAGATGGTCTGAGGACTTTTTGTAATTATTATTATTACTTCTGAGACTTTTTGTATTGGTGTAGATGATTATTAATCCAATAGATTGCTTGAATTTCGGGGAAAAAGGTTGCTGGAAGTAGATCGGTGTGCCGTACAAATGCACACATGCGCAGCACCACGATGTGGACAAGGAAGAGACAAGCCGGACTGTGCACCCGCGGCTGTAGAGAAGAGATCGATAGAGGATGGATGGTGAGAGCCAGCGAAGGAGAGAGGAAAGACAACTTGTTTTGCATGCATATTACTAGTAGTAGGTCCATATATTTACTACTAGTGGACTGTACCCTGTACCTCGTGTCAACAACCCATCATAGCTTTGCTCTGACATCGCACCGCCTTTGACTCCTTCTCTCGCTGCTCTCACGCTACCTCCAGTTTTTGGAAGGAGCCACCTCCCTTTTTGAGTAGTAGTACGGAAGTGGAGTACTTTGCTTTACAAAAAAAATATTTCCATCGCTTAGAAAATTGGAGTTGTTAATTTTCCTAGTATTTGGAAACTCCCATAGGTAAAGTTGTTTACCAACGCCAAGATGCGCACATCTACTTTCTTGTAGTACTACTATCAATGTCCCATAAAATATGATGTGGATATGTCCATGACCTTGCTTGGTCGCTCAGCCTGAAACCTGTTCATACTTATACATGGTAGGCCATTTTTGTGAAGCGGGTTTTTTCAAAACTTGTGAAAACTCATGTTTATTATTTTTCATGGCGGGTAATACAATCAAAAGGACGCCAGGCACGCGTCCCCCTGTTTTTTTCCTATTTCTCTTTCTTTTTTCAAAGCAGGTTTAACTTTGTCGGCATGCAAATTTTAGAAAGAAGTTGAATCTTTCAAAACTCTCGATCATGTTCTCGATATATTGGCTGTCTGGTGGGTATCTTGAAAATATTTTTGTCAAATTTTAAGAGCAATCGGTAGCTCACATGTGGTTCGAATTAATTTGACCTAAATTTGACAGACTCCATCCGATCCATATTAATATTCATAGATTCGTCCGGATTCAAATGTATCTAGTCATGTTTTTGTGCTAGATACATATACCCGAATCTAGACAAATTTGAGAACATTAATTTGAATCGAAGATAGTAGTGTAATTTAAGTGGATTAATTTATCAACGAACCTTGAAAACTCAAAGAATCTAGAAATCGCAAGTAAAACATGCATGGTCCGCTATGTACAAAAACATGGCGCGCTTGTTGCATTCCGAGCCACAAATTTCTGTTTTTCTTTACTGCTAGTACAAAACATCACCGTAATCACTTGGAAAAGTGAAATATGTTTTTTCCTAATTGTACAAAACTGCCACGGGCAACATTGTTTTCTATGCTAAGACGTACCCATATCTACCCGATGTGAGAACCATATCTAGAAGTGTAGCTAGGGTATATCTTATCTTACCACTATATACTAGTAAGTTGCACATGTCCTGCACATGAGGCTCAGATAATAGACGTCTGACATATCATCACTATATAAAATTATAATAGATAAAGCAGAAAAATATAAATTTGATCAACATATATAAAGTATGGGTGTATATTTGGTTCTTCTACTTTGTATCATCATATGTAGAAGTCAAAGATTATTAGCTATCTAACACTTGAAATTTTTGTTAACATGGTCTAGAGAAATGAGTGAGAAGATTCTAGTATGATGGAGAAGTGTGTTTTGAGGTTTGTGCATAGCATTAATTATGCTGAAGACTATCAATATAATCTTCTAGATGCTATAGTGGTAAGATAAGATTGTACGAATAACTTTGAATGCCGACCATTGGATCGAGACTCGCGAATCCCAATATTTCCAACCGTTGGATCTTATTTTCCATTCTAGCATCTAGAAGATTCTATAGATAGTCTTCAACATAATGAATGCTATGCACAAACCTCAAAACACACTTCTCCACCATACTAGAATCTTCTCTCTCGTTTCTATAGACCGTACTACCTAATATTTCATGTGTTTTAGATATCTAATAATCTTTGACTTCTACATGATGACACAAAGTACAAGAACCAAATATACACCCATACTTTATGTATGTTGATTAAATTTATAAATTTTTGTGCTTTACCTATTATAATTTTATATAATGATGATATGGCTATTATCCGAGTCTCATGTGTAGGGCACGTGAAACTCCTCTCGCTAATCTCGCGCTGCCTACCTTTTGGAGTAGTAGTACGGAAGTGGAGTACTTTGCTTTGAAGAAAAATATTTCCATCGCTTAGAAAATTGGAGTTGTTACTTTTCCTAGTATTTGGAAACTCCCATTGGCAAAGTTGTTTACCAATGCTAAGATGCGCATATCTACTTTCTTGTAGTACTACCAAATTATCATAAACTATGATGTGGATATGTCCATGACCTTGCTTGGTCGCTCGTCCTGAAACATGTTCATACTTATACATGGTAGGCCATTTTTGTGAAGCGGGTTTCTAAAAAAGTTGTGAAAACTAATGTTTATTATTTTTCATGGCAGGTAGTACAAGCAAAAGAACGCCATGCATGAGTCCCTGTTTTCTTCCTATTTCTCTTTCTTTTTTCAAAGCAGGATTAACTTTGTCGGCATGCAAAGTCTAGAAAGAAGTTGAATCTTTGAAAACTCTCGGTTGTGTTCTCGATATATTGGTTGTCTGGTGGGCAACTTCAAAAGATTTTTATAAAATTTAAAGAGCAATTGGCAACCCATATGTGGTTCGAAATAATTTGACAAATTTCGATAGAGTCTCTCCGATCCATATTAATGTTCATAGATTCGTCTAGATTCAAAAATACCTAGTCACGTTTCTGTGCTAGATACATATACCCAAATATAGAAAATATGAGAATATTAATTTGAATCGGAGACTGTAGTGCAATTTAATTGGGTTAATTTATCTACGAACCTTGAAAACTCAAAGAACCTAAGAATCACAAGTAAAACATGCATGGTTCGCTATGTTCGGAAACATGGCGTGCTTCTCGCATTTCAAGCCACATTCTTCTGATTTTTTTGCTGCTAGTACAAAAAATCCCCGTAATCACTTGGAAAAGTGAAAAATGTTTTTTTCCTAATTATTCGAAAATCCCACGAGCAACATTGCTTACTTGGCCAAGATGCACCCATCTACCCGATGTCAGAACCCTATGTAAAAGTGTAGCTAGGTTATACATCGATATAGAAGGCCATGACCTTATTGGTCATTCGCGCTGAAAACCAAGAATAATCTTACATCATGGTGGATTATAATGTGAATCCTTTTTTCTAAAGTTTTCGAATCTCATGTTTATCATTTTTCTTGGCAATTAATAATACTAGCAAAAGTACCCCAATCGTAATAAAGTCTCATGTTTTTGTTTTATGCTTTATTTTATTTGAATGTTTTCCATTCATGGTCAAATTTGTCGGTATGAAAATACTAATCAGTAATGGTATTTTTTTTAAATATTGTTGGCCCATGATATATTGGCTGCCTGGGTACATTTAAAAGAATTTTAGATACTCAAGAGTAATAGTCTATCGTGCTCACATGTATTCAAGTTTGACCTAATTTCATTTAATCGACATAGAGTCATGCATTTAAGTGTGTGGAGCTTTAGCTTAGATGTTTGAAAAATACTTAAACTTGGGAACTATAAAAAAGAATCGTCCACTTTGTACGAAAATTTAGTGGGGGCATTCTTTCTTCTTTTTCTACCAGTAAAAGTACATAGAAACTCGCACTTCTAGTACTGCCTACTGTATCATGTACTATGTATGAACTTTCTTTGGTTTCAAGCCAAATGACCAAGGTCATGGACATACTCTGTCTTCATCAAGATAATGACCGTGTGCCCATATTTTGGTATAGGTCGGTGCATGTTAGCATGGTAAAGAAGTAAAAGTATTTTTGGAAGGAAGTGCGATCAATATGGCTTAGAGTTTATAGCATGTGCCATTTATTTACTATAGTACATAAAGTGGTTGGATAAATTAAATGTTATATTTTTAAGCTTAATTTTCTAGCTAATTTCACCATTCAGACGACTTTCTGTCGATTTGTCGAATTAGGTCTAAATTAATATTCTACAAGTGCGTGAGAGCTAGTTCAATATTATCGAGTGTTAGGTATAACAAAGTGACACGTCATCTATTGTCGGCTTTATACCAGCATGTGCAATACCTACATTTGAACTATAGAAGAACTAGCATTACATGCAGCAACCTCATCAAAAAGCAAGAAGATTAAACAGGAATAAAATGAAAAACATTTCTATGCCCGCTTGAAAAATCATAAAACTTGGGAATTATAAGAAAGCATGGTACACTTTGTATGAAAATTGTCGCAATGACATTCTTTATTTATTTTTTGGAACCGTTGTATCGTAGGTCCTGAAGGAGCGAGACACTCCAATTAGCGCACTAGGGTTTGTAGTCGTCGCAAGGTAGTCTGAGGACCTTTTTGTAATTATTATTATTACTTTTCACACATTTGTATTGGTATAGATGATTATTAATCCAGTAGATCGCTTGAATTTGGGGGGGGGGAAGGTTGCTGGAAGTAGATCGGTGTGCCATACCAAGGCACACATGCGCAGCGCCACGCTGTGGATGATGAAGAGACAAGCCGGACTGTGCACCCACGACTGCACAAAAGATATCGATGAAGGATGGATGGTGAGAGCCAGCCAAGGAGAGAGAAAACACAACTTGTGTTCTGTGCATATTACTAGTAGTAGGTCCATATATTTACTACTAGTGGACTGTACCCTCTACCTCGTGTCAGCAGCTTATCATAGCTTTGCTCTAACATCGCACCGCCTTCGACTCCTACTCTCGCTACTCTCGTGCTGCCTCCCTTTTTTGGAAGGAGCCTCCTCCCTTTTCGAGTAGTTGTACGAAAGTGGAGTACTTTGCTTTACAGAAAAATATTTCCATCGCTTAGAAAATTGGAGTTGTTACTTTTCCTAGTATTTAGAAACTCCCATTAGCAAAGCTATTTACCAATTCCAAGATGCACACATCTACTTTCTTGTAGTACTACTACCAAATTCCCATAAACTATTATGTGTATATGTCCATGACCTTGCTTGGTCGCTCAGCCTGAAACCTGTTCATACTTATACATGGTAGGCCATTTTTGTGAAGCGGGTTTTTTCCAAAAGTTGTGAAAACTCATGTTTATTATTTTTCATGGCAGGTAATACAAGCAAAAGGACGCCATGAATGATTCCCCTGTTTTTTCCTATCTCTCTCTCTTTTTTTAAAGCAGGGTCAACTTTATTGGCATGCAAATTTTAGAAAGAAGTTGAATCTTTTAAAACTCTCGGTTGTCTTCTCGATATATTGGTTGTCTGGTGGGCAACTTCAAAAGTTTTTTGTAAAACTTTAAGAGCAATCAGCAGCTCACATGTGGTTCAAATTAATTTGACCAAATTTCGACAAACTCCCTCCGATCCATATTAATGTTCATAGATTCGTCTAGATTCAAATGTATCTAGTCATGTTTTTGTGCTAGATACATATACCCGAATCTAGACAAATCTGAGAATATTAATTTAAATTGGAGACTATAGTGTAATTTAAGTGGGTTAATATATCTACAAACCTTGAAAACTCAAAGAACCTAGGAATCGCAAGTAAAACATGCATTGTCCACTATGTCTAGAAACATGACGCGCTTGTTAGCATGGTAAAGAAGTAAAATTATTTTCAGAAGGAATAATGATTAATATGGCTTAGAGTTTATAGCATGTGCCATTTATCTTATCTTACCTCTTACCACTATTTAATGTATGAATAACTTTGAATATTGACTGTTGGATCAAGAGTCGTGAATCCCAAGATTTCTAGCCGTTGGATCTTCTTTTCTATTCTAGCAACTAGAAGATTCTATTGATAGTATTCATCACAATGAATGCTATGCACAAAACTCAAAACACTTCTCCATAATTCTAGAATCTTCTCTAGACCATGTTACCAAAATTTTCAAGTTTTAGATAGCTAATAATCGTTCACTCTACATGATATACAAAGTACAAGCACCAAATATACACCCATACTTTATAGATGTTGATCTAATTTATATTTTTTTCTGCTTTACCTATTATAATTTTATATAATGATGATATGTCAGACGTCTATTATCCGAGTCTCACGTACATGGCACATGCAACTTACTAGTTTACTATAGTACTACATGAAGTGGTTAGATAAATTACATGTTATATTTTTCAAGCTTAATTTTATAGCCAATTCACCCGAAAGTGCATCTTGCTTCAATTAACACGGTCGGTAGAATTAAAGGTTACATCAAGGACATCAAAAAATAGAAAATTACATCCAAGTCCATACAATTGGCACAAAGGCTCGTAAAATTTAGATTGGAATGGCAGTCGGGTCTAGCTCAATTTCAACCGAGCAACTGAGCCATACTCTTCCTACTACTGTTTGCTTCACAGACGAAACACAGAGCGCTCCTGCGTGTTGATCATAGTCGAAGGGACGAGATTGTTCGGAACGACTAGAGGAGCACACCCAAGAATCTGGTAAAACCAATTCGAGGAATGAAGTCACTTATGTACATGCTTAACATCAGGAGAAGGTCCTAAGAGGTCGACCTACCCTCCTACCGAGTCGATTCCCCCAGCCGCACCTTCGCTGACCGCAAGTTCCTCGCACTCGAGCTCGAACTCGAGCATGTCCTGATAGTAAGCAAGGGCCAGCATAGGATCGGTAGGCTCGAGGGGACCCGGGATGGCATCGTCTACCACGGCCATGGCGACATGGCGCCCACCCGAATTGTCTGCCCCGGTCGCATGCTTGCTGGCTGCAGGTTCCTCGCATGCGAGCTTGAACTCGATCAAGTCCTGATCGTAAGCAAGGGCCAGCATATGATCAAGGGGACCCAGGACGGCGTCGGCCACGGCCACAGACACCTGGCGTCGACCCGAGTTGTCTACCCCAGTCGCATTATCGCTGGCTACAGGTTCCCGGCGGAAGGATTGGCTGTTGTCTCGCACGTGCTTAACTTGGCCACGGTTGATGTCTATCCAGAGTGCCCCCGGATGCAGCTCCGTCACAACCGAAAGGGAGGCACACCGGGACCGACACTTTATTGTAGAGGTCCACTTTTGTTTGCCTGCCATGTTGACGCCTCCGTGATGCGGCCAGCACCGGATCGGTAGCTTCGAGGGGGCCCAAAATCGCGTCATCGGCCGGTAGGGCCAACACACGTTTACCGCGGGCGACCAGGCACTCTACAGAGGTGGCTCCAACGGCGGCATGTTCCCACCGGATGAACTGTTCCCAGGCCTAGCCTCGAGCTGAAGCGGACCTCCGAGGACGACGCAGCCAATTCACCGGGACTCCTTCAAGTATTTGTGAGGGTAACATGCCTTTTGTGGAAGAAAGAAATTTCACCGGAGAGTAGGATGAAGGATAAGTTGAACTGCTTTTTGCGAAGGAATAGCTACTCAGTTTTACTCCCACCGCTACCATGAATAAACAATAAGGGACCTTATTTTTGGTGTTTTTTATTTGACCAAGCATTTCTCCAAGGAGTACTTTTTTTAGATGCTCCAAGGAGTACTTAGTACAAGGGCAACATGCAGAGCGACCGCTTGGCGTCACATGAGTTTTTTCGTAGTCGTTGGTTGTTCGGGGCATTAACACTCACAAGCGAAATGTCATATCGGTACTTGTAGCGGCCGTGCTTTCGGCTAGCCACAGTCTATCGGATAGTAGGACTACTATACACTCTCGAAATAGAGGTGGCGAGCACCTGGCAGCTCACGCAACGAGTCTGTTAAATTCTTGGAGTATGTACTCCAGTATACAGTACTAGTAGTAATAAGTTGCACATGCCTTAGTGCTCTGGCACATGATAGAACTATAGAAGTATGTCATATTATCACTATAATATATATAGAAGTACTCCGACATGTGAGACTCGATCATATTCATATTTTTTTGAGCTTTACCTAATATATAATCTTACCACACTATATTGTATACGCAGTACTTTAAACTTTAAAAAATCGATCAAGACTGGAAAATCCCAACATTGCAAACTGCTAGATCTTCTATCCATGCTAGCATATAGAATAATCCATTGATAGTCTTTAGCATAGTGAACTCTATGCACAAACCTCAAAACACACTTCTCAATAATTCTAGAATCTTCTTTGTCATTTCTCTCGAAAATATCGAGTAATAGGTAGCTAATAGTAGTAGGTTGATTTCTACATGACACAAGCTACAAGAACTAATTATACACCCTATACTTTATGGACGTGACTCGAAATTATAATTATTTTTCAGCGTCACCTATTATAGTTTTATATAAATAAAAGATGATATGTCATATGGTACTTCTATTACTATCTAATTCTCACGTGCAAGGCACGTGCAACTTACTATCATCGTAGGACTCCTTTTAACGTATGCACTACTCCATCCCGGAGTACTCCTTCCTCTGTTTTTGATTATAAAGCCAGAGACCTTTTTAAAATTTCTTGAGATTATAATCCATATCTCATTAGTTGTTCTCTCTTCACCAATAATGCATTTTTTATTCTCTCTCTCTCTCTTCTATGATGCAAGTGTAAATATTTGTGCAAGAGGCAATAATGAGGTAGAGTAATTAACTTTCTTGGTTTTATTAACTTGGCTCTATGGCCTAAGGCTAGTCAGAAGCAGGAGTAAATTAAAGTAGTACCATATTACTACTACTCTAAGTTACTACCTTCATACTAGTGGGTAGTGTGATAAGTGTAGTAACATAAGTAGCCAACATTATTTATTATTTCGTAGAAACATTTTGCATTGAAAAGTATGATGTGATGGTAACATATTACTAATGTTACTCTATTTGCTTCTCTCTTCATTAATTTCTTACCACATCATCTTTTTGCATAGGTGGCATCTATGTAACTCCGTCTGTTCCGGTTTATTAGGCACGCACGTGGTTTAAGAACAATTTTGTCCATTAATTTTTGTCAAAAAATTTACATAATATATGACAAAAATTATACCATCGGATTTATCTTCAAAAGAAGTTTTCAATGGTATATTTTTTAAGACACATATTATATATTTTATTGGCTAAAACTGATAGTCAAACATTTTCTTAAACTACGTGCGCGCCTAATAAACCCGGACGGAGGGAGTACCACTAATGTTACTACCACTATGACTAGCCTTAGACTAGTCACAACGGAGAGGAGTATGATATAGTAGTATCATGTCCTACTCCCTCCGTCCAGAAATAATTCTATTACATTTGTCTAGATTCAAATGTATCTAGACATGTTTTACTATGTAGATACATTCAAATCTATACAAATCTAAGTCAGTTATTTCTAGACGGAGGGAGTATATTATGATACTAGTATGTGATACCATCTCCACAATTCATAGTACTACTATCATGTACTATATCTCAAGGTAAAATTGTGTACAAGATTTATTTGAGATTATTTTTTTTATGATACTCTACCTGTGATACCAACACAATCTCTTTTATTATTAATTCCCGTGACACGTAAGCATTTTCTATGCATGTAATAATGCATGATACGTACCACCTGATACCCCTATTAGGGCTAGTCTCATTCCAAACAGAGGAAAAGTAGTACTAGTACCTCCATCCCGGAGTAGTACGGGAGTACAGTATTTAGTCTTCCACATAGCCCTAGGTCATCAAAGCGACGTGTACACTGGGTCAGAGGGAGATAATTACTCGGGGAACATATCGCTTCCCTAGTTTTCTCCGTGCCAGTCTCTTGCCAAAGAGATAAGGTATCGTCTCATGGCCGTTGAATTGGGATGGACAAATGATATTGCCTATAGTGAGATGAGGAGTCTAATACTCCTAGTATTTAACTATAGTAATAGTCTCTCTCGTTTACTCTCATCAACCCTCTCAGATATGCGCTCCTCCCTCTGCTCTCTTGCTCAGTCTCAAAATCCCTCTCAGATCCATCGTAGTTGAAGAGGGCAGCTCTATGATGGACGAGTGGTTTGAAGCTACGATTGACATGAGTGCAATGTCGCAGGTCTTCAGCTGCAGGCTTTGTTCTCAAATTGTTCGTCGTCCCGCGTACATGGTTATTACTTCTTTCTTCAGGATGTTTTCCACACTGGTTTGATACAACTCTTGTTTTTGCGCTAAATCTCTTTTCCTTGCACGGGCAGTGCTTTGGCAAGGCCGCGACACACATAGCATGTGCTCAATATGTTGGAAAATTATCTGATGGCTAGTGCCCAGGATGTGAGTACGTAGGCGTCTTCAAAACAACCACTACCATGTATTGGATGTCGTCGGGAATGAGGCTCAAGTGTAGCAACAAAGGGTGCGACATGGCTATCAGCTTCCTCGAGTTCATCGAACACAAGACGGCATGCCCGCATGGGCAGAGGGAGACATAGGTTCTTGACAAAAAAGAACCGTATGATATTCGGGTGTCTATGTGTGTGTTGATTGCGTCTAGAGTATGGTTTATTTTCTACCGTGGTTGTGTCGTACCTATACTAGTTATGTTATATAAATAAATTGAATCATCATCACATCCACATAGTTTCTCTCTTTTACCGATAGCAAGAGGAAGTACCACCAGCCTGTGCATCCACAGAGTTGATCTCTTTTAGCTAAAAAGCTTGAAAATCTGTAGAACTTGGGTGGCCCTCCATATCGTATGCAAATATCGGTGCCCAAACCACTTCTCATCCATCCGGGATTGATGCCTACGCTGCACAGCCGATGCCACAAAAAAATTCAAGGAACCAGAGCAGCTACTTGCTCCGATGCCCAAACTCATCATATGTTAAAATATTGGTCTTTCCTGTCCAGCTCAATAACCCTTCCTCTATTTAACATAGAGACAACAGCCATCCCCCTGGTTAGGTTAAGCTAAATCATGTTTTTATCAATGTGGGGTCGATTTCTTTTCTGCAAAGTGGTGCCCTCCATTGTGGAGACGGTGCCACAGAAACATTATTTGGCATCGGTTCAGAATAGACTAGGATTGATAAGTTTGGAGAGCCAATTTCAAGGATTTGGTGTTGGAGTTCAATTTACCTTTTCCCTACAAATTCAAGGTTTATGTTAGACTTCCCCTAAGGCTAGTCATAGTGGGAGTAATTTATTAGCTAGTAACTTGCATGTACATGTAATGCCAACTAAGAAAATTGGTGACATGGCATGATAATTAACGAGGAAAGATAGGGAGGTACTAACTTAGCTAGTTACCATAACATCACACATACCAATACTATATGAGTCTAGAACCTAATTAATTAGGTCTTGCATGATACCACAAACATGTTATCACTCACTATGAAGGTAGTAACATCTGCAAGTTACTAGTCTAAGATATTTAGCACTATGACTAGCCTAAATAGAACCATGAAGAGAGGAAAAGCAAGGGCTAACGTTGGGGAGTGACGAGGTAGCGCGGCCCGCCTTCGAGCAGTCCACTCTCACCCATTTCCCCTAGCCTCTTCCCCCTCATCCAGGCCAGCACCATTCACTAGCCCCCGCCCCACCCCTCTCCTCCCCACCCCCCAAAAAATCCCCAAATGGCGGCGCCGTTGGAACTGGAGTGCTCCTCATAGGAGCACATAATCGAGTTTGCCCCCATGTCTTCTATGCCTACCATGTCTCCGCAGCCACAACTGACTTCTCTGTCGTCGAGTCATAGTTAGTTGACGAGGCGATGCCGTACACAATGACACTGATGATCTTCTTCTCGAGGACGTACGAGCTCAGGAGGATGCCTGGCTCGATCCCAGCCCCTTTGGAGGAGGACGATGTTGCGACCACACCCTACAAAGAGGAGGTGTTGAATCTCAGCCTGCCTCCCAGCAAGCTGCGAAGAGCGAGCAAGGTCGTGGGAACTATGCGCAAGGTTCTTGGCCATGTATGGCTACTGAAGAACCTGCAACTCACGGCGGAGGAGTGGGACATCATCATGTTGTACAACATTCTGCACTGGCTCTGGCATGCGGCGTGTATGTGGGTTGACGGGTTCCACTATGACCTAACCCTCAGCGTGGATCTCCAGCTCATCGTCAACCTGCCGGTGCTTCTAGACAGTTGGTACTTGGTTGAGCAAGAGGATGGCCACTTCAGCATATGCATGCAGGCTCTATCGAAGCGCACAACGGTGCGTCTCCGGGGATGCAACCATCTGTACCACCGCAAGTGCATCTTCACTTGGTTTGAGACCAACGCCAACTGCCCTATCTCCTGAGCCAATGTGCTCGCCCATCTCTACTGACACGAGGTGCATATGCCCCCTTCTATATGAAACCTGGTCCTGTGGTTGATAATTAATTAATGTACTAAACCAATGTATCTGCTACACGCCAAGTGAACGAGTTCTACATATGTTTGCACTTGTCGAATTAAGCTTAATCCAATTTAGACAGGGAAAACAATTAGTCTAGGATTACAATCCAACAGGAAATTGTCATCATGTCTCATACATTTTACAAAGAGAAAACCAATATGAATCACTATTCATCATCTCATTGCATAATATGAAACATCATTCTAATCATCATCACCATCATCGCTTTCAACACCGCCGCGTTCTAGATCCACATATTCTGACTGGGTTGGATCTTCTTCCCCTTGCCATTCATCATACATGTCTTGAGATTCATAAGGTAGAACCATTTTATTCCTGTCTTTGTCGACTACACTAACCTCGACAGTGAAATCTACTTGTCCATCATGCGTAGAGCCTCCTCTGGTAATCAAATTTTCATCAACGTCAGCCATTCCAGTTACCATACAACCACTGGGATCATCTTGGTGGGCAACATCTGTGGTGACTGGTTCGTCATACTCATTCACATCATAGGTGCTCCTTGCCTCAAGCTTTTGCACATATTTCCAGTTGTTATTATCTCTGTCATCCAAGAATATTACCTTGGAAGCTTGAGTTACCAAAATATAAGGTTCCTCCTTGTACCACTCAGTAGTAGTATTGATCGATATGAAATTCCCATCATTTCCGGGGCCTCTTTTCTTGTTCGGATCTTTGTCATACCAATAACACTTGAATAGAACCACAGATCGACCACTAGTCTTATCGTTATAATTCAACTCAATAACCTCTTTTATGCGACCATAATGATCATAGTCATCTGACTTCTTCATTTTGGCTGTGAAGTGATCTCCACTGATCGTGATGCCACTGTTTTGTGTCTTCAGATGTTTCTCGTGCTCATAAGTGTTGTAGTGGATACCATCATCATTGCAAGCTTAAGCTGTCTGCACCCTCCTTGTCAGACCACGTGATAGGGCATATAAACCATCACAAACATCTGCCGGATTCTCTTCACGCAGCTTCGTGATCTGCGGTTATACAAAATAATCAAGAGGCCATCTCATGTGCACAATTCGTATGCAATTCAAAGTTCAATTGACCATCTTACATGATTCCTAAACCATTCCTGAAACCCAGCCCAACATACTGGTGCAGCATAATCTTTTCCTTTGGTTGCTTTAAATAACCTACAAAAACAATACTCAAGTAAGACATCTGAACATATATTGCTACAAGTTTTGTTTCATATATGCAGGGATATGTATGAATAGTACTCATGCAACAAAGTTTTCAGCCTCATCAACGTTATTCAGCACATACCAAGTAAGTTGGTCATATTTGCACTGCATTAATATTCTATGTTCCTTCTTGCCTACTAGGAGAACACCATGGTTAAAAACAGAATTTTCAACTTCTTCAATTCTGCCACCCAGATTGGATCTTGTTTTACGATCAGGAATGTATCTTGTGCAAAATGCAAATGCTTCAGCAACAATGTATGCCTCTGCAATGCAAGCCTCTTCTCTAGCCTTGTTCCTAATAGTACCCTTGAAAGTGCAAAGTCGACATTCTATAGGGTACATCCATCTATACTGTATGGGACCTCTATAAAGTGCATCTTCAGTCAGATGAACAGCCAAATGCACCATACATCAAAGAAGGTTGGTGAATATATCATCTCAAGCTTGCACATGATTTCTGCTATGTCCGTCTAAAGACGCGCTACAACTCTTCTGTCCAGAGTTTTGCTATAGATTTCCCTAAAGAACTTTCCCAACTCTACAAGCAGGTTGTACAAATCCTTGTTCACTAAACCTTTAACGCCAAGAGCTAAAAGCCTTTGTAGTAGGATATGGCAATCATGAGTTTTCAACCCTTGGAGCTTGTTCCCCTATGCATTGATACAATTTGCAATGTTGGAAACAAATACAGATGGGAACTTCACACCTCGGAGGAAGTTACAAAATAGTACCCTTTTATTCATCAGCAAGGTAAATTCTGCACCTCAAAATTTGTAATGTTTTTCACCACCCTTATCAACCATATCTTTAGGATACAGCTTCAAGTTGTTGTTGTTAACATTGAGTTTTTCACAATCAAGCCTAGCATTATAGCTATCTTTTGTCTTGGATGGAATATTGAGTAATATGCCTATAATGCTATCACATATATTTTTCACCATGTGCATGACATCAATATTATGTCGAAGCATCTTACCAGCCCAATACAGCAAGTCCCATAGAGTGGATCTACACTTATAAAATATTCTCGGTTCCTTTTCTTTCCCTTGGGTATCTGCTGCTACTTCTTCCACTCTCTTCCTTTTAGATGTTGATCCTACTATCGGTGCATCTTCTGTATTCTTTCTTTTACCTCGTTTGGCAGATGGTTGTTTTCCTGGTTTGACATTTCTGACCTTTTGTAAATGCGCCTATAACTCAGCTGTAGTGAAATTTTGTGGTGCAGTGCCATATTCAGTCCTTTTTCCATAGAACTGCAATTTTTTTAAGTTTTTTGGAATTTGTGGCCTTGAGGAAGAAAAACCCGGTGGCCAAGGAAATCAGTCTTATTTTGTAGCCTCACTATGACCTGTTTTGTCTCACAGCCAACACATGCGTTATAACCTACTGTCACTCTGCCTGACATAGTGCTAAGAGCTAGAAAATCATGGGTCCAGAATAGCACAACAGCATGCATAGGGAACTTGGCATCTTTAGGTTTGCTGGCAAGGATATCAGGAGTCATGACACCCTTCCATAGTTCCTGCAAGTTTCATATAAGAGGCTACATGACACTACAATAATAGTTGGCTTTTACAACAGACAATTTTCATGGTTGAAGGCCCGTTTTTTGTGGCTAAAAAGTCTTCTACGATGGATGCCCTTCGTGGTAAAAGCCCCGTCACAAAAGAATCTACCGCAGTTTTTTTCTGACAGTGGCGGATCGTACCCTTCAGCCACGAAAACTTGTTCTGTTGTAGATCTGTTCGCCAGCTGCGTTGACTGCTGACGTCATGCAAAATGCCATGTGGCACCCACCGTTAACGGCCGGTTACCGCCATTGACGGTCACAGAAACCGTGGCAGAAGCCTGGCCTAGACAAGGCCTGCTAATTGTTAAGTGGGCCGGCCCACGAGGAGAGCCCAATAAGATTACGGCCCTTTACTCTCACGCCGTGTATTGTTTGGCGTGGCCCATTAATGAATCCATCCAGGGCCCGTATGATTTCAGGCCCATGATGGCCCAAAATATATCGAGCTCGTTGGGAAACCCCAAGAGGAAGGTATGATGAGCACACCAGCAAGTTTTCCCTCAGTACGAAACCAATGTTATCAATCCAGTAGGAGCAACGAAACACCCCAAAGGTGTTGCTAGCTGAGCCTTGGCAGGGTGCACTACCGGTCCTAGTAGTAACGTGGAGACCTGCACAACACAACCACAGAACTTTGTCCCCAAGTTGCGATGAGGTTGTCAATCTCACCGGTTTTGCTAAAATCAAAGGATTAAACGTATCAAATGGAAGGAAGTAATAGTTTGTAGAAAGTAAACACAAAGCAGCAAACAGTTTGTAGATTGATTGTAAAAGAAAGGACTGGGGTCCATAGTTCACTAGAGGTGGGTCTCCTTAAGATAGATAACATGCTAGGTAAACAAATTACAGTGGGGCAATTGACAAAAATCGAGAAAGCATACAAGCATATACTAATCATCTTGACTCCTTTGAGATTCGATTAGGCATAACAACATTATACATAGACCGCCATCCAACTGCATCTATGACTAATAATCCACCTTCAGGTTATCATCCGAACCCCTCCAGTATTAAGTTGCAACCAACGGATAATTGCATTACGAATTGCGTGTAAAGTAAACAATACGATTGTTCTATGAACAAAGGATTGTTGTTTTCTCCCTAGTAGCAACAACACATCTAGTACCTTAGAGATTTCTGTCACTTCCCAGTTACGAGGCATGAACCCACTATCGAGCATAAATACTAACTCTTGGAGTTGCTAGCATATACTTGGCCAAGATAGCTACTAACAACAGAAAGCACGCAAGATCACAAATAACAAAGACATGATAGAATCAACAATCAATCTGAAATAGCATCTCAATATCCATCGGATCCCCGCAAACACAACATGCAGGATTAGAAATAGATGATCTTGATCATGAATGGAGCTCACAAGATCTACAAATTAAAGCACAAAGGAGGAGAACCAGCCATCTAGCTACTACATGGACCCGTAGTCCAGAGATGAACTACTCACGCATCTCACTAGAGGCTTGCATGGTGATGAAGAAGGCCTCCAGGGTGAATTCCCCTCTCCGGAAGGGTGCCGGGAAGAGCTTAAAATCCCTCCTGATCTAGGGATGGAGATGATGGCGGCTACAGACTCTTTCATGGATTTTTGATCGGGTACTTAGGGTTTCCGTATCAGAGGCAATATATAGGCGGAAGGAGAGGCTGAGGGGGTGCCTGGGCTGGCCACACCACCCCCTGGCATGAGCCAAGACTGGCCGCACGACCAGGTGGTGTGGCCGCCCTCTGGCCCTTCTTCGTCTCGTATTTTGGCTCCAGGTGCCCCCCTGTAAAATAATGACTTTGGCTTTTGTCCCGTCCAATTCCGAGAATATTCATTTTCTGACTTTCCTGGAACCAGAAACAGGAAAACAGGCAGCTGTCACTGTGGGTATTGTTAATAGGTTAGTCCAAGAAATCATATGAAAAGTACTCCAAAGTGTGGACAAAACACAAGAAAGTAGATAAAACCAAGCATGGAACATCAAAAATTATAGATACATTTGCAATGTATCAA
Source organism: Avena insularis (assembly GCA_023614405.1). NCBI lineage: Eukaryota > Viridiplantae > Streptophyta > Magnoliopsida > Poales > Poaceae > Avena > Avena insularis. The sequence goes on along the minus strand of CM042692.1, from coordinate 70,505,990 downwards.
CATCCTCAAGCTTAACTCCTGCTCGTCCTCTAGTAGGTAAGTGATAAAAGGAAAGAATAATTTTTGAGGTGACATGCACCATCATAAACTTGATCAAAGTATTTATAAAACATTCAAAGCTGGGATCATAGTACTTCAATCATAACATGAAAGACAAAGTTCTAGCAATAAGACAAAGAAACTATGATGCAACATGAAAAGGCACAAACAAAAGGTTCATGAATAACAATGCTTTGCAAGACGTTTGTTTGTTTCACATAAAGAAAACATAGAATAGTACTATTCAGTTTGTCCCTCATAGATTAGCAAATATAAATGCATAGGACACCTTCAAAGTTTATAAGAGTGACTAGATACAAATAGTTTAGAACAAGCAATATCAAGGTATGCATCAATCAACAAGTCTTGGGACAATGCACATAGAACTAAGAATGGCCACTATGATCTCAAAGTAGGTGCATAAATATAAAAGGTGGAGACTCAATATATAAGTGGAAGAAAGGCCTTCATAGAAGGAAGTAGGGATTCAAGTTTCATAAAGAGCTTCCAAAAATTATGGTACTTAATAGCTTTCAGCTCTCATTGCCCCTATCATAAGCATCTTGAAGTGATTAAGGTTAAAGTGAACAAACTATGGTGTATATGCTTGACGAAGTATAAGTTAGAAATCTCATGTCCCTTGAATACGAGGGCCGCTCCTCATGCTACTCAAGTTTAGTCACCGGTAAGTTCTTGTCATCGTAAGTACATGTGTATCATAGAGAACCGCCAATGGGGTACCCCTTGCCCGATGATACGGAAGAATCCCATATCAAAATGACAAGGCAAGCAGACAACGAGCATCTCAGCAATCTTCTTATTTACCATGGGAATATGGTGTTTTTTTCTCTCTTTCCTCTTTTCATAATCTCTTTTTTTCTCAACATCGGACTCTTTTTTAATAAGAAGAATGCTTCATAGACAGCTCAGTATGGTTACGCTGCAGGTTTCCACCATGTCAGCATGGATTAGACCAATGCCCAGTGCTTCTCTAACACATATACATAACTCCATGGACTTACAAGCTCCCCTTTCATTTCACACCGACGACATCCATAGACAAAAGAGCATGATATCAACTAGGTACAAAGTACCAGTGCAATGTTGAAAGCGTTCCCCATGACAGCATGGTTCTGCTAATCCCCAACAAATAAGTGAAAGCATATACAACATAGACGACACAATGGTTCAAGTTTATTAAGGGCAAGAAAAGTAAAGTGTGCCATCAAGTTCGTGAGAGCTTTAATCACTAGTTTTCTCATAACAAGTTTAATTCGGAAGGTAAACAAAAACATGAATATACTTGGAATAGCATATGCTAATAGGTAGGTATGGTGGACTCTTTGGAATAACTTGGTTTAAGGAGTTGGATGCATGAGTGGAACTCATACTTGGTTACTGAGGCTAGCAAAAGACTGGGAGCGACAAACTAAGAGAGCAATAATGGCCATAATCATGCAGAGCGACAAAACATCATTGATCAAAGCATAAAGTGATACTACAAGTTGAAAACTAAAGGATCATAAAGGCTTATGGTGACTTGGTATAGTCATAACATGGTGTGAGCTTGCGCCAAGTCAACCCAAATAAAGCATCAAAGGAGAATACCACTATACTATGCTTTAATATGCTAAAACAATGCATGATTCATCAAAGGCACATTAAGAAATTTCAATTGTTTATAACAAGTCATGCTACATCAAATAATACTAAGCATAAAGCAAAAACAATATCAAGCATGGCATGACAAAGCATAGGCCACAGTCAAAAACAAGCTCTCTTTAACACTTAGGCATGAACTTTCCTACTCTTTTCCAAACCAAACCAAACTATTTGAAAACCAATGTATGAAAGAGGCGGTCCAACCAATTTATTCAGAAAACTAAGAAAACAAAGCAAACGAAAAACAAAAACAAAAACGAAAAAGAAGACGCTCTAAGAACAACACAACTGTGCATGAAACAATAAAAATGAAGCGTTTGGAAGAAACCTGGGATTTTTATTGATGAAGAAGGGGATGCCTTGGGCATCCCCAAGCTTTGACGCTTGTACTTCTTGGATATTTCTTGGGGTGATACGCGTGGCATCCCCAAGCTTGAGCTTTAGTCCACCCTTCATCTCATTACTCATTCCTTCCATACACCTAAATTTTTTCCTTCATACAAAACTTCACACAATCTTTATTAGCAACATTAGTGCCCTCAAGATAATAAGTCTTTAGGTCCAGTTCCAACACCAATAAAACTTCCATTAAAACACAAGCTACTGTAGTACTTCCCTCAAAAAGCTCAATTCTCCAAAAGAACTCAAAAAGGAATCAAGAAGAAGCAAATACAAATAATGGCACAAATCTGTCAAAACAGACCAGCAGGTAAATACGATTTTTTTGAAGACCTTGTGTTGCTCAAATCGAAAAGTGTTGAACTAACGAAAGTTAGATAAAAATCTGGGACAGAAGCACAAAAATTCACGCCTCAAAAGGACGTATAGAGATTTTACACGAATTTTTACGGTGAAGCATAGAAATCTGTTTCGCGACAACAACTTTCCCAATCATTACTTCTCTCTCATTAGAGGTTACTCTTGGCACAAAAAGCAAATAAAAAGGATAAGGAGCGGTTATTACTGAAGTAATAACTTCCAAGACTTATCTAAAACTTTTGGGTTATCTCCCAATAAGTACTTTTCTTTAACGCCTTTAAGTTAGGCATAAGAAGCAAGAAAAAGGATCAAGTGTTCTCAAATGAAGAAGCATTAAGATTAATACCAGAAATATCTTCAACAAGGCAAGGTATCTCATCCAAATAAGTTCTATAGGATCCTCTCTCAATGATCTTTGGTTCACTATTTTCATCAAACGGGTTTTCGGGAACAATCCAATCAAGATTATTTTCTATGGCTTCATGCATTGCTACAAGTTTGAAGGGTATTGGTATCTTAATTTCCTCCCCATTAGGTTCAGTTTGGTTCATCTTTTCTCGTGTACCAACAACGTATACACACGAGCCTAGCATATTGAAACATTCAAAGACTTTTCTAACCTCCTTGGCAACATCATAGAATTCCTTAAGCAAAGTTTCTACAATAAAATCCCTCTTTTCAGGGTCCTCAATTTTTTTAAGTTTAAGAAACATTACTTGCATTAAGGGGTTGAGGTTAACAAACCTAGCTTCCAACATGTGAACTAAAGAAGCTGCATCAATCTCATAGTTTGGAGCAAGTTCTGCAAGGGATCTATCCTCAATATCCTCATGTTTACTAACATGATTGAAGAAATATTCAATATTATCTTTTCCAAGTATAGAACCACTACCTATTGAAAGGTCTTTCAGGGTGAATTTAGGGATCAACATGGTGAACTAAGGAAGAGGTAACAACTAAAGGAGACTTAAATTTTTTGTGTTTTTAAATAACAAAGCAAACTTGTAAAACTAATTTTTTATGTTTTTGATAAAGAAACAAGCAAACAAAGCAAAAGTAAACTAAGCAAAACAAAAATAACAAAGTAAAGAGATTGGTTATGAGGGACTCCCCTGGTGAAGATGTCCTTGACTCTCCGGCAACGGTGCCAGAAAATATGCTTGATGTCCCAAAATATATCGAACTCGTTGGGGAACCCCAAGAGGAAGGTATGATGAGCACAGCAACAAGTTTTCCCTCAGTACAAAACCAAGGTTATCAATCCAGTAGGAGCAACGAAACACCCCAAAGGTGTTGCTAGCTGAGCCTTGGTAGGGCGCACTACCGGTGCTAGTAGCAATGTGGAGACCTGCACAACACAACCATATAACTTTATCCCCAACTTGCGATGAGGTTGTCAATCTCACCGGTTTTGCTGAAAACAAAGGATTAAATGTATCGAATGGAAGGAAGTAATAGTTTGCATAAAGTAAAAACAAAGCAGTAAACAGTTTGTAGATTGATTGTAAAAGAAAGGACCGGGGTCCATAGTTCACTAGAGGTGGCTCTACTTAAGATAGATAACATGCTGGGTAAACAAATTACAGCGTGGAAATTGACAAACATCGAGAAAGCATACAAGCATATACTAATCATCTTGACTCCTTTGAGATTTGATTGGGCATTATGACATTATACATAGACCGCCATCCAACTGCATCTATGACTAATAATCCACCTTCAGGTTATCATCCGAACCCTCTCTTGTATTAAATTGCAAGCAACGGATAATTGCATTACGAATTGCATGTAAAGTAAACAATATGATTGTTCTATGAACAAAGGATTATTGTTTTCTCCCTAGTAGCAACATCACATCTAGTACCTTAGAGATTTCTAGCACTTCCCCAGATTACCAGAGGCATGAACCCACTATCGAGCATAAATACTACCTCTTGGAGTTGCTAGCATCTACTTGGCCAAGATAGCTACTAACAATGGAAAACATGCAAGATCACAAATAACAAAGACATGACAGAATCAATAATCAATCTAAAATAGCATCTCAATATCCATCGGATTCCCGCAAACACAACATGCAGAATTACAAATAGATGATCTCGATCATGAACGGAGCTCACAAGATCTAGACATTAAAGCACAAAGGAGGAGAACCAGCCATCTAGCTACTACATTGACCCGTAGTCCAGAGATGAACTACTCACGCATCACACCGGAGGCTTGCATGGTGATGAAGAAGGCCTCCAGGGTGAATTCCCCTCTCCGGCAGGGTGCCGGGAAGAGCTTCAGATCCCTCTCGATCTAGGGATGGAGATGACGATGGCTACAGACTCTTTCATGGATTTTTGATCGGGTACTTAGGGTTTCCGTATCAGAGGCCATATATAGGCGGAAGGAGAGGCCGAGGGGGTGCCTGGGCTGGCTACACCACCTCTGACGGGGCCAAGCCAAGCAGCTGACCCGTGGTGTGGCCGCCCTCTGGCCCTTCTCCATCTCGTATTCTGGCTCCAAGTGTCCCTCGGTAAAATAATGACTTTGGCTTTTGTCCTGTCCAATTCCGAGAATATTCATTTTCTGACTTTCCTGGAACCAAAAACAGCAGAAAAGCAGTACCGGCAATCGTGGCTCTTGTTAATAGGTTAGTCCAAGAAATCATATGAAAAGTACTCCAAAGTATGGACAAAACACAAGAAAGTAGATAAAACCAAGCATGGAACATCAAAAATTATTAATACATTTGCAATGTATCAGCCCGCTATAGTTTCGGTCTAAAGAAGGCCCACTTTGGTAGAATAATATGCGGCCCATTAGGGGCCTGCGCCAGAAGGTCAGACACTGTTAAGGCCTATAGGCATCCTATTACTGTTCCTACGGCCCGTGGGGTCCGCTCCTGTTCTACCCATTTACTGTTATGGCCTTTTACATTTCTGGGTTGCCAGTGTTAGGATCCTTTACTGTTCTGGCCTTCTACTGTTCCGGCCATTCACTGTTTAGGCCTTTTGCTATTATGGCCTTTTACTGTTTAGGCCATTTACTATTCAGGCCTTTTACTCTTCTATCTGTTTTACTTTGCGGGCCCTCTACTGCGCGGGCTATTTATTGTTCAGGCCTTTTACTGTTTCAGCTCTTTATTGTTCGGGTATATCAATATTCGAGCCCATCAGAGTTCGGGTCCTTTACTGTTCTCGCCTATTGCTGTTCAGCCCTGTACGTTTTCAAGGCCTTGGCCACTTATGAGGCCCACCAATATTCTGACCTGCCACTTATAGCCTTTTAGTGTTTATTTGGCCCATCTGCTGGCCAGCATATTTGTGTATTCTATAACTATGGCGAAATTCTGGTTTTAAACAATCCGTTAATATTTCAGCCCGCTAGGATCACCCTATTACATCAACAAATATTTTTTGAAATTTATTACAGACTAGACTTTCAACAAAAACAAGATGACGCATTATAGAGACATCGCGAGACATGTGTTGGAATAAGGTTTCTACTACGGAGCTTACATCCCCATACAAGTAACAACTGGCATACCATGACAGCTGTAGAAGAGATTATCAAGTCGATGGTCCATCAAATCTTGTCGATCTTTCAGTTCTTGTATCTCTTCACGTGTAATCGTGATTATTCCATATATTTGCTCCGTTTCTTGTTCAATTAAATAAATTGTTTGGAGTGTAGCTGTAACACCTCTTTCTGCTGGAAAAAACTAAAACCGTGGGCTGATGCAAGCAATAATCATTGTCACTGCTGCTTTGTGAAATGACCTCAATACTTAACGTAGGATTCCTCCCTTCTGCCCCATACCTTCATGTGCAGCCTAAAACAAAGAAAACAAGTCAGCACAGCGTACCAGCTAACTGACAGCCATCTTATATGTAAAATAATTCAAATTCATAATTGGCCAGGAACAATCAATGATGTGCCTCGTACATCTCTTTTCGGAATAATAGGAACTGTCGATGTCCTGGACCGATGCGTACATGTGCCAGTATGATACCACTCTGGAAGAAACACTACAGGTTATTTGCATGCTGAAACAAAAACATATTAAGTTAGAGCAGCAAAGCAGGCGAAAAAACACCATGTTTATTGTCAAAGAATTTCAAAATTGGTAATTGTCCTAATATAACAAATCAAGCCATCAACATGTGTGTCTCATGCAGACTAACTGAACTAGTGTGGTAATGAATGTAGGGAATCAAGCAACTCGACTCTTTCCCTCATAAACTAATCATATCACTTCATAACGGAAATATAGAAATATAACAAAAAGAGGTGCATGAGATTCCTTTAGCTGCTTAGAACTGGTCGGGACAACAAAGCATTAACCTAAAATATAAGAATAGCATTTAAAAATGGTCTATAGTATGAACTAGTCAAAAAAGTGACCTCCAACCACATGTGGCATTGCTTTAATCATTAGGCAACTATGATAGTACCTTGGAAAAATAAGCAATAGACCAAGTGTCTTAAATAGACTACCAGAATCATTTCAGACAAACAAGATATCAACCATTCCTTTTTAGTAGCCAGATCATTCAAATATTTTGATCGTCAGGCCAGTAAATAAAAAAAGAAGAGAACCAAAGAGATGGGTCATTTGCTGCCAAAACAATAGTTGGATACATCCAAAAAGTAGCACAAACCTTCTTTGTAATGCCTACAGCTATTGTATTTCCAACTGCTGATAGTATCATTGTACATATAACCAGGCAAGAAAATCTAGTAGGCAAACAAGCAAATGATACATTGTGCACCTTGTAAGGTCAATGAAGTATTTAAACAAAGTATGTCTAGGAACCACGTCAGAATATAGCATTGATGCAATCACAAGTCAACTAAAAATTCATAGGAACCATAACCAATTGAACCATATGGTGGCTAATATTAAACTCGCAAGATCATTTGATCATGTATAGATGAAAATCCCTTGTTTATTATTAATCAAACATTGTATTTCTCACAGAAATTGCCATCCCTAGTTTGGGACTAATGGGCCTCAAACCCGTAGCTTCGCCTTGACAGGGCGGTGCTCTGACCGTTTAAGTTAAGAAAATCATTACATTGCTTTAATGATGAGCAAACTAAAGAATCAAATTGGCAATAGACTCTATATGTGCGTCATGTAGAGTAACTATTGAGGTAATGAATTAAGCAATCAAACAACAGGTGCACGATAGACTTCTAGATCATATTAACATGGTTATAGTACATATATATAGTAACTGGAGATCATATTAGATGATAATAGCTATGACAATCTCACTATGAGTAGTCTAGATAGAACTCCCTCCGTTTCAAAATATAAGATGTCATGGGTTTTGTGAAACGAATGTATCTAGACACCCTTTAGTGTTGGTAGAGTAACTTGGACTAGTATTTTATGCATTTTTACTAGTCCAAGTTACTCCCCACCAAGACCAAGTAATTTATACTAGTCTCATACATATAACACTAGACTATGTTACTACCTCTAGAGTGCATATAAGCTCAATCATGGTGGCAATCTCTAATATTATAATAGAATATAGATTAGCATAAAGGTGGATATACTTCAATCACCACCACCTAATCATGGTCTAGTTAATGTATATATATATAGATAGAAGATCATCAGTCAAATATAGCAAAAAGAGATCTCCACCACGATTGCGTGAGCAAATTGAATTACAAATCAAGTGATTTACGTTCGGTCTTTGTGCAGTACCCGTTCAAGGTCATCTTGTTCTAATAATTGGCCAACTCATGTGGCGTCTGCACTAGACAATGTGACTACCTCCAGAGTGCATACAAACTCTTAGTTATAGCAGAAAAATACAATAATAGACTATAAATTAGCATAAAAGTAGATATACTTAAATTACCACCACATAATAGATAGATAGATAGATAGATGAACACAAGTCAAATATAGAAAGAATAGATCTTCACCAAAATCAAGTGAGCACATTGAATTATAAATCGAGGGATTTACGTCTGGTTTTTGTCCAGTCTTGGTTAAGGTCAACCTTGTTCTAATCAGTAGCCGAATCATGTGGTACCTCGTACAAACAAGCATCTGACACTATGCACATCTCAGTAAAAACAAGAGACTTACTATTTCTTTTTGTGTAGTCCTGTTGGAGGACATCCTGTTGTCAGTTCGTTCTTTGAAGACATCCACCGCATTGAGTACTTGGATAGACCATCCATCTACTTTATTGTTGCTCCTTTGCATATAGGTTCAGTCCACTCATTCACATAAAACAGGTTTGCATTTAGCAATACAAAGCAACAGGTACTTACAAGATTGTAGGGGCGATTCACTCTACGATTCTCTGTGTTTCCTGTGAGTGGAAATAATATCAGATAGTGGCTATTGCTGTTTACAAAGAACTAGATAGACATTATAGTATAATCACTTGTAAACACGTAGAGCAGGGAATGGCGGAATATAAACAAACATTTAAATGACATAAAGATTGCCATGACGACAAAATAGAATGCAGTTATAATCACTCCTTAACACGAACAAGAGAGAAATTACAATGATTTAACTTGTGAAATAGGATTGCAAAAAAATATGAGAAGTGCCATAAAAAGTGTCACCTTCTACAGAGCAGGCAGTTACTGTACTAACATTTGGACGAACAAGATAGACATTACAATGGTATATCTCGTGAACGTATAGAGCAGGGAATGCTAACCCATCTGTGAAGTGACTTAAAATGCCATGAACTACATAATAGAAGGTAGATACTGCTGCTACAGAAATTATAATTTAGAAACTTAAATTTATAGAGCAGGGCATGCAGATAACCATGTTAAGTGCCTTAAAACATGCCATATAATACTACATCCAATCCAAAGTAAATAAGGCGTATTAATTTTTCGCAAGTCAATCGACACAAAATTGGACCAAGTTTGTAGAACATACCAGGAACATCTACCATACCAAACCAACGCCATTCGATACATCGGGGCATATATTTTCATGGATGCAAATGCCACAAATTAACCCTTAATATTTTTCTATGAGCTTGGTAAAAGTCATCATTGTTTGACTTTAAAGTTGTATAGGCCATCTTTTACGGAATGGATGTACTCCCTCCATTTCAAAAAGTATAAGTCATCATCTAGACCACTTTTAGTGTGTAGGTTCATGTAGGTTTGGAGTAAACCTACTCACTCAATGGTATCTAGATACACTCCTATCACAAAGCTAAAACATCTTATATTTTGAAAGTGAGGGAGTATTACACAATAGCCGGCAGCTACTGTCAAAGCTTAATTGAAACAAATAATAATGGCATAACTTGCAGAGGGAATGCAAAACCAACAAGTTCAATGACATAAAATTTGTGATGAATTACATAAGAGAAGGCAGTTACTGTGTTTGCTTAGAACAACCAGATTGAAATTAAAATAGCATAAACTCTAAACTTGTAGAGCAGGGAATGTTAACCTACATGTTCACTGGCTTAAAACTACCAATGAACTCCAAAATTACATGCAGTCAGTATTATAGCAACAAACAAAGCAAGTGCACATTATGATGACATAACTTGTGAACTTGTTGAATAGGTAGTCAGCCTCAGATGTTCAGTAAATTAACATTTGCCATGAACTGCATAATACCAATGAACTCTAATGATGTCTGTTTTGTACTACCAAAATTGTTTATGTATATTAAGAGTAATTGTTGGTCAAAGAAAAACACGCATAACAAGGATGCCTTATACCTCGAAACAGAAGGAGTAGTTTAACGCCTGGATTTAACATAGACTACACCGAATTTACCAAGGGAGAGTGGGATATCAATTAAGCCAGTATTGAGGTAGGAATTTACCACCAATACAAAAATGCAGTTCACTATTGCAGGCTCATACCTGCTATGTTGAAACGAACGAACAAGCAGATCTGGTTTACCTAAGCCACGGCATCGTTTATGCATACATGGCATCTTTGCGGGTGATGTTAGGGATGCCGAGGGTGCCCGGTAGTGGTGAGTCGGGCTGAAGCAGATAGATATCGGTGGCATCTGTGAAGCAGATCTGTGGAGGTTGTTGATGGGTCTAGTTTGCTTGACAAGATGGCCGGCGAAGGAGATCCGGTGTAGTGCACAACATCGTCGGTGAAGCAGATCAGTTATGACCGATTATGGATTCTAGGCACTGCACAAGAGCGTCGGTGAAGCAGATCTGGTGTAGTGGACTGGTAAGTCCGTGAAGCAGATCTAATGCAGCGCACACCAGCGTAGGTGAAGCAGGTCAGGTGTTGTGGACTAGTGAGTCAGCAAAAATAACACGGTTGTATAGAAGAGGGTGTTAGGTGAACTAGGGTTCGGTAAGGTGGATGTTGGTTGATCCCGTAGACTGGTCAGGAGTATATGGTATAGAGGTATATCGTGTAGTCTGACGAAGTGCGGTGGTGCAGGAGCCGAAGGTGGGATAGGTGGTTTGGGGTGGCGTGTGGGCCAGCGAAGTGCGACGGTGATGTTGCAGTGCGGTGGTTGATACATTGCAAATGTATCTATAATTTTTGATGTTCCATGCTTGGTTTTATCCACTTTCTTGTGTTTTGTTCCAACTTTGGAGTACTTTTCATATAATTTCTTGGACTAACCTATTAACAAGAGCCACAAAGCGCTTGCCGCTTTTCTGCTGTTTTGGTTCTAGGAATGCGGAAAATGAATATTCTCGAATTGGACGGGACAAAAGCCAAAGTGCCTATTTTCCGGAAGGATAAAGTGCGAAATCTGAGACGGAGAGAAGGGCGGGGCAGCCACACCACCTGGCGCGACAGCTGGGCCCGCGCCAGGGGGTGGTGTGGTGGCTCCCGGCAGCCCCTCGGCCTCTCCTTCCGCCTATAAGTTGCCCTCGGGACGAAAACCCTAAGTGCCCGATCAAAAATCCACGAAAGAGTCTATAGCCGCCGTCATCTCCATCCCTAGACCGGGAGGGATCTGAAGCTCTTCCCGGCACTGCGTCTTGAGAGGGAATTCACCCTGGAGGCCTTCTTCATCACCATGCAAGCCTCCGGTGTGATGCGTGAGTAGTTCATCTCTGGACTACGGGTCAATGTAGTAGCTAGATGGCTGGTTCTCCTCCTTTGTGCTTTCATGTTTAGATCTTTTGAGCTCCGTTCATGATTAAGATCATCTATTTGTAATTCATACATGTTGTGTTTGCGGGGATCCGATGGATATTGAGATGCTATTTCAGATTGATTATTGATTCTATCATGTCTTTGTTATTTGAGATCTTGCATGCTTTTTGTTGTTAGTAGCTATCTTGGCCAAGTATATGCTAGCAACTCCAAGAGTTAGTATTTATGCTCGATAGTGGGTTCATGCCTCTAGTAATCTGGGGAAGTGACAGAAATCTCTAAGGTACTAGATGTGCTGTTGCTACTAGGGAGAAAACAACAATCCTTTGTTCATAGAACAATCGTATTGTTTACTTTACATGTAGTTCGTAAAGCAATAATCTTTTGCTTGCAACTTAATATTGGAGGGGGTTCGGATGATAACCTGAAGGTGGATTATTAGTCATAGATGTAGTTGGATGGCGGTCTATGTATTATGTTGTAATGTCCAATCAAGTCTCAGAGGAGTCAAGATGATTAGTATATGCATGTATTGCTTTCTCGGTGTTTGTCAATTGCCCCGCTGTAATTTGTTCACCCAGCATGTTATCTATCTAAGGAGAGCCACCTCTAGTGAACTATGGATCCCGGTCCTTTTACTTTACATAAAATCTACAATCTTTTACTGCTTTGTGTTTACTTGTTGCAAACTTTTACTTCTTTCCATTCGATACGTTTAATCCTTTGTTTTCCGCAAAACACGGTGAGATTGACAACCTCATCGCAAGTTGGGGACAAAGTTCTGTGGTTGTGTTGTGTAGGTCTCCACGTTGCTACTAGCACCGGTAGTGCGCCCTGCCAAAGCTCATCTAGTAACACCTTTGGGGTGTTTCCTTGCTCCTACTAGTTCGATTAAACCTTGGTTTCATAACTGAGGGAAAACTTGCTGCTATATTCATCGTACCTTCCTCTTAGGGTTCCCAACGAGCTCTACGTCGAAAGTCGAGCACATCAAGATTTTCTGGCGCCGTTTCCGGGGAGTCAAGGACATCTTCACAAGGGGAGTCCCTCATAACCAATCTCTTTACTTTGTTGTTTTTGTTTTGCTTAGTTTCTTTTTGCTTTGTTTGCTTGTTTTGTTCTTCAAAAACACAAAAAATTTAGTTTTACTAGTTTGCTTTATTATTGGAAAAACACAAAAAAATTAAGTCTCCTTTAGTTGTCACCTCTTTGTTAGCTCACCATGTTGATCCCTACATTCACCCTGAAAGACCTTCCAATTGGTAGTGGTTCTATAATTGGGAAATATAACATTGAAGAATTCTTTAATCATGTTATTAAGCATGAAAATATTGAGGATAGATCCCTTGTAGAACTTGCTCCAAACTATGAGATTGCTGCAGCTTCTTTAATCCACATGTTAGAAGCTAGGTTTATTAACCTCAACCCCTTAATGCAAGTAATGTTTCTTAAGCTTAAAGAAAGTGAAGACCCTGAAAAGAGGGATTTTATTCTAGAAACTTTGTTTAAGGAGTTCTATGATGTTGTCAAAGAAGCTAGAAAAGTTTTTGAATGTTTCAATATGCTAGGCTCATGTGTAGATGTGGTTGGTATACGAGAAAAGATGAACAAAACTGAACCTAATGGGGAGGAACCTAAGATACCAATACCCTTCAAACTAGTAGCAATACATGATGCCATAGAAAAGAATCTTGATTGGATTGTTCCTGCAAACCCATTTGATGAGAATAGTGAACCTAAGAGCATTGAGAGAGTATCCTCTAGAACTTACTTGGATGGTATACCTTGCCTTGTTGAAAATATTTCTGGTTTTGATCTTAATGCTTCTTCATTTGATAACACTTGATTCTTTCTTTGCTTCTTATGCCTAACTTAAAGGCGTTAAAGAAAAGTACTTGTTGGGAGATAATCCAAGAGTTTTAGATGAGTCTTGGAAGTTATTACCTCTGTAATAACCTATCCTTATCATTTTTATTTGCTTTTTGTGCCAAGAGTAACCTCTAATGAGAGAGAAGTAATGATTGGGAAAGTTGTTGTCCCGAAACAGATTTTTATGCTTCACCGTAAAAATTCCTGAGAGATCTCTGTATGTCGGATTGAGCTGTAATTTTTTGTGCTTCTGACCCAGGTTGTTATCTAACTCTCGTTAGTTCAACACTTTTTGATTTGAGCAACAGAAGGTCTTCGAAAAAATTCGTCTTTACCTGCTGGTCTGTTTTGATAGATTTCTGCCATTTTCTGCATTTGCTTCTTGTTAGTTCCTTCTTGAGTTTTTTTGGGGAATTGAGATTTTTGAGGGAAGTGCTACAGTAGCTAGTGTTCTAATGGAAGTTTATTTGGTGTTAGAACTGAACCTTGAGACTTATTTATCTTAAGTGCACTAATGTTGCTAATGAGATTGTGTGAAGTTTTGTATGAAGAAAAAATTTCAGGTGTATGGAAGGAACGAGTAATGAGATAAAGGATGGAATAAAGCTCAAGCTTGGGGATGCCACGCGTGTCACCCCAAGAAATATCCAAGAAGTACAAGCGTCAAAGCTTGGGGATGCCCAAGGCATCCCCCTTCTTCATCAATAAAAATTCCAGGTTTCTTCCAAACGCTTCATTTTTATTATTTCATGCACAGTTGTGTTTTTCTTGGAGCGTCTTCTTTTTCGTTTTTGTTTTGGTTTTTAGTTTGCTTGGTTTGCTTAGTTTTCTTAATAAGTTGGTTGGACCCCCTCTTTCACACTTTGGTTTGCGAATAGTTTGGTTTGGTTTGGAAAAGAGTAGGAAAGTTCATACTTATGTGGTAAAAAGAGCTCGTTTTTGACTGTGGCCTCTGCTTTGTCATGCCATGCTTGATATTGTTTTGGCTTTATGCTTAGTATTCTTTGCTGTAGCATGACTTGTTATAAACAATTGAGATTGCTTAATGTGCCTTGGATGAATCATGCGTTGTTTTAGCATATTAAAGCATAGTATAGTGGTATTATCCTTTGATGCTTTATTTGGGTTGACTTGGCGCATGCTTACACCATGTTATGACTATCCAAAGTCACCATAGCCTTTATGATCCTTTAGTTTTCAACTTGTAGTATCACTTTATGCGTTGTTCGGATGATAACCTGAAGGTGGATTATTAGTCATAGATGCAGTTGGATGGCGGCCTATGTATTATGTTGTAATGCCCAATCAAGTCTCAAATGAGTCAAGATGATTAGTACATGCATGTATTGCTTTCTCGGTGTTTGTCAATTGCCCCACTGTAATTTGTTCACCCAGCATGTTATCTATCTAAGGAGAGCCACCTCTAGTGAACTATGGATCCCGGTCCTTTTACTTTACATAAAATCTACAATCTTTTACTGCTTTGTGTTTACTTGTTGCAAAGTTTTACTTCTTTCCATTCGATACGTTTAATCCTTTGTTTTCCGCAAAACACGGTGAGATTGACAACCTCATCGCAAGTTGGGGACAAAGTTCTATGGTTGTGTTGTGTAGGTCTCCACGTTGCTACTAGCACCGGTAGTGCGCCCTGCCAAAGCTCATCTAGTAACACCTTTGGGGTGTTTCCTTGCTCCTACTAGTTCGATTAAACCTTGGTTTCATAACTGAGGGAAAACTTGCTGCTATATTCATCGTACCTTCCTCTTAGGGTTCCCAACGAGCTCTACGTCAAAAATCGAGCACATCAAGATTTTCTGGCGCCGTTGCCGGGGAGTCAAGGACATCTTCACAAGGGGAGTCCCTCATAACCAATCTCTTTACTTTGTTGTTTTTGTTTTGCTTAGTTTCTTTTTGCTTTGTTTGCTTGTTTTGTTCTTCAAAAACACAAAAAAATTAGTTTTACTAGTTTGCTTTATTATTGGAAAAACACAAAAAAATTAAGTCTCCTTTAGTCGTCACCTCTTTGTTAGCTCACCATGTTGATCCCTACATTCACCCTGAAAGACCTTCCAATTGGTAGTGGTTCTATAATTGGGAAATATAACATTGAAGAATTCTTTAATCATGTTATTAAGCATGAAGATATTGAGGATAGATCCCTTGTAGAACTTGCTCCAAACTATGAGATTGCTACAGCTTCTTTAATCCACATGTTAGAAGCTAGGTTTATTAACCTCAACCCCTTAATGCAAGTAATGTTTCTTAAGCTTAAAGAAAGTGAAGACCCTGAAAAGAGGGATTTTATTCTAGAAACTTTGTTTAAGGAGTTCTATGATGTTGTCAAAGAAGCTAGAAAAGTTTTTGAATGTTTCAATATGCTAGGCTCATGTGTAGATGTGGTTGGTATACGAGAAAAGATGAACAAAACTGAACCTAATGGGGAGGAACCTAAGATACCAATACCCTTCAAACTAGTAGCAATACATGATGCCATAGAAAAGAATCTTGATTGGATTGTTCCTGCAAACCCATTTGATGAGAATAGTGAACCTAAGAGCATTGAGAGAGTATCCTCTAGAACTTACTTGGATGGTATACCTTGCCTTGTTGAAAATATTTCTGGTATTGATCTTAATGCTTCTTCATTTGATAACACTTGATTCTTTCTTTGCTTCTTATGCCTAACTTAAAGGCGTTAAAGAAAAGTACTTGTTGGGAGATAACCCAAGAGTTTTAGATGAGTCTTGGAAGTTATTACCTCTGTAATAACCTATCCTTATCCTTTTTATTTGCTTTTTGTGCCAAGAGTAACCTCTAATGAGAGAGAAGTAATGATTGGGAAAGTTGTTGTCCCGAAATAGATTTTTATGCTTCACCGTAAAAATTCCTGAGAGATCTCTGTATGTCGGATTGAGCTGTAATTTTTTGTGCTTCTGACCCAGGTTGTTATCTAACTCTCGTTAGTTCAACACTTTTTGATTTGAGCAACATAAGGTCTTCGAAAAAATTCGTCTTTACCTGCTGGTCTGTTTTGATAGATTTCTGCCATTTTCTGCATTTGCTTCTTGTTAGTTCCTTCTTGAGTTTTTTTGGGGAATTGAGATTTTTGAGGGAAGTGCTACAGTAGCTAGTGTTCTAATGGAAGTTTATTTGGTGTTAGAACTGAACCTTGAGACTTATTTATCTTAAGTGCACTAATGTTGCTAATGAGATTATGTGAAGTTTTGTATGAAGGAAAAATTTCAGGTGTATGGAAGGAACGAGTAATGAGATAAAGGATGGAATAAAGCTCAAGCTTGGGGATGCCACGCGTGTCACCCCAAGAAATATCCAAGAAGTACAAGCGTCAAAGCTTGGGGATGCCCAAGGCATCCCCCTTCTTCATCAATAAAAATTCCAGGTTTCTTCCAAATGCTTCATTTTTATTATTTCATGCACAGTTGTGTTTTTCTTGGAGCGTCTTCTTTTTCGTTTTTGTTTTGGTTTTTAGTTTGCTTGGTTTGCTTAGTTTTCTTAATAAGTTGGTTGGACCCCCTCTTTCACACTTTGGTTTGCGAATAGTTTGGTTTGGTTTGGAAAAGAGTAGGAAAGTTCATACTTATGTGGTAAAAAGAGCTCGTTTTTGACTGTGGCCTCTGCTTTGTCATGCCATGCTTGATATTGTTTTGGCTTTATGCTTAGTATTCTTTGCTGTAGCATGACTTGTTATAAACAATTGAGATTGCTTAATGTGCCTTGGATGAATCATGCGTTGTTTTAGCATATTAAAGCATAGTATAGTGGTATTATCCTTTGATGCTTTATTTGGGTTGACTTGGCGCATGCTTACACCATGTTATGACTATCCAAAGTCACCATAGCCTTTATGATCCTTTAGTTTTCAACTTGTAGTATCACTTTATGCGTTGTTCGGATGATAACCTGAAGGTGGATTATTAGTCATAGATGCAGTTGGATGGCGGCCTATGTATTATGTTGTAATGCCTAATCAAGTCTCAAATGAGTCAAGATGATTAGTACATGCATGTATTGCTTTCTCGGTGTTTGTCAATTGCCCCGCTGTAATTTGTTCACCCAGCATGTTATCTATCTAAGGAGAGCCACCTCTAGTGAACTATGGATCCCGGTCCTTTTACTTTACATAAAATCTACAATCTTTTACTACTTTGTGTTTACTTTCTGCAAACTTTTACTTCTTTCCATTCGATACATTTAATCCTTTGTTTTCCGCAAAATACGGTGAGATTGACAACCTCATCGCAAGTTGGGGACAAAGTTCTGTGGTTGTGTTGTGCAGGTCTCCACGTTGCTACTAGCACCGGTAGTGCGCCCTGCCAAAGCTCAGCTAGTAACACCTTTGGGGTGTTTCCTTGCTCCTACTGGTTCGATTAAACCTTGGTTTCATAACTGAGGGAAAACTTGCTGCTATATTCATCGTACCTTCCTATTGGGGTTCCCAACGAGCTCTACGTCGAAAGTCGAGCGCATCAGTGGTGTAGGAGCTGGAGGTGAGATAGGGGGTTGGGTGGCGTGTAGGTGGGCGAAGTGCAGCGGAGATGATTATGGTGTGGTGGTGCATGTGCTGGAGGTGAGAGGGGGTTGGGTGGTGTGTAGGCCGGCAAAGCGCTGCGGGGATGGGCCGGTGCGGTGGTGCAGGAGCCGGAGGTGAGAAAGGGTTAGGGTTTTTCAGAGTGCTTTGGGGGAATGACGTCGGTGGAAGGTGGACTACCAAGCTTCAGAGCAGTGGGGACCCCCGCCCCCCGGGGGGGAGGGGGATTACGAACCATACCCACGCCTTGACATTAGTTGATAGGCCATTGTCAGGGGTAGAAAAGGAATTTCATACGTCTACAACTTGGGGCGTGTGACCACTCGAAATATATTGGTGGATGTGAGGCGGGAGACATTTCCGCTCTGGGATTTTGAATTTGGCTATACAGTTCAAAAGGTATAGAATAATAATATCCTATCCTATCCTAGGAGTATCTATAGTCCAATGACTAGAAAAAAATAGTTTACTATAATGTCCTAGCCTTTCTTGGTACGGAATATTTCCGGAGCCATTTCTGCAAAAATAAGGGCTCTACCTTCGGCTCAATTACGTACACACATGAAGGTACGTAGTAACATGAACTAGAGTAGTATGTTTCCCACTATGACCAGCCTAAGATGATCTCTAGTGGCTAGTGTATCCGGTAGTCTAAGCCAAATATAGACCACCATGGACCAAAAAATGCCTCCGTGGCTTGTGTATCCGGTGGTCTAAAATTTAGACATCCTCCAAATAGGCTACTCGTCGTCCATATTTGGACAACCGAGCCACCATGTCTAAAGCAAAGTTGGTCGCTCGCGAGCTCGCTCCCGTGCCAAATCAGGGCATTTGTTGTACTGATTTGCTATGTATGTTGACTATTTGTGTGCAGATGGACATATGGACTATCAAATTTAGACTATCCATTAGAAAACTAAAGTCATATAAAAAGGAATCTTTTTACACCATTATCTATAAAGTGAAGATGTAGACTACCAAATTTTGACAAGCCACTAGAGATGCTCTAAGGCCTTCCACAGCGTGGTCGATACCCAATAGATAGAAAAGTTGCCACCTCATAAGAGATGCCTAGAAATTCTTTTGAGGCACCGAGCTCACAATGTGATCACTTTGGCCAAAAATAAATAGCTGGCCCACAACATGATAAACAAATGAACTAGACCAATCTCCATGGCTTATCTTTGGTGAAGGTCCTCTCAACAACATGCATAGTACACATATATTTCTATTCTATCGGGTGAAGAGTTTAGGGCATCGGAGGACCTAGGTGCTCCGGTGCCCTGAAAAAATTTGGTGGCATCGATCGGGCAACGGAGGGCACCGGTGCCTGATTCTTGTAAAGTGATTTGGGCACCGATTTTTTCACACGCTGCAGAAGTCCTAAGAGACTACCAAATTTAGACAAGCCACTAGAGATCAAGGCAAACAATACTAGCATGCTATTTAATTTAGCGTGGCTTTTCTCCAGACGATATGAAAGTTATAGCGTGCTAATAACGCGCTATTTTACAGAACATATTTTTGTAAAAATTTAAAAATATAATAGGTATATCATGAATATAAACGATTTCAGCATGTAATGAATTGCCTAGAGTAATACTTGTACATGCATAATCGATTCCGACGCTATCCAAGTTGGAGGATAACCGGCGAGGCTGAATCTAGGTACAACGCCAGGTGCTTGATACGTTGCAAACGTATCTATAATTTTTGATGTTCCATGCTTGGTTTATATCTACTTTCTTATGTTTTCTCCACACTTTGGAGTATTTCTATACACTTTCTTGGACTAACCTATTAACAAGATGCCATAGTGCTAGTTTCCTGTTTTCTTCTGTTTTTGGTTCCAGGAAAGTCAGAAAATGAATATTCTCGGAATTGGACCGGACAAAAGCCAAAGACGTTATTTTCCCGGAAGACTCACGGAGCCAGAAGGAGAGACGGAGTAGGGCACCAGGGTGGGCACATCCCCTGGCGCGGGCAACCCTAGGCCACGCCAGGGCATGGTGTGGGCCCCTGGCCTCCCACCGACCTTGCCTCTTCTCATATAAGATGCCTCTCGATGCAAAAATCCTAAATTGTCAAGCCTCCAGCCACGAAAAGTTCCACAGCGCCGCCGCCACCGAAGGGGAGATTCGGGGGACAGAAAGTCTCTGTTCCGGCACCCTGCCGAGACGGGGAAGTGCCCCCGAAGCTATCTCCATCGATCTCCACCACCATCTCCATCGCCATTGCTGATTCCCATGACGATGAGGGAGTAGTTCTTCCTCGAGGCTAAGGGTTCTACCGGTAGCTATGTGTTTATCTCTCTCTATGCATGATCATATTGTGATCATGAGCTTTGTAATCAAGTAGATCTACCTTGCTACTCAAGTGCTTTAATAGATCTCCGCTCTCCCCATGTGTGTGAAAGTGATAGCGTGCACACCATGGTGGCACTTAGGCTAGAGATTACAATTACTTGTTATGAGTTATATTTGGAGTTGGATGTTTCTATGAAATTGTGGTGTTTGTTGGAACCATCTAGAGCTCAAGGTGATAGTGTGGGTTTATCTAGATGGGGAAAGCGAACTTTGAGGAGTGTTGTTATAGCCCTACCATGGATTAGAGTGTCCAACCGGAGAGTAGTTCAGAGTAGTATCATAAAGAGAAGATATTTATAAGAGAGTGTTCACTAGTGAAAGTATGATCCCTAGGACTTGTTTCTAAAGATTGAAATACCGTTTGCAACTAGATATGTTACATGTTTGCTTGCTTCCATCTTTTTGTCTTTAGTATTTTCCACACGCCATAAAAGCTATTTTCTGGCACCGTTACCACTTATAATTATCCATACCACTTGTATTTCACTATCTCTTCGCCGAACTAGTGCACCTATATACCTGATAAGTGTATTGGGTGTGTTGGGGACACAAGAGACTTCTTGTATCTTGATTGCAGGGTTGCTTGAGAGGGGATACCTTTGACCACTTCCTCCCTTGATAA
Organism: Avena insularis; assembly: GCA_023614405.1. Lineage (NCBI taxonomy): Eukaryota > Viridiplantae > Streptophyta > Magnoliopsida > Poales > Poaceae > Avena > Avena insularis. The sequence continues at coordinate 70,485,034 of CM042692.1, read as the reverse complement.
ACCTTGGGGATCCACTTAAGGGAAAACTTACTGCTGTTCTACAAACCTCTGCACTTGGAGGCCCAACAACTGTCTACAAGAATACAAGTGCGTAGGCATCAAGCTATTTTCTGGCACCGTTGCCGGGGAGGTAAGGTAAAAGGTACTCACATCCTCCGGTGTGAGTGCTCGAAGTTATTTCCTTTAGTTTCTGCAATTTTGTCTTTTTGTTTCTTATTTTTATTTTCACTAGTTAGGCTTAATGGAAAACAACAACAAAATTAGAGAGCTTTTTAGTATTTTTCCTAAGGTAGAACATGAATTGTTTGAAAAGAAAATTAAAAACCCATATAACTTTCTTTGCATGCTAATAGCAATGTTATTTGTATGAATCGTTTGAACACCTTTGTTACAAATGCTATGGAAACGTCTAAGCTTGGGGAAGTAGTTTTTATGAAAATGATCTTTTTAGTTCCCCAACTTTAAAGAAGAAAATTTGCTCTGGTGATACTTTATCTCGCATATGTGGTAATTCTAATAATACTTGTGATATTTTAAATTCACATACTGAAAGCTTCCTCTTTTAAAATACCTATAAAAATTGTTGAACGTGTTATGAATAACTGTTATTTTGGAGATGGAACTGTCCATCCTGGTGATCATTTACTCTTTATACACGAAATATGAAAATGATCTTTTTAGTTCCCCAGCTTTAAAGAAGAAAATTTGCTCTGATGATACTTTATCTCCCATATGTGGTAATTCTAATGATACTTGTGATATTTTAAATCCACATACTGAAAGCATCTCTTTTAAAATACCTATAAAAATTGTTGAACGTGTTATGAACAACTATTATTTGGGAGATGGAACTGTCCATCCTGGTGATCATTTACTCTTTATACACGAATTATGCGAGTTGTTCAAGTGTGCAGGTATTTCAATGAACCAAGTTAAGAGGAAGCTATTCCCTTTTTCACTTAAGGGCAAAGCAAGGGAGTGGTATGAGCTACTAGATGATCCTCATCATTTGGAGTGGAAGGAACTTGAATCTCTCTTTTACTCTAAATTTTATCCTCCTCATGAAATTCATAAAGATAGGAATTACATTTATAATTTTCATCCACATGATGGAGAAAGTATTGCCCAAGCATGGGGGAGATTGAAGTCACTAATGCTCAAATGTCACATTCATGAGCTCCCCAGTAATATTGTTATTAATAATTTCTATGCAAGGCTTTCAGGACATTACAAGGACTATCTATATACTTGTTTAGAGGGATCCTTCACAAGTAAGGATGTCAAAGCTAAGTGGGATCTTCTTGAAACAATTCAAAGCAATACCGAAGATTGGGATAACAACAAAGGTAAAGAACCAGGTATAAACTATGAGTATGATTGCATTAAGTCTTTCACTAAAACTACCGATTTTCAAAAGCTTAGTACTAAATATGGTCTTGATCCTCAAATTCTTATTGATTGTTTTAGAACCTTTGCTTCTCATATTAATGCTCCAAAAGAAAAATGGGACATGTATCATAAGCCTTTTAAAGACACTTGCATGGAAAATGAAATTGTTATTAATGATAGCAATAAACATGCTCAAACCTTTGAAAGTACTATTTCTTATAAGCATGTTATTTTTTGTGGAATACATAGACCTTGTGAGAATAATCAAATTGAAGAAGAATATTGTATCACCCACAAGAATGAAAAAACTAGAACGTGGTATAGGGCTCTAAATGATCTTGGTAAAAAAGTCTGTGCGCTCTATCCTTTTATTTGTGAACTTTGCTTTGAAGTGGGTCATTTCAATTTTCAATGCTCAGGCCATAATAATATCCCTTCTAATCCAATGAGTACTGCAAGTTTGTATTGTGATGACATGATCACTCCTAATCAGCATGATGAACTTACATTATTTTTGGGGTGTGAAGAATTATCAAGAAAAACTTCTTTGGTAGATATGAGTGCTTTTGATATGAATATCGTCATGCATGGTTGTCATCTTTATTGTGTTGATAATTGTCACACAAATACTTACATACAAAATATTATAGAAGATGAGATTTTACCAAAATATGACAGGACTAATATGTGTTTTGATCTTATTAATGAAAAGAAGGAATCCTCCAAAGTTTCTTCTATTGTCTCTAACAATAAACTAGGGTATATGGAGAAGCTTCCTTTCAATCCTCTCCCTCCTAAAGAGAAGAAGAAAAAGAAGAAGAGGAGGAGTAAAAGAAGAGAGGAAACAGTATTTTCCCCTAAGCATGGTGCTCCTATTATAGTTTTTGATGAGTCTGAACTCGATGATGTTCCTATGCCTATTACCTATAGTAGTGATCATGATTGGGAAAAGCACACTACTTTTGATATTGAAAATCTCTTCGATGCCAATTCTGAAAATGATGATATTAATAATTGCTATACTATTAGTGCTATCCATGATCCTTCCAATGATGATATGTTTACAAATGAACACACTTTGGAAGACAATTATTCTATTGCTTATGATGATACTACACCTCCAATATATGATGATTACAATAATGAATATGATATTTTCAGTCCACCTACTATTGAGAACAAAATTAATTATGATTACAATATGCCTCCTATATTTGATGATTATGGTGATGAGATTAATAATGATAACTATTTTGTTGAATTTGCTCCCACTAAAAATTAATAAGAATGACTATGTTTATGTGGGGAGTATTAATTCTTTCATGCATGTGGCTCATGATAAGAATGTTTTATGTGATAGTTATATTGTTAATTTTATTCATGATGCTACTGAAAGTTATTATGAGAGAGGGAAACATGGTTTTATGTATCTCAACAAAATTAAGTTTCCCCTCTTTATATTGAAAGTCTTGAAGTTGCACTTGTTTTGCTTTCCTATGCTTGTTGCTTTGTGCTTTCATGACTTGTTTCTTTACAAGATTCCTATGCATAGGAAGTGGGTTAGACTTAAATGTGCTTTGAGTTTGCTTCTTGATGCTCTCTTTTACTTCAATTCATATTTCTTATGTGAGCATCTTCTCAAACTACCAAGCATAACTTAAAGGCGCTAAAGAAAAGTACTTATTGGGAGATAACCCAAAAGTTTTAGATAAGTATTGGAAGTTATTACCTCTGTAATAACCGCTCCTTAACCTTTTTATTTTCTTTTTGTGCCAATAGTAACCTCTAGTGAGAGAGAAGTAATGATTCGGAAAGTTGTTGTCCCGAAACAGATTTCTGTGCTTCACCGTAAAAATTCGTGTAAACTCTATGTACGTTGTTTTGAGGCGTTAATTTTTTTGCTTCTGCCCCAGGTTGTTATCTAACTTTCATTAGTTCAACACTTTTCGATTTGAGCAACAGAAGGTCTTCGAAAAAAATTAGTTTTTACCTGCTCGTCTGTTTTGACAGATTTCTGCCATTATTTGCATTTGCTTCTTGTTGGTTCCTTTTTGAGTTCTTTTGGGGAATTGAGATTTTTGAGGGAATTACTACAATAGCTTGTGTTTTAATGTAAGTTTTATTGGTGTTGGAACTGAACCTAAATACCTATTATCTTGAGTGCACTAATGTTGCTAATAAAGATTGTGTGAAGTTTTGTATGAAGGAAAAATTTTAGGTGTATGGAAGGAATGAGTAATGAGATGAAGGATGGACTAAAGCTCAAGATTGGGGATGCCACGCGTGTCACCCTAAGAAATAACCAAGAAGTACAAGCATCAAAGCTTGGGGATGCCCAAGGCATCCCCTTCTTCATCAATAAAAATTCCAGGTTTCTTCCAAACACTTCATTTTTATTGTTTCATGCACAGTTGTGTTGTTCTTGGAGCGTCTTCTTTTTCGTTTTTGTTTGCTTTGTTTTCTTAGTTTGCTGAATAAATTGGTTGGACCCCCTCTTTCATGCATTGGTTTTCAAATAGTTTGGTTTGGGTTGGAAAAGAGTAGGAAAAGTTCATGCTTAAGTGGTAAAGAGAGCTTGTTTTTGACTGCGGCCTATGCTTTGTCATGCCATGCTCGATATTGTTTTGGCTTTATGCTTAGTATTATTTTATGTAGCATGACATGTTATAAACAATTGAGATTGCTTAATGTTCCTTGGAAGAATCATGCGTTGTTTTAGCATATTAAAGCATAGTATTGCGGTATTCTCCTTTCATGCTTTATTTGGGTTGACTTGGCACATGCTCACACCATGTTATGACTATCCCAAGTCAACATAGCCTTTATGATCCTTTGGTTTTCAGCTTGTAATATCACTTTATGCTTTGATTAATGATGTTTTGTCGCTCTGCATGATTATGGCCATTATTACTCTCTTAGTTGGTCGCTCCCAGTCTTTTGCTAGCCTCCATAACCAAGTATGAGTTCCACTCATGCATCCAACTCCAAATAAAACCAAGTTATTCCAAAGAGTCCACCATACCTACCTATTAGCATTTGCTATTCCAAGTATATTCATGTTTTTATCTACCTTCCGAATTAAACTTGTTATGAGAAAACTAGTGATTAAAGCTCTCATAAACTTGATGGCACACTTTACTTTTCTTGCCCTTCATAAACTTGAACCATTGTGTCATTGATGACCCACAAGGATAGGGGGTGTATCGCAGTATTTTCAAGGGAAGTGAAACCCAATTTATTGATTCGACACAAGGGGAGCCAAAGAATATTTATCAGCCTTAACAACTGAGTTGTCAATTCAGCTGCACCTGGAAACAATCTTGCTCACAACATTTTATCAGTAGCAACAGTTTTGTAGTAGGAATAGTAAAGAAGCAGCAGTAGTAAAGCAAAGATGAGTAACAAAAGCAAGAACAAGGATTCGAAAAGTGTAGGCATAGGGATGGATGGACGGGTGTTGTGTGGACAAGACAATTCACATAGCAATCAGAACAAAGGGCAATTGCAGATAAATAAGATAAAGCATCCAAGTACTAGACAATCCTAGGCATGTGTTCCATATATAGTCATACGTGCTCGCAATGAGAACTTGCACAACATCTTTTGTCCTGCCAGCCCGTTTGCAGCGAGGCCTCTAGGGAACTACTAGCAATTAAGGTGCTCCTTTTAATAGAGCACCGGAGCAAAGCATTAACACTCCGTGAACACATGTGATCCTCACATCAAAGCCTTTCCCTTCTGGTTATCCCGATTTCTGTCACTTCGGGGCCATAGGTTCCGGACAACGACGTGTGTAAACAACTTGCAGATAAGACCCAAAACAATACTATCATAATGAATCAATAACATGTTCAGATCTGAAATCATGGCCTCGGGCCCTAGTGACAAGCATTAAGCATAACAAGTTGCAACAAAGTCATAAAGCACTAATAAAAGATACTAGGCACTATGCCCTAACAATCTGATGCCATTACATGAACGATCTCATCCAATCCCTACCATCCCCATAGCCTACAGCGGGGGATTATTCACTCATAGATGGAGGAAACATGGATGGTCGATGAAGATGATGGTGGAAATCGATGGAGATGGCTCCAGGGGAACTTCCCTGTCCCGACAGGGTGCCTAACAGACTTCTCCCCTGAATCTCCCTTCGATGGCAGCCAAGAACGGAACTTTTTGTGGAAAACGCCGAACCCCAAGTTTTAGGTCAAGGCTTCTTATAGGCGAAGAGGGAGACCAGGGGTGCCTGAGGCCACCACACCATGCCTCGCGCTGCCAGGCCCAGCCTCCTAGGGGTGGTGTGGCCCCTGGCTCTCCTCCGTCTCGTATTCTGGCTCCTGGAGTCTTCTAGAAAAATAGGCACTTTGGCTTTTGTCCCGTCCAATTCCGAGAATATTCATTTTCTGACTTTCCAAGAACCAAAAACAGCAGAAAACAGGCAGCTGGCACTGTGGCTCTTGTTAATAGGTTAGTCCAAGAAATCATATGAAAAGTACTCCAAAGTGTGGACAAAACGCAAGAAAGTAGATAAAACCAAGCATGGAGCATCAAAAATTATAGATTCATTTGCAATGTATCAGTCGTCTATGTTGTATATGCTTGCACTTATATGTTGTGGATTAGCAGAACCATGTTGTCATGGGGAACGGTTTCAACATTGCACTTGTACTTTGTACCTAGTTGATATCATGCTCTTTTGTCTATGGATGTCGTCGGTGTGAAATGAAAGGGGAGCTTGTAAGTCCATGGAGTTATGTATGTGTGTTAGAGAAACGCCTGGGCCGCCGGTCTAATCCATGTCATCATGGTGGAAACCTGCAGCGTAACCATAATGAGCTGTCTATGAAGCATTCTTCTTATAAAAAAAGAGTTAGATATTGAGAAAAAAAGAAAAAAAGAAAAAAAAGAGATATGTGAAAAGAGGAAAGAGAGAAAAAAGCACTATTTTCCCATGGTAAATAAGAAGATTGCTGAGATGCTCGTTGTCTGCTTGCCTTGTCATTTTGATATGGGGATTCTTCCGTCTCATCGGGCAAGGGGTACCCCGTTAGTGGTTCTCTATGATAAACATGTACTTACTATGACAAGAACTTACCGGTAACTAAACTTGAGTAGCATGAGGAGCGGCCCTTGTATTCAAGGGACATGAGATTTCCAACTTATACTTTGTCAAGAATATACACTATAGTATGTTCACTTTAACCTTAATCACTTCAAGATGCTTATGATAGGGGCAATGAGAGATGAAAGCTAACAAGTATCATAATTTTTGGAGGCTCTTTATGAGACTTGAATCCCTACTTCCTTCTATGAAGGACTTTCTTTTACTTTTATGTTGAGTCTCCACCTTCTATCTTTATGCACCTACTTTGAGAGCATAGTGTCCATTCTTAGTTCTATGTGCATGGCCCCAAGACTTGTTGATTGATGCATAGCTTTGATATTGCTTGTTTTAAATTATTTGTATCTAGTCACTCTTATGAACTTTGAAGGTGTCCTATGCATTTATGTTTGCTACTCTATGAGGGACAAGCTGAATGCCACTATGCTATGTTTTCTTTATGTGAAACAAACAAACGTGTTGCAAAGCATTGTTATTCATGAATCTTTTGTTTGTGTCTTTTCATGTTGCAACATAGTTGCTATGTCTTATTGCTAGAACTTTATCTTTCATGCTACGTTGAAGTACTATGATCCTAGATATCAATGTTTTACAAATACTTTGATCAAGTTTATGATGGTGAATGTCACCTAAAAAATTATTCTTTCTTTTTATCACTTACCTACTCGAGGATGAGAAGGAGTTAAGCTTGGGGATGTTGATACGTTGCAAACGTATCTATAATTTTTGATGTTCCATGCTTGGTTTATATCTACTTTCTTATGTTTTGTCCACACTTTGGAGTCTTTCTATACACTTTCTTGGACTAACCTATTAACAAGATGCCACAGTGACAGTTGCTCGTTTTCTTCTGTTTTTGGTTCCAGGAAAGTCAGAAAAATGAATATTTTCAGAATTGGACCGGACAAAAGCCAAAGTCGTTATTTTCCCGAAAGACTCACGGAGCCAGAAGGAGAGACGGAGTAGGGCACTAGGGTGGGCACCCCCCTTGGCGCGGGCAACCCTAATCCGCGCCAGGGAATGGTGTGGCCCCCTGGCCGCTCACCGACCTTGCCTCTTCGCCTATAAGATTCCTCCCGATGCAAAAACCCTAAATCGTCAAGCCTCCAGCCACGAAAAGTTCCAAGAAGGCCGCTGCCACCAAGGGAGATCGGGGACAGAAGTCTGTTCCGGCACCCTACCGGGACGGGTAAGTGCCCCCGGAACCATCTCCATCGATCTCCACCATCATCTCCATCGCCGTTGCTGATTCCCATGATGATGAGGGAGTAGTTCTTCCTCTAGGCTAAGGGTTCTACCGGTAGCTATGTGTTCATCCCTCTCTCTATGCATGATCATATTGTGATCATGAGCTTTGTAATCAAGTAGATCTACCTTGCTACTCAAGTGCTTTAATAGATTTCTGTTCTCCCCATGTGTGTGAAAGTGACAACGTGCACACCATGGTGGTACTTATGCTAGAGATTAAAATTACTTGTTGTGAGTTATATTTGGAGTTGGATGTTTCTATGAAATTGTGGTGTTTGTTGGAACCATCTAGAGCTCAAGGTGATAGTATGGGGTTATCTAGATGGGGAAAGCGAACTTTGAGGAGTGCTGTTATAGCCCTACCCTGGATTAGAGTGTCCAACCGGAGAGTAGTTCAGAGTAGTATCATAAAGAGGAGATATTTATGTGAGAGTGTTCACTAGTGAAAATATGATCCCTAGGACTTGTTTCTAAACATTGAAACACCATTTGCAACTAGATCTGTTACATGTTTGCTTGCTTCCATCTTTTTGCCTTTAGTCTTTTCCACACGCCATAAAAGCTATTTTCTAGCACCGTTACCACTTATAATTATCCATACCACTTGTATTTCACTATCTCTTCACCGAACTAGTGCACCTATACACCTGACAAGTGTATTGGGCGTGTTGGGGACACAAGAGACTTCTTGTATCTTGATTGCAGGGTTGCTTGAGAGGGGATACCTTTGACCACTTCCTCCCCGAGTTCGATAAACCTTGGGTGATCCACTTAAGGGAAAACTTGCTGATGTTCTACAAACCTCTGCACTTGGAGGCCCAACAACTGTCTAGAAGAATAGAAGTGCGTAGACATCAGTGCTGCAGGAGGAGGCAGCGGCTTGACATGATCCCTTAAGTTTAACAATCAAATTTTCATTGTATGTTTGCTTACTCGACACATTCATCATATGTTATCTTACTCCACACCCTCCAACAAAAAAATAACGTCTTATACTTGAAATAGCACTAACGCTATGATGTTTTAGTGCGATATAGCATGCTATTTAAAAAATAGCACCATAGCGAGCAAAATCTTTAAAAAATATCGTGCACTCTCCAAATACGCTATATCACGCTACATAGCGTGAAATAGCACACTATTTGTTTCCATGCTAGAGTTGCTCTAAGACTGGTCTGAGTGGTAAGTAACTTGGAGTAGTAATATGCATACATTGTGCTAAAGACTATCAAAAGTACTTCCTTCGTCCAGAAATAACTGAGTTGGTTTTGCCTAGATTCAAATATATTTAGACGCATTTTAGTGTATAGGTACATTTGAATCTAGACAAACCCAAGTAAGTTATTTATGGACGGAGGGAGTGGTATTTTTTAGATGCTAAAATGGAAAAGAAGATCCAACTACTGGCAATGTTGGGATTCGAGAGTCTTGATCCAACGCTGGAAATGTGTATGAATAACTTTAAATATTGACCGTTGGATCAAGACTCGCGAATCCCAACATTTCCAGCCATTGGATCTTCTTTTGCACTCTAGCATCTAGAAGATTTTATTGATAGTCTTCATCACAATGAATGGTATGCACAAAACTCAAAACACACTTCTCCATCATTCTGGAATCTTCTCCCTCGTTTCTCTAGACCATGTTACCAGAATTTTAAAGTTTTAGATAGCTAATAATCATTGACTTCTAAATGATATAAAAGTACAAGAACCAAATATATAGCCATACTTTATAGATGTTGATCAAATATTTTTTTTATGCTTTACCTATTAAAATTTTATATAGTGGTGATATGTCAGACATCTAGGTACTATTCAACATGAATCCAGCTCCTATGAACCATTGGATCTAATAGCCCAACGGTCAGGATTGGTGCTATGGATCCAATTCAAAACTGCTCCATTGTAGTAGTAGAGAGAATACAGCCTACTATGCTATGATATTTTGGGGGTGGTGACATGATGGTTCTCGAAAATGTTGGAGTTTGCTCTAGGTACTCTTCAACACAAATCCATGTGCTCTCAACCATTGGATCTAACAATCCAATGGTAAGGATTGGTGCTCAGTATCCAATTCAAAACTGCTCCATTATAATAGTAGAGATATAGTGGTAAGATAAGATAAGATAAGAAATAACTAGTGAGTTGCAAGTGCGTTGCACGTGAGAATCAGATAATATAAGTATGACATATCATTTTTATATAAAATTATAGTAGTAGGTGAAACTCAAAAAATATTTATACTTTCGAGCTTCATTCATAAAGTATCCCGTGTGTTTGGTTCTTGTACTTTTTGTATAATCTAGAAAGCAACCTATAGCCATAAATAATCCGCGTCTATAAAACTAATCTGTAAATAAATTATATTCTATAGGAGTACGTGCGTAGGGCCGGGGGGTAACTGCATGCCCTTTCGTCTCCAGAACCGCTCATGCATGCATCTCCCGAGCTTCCTAGCGGTTCCTTTCTTCTCTATCCCATTCCTTTTCTATCACCCGGCCGGACCTCTACAAAACAAAAGAAGGCGCCAATCACAATCCATGGCGGCGCCGTTGGACAAGATGTAGTACTTCGTGGACCCTGGCAACACCACACTATAGGTGGCGTATACCAACAGAGCGTCGGTGGTGAACGATTACATCGAGAAAATCCAAAAGCTCCTAGAGGAAACAAACGACAAGATTGTTGGCCTCAATGTCGAGTACACCAACAAGCAATCATCAACACAGAAGGCTGCTGTTGTCCAACTATGTGTGGGCATGGATTGGATGGTCTACCAGATCTGCCAGGCTGACCAGCCATGCTCCAAGCTAGCAGAGTTCCTCGCAAACCCTAACATTTCCTTTGCAGGCGTCGACATCGGCAACGACCGTATCAGGCTTAGGTGTTCTCTAGTACTAGTGATGAACTTCGTGGACATCCAGAAGATGTGGAAGCCTACCAGCTCCACGAATGAGAAGGATTCTTTGGCTGACTATGCGGTGGCCCTCATTGACATCCGTCACAAACTCATGAAGAAGAAGAAGGAGGATGTGCACCACAAGTAGTGGGGGAACATGCCCCTGACCGAAGAGCAGATCAAGTATGCCAGCCTCAATGCCTACGCGACCTACGAGGTATACAGGCGGATAGTGAACTTCGAGAGGGGTCAACAAACTCTCAAAATGTTCAACCAAAAAAAGAACTAAGGAAGAAGGGCAAGCAGACCAAAGAAGAAGACAAAGACTCAGAATGGTACACCATGTGACCTACGAGTATATCTTTGCGTTTCGGTATATCCTTGCTTGGTACTACTCCTACTTGTACTATACTACTCGCAGAAGTTAATGCATGTATATACTATAGGCATGCAAGGGGCGGAGGCAAGAATTAATGCAAGGAATCACACCTGTTTCTTTTATTTTGACTGCAGAGTGATAGTAGGAGTAGGCATCATAGCACACGCCAACAGCCCACCCCAATTCAATGAATTGTCTTGTCAATCAACAACCATGGCAGATTATAATTCTTTGAGTAATTCCATTTATACTTCTTAGGCGGAGTACTGCTGAAAGACAGAGGGTGAATGGGCACCTAAAAAACTGCTAGTAGTACTGTAGCAGTAGAACCACAAGATGAGCATTTGTCGATTGCCCAATGTATATTGAGTTAGTACAGTATAAACATATATATTACTACTACCTTCTATGTACTAGTACTACTACTAGCAAAAAACCACCGTCCCTACTGCAGAAAAAAATATGATTTCTTCCAACAAAACTAGTACTACTCCAAAAATGGCTATATTTCCTTGTCGCGAAAATGGATGTATCTAGACATTTTAGTGCTAGATACGAGTACATCAAATCTAGTGACAATTAATATGAATCGGAGGGGAGTACTACTACTACCGTACTCCACTATTGTACTACTACTAGTAGTAGTACATACTAGTACTTCCGAATGTATGTTGACCAGTACTCCTACCTCTGTTTGGGATTGTTAGGCCAGAGAGCTTTTTAAAATTGTTAGAAATTATAATAAGACCTATCCTCTTTATTGTCTTAATTCCCGTGACTCATTAATTTAGATATCTCTATTTTCTCTCAATCTCCCAATGCATGTTGTTTCATCTCTCATCATGTTCCCCTTTTTTTATCTAACGTCTCATGCATATAAAATTAGTCGTGCATGCATAAATTAATTAGAGTTCATCTACTTGGTAGTATTGCAAATTAGCCCTCTGACCTTCCTAAACAGAGAGCCTTAATCCTATTCAGCTTACTACTCAGGAGAGTACATCCACTGATCCACCCAACCCATTGGAAGTTAAGACTTCATGAAAAATACTCAGGAGAGTACATCCACCGAACTCATCTAGTACCTCCATTTCAAGGAATAAGGCGCACGCGCGCTCCAAAGTAAACTTTGACCGAATAAATGGAGCAACTAAAATTTACTTATATGTGTAAAATTTGTTTCATTGAATTCGTATTGAAAAAACTTTACAATGATGCTAAAATTTGTACAGTACCAACATTCTTTATATATATTTAGAGTAAATCTTGGTCAAACAAAAAACAAAAATAAGGGAGCCTTATTTCATGGGACGGAGATAGAGTACTAGTACTACAAAATACACCATTCCTGGTATGCAAACGATCATTCTGCAATTAAACCAATTAACAGCAGCTTACATCACCACTAAAACTTGAAGCGAAAGAAGAAACACAGCTCCTTCGAGGTAGCAGGACTGACCAGGTAATGAGGAGGCGCCGCCATGTAAGACGTAAGGTCCTCAAACGCGACCTCACCCGGCTTAGCGGAGCTGGTGCGTCGAGCTCCACCGTCACGCTGCCGGTCCTCCTCCCGTCGTCGGTCCCGGAGAGCAACGGCGAGCATTCCGCCCACATCCTTACCCTGTACACTGGCAAGTCTCCCATCGTGGCCTTAACACAAACCACAGACACGAGGGGGGCCGTGCTTACCAAGCCAATCGTCAGCATGAACACGACACCATCCTGCTCCCCAATGACGATGAGCCAGCGGGACGGCTCGCCCGGGAGCGACACCAGCTCCTGGAAAGCTTTGGTGCTGTCATACTGGATCTTGTGTGTGGCATCCCGCAAAAACCACTACTAGAAAATCGTGGTGTTTTTATGCATTGCATCATCATGACCGCATGCTCATGTCATCATGCCACCTTGCATTTGAGCATCATCATGTCATCTTGCATTTGTTTGCATAAACTATTTTCGAAAAGTCTAGTTTTGGTTTTCTAAATATCCCCTGTCTTTATTCAAATCAAAACTCTGGTCTTTTCCGGGTCTTTCATTTGTCTAAAAACTATTTACAAAAGTCTATTTTAAATTAAAATAAAAGTTTAGATTATTTTTACGAGGCAGCTCGCCAGGCCCGAAAGCCCGGCCGGCCACCTCCAAACCCTAAAAACTAATCCTATCCTCTCTAGCCTAAACCCTACCCGACCTACTCCCTCACCCGCCGCCAGCCGCCACTCTCTCTCTCTCTCTCACCGGCCTGCTACCTGCCTCCACCCTCCACATCACCCCAACCAACCCCGGTCCGCCACCTCAGCCGCCCTGGCCCCACTTCCACACAGCAACCACGCCCCGACCACCCCCACCTGCCACGGACCACCTCGGGGTTCCCCGCTCCCCACCTGCCCCAATCCCACGCCTCCTGGCCCCGCTCCTCACCGACCCGTCCGTCCCTCGTATAGTGACTCGGTCTCACCCGACGCACCTCGGCCCGATAGCACCCCCACCTACCCCCTCTCTCCTCGCTCGCATCTTCCTCCCCGAGGCGAAGCGCCGCCGCCTCCTTCCTCTCCCTGTCGAGGTTGCCCCCAACCACCGCCTTCTCCCCCGTCCCTCTTCCTCACCCGCCGCCCGCGCCTCCTCTTCACCGCGACGTCTCCATCCTCGTCGCCCTCCCCAACGACCTCCTCAAGCACCCCCTCGCCTCGTCTGCTGCCCATGGCCGAGTGGCCGCGTCGCCCCTCAGGCTCCATCTCTGCGGCCGCCTCCCAAACGCCGCCCCGCCTCTCCGCCCCACCTCGCCTTTGCCACCACCAGTGAGTGCCACCGCACCACACTTTTCCCCACCAGGCCCACTCCTCCTTGTCCGCGCCTCCGCCCGTGGTCGCCCGTCCTCGCGCCGGCCTCGCCTTCCCCACCTCCGGCCAGTCCTCGATCGCCGCCGCCGCAAGTGCCAGGCCCCCTCCCTCACCTCTGCCCACGAGCTCCCCCAACGCCATGCGGCAGTGGCTCTGCCGACCTCGCCTCTGGCCGCCGTGTGCCCTGCCGCCCGTCCTAGGCTCTGAATCGAGCCCGCGTCATCGGCCTCAATCCCTGACGGCCGGCGCTCTCCTCTGCCTCTCTGGACGTCGCCGCGACGCCTTCTCCTGCTAGGAATCGCCCGCAAGCACGTCGCCACCGGGTCCCGCAGCATCGCCGCCTTGTCCTTCCTCTCCTGCTACTGCATGTCCACAGCGTGGTCATCCAGGCTCCTGCAAGGACTTCCTCTGGCAGTCCCGTTTTTATTGTTGTGCTCCTGCCAGGTGTTGCAAACCCGCCAAGACCAGTGTGTCCAGGCCTTCATTGCCCGCCTCTCTCTGTTCTCGTTACATGTGTGAACCCGCATGGTTGCTTCCTTGCTTGTGTCGCTCAAGTGTTCCCTCCATGCAAGCCAAGATGAGTGTTCGGCAAGGCCCCCCGTGGACAAGAACATCAACATGGACAAGTACACCGACAAGATCGACACCCAACCGAGACAAGCCCGATGAACCACCGATGCCAAACCAAGTCCGTCATCGACCACCGAAGCCGGTACCCGAACATCCTCGTCACGGATGCGACAAGGCCCCTTCTCGGACCCGAAGACCCCGGGTGCGCCGACATGGATCTGATGATCAAAGATCTTCTACACGGTTCCGAGACCCCGATCCTGGAGTCCGAAGACCGTTCCCGCTGAACACGAACCCTCGGCATGCCAAGATCTCCTTCACGGATCCGATGGCCGAGACCCTGAAGACCGATCCCGTCGAACCCCTTGGTGAACCCCAATATCTTCGATTTGACATGTGTGACCCTAAGCCCCTATTTTTATAATATGACATTATGAACTGTCGCATATTAAATTGTTCATGCATGCATACCTGTATGTGGTTTGGGGGCATTATGCCGATTCACCTCATAATTAAATATGGAGTGTTTATGCGGGCTTTTCTAGTCTTATACCGCCTCCATTTAAATTGGTGTAGCGAACCGATGCCATGTTTTGCATTGTTAAGACAACATTTAACTTGCGGGGTTTCTAAATAACTTGAACCGTGTAATTAATTGTCGGAACCCCGGTTCCGCTTAATACTGCCTAATTGCACCACATCTGCATCATATCATAATCATGCCGGATCTTCTGCCATAGTATTAAATATTGCATCCGGTGTTTCTTTTAGTGCTTTGCTTCTTCGCGGATTAGGCCGATGAGTTGATGCGAGTATCGACAAGTTCTCCGTATATGATCCTCCGGCAGTTTTTCCCAGGAGAGCATCTCTCCCCCTTCTACCTATTTTGCATTTATAGTCTTTATTTCCTCCTGTTGATCTATTGCTATCCGTGTCGCGATGCTTTAGTTTCCGTACACCAGTTATACCCCATGCAGCCTCTATATTGCCTTGGACACCTCCTATTACCTGTGTTTGGTAGATAGCTGGCCTTGCGAGTCGTAGTCGTTTGCTTAGGTGTGATCTTGTGTTGTCAAGTACCACAGTTGTTGGAATGCTGGAAGATGTTTGTGGTGGAGATGTTCATGACTTTAAATACCACTATTAAACTGCTATATATAACTAATGAGAGGCATCGGTGAGCAATAGATGTTATTTGGTTCTTCCACGCTCACTTGTGTCCCATAGGACCCCGAGTACTTGATACCTGTTCCTTGATTTTTCGCACTATCCACATCCGGGAGGCCATGGACCCCCCTGAGCCAGAGCTTGATTCATTTCTATTTCTTGGGGCCATACAGTAGTTTGGGGCTTTATTACTATCCTGTACTTATGCCATGTTACTGCTTTATTTAAGATTGTGCGTGGAGCACCTGTACTGTTTTGGATGCGGAGTGTTTTCGCGGCATCGACAAGCCCAGTCAAACTTTCGGGTTCCCAGTCGTTTACAACCATTGACGCAAACCCTGGGTCCGTTCTGGAGCCGGCCAACTTCGTTGCGGGTAGCTTAGTCGGGTGGCCCCCTGAAATATTTTATGAACCCTGTGATCGCTTTGTCGTGAATGCCTCGTTGGGTTTTGAGTTGGTTTTTCCGAGGTTGATCGAGTGTGTGTTGCTATTTGTGCACCCTAGGTAAAAACTTCAAAGCCGTGTCCACGGTTATGGACGACTTGGAGCACAGTATCTCGATCATAGACAAGCATAACTAAAGTAGTGATATAAATTTGACTTAATATATCTGACTAGTAATTAGCTTCATTATAACGGAATGGATATTAAAAATGCCAACCACTGGTGGACCTGGGTTGTTTTGTTATATCTGCCTAGTAAGTATTGCAACTCCAATGGAATGTGATAAAAGTGCCAATAATTGCTGGGTTTTGGGATTCCTTAGGACAATTATATCTGACTAGTAAAGGTTCCAACTACCACAGAATGGTAATTAAAATTGCCCACTACTCATGCTTCAGGATGACTCATGCTATCTATATCTAACTAGTAAGTGCTTCAACTATAATGGAATGAATAAAACTACCCATTATGTGAGTTCCTCGGTTTGACTTCCTCGTTTGGTCTCGAGAGGGAATACCAGGATGGGTATGTTTGGTGTTAGTATCAGGTATGATCCAAATAGGTCTTTCTTACCCCTCTCTAATAGCCGCCAGTGATACCGAGTCTCTATAGGTTGTTTAGTGCCGCTGTGTTGCCGCTTCAGTCCACCATACCTATGTAGGCGAGAGCCGCCAAATTCTAGCCTCGCCATGTACTGGCCTCAGTACTGACGCTCCTTTTTTTCCTTTGCCCTTTGTCGGCACCTCTTTTGTTTTAGCAGGTTTGAGATCGACGTCGTTAGCAGGGTTACCCTTCCGGCTTGGCCTGGGCAGGGTTATGGATGTCGTTGGTTATTCTTCAGGGCTCTTAGCCCCATTTGCATCTTGTCCATAGTCAGACGCTCTATCGTTTTCAAGGTGATTTGGATCTTCGTATTGTATATCTGTATTCTTGACTCGTTGAGTTGCTGTTGTATATATATCTGTTCTGTGGGTCCCATCAAGGACTGTTGTGTAATGGTATTACTTTGTTTTCCACCCGCACGAAAGTGCCTGGTGGGCATCCTTGAATCGTTTCTATGCGGGTTTGGCGGAAAGGGCTAAAACTTGCATAGGGCCGAGTCGAGGGTGTTACATTGTGCACTTGGATCGAGTCGACCACTTCGAGGTGGGTGACGAGCGCTGGCGGCGGGGCAGAAATGTCGCAGCCGGTCTCCGTGCAAGTGCAGGGAGCGTACCGGCACATGATTTCGTGCTCGTGGAGTTCGTAGTAGGGCAGCAAACTACTGCAGCCTTTGTGGGCACACTCAACCCTAGCCGCTGATAGGACGACGTCCATGGCGGGCTCGTGGGTGAATCCACCGCTAGGGTGCTTGCACTTCTGGCAGGAGGTGATCTTGCGGATGCAGCAGTGGCAGACTAGATGAATATCCATGCACTGTAGAAATAGAAGTTCGAAAAATAAAATAGTTGCACGGACGAACCGACAAAAGAAAAATCAATGGATTGTGAGGGAGAAATGGAGAGACCTTGTAGACCCGCCGGGGCTTGAGGGGCTGGGAGTAGGAGGAACAGTTGAGAATGATGGCTTCCATCTTCATAGTGACCGTCCCAAGCATTGCGATGTGGGTGGGGGGGGGGGGGAAATGAGGACTCTCTGATCCGGCATCGAGCCATGCCCTTCTTTTATATACCACAACTGATAATTAATGAAGCTCTACCTGATTGCGCCATTCCTTTTTGTACTAGGATCCTTTTGTATATTTTGAGGCCTTATTATTTACAAATTCCTGGTTTAGCTAGACAAGATTAGCAGCTTCTTTGTATTTGTGCACCACCCTTTTATTAGTAAGTTGGCACGTGAGGCCCACATAATAATAAAGTATGACATATCATCACTATATAAAATTATGCTCTATAATAGGTAAAGCTCAAAAAAATATGAAAGAGCCACATCTATAAAAAGTAACGGTGTATATTTATTTTCACCCAGTAAACTTTGAAGGTACTGTAGTAACAAGTGAAAGTTTTACTAGCCTAAGTTATTTAGCACTATGAAGAGCAGCCTAATATGGAAGAGAAAGAAAACATCCAGCCAGAGCTCAATTTTGGGCATAAGCACGAGGCAGCCAGAAGGAAAGTTGGCCTCGACCACCACGGGCCCCAACCTTCTCTGCACTGCTGCTCCTACACGGTTGTACTCCATTGCGCGGAGGCTTACATGGGAAGGAAGAGGTGACTGTTGTGATGCTTCCCACCTGAACAAGTGCCAGGCATAGATGCAAGAGTGGACATAGCAGCCAATGCCGCATTGAGGAGGAGAGAGGGAGGATGATTCTCCTTCATCCAGGAGCCTTTTCTCTCACAAAAGGCAGCGATGAGACAAAATTTTGGGTGGAGGAGCATTTAAAAAAAACAAGGCAAAATATTTGCGGTGGAAGGAGCCCTTGCTCGCCTTGCCAGCAGTACGGCTATTTTTTTTAAAATAATACGATTTGTTTAACAAATTTCATGAATAATACACGAATAGTATGGCTAATTTAACAAATGCCACGCTAGATTTACAATTCCTCAAATTCGTGTATTATTCGTGAAATTTATTAAATAAATCGTATTATTTAAAAAATATAGCAGCAGTACAAGATCGACTAGCCACTAAAAGCCGAGTACTAATAATACAAAGAGAATCCTTATTGCTTCCTCGAAGGCCTTGATGAATACAAGTTCGATGGTATTCATATCAACTTCCAATGGACCGGAGAAGATTTTCTCACTTAGCACCACATGTTGGTGCCATTTTATCACAAAACCACAACCTTAGTGATCTTTTTCACAAAACACCAATTTTTGTGGTAACATTTTGCACAAAACACATAAACCACACTAATACCCATTAGTAAATTTTATCCCACTATTAAGTAGTCCATCGTGGTCGTCTTCCTTCTATCAAGCAAACATGTCGTATTCGGCGGTGCGCTAGCATGGAGGATGCAGGCCATGGATTCCGACGATCCCATATTGTTCAGTGGATAAGATTCGTGAGCAATGCTAAAAATTCTCCAATTTCTACTTTTGGTGACGGATTTGAAGAGAGTTATAGTAAGAAGATGAAGAACCCTAGTTTTGGGGCAGAATAATTTGGCTTTGATCGACGTATAAATGCAACTCCTTTCTAAATGTTGTGGTTTTGTAGTTTCAGAGCAACCGGCAGCTGCCCGAGTACGTGCACATGCCTGCAGGTACTGCCTCGCCACCAGCTGCAACACCTCCACCGGCACAAGCGCCAAGTCCCATTTGCACAACCACGACAAGCTCCACCTCGGCAAGGTTCGACATCACCTCAACAACCTTCATCTGCGCCTCGGCAAGATACAACACCACCAAGGTCGAAGCTCCATTATGTTTGTGGAAGAAGGCGACAGGTTCATTACACCGAGACCCATACTTATGCTTACTTCACAGCTGGTAATAAGCAAGGATTGCAGCAGGAAAAAAAGATAATTAAGCCTCTAAACTTTGTATGAAATGAAAAGAGCTATGTCCTGATCGCAGAAGTTCTAGACTCTTATTTTGTATGTGCTAGGAGACACTAAAAGTAAACTAAACTTGTCCTGATTGTCTAAATATTTTGTATAAAATGAAAAAAACCATCTCCTGATTGTCTAAATATTTTATTCTGCGTGGTTGTAATTTGTAGTGATAAAATCTCCCGGACATGGAGTGATATTTTGTGTGGTTATAATCTGCTTACAGACTAATGAAATCTGGGCACGCTACAGCTATCCACGCTGCCACGATGGTTCTGACAAGTAGGCCCAACATGTTAATCAGTTATCAAATGAGCTAATACCGTTTTATGTGCTTTGTGCAAAAGATTACCACAAAAGTTGGTGTTTTGTGAAACAAAATGTAAAGGTTCTGGTTCTGTGAAAAAAAGACACCAACATATGATGTTAAGTGATACTAGTAAATGGCACATGCTTTGCACACCGACAGCGGTATCCTACCTTATTAATGTAAAGTCTCTCCGGCTTAGAGAACCAATAATCTCTTAATCTTAAAAAAATTATAAGAAATAAAATTAAAGACAATCCTGGACTTTTCTCAATAATATACTTCCTCTCTTTCAAACTATAGTACATTTTGGTCTAAAATAGCCTACCAAAACATCTTACAATTGGGAATAGAGGTAGTATTTTACAAGCATGCAAAATCTTAATGCCAATTTCTTCTTATTATGAGCTACACAAAATAAATAAATAATATTTCTTGATACTCCAACGTGTGCACTATTCACTATACTCGGATCCAAATAAAATTATTTTTTTGTAGCTTAAAATACAACTTATTTAAAATTGATATTTTAAACGTTTGTGGGTTATATTGTTGGCTACATGTAATTTTTTTTAGAATTTTTGAAACTCAGAAATAGGGATTTTAATTTTTCTTTTTAGAAAATAATGGGGAGGCGCGATTAGGAGGAGGGAGAATGGGCTGGGTAGCTAGCATGTGCCTGGCTATCTATTTCCTATATTGTGTAGTTTGTAGCTTGTGTCTAGCGCGTCCGCAAAGTACCATACAATGCTTGGACGGCCTAGTGTGTTAGACATGTTATTGGCTGCACCGGACAAAAAACGGCTTTAAGGAGCATGGCTAGACACATGTTTTATCTAACGCGCCTAATATCCCTTTGGGAGGGCATTGGGGCACGCGGCTGAAATGCTCCTAAGGCATAATAATAATACACCATATAATTAGAAGTTAGATATAGCACTTGGTTGATTTATAAATAAATATTTGTCTATTATTTAGAAGTTGCAATACTCTAGATAACTCTGATTCCGTATGATTGTCGACCTTTGCATTTTTTGTACTCACAGCTATCCTTCGGGCAGAGAATGCACATATACTTCTCTATGAACTATTGAACATCAATTTGAACCTCTATTTGCCAATATGTGTAAGTTTCATCCATTTTGTTCTCTACTTCCAAAACTACCATCATTTTCGATGGGGCATGAAAAAAATAGTTCGTGACCATTTGTGTGTTGAAAAGTGTTTCTCTCACAAGTTAATGATTATATATTATTATCCCATGTCTCTGATTGTTGCATGATTAATGCCTTGCCTTAGGAGTAGGTGATAAAATTTTAGAATACAATATGAAAATTAACCTTCTAAAATTGCAATATTGTCCTGACAAATAATAATAATAAATATATCATATAAAAGAAAGATTTTTTTATTTTTTTCACCTTTTTATTAATATTGTTTAAGTATTCATACTAAAAATAGCAATCCAAATTAGTTACATGCTATAGACTATGCTGGACAAACTAAGTGTAACGGTCGATGTAGAGGCCATGGTGATTATTCCCCATTTCATAAAATAAAAATCCAAGAAGTTGTATATATACTAAGGGAATACTACATGCATAATTCACATAGATTGATGGATGATTTATTAGGCTAACTATTGGCTGGATAAAATGTTCACATTCAATTAATGGTAGCACTACTTCGCTTCCAGACTGAGTTGACGCATCACGTGCTACATGGGGCAGTCAACCACCGACTACCAAATGACAGAAGGTTCTCCTTTTTTCTAGAATAGTAGACTATCCAAAAGCCCCTAGCAATTTCAGCAACCAGAGTCCACGAGCACGGGAACATAGGATGGCGAATCCAACCTTTGTCAGCCGTTAGATCAAATGGGTTTTGTTCTGATGAACGGCACATAGAAGCTCTAACGGGAAATCAACATCTTGGATTGCTCCAAATGCGCATTGGTGAGAAGTTGTGTGGGTCGATTCAAATTCAAAAACGGGTGTACTATATAGTAGTATAGATATAGATATATAAAATCTTGGACCGGAGGGAGTAGGAAAGAGCTCAGTTTATCAATTTCTTTTCACCCATCAACTCAATCATCTACGTAGGACCCACTGATGGGGGAGGTCGCGGTCGCCTTGGACGCTCCACAAAATAATGACTGGGCCATCAAGTGCAGGAAGCAGAGGCAGCATTCCATCCAATCTCTTACCCTAGTCACCATCATCGATATTTTCCACACGCATCGGCTTCATCAGCGACACTGATTGTCCCCAAGCTTCGGTAATCTGCCACATTAATATCAGATCATCTCCTTCCTATTTATCCTCTCCCTTCCCCGCACCAATCCATCTCTAATACCCTACTTCTAGCAACCATATCCTTCCTCATCTGTCATCCATGGCCACCTTCCAGCTGCTGCCCATCGTACTGGAGCGCAAAGACCCCGACATCGCCGCACAGGAGGACAATTCCCTGTGCATTTGGGCCTTGTCCCCGCGGAGAACAAAGTGGCAGCTAGCGTGCGCCTTCCTCGATGCTGGGTACGGTCGCCGCAAGTACAGTATATATCGCCTCCACGACAATCCGGATGGGATGTTGAAGGTCAAGTTCGTCAACTTCAGGGACGCCCGTCTCCTCTACGGCCAGGCATTCCACTGTGGCTGCGATATGGTGGTGTTCACCAGCGCCAACATTTGCACCAACTACTGGGACCGGTTCCCCAACAACGGCAACTTCATCCACAGTGTCCTCTCGGAGCTGCCGATGGCTCCAGAGGTACCGCCGCCATATCCGGAGGTGCCACTGATGGCTCAAGAGGTACCGCCGCCTTATCCGGAGGTGCCGCTGTGTTATCCGTAGGTGCCGCTGATGGCTCAGGAGGTGCCGCCGATAGCTCAGGAGGTGCCGCCATGTTATCCGGAGGTGCCGATGACTCAGGAGCCGGCTGTGTTGCTGGAGCTGGCGTTGGTGCCGATGTCACGAGCTGCCACTGGCGGCACGAACTAGGTGCTAGGAGGCGCCGAACCTATACTAGTTCAGCAGCGAGTCCTTTATATGTGAACTCGTGCTGCTATGTTAGGGGCTGTTTGGTTTAGAGGATGTCATTTAGGAATGAGGATATCCCTAACTAGCTGGTTTGGGGTAGCCTTTTTTGTTGGGTAAAGTGGGATAAAAAGTGGTTAGGGATAGCCAGTCAAAATCTATTGGCCCAACTGTTTTTTTTTCATTTTCCTCTTTCACATTGTCTTCTTCATCCGCCTCACCACTTCCCTAGCAGCGGCCACGACCACCGGCAGCTCGCCACCCTTTTGCCCCTGTCAACCCTGTGTCAACCTACCTGCCTGCCCCCCTTCTGCCTGCCCACTCTGCCCGGCGGCCTATGCCCGCGTGCATATTTGAACACCCGCTCTGCTCGACGGCCTACGCTATGGCCGCCCTCGTGCCGAGCCCATATGCAAGAAAAGATGGTTATTTTCTCTCGAGAGGAAGGGTGAACGAACAAGAAAATGCTTCGGAGGAGCTATCCAAAAGTGGTTGAGCTCATTCATACATTGCAAATGTATCTATAATTTTTTATGTTCCATGCTTGGTTTTATCCACTTTCTTGTGTTTTGTTCCAACTTTGGAGTACTTTTCATATGATTTCTTGGACTAACCAATTAACAAGAGCCATAGTGCCAGCTGCCTGTTTTCTGTTGTTTTTGGTTCCAGGAAAGTCAGAAAATGAATATTCTCGGAATAGGACAGGACAAAAGCCAAAGTGCCTATTTTTCTAGAAGGGATCAAGTGCCAGAATACGAGACGGAGAAGGGCCTAGGGGCCACCACACCACCTGGCCCGCGCCAGGGGGTGGTGTGGCCGCTCCCGGCACCCCCTCGGCCTCTCCTTCCGCCTATATATTGCCCTCAGGACGAAAACCCTAAGTAACCGATCAAAAATCCATGAAGAGTTCAGAGTCAGCCGTCATCTCCATCCCTAGATCAGGAGGGATCTGAAGCTCTTCCGGCACCTGCCGAGAGGGAATTCACCACAGGCCTTCTTCATCACCATGCAAGCTTCCGGTGTGATGCGTGAGTAGTTCATCCTTGGACTACGGATCCATGTAGTAGCTAGATGGCTGGTTTCTCCTCCTTTGTGCTTTCATGTTTAGATCTTGTGAGCTCCGTTCATGATCAAGATCATCTATTTGTAATTCAGACATATTGTGTTTGCGAGGATCTGATGGATATTGAGATGCTATTTCAGATTGATTATTGATTCTATCATGTCTTTGTTATTTAAGATCTTGCATGCTTTCTGTTGTTAGTAGCTATCTTGGCCAAGTAGATGCTAGCAACTCCAAGAGTTAGTATTTATGCTCGATAGTGGGTTCATGCCTCGTAACTGGGAAGTGATGTAAATCTCTAAGGTACTAGATGTGCTGTCGCTACTAGGGAGGAAACAACAATCCTTGGTTCATAGAACAATCGTATTGTTTACTTTACACGCTGTTTGTAAAGCAATAATCTATTGCTTGTAACTTAATACTGGAGGGGGTTCAGATGATAACCTGAAGGTGGATTATTAGTCAAAGATGCAGTTGGATGGCGGTCTATGTATTATGTTGTAATGCCCAATCAAGTCTCAAAGGAGTCAAGATGATTAGTATATGCATGTATTTCTTTCTCGGTGTTTGTCAATTGCCCCGCTGTAATTTGTTTACCCAGCATGTTATCTATCTAAGGAGAGCCACCTCTAGTGAACTATGGATCCCGGTCCTTGTCTTTTACATACAATCTATAAACTGTTTCTGCTTTGTGTTTACTTTCTGCAAACTTTTACTTCTTTCCATTCGATACGTTCAATCCTTTGTTTCCCGCAAAACACGGTGAGATTGACAACCTCATCGCAAGTTGGTGACTAAGTTTTGTGGTTGTGTTGTGCAGGTCTCCACGTTGCTACTAGCACCGGTAGTGCGCCCTGCCAAGGCTCAGCTAGTAACACCTTTGGGTTGTTTCCTTGCTCCTACTGGTTCGATTAAACCTTGGTTTCATACTGAGGGAAACTTGTTGCTGTGCTCATCATACCTTCCTCTTGGGGTTCCCAACGAGCTCTACATCAACCATGCACCAACACTTTTCTGGGCGCCGTGCATTGAGCCATCAAGCATTTTTCTGGCGCCATTGCCGGGGATCGAATAAGAAGAAGAAGCTCCCACGTCAACTACACGCCATTAAAAGACATTTTTCTGGCGCCGTTGTCGGGGAGTCAAGGACATCTACACAAGGGGAGTCCCTCATAATCAATCTCTTTACTTTGTTGTTTTTGTTTTGCTTAGTTTTCTTTTTGCTTTGTTTGCTTGTTTTGTTCTTCAAAAAACACAAAAAAAATTAGTTTTGCTAGTTTGCTTTCTTATTTGAAAACCCAAAAAAATGACTACTCTTGAAAACACTAAGTTGTGTGACTTCACTAGCACCAACAACAATGATTTTATGAGCACACCTATTGCTCCACCTGTGCCTGAAGATACTTTCTTTGAGATAAAACCTGCTTTGCTCAATCTTGTTATGAGAGAACAATTTTCTGGTATTGGTAATGAAGATGCTGCTTCCCATCTAAATAACTTTGTTGAACTTTGTGAGATGCAAAAGCATAGGGATATAGATGGTGATATTATTAAGCTGAAATTGTTTCCTTTCTCTTTGAGAGGAAAAGCTAAAGAGTGGTTGAATTCCTTAACTAGGAATAGTATTGATTCTTGGACTAAGTGCAAGGATGCTTTCATTGGAAAATACTATCCTCCTGCTAAGATTATATCCATGAGAAGTGAAATAATGAAGTTTAAACAACTTGATAATGAAAATGTTGCTCAATCTTGAGAAAGAATGAAATCTTTGGTAAAGAATTGTCCCACTCATGGACTGACTGCTTGGATGATCATCCAAACTTTTTATGCAGGATTGAACTATTCTTCAAGGAACCTATTGGATTCTGCTGCTGGAGGTACCTTTATGACCATCACTTTGGGTGCTGCAACAAAACTTTTGGACAATATGATGGTTAATTATTCTGAATGGCATACTGAGAGAGCTCCACAAGGTAAGAAGGTAAATTCTGTTGAGGAAACCTCCTCCTTGAGTGATAAAATTGATATTATTATGTCTATGCTTGTTAATGGGAAAGCCCATATTGATCCAAATAATGTTCCTTTAGCCTCTTTGGTTGCTCAAGAAGAGCAAGTTGATGTGAACTTCATAAGAAATAACAACTTTGGCAACAATGCTTATGGTAATAATGCTTATAGGAACAATTTTGGTAACAACAATTATAAGCCATATCCTCCCAACAATGGTAATGCTTATGGCAATTCTTACAACAATAATAAGTGTGCTCCCTCTGAACTTGAAGTTATGCTTAAAGAGTTTATTAGTAAACAAACTGTTTTCAATAAAACTATTGAGGAAAAACTCTCTAATGCTGAAAGAAATATAGCATCTTTGGCTGAAGCTCAAACTACTTTGAATAAAATGGCTGCTAAACCTGAAACTAATGAGAATCCCTTTGCAGCTACTAATGCCATACAAGTAATAATTGATGAAAATGTTTGACTATTAGCTGAATTACATGCTAAGTGGGAAAGAGAAGATGAAATTGCTAGAAACATTAGTGTTTCTACTATTACCACCACTAGTGTTGAGGCTAACAATAGTTCTACTACTTTAGATGATAAATTTGATTTTGATCTTGATGGTTGCAACATCTCTGAAGTTATTAAGTTCCTACAAAAGCTTGCTAAAAGTCCTAATTCTAGTGCTATGAACATGGCCTTTACAAAACACATTACTGATGCTCTCATAAAGATTAAAGAAGAAAAGATGAAACATAAAGCTTCTATTCCTATAAAACAAGAAGATGGTTGGGAACCCATCATTAATATGAAAGTGAATGACTTTGATTTCAAAGCTTTGTGTAATCTTCATAGTAGTGTTTTTATTATGCCTAGAAGGATTTATGATATGCTTGATTTGCCTCCTCTTGAAGATTGCTATTTGAATGTCCCACTTGATGATAATGCTAAAATGAAACTCACGGGAAGTCTTAATGATATTCTTATTATGGTTAATGATTCCTATGTCCCCGTTGATTTCTATGTTTTGGATGTTGAATACAATGCTTCTTGTCCTATTACTTTGGGAAGACCTTTTCTGAGAACTGTTGGTGCCATCATTGATATGAAAGAAGGCACCATTAAATATCAACTCCCACTCAAGAAAGGTATAGAACACTTCCCTAAAAAGAGAGAAAAGATTTCTTTTTCTTGTTCTATGAAAACAAAATTTGGTCTTAATGCTTCTTCATTTGAGAACACTTGATTCTTTCTTTGCTTCTTATGCCTAACTTAAAGGCGCTAAAGAAAAGTACTTGTTGGGAGATAACCCAAGAGTTTTAGATGAGTCTTGGAAGTTATTACTTCAGTAATAACTGCTCCTTATCCTTTTTATTTGCTTTTTTGTGCCAAGAGTAACCTCTAATGAGAGTGAAGTAATGATTGGGAAAGTTGCTGTGCTGAAACAGATTCTTGTGCTTCACCGTAAAAATTCCTGAGAGAGCTCTGTATGTCGGATTGAGCTGTAATTTTTGTGCTTCTGCCCCAGGTTGTTATCTAACTTTTGTTAGTTCAGCACTTTTTGATTTGAGCAATAGAAGGTCTTCGAACAAAATTCGTCTTTACCTGTTGGTCTGTTTTGGCAGATTTCTGCCATTTTCTGCATTTGCTTCTTGTTGGTTCCTTCTTGAGTTCTTTTGGGGAATTGAGCTTTTTGAGGGAAGTGCTACAGTAGCTAGTGTTCTAATGGAAGTTTATTTGGTGTTAGAACTGAACCTTGAGACTTATTTATCTTAAGTGCACTAATGTTGCTAATGAGATTGTGTGAAGTTTTGTATGAAGGAAAATTTTCAGGTGTATGGAAGGAATGAGTAATGAGATGAAGGATGGACTAAAGCTCAAGCTTGGGGATGCCACACGTGTCACCCCAAGAAATATCCAAGAAGTACAAGCGTCAAAGCTTGGGGATGCCCAAGGCATCCCCTTCTTCATCAATAAAAATTCCAGGTTTCTTCCAAACGGTTCATTTTTATTGTTTCATGCACAATTGTGTTTTTCTTGGAGCGTCTTCTTTTTGGTTTTCGTTTTGGTTTTTCGTTTGCTTGGTTTTCTTAGTTTTCTGATAAAATTGGTTGGACCCCTCTTTCATACATTGGTTTGCAAATAGTTTGGTTTGGTTTGGAAAAGAGTAGGAAAGTTCATGCTTATGTGGTAAAAAGAGCTCGTTTTGGACTGTGGCCTATGCTTTGTCATGCCATGCTTGATATTGTTTTGGCTTTATGCTTAATATTCTTTGTTGTAGCATGACTTGTTATAAACAATTGAGATTTCTTAATGTGCCTTGGATGAATCATGCGTTGTTTTAGCATATTAAAGCATAGTATAGTGGTATTCTCCTTTGATGCTTTATTTGGGTTGACTTGGTACATGCTCACACCATGTTATGACTATCTCAAGTCACCATAGCCTTTATGATCCTTTAGTTTTCAACTTGTAGTATCACTTTATGCTTTGATCAATGATGTTTTGTCGCTCTGCATGATTATGGCCATTATTGCTCTCTTAGTTTGTCGCTCCCAGTCTTTTGCTAGCCTCCACAACAAAGTATGAGTTCCACTCATGCATCCAACTCCCTAAACCAAGTTATTCCAAAGAGTCCACCATACCTACCTACTAGCTTATGCTATTCCAAGTATATTCATGCTTTTGTTTACCTTCCACTTGTTATGAGAAAACTAGTGATTAAAGCTCTCACGAACTTGATGGCACACTTTACTTTTTACCTCTAATAAACTTGAACCATTGTGTCTTCTATGTTGTATATGCTTGCACTTATTTGTTGGGAATTAGCAGAACCATGCTTTCATGGGGAACGCTTTCAACATTGCACTTGGTACTTGTACCTAGTTGATATCATGCTCTTTTGTATATGGATGTCGTCGATTGTGAAATGAAAGGGAGCTTGTAAGTCCATGGAGTTATGTATATGTGTTAGAGAAACGCCTGGGCCGCTGGTCTAATCCATGCTGACATGGTGGAAACCTGTAGCGTAACCATAATGAGCTGTCTATGAAGCATTCTTCTTATAAAAAAAGAGAGTCCTATATAGAAAAAAAAGAAAGAAAAAAAGAGAGATACTATGAAAAGAGGAAAGAGAGAAAAAAGCACCATATTCCCATGGTAAATAAGAAGAATGCTGAGATGCTCGTTGTCTGCTTGCCTTGCCATTTTGATATGGGGGTTCTTCCGTACCATATACACATGCACTTACAATGACAAGAACTTACCGGTGACTAAACTTGAGTAGCATGAGGAGCGGCCCTCGTATACAAGGGACATGAGATTTCTGACTTATACTTCGTCAAGCATGTACACCATAGTTTGTTCACTTTAACCTTAATCACTTCAAGATGCTTATGATAGGGGCAATGAGAGATGAAAGCTATAAGTACCAAAATTTTTGGAAGCTCTTTATGAGACTTGAATCCCTACTTCCTTTTACAAAAGGCCTTTCTTCCACCATTATATTGAGTCTCCACCTTCTATCTTTATGCACTTACTTTGAGAGCATAGTGGCCATTCCTAGTTCTATGTGCATTGTCCCAAGACTAGTTGATGGATGCATACTTTGATATTGCTTGTTTTAAACTATTGTATCTAGTCACTCTTATGAACTTTGAAGGTGTCCTATGCATTTATATTTGCTACTCTATTGAGGGACAAGCTGAATACTATTATGCTATGTTTTCTTTATGTGAAACAAACAAACGTCTTGCAAAGCATGTTATTCATGATTCTTTTGTTTGTGCCTTTTCATGTTGCATCATAGTTTCTTTGCTTATTGCTAGAACTTTGTCTTTCATGTTTTGATTGAAGTACTATGATCCCAGCTTTGAATGTTTTGCAAATATTTTGATCAAGTCTTTGATGGTGCATGTCACCTCAATTTTTTTTCTTTTTATCACTTACCTACTCGAGGACGAGCAGGAGTTAAGCTTGGGGATGTTGATACATTGCAAATGTATCTATAATTTTTGATATTCTATGCTTGGTTTTATCCACTTTCTTGTGTTTTGTTCCAACTTTGGAGTACTTTTCATATGATTTCGTGGACTAACCTATTAACAAGAGCCACAGTGCCAGCTGCCTGTTTTCTGTTGTTTTTGGTTCCAGGAAAGTCAGAAAATGAATATTCTCGGAATTGGACGGGACAAAAGCCAAAGTGCCTATTTTTCCGGAAGGGATCAAGTGCCAGAATAAGAGACAGAGAAGGGCCTGGGGGCCACCACACCACCTGGCCGCGCGGCCAGGCCTAGCCCGCGCCAGGGGGTGGTGTGGCCGCTCCTGGCACCCCCTCGGCCTCTCCTTCTGCCTATATATTGCCCTCGGGACGAAAATCCAAAGTACTCGATCAAAAATCCACGAAAGAGTTTGTAGCCACCGTCATCTCCATCCCTAGATCGGGAGGGATCTGAAGCTCTTCCCGGCACCCTGCCGGAGAGGGGAATTCACCCTGGAGGCCTTCTTCATCACCATGCAAGCCTCCGGTGTGATGCGTGAGTAGTTCATCCTTGGACTACGGATCCATGTAGTAGCTAGATGGCTGGTTTCTCCTCCTTTGTGCTTTCATGTTTAGATCTTGTGAGCTCCGTTCATGATCAAGATCATCTATTTTTAATTCATACATGTTGTGTTTGCAGGGATCCGATGGATATTGAGATGCTATTTCAGATTGATTATTGATTCTATCATGTCTTTGTTATTTGAGATATTGCATGCTTTCCGTTGTTAGTAGCTATCTTGGCCAAGTAGATGCTAGCAACTCCAAGAGTTAGTATTTATGCTCGATAGTGGGTTCATGCCTCTGGTAATCTGGGGAAGTGACAGAAATCTCTAAGGTACTAGATGTGTTGTTGCTACTAGGGAGAAAACAACAATCCTTTGTTCATAGAACAATCGTATTGTTTACTTTACACGCAGTTCGTAAGCAATAATCTGTTGCTTGCAACTTAATACTGGAGGGGGTTCAGATGATAACCTGAAGGTGGATTATTAGTCATAGATGTAGTTGGATGGCGGTCTATGTATTATGTTGTAATGCCCAATCAAGTCTCAAAGGAGACAAGATGATTAGTATATGCATGTATTGCTTTCTCGGTGTTTGTCAATTGCTCCGCTGTAATTTGTTCACCCAGTATGTTATCTATCTAAGGAGAGCCACATCTAGTGAACTATGGATCCCGGTCCTTGTCTTTTACATACAATCTATAAACTGTTTCTTCTTTGTGTTTATCTTCTGCAAACTTTTACTTCTTTCCATTCGATACGTTTAATCCTTTATTTTCCGCAAAACACGGTGAGATTGACAACCTCATTGCAAGTTGGGGACAAAGTTCTGTGGTTGTGTTGTGTAGGTCTCCATGTTGCTACTAGCACCGGTAGTGCGCCCTGCCAAGGCTCAGCTAGTAACACCTTTGGGGTGTTTCCTTGCTCCTACTGGTTCGATTAAACCTTGGTTTCATACTGAGGGAAACTTGCTGTTGTGCTCATCATACCTTCCTCTTGGGGTTCCCAACGAGCTCTACATCAACCATGCACCAGCACTTTTCTGGGCGTCGTGCATTGAGCCATCACTCATCCAGCTCTTTTTGTGGGATATGCTCAACCACCATTTTGAGCCAAAAGTGGTTATCCATATCCCCTCCACCCTATAAACCAAACACTAGATAACCAAAAAAACATGGATATCCCATGTTATCCACTGGATAGCCACTGAACCAAACAACCCCTTAATGGTTGAATGAAGTTTCTTTTGGGACGTCCTTTCTTTTGCTACTATCGTAAAAAAAAGTTTCTTTTGTTACTACTCACTGTACCCTGTAGTACTAGTAGTACTGCTAATGACGATCTATTGAATATCCTCCCCCCCCGATTATTGTGAAGGAAGTAAAAATTTCGAAACTCGGAAAGTTTGAATTGCTACTCTATTATACTTCCTCGAATTATTTAACTCGAATTTGTCTAGATTCGGATGTATATAAACATGTTCTAGTGCTAGATGCATTCGAATCTGGTAAATGTAGGTCAATTAATTTGGGCTGGAGGGAGTAGTAGTCGGGTTCGGCCCCTTCTCGAGAGAGCAGCTGATCGAGCTATACGTTTAATACTACTTCCTCTTCGCTTGTTTTACAAATATGACCAAATCTGTCGCCATTCAAATTCTTGGATATGGGATCATAAAGTATGATGTAGAGATATGGCCTTGACCTTGTGATCGATCGTCTTGAAATCCAATAAAGTTCATACTAGTTGCTAGCTAAGCTTAAATTCATTTAAACTTTACCACTTACTTTTAGGTTAGCATTTTACACGATCAGTGGGAGCATATTTTACATCAAAGACCTAAAAAAGGGAAATTTACATGGAGGTCCATACATTTAGCCCAAAGGACTGTAAAAGGAAAACTTTCTGGTTCGGCTCCTTCTCGAGAGATCAGATGATCTAAGCCAAACTCTTCATACTAATTCCTCTTCGATTGTTTTCATAATATGGCCAAATCTGTTGCCATGCAAATTCTCTCATATGGGGCCATCAGCATAAAGTATGATGTTGATATGGCCTTGACCTTGGTCGTTCGGCTTGAAATCCAAGAATGTTCATACTCGTTGAAAAGTAAGCTTAAATTCATTTAAATTTCACCACTTACACTGTTTGGTTAGAATTTTACATGGATGGTGGGACTACATTTTAAATCAAGGAGCTAAAAAAGGGAAAATTACATCGAGGTCCATACATTTAGCACAAAGGACCCTAAAACCAAACAAGGAATTGAAAATAGTCAGGTATGGCTCCTCAAGAGAGCAGTTGATCGAAAAAATCTTCTTACTTGCTTTTCAGAAAATAAATTCATGTCACATGGAAAAATGATATTGATTATTTTTTGTTTTTAATATCTTCGATTGTTTTCAAAAGATGGCCAAATTTGTCGGCATACAAATTCTTGGATATGGGATCATAAGCATAAAGTACATTCTACATAAAGGACCTAAAAAAGGGAAAATTACATCGAGGTCCATACATTTAGCACAAAGGACCCTAAAATTGAGCAAAGAAAATAATCGGGTTTGGATCCTTCTCGAGAGAGCAGCTGGTCGAGCCATACTCTTCATACTACTTCCTCTTCGATTGTTTTCAAAATATGGCCAAATCTGTCGCCATGCAAATTCTTGAATATGGGATCATCAACATAAAGTATGATGTAGAGATATGGCCTTGACCTCTTGGTCGTTCGGCTTGAAATCCAAGATTTTTTCATACCCGTTTACAACTATGCTTAAATTCATTGAAATTTTATCACTTACTTATAGGTTAGCATTTTACACGGTTGGTGGGAGTACATTCTACATCAAGGACCTAAAAAAGAGGGAAATTACATCGAGGTCCATACATTTCGCACAAAGGACCCTAAAATTGAGCAAAGAATACAATCGGGTTCGGCTCCTTCTCGAGAGAGCAGCTGATCGAGCCATACTGTTCATACTACTTTCTCTTAGATTGTTTTCACAATATGGCCAAATCTATCGCCATGCAAATTCTTGGATACCCGATCATCGGAATAAAGTATGATGTAGAGATATGGCCTCGACCTTGTGGTTGTTCGGCTTGAAATCAAAAAATGTCCATACTCGTTGACAACTATAAGCTGAAATTCATTTAAATTGCACCACTTACTTTTAGGTTAGAATTTTGCACGGTAGATGGGAGTACATTTTACAACAAGGACCTAAAAGGGGGAAATTACATCGAGGTCCACACATTTAGCACAAAGGACCCTAAAATTAAGCAAGGAAAATAGTCGGGCCCGACTCCTTCTCACGAGAGTAGATGATCGAGCCATACTTTTCAGACTACTTAATCTTCGATTATTTTCAAAATATGGCCAAATTTGTTAGCATGCAAATTCTTGGATATGGGATCATGAGCATAAAGTATGACGTAGATATGGCCTTGACCTTGGTGTTTCGTCTTGAAATTGAAGAATGGATCATACTCGTTGACAACTAAGCTTAAATTGTTTTAAAATTCACCACTTACTTTTAGGTTAGAACTTTACACGGTCGATCAGAGTACATTTTACATCAGGAACCTCAAAAAAGCAAAAATTACATCGAGGTCCATACATTTAGCATCAAGGACCCTAAAAGGAAAATTTTCTGGTTCGACTCCTTCTCGAGAGATCAGTTGATCTGAGCCAAACTCTTAATACTACTTCCTCTTTGATTGTTTCCAAAACATGGCCAAATCTGTTACCATGCACATTCTCTAAAATGGGATCATGAGCATAAAGTATGATGTTGATATGGCCTTGGCGACCATGGTCGTTCGGCTTGAAATCCAAGAATGTTCATACTCATTGACAAGTAAGCTTAAAATAATCCTATAAATTTCACCACTTACACTTTTAGACCTAAAAAGGGGGTAAATTACATCGAGGTCCATACATTTAGCACAATGGACCTTAAAATCAAGCAAGGAAAACATTCGGGTTCAGCTCCTTCTCACGAGAATAGCTGATCAAGCATACTCTTCATATTACTTCCTCTTTGATTTTTTTCAAAATATGGCCAAATATGTCGCCATGCAAATTCTTTGATATGGGATCATCATCATAAAGTATGATGTAGAGATATGGCCTTGGCCTTGGGTTGTTCGACTTGAAATCTAAGAAAGTTCATACTCTTTGACAACTAAGCTTAAATTCATTAAAATTTCACCACTTACTTTTAGGTAAGCATTTTACACGGCCGGTGGGAGCATATTTTACATCAAGGACCTAAAAAAGGGGAAAATTAGATCGAGGTCCATACATTTAGCAAAAAGGACCCTAAAAGGAAAACCTTTTGTTGCATTGGTTTGGCTCCTTCTCGAGAGATTAGCTGATCTGAGCCAAACTCTTCATACTACTTCCTCTTCGATTGTTTTCAAAATAATATGGACAAATCTGTTGCCATGCAAATTCTCTTATATGGGGTCATCAACATAAAGTATGATGTTGATATGGCATTGACCTTGGTCGTTCGTCTTGAAATCCAAGAATTTCGTACTTGTCGACAACTATGCTTAAATTCGTTTCAATTTCACCACTTACTTTTAGGTTAGAAGTTTACACGGGCGGTGGGAGTACATTTTACATCAAGTACCTAAAAAGGGGAAATTTCATTCAGGTCCATACATTTAGCACAAATGACCCTAAAATTGAGCAAAAAAAATAGTCGGGTTCGTCTCCTTCTCGAGAGAGTAGCTGATCGATCCATACATTTCATACTACCTCCTCTTCGACTGTTTTACAAATATGGTCAAATTTGTCGCCATGCAAATTCTTGGATATGGGATCATCAGCATAAAGTATGATATAGAGATATGGCCTTGACCATGTGGTCGTTCGGCTTGAAATCCAAGAAAGTTCCTACTCGTTGACAGCTAAGCTTAAATTCGTTTAAATTTCACCACTTACTTTTAGGTTAGCATTTTACACGGTCGTGGTGGGAGCATATTTTCCATCAAACACCTAAAAAGGGAAATTTACATGGAGGTCCATACATTTAGCACAAAGGACCGTAAAAGGAAAACTTTTTGGTTTGGCTCCTTCTCGAGACATCAGCTGATCTGAGCCAAACTCTTCATACAACTTCATCTTTGATTGTTTTCAAAATATGGCCCAATCTGTTGGCATGCAAATTCTCTCGTATGTGGCCATCAACATAAAGTATGATGTTGATATGGCCTTGACCTTGGTCGTTTGTATTGAAATCCAAGAATGTTCATACCCATTGAGAAGTAAGCTTAAATTCGTTTAAATTTCACCACTTACACTTATTGGTTAGAATTTTACACGGATGGTGGGACTACATTTTACATCAAGGACCTAAAAAAAGGGAAACTACATCGAGGTCCATACATTTAGCACAAAGGACCCTAAAACCAAACAAGCAACTGAAAACAGTTGGGTACGACTCCTCGAGAGAGCAACTGATCGAGCCATACTCTTCATACTGCTTCCTCTTTCCCAATTTTCGACGCATATTAGGTTTTGTCAATGTCAATCTTTATAAAGTTTGACCAACTATATGTAAAAACATACTGACTTTTCTAATGACAAATGCATATAATATGAAAATATAGTTCATGATGATTCTAATAACATTAAGTTGATGTCGTACATTTAGTCAAAGTTTATTAAATTTGACTCTGACCAGAAGTAATACACGTCCTAATTTGGGAAGGAGGGAGTATTACTTTCTTCACGGAAGAAAAAAAAGGAGCGCTACTCACTTTCGAACCAGCTTGCTGCAGGTGTGCTTGGTGCTTCCTCTTCCTAGGGTACGGAGGTGGAGTAGTGCGGAGTAGGTAGGCTGGTCAGATCATAATGGTGAGCATCCAATGCGATGGGACGTTTTTGTTTTTTTGCTGGCCAGATCAACCAATCCCATGTCCAACACTTAAGTAGTACTCGTACTTGTACTAGTAGTACTGCGAATGGCAATCTTTTGAATATTTTTCTCCCCTGGATGTTTGTGAAGGAAGTGAAAATTTCGAAACCGGGAAAGTTTGAATTGCTACTCTATTGTACTCCCACTGTTTCAAAATATAAGATGTTTTAGCTTTGTGAAAGGAGTGTATCTAGATCCCTTTTAATGTGTAGAGTCACTCCAAATCTGGATGAACCTACACACTAAAAGAATTCTAGATACACTCCTTTCACAATGCTAAAACATCTTATATTTTGAAACACATGGAGTACTGTAGTAGTAATACTTTTTGCCGCCAAGGACCAAAATGGTTCCCACCGACGATTTGATTTAACATGCGGATACAGACACGGGCCGCCGACACAAGGCGGGTTGGCCGAGACGTCTTGCATCTCCACTTTGTGGACGAGGGAGATATCAGTCGGCCAGGGTGTGGGGTGGTGAGGCTGGTCATAGTGGGGAGTAACTTAGTACTAACATGCATATGTTACTAGTCTAAGTTACTACATCCATAGTGGAAAATAATATAGGTGTGGTACCATGCAAAGCCTCGTTTATTGCAATGTAGACTCATTTTGTCTTGAAATGTGCGAGGTTAACATAGCTAGTTACCACAAGGCTCTCTTTCATCATTTAATTGCATGCCATGTCATCTAAATGTTTATTGTTGGCAATACGGACTACGTTACTACAGTATGTAGTACCCAAGTTACTCCCACTATGAATAACCTGATGCGGGAGTGAAGGAGAGAGAAAACACATTTTATTTTGCGTGCATACATATCGTGGTATTGAAATTTACTCTACTCACTGTATCATGTACCTCGTGTCAGGGACCCATCCTAGCTTTGCTCTAACATCGCACCGCCTTCAAATTCTCCTCTTCATAGCTCTCTCGCTGCCTCCTCGGTGCTCATCTAAATGTTTATTGTTGGCAATACGGACTACTTCTTGCTCTTCGATTCTTTTCCAAATATGGCCAAATTTGTCGCCATGCAAATTCTCTCATATGGGATCATTAACATAAAGTATGATGGTTGATATATATGGCCTTGACCTTGGTCGTTTGGCTTGAAATCCAATAATGGTCCTACTCATTAACCAGTAAGCTAAAAAATCGTCGAAATTTCACCACTTACACTTTTAGGTTAGAATTTTACATGGGCATGGAAGTACATTTTACATCAAGGACCTAAAAAAGGGAAAATTACATCGAGGTCCATACGTTTAGCATGAAGGACCCTAAAATTAAGCAAGGAAAACAGTCGGGTTCGGCTCCTTCTCGAGAGAGTAGCTGATCGAGCCATACTCTTCATACTACTTCATCTTCGATTGTTTTTAGAATATGGCAAAATTTGTCGGGGTGCAAAATTTTGAATATGGGATCATGACATTGGTCGTTCATCTTGAAATCCTAGAATGGTTCATACTCGTTGACAACTAAGCTTAAATTCGTTTCAATTTCACCACTTACTTTTAGGGTAGATTTTTACACGGTTGGTCGGAGTACATTTTACACCAGGGACCCGCAAAAAGCAATAATTACATTAAGCTTAAATTCGTTTCAATTTCACCACTTACTTTTAGGATAGATTTTTACATGGTTGGTCGGAGTACATTATACACCAGGGACCTCCAAAAAGCAATAATTACATTGAGGTTCATACATTTATCATAAAGCTCCCTAAAAGGAAAAAAAAATCTGGTTCGGCTCCTTCTAGAGAGATCAGCTGATCTGGGCTAAACTCTACACACTACTTCCTCTTTGATTGTTTTCAAAATAGGGCAATTTGTCGCCATGCAAATTCTCTCATATGGGATCATCAACATAAAGTATGCTGTTGATATGGCTTTGACCTTGGTCGTTCGGCTTGAAATCCAATAATGGTCATACTCATTGACAAGTAAGCTTACAATGGTCAAAATTTCACCACTTACACTTTTAGGTTAGAATTTTACACGGGTGTGGAAGTACATTTGACATCAAGGACCTAAAAAAGTGAAAATTACACCGAGGTCCATACATTTAGCACAAAGGACCCTTAAATTAAGCAAGGAAAATAGTCGGGTTTGACTCCTTCTCTAGAGACTAGCTGATCGAGCCACACTCTTCACACTACTTCATCTTCGATTGTTTTCAAAATATGGGCAAATTTGTCGGCATGCAAATTCTTGGATATGGGATCATATGCATAAAGTATGGTGTAGATATGGCTTGACCTTGGCTGTTTGTCTTGAAAATCCAAGGATATGGTTCATACTCGTTGACAACTAAGCTTAAATTAGTTTAAATTTCACCACTTAATTTTAGTTTAGAATTTTACACGGTCGGTGGGAGTATATTTTACATTAAGGACCTAAAAAAGGGAAAATTACATGGAGGTCCATACATTTAGCACAAAGGACCCTACAAAGGAAAACTTTTTGTTTCGTCTCCTTATCAAGAGTCCAGTTGATCTGAGCCAAACTCTTTGTACTACTTACTCTTTGATTATTTCCCAAATATGACCAAATCTGTTGCCATGCAGATTCTCTGATATGGGATCATCAACATAAAGTATGATGTTTATATGGCCTTGACCTTGGTCGTTCGACTAAAATCCAAGAATGTTCATACTCATTGACAAGTAAGCTTAAAATCGTCTAAATTTCACCACTTACACTTTTAGGTTAGAATTTTACATGGTGTGTGGAAGTACATTTTACATCAAGTACCCAAAAAAGGGAAAATTACATCGATGTCCATACATTTAGCACCCCCCTAAAAATAAGAAAGGAAAACAGTCGTGGATGGCTCCTTCTCGAGAGAGTAGTTGATCGAGCCATACTCTTCGTACTACTTCATCTTCAATTGTTTTCAAAATATGTCCAAATCTATCGGCATGCTGATTCTTGGACATGGCATCATCACCATAAAGTATGATGTTGATATGGCCTTGACCTTGGTTGTTCGGCTTGAAATCCAAGAATTTTCATACTCGTTGACAACTAAGCTTAAATTTGTTCAAATTTCACAACTTACACTTTTTGGTTAGAATTTTACACAGATGGTGGGGTACATTTACACCAAGGACCTAAAAAAGGTAAAATTACACTGAGGTCCATGCATTTAGCATAAAGGACCATAAAATTTAGCAAAGAAAACAGTCAGGTTTGGCTCCTCAAGAGAGCAGATGATTGGGCCCTACTCTTCATACTACTTCCTCTTTGATTTACAAGAAGGATTTATTGTGTAGGGAACTAGGAGTAGAGTAGTACTATTCTGAAGGGAACTGGAGCAGAGGAACGTGCGTCCATTTTCATTTTATTCAACCTCGCCTATACGCTCTATCCCCACTTCTACGCCAAGCACCACCGTTCTTCTCCTCTACAATGTTGCTTTCCGATCATGTTCACCGTACAGTATGAGAGTGTTTGTTCTTCTCCTTGTCCCGCCTGCCGCCATCGATCTTTCCTCTTTTCCAAAAAACCAAATCAAGCCACTGTCCCAACTTCCATCAGCTCCCTTGCGATGGCAGGACTGAGCAAGGATAGTGATGATTCTGAGCTGTTCTAACATGTTTTTACCGAAGCCCGCTTGAAGAACTCATAACCCAATGTGACGTCATCACCACTGCGAGCCTCGCCGGTTCATCCAAACATTTTC
This sequence comes from Avena insularis, assembly GCA_023614405.1. Lineage (NCBI taxonomy): Eukaryota > Viridiplantae > Streptophyta > Magnoliopsida > Poales > Poaceae > Avena > Avena insularis. Next base: position 70,444,902 of record CM042692.1, on the reverse strand, counting down.
TTGACTCGGAAAAATATAGTGCAACTTTATATGCTTCTCAGCTGTTTGTCCTCCCCTATGTTCTTCATTCACCCGACTAAGAAACCATGGGAATGCAACGAGTACTTCGAGGGCAAGGGCACGACATGCAAGCTGACGCCACTAGACAGGTTCTCCTCCGACGCTGTGTTCCCGAATTGTATGGGTAAGCAGTGGGTAGGTGCCAATGGAGATTGGATCGCCACTATTGGGTCCTAGTGCAAGTGGGAGCTTGTCAATGTGTACACTCATCAACGTGTTCCTCTCCCACAAGTCAATGAGTTTGTACCCACCAATGATCTGTTTACATTCATGCATAATGATCGCCCTATTCTCCTCTAGAAGATTGCTATTTGCCGAGCTCCCCCAGCTGCGGCTGATTATTTAGATTTCTCTCTTGTCGCTATCTTCGACTACTAAATTGCTACCCTTGATGGCGATGAGTATGCATGGACAGTTCTTGAGAACCAGTTCTAGTTCAGATACGGCGATGCACTTATCCACAAGGGTCTGGTGTTTGCAGCCACTAAGAGTGACAGTGTTTATGTCTGGAATCATCTGTATTTTGGTAAGTTTGATCCATTCTAGTTCTAAACACTAGCTTCAGTTTTAATGGATGTAAACTAGTGTTGGCTGATTTGGTCGTCATTTCTTTTTGTAGGTCCTATTCTGCTCCCGTCACCACCTGTCGTGCATCTCGAGGAGGGCAACCTTGATGCCATATATGATGACGAGCACGAACCTGGTTTATGGTTCTTAGCAATACCTGCAGATGAATATCGCCTTCTTATTATCCGTACCGTGGGCATTACTGATGAGATGTTTTATGGCGGTACTTATTATGGTCATTGCAATCTTGTTGCTGATCATAGTGTTGATCGCTGCGGTCGCACTTGTGGCACCTATGCTACTGGGTTTGGCTGCAAGGTGTACTCAAAGGACACTTCTTACTTGTATCCACCTAAGCCATAGATAGAGATTGCTAACTGATAACCCACAAGTATAGGGGATCGTGTGTAGCCTTTTCAATAAGTAAGAGTGTTGAACCCAACGAGGAGCTAAAGGTAGGATAAATATTCTCTCAAGTTCTATCAACCACTGATACAACTCTACGCACACTAAACATTTGCATTATCTAGGAAATAAAACTAGACCAACAATACGAGTAAAAGAGATAGCTTTGCATGATAATAAATAACAATAAAGTAAAGCTAGTTGCTGCAGCAATAAAATACACTAAACTAACAGAACCATGAGTGTGGAATAGTGGTGGTAATTGTGGTGGCTTTGTCCAAGTTTAAATAGCGAATAGATCAAGTTCATTGTCTTCGATGTAGTTTTCTATGTGGGAGAGGCTAAATATACATGCGCTTCACTACTTGGAATTACATGTACTATATGATTGGATTGTTAGCAAACATCCGTAAGTACTAATCAATGCATTAAGGTTTCCCTAACCATAGCCTTAAGTTTAATGGTCCTCTTACTCCCATACGTGCAATGTTCTGGTTCGCGTCCTCAGGTTTCTGTCACTCCGGCAGAACTCCCCCTTCCTTTTACACATACTACAAACCCTATGATGTTTAATCCATACGCGCACAAATATAATGTACACCAAAGGACTGTACCATATCAACATACAACTCTAATGAACCAAAGACGTTTAACCATTCAATCTAAGAACAAAGAAACTAAGCAAACATGACATAGATCATAGGATTATAACTTATAACATCAAACACCATGTTTACATAGGACGGTACAGAGGTGTGTGGGAGGATGAAACACTGCATACTAGGAGGATTAGGTGATGGAGATGGCGGTGAAGATGGTGAAGAGGGCGGCGGCGGCACGGGGAACTCCTTCCCCGCCGCTGGTATCATGGGGAGCATCGCCCCTTAGCCCCCTTCCTTCATGGCTTCTTAGAAGCCTTCCCCCATGGAAATGGGATCTATGGGGAAGGCAAAAACATGGCTTTGGTGGCTGCAAATTCGTGGGTGGAGATGCCCTAGGCGAATTAGGTTTCCTCCCTTTATATAGCTTTTCGGATTCCCATCACCCCATCTTGGGCTGCAGTAAATCGGGCCTAAAAGGCCCGTTTGGACTTGGAATCAGGTAAATTTTATGTCCAGAACATTTGCCGTGAAATTTCCAACAACTTTCTAGTTGCAGAGTTTTCCGTTTGACGCCGTCTTCGACCCAAAACGTGACCATCTTCAAAAAGAGTTCTGAGACAGATTTCTGGAAAAATCCCAATTTGACTCCAACAAGGTTTTCACTTGTATTTTTGGTAATTCCTACACATCAAAGTGTAAAACAAGAACATTGTGCACTTTTGCAACTATTAGTAGGTTAGTCCAAATAAATCATAAACTTTATACAAAAAGGAGTATCAAAATCATATTATTAGCATGAAACCATAAAAAATTATAGATACGTTATGAACGTATCAACATCCCTAAGCTTAGTTCCTGCTCGTCCTCGAGTAGGTAAATGATCAAAACAATATAAATTTTGAGGTGACATGCAGACAACACAATCTTGATCATCATTATTGTAAAAGCATTGATAGCTGAGATTAAGGTACTCTAAACATGAATCATGAAAGATAGAGTTCTAACAATAAGATAAAGCAACTATGTTGTAACATGAAAATGCACAAACAAAAGATTCATGAATAACAATGCTTTGCAAGACATTTGTTTGTTTCACATAGAGAAAGCATAATGAGAATGGTATTCAGCTTGTCCCTCATAGAGTAGCAAAACATAAATGCACATGACACCTTCAAAGTTCATAAGGGTGACTAGATACAAATAGTTTAAAAACAAGCAATATTAAAGTTATGGATCAATCAACAAGTCTTGGGACAATGCACATTAAACTAAGAATGGCCACTATGCTCTCTTAATAGGTGCATAAATATAGAAGATGGAGACTCAACATAAAAGTAAAAGAAAGTCCTTCTTAGAAGGAAGCATGGATTCAAGTCTCATAAAGAGCTTCCAAAAATTATGGTACTTATTAGCTTTCAGCTCTCATTGCCCCTATCATAAGCATCTTTAGGTGATGAAGGTTAAAGTGACACAACTAAGAAGATATACTTGACAAGTTATAAGTTAAAATCTCATGCCCCTTACTTACGAGTACCGAACCTCATACTACTTGATACGTCCATTTTGCATCACTATTCTATATCATAATTCACTGTTTTCATTGATATATTTCATATTAAGAGGTGATATTTATGTTATTTCATCTATTTTTGCATGGTTGATGACTTTTGGAGCATGGACCGCTGCAGTCAGGATTCTGATGGAAAAGGTGCTGTTTGAGGCAAAATTCGCGAATATCAGAAAATCCGGGAAAATATACGGAAAATGCTATTTTTCCAGAAGACGAAGGAAGCCAGAAGGAGGGCTGGAGATGGGCCATAGGGGGCCCACACCACCCCCTGGCGCGGGCCAGCCTAGGCCACGCCACCAGGTGGTGTGGCCGCCATGGTCCACCCCTAGCACTCCCCTCTGGCGTATATTATCCTCCCGAAACCCTAAGACTCGGGGAGCGACCATAGAAAGATTCCGCCGCCTCCGCGGGGCGGAAAACACCGAGAGAGAAAGATCTCTCCGGTAGACAGATTTCTGCCGGGGGAATTCCTTCCCGGAGAGGGGAGATCGTCGCCATCAACACCACCATCAAGCTGGACTTCATCAGGATCATCATCATCATCATAATCACCACCATCAGCACCCTCATCACCATCTCCATATTCCTGTGAAATTGGGTTGAATCTTGCATTAGTTCTTAGGGGAAACTTTCCCGGTGTTGATTACTCTTTGTAGTTGATGCTATTGAGTGAACCATTGAATTATTGTTTATGTTCAGATTGTTCTACATCATTATTCCATCTCTGATCATGATCCATATGATGTCTTGTGAGTAGTTCTTGAGGACATGGGGGAAGTCATGTTGTTAGTAGTGGAATTGTGTTGAGAAAGATCCAATAGTTTGATATTTAAGTTGTGGTGTACTTCTTCTAGTGATGTCATGTGAACGTCACCTATATGGGCCTAGGGGAATGCATTGTGTATTTGGCTACTAATCGTAGGGGTTGCTGGAGTGAAAGAAACCTGAACCCCTGTTAGGAAACCATTGCACAAGGGACGTAAGGGTCTTAGAGTTTAAAGCTGTGGTTAGGTTTCTACCTTAATTACTTTCTTGTACTTACGGATGTTTGCAAGGGGTATAATCACAAGTATGTATTAGTCCTAGGAAGGTCGGTACATTAGCACAAGTTCACCCACACAGCACTTAGAAAGCTAAAGAAGATTAATAAACTATATGAAGGGAAAGCACTTGACAATCTTCCCATGTGTCCTCGAGAACGTTTGGTCATCTTAAGTAATACAACCGGCTTGTCCCTTGCTGCATAAAGGATTGGGCCACTTGCTGCATAAATGTAGTCCATCTCCTCTTCAAGTACAAGGTAGCTACATTTGTAACACGTTGAACTGCAGGACCATTTTGCAGGCAACACAAGACAAAGAAAAATGGTTTACAGCACAGACAACAGATGCAAAATCTGTAGTCTAGGATAAAAAGATGCCAGTTAACTGGATTGAACCACGACTAGTAATTGAAGGAAATAGATACTTGATAGTATTTTCTTACAATAGTAGTACTTCCATACAAAAGGGTCTTATACCTGCACAAAAGTGGGCTAAACTTCCTACTAGTTTGTAGAACAATTAAAGATTTCATCTACAAAAGCCATTCTTTAGTCTGAACTTAACTATTCTACACTGAAGAAACTACAGATCTCCACCAGAAAAGTTGGCTGGCCAATTGCCTTGAGAGGACATAATTTCTTTGATCATTTAACCCAAACTGATCTATTGCCTTCCCGCCAAACTCAATAAATCTGCATCGTTCATGCACGAGCGATTTGCGTGCGCCAGTCCCGGTTCAGTTGGACCATCCGCACCACCGCAACGATTTCTTCAAAACTGAAATTCGGCATCTCCTTCTCGGGATCATAGGTCCGTGTGAACTCAAACCTGAATTTCGGGGCTGAACTGATGTCCGCCGCCAGCTCCGGCCGTCGAACAATCCAGCATGCTGAGTGTAGACGCTTGGTCGCCACCACGGTACGGCCTCCGACGGTGCCTAGGATGGAGCGTCTTTGCCGCAGACGGCGTGCTCCCAGCCTCCCCCACCGAGGTAAGGTAGTCCGCGTCGAAGCGTGGACGCGAGAGTTCCTAGACCTTGGCGCTGCCCTGTTCGAGGGTGTGTACCCTCGGCGGCGTCGTGCTCTCGTGAACGATTTGATACGTACCTTGTTCCCACTGCCTAGAGCATGCCGTAATGCCGCCGCACGATTTCTCCACATCGCCCTCTTGGCCCTGCTTGCCGCATCTGGCGCCGACGATGCCGTAGTCGCTGCTACGGCCGATTCGGCACATTCGGGGAAATCATCCGCCTGGCAGGGCAATGGGAGACCGGCCTTGAAGTAGAGCTTCATGGCCTGCCTTAGAGGGGCTAAATACCCCAGTTTCGGCGGCTGTCGCGGTGATGGTTGCTTAGACGGGGCCATGTTACCCTAGTTGGTGCGGCACGGAGGAGCTGCGCAAGGTGAACTGTGGTTAGTCGGAGAAGGGGAGTGAAAGACTGACAGTAGGTTTGGACTACGGTCAAGCGTGAAAATAACCATTTCCCATTTCCTTAGAGGGTAATAATTCGACACTCGTTGCATTAACAGCTCAATCTTTATTTCCCTTCTCAACACAAGTGTGTGAACGTATTAAAAAAGATAGGTCGTGGCTATCCACCTCATCGGGCACCAGGATAGGCAGGATACGGGACAGGGTTTCATTTTAGAAATATTGACATTGTGCCCTTATGTTTATACGATATTATTTATATGCCACCATGTACCGTCAAGTGTAGCAACACCATCAGAAACAGGGGATAATGACGTGGCGTGTTTTCTTTTTTTAAAGGGCATCAGAAACAGGGGATGCCGACATGGCATGTTTTCTGACTGGCGGGCCCGCCCCCTCCACCTTCGACGGCGTGTATCCTAGGTTCGAGGGGTGGTGCCGTCCACCAACACATTATTGTGCAATTTTCCATGTGGAACCTGAATTCCGGCGATGAGCTGATGCCCATGTCGAACACAGAGAATTCTGAAAGAAGCTACTAAAAATAAATACTTTGAATTCTAAAAGTACTAAATTTAAATACATTACAATTTTGTCTGAAAGGTAATACGCATACTGCTCATCGAAATAATATAAATACAGTACAAATTTCTACTTCGAAAAATAGTCTTGAAAATGCTAGCAAATAACCTAGGATGAATATAGGATTCATTCTCCCCTATATATTTCATCGTCGTCGGCTAACGCGTGCTGCAACACATGTTCACAGAACTCTCTCCGTCTGCATTGTGCTGCCAGTATCTCGTCCAGAGGGTAAGGCCTCGGTGTATGTTCCAGACTTAATCCATACATTATCATTGTTGGTTCCTCTTCCCAGGCTTGAACCTCATGATTGTACAGTCTGATAAAATTCATATAGTATATGTGACGAGGGTTTAACTCATCAATGCCCATTGTTATGGACTTAGGTTCAGGAATTGAGGAGCGCTGGAAATCTCGGTACGGCTAGCAAACAAGCACACAGGGACGCAAGGTTTACCCAGGTTCAGGCCTCATAGAGGACCCTACTCCTGCTTGTCTGCTCTTGATTGATGATGATCCGAAGGATTACAAGGTCACCGATGGCGGTGTCGCGCAGATTGGATCTGGCGTATGGGAGATCGTAGATCTATCTATTGTCTATTGCGGCGATCTATTGTAGGAGTCGTGATGTCTAGATCTATTGTGGCGTAGCGTGTTTACCTGTTGGGGGAGAGGATATTGCCTTCTCGTTGGACCCTCCTAGCCTTTATATATGGGGAGGCTAGGTCTCAGGTACCAATACGAGTTGGTTACAAGTTAGATTAGAACTCTAGTCTTGAGGTTTCCCTTGTCTTGTACGCTTGGGAGTCCGTATCCATATGGGCTTCATACCACTCGAACCATCATGAGCGTCATGGGCCTTGGCAAGTTTGTTGAGTGGGCCTTCCGTCGAGCCGCACCAGGTAGGCTGTAGTCGAGTGCCTATTGGGCATACCCATGTCAGTAGCCCCCGAGTGTCCATGTGAATCGTAGATTCGGATGGAGACTCAGAACTCTTGAGTCTTGCATTAGGATGTCGGAGTCGACAATTGTGCCGAGTGCGAAGCACTTCTCCCGGAAGTTCATCGGGTCAGTCGAATTTGTATTAGTTCATAGGGATGATGGTAAACGTGCCTAGTGCGCTCGATGGATCGGGACCAGTTAATTGCTCTAGGGCAAAAACAACGCCACCTACTCAAACTCGAGTCCCCGGACTCGAATCCGGAAAAGTGCTGGTGTAATTCGACTCAGGCCGCGGAGGTCTTACAGGAGTCGAATTCCAGTGTATGGGTGTGAGCACTCGACGCGTCCGTCAAGGCATATTCATCGTACCTGCAGGCACGGATATATCTCTGGTAGTGCGCAGCAAATGCGTTGCCAGGCCTTATTCAGGTCTTATCTTCACGCTGTAAGCGCGGAATCCGAATTTTGTCATCGCGGAGATGATTCGGGTGACCCAGGAGACGCAGTCTCTTTGCAGGGAAAATATGAGGCGGAGTCGCCATAGCCTTCGAGTGTGGATGTTATCAACACACAGTACGATGTATAAATAATCATAGGGTGCGCGACCAGCGCCCCCTATGGGAGTAGCCCCCGAGTGCCTGGTTGAGTCGAAGACTCAGGCAAGGACTAAATAACTTTTGCGACTGTTGTCGTCTTTTGTTGCTTGTTTCAGTCGAAAATGCTTTCAGCGCTCCCTATGGGAGTAACCCGAAGCCCACAATCGAATTGTAGATTCGAGTGAAGGGTTTTCATAATGCTTGGATATCTTCACAAATTTCTTCGGATGCGCGGCCAGCGCTCCCTATGGGAGTAGCCCCTGTGTCCTTAGTCGAATCGTCGATTCGAGTGAGGATTCAGAGCATGTCACTCGAGGATCTTGTATATGCGCGACCAGCGCTCCAGTTTGGAGTAGCCCCCGAGTGTCTGGTAGAGTCGTAGACTCGGGCAGAGACTCAAGACTTGTATCTTGCAGCCATAGTCGAAAATCATGCGAGGAGAATCCACTGACTTCTATCGGGTGCACAGCCAACGTCGCGTGTGCGTAGCATCAAGAGATGCAACCATCCGAGGAGGGACTCGACTCGGGTCTTGAGTGTATGTCATAGCTAGTTATTTTGTCGACTCCTGTTGGAGGACCCGATAGAATATCTCGACGCAGTCGACATCCTTGTAAGCTGCATAAAACATGAAGAATTGTGAAGTACTTGTATCTTTGTAGAGAATATTTGCCTGTCGGCTTGTGAAGTAAAATTCGGGTGCCAATCTAATCGACACTTTTGCACTGCATGCTAGGCCTTTTCGTTAGCCTAATTACCCTTAGTCTCAGTACCTTGCCGAGGCACTCGGAGTTCAAGGATTTGACGATCAGGCAGAATCAGCTACTCGGGCTATCGCGTATGAGGTGCTCGAGTGCGTGGAGTCGACGACACATTAGGTTACTCGAAGAGGGCGCAACCCCCGAGTGTTTCGAGTGCGAGTTAAAAAGAAATCAGCTCTAAGTAGAGAGAAAACTTAGCTTTATTGATAGCTGTCGTGATGAACGAGTCGCAAGATCTGATGCGATCGGCGGGTCACGTGGTCGCAGGAGTCGAGGATTGTAGCGGCTCGCTGTCGTGGTAGTCAAGGGAGCCGCCGAGTCAGCGGATATGAATACCACAGTCGGTCGTTGAAGCTAAAGACCGCGACAGGTCGCCGAAGCGGAGGGAGCCCCCGAGTCATTGGAGTCGAAGATCGTAGCGAATCGCTGGAGTCGAAGACTACAGCAGGTCGCGAGATTGACGCCGGACGAGTAGTCAACGCGGCGGATCGAAATCGCATGGTGATGACAAATTCCCACAGACGGCGCCAATTGACGAGGGTTTAACTCATCAATGCCCATTGTTATGGACTTAGGTTCAGGAATTGAGGAGCGCTGGAAATCTCGGTACGGCTAGCAAACAAGCACACAGGGACGCAAGGTTTACCTAGGTTCAGGCCTCGTAGAGGACCCTACTCCTGCTTGTCTGCTCTTGATTGATGATGATCCGAAGTATTACAAGGTCGCCGATGGCGGTGTCGCGCAGATTGGATCTGGCGTATGGGAGATCGTAGATCTATCTATTGTCTATTGCGCCGATCTATTATAGGAGTCGCGATGTCTAGATCTATTGTGGCGTAGCATGTTTGCGTGTTGGGGGAGAGGATATTGCCTTCTCGTTGGACCCTCCTAGCCTTTATATATGGGGAGGCTAGGTCTCAGGTACCAATACGAGTTGGTTACAAGTTAGATTAGAACTCTAGTCTTGAGGTTTCCCTTGTCTTGTACGCTTAGGAGTCCGTGTCCATATGGGCTTCATACCACTCGAACCATCATGAGCGTCATGGGCCTTGGCAAGTTTGTCGAGTGGGCCTTCCGTCGAGCCGCACCAGGTAGGATGTAGTCGAGTGCCTATTGGGCATACCCATGTCAATATGCAACCGGGTTTGACTATGGGGTGTAACCTGGTGTCAATGGAGATAGAACGATTGTAACCAACGAAGAGGGCACGACTTCCAATGTCAACGACGGCCTCGAGAGAGCGGTTCTCCGTGTCCACCCGGTACAACACAGGTTGCCCTTTGGCGAAATCCCCGTTCAACACAAGAAGCAGATCACCATCTGACTCCACAAGGTAAAATTTGTAGGTTCCGCATACCTGTTCAAAGACTAGGGCCGAAATTATTTTGGTCATCGTGACAGTGCTCGCGTGCTGCTCTAACTGGATGTTGGTCGACAAGATGTCTGCATTCTCAAGTAATGCATATACTTCCCCTCGGAATGCCGTCATGCAGACCAGAAGCATATCAGGAGGTGGTGAATAAAATCCTTCTCCAAATGATCCATTGATTTTCCCTTTTGGGGTGCTCTCATCGTCCCATGCAATATGATCTGGATAATTAGTGCAAACGAACACCATCGTCGGTGACTTCGTCACGATGACAGATTGCAGAAGATCAGATGGTATGTGTGCTTGAAACTCAATGTTAGACTTATGAGTGATTGGGTTCAGAAGCCAAATTTGCTACGGCTCCACCCTCTGAGCAAGCACGATGGCGCCACGAGAAACACCAACGAAGTAGAATCTTTTGGAAGAAGAGAGCATCAGTTAGCACTAAGATGTTTACAATGGAAAATACCAATAAATATCGGATGTGAATGTGAACCTGCGATGGACATCCATTAGATTTGTCCTGAAGCAACGACCAGTGGCGAGGTTGAGGAAGGTAAAGTCGCCAACATCTGGAAGTGTGTGATGTAGTTGTTGAGATGGAATTCGGGCACCTTTAAAGTGTGGCGCCAATCGGTGCAGACTTCCCGACAAGCAGCATAGGTGTCGACGTACTCCTCTTTCTCCAGCAAATAGTCGGCGATCTTGCGAAGTGGGTCGGCTGGGAGATCGGACCAGTTCCTCTTAATCCAGCTATTGGCCATGGCTTACATGCGGGAATGTTTTGATCGAGGAAGAAAGAAGAACTACCACTGCGAGGAGAAGAAGAAGAGGATAACAGACGAGGGAGATGAAGCGGAACTGCCACTGCGAGGAGACGAGGAGATGAAGCAGAACTGCCACTGCGAGGAGACGAGGAGACGAAGCGGAACTGCCAATTCAAGTTTGGATCAACGGGATTTTTTTGGAACTACCACGTGAACCAGCCATGCACTGCATGCAAGTTTTGATCAAACAGACTGACATGTGGGGCCTGCTAAAAAATTCTGTGAAGTGCCCCCCATGCATAGTGCACTAACAGGTGGCATGTTTTCGGACTGGTGGGCCCGCCCCTTCCACCTTCGACGGTGCGCATCCCAGGTTCGAGGCTGGTGCCGCCCACTAACACATTATTGTGCGATTTTCCATGCTTTGTCGCAACCAGCTCCGCTCCGCTCCTCTCCTCTGCTCCTGTCGCCGCCACTCCGTTCAGTCGTGCACCGCTCTCGTCGTCCCTTTGGGTCGTCGTCCTCCCGCCCTCCCCTCCCTACCATCCCCTCACGTCCCCTCCTCTCCCCTCCCTGCCCTGTCTCCTTGCCGCCGCCCACCGCCCAGGCGCGTCTGGAAATGAAAACCGAGAGTCGGCCGTTAGGTTAGGGGCCCAACGACGCTGGTGATCCGGATCCTGCTCGGAGATGGATCCTGCGAGGCTTGAGAGCACGGATATGGGTCCTACGCGGCTGGAGAGCACGGAATCTCCTTCAAGTATGGAGAGCATAGAGGACAAAAAAATGGGGGGAGAGGAAGTAGGGTGCAGAGCTTTGGAGGTATGGAGCCCGGAGAAGGTGCTGTGCGTCCACATTGAAGTGTAAGAACTGTGATTCCTTTCCTGCATACCCAATTAGCGTTTCTAGTCCTGTGGTGATGGCAAGGATATGTGTTGGTAACCGCAGGACGTCTGTACAGCTTGTCCTTGAGCATGATTCTTTGTCAAGCGAGCATGAAGGCACTGAAACATGTGGCGGTGCAGGTGACGATGAGAAAGCATATCCAGACGTGGCTGCTGACCCTGATAGGATGGAGAGTAGGGAATATTTGGTTGATTCAAACTTTGAGCCTAACTATGGGACTGATGAGGAAGAGGAATGTGAAGATGTGGAAATGGGATGTAGATACGATGACGAAGACGTGGACAGGCCAGTGATACACTTTGACAGGGACAATCCTACAATTGATGAGGGGACTGTCTTTGATAATGTGGAGGACTGCAGATATGCAGTTGCAACCTATGTAATCAGAGTTGGGTTCGAATTTATCATTGAAAAGAGCGACCAAAAGAGATTTAGGGTGCACTATAGGGAAAGTAATGTGTGTAAATGGAGATTACATGCATCTCCAATGCAGGGTGGACACCCATTTCAGGTTGCAATAGCTACATTTAGTTTCAGTCTTTCTCATATTTATTCTGTTGATAACTAGCTCTGAATTATTTGGATTCTTATCTAATGCAGATCAAAGTAAACATGAAGAAACATAACTTCCCTAATACTTCTTTAAGTGGTAAAATTAGACCGGCGACTACCAAGTGGATTGTCACATCTTGACTGGGTGAGGCAGGATCATAACATTGGACCTGCTGAACTCAGAGCAAAGATTAGCAAAAAGTTTAATGTTATGATTCCTTACCACATAGTCTTTGATGGGAAGGAGATGGCTCTAGACTTCATTCAAGGCAAGTGGAATGACAGTTTTCATATGTTGTATAGTTTCAAAGCTCAGGTAGAGAAAACTTCACCTAGTAGTGTTGTTGACATCGATTACGAGGTTGTGAAAGGGAGAGAAAATGTCTCGAGGGGGGGTCAGGTATAAGCAGGCAGAAAAGATATGCTTCAGGAGATGTTTTGTCTGCCTAAAGGCATGCTGGAAGGGGTTCCTAGACGGCTGCAGGCCATACTTGGCAATAGGCACAACTTCTTTAACAGGGAAGTTCAGGAAACATGTTGCTTCTACTTGTGCTTTGGACGCGCATAATTGGCTTCTACCTGTATCTTATGCTGTTCTTGAGGGTGAATCAAATGAAAGCTGGAGATGGTTCATGCAGAGACTACGGGAAGTAATTGGTCACCCTGAAGGCTTGGTGATACACACCGGTGCATCCGAGGGTCTTGAGAATGCTGTTGATGCTGTGTTTCCTGGGGTTGAGCATAGGGAATGCATGCGGCACCTTGCTACTAACTTCACAAAGAAGTTCAAAGGAAAGATCTTTGAAGAGGACTTGTGGCAATCAGCATACACATACACCCCAAGCACACATGCTACTTACTTGCAAAACATGTATGTAGTGCCAAAGGTGAAAAATACCTTGAAGAACATCACAATAAGCTATGGGCCAGAAGCAGGTTTGGTGAGTAAGCAAGGTGGATTTTGTTTGCAATAATTTGGTAGAGAGTTTCAATGATAAGATTTCGGGCATGAAGACACTTGGAATTGTTATTTTTTTGGATGCAATAAGACAGTGCATAATGGTGAAGATAGATTTAAGGCAAAGAATTTGTCCAATAAATTTTTTAGGCCATAAAATAGTTCCAAAGGTGGTTATGTTACTGAATGCAAGAACCGGGGCAATGAGAATGATAAAGATAAGGGTGGTAAGAAGTTCTAGAACATTGGCTGAGGTTTATGCAGAATACAAGCGTGGAAGTGAACGGAGGTAGACTGTAGACATTGGAAACAAGACTTGTTTATGCAGGAAGTGGTAGATTACTGGTCTGCCATGTCACCATGCAATTTACTTCATCTTAAAGCTTAGAGGTAACGGAGCTGAAATAGATAACTATGTCAAAACAACTATTTTTCCATGGACAAGTTTGCTGCAATTTATGCAGAAAATGTACCACCTATGGCCGATGAAAATGATTGGGAGATTGTCGATCCAGGGTTCAAACTTCAACCACCAGTTCTTAGGAGGCCACCTGGGAGGCCCAGAAAGCTAAGGATCGAAGCCTCCACCGATAAAGGTCCAAGGCTGGGAGCTAGGAAAAGGAAATGCAGATGTTGTGGCAGATTCGGCCATATCAAGAGGTTGTGCAAAAACCCAATTACACATGCTATTGTCCCTGTTCACACCCCGGTGGCAGAAAATGAGGCTTCTCAGCCAGAACTAGTGGAAGAGCAGCGCGAAGACGATGATGAGCACTCGGAGGAAAATGTACGTAAGCAGCCAATTTATGAAGAAGTGGAGGTGCCAGCGAGAAAAGGGTGTGAAAAGAAACAAAAGGGTAAGTGGAATGGGGAGGAAAGGGAAAATAATGGAGGTGTATTAGAATATGAAGAAGTTGCAGGGGTGATGGAGGATGTTCTTGAGGATCTGTCGGCTAACTGCAAGAGAAATAATAAATCCCTGCCAATTTCATCTTTGTACGATTCTCCGGATGAAAGGTAAGCTTAAAAATTGTTTTATTTGCCATTTTATCATTTTTTATCCTCATCAACTGATGCTTAATGCAGCGTGGGCTAGCAGACTAATAAGAGGAGCAGAAATATGCGGGCACAGTAACGTCATGTTGAAATATATCATTGAAACTAAACTAGTCGTGTTGTCTTTATTTATATCTGACGCGTGCAACGTGTCTGCGATGGGGTCATGTGGACCAGATTACATTTTTTTTTAAATTATTACATTAATATTTTACCTGCGTTTGGACATGGCTACTAGTTCCCATATCCCTTGCATTCCCATCTCCTCTGGCGCACTCCAGAATTATGGTTGTACCGTCAAGTAGCAGAGTCAGCGTATTGTCCCATCAGGTGTGAACGCAATGACTTTGTTTGTTCAGAATTTGACGTCTTTTGATTAGTTTGAAAAACAGAGAAACCTAAAACATGTATCTAGACATGTTTTGGGTATAGACATATTTATTAAATATCTAAAAAACCTAAGTCAGTTATATCTAGACAGGAGTAGTACACTATTACAACACGCTCGATCCCTTCTCCTCTAGCGCACTCCAAATTACGGCTGTGCCATCAAGTGCTGGGAGCAGAGTCAGCGTATTGTCCCATCAGATATGCCAGGGAACGCGTGAACTTTATTTTCAGGATCGGACGAGTTTCGATCGACTAGTTTCAAAGACAAAGACAACTAAAACATGGCCAACATATATAGATTATGACGATAATCGACCATGACTCAAGTGACCCAGATCCAAAGAGCGCATTAAGATATCGTACATAGATTTAATTTATGCTTAAGTGGCCCTAATCGACTATGACGCTCCCACAGTCTCCATCATTGATGACATTGTTCGTGTCGTCACCAGCCTCCTCCGCGTCAGAATCGATGCCGACGTTCCCGGCAGTGTTCCTCCTACTCATGGATTCTTCACGGCGCGCTGCATCGATAATGGTGGAGGTCGTACGCCCAGGCACTGCCTAGAAGCGCTGCCTCCCTTCGGGGTTGCGCAGATCCGGGTGGATCTCCTGCCGGTGGGTTCCGCACAGCTCAATCTACGCAGCCCGCTCCTTCTTGAACAACTTTCCCCAGTACGCGCTCGTACGCGTGTACCGCGCCATTGCCCTCTTCCGCTCCGACAGCTGGCAGCGGTGCTCCTCGATCTGCCTCACCAACGCGTTGTCGCGCAAGAGCGGCGCGACAGGAACCCCGGTGTAGCTGAGCTCGAAGCCATCCGGAAGCCTCGCTAACGGCGACGTGAGTATGTCGTAGTGGGCGAACATCTGAGCCTCGTGCAAGCTAAGTTTGGGCCTCTCCCTCTCCATGGCGATGAAGGAACACGATCTGATTTTCGGCCCTGAGGTTAAGGGGATAAGGGCAAGGACGTAGGCCCAGCATAGTTGCCATGGTCAATCAGTTTGCAGAACAGACTTCTCGCAGATCGCCCTCGCGAAGGACATCACTATCGTCCACTGTCGTCGGATTGATGACAATTATGCCATGAGGGGGTCCTCGAGGCGTGCGGAAAAGAGGGGTGTGAGACGTACGGTATTCCGGGACGGTGAGCACACAAGTTTACCCAGGTTCGAATCCGCCGGCTTTGGACGGATCCTACTCCTGCTAGCAATCCGATGTCTGGTGAGCCGAATATGGGTTACAAGAGTTTCGCCTGTGCGAGTTGAGGGTCTAAAGTATTGATGTGCCCTAAAGGCTCTCCCTAGGACGGCTTGTATAGATATCTGGCCTAGGGTTTACAGGAGAGATATATCCAGCTATGACTAAGAGCCGATTACAGAGTACATCTTGAACTACAAGTAACATTATGGGCCTAAGTCGGTAAGTCTTCTGGGCCTTCCCGTAGCCGGATTGGACTCCATCTTTCTCCCTGACTGGGCCACCCGTGAAGCAAAGCTCTAACCCAAAGTGGGCCACCTTGGTCAGTGAGGAACTGTGAGGATACCCGGAAAGTATATCCCCAACAGCAGCCCCCAGAGGCCTCCAAGATCCAAAGTCGGATTTATCATCGTCTAGCTTAATCTTCGGCTTGCAGAATCTTGAAGGGTTCCTGAAACTTCACAACAAAAAATATGATCCGGGTCTAAAGAAATAAGTCGGACCTATCAATAGGTTACTCGAATTTTCCAGCTTGATTTCAAACTAAGCCAGAACTTGGCCTCTAACGCCACCTGACACAAGTCATGGTCAAGTCACATCATCTGATAGACATTTCGTTAGCACGACGTGGTGGGTCCGCGGTTTGCGGAACCGAGGTGCCGTTTCAATGTGTACATGGAGATCAAGGCGACGTAATCATCGCGTGGGACGTTCCCAGTTCCTTCCACAACACGTGGCGGTTATACTGTAGCATTTGCACGAATCTTGGCGCAGTTAGGTGAATATAAGGGGTTAGGATTTTCTCCTTCTCCTCTCACCAGTCCTTTGCCTTTTCCTCTCCTTCCAATCTCCCTGCGTGCACAGAGCTCCCCCCTTCCTCCCCCAAAAACTCCCAGTGCCGCCCCTTTTAGGCTAGCTGCTCACCGGAGAAATGGCTTCATCTTCCTCTTCTGTCTTAGCGGCAGCGGCAGCAGCGGCGGCGACGGAAGCGTGGCGGAGAAAGAGAGCTTCCGTGGGCTCTGGATCCCCTGCGTGCTCAACGACGAGGGTCTCAAGAACATGGAGAAAGAAGGGCTCCTCTATGCCGACGACTGGTGGAGCGGCTTCGGGGAAACCGTCCCCAACCCGCGCAATGGCGAGCGGGTCCACTTCGGCACCCACCTCGACAGAGGTTTGTCGTTTCCTCCCTCGGAGTTCTTCTCCGAGGTGATTGATCATTACGGAGTTCAACTCCATCATCTTCCTCCCAACTCTCTTTTAGAGATGAGCGCGTATGCTTCATTGTGTGAGGGCTTTCTCGGCATTAGGCCGAGTTTGACTCTATTCCGGTATTATTTTCATGTCCGGAGAAACTCCATTACCGCCGGTGTTCCTTACATCACCGGTACTATTAGTTTTTCTCTTAGACGCGAGCGCGCGTATCCCAAAATCTTAGCTAGTGACTCGGTCAAACAATGGCCAGCCACGTTTTTCTATCATAGGAATACTCCGGCTCCCGGCAAAGCCACTGCTTTGTCAGCTTTCATCGATAGAGCTGCCACGGTCCAACCATCCTGGGACGAGGCTGCTCCGGCTCTCACCGACGATCTGATCCTCGCTAAGAGGCGGATCGAATACTTGATCAAACACAAGGGTCTGAAGGGATCCGACTTGGTCCAGTGCTGGGTCTCACGTCGGATCCAGCCCCTTCAGTACCACGGAACCCGACTGATGCATTCCATCACGTCGTCCAAGAAAGACTCCCTCCGCATCAGCCCCAAAGCCTACAACACACAGGGCTACATCAGCCAAGTCAAGTGGCTGATTAGGGAACGGATCGAGAGGAGAATCCCGGAGGTTTCTCTGGATATGCACACGGCAGATAACCCCGTAGTGTCGGTAATCTTCTATCAGTACACCTTTTTATGTGTTTCAATCTTTGAGTTACATTGCAATACTGATATGTTTTCTTCTTTTCAGCTTGCTGACCTCCCCTAGTCGGAACTTGCTCCACTCGAAGGATATCCTCCTGAGTTTTCTCAGGAGACAGAGGTGGTCCTATTGCCGGACCTTGCGCTCAAGAAGCGCAAAGCTCCATCGGTGGCTGTTGGCACAAAGGAGGTGCCTGTTGTGAAGAGGTAACTTTCAATCACAACTTTCCGCCTTTGTATTTTATTCGAATTTCTTTCCGAGATGTAATGTTTCTAACTTTATTACATTCTCAGAGCAAAACCGCTCATCAAGAGCAAAGGGAAAGGGATTCCTTCGAAGCCGCTACGGCAGACGAAGCTTACCATAGCTTCTCCTGCCGTGGCTCCTCCGACTCCTGCCCCTCAACCTTCTGCAACGCCGGTGATCTCCCAGGATGCCGCAGAAGATCCGGCTCCTTCAACGGAGCCTGCGAACCTTGAGTCGCAAACTGACGTCACCATGGGTGAGTCAGATTTAGATAAGGGTGAACCCTCTTTGGGTAATGATCCCTCGGCAGAAACCTTCACTGAAAACCTTATCAGCAATCCGGGACTTGCCAAGTTTGGCCTGTCCCGGAAATCTGCTGAAGAGATCCAGCGGCTCGCCAGGCAATGCCTGGAGAAAAGAACCTTATCTGCCGAAGAAGAAGAGCAAGAAGTAGAGGACGTCAAGTTCTCCGACCTTCTCGCCTAGGTGCGCCTTCGCGACGAGAGGATTAGGACTGGTGAGCTTCCAACAGCCCCAGTGATTCCTCTGACTCTCGCCGGGAAGGTGGCCGTTGAAGTGAACGCGAGTTTGGATAAACTCACTCACGAACAATATGTAAGTCGGAATTCCAACTCCTGTTTTTTCCTTTATTGTATTTTATATCATATCCTCTAGCCCCCAAGCATGAAGTAGGATAAACAATCCAGATTTATGCTTCATTAGGATGCCAAAGAATGAACTAGTGTAGCCCCCAAGGCTCGTGCTGATATTAGCAAAAATATTAGCCCGAGTCTTAAGTAGCTTTCTGACTTTGGGTATTCTGACTTACAGAAAGTATGTTCCTATAATCAGGATTTATTGAAGAATGTCTGTGATAAGCGGAGAGAGATCAAGGCTCTCCGACTTAAAAATGCTGAACTTAAAGTTGCCAAGGACGAGGCCGAAGGTGAACATTCCGAGACTCAAACCTTGTCTTTTGTATTTTCAATGTCGATTTTTCTGAACTGTTTTTCTTTTTGACTTACAGCGCTGGTGAAACAATCCTGCGCCATGAGTAAGAGGCCGAGAACCTCAAGACCTTGGTGGTGGAGAACAAGGAGCTTCACCAAGAGCTGGACCAGCTCAAGGCAAATCATGAAAAGAGAATTGCTCAAGTCCTTGAGTCCTCCTCCATGGCTACTGAAGAGCGTGATCGCAAGATCGTTGCTCAAGATAAAACAATCTCGGACCTCAAGAATGAACTTAGTAGAGAGAGGGACATGTCCCAGGTGCTCCGGGCTGAACTCCAGAGTCTTCGGGAAGAGAAGACCAAAATTGACGACGTCATTTTTGGTACGTTCCATCTGTCTGACTTGTGTTTTTCTTCGACTTCTACCAATGTCGGATTTTTCTTAACTTGTTTTGTGTATAGGTCCTCTGAACTTGACGGACTCCTCCTCCACCGAGCCCCGTACCCACCGGCTTACCCAAGTCGGTGACCTGCTTCATGACTTCAACCAATCCCTTGAGGACATCGGCGAAGCCCTCAAGATTCCGGACATGCCTAGCATGTCGGATTTTTAGGTGCAGGACAAGGCAAAGGAGATGCCGCAACTTGTTCAGGATTGGAACATGTCCTACGCGTGGACTGCTGCGCAGAACGCTTTCACCATGGTCATGAGCCACCATGGAAACATGGAAATATGGCAAGTGACCAGAGGGTACTACAAAGTAGATGAAGACGGCCAGGAGCAGGACCTTCAAGCCATCATGCACTCCTGCGCCGGATATGGGTGTCACGTGGCTGACCTGACCAGCTACGAGATCCCCTTCTTCACCCGCGTGGACACTCCGCCTCCTCCTCCAGAAGAATGAGCAGAAGTTTCTGACGACGAACGCACCACCTCGGATGCGGACATCTCGGAACGATATCAAGGCGGCATATCCAGCGAGCCGACAGCTCCTTCATCTCCTCCTGCATCATAAATTGCTAGAAATATTTGTATTATCCTGGAAAAACATGAGGCGTCTATAAATGTAAAGTACTATGATTTTGATAGTGCTAAGCTTTTGATCTATTCAGCACTTTTGGCTTTAATTTTTTGTGTGCCTGAAATGTTTACATAAGAACTTGTATTTTTTCGTCCCTACTTATCGTTTATCTGGCTTTCCGCCTCGTCCCTTTCATGAGCCGGCTAAACCTTCTGCCGAAAACTTTGCCAAGCAACGGAGCTCAATTGCTAAACCAGTTTAAACTCGGAAACAAAGCCGGCTTCCAGTACCAACTATTCACTACTCGGAAAATGCCCGCATCCAGCAATCAGAAAAATAACCAAAGTAAAGACTAGAAACTTTAGAGTTATACCCGAGGGTAGCAGTTTTAGAATCGGAAATCTAAACCAGAACGAACATGAGCATAAACTACTTTCAAGCATTCTAGGATTTTCGACTATGACATGATCATTCGGAAATAAGATGGTAAAAACTTCTCAGAAAAATTTGAGGCAACCAAAACTTTTATTTCTCACAGAACATGTACATATATATGATTACAAAGAAGGATAAACTAAGAATAAAAGGGACGTAGTTGATCAATATTCCACAGTCTGTCTAACTCATCCGGATTTGTACTGCCTCCAACTCTCTTTCTCTTCTTAGTAGCAGGTCTTTCTTTGACTGGCCTCATGTCAGTTAAGTATTACGATCCATTGTGCAATACTCGACTAACTAAAAAGGTCCCTTCCCATACTGGGGGAAAGTTTGTGCTTTCTTTGTTGCACAAGCCAGAGAACCAAATCACCCTTATTGAAGGATCTGTTTCTGACTCTCTGGCTATGATACTTGCATAACTTCTGCTGATAGGCTGTAGATCTCATTTCAGCAACGACGCGAACTTCTTCGACTAAGTCGAGATCGTTTTGTCGAGAAATCTTGGCATCCTCTTCAATATACGCGGCCACTCTAGGAGAAGTGTGAATCAAATCACTAGGAAGAACTGCTTCTGCTCCATAGACCAAGAAGAAAGGTGTGTATCCGGTTGACCTATTTGGAGTCATTTGTAAACTCCATATTGCAGAGGGTAATTCCTCTGCCCAAGCCCCCGCAGCACGTCGTAGTGGTGCTTCGAGTCTCGGTTTTAGGTCTTGTAGGATTAAACCATTTGCTCTTTTGACTTGTCCGTTAGCTTGTGGATGTGCGACTGACGCAATGTCAAGCCGGATATTTTGCTCATTGCAGAACTCGGCCAATTCTCCCATAGAGAAGTTACTCCCGTTGTCCGTGATAATACTATGTGGATAACCATACCGGATTATAACATCCTCGACAAATCTTTTGGTTGTTGCTCCATCACAACTAGTAACAGGTTTAGCCTCAATCCATTTGGTGAATTTATCCACCATCACTAAGAGATGAGTAAATCCACTTGGAGCTCGTTTAAAAGGTCCTACCATATCAAGCCCCCAAACCGCAAAGGGCCATGTTATATGTATTGTTCGCAACTGATCAGCCGGAACATGAGCTTGTTTGGCGTACTTTTGGCAGCCTTTGCATGTCTTGACTAATCGTTCGGCATCTGCCTAAGCTATAAGCCAGAAAAATCCGTGTCTAAAAGATTTTGCCACTAAAGATTTGGCTGCAGCATGGTGACCACACTCGCCTTTGTGGATTTCCCTTAAGATTTACACTCCTTCTTCCGGAGATACGCAACGCTGAAAAACCCCAGAAACACTCCGCTTATAGAGCTCACCTTTAACAATAGTATAGGCTTTTGCTCGTCGGATAATCTGCCGGCTCAGCACCTCGTCTTTGGGTAATTTGCCATCTACCAAATAATCGAGGTAGGATTGAGTCCAGCTAGGAATCACAGCTAGAACTGCTATCAAAGGTGAGTCGGATTTGGTCGGATATTCGTCATCTACTCCCTTTATTGAGGGAACCTTGAGGTGCTCTAAAAAAGCGCCATCCGGGACCTCTTTCCGCGTAGAACCTATCCGAGATAGTGCGTCTGCTTCCTCATTTTCTGCTCGAGGAATATGTTGAACTTCAAATCCTTCGAAGGATTTAGATAGATCATCCACGACAGCTTTATATGCTGCCATGTGCTTATTTACATTACAAATATCCGGCACTTGTTGAGCAACAAGATCCGAATCTCCGTAACACATCAAACGTCGGATGCCAATATCCTTATCAATCCGGATTCCATGCAGCAGTGCTTCATACTCGGCAATATTGTTTGTCGCTGTGAAGTGGATCTGCAACATGTATAAAAGTTTATCTCCTTGGGGTGACTTGAGCACCATGCCAGCCCCCGCGAGCCTTAGACCCATTGAAGAAGAGGGTCCAATTTTCCGACTCAGGGAGGATCATGTTCTCCTTCGTCTCTGTCCAATCAGCGACAAAGTCAGCAAGGATCTGGGATTTGATTGCTGTCCGAGGTTTATACTCAATGTCAAAAGCTGAAAGCTCTATGCCCCATTTGGCGACGTATGGCATCACTGTTGTTGATTATATCTCTCATATGAGCTGTACTCACCATGGTAATTAGATGCTTCTGAAAGTAATGTCACAACTTACGAGATGCTAGAAATAAGCCAACTTTTGATAATGCGGATACCGCTGTTTTGACTCTGTTAGGACTTCACTAACAAAGTAAGTCGGACGCTGCACCAGGTGCTCCTGATTTTCCTCCGGTCTCTCCACCACCATGACGATACTAACGACCTTATTTGTCGTAGCAAGATAAAGCAACATCGGTTCTTGAGGTTCCGGCGCTGCAAGGATAGGAGCAGATGAGAGTACTTTCTTCAGGTTTTGTAGTGCAGCTTCAACTTCATCAGTCCAAACAAAATCTTTGGTCTTTTTCAGGAGTTTGTATAATGGTGCGGCTCTTTCACCAAGCCGGCTTACAAACCGACTGACTGCTGCAATGCAACCAGTTAGTCTTTGTACGTCCTTCAGGCGAGTTGGCCTGGAAATATTGAGTATAGCCTTGATTTTGTCCTGATTCACCTCTATGCCTCTCTGGGACACGATGAAACCTAACAATTTTCTGGCTGGTATTCCAAAGAAGCACTTCTTCGGGTTAAGCATGATGTTGTATTTTCGTAAGTTGGCAAATGTTTCCTCCAAGTCAGAAATCAGCGTTTCCTTCTTTTTGGACATTACTGCAATATCATCCACGTATGCATGTACATTACGTCCGAGTTGGTCATGGAGGCAACGCTACATCGTGCGCTGGTCCGTAGCTCCTGCGTTCTTCAGCCCAACGGGCATCGTAACAAAATAGAAGGTTCCGAAGGGGGTTATGAATGAAGTTTTGACTTTGTCAGATTCCTTCATCCAGATTTGGTGATAACCGGAATATGCGTCGAGAAAACAGAGGAGTTCCGAGCCTGCCGTAGAATCGATAACTTGATCAATTCTAGGAAGAGCCAACGGATCTTTTGGACAAGCCTTGTTCAAGGCAGTATAATCAACACACATCCTTAAATCAGTGGTGTCCTTTTTAGGGACCATTACAGGATTGGCCGACCACTTAGTGTAGATGACCTCTTCTATGAATCTGGCTAACTCGAGCTGTGCTAGTTCCTTAGCTATTGCCTTACGCTTTTCATTGCCAAATCATCGTAGGGACTGTTTGACGGGTTTAGCGTTCGGGTTTACATTTAGAGAGTGCTCGGCAAGTTCCCTAGGTACTCCGGTCATGACAGATGGCTGCCATGCGAAGATATCTTGTTTTGCTTGGAGGAACTTGACGAGCGCGCTTTCCTATGCGCTACTTAGGCCTACGCCTATCTGGGTCACCTTGGAGGGGTCATCATCCTTCAATGGCGTCTTCTTCGTCTCTTCTGTTGCCTTGAACTCCGGATTTGGCTTTGTCACCTCCTTATTCGTTGCGGGCATCTCGGACGGATCTATGCTTTTCTTGATCTCCTGGTACTCTTGGGCGTGCAGCACGGCTTTAGCAAAGGCGGCATTTCCATCCTCGCACTCTCGCGCTTTCTTCGGGTCTCCCCTGATGGTGATCACGCTGTTGGGACCTAGAATTTTCATCATATTGTAAATGTAACACGGACGAGCCATAAAAGCCCAGTAAGCCAGACATCCGAATATAGCGTGGTACGCGCTCTTCAACGGAACCACTTCGAAGGAAAGTGCCTCCGTCCGATAGTTCTTTGGAGTTCCAAAGGTAACATCCAAAGTGATTTCTCCCAGGGAATTAGCTTGTCTTCCTGGGACAACTCCGTGAAAGATCACAGAGCTATGGTTCAGCTGTGTTTCCGAGATCTTCATCCGGCGTAGCATTTCGACGTAGAGAATAATTATGCTGCTACCACCATCCATGAGAGTCTTGGAGAAACCATAACCGTCAATCAGTGGATTGACGATTAAAGCGTATTTTCCTCGCCTGTGTAACTTAGGCGGATGATCATCGCGGTCAAATGTGATTACCACTTCCGACCAATCCAGATACTAGGGGACAGTCGGAACTATTGCATTGAGCTTGTGTAGAACTGCTTTCATGACCTTTGCTGGTTGATATCCGAGGAAACTGACATAAGTGTCCTTCTTGGTGGGAAAAGTTTTCTTCCCTTCCGACTTGGGATTTGAAGCATCAGCTTCCTCCATGTCGGAAGCTTCCTTGGTCTCTTTTTCTTTTTCGGGATTCTTCTTTCCCTTTTTCCACTTAGCTTTGTAGCCCGCGGTGTCATCTCTCTTGATGTCGTCATTGAAACGACATTCGGCGTTGGTGTGGGACGAGCCCCCATTAACGTCTAGGTGGTGCACACATGGGTTATTGGCAATGTCGGCCCAAGAGTAGGTTTTTCCTGGTTGCTGTTCTCCTCTACCTTGGACCCTTGAAGTCCCACGGCCACGCCCGCGACCTTCACCGCGTCCTCCAGACCCGAAAGTAGCAGTGACCACTGCCGTTTCCGCGTTGGGTTTTTCCTCCGAGGTATTTTTGTGCTTCTGAGCTTGTTGCTTTGGTTGTTTTGCCGACTGAGGTACAGCTAGGGCATTGAGCAATCCCTCTGCATCGTCGTCAGCATCTGCATACTTGCTCGCTGTTTCTATCATCTCTCCCAAACCAGTGACCTTGTCACACTTCAAGCGATGGCGCAGTAGACCAATTGGGAGACCTGCAATGAAAGCTTCAATCGCAGTTTGATCATTTACTCCTTCACAGGAGTTCTTGGTGTCGATCCATCGTCCAAGGTAATCTCGTCAAGTTTCTCCGGCTTTCTGGGTGCAACGTTGTAGGTCTCCGACTGTACAGGGCCTCCGATATGTGCCTTCGAAATTCCGAAAGAACGCACTTTGCATGTCATACCAGTTATGGATGGTGTTCTCCGGATGTTCATTGACCAATGATCGTGCCGTCTTCCGCAACATGAGTGGGAGATATCGGGTTGCGACCAGGCTGTTTCCGCCTTTGGCAATGCAACAAGCTTGGAAGAAATCCTGTAGCCAGGTATCTGGCCAAGCAATGCCATCGTAGGCTTGGATATGTCTTGAGATAGCAAATCCTTCCGAGAATTTTGTAGCTTTGATGCGTGGTCCGAAGCACTTTGGGCCCACATAGATATCATCGTTTTCGTAGCGCCGAGCCTCTATGTTGGAGTTGATCATGTGCCTTGCATCATTCGGGGATAGACATCGTCCCGAATGTCGGTTGTGGCTGCGGTGCCTTGGGCCAGACTTCGACGTCTGCCACCACCTCCTCCGCCACGTTGTCCTCCTTGCCCTCCTTGGGAGCCATTGTGATGACTGTGTGGTGGAGAGGGTGGGGCAGCTGGATAGTTTCCGGCTGATCACCAGCCTCCATCCGGAACGTCATTATTCCGATTCTGGGGAGGGTCTTGACTACGACGAGCCCCCTGCCAGCTTGTCCCGGCATGGTTTCCGTCGTTTCTTCGTCCGTCGTTCCCACCATGGTGGGGCTCAGCCGGACGGCTTGCATGTCTAGGAGGTGGCATTTTTTGACTATCCTCCTCCCGATG
Organism: Avena insularis; assembly: GCA_023614405.1. NCBI lineage: Eukaryota > Viridiplantae > Streptophyta > Magnoliopsida > Poales > Poaceae > Avena > Avena insularis. Next base: position 70,419,008 of record CM042692.1, on the reverse strand, counting down.
TTTCTCTTTATCTTCTCCCCTTCGATCTTTAGATTCTTGTCGAGGAGGATTCCTCGGATTCAGAGCAGCGATGGCTTCTTTCTCGGCTGCTGGTGCAACGTTGCTCCAGTCGCGTGTAGTCCTGCGATGCTGTCCTGACGATCCGGTTCTCGAATAGTTGTCCTCCCGTTGTTCGGGGTGATAATGCTTCTCTAGAACGCGGTGGGGTCTCACGTCAGCCCATGCCGGATCTGTTCGACATTGGTCGGAATCCGAGACCAATTTTTGACTTCCGGACAGGGCGACCTTGTTGCTCCAGTCCTCTGGTCCTAGATTAGCCGATAGAATTTCTCGGGTCGCCACAGTATTCTGTACTGGGGTTGGATATACCCAATCTCCTTTGCTATATTTCCGTGGCTTCCCCATTTCATCTCCGAAAAGGATAGCACGGATATGTGGGAATTGGTCATCATTGGTGTGAAGCTTCCGTGTCTTCTGATGCAACCGAGACATGTAATCCTTAGTTGCCATGCGTTTCTTCTCCTCCTCGATGTTTTTGGCTTCATCCAGGAGTTGTTGATGACACGCTTCTAGGGCTTGGGCCCTCTCGTCCAGCTCTTCAGCAGTAAGTTCTGCAGCTGTAGGGACTGGTGTGGTTAATGCAGCATCGATGAGTTTATGCTCACCTTCAGTGATCACGTGTCCATCCACTGATTCTTCTTTTTTCGGCTCTTCTGGGATAAGTGCTCCATCCGAGTCTTCCTCGTATTCCTCGGCAATCACCTTCTCTGCCAGAGGGTCTTTTGCTGGGGTCTTGTTTTTCTTGTTCTTCTTCTTTGCCTTCTTGGCAGCGCCGGTAGAAAAGACGGCTTTGGGTCCGTTTCTCGGAGTCAAGCTCTGATCGGTATTTTCGGACATCTGGACCTCGGGATTATCTCTGACGTCCATGTCATCCTGCGCTTTGGGAGAGTGTTCCTCGGATCCTTCATCCATGGCTTCTCCTTCTTCTACAGCCTTGGAGTTGTACTCCTCTTCATATTCCGCGGAGAACTTTCGGAAATCTGCTGACATCATCGATTCATCCGAGGATGCGGGTACGTCAGCATTTGTTCCAATTGCCTCCAGCACCGAGTCGGTGTTTCTCCAGCATCGGTAGAGCCGAATCCGGATCCCATGTACCCGACGAAGTGCAACGCGTGCTTCCTGAGGTACCGGCGGCTTTTGCGATCAGCCATGTCGAAACTTTTGATGGTCTCGAGAATTGCATCTGCGCTTGCCTCTTGCATTATCATACGTCGTAGTGTGTACCTTAGGAAAGGTCTGTCTGTCCCAGCATCATCGGAGCCGGAATCAGTGTCATTGATATGCTCTTCCTGGATTTCGACTTCCGCGGGTGGGTCGATCTGGGATATGGTCTCTCTGAGGAGATCCACTCCAGATTCGGCTTTAACCGCTAGGTCTTCCTCAGGCTCGGATTTCTCCACTATCTCCACAGCTGGTGCGGGCTGGGTGGGATTAAGGTTTTCTGAGATCCGGAACTCTGCCGCCTCCGTGGACATAGGGGACCCAGAAGATTCTTCTGCCTCTATCATCACCGCTGGGGTGGGTGGGGCAGGTTCAGCGAAACCGATGTAAACATCGATCTCGCCAAAAGACATGATTGTGTAGGCAGTCACAGCCTCCCTAGCCGGAATCCAGGTCTCGTCGAGAACGATGAGAGGGATGTCGCTGGCGTAGAGGATGCGACCAATGGAGATAGTCTCGCCGATTCCGATTCTTGTAGATTCCGCTCGGAACGCAGATCCGAAGCTCACTTGCCCCACGGTGGGCGCCAACTATCGTCGGATTGATGACAAGTACGCCATGAGGGGGTCCTCGAGGCGTGCGGAAAAGAGGGGTGTGATACGTATGGTATTCCGGGACGGTGAGCACACAAGTTTACCCAGGTTCGAATCTGCCGGCTTTGGACGGATCCTACTCCTTCTAGCAATCCAGTAATACGGTAGAGCCGGAATATGGGTTACAAGGGTTTCGCCTGTGCGACTTGAGGGTCTAAAGTATTGATGTGCCCTAAAGGCTCTCCCTAGGACGGCTTATATAGATATCCGATCTAGGGTTTACCGGAGAGATCTATCCTGCTACGACTAAGAGTCGGTTACAGAGTACATCTTGAACTACAAGTAACATTATGGGCCTAAGTCGGTAAGTCTTCTGGGCCTTCCCGTAGCCGGATTGGACTCCATCTTTCTCCCTGACTGTGCCGCCCGTGAAGCAAATCTCTAACCCAAAGTGGGCCACCCTGGTCAGTGAGGAACTGTGAGGATACCTAGAAAGTATATCCCCAACATCCACACACCCTGATCCAACGGCGCCTAACAATCGGGGATCGGGTCTCCTAGAAGCCCAAAGCGGTTGCTGGTTAGTTCTACGTCCTGATTGTTTATGGCCAATGGCGGTAGTTGAAAATAATACACATTTTAATGACACTGGTGGATACATGTGTGGTCTCTAAAGAGAACACACATCCAATGACTCTGGTTGTTGTTAGTAAAAAGAGCACACATGCAATGACACTGGTGGATCCATATGTGGCATGTGAAAAGAACACACATGCAATGACTCCAGTTGTTGTTAGTGAAAAGAACACACATGCAATGATACTGGTGGATCCATGTGTGGTCTATAAAAAGAAAACACATTTCAATAACACTAGTGGATCCATATGTGGTATGTGAAAAGAACACACATTTCAATGACTCAGTTGTTGTTAGTAAAAAGAACACACATGCAATGACACTGGTGGATCCAAAGGTGGATTGTGAAAAGAGCACACATTTCAATGACTCTGGTAGTTGATAGTAAAAAGAACACACATTCAATGACACTGGTGGATCCATGTGTGCTCTCTGTAGAGCACACATGCAATGACTCTGGTTGTTATTAGTAAAAAGAGCACACATGCAATGACACTAGTTGATCCATGTGTGGATTGTGAAGAGAACACACATGCAATGACACTGGTGGATCCATAGGTGGTATGTGAAAAGTACACACATTTCAATGACTCTGGTTGTTGTTACTAAAAAGAACACACATGCAATGACACTAGTGGATCCATAGCTGGATTGTGAAAAGAGCACACATGCAATGACACTGGTGGATCCATATGGGGTATGTGAAAAGAACACACATGCAATGACTCCACTTGTTGTTAGTGAAAAGAACACACATGCAATGACACTGGTGGATCCATAGGTGGATTGTGAAAAGAACACACATGCACTGACTCTGGTAGATCCATATGCGATATGTGAAAAGAACACACATGCAATGACTTTGGTTGTTGTTAGAAAAGAACACACATGCAATGACACTGGTGGATCCATGTGTGGTCTCTAAAAAGAACACACATTTTAATGACTCTGGTTGTTGTTACTAAAAAGAACACACATGCAATGACACGGGTGGATCCATATGTGGATTGTGAAAAGAACACACATGCAATGACACTGGAGGATCCATGTGTGGTCTCTGAAGAGAACACACATGCAATGAATCTAGTTGTTGTTATTGAAAAGAACACACATGCAATGACACTGGTGGATCCATAGGTGGATTGTGAAAAGAACACACTTGCAATGACACTGGTGGATCCATATTTGGTTTGTGGAAATAACACATATGCAATGACTCTGGTTGTTGTTAGTGAAAAGAACACACATGCAATGAAACTGGTGGATCCATGTGTGGTCTCTAAAAAGAACACACATTTCAATGACACTAGTGGATCCATATGTGGTATGTGAAAAGAACACACATTTCAATGACTCTGGTTGTTGTTAGTAAAAAGAACACACATGCAATGACACTGGTGGATCCATGTGTGGTCTCTAAAGATAACACAGATGCAATGACTCTGGTTGTTGTTAGTAAAAAGAGCACACATGCAATGACACTAGTGGATTCATATGTGGAATGTGAAAAGAACACACATGCAATACCGCTAGTTATTGTTACTAAAAAGAACACACAGGCAATGACACTGGTGGATCCATGTGTGGTTTCTGAAGAGAACACACATGCAATGACTCTCGTTGTTGTTAGTAAAAAGAGCACACATGCAATGACACTTGTGGATCCATATGTGGTATGTAAAAAGAACACACATGCAATGACTCTGGTTGTTGTTAAGAAAAAGAACACACATGCAATGACACTGGTGGATCCATGTGTGGTCTCTGAAGAGAACACACATGCAATGACTCTGGTTGTTTTTAGTAAAAAGAGCACACATGCAATGACACTAGTTGATCCATGTGTGGATTGTGAAGAGAACACACATGCAATGACACTGGTGGATCCATAGGTGGTATGTGAAAAGTACACACATTTCAATGACTCTGGTTGTTGTTACTAAAAAGAACACACATGCAATGACACTAGTGGATCCATAGCTGGATTGTGAAAAGAGCACACATGCAATGACACTGGTGGATCCAAATGGGGTATGTGAAAAGAACACACATGCAATGACTCCACTTGTTGTTAGTGAAAAGAACACACATGCAATGACACTGGTGGATCCATAGGTGGATTGTGAAAAGAACACACATGCACTGACTCTGGTAGAACCATATGCGATATGTGAAAATAACACACATGCAATGACTTTGGTTGTTGTTAGAAAAGAACACACATGCAATGACACTGGTGGATCCATGTGTGGTCTCTAAAAAGAACACACATTTTAATGACTCTGGTTGTTGTTACTAAAAAGAACACACATGCAATGACACAGGTGGATCCATATGTGGATTGTGAAAAGAACACACATGCAATGACACTGGAGGATCCATGTCTGGTCTCTGAAGAGAACACACATGCAATGAATCCAGTTGTTGTTATTGAAAAGAACACACATGCAATGACACTGGTGGATCCATAGGTGGATTGTGAAAAGAACACACTTGCAATGACACTGGTGGATCCATATTTGGTTTGTGGAAATAACACATATGCAATGACTCTGGTTGTTGTTAGTGAAAAGAACACACATGCAATGAAACTGGTGGATCCATGTGTGGTCTCTAAAAAGAACACACATTTCAATGACACTAGTGGATCCATATGTGGTATGTGAAAAGAACACACATTTCAATGACTCTGGTTGTTGTTAGTAAAAAGAACACACATGCAATGACACTGGTGGATCCATGTGTGGTCTCTAAAGATAACACAGATGCAATGACTCTGGTTGTTGTTAGTAAAAAGAACACACATGCAATGACACTGGTGGATCCATGTGTGGTCTCTGAAGAGAACACACATTTCAATGACACTCTTGGATCCATATGTGGTATGTGAAAAGAACACACATGCAATGACTCTGGTTGTTGTTACTAAAAAGAACACACACGCAATGACAGTGGTGGACCCATAGGTGGTATGTGAAAAGAACACACATTTCAATGACTCTGGTTGTTGTTACTGAAAAGAACACACATGCAATGACACTAGTGGATCCATAGGTGGATTGTGAAAAGAGCACACATGCAATGACACTGGTGGATCCCTATGGGGTATGTGAAAAGAACACACATGCAATGACTCCAGTTGTTGTAGTGAAAATAACACACATTCAATGACACTGGTGGATCCATAGGTGGATTGTGAAAAGAACACACATGCAATGACTCTGGTGGATCCATATGCAGTATGTGAAAATAACACACATGCAATGACTCTGGTTGTTGTTAGTGAAAAGAAAACACATGCAATGACACTGGTGGATCCATGTGTGGTCTCTAAAAAGAACACACATTTCAATGACTCTGGTTGTTGTTACTAAAAAGAACACACATGCAATGACACTGGTGGATCCATATGTGGATTGTGAAAAGAACACACATGCAATGACACTAGAGGATCCATGTGTGGTCTCTGAAGAGAACACACATGCAATGACTCCAGTTGTTGTTATTGAAAAGAACACACATGCAATGACACTAGTGGATCCATAGGTGGATTGTGAAAAGAACACACATGCAATGACACTGGTGGATCCATATTTGCTTTGTGGAAATAACACACATGCAATGACTCTGGTTGTTGTTAGTGAAAAGAATACACATGCAATGACACTGGTGGATCCATGTGTGGTCTCTGAAGAGAACACACGTGCAATGACTCAGGTTGTTGTTAGTAAAAAGAGCACACATGCAATGACACTGGTTGATCCATATGTGGTATGTGAAAAGAACACACATGCAATGACTCTGGTTGTTGTAACAAAAAAGAACACACATACAATGGCACTATGGATCCATGTGTGGTCTCTGAAGAGAACACACATTTCAATGACACTCGTGGATCCATATGTGATATGTGAAAAGAACACACATGCAATGACTCTGGTTGTTGTTACTAAAAAGAACACACATGCAATGACACTGGTGGATCCATAGCTGGATTGTGAAAAGAGCACACATGCAATGTCACTGGTGGATCCATATGGGGTATGTGAAAAGAACACACATGCAATGACTCCAGTTGTTGTTAGTGAAAAGAACACACATGCAATGACACTGGTGGATCCATAGGTGGATTGCGAAAAGAACTCACATGCAATGAATCTGGTGGATCCATATGCGATATGTGAAAAGAACACACATGCAATGACTCTGGTTGTTGTTAGTGAAAAGAACACACATGCAATGACACTGGTGGATCCATGTGTGGTCTCTAAAAAGAACACACATTTCAATGACTCTGGTTGTTGTTACTAAAAAGAACACACATGCAATGACATTGGTGGATCCATATGTCGATTGTGAAAAGAACACACATGCAATGACACTGGAGGATCCATGTGTGGTCTCTGAAGAGAACACACATGCAATGACTCCAGTTGTTGTTATTGAAAAGAACACACATGCAATGACACTGGTGGATCCATAGGTGGATTGTGAAAAGAACACACATGCAATGACACTGGTGGATCCATATTTGGTTTGTGGAAATAACACATATGCAATGACTATGGTTGTTGTTAGTGAAAAGAACACACATGCAATGACACTGGTGGATCCATGTGTGGTATCTAAAAAGAACACACATTTCAATGACACTAGTGGATCCATATGTGGTATGTGAAAAGAACACACATTTCAATGACTCTAGTTGTTGTTAGTAAAAAGAACACACATGCAATGAAACTGGTGGATCCATGTGTGGTCTCTGAAGAGAACACACATGCAATGACTCTGGTTGTTGTTAGTAAAAAGTGCACACATGCAATGACACTGGTGGATTCATATGTGGAATGTGAAAAGAACAGACATGCAATACCTCTGGTTATTGTTACTAAAAAGAACACACATGCAATGACACTGGTGGATCCATGTGTGGTCTCTGAAGAGAACACACATGCAATGACTCTCGTTGTTGTTAGTAAAAAGAGCACACATGCAATGACACTGGTGGATCCATATGTGGTATGTGAAAAGAACACACATGCAATGACTCTGGTTGTTGTTACTAAAAAGAACATACATGCAATGACACTGGTGGATCCATGTGTGGTCTCTGAAGAGAACACACATGCAATGACTCTGGTTGTTGTTAGTAAAAACAGCACACATGCAATGACACTGGTGGATCCATATGTGGTATGTGAAATGAACACACATGCAATAACTCTGGTTGTTGTTAGTAAAACGAACAGACATGCAATGACACTGGTGGATTTATAGGTGGATTGTGAAAAGAGCACACATCCAATGACACTGGTGGATCCATATGTGGTATGTGAAAAGAACACACATGCAATGACTCTGGTTGTTGTTAGTGAAAAGAACACACATGCAATGACACTGGTGGATCCATGTGTGGTCTCTGAAGAGAACACACATTTCAATGACACTCGTGGATCCATATGTGGTATGTGAAAAGAACACACATGCAATGACTCTGGTTGTTGTTACTAAAAATAACACACATGCAATGACACTGGTGGATCCATGTGTGGTCTCTGAAGAGAACACACATGCAATGACTCTAATTGTTGTTAGTAAAAAGAGCACACATGCAATGACACTGGTGGATCCATATGTGGTATGTGAAAAGAACACACATGCAATGACTCTGGTTGGTGTTACTAAAAAGAACACACATGCAATGACACTGGTGGATCCATGTGTGGTCTCTGAAGAGAAGACACGTGTAATGACTCTGGTTGTTGTTAGTAAAAATAGCACACATGCAATGACACTGGTGGATCCATATGTGGTATGTGAAATGAACACACATGCAATGACTCTGGTTGTTGTCAATAAAACGAAGAGACATGCAATGACACTGGTGGATTCATAGGTGGATTGTGAAAAGAGCACACATCCAATGACACTGGTATGTGGTATGTGAAAAGAACACACATGCAATGACTCTGGTTATTGTTAGTGAAAAGAACACACATGCAATGACACTGGTGGATCCATGTGTGGTCTCTGAAGAGAACACACATTTCAATGACACTCGTGGATCCATATGTGGTATGTGAAAAGAACACACATGCAATGACTCTGGTTGTTGTTAGTAAAAAGAACACACATGCAATGACACTGGTGGATCCATGTGTGGTCTCTGAAGAGAACACACATGCAATGACTCTGGTTGTTGTTAGTAAAAAGAGCACACATGCAATGACACTGGTGGAGTCATATGTGGAATGTGAAAAGAACACACATGCAATGACTCTGGTTGTTGTTACTAAAAATAACACACATGCAATGACACTGGTGGATCCATGTGTTGTCTCTGATGAGAACACACATGCAATGACTCTCGTTGTTGTTAGTAAAAAGAGCACACATGCAATGAAACTAGTGGATCCATATGTGGTATGTGAAAAGAACACACTTGCAATGACTCTGGTTGTTGTTACTAAAAAGAACACACATGCAATGACACTGGTGGATCCATGTGTGGTCTATGAAGAGAACACACGTGCAATGACTCTGGTTGTTGTTAGTAAAAAGAGCACACATGCAATGACACTGGTCGATCCATATGTGGTATGTGAAAAGAACACACATGCAATGACTCTGGTTGTTGTAACTAAAAAGAACACACATGCAATGGCACTGTGGATCCATGTGTGGTCTCTGAAGAGAACACACATTTCAATGACACTCGTGGATCCATATGTGGTATGTGAAAAGAACACACATGCAATGACTCTGGTTGTTGTTACTAAAAAGAACACACATGCAATGACACTGGTGGATCCATAGCTGGATTGTGAAAAGAGCACACATGCAATGACACTGGTGGATCCATATGGGGTATTTGAAAAGAACACACATGCAATGACTCCAGTTGTTGTTAGTGAAAAGAACACACATGCAATGACACTGGTGGATCCATAGGTGGATTGTGAAAAGAACTCACATGCAATGACTCTGGTGGATCAATATGCGATATGTGAAAAGAACACACATGCAATGACTCTGGTGGATCAATATGCGATATGTGAAAAGAACACACATGCAATGACTCTGGTTGTTGTTAGTGAAAAGAACACACATGCAATGACACTGGTGGATCCATGTGTGGTCTCTAAAAAGAACACACATTTCAATGGATCTGGTTGTTGTTACTAAAAATAACACACATGCAATGACACTGGAGGATCCATGTATGGTCTCTGAAGAGAACACACATGCAATGACTCCAGTTGTTGTTATTGAAAAGAACACACATGCAATGACACTGGTGGATCCATAGGTGGATTGTGAAAAGAACACACATGCAATGACACTGGTGGATCCATATTTGGTTTGTGGAAATAACACATATGCAATGACTATGGTTGTTGTTTGTGAAAAGAACACACATGCAATGACACTGGTGGATCCATGTGTGGTCTCTAAAAAGAACACACATTTCAATGACACTAGTGGATCCATATGTGGTATGTGAAAAGAACACACATTTCAATGACTCGGGTTGTTGTTAGTAAAAAGAACACACATGCAATGAAACTGGTGGATCCATGTGTGGTCTCTGAAGAGAACACACATGCAATGACTCTGGTTGTTGTTAGTAAAAAGTGCACACATGCAATGACACTGGTGGATTCATATGTGGAATGTGAAAAGAACACACATGCAATACCTCTGTTTATTGTTACTAAAAAGAACACACATGCAATGACACTGGTGGATCCATGTGTGGTCTCCGAAGAGAACACACGTGCAATGACTCTGGTTGTTGTTAGTTAAAAGAGCACACATGCAATGACACTGGTGGATCCATATGTGGTATGTGAAAAGAACACACATGCAATGACTCTGGTTGGTGTTACTAAAAAGAACACACATGCAATGACACTGGTAGATCAATGTGTGGTCTCTGAAGAGAACACACATTTCAATGACTCTGGTTGTTGTAAGTAAAAAGAGCACACATGCAATGACACTGGTGGATCCATATGTGGTATGTGAAATGAACACACATGCAATGACTCTGGTTGTTGTTAGTAAAACGAACAGACATGCAATGACACTGGTGGATTCATAGGTGGATTGTGAAAAGAGCACAGATCCAATGACACTAGTGGATCCATATGTGGTATGTGAAAAGAACACATATTCAATGACTCTGGTTGTTGTTAGTGAAAAGAACACACATGCAATGACACTGGTGGATCCATGTGTGGTCTTTGAAGAGAACACACATTTCAATGACACTCGTGGATCCATATGTGGTATGTGAAAAGAACACACATGCAATGACTCTGGTTGTTGTTACTAAAAAGAACACACATGCAATGACACTAGTGGATCCATGTGTGTTCTCTGAAGAGAACACACGTGCAATGACTCTGGTTGTTGTTAGTAAAAAGAGCACACATGCAATGACACTGGTGGATTCATATGTGGATTGTGAAAAGAAGACACATGCAATGACTCTGGTTGTTGTTACTAAAAATAACACACATGCAATGACACTGGTGGATCCATGTGTGGTTTCTAAAGAGAACACACATGCAATGACTCTCATTGTTGTTAGTAAAAAGAGCACACATGCAATGACACTGGTGGATCCATATGTGGTATGTGAAAAGAACACACATGCAATGACTCTGGTTGTTGTTACTAAAAAACCACACATGGAATGACACTGGTGGATCCATGTGTGGTCTCCGAAGAGAACACACGTGCAATGACTCTGGTTGTTGTTAGTAAAAAGAGCACAAATGCAATGACACTGGTGGATCCATATGTGGTATGTGAAAAGAACAGACATGCAATGACTCTGGTTGTTGTTACTAAAAAGAACACACATGCAATGACACTATGGATCCATGTGTGGTCTCTCAAGAGAACACACATTTCAAATACACTCGTGGATCCATATGTGGTATGTGAAAAGAAGACACATGCAATGACTCTGGTTGTTGTTACTAAAAAGAACACACATGCAATGACATTGGTGGATCCATAGGTGGTATGTGAAAAGTACACACATTTCAATGACTCTGGTTGTTGTTACTAAAAAGAACACACATGCAATGACACTGGCGGATCCATAAATGGATTGTGAAAAGAGCACACATGCAATGACACTGGTGGATCCATATGGGGTATATGAAAAGAACACACATGCAATGACTCCAGTTGTTGTTAGTGAAAAGAACACACATGCAATGACACTGGTGGATCCATGTGTGGTCTCTGAAGAGAACACACATTTCAATGACACTGGTGGATCTATAGGTGGTATGTGAAAAGAACACACATGCAATGACTCTGGTTGTTTTTACTAAAAAGAACACACATGCAATGACACTAGTGGATCCATAGGTGGTATGTGAAAAGAACACATATTTCAATGACTCTGGTTGTTATTACTAAAAAGAACACACATGCAATGACACTGGTGGATCCATAGGTGGATTGTGAAAAGAGCACACATGCAATGCCAGTGATGGATCCATATTTGGTTTGTGGAAATAACACACATGCAATGACTCTGGTTGTTGTTAGTGAAAAGAACATACATGCAATGACACTGGTGGATCCATGTGTGGTCTCTGAAGAGAACAAACGTTTCAATGACACTGGTGGATCCATATGTGGTATGTGAAAAGAACACACATGCAATGACTCTGGTTGTTGTTAGTAAACAGAACACACATGCAATGACACTGGTGGATCCATAGGTGGATTGTGAAAAGAGCACACAAGCAATGACACTGGTGGATCCATATGTGGTATGTGAAAAGAACACACATGCAATGACTCCAGTTGTTGTTAGTGAAAAGAACACACATGCAATGACACTGGTGGATCCATAGGTGGATTGTGAAAAGAACACACATGCAATGACACTGGTGGATCCAAATGTGGTATGTGAAAATAACACACATGCAATGACTCTAGTTGTTGTTAGTGAAAAGAACACACATGCAATGACTCTGGTTGTTGTTACTAAAAAGAACACACATGCAATGACACTGGTGGATCCATGTGTGGTCTCTGAAGAGAACACACATGCAATGACTCTGGTTGTTGTTAGTAAAAAGAGCACACATGCAATGACACTAGTGGATCCATATGTGGTATGTGAAATGAATACACATGCAATGACTCTGATTGTTGTTAGTAAAACAAACACACATGCAATGACACTGGTGGATTCATAGGTGAATTGTGAAAATAGCACACATCCAATTGCACTAGTGGATCCATATGTGGTATGTGAAAAGAACACACGTGCAATGATTCTGGTTGTTGTTAGTGAAAAGAACACACATGCAATGACACTGGTGGATCCATGTGTGGACTCTAAAGAGAACACACATTTCAATGCCACTCGTGGATCCATCTGTGGTATGTGAAAAGAACACACATGCAATGACTCTAGTTGTTGTTACTAAAAAGAACCGACATACAATGACACTGGTGGATCCATAGGTGGTATGTGAAAAGAACACACATTTCAATGACTCTGGTTGTTGTTATTAAAAAGAACACACATGCAATGACACTAGTGGATCCATAGGTGGATTGTGAAAAGAGCACACATGCAATGACACTGGCGGATCCATAAGGGGTATGTTAAAAGAACACACATCCAATGACTCCAGTTGTTGTAGTGAAAAGAACACACATGCAATGACCGTGGATCCATAGGTGGATTGTGAAAAGAACATACATGCAATGACTCTGGTGGATCCATATGCGGTATGTGAAAAGAACACACATGCAATGACTCTGGTTGTTGTTAGTGAAAAGAACACACATGCAATGACACTGGTGGATCCATGTGTGGTCTCTAAAAAGAACACACATTTCAATGACTCTGGTCGTTGTTACTAAAAAGAACACACGTGCAATGACACTGGTGGATCCATCTGTGGATTGTGAAAAGAACACACATGCAATGGCACTGGAGGATCCATGTGTGGTCTCTGAAGAGAACACACATGCAATGACTCCAGTTGTTGTTAGTGAAAAGAACACACATGCAATGACACTAGTGGATCCATCGGTGGATTGTGAAAAGAACACACATGCAATGACACTGGTGGATCCATATTTGTTTTGTGGAAATAACACACATGCAATGACTCTGGTTGTTGTTAGTGAAAAGAACACACATGCAATGACACTGGTGGATCCATGTGTGGTCTCTAAAAAGAACACATATTTTAATGACACTAGTGGATCCATATGTGGTATGTGAAAAGAACACACATTTCAATGACTCTGGTTGTTGTTAGTAAAAAGAACACACATGCAATGACACTGGTGGATCCATGTGTGGTCTCTGAAGAGAACACACATGCAATGACTCTGGTTGTTGTTAGTAAAAAGAGCACACATGCAATGACACTGGTGGATTCATATGTGGAATGTGAAAAGAACACACATGCAATGACTCTGGTTGTTGTTACTCAAAATAACACACATGCAATGACACTGGTGGATCCATGTGTGGTCTCTGAAGAGAACACACATGCAATGACTCTCGTTGTTGTTAGTAAAAAGAGCACACATGCAATGACACTTGTGGATCCATATGTGGTATGTGAAAAGAACACACATGCAATGACTCTGGTTGTTGTTACTAAAAAGAACACACATGCAATGACATCAGGATCCATGTGGTCTCAAGAGAACACACATGCAATGACTCTGGTTGTTGTTAGTAAAAAGAGCACACATGCAATGACACTGGTGGATCCATATGTGGTATGTGAAATGAATACACATGCAATGACTCTGATTGTTGTTAGTAAAACAAACACACATGCAATGACACTGGTGGATTCATAGGTGAATTGTGAAAATAGCACACATCCAATTGCACTGGTGGATCCATATGTGGTATGTGAAAAGAACACACGTGCAATGAGTCTGGTTGTTGTTAGTGAAAAGAACACACATGCAATGACACTGGTGGATCCATGTGTGGACTCTAAAGAGAACACACATTTCAATGCCACTCGTGGATCCATCTGTGGTATGTGAAAAGAACACACATGCAATGACTCTAGTTGTTGTTACTAAAAAGAACCGACATGCAATGACACTGGTGGATCCATAGGTGGTATGTGAAAAGAACACACATTTCAATGACTCTGGTTGTTGTTACTAAAAAGAACACACATGCAATGACACTAGTGGATCCATAGGTGGATTGTGAAAAGAGCACACATGCAATGACACTGGCGGATCCCTATGGGGTATGTGAAAAGAACACACATCCAATGACTCCAGTTGTTGTAGTGAAAAGAACACACATGCAATGACACTGGTGGATCCATAGGTGGATTGTGAAAAGAACATACATGCAATGACTCTGGTGGATCCATATGCGGTATGTGAAAAGAACACACATGCAATGACTCTGGTTGTTGTTAGTGAAAAGAACACACATGCAATGACATCAGGATCCATGTGTGGTCTCTAAAAAGAACACACATTTCAATGACTCTGGTCGTTGTTACTAAAAAGAACACACGTGCAATGACACTGGTGGATCCATCTGTGGATTGTGAAAAGAACACACATGCAATGGCACTGGAGGATCCATGTGTGGTCTCTGAAGAGAACACACATGCAATGACTCCAGTTGTTGTTAGTGAAAAGAACACACATGCAATGACACTAGTAGATCCATCGGTGGATTGTGAAAAGAACACACATGCAATGACACTGGTGGATCCATATTTGTTTTGTGGAAATAACACACATGCAATGACTCTGGTTGTTGTTAGTGAAAAGAACACACATGCAATGACACTGGTGGATCCATGTGTGGTCTCTAAAAAGAACACATATTTTAATGACACTAGTGGATCCATATGTGGTATGTGAAAAGAACACACATTTCAATGACTCTGGTTGTTGTTAGTAAAAAGAACACACATGCAATGACACTGGTGGATCCATGTGTGGTCTCTGAAGAGAACACACATGCAATGACTCTGGTTGTTGTTAGTAAAAAGAGCACACATGCAATGACACTGGTGGATTCATATGTGGAATGTGAAAAGAACACACATGCAATGACTCTGGTTGTTGTTACTAAAAATAACACACATGCAATGACACTGGTGGATCCATGTGTGGTCTCTGAAGAGAACACACATGCAATGACTCTCGTTGTTGTTAGTAAAAAGAGCACACATGCAATGACACTTGTGGATCCATATGTGGTATGTGAAAAGAACACACATGCAATGACTCTGGTTGTTGTTACTAAAAAGAACACACATGCAATGACATCAGGATCCATGTGTGTTCTCTTAAGATAACACGTGCAATGACTCTGGTTGTTTTAGTAAAAAGAACACACATGCAATGACACTGGTCGATCCATATGTGATATGTGAAAATAACACACATGCAATGACTCCGGTTGTTGATACTAAAAAGAACACACATGCAATGACACTGGTAGATCCATGTGTGGTCTCTGAAGAGAACACACATTTCAATGACTCTGGTTGTTGTAAGTAAAAAGAGCACACATGCAATGACACTGGTGGATCCATATGTGGTATGTGAAATGAACACACATGCAATGACTCTGGTTGTTGTTAGTAAAACGAACAGACATGCAATGACACTGGTGGATTCATAGGTGGATTGTGAAAAGAGCACAGATCCAATGACACTAGTGGATCCATATGTGGTATGTGAAAAGAACACATATTCAATGACTCTGGTTGTTGTTAGTGAAAAGAACACACATGCAATGACACTGGTGGATCCATGTGTGGTCTTTGAAGAGAACACACATTTCAATGACACTCGTGGATCCATATGTGGTATGTGAAAAGAACACACATGCAATGACTCTGGTTGTTGTTACTAAAAAGAACACACATGCAATGACACTAGTGGATCCATGTGTGTTCTCTGAAGAGAACACACGTGCAATGACTCTGGTTGTTGTTAGTAAAAAGAGCACACATGCAATGACACTGGTGGATTCATATGTGGATTGTGAAAAGAAGACACATGCAATGACTCTGGTTGTTGTTACTAAAAATAACACACATGCAATGACACTGGTGGATCCATGTGTGGTTTCTAAAGAGAACACACATGCAATGACTCTCATTGTTGTTAGTAAAAAGAGCACACATGCAATGACACTGGTGGATCCATATGTGGTATGTGAAAAGAACACACATGCAATGACTCTGGTTGTTGTTACTAAAAAAACACACATGGAATGACACTGGTGGATCCATGTGTGGTCTCCGAAGAGAACACACGTGCAATGACTCTGGTTGTTGTTAGTAAAAAGAGCACAAATGCAATGACACTGGTGGATCCATATGTGGTATGTGAAAAGAACAGACATGCAATGACTCTGGTTGTTGTTACTAAAAAGAACACACATGCAATGACACTATGGATCCATGTGTGGTCTCTCAAGAGAACACACATTTCAAATACACTCGTGGATCCATATGTGGTATGTGAA
Source organism: Avena insularis (assembly GCA_023614405.1). Taxonomy (NCBI): domain Eukaryota; kingdom Viridiplantae; phylum Streptophyta; class Magnoliopsida; order Poales; family Poaceae; genus Avena; species Avena insularis. The sequence goes on along the minus strand of CM042692.1, from coordinate 70,402,022 downwards.
AAGAAGACACATGCAATGACTCTGGTTGTTGTTACTAAAAAGAACACACATGCAATGACATTGGTGGATCCATAGGTGGTATGTGAAAAGTACACACATTTCAATGACTCTGGTTGTTGTTACTAAAAAGAACACACATGCAATGACATCATGGATCCATAAATGGATTGTGAAAAGAGCACACATGCAATGACACTGTGGATCCATATGGGGTATATGAAAAGAACACACATGCAATGACTCCAGTTGTTGTTAGTGAAACGAACACACATTCACTGACACTGGTGGATCCATGTGTGGTCTCTGAAGAGAACACACATTTCAATGACACTGGTGGATCCATAGGTGGTATGTGAAAAGAACACACATGCAATGACTCTGGTTGTTTTTACTAAAAAGAACACACATGCAATGACACTAGTGGATCCATAGGTGGTATGTGAAAAGAACACATATTTCAATGACTCTGGTTGTTATTACTAAAAAGAACACACATGCAATGACACTGGTGGATCCATAGGTGGATTGTGAAAAGAGCACACATGCAATGCCAGTGATGGATCCATATTTGGTTTGTGGAAATAACACACATGCAATGACTCTGGTTGTTGTTAGTGAAAAGAACATACATGCAATGACACTGGTGGATCCATGTGTGGTCTCTGAAGAGAACAAACGTTTCAATGACACTGGTGGATCCATATGTGGTATGTGAAAAGAACACACATGCAATGACTCTGGTTGTTGTTAGTAAATGTAACACACATGCAATGACACCGTGGATCCATAGGTGGATTGTGAAAAGAGCACAAGCAATGACACAGGTGGATCCATATGTGGTATGTGAAAAGAACACACATGCAATGACTCCAGTTGTTGTTACTGAAAAGAACCCACATGCAATGACACTGGTGGATCCATAGGTGGATTGTGAAAAGAACACACATGCAATGACACTGGTGGATCCAAATGTGGTATGTGAAAATAACACACATGCAATGACTCTAGTTGTTGTTAGTGAAAAGAACACACATGCAATGACTCTGGTTGTTGTTACTAAAAAGAACACACATGCAATGACATCAGGATCCATGTGTGGTCTCAAGAGAACACACATGCAATGACTCGTTGTTGTTAGTAAAAAGAGCACACATGCAATGACACTAGTGGATCCATATGTGGTATGTGAAATGAATACACATGCAATGACTCTGATTGTTGTTAGTAAAACAAACACACATGCAATGACACTGGTGGATTCATAGGTGAATTGTGAAAATAGCACACATCCAATTGCACTAGTGGATCCATATGTGGTATGTGAAAAGAACACACGTGCAATGATTCTGGTTGTTGTTAGTGAAAAGAACACACATGCAATGACACTGGTGGATCCATGTGTGGACTCTAAAGAGAACACACATTTCAATGCCACTCGTGGATCCATCTGTGGTATGTGAAAAGAACACACATGCAATGACTCTAGTTGTTGTTACTAAAAAGAACCGACATACAATGACACTGGTGGATCCATAGGTGGTATGTGAAAAGAACACACATTTCAATGACTCTGGTTGTTGTTATTAAAAAGAACACACATGCAATGACACTAGTGGATCCATAGGTGGATTGTGAAAAGAGCACACATGCAATGACACTGGCGGATCCATAAGGGGTATGTTAAAAGAACACACATCCAATGACTCCAGTTGTTGTAGTGAAAAGAACACACATGCAATGACACTGGTGGATCCATAGGTGGATTGTGAAAAGAACATACATGCAATGACTCTGGTGGATCCATATGCGGTATGTGAAAAGAACACACATGCAATGACTCTGGTTGTTGTTAGTGAAAAGAACACACATGCAATGACACTGGTGGATCCATGTGTGGTCTCTAAAAGAACACACATTTCAATGACTCGTCAAGTTGTTACTAAAAGAACACACGCGAAATGACTCTGGTGGATCCTTTTGTGGATTGTGAAAAGAACACACATGCAATGGCACTGGAGGATCCATGTGTGGTCTCTGAAGAGAACACACATGCAATGACTCCAGTTGTTGTTAGTGAAAAGAACACACATGCAATGACACTAGTGGATCCATCGGTGGATTGTGAAAAGAACACACATGCAATGACACTGGTGGATCCATATTTGTTTTGTGGAAATAACACACATGCAATGACTCTGGTTGTTGTTAGTGAAAAGAACACACATGCAATGACACTGGTGGATCCATGTGTGGTCTCTTAAAAGAAAACAAATTATAATGACACTAGTGGATACATCTGAGGTATGTGAAATGAACACACAGTTCAATGACTCGGGTTGTTGTTAGTTAAAAGAACACACATGCAATGACATCAGGATCCATGTGTGGTCTCAAGAGAACACACATGCAATGACTCTGGTTGTTGTTAGTTAAAAGAGCACACATGCAATGACACTGGTGGATTCATATGTGGACTGTGAAAAGAACACACATTCAATGACTCGTTGTTGTTACTCAAAATAACACACATGCAATGACATCGGTGGATCCATGTGTGGTCTCCAAGAGAACACATGCAATGACTCTCGTTGTTGTTAGTAAATAGAGCACACATGCAATGACACTTGTGGATCCATATGTGGTATGTGAAAAGAACACACATGCAATGACTGGTTGTTGTTACTAAAAAGAACACACATGCAATGACATCGGTGGATCCATGTGTGGTCTCTGAAGAGAACACACATGCAATGACTCTGGTTGTTGTTAGTAAAAAGAGCACACATGCAATGACACTGGTGGATCCATATGTGGTATGTGAAATGAATACACATGCAATGACTCTGATTGTTGTTAGTAAAACAAACACACATGCAATGACACTGGTGGATTCATAGGTGAATTGTGAAAATAGCACACATCCAATTGCACTGGTGGATCCATATGTGGTATGTGAAAAGAACACACGTGCAATGAGTCTGGTTGTTGTTAGTGAAAAGAACACACATGCAATGACACTGGTGGATCCATGTGTGGACTCTAAAGAGAACACACATTTCAATGCCACTCGTGGATCCATCTGTGGTATGTGAAAAGAACACACATGCAATGACTCTAGTTGTTGTTACTAAAAAGAACCGACATGCAATGACACTGGTGGATCCATAGGTGGTATGTGAAAAGAACACACATTTCAATGACTCTGGTTGTTGTTACTAAAAAGAACACACATGCAATGACACTAGTGGATCCATAGGTGGATTGTGAAAAGAGCACACATGCAATGACACTGGCGGATCCCTATGGGGTATGTGAAAAGAACACACATCCAATGACTCCAGTTGTTGTAGTGAAAAGAACACACATGCAATGACACTGGTGGATCCATAGGTGGATTGTGAAAAGAACATACATGCAATGACTCTGGTGGATCCATATGCGGTATGTGAAAAGAACACACATGCAATGACTCTGGTTGTTGTTAGTGAAAAGAACACACATGCAATGACACTGGTGGATCCATGTGTGGTCTCTAAAAAGAACACACATTTCAATGACTCTGGTCGTTGTTACTAAAAAGAACACACGTGCAATGACACTGGTGGATCCATCTGTGGATTGTGAAAAGAACACACATGCAATGGCACTGGAGGATCCATGTGTGGTCTCTGAAGAGAACACACATGCAATGACTCCAGTTGTTGTTAGTGAAAAGAACACACATGCAATGACACTAGTAGATCCATCGGTGGATTGTGAAAAGAACACACATGCAATGACACTGGTGGATCCATATTTGTTTTGTGGAAATAACACACATGCAATGACTCTGGTTGTTGTTAGTGAAAAGAACACACATGCAATGACACTGGTGGATCCATGTGTGGTCTCTAAAAAGAACACATATTTTAATGACACTAGTGGATCCATATGTGGTATGTGAAAAGAACACACATTTCAATGACTCTGGTTGTTGTTAGTAAAAAGAACACACATGCAATGACATCAGGATCCATGTGGTCTCTGAAGAGAACACACATGCAATGACTCTGGTTGTTGTTAGTAAAAAGAGCACACATGCAATGACACTGGTGGATTCATATGTGGAATGTGAAAAGAACACACATGCAATGACTCTGGTTGTTGTTACTAAAAATAACACACATGCAATGACACTGGTGGATCCATGTGTGGTCTCTGAAGAGAACACACATGCAATGACTCTCGTTGTTGTTAGTAAAAAGAGCACACATGCAATGACACTTGTGGATCCATATGTGGTATGTGAAAAGAACACACATGCAATGACTCTGGTTGTTGTTACTAAAAAGAACACACATGCAATGACACTGGTGGATCCATGTGTGTTCTCTGAAGAGAACACACGTGCAATGACTCTGGTTGTTTTAGTAAAAAGAACACACATGCAATGACACTGGTCGATCCATATGTGATATGTGAAAATAACACACATGCAATGACTCCGGTTGTTGATACTAAAAAGAACACACATGCAATGACACTATGGATCCATGTGTGGTCTCTGAAGAGAACACACATTTCAATGACACTAGTGGATCCATAGGTGGAATGAGAAAAGAACACACGTGCAATGACTCTGGTTGTTTTTAGTAAAAAGAACACACATGCAATGACACTGGTGGATCCATAGGTGGTATGTGAAAAGAACACACATTTCAATGACTCTGGTTGTTGTTACTAAAAAGAACACACATGCAATGACACTGGTGGATCCATAGGTGGATTGTGAAAAGAGCACACATGCAATGCCACTGGTGGATCCATATTTGGTTTCTGGAAATAACACACATGCAATGACTCTGGTTGTTGTTAGTGAAAAAAACATACATGCAATGACACTGGTGGATCCATGTGTGGTCTCTAAAGAGAACACACATTTCAATGACACTGGTGGATCCATATGTGGTATGTGAAAAGAACACACATGCAATGACTCTAGTTGTTGTTACTAAAAAGAACACACATGCAATGACACTGGTGGATCCATATGTGGTATGTGAAAAGAACACACGTGCAATGATTCTGGTTGTTGTTAGTGAAAAGAACACACATGCAATGACACTGGTGGATCCATGTGTGGACTCTAAAGAGAACACACATTTCAATGCCACTCGTGGATCCATCTGTGGTATGTGAAAAGAACACACATGCAATGACTCTAGTTGTTGTTACTAAAAAGAACCGACATACAATGACACTGGTGGATCCATAGGTGGTATGTGAAAAGAACACACATTTCAATGACTCTGGTTGTTGTTATTAAAAAGAACACACATGCAATGACACTAGTGGATCCATAGGTGGATTGTGAAAAGAGCACACATGCAATGACACTGGCGGATCCATAAGGGGTATGTTAAAAGAACACACATCCAATGACTCCAGTTGTTGTAGTGAAAAGAACACACATGCAATGACACTGGTGGATCCATAGGTGGATTGTGAAAAGAACATACATGCAATGACTCTGGTGGATCCATATGCGGTATGTGAAAAGAACACACATGCAATGACTCTGGTTGTTGTTAGTGAAAAGAACACACATGCAATGACACTGGTGGATCCATGTGTGGTCTCTAAAAAGAACACACATTTCAATGACTCTGGTCGTTGTTACTAAAAAGAACACACGTGCAATGACACTGGTGGATCCATTTGTGGATTGTGAAAAGAACACACATGCAATGGCACTGGAGGATCCATGTGTGGTCTCTGAAGAGAACACACATGCAATGACTCCAGTTGTTGTTAGTGAAAAGAACACATGCAATGACACTAGTGGATCCATCGGTGGATTGTGAAAAGAACACACATGCAATGACACTGGTGGATCCATATTTGTTTTGTGGAAATAACACACATGCAATGACTCTGGTTGTTGTTAGTGAAAAGAACACACATGCAATGACACTGGTGGATCCATGTGTGGTCTCTAAAAAGAACACATATTTTAATGACACTAGTGGATCCATATGTGGTATGTGAAAAGAACACACATTACAATGACTCGTTGTTGTTAGTAAAAGAACACACATGCAAGGTCACTGGAGGATCCATGTGTGGTCTCTGAAGAGAACACACATGCAATGACTCTGGTTGTTGTTAGTAAAAAGAGCACACATGCAATGACACTGGTGGATTCATATGTGGAATGTGAAAAGAACACACATGCAATGACTCTGGTTGTTGTTACTCAAAATAACACACATGCAATGACACTGGTGGATCCATGTGTGGTCTCTGAAGAGAACACACATGCAATGACTCTCGTTGTTGTTAGTAAATAGAGCACACATGCAATGACACTTGTGGATCCATATGTGGTATGTGAAAAGAAAACACATGCAATGACTGGTTGTTGTTACTAAAAGAACACACATGCAATGACATCGGTGGATCCATGTGTGGTCTCTGAAGAGAACACACATGCAATGACTGGTTGTTGTTAGTAAAAGAGCACACATGCAATGACACTGTGGATCCATATGTGGTATGTGAAATGAATACACATGCAATGACTCGATTGTTGTTAGTAAAACAAACACACATGCAATGACACTGGTGGATTCATAGGTGAATTGTGAAAATAGCACACATCCAATTGCACTGGTGGATCCATATGTGGTATGTGAAAAGAACACACGTGCAATGAGTCTGGTTGTTGTTAGTGAAAAGAACACACATGCAATGACACTGGTGGATCCATGTGTGGACTCTAAAGAGAACACACATTTCAATGCCACGCGTGGAACCATCTGGGGAATGTGAAAAGAAAACACATGCAATGACTCTAGTTGTTGTTACTAAAAGAACACATGCAATGACAATGGTGGATCCATAGGTGGTATGTGAAAAGAACACACATTTCAATGACTCTGGTTGTTGTTACTAAAAAGAACACACATGCAATGACACTAGTGGATCCATAGGTGGATTGTGAAAAGAGCACACATGCAATGACATCATGGATCCCTATGGGTATGTGAAAAGAACACACATCCAATGACTCAGTTGTTGTAGTGAAAAGAACACACATGCAATGACACTGTGGATCCATAGGTGGATTGTGAAAAGAACATACATGCAATGACTCTGGTGGATCCATATGCGGTATGTGAAAAGAACACACATGCAATGACTCTGGTTGTTGTTAGTGAAAAGAACACACATGCAATGACACTGGTGGATCCATGTGTGGTCTCTAAAAAGAACACAAATTTAAATGACACTGGTTGTTGTTACTAAAAAGAACACACATGCAATGACACTGGTGGATCCATCGTGGATTGTGAAAAGAACACACATGCAATGGCATCGAGGATCCATGTGTGACCTCTGAAGAGAACACACATGCAATGACTCCAGTTGTTGTTAGTGAAAAGAACACACATGCAATGACACTAGTAGATCCATCGGTGGATTGTGAAAAGAACACACATGCAATGACACTGGTGGATCCATATTTGTTTTGTGGAAATAACACACATGCAATGACTCTGGTTGTTGTTAGTGAAAAGAACACACATGCAATGACACTGGTGGATCCATGTGTGGTCTCTAAAAAGAACACATATTTTAATGACACTAGTGGATCCATATGTGGTATGTGAAAAGAACACACATTTCAATGACTCTGGTTGTTGTTAGTAAAAAGAACACACATGCAATGACACTGGTGGATCCATGTGTGGTCTCTGAAGAGAACACACATGCAATGACTCTGGTTGTTGTTAGTAAAAAGAGCACACATGCAATGACACTGGTGGATTCATATGTGGAATGTGAAAAGAACACACATGCAATGACTCTGGTTGTTGTTACTAAAAATAACACACATGCAATGACACTGGTGGATCCATGTGTGGTCTCTGAAGAGAACACACATGCAATGACTCTCGTTGTTGTTAGTAAAAAGAGCACACATGCAATGACACTTGTGGATCCATATGTGGTATGTGAAAAGAACACACATGCAATGACTCTGGTTGTTGTTACTAAAAAGAACACACATGCAATGACACTGGTGGATCCATGTGTGTTCTCTGAAGAGAACACACGTGCAATGACTCTGGTTGTTTTAGTAAAAAGAACACACATGCAATGACACTGGTCGATCCATATGTGATATGTGAAAATAACACCCCTGCACGGACTCGGGTTGTTGATACTAAAAAGACCACACCTGCAAGGACACTCTGGATCCATGTGTGGTCTCTGAAGAGAACACACATTTCAATGACACTAGTGGATCCATAGGTGGAATGAGAAAAAAACACACGTGCAATGACTCTGGTTGTTTTTAGTAAAAAGAACACACATGCAATGACACTGGTGGATCCATAGGTGGTATGTGAAAAGAACACACATTTCAATGACTCTGGTTGTTGTTACTAAAAAGAACACACATGCAATGACACTGGTGGATCCATAGGTGGATTGTGAAAAGAGCACACATGCAATGCCACTGGTGGATCCATATTTGGTTTCTGGAAATAACACACATGCAATGACTCTGGTTGTTGTTAGTGAAAAAAACAAACATGCAATGACATCAGGATCCATGTGTGGTCTCTAAAGAGAACACACATTTCAATGACACTGTGGATCCATATGTGGTATGAGAAAAGAACACACATGCAATGACTCTAGTTGTTGTTACTAAAAAGAACACACATGCAATGACACTGGTGGATCCATATGTGGTATGTGAAAAGAACACACATTTCAATGACCCCAGTTGTTGTTACTAAAAAGAACACACATGCAATGACACTGGTGGATCCATAGGTGGATTGTAAAAAGAGCACACATGCAATGACACTGGTGGATCCATATTTGGTTTGTGGAAATAACACACATGCAATGACTCTGGTTGTCGTTAGTGAAAAGAACACACATGCAATGACACTGGTGGATCCATGTGTGGTCTCTGAAGACAACACACATTTCAATGACACTGGTGGATCCATATGTGGTATGTGAAAAGAACACACATGCAATGACTCTAGTTCTTGTTAGTAAACAGAACACACATGCAATGACACTAGTGGATCCATGTGTGGTCTCTAAAAAGAACACATATTTTAATGACACTAGTGGATCCATATGTGGTATGTGAAAAGAACACACATTTCAATGACTCTGGTTGTTGTTAGTAAAAAGAACACACATGCAATGACACTGGTGGATCCATGTGTGGTCTCTGAAGAGAACACACATGCAATGAATCTGGTTGTTGTTAGTAAAAAGAGCACACATGCAATGACACTGGTGGATTCATATGTGGAATGTGAAAAGAACACACATGCAATGACTCTGGTTGTTGTTACTAAAAATAACACACATGCAATGACACTGGTGGATCCATGTGTGGTCTCTGAAGAGAACACACATGCAATGACTCTCGTTGTTGTTAGTAAAAAGAGCACACATGCAATGACACTTGTTGATCCATATGTGGTATGTGAAAAGAACACACATATAATGACTCTGGTTGTTGTTACTAAAAAGAACACACATGCAACGACACTGGTGGATCCATGTGTGTTCTCTGAAGAGAACACACGTGCAATGACTCTGGTTGTTTTTAGTAAAAGGAACACACATGCAATGACACTGGTCGATCCATATGTGATATGTGAAAAGAACACACATGCAATGACTCCGGTTGTTGTTACTAAAAAGAACACACATGCAATGACACTATGGATCCATGTGTGTGGTCTCAAGAGAACACACATTTCAATGACACTAGTGGATCCATAGGTGGAATGAGAAAAGAACACACGTGCAATGACTCTGGTTGTTTCTACTAAAAAGAACACACATGCAATGACACAGGTGGATCCATAGGTGGTATGTGAAAAGAACACACATTTCAATGACTCTGGTTGTTGTTACTAAAAAGAACACACATGCAATGACACTGGTGGATCCATAGGTGGAGTGTGAAAAGAGCACACATGCAATGCCACTGGTGGATCCATATTTGGTTTGTGGAAATAACACACATGCAATGACTCTGGTTGTTGTTAGTGAAAAGAACATACATGCAATGACATCAGGATCCATGTGTGGTCTCTAAAGAGAACACACATTTCAATGACACTGGTGGATCCATATGTGGTATGTGAAAAGAACACACATGCAATTACTCTAGTTGTTGTTACTAAAAAGAACACACATGCAATGACACTGTTGGATCCATATGTGGTATGTGAAAAGAACACACATTTCAATGACCCCAGTTGTTGTTACTAAAAGGAACACACATGCAATGACACTGGTGGATCCATAGGTGGATTGTAAAAAGAGCACACATCCAATGACACTGGTGGATCCATATTTGGTTTGTGGAAATAACACACATGCAATGACTCTGGTTGTCGATAGTGAAAAGAACACACATGCAATGACACTGGTGGATCCATGTGTGGTCTCTGAAGAGAACACACATTTCAATGACACTGGTGGATCCATATGTGGAATGTGAAAAGAACACACATGCAATGACTCCGGTTGTTGTTAGTAAACAGAACACACATGCAGTGACACTGGTGGATCCATAGGTGGTATGTGAAAAGAACACACGTTTCAATGACTCTGGTTGTTGCTACTAAGAAGAACACACATGCAATGACACTGGTGGATCCATTGGTGGATTGTGAAAAGATCACACAAGCAATGACATTGGTGGATCCATATGTGGTATGTGAAAAGAACACACATGCAATGACTCTAGTTGTTGTTAGTGAAAAGAACACACATGAAATGACACAGGTGGATCCATAGGTGGATTGTGAAAAGAACACACATGCAATAACACTGGTGGATCCATATGTGGTATGTGAAAAGAACACACATGCAATGACTCTGGTTGTTGTTAGTGAAAAGAACACACATGCAATGACACTGGTGGATCCATGTGTGGTCTCTAAAAAGAACACACATTTCAATGACTCTGGTCGTTGTTACTAAAAAGAACACACGTGCAATGACACTGGTGGATCCATCTGTGGATTGTGAAAAGAACACACATGCAATGGCACTGGAGGATCCATGTGTGGTCTCTGAAGAGAACACACATGCAATGACTCCAGTTGTTGTTAGTGAAAAGAACACACATGCAATGACACTAGTGGATCCATCGGTGGATTGTGAAAAGAACACACATGCAATGACACTGGTGGATCCATATTTGTTTTGTGGAAATAACACACATGCAATGACTCTGGTTGTTGTTAGTGAAAAGAACACACATGCAATGACACTGGTGGATCCATGTGTGGTCTCTAAAAACAACACATATTTTAATGACACTAGTGGATCCATATGTGGTATGTGAAAAGAACACACATTTCAATGACTCTGGTTGTTGTTAGTAAAAAGAACACACATGCAATGACACTGGTGGATCCATGTGTGGTCTCTGAAGAGAACACACATGCAATGACTCTGGTTGTTGTTAGTAAAAAGAGCACACATGCAATGACACTGGTGGATTCATATGTGGAATGTGAAAAGAACACACATGCAATGACTCTGGTTGTTGTTACTCAAAATAACACACATGCAATGACACTGGTGGATCCATGTGTGGTCTCTGAAGAGAACACACATGCAATGACTCTCGTTGTTGTTAGTAAATAGAGCACACATGCAATGACACTTGTGGATCCATATGTGGTATGTGAAAAGAACACACATGCAATGACTCTGGTTGTTGTTACTAAAAAGAACACACATGCAATGACACTGGTGGATCCATGTGTGGTCTCTGAAGAGAACACACATGCAATGACTCTGGTTGTTGTTAGTAAAAAGAGCACACATGCAATGACACTGGTGGATCCATATGTGGTATGTGAAATGAATACACATGCAATGACTCTGATTGTTGTTAGTAAAACAAACACACATGCAATGACACTGGTGGATTCATAGGTGAATTGTGAAAATAGCACACATCCAATTGCACTGGTGGATCCATATGTGGTATGTGAAAAGAACACACGTGCAATGAGTCTGGTTGTTGTTAGTGAAAAGAACACACATGCAATGACACTGGTGGATCCATGTGTGGACTCTAAAGAGAACACACATTTCAATGCCACTCGTGGATCCATCTGTGGTATGTGAAAAGAACACACATGCAATGACTCTAGTTGTTGTTACTAAAAAGAACCGACATGCAATGACACTGGTGGATCCATAGGTGGTATGTGAAAAGAACACACATTTCAATGACTCTGGTTGTTGTTACTAAAAAGAACACACATGCAATGACACTAGTGGATCCATAGGTGGATTGTGAAAAGAGCACACATGCAATGACACTGGCGGATCCCTATGGGGTATGTGAAAAGAACACACATCCAATGACTCCAGTTGTTGTAGTGAAAAGAACACACATGCAATGACACTGGTGGATCCATAGGTGGATTGTGAAAAGAACATACATGCAATGACTCTGGTGGATCCATATGCGGTATGTGAAAAGAACACACATGCAATGACTCTGGTTGTTGTTAGTGAAAAGAACACACATGCAATGACATCAGGATCCATGTGTGGTCTATAAAAAGAACACACATTTCAATGAATCTGGTCGTTGTTACTAAAAAGAACACACGTGCAATGACACTGGTGGATCCATCTGTGGATTGTGAAAAGAACACACATGCAATGGCACTGGAGGATCCATGTGTGGTCTCTGAAGAGAACACACATGCAATGACTCCAGTTGTTGTTAGTGAAAAGAACACACATGCAATGACACTAGTAGATCCATCGATTGGATTGTGAAAAGAACACACATGCAATGACACTGGTGGATCCATATTTGTTTTGTGGAAATAACACATGCAATGACTCCGGTTGTTGTTAGTGAAAAGAACACACATGCAATGACACTGTGGATCCATGTGTGGTCTCTAAAAAGAACACAAATTTTAATGACACTAGTGGATCCATATGTGGTATGTGAAAAGAACACACATTTCAATGACTGGTTGTTGTTAGTAAAAAGAACACACATGCAATGACATCAGGATCCATGTGTGGTCTCTGAAGAGAACACACATGCAATGACTCTGGTTGTTGTTAGTAAAAAGAGCACACATGCAATGACACTGGTGGATTCATATGTGGAATGTGAAAAGAACACACATGCAATGACTCTGGTTGTTGTTACTAAAAATAACACACATGCAATGACACTGGTGGATCCATGTGTGGTCTCTGAAGAACACACATGCAATGACTCGTTGTTGTTAGTAAAAGAGCACACATGCAATGACACTTGTGGATCCATATGTGGTATGTGAAAAGAACACACATGCAATGACTCTGGTTGTTGTTACTAAAAAGAACACACATGCAATGACACTGGTGGATCCATGTGTGTTCTCTGAAGAGAACACACGTGCAATGACTCTGGTTGTTTTAGTAAAAAGAACACACATGCAATGACACTGGTCGATCCATATGTGATATGTGAAAATAACACACATGCAATGACTCCGGTTGTTGATACTAAAAAGAACACACATGCAATGACACTATGGATCCATGTGTGGTCTCTGAAGAGAACACACATTTCAATGACACTAGTGGATCCATAGGTGGAATGAGAAAAGAACACATGCAATGACTCCTGTTGTTTTTAGTAAAAAGAACACACATGCAATGACACTGGTGGATCCATAGGTGGTATGTGAAAAGAACACACATTTCAATGACTCTGGTTGTTGTTACTAAAAAGAACACACATGCAATGACACTGGTGGATCCATAGGTGGATTGTGAAAAGAACACACATGCAATGACACTGGTGGATCCATATTTGTTTTGTGGAAATAACACACATGCAATGACTCTGGTTGTTGTTAGTGAAAAGAACACACATGCAATGACACTGGTGGATCCATGTGTGGTCTCTAAAAAGAACACATATTTTAATGACACTAGTGGATCCATATGTGGTATGTGAAAAGAACACACATTTCAATGACTCTGGTTGTTGTTAGTAAAAAGAACACACAAGCAATGACATCAGGATCCATGTGTGGTCTCCGAAGAGAACACACATGCAATGACGCTGGTTGTTGTTAGTAAAAAGAGCACACATGCAATGACACTGGTGGATTCATATGTGGAATGTGAAAAGAACACACATGCAATGACTCTGGTTGTTGTTACTAAAAATAACACACATGCAATGACACTGGTGGATCCATGTGTGGTCTCTGAAGAGAACACACATGCAATGACTCTCGTTGTTGTTAGTAAAAAGAGCACACATGCAATGACACTTGTGGATCCATATGTGGTATGTGAAAAGAACACACATGCAATGACTCTGGTTGTTGTTACTAAAAAGAACACACATGCAATGACACTGGTGGATCCATATGTGTTCTCTGAAGAGAACACACGTGCAATGACTCGGTTGTTTTAGTAAAAAGAACACACATGCAATGACATCTGGTCGATCCATATGTGATATGTGAAAATAACACACATGCAATGACTCCGTTGTTGATACTAAAAGAACACACATGCAATGACACTATGGATCCATGTGTGGTCTGAAGAGAACACACATTTCAATGACACTAGTGGATCCATAGGTGGAATGAGAAAAGAACACACGTCAATGACTCGTTGTTTTAGTAAAAAGAACACACATGCAATGACACTGTGGATCCATAGGTGGTATGTGAAAAGAACACACATTTCAATGACTCGTTGTTGTTACTAAAAGAACACACATGCAATGACACTGGTGGATCCATAGGTGGATTGTGAAAAGAGCACACATGCAATGCCACTGGTGGATCCATATTTGGTTTCGGAAATAACACACATGCAATGACTGGTTGTTGTTAGTGAAAAAACATACATGCAATGACATCAGGATCCATGTGTGGTCTCTAAAGAGAACACACATTTCAATGACACTGGTGGATCCATATGTGGTATGTGAAAAGAACACACATGCAATGACTCTAGTTGTTGTTACTAAAAAGAACACACATGCAATGACACTGGTGGATCCATATGTGGTATGTGAAAAGAACACACATTTCAATGACCCCAGTTGTTGTTACTAAAAAGAACACACATGCAATGACACTGGTGGATCCATAGGTGGATTGTAAAAAGAGCACACATGCAATGACACTGGTGGATCCATATTTGGTTTGTGGAAATAACACACATGCAATGACTCTGGTTGTCGTTAGTGAAAAGAACACACATGCAATGACACTGGTGGATCCATGTGTGGTCTCTGAAGACAACACACATTTCAATGACACTGGTGGATCCATATGTGGTATGTGAAAAGAACACACATGCAATGACTCTAGTTCTTGTTAGTAAACAGAACACACATGCAATGACACTAGTGGATCCATGTGTGGTCTCTAAAAAGAACACATATTTTAATGACACTAGTGGATCCATATGTGGTATGTGAAAAGAACACACATTTCAATGACTCAGTTGTTGTTAGTAAAAAGAACACACATGCAATGACACTGGTGGATCCATGTGTGGTCTCTGAAGAGAACACACATGCAATGAATCTGGTTGTTGTTAGTAAAAAGAGCACACATGCAATGACACTGGTGGATTCATATGTGGAATGTGAAAAGAACACACATGCAATGACTCTGGTTGTTGTTACTAAAAATAACACACATGCAATGACACTGGTGGATCCATGTGTGGTCTCCAAGAGAACACACATGCAATGACTCTCGTTGTTGTTAGTAAAAAGAGCACACATGCAATGACACTTGTTGATCCATATGTGGTATGTGAAAAGAACACACATATAATGACTCTGGTTGTTGTTACTAAAAAGAACACACATGCAACGACACTGGTGGATCCATGTGTGTTCTCTGAAGAGAACACACGTGCAATGACTCTGGTTGTTTTTAGTAAAAGGAACACACATGCAATGACACTGGTCGATCCATATGTGATATGTGAAAAGAACACACATGCAATGACTCCGGTTGTTGTTACTAAAAAGAACACACATGCAATGACACTATGGATCCATGTGTGGTCTCTGAAGAGAACACACATTTCAATGACACTAGTGGATCCATAGGTGGAATGAGAAAAGAACACACGTGCAATGACTCTGGTTGTTTCTACTAAAAAGAACACACATGCAATGACACAGGTGGATCCATAGGTGGTATGTGAAAAGAACACACATTTCAATGACTCTGGTTGTTGTTACTAAAAAGAACACACATGCAATGACACTGGTGGATCCATAGGTGGAGTGTGAAAAGAGCACACATGCAATGCCACTGGTGGATCCATATTTGGTTTGTGGAAATAACACACATGCAATGACTCTGGTTGTTGTTAGTGAAAAGAACATACATGCAATGACACTGGTGGATCCATGTGTGGTCTCTAAAGAGAACACACATTTCAATGACACTGGTGGATCCATATGTGGTATGTGAAAAGAACACACATGCAATTACTCTAGTTGTTGTTACTAAAAAGAACACACATGCAATGACACTGTTGGATCCATATGTGGTATGTGAAAAGAACACACATTTCAATGACCCCAGTTGTTGTTACTAAAAGGAACACACATGCAATGACACTGGTGGATCCATAGGTGGATTGTAAAAAGAGCACACATCCAATGACACTGGTGGATCCATATTTGGTTTGTGGAAATAACACACATGCAATGACTCTGGTTGTCGATAGTGAAAAGAACACACATGCAATGACATCAGGATCCATGTGTGGTCTCTGAAGAGAACACACATTTCAATGACACTGGTGGATCCATATGTGGAATGTGAAAAGAACACACATGCAATGACTCCGGTTGTTGTTAGTAAACAGAACACACATGCAGTGACACTGGTGGATCCATAGGTGGTATGTGAAAAGAACACACGTTTCAATGACTCTGGTTGTTGCTACTAAGAAGAACACACATGCAATGACACTGGTGGATCCATTGGTGGATTGTGAAAAGATCACACAAGCAATGACATTGGTGGATCCATATGTGGTATGTGAAAAGAACACACATGCAATGACTCTAGTTGTTGTTAGTGAAAAGAACACACATGAAATGACACAGGTGGATCCATAGGTGGATTGTGAAAAGAACACACATGCAATAACACTGGTGGATCCATATGTGGTATGTGAAAAGAACACACATGCAATGACTCTGGTTGTTGTTAGTGAAAATAACACACATGCAATGACACTAGTGGATCCATGTGTGGTCTCTAAAAAGAACACACATTTCAATGACTCTGGTTGTTACTAAAAGGAACACACATGCAATGACACTGGTGGATCCATATGTGGATTGTGAAAAGATCACACATGCAATGACACTGGTGGATCCATATGTGGTATGTGAAAAGAACACACATGCAATGGCTCCAGTTGTTGTTAGTGAAAAAACACACATACAATGACAGTGGTGGATCCATAGGTGGATTGTGAAAAGAACACACATGCAATGACACTGGCGGATCCATATGTGGTATGTGAAAAGAACACATGCAATGACTCTGGTTGTTGTTAGTGAAAAGAACACACATGCAATGACACTGGTGGATCCATAGGTGGATTGGGAAAAGAACACACATGCAATGACACTGGTGGATCCATAGGTGGATTGTGAAAAGAACATACATGCAATGACTCTGGTGGATCCATATGCGGTATGTGAAAAGAACACACATGCAATGACTCTGGTTGTTGTTAGTGAAAAGAACACACATGCAATGACATCAGGATCGATGTGTGGTCTATAAAAAGAACAAACATTTCAATGACTCTGGTCGTTGTTACTAAAAAGAACACACGTGCAATGACACTGGTGGATCCATCTGTGGATTGTGAAAAGAACACACATGCAATGGCACTGGAGGATCCATGTGTGGTCTCTGAAGAGAACACACATGCAATGACTCCAGTTGTTGTTAGTGAAAAGAACACACATGCAATGACACTAGCAGATCCATCGGAGGATTGCCAACAGTCCAACCATCCAATGACACCGTTGGATCATTATTTGTTTAGTGTAAATAACACACATGCAATGACTCTGGTTGTTGTTAGTGAAAAGAACACACATGCAATGACACTGGTGGATCCATGTGTGGTCTCTAAAGATAACACATATTTTAATGACACTAGTGGATCCATATGTGGTATGTGAAAAGAACACACATTTCAATGACTCTGGTTGTTGTTAGTAAAAAGAACACACATGCAATGACACTGGTGGATCCATGTGTGGTCTCTGAAGAGAACACACATTCAATGAAACTGGTTGGTGTTAGTAAAGAGAGCACACATGAAATGACACTGGTGGATTCATATGTGGAATGTGAAAAGAACACACATGCAATGACTCTGGTTGTTGTTACTAAAAATAACACACATGCAATGACACTGGTGGATCCATGTGTGGTCTCTGAACAGAACACACATGCAATGACTCTCGTTGTTGTTAGTAAAAAGAGCACACATGCAATGACACTTGTGGATCCATATGTGGTATGTGAAAAGAACACACATGCAATGACTCTGGTTGTTGTTACTAAAAAGAACACACATGCAATGACACTGGTGGATGTGTGTTCTCTGAAGAGAACACACGTGCAATGACTCTGGTTGTTTTAGTAAAAAGAACACACATGCAATGACACTGGTCGATCCATATGTGATATGTGAAAAGAACACACATGCAATGACTCCGGTTGTTGATACTAAAAAGAACACACATGCAATGACACTATGGATCCATGTGTGGTCTCTGAAGAGAACACACATTTCAATGACACTAGTGGATCCATAGGTGGAATGAGAAAAGAACACACGTGCAATGACTCTGGTTGTTTTTACTAAAAAGAACACACATGCAATGACACTGGTGGATCCATAGGTGGTATGTGAAAAGAACACACATTTCAATGACTCTGGTTGTTGTTACTAAAAAGAACACACATGCAATGACACTGGTGGATCCATAGGTGGATTGTGAAAAGAGCACACATGCAATGCCACTGGTGGATCCATATTTGGTTTGTGGAAATAACACACATGCAATGACTCTGGTTGTTGTTAGTGAAAAAAACATACATGCAATGACACTGGTGGATCCATGTGTGGTCTCTAAAGAGAACACACATTTCAATGACACTGGTGGATCCATATGTGGTATGTGAAAAGAACACACATGCAATGACTCTAGTTGTTGTTACTAAAAAGAACACACATGCAATGACACTGGTTGATCCATATGTGGTATGTGAAAAGAACACAGATTTCAATGACCCCAGTTGTTGTTACTAAAAAGAACACACATGCAATGACACTGGTGGATCCATAGGTGGATTGTAAAAAGAGCACACATGCAATGACACTGGTGGATCCATATTTGGTTTGTGCAAATAACACACATGCAATGACTCTGGTTGTCGTTAGTGAAAAGAACACACATGCAATGACACTGGTGGATCCATGTGTGGTCTCTGAAGACAACACACATTTCAATGACACTGGTGGATCCATATGTGGTATGTGAAAAGAACACACATGCAATGACTCTGGTTCTTGTTAGTAAACAGAACACACATGCAATGACACTAGTGGATCCACGTGTGGTCTCTAAAAAGAACACATATTTTAATGACACTAGTGGATCCATATGTGGTATGTGAAAAGAACACACATTTCAATGACTCTGGTTGTTGTTAGTAAAAAGAACACACATGCAATGACACTGGTGGATCCATGTGTGGTCTCTGAAGAGAACACACATGCAATGACTCTGGTTGTTGTTAGTAAAAAGAGCACACATGCAATGACACTGGTGGATTCATATGTGGAATGTGAAAAGAACACACATGCAATGACTCTGGTTGTTGTTACTAAAAATAACACACATGCAATGACACTGGTGGATCCATGTGTGGTCTCTGAAGAGAACACACATGCAATGACTCTCGTTGTTGTTAGTAAAAAGAGCACACATGCAATGACACTTGTTGATCCATATGTGGTATGTGAAAAGAACACACATATAATGACTCTGGTTGTTGTTACTAAAAAGAACACACATGCAACGACACTGGTGTATCCATGTGTGTTCTCTGAAGAGAACACACGTGCAATGACTCTGGTTGTTTTTAGTAAAAGGAACACACATGCAATGACACTGGTCGATCCATATGTGATATGTGAAAAGAACACACATGCAATGACTCCGGTTGTTGTTACTAAAAAGAACACACATGCAATGACACTATGGATCCATGTGTGGTCTCTGAAGAGAACACACATTTCAATGACACTAGTGGATCCATAGGTGGAATGAGAAAAGAACACACGTGAAATG
The DNA here is from genome assembly GCA_023614405.1 of Avena insularis. NCBI lineage: Eukaryota > Viridiplantae > Streptophyta > Magnoliopsida > Poales > Poaceae > Avena > Avena insularis. The sequence continues at coordinate 70,381,558 of CM042692.1, read as the reverse complement.
ACTCTGGTTGTTTCTACTAAAAAGAACACACATGCAATGACACAGATGGATCCATAGGTGGTATGTGAAAAGAACACACATTTCAATGACTCTGGTTGTTGTTACTAAAAAGAACACACATGCAATGACACTGGTGGATCCATAGGTGGAGTGTGAAAAGAGCACACATGCAATGCCACTGGTGGATCCATATTTGGTTTGTGGAAATAACACACATGCAATGACTCTGGTTGTTGTTAGTGAAAAGAACATACATGCAATGACACTGGTGGATCCATGTGTGGTCTCTAAAGAGAACACACATTTCAATGACACTGGTGGATCCATATGTGGTATGTGAAAAGAACACACATGCAATTACTCTAGTTGTTGTTACTAAAAAGAACACACATGCAATGACACTGGTGGATCCATATGTGGTATGTGAAAAGAACACACATTTCAATGACCCCAGTTGTTGTTACTAAAAAGAACACACATGCAATGACACTGGTGGATCCATAGGTGGATTGTAAAAAGAGCACACATCCAATGACACTGGTGGATCCATATTTGGTTTGTGGAAATAACACACATGCAATGACTCTGGTTGTCGATAGTGAAAAGAACACACATGCAATGACATCAGGATCCATGTGTGGTCTCAAGAGAACACACATTTCAATGACACTGGTGGATCCATATGTGGAATGTGAAAAGAACACACATACAATGACTCCGGTTGTTGTTAGTAAACAGAACACACATGCAGTGACACTGGTGGATCCATAGGTGGTATGTGAAAAGAACACACGTTTCAATGACTCTGGTTGTTGCTACTAAGAAGAACACACATGCAATGACACTGGTGGATCCATTGGTGGATTGTGAAAAGATCACACAAGCAATGACATTGGTGGATCCATATGTGGTATGTGAAAAGAACACACATGCAATGACTCTAGTTGTTGTTAGTGAAAAGAACACACATGAAATGACACAGGTGGATCCATAGGTGGATTGTGAAAAGAACACACATGCAATAACACTGGTGGATCCATATGTGGTATGTGAAAAGAACACACATGCAATGACTCTGGTTGTTGTTAGTGAAAATAACACACATGCAATGACACTAGTGGATCCATGTGTGGTCTCTAAAAAGAACACACATTTCAATGACTCTGGTTGTTACTAAAAGGAACACACATGCAATGACACTGGTGGATCCATATGTGGATTGTGAAAAGATCACACATGCAATGACACTGGTGGATCCATATGTGGTATGTGAAAAGAACACTCATGCAATGGCTCCAGTTGTTGTTAGTGAAAAAACACACATACAATGACAGTGGTGGATCCATAGGTGGATTGTGAAAAGAACACACATGCAATGACACTGGCGGATCCATATGTGGTATGTGAAAAGAACACATGCAATGACTCTGGTTGTTGTTAGTGAAAAGAACACACATGCAATGACACTGGTGGATCCATGTGTGGTCTCTAAAAAGAACACACATTTCAATGACACTAGTGGATCCATATGTGGTATGTGAAAAGAACACACATTTCTATGACTCGGTTGTTGTTAGTAACAAGAGCACACATACAATGACACTGGTATATCCATATGTGGTATGTGAAAAGAACACACATGCAATGACTCTGGTTGTTGTTACTAAAAAGAACACACATGCAATGACACTGGTGGATCCATGTGTGCTCCCAGAAGAGAACACACACGCAATGACATTGGTAGATCCATATGTGGAATTTGAAAAGAACACACATGCAATGACTCTGGTTGTTGTTAGTGAAAAGAACACACATGCAATGACACTAGTGGATCCATGTGTGGTATCTAAAAAGAACACACATTTCAATGACTCTAGTTGTTGTTACTAAAAAGAACACACGTGCAATGACACTGGTGGATCCATATGTGGATTGTGAAAAGAACAAACATGCAATGACACTGGTGGATCCATGTGTGGTCTCTGAAGAGAACACACCTGCAATGTCTCCAGTTGTTGTTAGTGAAAAGAATACACCTGCAATGACACTGGTGGATCCATAGGTGGATTGTGAAAAGAACACACATGCAATGACACTGGTGGATCCATATTTGGTTTGTGGAAATAACACACATGCAATGACTCTGGTTGTTGTTAGTGAAAAGAACACACATGCAATGACACTGGTGGACCCATGTGTGGTCTCTAAAAAGAACACACATTTCAATGACACTAGTGGATCCATATGTGGTATGTGAAAGGAACACACATTTTAATGACTCTGGTTGTTGTAAGTAAAAAGAGCACACATGCAATGACACTAGTGGATTCATATGTGGAATGTGAAAAGAACACACATGCAATGACTCTGGTTGTTACTAAAAAGAACACACATGCAATGACACTGGTGGATCCATGTGTGGTCTCTGAAGAGAACACACGTGCAATGACTCTCGTTGTTGTTAGTAAAAAGAGCACACATGAAATGACACTGGTGGATCCATATGTGGTAAGTGAAAAGAACACACATGCAATGACTCTGGTTGTTGTTACTAAAAGAACACACATGCAATGACACTGGTGGATCCATGTGGGGTCTCTGAAGAGAACACACATGCAATGACTCTGGTTGTTGTTAGTAACAAGAGCACACATACAATGACACTGGTATATCCATATGTGGTATGTGAAAAGAACACACATGCAATGACTCTGGTTGTTGTTACTAAAAAGAACACACATGCAATGACACTGTGGATCCATGTGTGCTCTCTGAACAGAACACACATGCAATGACTCTGGTTGTTGTTAGTAAAAAGAGCACGCATGCAATGACACTGGTGGATCCATGTGTGGATTGTGAAGAGAACACACATTTCAATGACACTGGTGGATCCATATGTTGTATGTGAGAAGAACACACATTTCAATGACTCCAGTTGTTGTTACTAAAAAAACACATATGCAATGACCCTGTGGATCCATAGGTGGATTGTGAGAAGAGCACACATGGAATGACACTGGTGGATCTATATGTGGTATGTGAAAAGAACACACATGCAATAACTCCAGTTGTTGTTAGTGAAAAGAACATACATGCGATGACACTGGTGGATCCATGTGTGGTCTCTTAAGAGAACACACATTTCAATGACACTGTTGGATCCATAGGTGGTATGTGAAAAGAACACACATGCAATAACTCTGGTTGTATTTACTAAAACGGACACACATGCAATGACACTGGTGCATCCATAGGTGGTATTTGAAAAGAACACACATTTCAATGACTCTGGTTGTTGTTACTAGAAAGAACACACGTGCAATGACACTGGTGGATCCATATGTGGATTGTGAAAAGAACAAACATGCAATGACAGTGGTGGATCCATGTGTGGTCTCTGAAGAGAACACACCTATAATGTCTCCAGTTGTTGTTAGTGAAAAGAATACACCTGCAATGACACTGGTGGATCCATAGGTGGATTGTGAAAAGAACACACATGCAATGACACTGGTGGATCCATATTTGGTTTGTGGAAATAACACACATGCAATGACTCTGGTTGTTATTAGTGAAAAGAACACACATGCAATGACACTGGTGGACCCATGTGTGGTCTCTAAAAAGAACACACATTTCAATGACACTAGTGGATCCATATGTGGTATGTGAAAGGAACACACATTTCAATGACTCTGGTTGTTGTTAGTAAAAAGAGCACACATGCAATGACACTAGTGGATTCATATGTGGAATGTGAAAAGAACATACATGCAATGACTCTGGTTATTGTTACTAGAAAGAACACACATGCAATGACACTGGTGGATCCATGTGTGGTCTCTGAAGAGAACACACATGCAATGACTCTCGTTGTTGTTAGTAAAAAGAGCACATATGAAATGACAATGGTGGATCCATATGTGGTAAGTCAAAAGAACACACATGCAATGACTCTGGTTGTTGTTACTAAAAGAACACACATGCAATGACACTAGTGGATCCATGTGTGGTCTGTGAAGAGAACACACATGCAATGACTCTGGTTGTTGTTAGTAACAAGAGCACACAAACAATGACACTGGTGGATCCATATGTGGTATGTGAAAAGAACACACATGCAATGACTCTGGTTGTTGTTACTAAAAAGTACACACATGCAATGACACTGTGGATCCATGTGTGCTCTCTGAACAGAACACACATGCAATGACTCTGGTTGTTGTTAGTAAAAAGAGCACGCATGCAATGACACTAGTGGATCCATGTGTGGATTGTGAATAGAACACACATTTCAATGACACTGGTGGATCCATATGTTGTATGTGAGAAGAACACACATTTCAATGACTCCAGTTGTTGTTACTAAAAAAACACACATGCAATGACCCTGTGGATCCATAGGTGGATTGTGAAAAGAGCACACATGCAATGACACTGGTGGATCCATATGTGGTATGTGAAAAGAACACACATGCAATAACTCCAGTTGTTGTTAGTGAAAAGAACATACATGCAATGACACTGGTGGATCCATGTGTGGTCTCTTAAGAGAACACACATTTCAATGACACTGTTGGATCCATAGGTGGTATGTGAAAAGAACACACATGCAATGACTCTGGTTGTTTTTACTAAAAAGAACACACGTGCAATGACACTGGTGTATCCATAGGTGGTATTTGAAAGGAACACACATTTCAATGACTCTGGTTGCTGTTACTAAAAAGAACACACATGCAATGACACTGGTGGATCCATAGGTTGATTGTGAAAAGAGCACACATGCAATGCCACTAGTGGATCCATATTTGGTTTGTGGAAATAACACACATGCAATGACTCTGGTTGTTGTTAGTGAAAAGAACACACATGCAATGACACTGGTGGATCCATGTGTGGTCTTTGAAGAGAACACACATTTCAATGACACTGGTGGATCCATATGTGGTATGCGAAAAGAACACACATGCAATGACTCTGGTTGTTGTTACTAAAAAGAACACACGTGCAATGACACTGGTGGATCCATATGTGGTATGTGAAAAGAACACACATTTCAATGACTCCAATTGTTGTTACTAAAAAGAACACACATGCACTGACACTGGTGGATCCATAGGTGGATTGTGAAAAGATCACAGATGCAATGACACTGGTGGATCCATATTTGGTTTGTGGAAATAACACACATGCAATGACTCTGGTTGTTGTTAATGAAAAGAACAGACATGCAATGACACTGGTGGAGCCACGTGTGGTCTCTAAAAACAACACACATTTCAATGACACTAGTGGATCCATATGTGGTATGTGAAAAGAACACACATGCAATGACTCTGGTGGATCCATAGGTGGTATGTGAAAAGAACACACATTTCAATGACTCTAGTTGTTGTTACTAAAAAGAACACACATGCAATGACACTGGTGGATCCATAGGTGGATTGTGTAAAGATCACACATGCAATGACACTGGTGGATCCATATGTGGTATGTGAAAATAATACACATGCAATGACTCCAGTTGTTGTTAGTGAAAAGAACACACATGCAATGACACTGGTGGATCCATAGGTGGATTGTGAAAAGAACACACATGCAATGACACTGGTGGATCCATGAGTGGATTGTGAAGAGAACACACATTTCAATGACACTGGTGGATCCATATGTGGTACGTGAAAATAACACACATGCAATGACTCTGGTTGTTGTTAGTGAAAAGAACACACATGCGATGACACTGGTGGATCCATGTGTGGTCTCTAAAAAGAACACACATTTCAATGACTCTGGTTGTTGTTACTAAAAAGAACACACATGCAATGACACTTTTGGATCCATGTAACATCCCAAAAATCATATTTCAAAACTCATTCATATCATCCTTGCATCCTTCATTCATTTAGGGTTTTTCTCAAAATCATTTAGAGACAGAAGTTTGAGCTATGATTTCATGTGTGCAAATTCAACTCAATTGGCCATCACCCTTTGAGATTGGATTGTTTAGGGACTTGTTGCTTGCCTCCATTGTTGGAATATTAGGTGTAGCATTTTAACCCAAGTTTCCAATTTAGTAATAATTCCAAACCCCTACTTCAAACATTTTCAAACTAGAGACAAAGTCTCTGTTTGTTTCAAAGCCCAAGCTTGACCAGGCCTTGCAAGGTAACCACATGGTGATTTGACTGTTTTTGAAACCATAGTACCCTGCAAAAATCCCCAGATTTGTTTGAATTCAAAAGGATTTGAATTCATATCAAAATCATTCTAGAAAATAGAATTAGAAAAAGAAAAGAGGCTAACAAAGGAAAAAGGTCGTGCGGCTGGAATCTGGCCCAGCAGTGAAACAGGCCCAATTAGTCCACCCGGGATTTTATTTTCCTTCTCTCACGCACGAGCGCACACACCCAGTCGCTGACAGCCAGACCCCACCTTCACCTCGCACACTTCGCTGACGAGCGGGCCCGGTCCACGTCGTCCTCGTCTTCCCCAAACCGCGCCTGCGACCACGTCGCTGCAGCAGTGATGGCCGGTAATGGCGCGGCGTAATTGGGCATTTATCTACGAGCGTTTCCTGTCGATTCCCCGGCTATAAGATCCTCTCTGCCCCGCGATCATTTTCCCCCAAACACCTCGCTCACTCCGCCACCAGGCTGCTCTCAATCATCCTCGCACCGCCGCAGGCAGAGCCAACTCCGGCGATCGATTCCGGTGAGCCTCGTGTTCCCCTTTGCCTCTCGTTCTTGCTATCTTGCTCAGTGAGTCTTTGCGCACCTCCTGACCTCACTAGTTCGTCCTGTACTGCCCCAGGTCGCCGGTTCCACTCGACACCGCAAGCACCGACGGCAACATCAACTCCGGCGAGCTCTAGTGGTAAGTCCAGACCGCCCTAAGCCTTGTCGTTCACGCACGCGTGTTCTCCGTAATCTTCTGCATCTAACCACACCTCCCGTTTGCTTCCTAGTGATCTACAACGCCCGACTCGAAAGCGTAACCGCCGCTGCCGTAACCAACTCCGCGAAATCTACCGCAACCCCGAGCGCCCCTTGCCGAGCTGACCACACGTCGAGCACCCCCACGTCCTTGCGATCTCAGTGAGTATTTTACCTATCCTCCTAGCGATCTGTATCTCCGGCGCCGCCATCGTCCGACCGTCGCCACCGCGCGCAGCCGATAAGCGCCGCCAGATTTTGGCTGGATGATTTAGATCGTTGGATCTGTATCGTAGGGCTAGGATAGAATTTTAAACGAAGAGGTACGCGCACGTCTGAGCCGCCAGATCTAAGTTAGATCCTACGGTCCGCATTCGTCGATCCGATCAAAACGGTACGCCGCTAATCACGTCATGACGCGTGGCTAGGGTTAGATTCAAAAACAGAATTTAAACCAGATTTTGATCCAGATTTCAAATGCCTATAACTTTTGAATGCCACGTTGGAATTTTGCAAACTTTATACCGTTGGATTCAGTAAAACAAGACCTTTCTTCCTATCCAATGTGATCAGCAAATAGTAGCCATTAGATTGACTTTATTTGTAGAAACTTGTTTAAGGCTAATTTGAGAATAGTTTTAGTTTAGTAAATTATTTTAGGGTCAAATATGATTAGTGGGCAAATTTGTGACTTGTTTAGTTTCTGTAAACTTGCACTTGCTTGGGAGAGTTTTCAAAAATCACCACTTGGTAGATTCATGCATGCATGCATTCATATTATTTTTGTTTGTATATATATTTGTGTGTAATTGTGTGCTACCACTTTGCGTGTAGATTTTGCTAGTGATTGTGATTGTGACGAGTGCTACTCTCCACATTACCAAGGCAAGTGATATCTTCATGAATATTCCATTCCTATATTTTATACTTGCATTAGATATATTTTGTTAAGACTTGCATGCCTTTTGTCAAATGATGATGGGAAATCCTATATAGATTAGAATGCTAGAGTTGCTAGGAAAATTCCCTAAGGATAAGTTGTCATGCCATGCTTAGCCTAGCTACTAGAAAACAAGGGTGGTTTATATATATTCACACTATGGAAAATATTCTAAGTCTGAGGACTTGTGTTTTATTTAACAAAACAACTAAGTTAATGAATCTCCTGGGTGGAATGGGACTTGCTTGGTGGGTTTTGGTTGAGTGGTTCACAAGGCCCATGTTTATGGTTTACCTTAGTGTATCTCACTTGTGGATGGCCACCCAGGAAACAAAGAGATTTGAGATGTCAAATGTTGAGAAGCTTCAAGTGCAACCACTTGGCATTATGGGCTCTGCCATGATCTTAGGTTGCTAGAACTTAGTCTCTTGGACAGTTGGTGGTAGAGGGAATGATAGGTTGGAACGCGTCCATTTGACTAAGGAAAGGCTTCTGAAGGATCTTGTCTTGGGAAACCAAGTCTTGTGGGGAAAGTGCACCACCTCTGCAGAGTGTAAAATCTAAGTACTTAGCCATGTCCCTGGTAAAGCACAATATGAGCATCAAGACATGGAAGCTTCAAGAATCTCATCACTCCAATTTCTGAATAAAACTTGTGGGTGAACAAGGGTTAAAGGATCTTCAGTCTTTGATTGGTAGATGCCTTGAGAGGATCTTCAGTCTTGGATTGGTAGATGCCTTGGGTGATTTTGTGTCAAACAAAAACTTAGTGTTTTCAAATGTTAAGGAAAAATCTATTTTGAGCAAAGCAAGCCAAGCTCCACTTAGCCAAGTGCATATAGTATTATAGTCCACTTAAATTATACTAAGGTATCACTTGCCAATACTATTCCAAAGTATTGACCCTCTGTGGCTGTAACTTGTAATGTTGCAGGTTACTCCGATGATGATTAGGAGTCATGAGTCTACACTCAACATGCTTGCCTGTCGCACATGAAGATGAAGACTTATGTTTATTTACTTATTCTATAAACTCATGTACTAGGCCTTTTGCCCTGAGTTGTAAAAGACTATGTTTTATCTCTGGAATGACTGTAATAAACGACCTTTGTATCTGTGTACTTCATCTTAAACTGTGGATGCTAGCATTGATCCAGGGACTAGCATTGCAATCACAGGGATCCTTTCCTTTACAAAGGAGGGTTCTTACAATCCATATGTGGATTGTGAAAAGAGCACACATGTAATGACACTGGTGGATCCATATGTGGTATGTGAAAAGAACACACATGCAATGACTCTAGTTGTTGTTAATGAAAAGAACACACATGAAATGACACTGGTGGATCCATAGGTGGACTGTGAAAAGAACACACATGCAATGACACTGGTGGATCCATATGTGGTATGTGAAAAGAACACACATGCAATAACTCTAGTTGTTGTTAGTGCAAAGAACACACATGCAATGACACTGGTGGATCCATGTGTGGTCTCTAAAAAGAACACACATTTCAATGACACTAGTGGATCCATATGTGGTATGGTAAAAGAACACACAATGACTCAGTTGTTGTTAGTAAAAAGAACACACATGCAATGACACTGGTGGATCCAAAGGTGGATTGTGAAAAGAACACACATTTCAATGACTCTGGTTGTTGTTAGTAAAAAGAACACACATGCAATGACACTGGTGGATCCATGTGTGGTCTCTGAAGAGAACACACATGCAATAACTCTGGTTGTTGTTAGTAAAAAAGAGCACACATGCAATGACACTGGTAGATCCATATGTGGTATGTGAAAAGAACACACATGCAATGACTCCATTTGTTGTTACTAAAAAGAACACACATGCAATGACACTGGTGGATCCATGTGTGGTCTCTGAAGAGAACACACATGCAATGACTCTGGTTGTTGTTAGTGAAAAGATCACACATGGTAATCACACTGGTGGATCCATATGTGGTATGTGAAATGAACACACATGCAATGACTCTGGTTGTTGTTACTAAAAAGAACACACATGCAATGACACTGGTGGATCCATGCGCGGTCTCTGAAGATAACACACATGCAATGACTCTGGTTGTTGTTAGTAAAAAGAGCACACATGTAATGACACTGGTGGATCCATATGTGGTATGTGAAAAGAACACAGATGCAATGACTCTGGTTGTTGTTACTAAAAAGAACACACATGCAATGACACTGGTGGATCCATGTGTGGTCTCTGAAGAGAACACACATGCAATGACTCTCGTTGTTTTTAGTAAAAAGAGCACACATGAAATGACACTGGTGGATCCATATGTGGTAAGTGAAAATAACACACATGCAATGACTCTGGTTGTTGTTACTAAAAGAACACACATGCAATGACACTAGTGGATCCATGTGTGGTCTCTGAAGAGAACACACATGCAATGACTCTGGTTGTTGTTAGTAACAAGAGCACACAGACAATGACAATGGTGGATCCATATGTGGTATGTGAAAAGAACACACATGCAATGACTCTGGTTGTTGTTACTAAAAAGAACACACATGCAATGACACTGTGGATCCTTGTGTGCTCTCTGAACAGAACACACATGCAATGACTCTGGTTGTTGTTAGTAAAAAGAGCACGCATGCAATGACACTGGTGGATCCATGTGTGGATTGTGAAGAGAACACACATTTCAATGACACTGGTGGATCCATATGTTGTATGTGAGAAGAACACGCATTTCAATGACTCCAGTTGTTGTTACTAAAAAAACACACATGCAATGACCCTGTGGATCCATAGGTGGATTGTGAAAAGAGCACACATGCAATGACACTAGTGGATCCATATGTGGTATGTCAAAAGAACACACATGCAATAACTCCAGTTGTTGTTAGTGAAAAGAACATACATCCAATGACACTGGTGGATCCATGTGTGGTCTCTTAAGAGAACACACATTTCAATGACACTGTTGGATCCATAGGTGGTATGTGAAAAGAACACACATGCAATGACTCTGGCTGTTTTTACTAAAAAGAACACACATGCAATGACACTGGTGCATCCATAGGTGGTATTTGAAAAGAACACACATTTCAATGACTCTGGTTGTTGTTACTAAAAAGAACACACATGCAATAACACTGGTGTATCCATAGGTGGATTGTGAAAAGAGCACACATGCAATGCCACTAGTGGATCCATATTTGGTTTGTGGAAATAACACACATGCAATGACTCTGGTTGTTGTTATTGAAAAGAACACACATGCAATGACACTTGTGGATCCATTTGTGGTCTCTAAAGAGAACACACATTTCAATGACACTGGTGGATCCATATGTGGTATGCGAAAAGAACACACATGCAATGACTCTGGTTGTTGTTACTAAAAAGAACACACATGCAATGACACTGGTGGATCCATATGTGGTATGTGAAAAGAACACACATTTCAATGACTCCAATTGTTGTTACTAAAAAGAACACACATGCACTGACACTGGTGGATCCATAGGTGGATTGTGAAAAGAGCACACATGCAATGACACTGGTGGATCCATATTTGGTTTGTGGAAATAACACACATGCAATGACTCTGGTTGTTGTTAATGAAAAGAACACACATGCAATGACACTGGTGGATCCATGTGTGGTCTCTAAAAACAACACACATTTCAATGACACTAGTGGATCCATATGTGGTATGTGAAAAGAACACACATGCAATGACTCTAGTGGATCCATAGGTGGTATGTGAAAATAACACACATTTCAATGACTCTAGTTGTTGTTACTAAAAAGAACACACATGCAATGACACTGGTCGATCCATAGGTGGATTGTGTAAAGATCACACATGCAACGACACTGGTGTATCCATATGTGGTATGTGAAAATAATACACATGCAATGACTCCAGTTGTTGTTAGTGAAAAGAACACACATGCAATGACACTGGTGGATCCATAGGTGGATTGTGCAAAGAACACACATGCAATGACACTGGTGGATCCATATGTGGTATATGAAAAGAACACACATGCAATGACTCTGGTTGTTGTTACTAAAAGAACACACATGCAATGACACTAGTGGATCCATGTGTGGTCTCTGAAGAGAACACACATGCAATGACTCTGGTTGTTGTTAGTAACAAGAGCACACAGACAATGACACTGGTGGATCCATATGTGGTATGTGAAAATAACACACATGCAATGACTCTGGTTGTTGTTACTAAAAAGAACACACATGCAATGACACTGTGGATCCTTGTGTGCTCTCTGAACAGAACACACATGCAATGACTCTGGTTGTTGTGAGTAAAAAGAGCACGCATGCAATGACACTGGTGGATCCATGTGTGGATTGTGAAGAGAACACACATTTCAATGACACTGGTGGATCCATATGTTGTATGTGAGAAGAACACACATTTCAATGACTCCAGTTGTTGTTACTAAAAAAACACACATGCAATGACCCTATGGATCCATAGGTGGATTGTGAAAAGAGCACACATGCAATGACACTGGTGGATCCATATGTGATATGTGAAAATAACACACATGCAATAACTCCAGTTGTTGTTAGTGAAAAGAACATACATGCAATGACACTGGTGGATCCATGTGTGGTCTCTTAAGAGAACACACATTTCAATGACACTGTTGGATCCATAGGTGGTATGTGAAAAGAACACACATGCAATGACTCTGGTTGTTTTTACTAAAAAGAACACACATGCAATGACACTGGTGTATCCATAGGTGGTATTTGAAAGGAACACACATTTCAATGACTCTGGTTGTTGTTACTAAAAAGAACACACATGCAATGACACTGGTGGATCAATAGGTGGATTGTGAAAAGAGCACACATGCAATGCCACTAGTGGATCCATATTTGGTTTGTGGAAATAACACACATGCAATGACTCTGGTTGTTGTTAGTGAAAAGAACACACATGCAATGACACTGGTGGATCCATGTGTGGTATCTGAAGAGAACACACATTTCAATGACACTGGTGGATCCATATGTGGTATGCGAAAAGAACACACATGCAATGACTCTGGTTGTTGTTACTAGAAAGAACACACATGCAATGACACTGGTGGATCCATATGTGGTATGTGAAAAGAACACACATTTCAATGACTCCAATTGTTGTTACTAAAAAGAACACACATGCAATGACACTGGTGGCTCCATAGGTGGATTGTGTAAAGATCACACATGCAATGACACTGGTGGATCCATATGTGGTATGTGAAAATAATACACATGCAATGACTCCAGTTGTTGTTAGTGAAAAGAACACACATGCAATGACACTGGTGGATCCATAGGTGGATTGTGAAAAGAACACACATGCAATGACACTGGTGGATCCATATGTGGTACGTGAAAATAACACACATGCAATGACTCTGGTTGTTGTTAGTGAAAAGAACACACATGCAATGACACTGGTGGATCCATGTGTGGTCTCTAAAAAGAACACACATTTCAATGACTTTGGTTGTTGTTACTAAAAAGAACACACATGCAATGACACTTGTGGATCCATATGTGGTATGTGAAAAGAACACACATGCAATGACTCTGGTTGTTGTTACTAAAAAGAACACACATGCAATGACACTGTGGATCCTTGTGTGCTCTCTGAACAGAACACACATGCAATGACTCTGGTTGTTGTTAGTAAAAAGAGCACGCATGCAATGACACTGGTGGATCCATGTGTGGATTGTGAAGAGAACACACATTTCAATGACACTGGTGGATCCATATGTTGTATGTGAGAAGAACACACATTTCAATGACTCCAGTTGTTGTTACTAAAAAAACACACATGCAATGACCCTGTGGATCCATAGGTGGATTGTGAAAAGAGCACACATGCAATGACACTGGTGGATCCATATGTGGTATGTGAAAAGAATACACATGCAATAACTCCAGTTGTTGTTAGTGAAAAGAACATACATCCAATGACACTGGTGGATCCATGTGTGGTCTCTTAAGAGAACACACATTTCAATGACACTGTTGGATCCATAGGTGGTATGTGAAAAGAGACCACATGCAATGACTCTGGTTGTTTTTACTAAAAAGAACACACATGTAATGACACTGGTGCATCCATAGGTGGTATTTGAAAAGAACACACATTTCAATGACTCTGGATGTTGTTACTAAAAAGAACACACATGCAATGACACTGGTGTATCCATAGGTGGATTGTGAAAAGAGCACACATGCAATGCCACTAGTGGATCCATATTTGGTTTGTGGAAATAACACACATGCAATGACTCTGGTTGTTGTTAGTGAAAAGAACACACATGCAATGACACTTGTGGATCCATTTGTGGTCTCTGAAGAGAACACACATTTCAATGACACTGGTGGATCCATATGTGGTATGCGAAAATAACACACATGCAATGACTCTGGTTGTTGTTACTAAAAAGAACACACATGCAATGACACTGGTGGATCCATATGTGGTATGTGAAAAGAACACACATTTCAATGACTCCAATTGTTGTTACTAAAAAGAACACACATGCACTGACACTGGTGGATCCATAGGTGGATTGTGAAAAGAGCACACATGCAATGACACTGGTGGATCCATATTTGGTTTGTGGAAATAACACACATGCAATGACTCTGGTTGTTGTTAATGAAAAGAACACACATGCAATGACACTGGTGGATCCATGTGTGGTCTCTAAAAACAACACACATTTCAATGACACTAGTGGATCCATATGTGGTATGTGAAAAGAACACACATGCAATGACTCTGGTGGATCCATAGGTGGTATGTGAAAAGAACACACATTTCAATGACTCTGGTTGTTGTTAGTAAAAAGAACACACATGCAATGACACTGGTCGATCCATAGGTGGATTGTGTAAAGATCACACATGCAATGACACTGGTGGATCCATATGTGGTATGTGAAAATAATACACATTCAATGACTCCAGTTGTTGTTAGTGAAAAGAACACACATGCAATGACACTGGTGGATCCATAGGTGGATTGTGAAAAGAACACACATGCAATGACACTGGTGGATCCATATGTGGTATATGAAAAGAACACACATGCAATGACTCTGGTTGTTGTTAGTGAAAAGAACACACATGCAATGACACTGGTGGATCCATGTGTGGTCTCTAAAAAGAACACATATTTCAATGACTCTGGTTGTTACTAAGGAACACACATGCAATGACACTTGTGGATCCATATGTGGATTGTGAAAAGAGCACACATGCAATGACACTGGTGGATCCATATGTGGTATGTGAAAAGAACACACATGCAATGACTCTAGTTGTTGTTAGTGAAAAGAACACACATGCAATGACACTGGTGGATCCATAGGTGGACTGTGAAAAGAACACACATGCAGTGACACTGGTGGATCCATATGTGGTATGTGAAAAGAACACACATGCAATAACTCTGTTGTTGTTATTGCAAAGAACACACATGTAATGACACTGGTGGATCCATGTGTGGTCTCTAAAAAGAACACGCATTTCAATGACACTAGTGGATCCATATGTGGTATGGTAAAAGAACAAACAATGACTCAGTTGTTGTTAGTAATAAGAACACGCATGCAATGACACTGGTGGATTGTGAAAAGAGCACACATTTCAATGACTCTGGTTGTTGTTACTAAAAAGGACACACATGCAATGACACTGGTGGATCCATGTGTGGTCTCTGAAGAGAACACACATGCAATAACTCTGGTTGTTGTTAGTAAAAAGAGCACACATGCAATGACACTGGTAGATCCATATGTGGTATGTGAAAAGAACACACATGCAATGACTCCATTTGTTGTTACTAAAAAGAACACACATGCAATGACACTCTTGGATCCATGTGTGGTCTCTGAAGAGAACACACATGCAATGACTCTGGTTGTTGTTAGTGAAAAGATAACACATGGTAATCACACTGGTGGATCCATATGTGGCATGTGAAATGAACACACATGCAATGACTCTGGTTGTTGTTACTAAAAAGAACACACATGCAATGACACTGGTGGATCCATGCGTGGTCTCTGAAGAGAACACACATGCAATGACTCTGGTTGTTGTTAGTAAAAAGAGCACACATGCAATGACACTGGTGGATCCATATGTGGTATGTGAAAAGAACACACATGCAATGACTCTGGTTGTTGTTACTAAAAAGAACACACATGCAATGACACTGGTGGATCCATGTGTGGTCTTTGAAGAGAACACACGTGCAATGACTCTGGTTGTTGTTAGTAAAAAGAGCACACATGCAATGACACTGGTGGATCCATATGTGGTATGTGAAAAGGACACACATTTCAATGACACTGGTGGATCCATATGTGGTATGTGAGAAGAACACACATTTCAATGACTCCAGTTGTTGTTACTAAAAAGAACACACATGCAATGACACTGGTGGATCCATAGGTGGATTGTGAAAAGAGCTTACAAGAAATGACACTGGTGGATCCATATGTGGTATGTGAAAAGAACACACATGCAATGACTCCAATTGTTGTTAGTGAAAAGAACATACATGCAATGACACTGGTGGATCCATGTGTGGTCTCTAAAGAGAACACACATTTCAATGACACTGGTGGATCCATAGGTGGTATGTGAAAAGAACACACATGCAATGACTCTGGTTGTTTTTACTAAAAAGAACACACATGCAATGACACTGGTGGATCCATAGGTGGTATGTGAAAAGAACACACATTTCAATGACTCTGGTTGTTGTTACTAAAAACAACACACATGCAATGACACTAGTGGATCCATAGGTGGATTGTGAAAAGAGCACACATGCAATACCACTGGTGGATTCATATTTGGTTTGTGGAAATAACACACATGCAATTACTCTAGTTGTTGTTAGTGAAAAGAACACACATGCAATGACACTGGTGGATCCATGTGTGATCTCTGAAGAGAACACACATTTCAATGACACTGGTGGATCCATATGTGGTATGTGAAAAGAACACACATGCAATGACTCTGGTTGTTGTTACTAAAAAGAACACACATGCAATGACACTGGTGGATCCATATGTGGTATGTGAAAAGAACACAGATTTCAATGACTCTAGTTGTTGTTACTAAAAAGAACACACATGCAATGACACTGGTGGATCCATAGGTGGATTATGAAAAGAGCACACATGCAATGACACTAGTGGATCCATATTTGGTTTGTGGAAATAACACACATGCAATGACTCTGGTTGTTGTTAGTGAAAAGAACACACATGCAATGACACTGGTGGATCCATAGGTGGATTGTGAAAAGAGCACACATGCAATGTCACTGGTGGATCCATATTTGGTTTGTGGAAATAACACACATGCAATGACTCGGTGGTTGTTAGTGAAAAGAACACACGTGCAATGACAGTGGTGGCTCCATCTGTGGTCTCTGAAGAGAACACACATTTCAACGACGCTGGTGGATCCATATGTGGTATGTGAAAATAACACACATGCAATGACTCTGGTTGTTGTTACTAAAAAGAACACACATGTAATGACACTAGTGGATCCATAGGTGGATTGTGAAAAGAGCACACATGCAATGCCACTGGTGGATCCATATTTGGTTTGTGGAAACAACACATGTGCAATGATTTTGGTTGTTGTTAGTGAAAAGAACACATATGCAATGACACCGGTGGATCCATGTGTGGTCTTTGAAGAGAATACACATTTCAATGACACTGGTGGATCCATATGTGGTATGTGAAAAGAACACACATGCAATCACTCTGGTTGTTGTTACTAAAAGGAACACACATGCAATGACACTGGTGGATCCATAAGTGGTATGTGAAAACAACACACATTTCAATGACTCTGGTTGTTGTTACTAAAATGAACACACATGCAATGACACTAGTGGATCCATAGGTGGATTGTGAAAAGGGCACACAAATGCAATGACACTAGTGGATCCATATGTGGTATGTGTAAAGAACACACATGCAATGACTCCAGTTGTTGTTAGTGAACAGAACACACATGCAATGACACTGGTGGATCCATACGTGGATTGTGAAAAGAACACACATGCAATGACACTGGTGGATCCATCTGTGGTATGTGAAAAGAACACACATGCAATGACTCTGGTTGTTGTTAGTGAAAAGAACACACATGCAATGACACTGCTGGATCCATGTGTGGTCTGTAAAAAGAACACACATTTCAATGACTCTGGTTGTTACTAAAAAGAACACACATGCAATGACAATGGTGGATCCATATGTGGATTGTGAAAAGAGCACACATCCAATGACACTGG
Source organism: Avena insularis (assembly GCA_023614405.1). Lineage (NCBI taxonomy): Eukaryota > Viridiplantae > Streptophyta > Magnoliopsida > Poales > Poaceae > Avena > Avena insularis. The sequence goes on along the minus strand of CM042692.1, from coordinate 70,363,301 downwards.
TGGATCCATATGTGGTATGTGAAAAGAACACACATGCAATGACTCTAGTTATTGTTAGTGAAAAAAACACACATGCAATGACACTGGTGGATCCATAGGTGGATTGTGAAAAGAACACACATGCAATGATACTGGTGGATCCATATGTGGTATGTAAAAAGAACACACATGCAATGACTCTGGTTGTTATTAGTGAAAAAACACACATGCAATGACACTGGTGGATCCATGTGTGGTCTCTAAAAAGAACACACATTTCAATGACACTAGTGGATCCAGAAGTGGTATGTGAAAAGAACACACATTTCAATGACTCAATTGTTGTTAGTAAAAAGAACACACATGCAATGACACTCGTGGATCCAAAGGTGGATTGTGAAAAGAGCACACATTTCAATGACTCTGGTTGTTGTTAGTAAAAAGAACACACATGCAATGACACTAGTGGATCCATATGTGGTCTCTGAAGAGAACACACATGCAATGACTCTGGTTGTTGTTAGTAAAAACAGCACACATACAATGACACTGGTGGATACATATGTGGAATGTGAAAAGAACACACATGCAATACCTCTGGTTATTGTTACTAAAAACAACACACATGCAATGACACTGGTGGATCCATGTGTGGTCTCTGAAGAGAACACACATGCAATGACTCTCGTTGTTGTTAGTAAAAAGAGCACACATGCAATGACACTGGTGGATCCATATGTGGTATGTGAAAAGAACACACATGCAATGACTCTGGTTGTTAGTAAAAAGAACACACATGCAATGACACTGGTGGATCCATGTGTGGTCTCTCAAGAGAACACACATGCAATGACTCTGGTTGTTGTTAGTAAAAAGAGCACACATGCAATGAAACTGGTGGATCCATATGTGGTATGTGAAAAGAACACACATGCAGTGAATCTGGTTGTTGTTACTAAAAAGAACACACATGCAATGACACTATGGATCCATGTGTGGTCTCTGAAGAGAACACACATGCAATGACTCTAGTTGTTGTTAGTAAAAAGAGCACACATGCAATGACAATGGTGGATCCATGTGTGGATTGTGAAGAGAACAGACATTTCAATGACACTGGTGGATCCATATGTGGTATGTGAAAAGAACATACATGCAATGACTCTGGTTGTTGTTACTAAAAAGAACACACATGCAATGACACTCGTGGATCCATAGGTGGATTGTGAAAAGAGCACACATGCAATGACACTGGTGGATCCATATTTGGTTTGTGGAAATAACACACATGCAATGACTCTGGTTGTTGTTAGTGAAAAGAACACGCATGCAATGACACTGGTGGATCCATAGGTGGATTGTGAAAAGAGCACACATGCAATGCCACTAGTGGATCCATATTTGGTTTTTGGAAATAACACACATGCAATGACTCGGTTGTTGTTAGTGAAAAGAACACACATGCAATGACACTGGTGGATCCATGTGTGGTCTCTAAAGAGAACACACATTTCAATGACACTGTGGATCCATATGTGGTATGTGAAAACAACACACATGTAATGACTCTGGTTGTTGTTACTAAAAAGAACACACATGCAATGACACTGGAGGATCCGTAGGTGGATTGTGAAAAAAGCACACATGCAATGCCACTCATGGATCCATATTTGGTTTGTGGAAATAACACACATGCAATGACTCTGGTTGTTAGTGAAAAGAACACACATGCAATGACACTCGTGGATCCATGTGTGGTCTCTGAAGACAACACACATTTTAATGACACTGTTGGATCAATAGGTGGTATGTGAAAAGAACACACATGCAATGACTCTGGTTGTTGTTACTGAAAAGAACACACATGCAATGGCACTGGTGGATCCATATGTGGTATGTGAAAAACACACACATTTCAATGACTCTGGTTGTTGTTACTAAAAAGAACACACATGCAATGACACTGGTGGATCCATAGGTGGATTGTGAAAATAGCACACATGCAATGACACTGGTGTATCCATATTTGGTTTGTGGAAATAACACAGATGCAATGACTCTGGTTGTTGTTAGTGAAAAGAACACACATGCAACGACACTGGTGGATCCTTGTGTGGTCTCTGAAGAGAACACACATTTCAATGACACTGGTGGATCCATATGTGGTATGTGAAAAGAACACACATGCAATGACTCTGGTTGTTGTTACTAAAAAGAACACACATGCAATGACACTGGTGGATCCATAAGTGGTATTTGAAAACAACACACATTTCAATGACTCTGGTTGTTGTTACTAAAATGAACACACATGCAATGACACTGGTGGATCCATAGGTGGATTGTGAAAAGGGCACACATGCAATGACACTGGTGGATCCATATGTGGTATGTGAAAAGAACACACATGCAATGACTCCAGTTGTTGTTAGTGAAAAGAACACACATGCAATGACACTGGTGGATCCATAGGTGGATTGTGAAAAGAGCACACATGCAATGACACTGGTGGATCCATATGTGGTATGTGAAAAGAACACACATTTCAATGACTCTAGTTGTTGTTACTAAAAGGAACACACAAGCAATGACACTGGTGGATCCATAGGTGGATTTTGAAAAGAGCAGACATGCAATGACACTGGTGGATCCATATTTGGTTTGTGGAAATAACACACATGCAATGGATCTGGTTGTTGTTAGTGAAAAGAACACACATGCAATGACACTGGTGGATCCATAGGTGGATTGTTAAAAGAGCACACATGCAATGCCACTGGTGGATCCATATTTGGTTTGTGGAAATAACACACATGCAACGACTCGGTTGTTGTTAGTGAAAAAAACACACATGCAACACTACAAGAGGACCCCCCTACAACAACACATCAATCTGTATCTAAATACCCATATAGGCGTTGCTAGCACCATTACCAACGAATGAATATGCGTTGTGTTTTTGGGCGTTGCAAGGGTACAATGCAACGCATATATGTCCGTTGGTAAGCCATGAGCAAAGCGTTGCAAAATAGCAACAGATGGAGTGCAACAATTGTATTCGTTGGTACATATCATATACGATTAAATAATTTCATTTCAACATCACTATTAATTTCTATATTGGGTGGCTTTGATGGCTTCAAATGTGGTACTCTTTTTACTCGGCAGGCAGGCGAATATATACTCATAAGATATGTACGACAACACACACTAATCATGGTTTTCAAATGCATTCCATGAAGAAATATTCAATCTTTATTAATGGAAACACAACCCGATACATGAGAAGTGTACACATCTTACAATCATGCTTCAAAATATGATAACCTAACTATCCTATATAGATATTCCTTCTAATTATGCGCCTTCTATTCTACATAACTGACATCTGAACACATTAGTTCTTGCTGATCTTTCGGACCTGCAAAGACAAAGTTCTAATTTTAGAATCAACGAGGGGAAATCAAAGTTCCTTGCTGATCTCAGAGAAGCTCAGTGAACATCAATACAATAATATATAGAGGAACACAACTAGGGGCATTATTTACCATCTAATAGATCAAATATGTCATAGTTTATTACTACAATTTCATAATTTCAAGAGCCATGGGAACTAACCACTTAGGAATCTTTTATGATTTTGAACAGAGGTAACTTAGTTCTATCATATTAGGTAGTAGACATATACATGATTGTTATCTATTGTATCTGTTATCACATGTTATAGAAAAAAGGAAAGTAAAATAAGAAAAATAATCAACACGGAATACAATTTATGTATATATGATAATTACATCCTAATATTTAAGAATGGAAAAACCAGTTGCCCCTTGCTAGAACGAGAGTCAGGGTGCAGGAGTATGATCATATTAAAACAATATAAGAAGGGCTCTTAAGTATTATTAACAATGTATACTGCTACTGAACAAGTGAGAGAATTTGAAAAATAAAACCAGTGGATAACTCCACTTGTAATGTGGTAAATTATCTAAAAAGTACTAGTTCAACATTCACTCTCAAACTAACATATAGACTTACCATGGCTACTTATAGAAGCACATAAGGCTAAAATTTTGTTCAGCAAGGAGTTGGATGAGACAGAGGAGGGGAACTTACCTGATCAAACTACAGATGACTAGATTATAAATGTAAAATGTACCCGCAACAAATATTAGTTTCTAGGACTGCATGATCAGAAAATAAGAAGTGCATCAATTCCTCACACATCCCAGGATAATGGAATCATGCACGTCAACTTGCAAAAATAATATAGCCACGTCTATGATAAAACAAGCTTACGACGAGTTCCTGCAGTAACCATCAGAGAGCATTCTCCAAGGACTGGTTCTCCTCTAGCACCAGTTCTATGTGTGCTGCCAAATAAGATGAGAAACCAGTTTGAGATACATGTATAATGAAGCAAAACAATTGTTAGCCTGCTACGAACTCATAAAGAAAGCAGGCAGGTGAAGGAGAACAAGTAAGAAGGAATCAAAATAACATTAAGTCATCTCCCAACTACGTCAATTTGTCAACCTCAATTTTGAAGAGTATATATCAACAAGAAATTTTCTGTTCTGCACGCATATATTAACCCCAGCCTTGTATACTGTCAAGCGTGCATACAATAAAGTTAGGTAGTCACTTGGAATAAAGTATAATTTTTAGACTAGTAACAATTTATTTTTTAGGTTCACTTGTCATCGCTATTGAAAGAAGAGGATAACTTCATACGTATATAATTCTGGTTAAAGAAACTAGAGCACATTTTAACTCCATGAAATATCAGGTAACAAGCAAGAAGAATTAGGTTAGTCTGATGCTAACCTTCTTCCCACACATAGTAGATCAGTACTAACTTTAGAGTTTACCAGGACAACAGTACACCACAAAAGGCAGCTCTGAATTCCCATCCAACACATTCGATCTGTTGTAAAAAATAGATATTGTCAAGCTTCAACTTACTTGGTACGACATGTCAAAGTAAAAAACAATCAGTTGGAGATATCCGACTATTATGATAAAACATAGAGCAGACAATGCATATATGAATTCAATGATATTCTAACCATATTAACAACGAATCTAGATCTCACACTTGTGCCTAGCAAAGACATCACCTTAACACAGGAAGCAAGCCTTTTTCACATCTGAATGACAAGCAGCAATTTATTCCAGCATTGAAGAAATAGGCTTAGAGGGCAAAGCAGAACCTTTGAGGTGTGTGGAGGAGGGGGATTCGTGCAGAGAAGGTTGGGTACAGTGAGCAGCGTCCGTGAACAGGAATCCAGACCCAAGAAGAGCAGCGGTGGCGGGAACCCAGCGACACCTTCGTCACACACGGGCGAGAGAGCTTGCAGTGACGCCAGGATAAAGAAAGCTTCGGGAGATTCATTCATAGACAACGCGTTCCAGAATCCTACCTGCGACCAAAACCAAATAAATCAAAATTGGAAGAGTACAGAAGGGAAGTACACTTGAATCTCGTAGCACATCCTCCCATGCCTGCTATCGGACCGCACCGGCCGCGGCCAACATAGCCGGATATAGCGGTCAACGGCGAGCACGCATGAAGATGAAGTGGGAGGCTAGTCCATTATGGGTCCGCTCACCGGCGAGGGAGGTACTAATCGCAGACGTCGTGAGGCGCCTGGGAGGAGCACATGGAGGCGGCTAGGTCTGCAGAGGTGAGGAACTACAGGGTGCGGGTGTCTGTTCGTGGCTCGTGGGGTTACAGAACACAAAGGGGTCATGCTTAGTGGGCTGGGCTCATTTTCTTTTAGCACCCCGTATATTGCAATCTGCATAATGAACAACATATGTGACTTACAACGCATACATTTGTATCTATGACAAATTGTGCAACGGATGCAAAAGGGCGTTGCCGAGTATGTATTGCTTTATGGGAGTTTCTCTTGTAGTGCAATGACACTGGTGGATCCATGTGTGGTCTCTGAAGAGAACACACATTTCAATGACACTGGTGGATCCATATGTGGTATGTGAAAAGACCACACATGCAATGACTCTGGTGGTTGTTACGAAAAAGAACATACATGCAATGACACTGGTGCATCCATAGGTAGATTGTGAAAAGAGCACACATGCAATGCCACTGGTGGATCCATATTTGGTTTGTGGAAATAACACACATGCAATGACTCTGGTTGTTGTTAGTGAAAATAACACACATGCAATGACACTGGTGGATCCATGTGTGGTCTCTGACAACACACATTTCAATGACAATGGTGGATCCATATGTGGTATGTGAAAAGAACACACATGCAATGACTCTGGTTGTTGTTACTAAAAAGAACACACATGCAATGGCACTGGTGGATCCATATGTGGTCTGTGAAAAGAACACACATTTCAATGACTCTAGTTGTTGTTACTAAAAAGAACACACATACAATGACACTGGTAGATCCATAGGTGGATTGTGAAAAGAGCACACATGCAATGACACTGGTGGATCCATAGGTGGATTGTGAAAAGAGCACACATGCAATGACACTGGTGGATCCATATTTGGTTTGTGGAAATAACACACATGCAATGACTCTGGTTGTTGTTAGTGAAAAGAACACACATGCAATGACACTGGTGGATCCATGTGTGGTCTCTGAAGAAAACACACATTTCAATGACCCTAGTGGATCCATATGTGGTATGTGAAAAGAACACCCATGCAATGACTCTGGTTGTTAGTAAAAATAACACACATGCAATGACAATGGTGGATCCATAGGTGGTATGTGAAAAGAACACACATTTCAATGACTCTGGTTGTTGTTACTAAAAAGAACACACATGCAATGACACTGGTGGATCCATAGGTGGATTGTGAAAAGAGCACACATGCAATGACACTGGTGGATCCATATGTGGTATGTGAAAAGAACACACATGCAATGACTCCAGTTGTTGTTAGTGAAAAGAACACACATGCAATAACACTGGTGGATCCATAGGTGGATTGTGAAAAGAACACACATGCAATGACACTGGTGGATCCATATGTGGTATGTGAAAAGAACACACATGCAATGACTCTGGTTGTTGTTAGTGAAAAGAACACACATGCAATGACACTGGTGGATCCATGTGTGGTCTCTAAAAAGAACACACATTTCAATGACTCTGGTTGTTGTTACTAAAAAGAATACACATGCAATGACACTGGTGGATCCATATGTGGATTCTGAAAAGAGCACACATGCAATGACACTGGTCGATCCATATGTGCTATGTGAAAAGAAGACACATGCAATGACTCCAGTTATTGTTAGTGAAAAAAACACATGCAATGACACTGGTGGATCCATAGGTGGATTGTGAAAAGAATACACATTCAATGACACTAGTGGATCCATATGTGGTATGTGAAAAGAACACACATGCAATGACTCTGGTTGTTCTTAGTGAAAAGAACACATATGCAATGAACTTGGTGGATCCATGTGTGGTCTCTAAGAAGAACACACATTTCAATGACACTAGTGGATCCATATGTGGTATGTGAAAAGAACACACATGCAATGACTCTGGTTGTTCTTAGTGAAAAGAACACATATGCAATGAACTTGGTGGATCCATGTGTGGTCTCTAAGAAGAACACACATTTCAATGACACTAGTGGATCCATATGTGGTATGTAAAAAGAACACACATTTCAATGACTCAGTTGTTGTTAGTAAAAAGAACACACATGCAATGACACTGGTGGATCCAAAGGTGGATTGTGAAAAGAGCCTACATTTCAATGACTCTGCTTGTTGTTAGTAAAAAGAACACACATGCAATGACACTAGTGGATCCATGTGTGGTCTCTGAAGAGAACACACATGCAATGACTCTGGTTGTTGTTAGGAAAAAGAGCACACATGCAATGACACTGGTAGATCCATATGTGGTATGTGAAAATAACACACATGCAATGAATCCAGTTGTTGTTACTAAAAAGAACATACATGCAATGACACTAGTGGATCCATGTGTGGTCTCTAAAGAGAACACACATGCAATGACTCTAGTTGTTGTTAGTAAAAAGAGCACACATGCAATCACGCTGGTGGATCCATATGTGGTATGTGAAATGAACACACATGCAATGACTCTGGTTGTTGTTACTAAAAAGAACACTCATGCAATGACACTAGTGGATCCATGTGTGGTCTCTGAAGAGAACACACATGCAATGACTCTGGTTGTTGTTAGTAAAAAGAGCACACATGCAATGACACAGGTGGGTCCATATGTGGTATGTGAAAAGAACACACATGCAATGACTCTGGTTGTTGTTACTAAAAAGAACACACATGCAATGACACTGTGGATCCATGTGTGGTCTCTGAAGAGAATATACATGCAATGACTCTAGTAGTTGTGAGTAAAAAGAGCACACATGCAATGACACTGGTGGATCCATGTGTGGATTGTGAAGAGAACACACATTTCAATGACACTGGTGGATCCATATGTGGTATGTGAGAAGTACACACATTTCTATGACTCCAGTTGTTGTTACTAAAAAGAAAACACATGCAATGACACTGGTGCATCAATAGGTGGATTGTGAAAAGAGCATACATGCAATGACACTGGTGGATCCATATGTGGTATGTGAAAAGAACACACATGCAATGACCGCAGTTGTTGTTAGTGAAAATAACATACATGCAATGACACTGGTGGATCGATGTGTGGTCTCTGAAGAGAACACACATTTCAATGACACTGGTGGATCCATAGGTGGTATGTGAAAAGAACACACATGCAATGCCTCTGGTTGTTTTTTCTAAAAAGAACACACATGCAATGACACTGGCGGATCCATAGGTGGTATGTGAAAAGAACACACATTTCAATGACTCTAGTTGTTGTTACTAAAAAGAACACACATGCAATGACACTGGTGGATCCATATGTGGATTGTGAAAAGAGCACACATGCAATGACACTGGTGGATCCATATGTGGTATGTGAAAAGAAGACACATGCAATGACTCCAGTTGTTGTTAGTGAAAAAAACACACATGCAATGACACTGGTGGATCCATAGGTGGACTGTGAAAAGAACACACATTCAATGACACTGGGGGATCCATATGTGGTATGTGAAAAGAACACACATGCAATGACTCTGGTTGTTGTTAGTGAAAAGAACACATATGCAATGACACTAGTGGATCCATGTGTGGTCTCTAAGAAGAACACACATTTCAATGACACTAGTGGATCCATATGTGGTATGTGAAAAGAACACACATTTCAATGACTCAGTTGTTGTTAGTAAAAAGAACACACATGCAATGACACTGGTGGATCCAAAGGTGGATTGTGAAAAGAGCATATATTTCAATGACTCTGGTTGTTGTTAGTAAAAAGAACACACATGCAATGACACTGGTAGATCCATGTGTGGTCTCTGAAGAGAACACACATGCAATGACTCTGGTTGTTGTTAGTAAAAAGAGCACACATGCAATGACACTGGTAGACCCATATGTGGTATGCGAAAAGAACACACATGCAATGAATCCAGTTGTTGTTACTAAAACGAACATACATGCAATGACACTAGTGGATCCATGTGTGGTCTCTGAAGAGAACACACATGCAATAACTCTGGTTGTTGTTAGTAAAAAGAGCACACATGCAATCACGCTGGTGGATCCATATGTGGTTTGTGAAATGAACACACATGCAATGACTCTGGTTGTTGTCACTAAAAAGAACACACATGCAATGACACTGGTGGATCCATGTGTTGTCTCTGAAGAGAACACACATGTAATGACTCTGGTTGTTGTTAGTAAAAAGAGCACACATGCAATGACACAGGTGGATCCATATGTGATATGTGAAAAGAACACACATGCAATGACTCTGGTTGTTGTTCCTAAAAAGAACACACATGGAATGACAATGTGGATCCATCTGTGGTCTCTGAAGACAATACACATGCAATGACTCTGGTTGTTGTGAGTAAAAGGAGCACACATGCAATGACACTAGTGGATCCATGTGTGGATTGTGAAGAGAACACACATTTCAATGACACTGGTGGATCCAAAGGTGGTATGTGAAAAGAACACACATGCAATGACTCTGGTTGTTTTTACTAAAAAGAACACACATGCAATGACACTGGTGGATCCATATGTGGTATGTGAGAAGTACACACATTTCAATGACTCCAGTTGTTGTTACTAAAAATAAAACACATGCAATGACACTGGTGGATCAATAGGTGGATTGTGAAAAGAGCATACATGCAATGACACAGGTGGATCCATATGTGGTATGTGAAAAGAACACACATGCAATGACCGCAGTTGTTGTTAGTGAAAATAACATACATGCAATGACACTGGTGGATCCATGTGTGGTCTCTGAAGAGAACACACATTTCAGTGACACTGGTTGATCCATAGGTGGTATGTGAAAAGAACACACATGCAATGCCTCTGGTTGCTTTTACTAAAAAGAACACACATGCAATGACACTGGCGGATCCATAGGTGGTATGTGAAAAGAACACACATTTCAATGACTCTAGTTCTTGTTACTAAAAAGAACACACATGCAATGACACTGGTGGATCCATAGATGGATTGTGAAAAGAGCACACATGCAATGCCACTGGTGGATCCATATTTGGTTTGTTGAAATAACACACATGCAATGACTCTGCTTGTTGTTAGTAAAAAGAGCACACATGCAATGACACTGGTGGATCCATGTGTGGATTGTGAAGTGAACACACATTTCAATGACACTGGTGGATCGATATGTGGTATGTGAAAAGAACACACATGCAATGACTCTGGTTGTTGTTAGTGAAAAGAACACACATGCAATGACACTGGTGGATCCATATGTGATATGCGAAAAGAACACACATTTCAATGACTCCAGTTGTTGTTACTAAAAAGAACACACATGCAATGACACTAGTGGATCCATATTTGGTTTGTGGAAATAACACACATGCAATGACTCTGGTTGTTGTTAGTGAAAAGAACACACATGCAATGACATTGGTGGATCCATGTGTGGTCTCTATAGAGAACACACATTTCAATGACACTGGTGGATCCATATGTGGTATGTGAAAAGAACACACATGCAATGACTCTGGTTGTTGTTAGTAAAAAGAACACACATGCAATGAAACTGGTGGATCCATAGGTGGTATGTGAAAGAACACACATTTCAATGACTCAGGTTGTTGTTACTAAAAAGAACACACATGAAATAACACTGGTGGATCCATAGGTGGATTGTGAAAAGAGCACACATGCAATGACACTGGTGGATCCATATGTGGTATGTGAAAAGAACACACATGCAATGACTCCAGTTGTTGTTAGTGAAAAGAACACACATGCAATGACACTGGTAGATCCATAGGTGGATTGTGAAAAGAACACACATGCAATGACACTGGTGGATCCATATGTGGTATGCGAAAAGAACACACATGCAATGACTCTGGTTGTTGTTAGTGAAAAGAACACACATGCAATGACATCAGGATCCATGTGTGGTCTCTAAAAAGAACACACATTTCAATGACTCTTGTTGTTGTTACTAAAAAGAACACACATGCAATGACACTGGTGGATCCATATGTGGATTGTGAAAAGAGCACACATGCAATGACACTGGTGGATCCATATGTGGTATGTGAAAAGAAGACACATGCAATGACTCCAGTTGTTGTTAGTGAAAAAAACACACATGCAATGACACTGGTGGATCCATAGGTGGACTCTGAAAAGAACACACATTCAATAACACTGGGGGATCCATATGTGGTATGTGAAAAGAACACACATGCAATGACTCTGGTTGTTGTTAGTGAAAAGAACACATATGCAATGACACTAGTGGATCCATGTGTGGTCTCTAAGAAGAACACACATTTCAATGACACTAGTGGATCCATATGTGGTATGTGAAAAGAACACACATTTCAATGACTCAGTTGTTGTTAGTAAAAAGAACACACATGCAATGACACTGGTGGATCCAAAGGTGGATTGTGAAAAGAGCATATATTTCAATGACTCTGGTTGTTGTTAGTAAAAAGAACACACATGCAATGACACTGGTAGATCCATGTGTGGTCTCTGAAGAGAACACACATGCAATGACTCTGGTTGTTGTTAGTAAAAAGAGCACACATGCAATGACACTGGTAGACCCATATGTGGTATGTGAAAAGAACACACATGCAATGAATCCAGTTGTTGTTACTAAAACGAACATACATGCAATGACACTAGTGGATCCATGTGTGGTCTCTGAAGAGAACACACATGCAATGACTCTGGTTGTTGTTAGTAAAAAGATCACACATGCAATCACGCTGGTGGATCCATATGTGGTATGTGAAATGAACACACATGCAATGACTCTGGTTGTTGTCACTAAAAAGAACACACATGCAATGACACTGGTGGATCCATGTGTTGTCTCTGAAGAGAACACACATGTAATGACTCTGGTTGTTGTTAGTAAAAAGAGCACACCTGCAATGACACAGGTGGATCCATATGTGATATGTGAAAAGAACACACATGCAATGACTCTGGTTGTTGTTCCTAAAAAGAACACACATGGAATGACAATGTGGATCCATCTGTGGTCTCTGAAGACAATACACATGCAATGACTCTGGTTGTTGTGAGTAAAAGGAGCACACATGCAATGACACTAGTGGATCCATGTGTGGATTGTGAAGAGAACACACATTTCAATGACACTGGTGGATCCATATGTGGTATGTGAGAAGTACACACATTTCAATGACTCCAGTTGTTGTTACTAAAAATAAAACACATGCAATGACACTGGTGGATCAATAGGTGGATTGTGAAAAGAGCATACATGCAATGACACTGGTGGATCCATATGTGGTATGTGAAAAGAACACACATGCAATGACCGCACTTGTTGTTAGTGAAAATAACATACATGCAATGACACTTGTGGATCCATGTGTGGTCTCTGAAGAGAACACACATTTCAATGACATTGGTGGATCCATAGGTGGTATGTGAAAAGAACACACATGCAATGCCTCTGGTTGCTTTTACTAAAAAGAACACACATGCAATGACACTGGCGGATCCATAGGTGGTATGTGAAAAGAACACACATTTCAATGACTCTAGTTCTTGTTACTAAAAAGAACACACATGCAATGACACTGGTGGATCCATAGATGGATTGGGAAAAGAGCACACATGCAATGCCACTGGTGGATCCATATTTGGTTTGTTGAAATAACACACATGCAATGACTCTGCTTGTTGTTAGTAAAAAGAGCACACATGCAATGACACTGGTGGATCCATGTGTGGATTGTGAAGTGAACACACATTTCAATGACACTGGTGGATCCATATGTGGTATCTGAAAAGAACACACATGCAATGACTCTAGTTGTTGTTAGTGAAAAGAACACACATGCAATGACACTGGTGGATCCATATGTGATATGCGAAAAGAACACACATTTCAATGACTCCAGGTGTTGTTACTAAAAAGAACACACATGCAATGACACTAGTGGATCCATATTTGGTTTGTGGAAATAACACACATGCAATGTCTCTGGTTGTTGTTAGTGAAAAGAACACACATGCAATGACACTGGTGGATCCATGTGTGGTCTCTATAGAGAACACACATTTCAATGACACTGGTGGATCCATATGTGGTATGTGAAAAGAACACACATGCAATGACTCTGGTTGTTGTTAGTAAAAAGAACACACATGCAATGAAACTGGTGGATCCATAGGTGGTATGTGAAAGAACACACATTTCAATGACTCTGGTTGTTGTTACTAAAAAGAACACACATGCAATAACACTGGTGGATCCATAGGTGGATTGTGAAAAGAGCACACATGCAATGACACTGGTGGATCCATATGTGGTATGTGAAAAGAACACACATGCAATGACTCCAGTTGTTGTTAGTGAAAAGAACACACATGCAATGACACTGGTAGATCCATAGGTGGATTGTGAAAAGAACACACATGCAATGACACTGGTGGATCCATATGTGGTATGCGAAAAGAACACACATGCAATGACTCTGGTTGTTGTTAGTGAAAAGAACACACATGCAATGACACTGGTGGATCCATGTGTGGTCTCTAAAAAGAACACACATTTCAATGACTCTTGTTGTTGTTACTAAAAAGAACACACATGCAATGACACTGGTGGATCCATATGTGGATTGTGAAAAGAGCACACATGCAATGACACTGGTGGATCCATATGTGGTATGTGAAAAGAACACACATGCAATGACTCCAGTTGTTGTTAGTGAAAAAAACACATGCAATGACACTGGTGGATCCATAGGTGGATTGTGAAAAGAACACACATGCAATGACACTGGTGGATCCATATGTGGTAATTGAAAAGCACACACATGCAATGACTCTTGTTGCTGTTAGTGAAAAAAAACACATGCAATGACACTGGTGGATCCATAGGTGGATTGTGAAAAGAACACACATTCAATGACACTGGTGGATCCATATGTGGTATGTGAAAAGAACAAACATGCAATGACTCTGATTGTTGTTAGTGAATAGAACACATATGCAATGACACTGGTGGATCCGTGTGTGGTCTCTAAGAAGAACACACATTTCAATGACACTAGTGGATCCATATGTGGTATGTGAAAAGAACACACATGCAATGACTCTGGTTGTTGTTAGTGAAAAGAACACACATGCAATGACACTGGTGGATCCATGTGTGGTCTCTGAAGAGAACACACATTTCAATGACACTGGTGGATCCATAAGTGGTATATGAAAAGAACACACATGCAATGACTCTGGTTGTTGTTACTAAAAAGAACACACATGCAATGACACTGGTGGATCCATATGTGGTATGTGAAAAGAACACACATTTCAATGACTCCAGTTGCTGTTACTAAAAAGAACACACATGCAATGACTCTGGTTGTTGTTAGTGAAAAGAACACACATGCAATGACACTGGTGGATCCATGCGTGGTCTCTATAGAGAACACACATTTCAATGACACTGGTGGATCCATATGTGGTATGTGAAAAGAACACACATGCAATGACTCTAGTTGTTGTTAGTAAAAAGAACACACATGCAATGACACTGGTGGATCCATAGGTGGTATGTGAAAGAACACACATTTCAATGACTCTGGTTGTTGTTACTAAAAAGAACACACATGCAATGACACTGGTGGATCCATAGGTGGATTTTGAAAAGAGCACACATGCAATGAACTTGGTGGATCCATATGTGGTATGTGAAAAGAACACACATGCAATGACTCCAGTTGTTGTTAGTGAAAAGAACAGACATGCAATGACACTGGTAGATCCATAGGTGGATTGTGAAAATAACACATATGCAATGACACTGGTGGATCCATATGTGATATGTGAAAAGAACACACATGCAATGACTCTGGTTGTTGTTAGTGAAAAGAACACACATGCAATGACACTGGTGGATCCATGTGTGGTCTCTAAAAAGAACACACATTTCAATGACTCTGGTTGTTGTTACTAAAAAGAACACACATGCAATGACACTGGTGGATCCATATGTGGATTGTGAAAAGAGCACACATGCAATGACACTGGTGGATCCATATGTGGTATGTGAAAAGAACACACATGCAATGACTCCAGTTGTTGTCAGTGAAAAAAACACATGCAATGACACTGGTGGATCCATAGGTGGATTGTGAAAAGAACACACATGCAATGACACTGGTGGATCCATATGTGGTAATTGAAAAGCACACACATGCAATGACTCTTGTTGCTGTTAGTGAAAAAAAACACATGCAATGACACTGGTGGATCCATAGGTGGATTGTGAAAAGAACACACATTCAATGACACTGGTGGATCCATATGTGGTATGTGAAAAGAACAAACATGCAATGACTCTGATTGTTGTTAGTGAATAGAACACATATGCAATGACACTGGTGGATCCGTGTGTGGTCTCTAAGAAGAACACACATTTCAATGACACTAGTGGATCCATATGTGGTATGTGAAAAGAACACACATGCAATGACTCTGGTTGTTGTTAGTGAAAAGAACACACATGCAATGACACTGGTGGATCCATGTGTGGTCTCTGAAGAGAACACACATTTCAATGACACTAGTGGATCCATATGTGGTATATGAAAAGAACACACATGCAATGACTCTGGTTGTTGTTACTAAAAAGAACACACATGCAATGACACTGGTGGATCCATATGTGGTATGTGAAAAGAACACACATTTCAATGACTCCAGTTGCTGTTACTAAAAAGAACACACATGCAATGACTCTGGTTGTTGTTAGTGAAAAGAACACACATGCAATGACACTGGTGGATCCATGCGTGGTCTCTATAGAGAACACACATTTCAATGACACTGGTGGATCCATATGTGGTATGTGAAAAGAACACACATGCAATGACTCTAGTTGTTGTTAGTAAAAAGAACACACATGCAATGACACTGGTGGATCCATAGGTGGTATGTGAAAGAACACACATTTCAATGACTCTGGTTGTTGTTACTAAAAAGAACACACATGCAATGACACTGGTGGATCCATAGGTGGATTTTGAAAAGAGCACACATGCAATGAACTTGGTGGATCCATATGTGGTATGTGAAAAGAACACACATGCAATGACTCCAGTTGTTGTTAGTGAAAAGAACAGACATGCAATGACACTGGTAGATCCATAGGTGGATTGTGAAAATAACACATATGCAATGACACTGGTGGATCCATATGTGATCTGTGAAAAGAACACACATGCAATGACTCTGGTTGTTGTTACTGAAAAGAACACACATGCAATGACACTGGTGGATCCATGTGTGGTCTCTAAAAAGAACACACATTTCAATGACTCTGGTTGTTGTTACTAAAAAGAACACACATGCAATGACACTGGTGGATCCATATGTGGATTGTGAAAAGAGCACACATGCAATGACACTGGTGGATCCATATGTGGTATGTGAAAAGAACACACATGCAATGACTCCAGTTGTTGTCAGTGAAAAAAACACACATGCAATGACACTGGTGGGTCCATAGGTGGATTGTGAAAAGAACACACATTCAATGACACTGGTGGATCCATATGTGGTATGTGAAAAGAACACACATGCAATGACTCTGGTTGTTGTTAGTGAAAAAAACACACATGCAATGACACTGGTGGATCCATAGGTGGATTGTGAAAAGCACACACATTCAATGACACTGGTGGATCCATCTGTGGTATGTGAAAAGAACACACATGCAATGACTCTGGTTGTTGTTAGTAAAAAGAACACACATGCAATGACACTAGTGGATCCATAGGTGGTATGTGAAAGAACACACATTTCAATGACTCTGGTTGTTGTTACTAAAAAGAACACACATGCAATGACACTGGTGGATCCATAGGTGGATTTTGAAAAGAGCACACATGCAATGACACTGGTGGATCCATATGTGGTATGTGAAAAGAACACACATGCAATGACTCCAGTTGTTGTTAGTGAAAAGAACACACATGCAATGACACTGGTAGATCCATAGGTGGATTGTGAAAATAACACATATGTAATGACACTGGTGGATCCATATGTGATATGTGAAAAGAACACACATGCAATGACTCTGGTTGTTGTTAGTGAAAAGAACACACATGCAATGACACTGGTGGATCCATGTGTGGTCTCTAAAAAGAACACACATTTCAATGACTCTGGTTGTTGTTACTAAAAAGAACACACATGCAATGACACTGGTGGATCCATATGTGGATTGTGAAAAGAGCACACATGCAATGACACTGGTGGATCCATATGTGGTATGTGAAAAGAACACACATGCAATGAATCCAGTTGTTGTCAGTAAAAAAACACACATGCAATAACACTGGTGGGTCCATAGGTGGATTGTGAAAAGAACACACATTCAATAACACTGGTGGATCCAAAGGTGGATTGTGAAAAGAGCATACATTTCAATGAGTCTGGTTGTTGTTAGTAAAAAGAACACACATGCAATGACACTGGTGGATCCATGTGTGGTCTCTAAAGAGAACACACATGCAATGACTCTGGTTGTTGTTAGTAAAAAGAGCACACATGCAATGACACTGGTAGATCCATAGGTGGTATGTGAAAGAACACACATTTCAATGACTCTGGTTGTTGTTACTAAAAAGAACACACATGCAATGACCCTGGTGGATCCATAGGTGGATTGTGAAAATAGGACACATGCAATGACACTAGTGGATCCATATGTGGTATGTGAAAAGAACACACATGCAATGACTCCAGTTGTTGTTAGTGAAAAGAACACACATGCAATGACACTGGTAGATCCATAGGTGGATTGTGAAAAGAACACACATGCAATGACACTGGTGGATCCATATGTGGTATGTGAAAAGAACACACATGCAATAACTCTGGTTGTTGTTAGTGAAAAGAACACACATGCAATGACACTGGTGGATCCATGTGTGGTCTCTAAAAAGAACACACATTTCAATGACTCTGGTTGTTGTTACTAAAAAGAACACACATGCAATGACACTGGTGGATCCATATGTGGTATGTGAAAAGAACACACATGCAATGACTCCAATTATTGTTAGTGAAAAGAACACACATGTAATGACACTGGTAGATCCATAGGTGGATTGTGAAAAGAACACACATGCAATGACACTGGTGGATCCATATGTGGTATGTGAAAAGAACACACATGCAATGACTCTGGTTGTTGTTAGTGAAAAGAACACATATGCAATGACACTGGTGGATCCATGTGTGGTCTCTAAGAAGAACACACATTTCAATGACACTAGTGGATCCATATGTGGTATGTGAAAAGAACACACATTTCAATGACTCAGTTGTTGTTAGTAAAAAGAACACACATGCAATGACACTGGTGGATCCAAAGGTGGATTGTGAAAAGAGCATACATTTCAATGACTCTGGTTGTTGTTAGTAAAAAGAACACACATGCAATGACACTGGTGGATCCATGTGTTGTCTCTAAAGAGAACACACATGCAATGACTCTGGTTGTTGTAAGTAAAAAGAGCACACATGCAACTACACTGGTAGATCCATATGTGGTATGTGAAAATAACACACATGCAATGAATCCAGTTATTGTTACTAAAAAGAACATACATGCAATGACACTAGTGGATCCATGTGTGGTCTCTGAAGAGAACACACATGCAATGACTCTGGTTGTTAGTAGTAAAAAGAACACACATGCAATCACGCTGGTGGATCCATATGTGGTATGTGAAATGAACACACATGCAATGACTCTGGTTGTTGTTACTAAAAAGAACGCACATGCAATGACACTGGTGGATCCATGTGTGGTCTCTGAAGAGAACACACATGCAATGCCTCTGGTTGTTGTTAGTAAAAAGAGAACACATGCAATGACACAGGTGGATCCATATGTGGTATGTGGAAAGAACACACATGCAATGAATCTGGTTGTTGTTACGAAAAAGAACACACATGCAATGACATTGTGGATCCATGTGTGGTCTCTGAAGAGAATACACATGCAATGACTCTGGTTGTTGTGAGTAAAAGAGCACACATGCAATCACACTGGTGGATCCATGTGTGGATTGTGAAGAGAACACACATTTCAATGACACTAGTGGATCCATATGTGGTATGTGAGAAGTACACACATTTCAATGACTCGAGTTGCTGTTACTAAAAAGAAAACACATACAATGACACTGGTGGATCAATAGGTGGATTGTGAAAAGAGCATACATGCAATGACACTGGTGGATCCATATGTGGTATGTGAAAAGAACACACATGCAATGACCGCAGTTGTTGTTAGTGAAAATAACATACATGCAATGACACTTCCTACATATAATTGTTGCATCATAATTATATCATGCTCATGTCATCATGCCACCTTGCATTTGAGCATCATATAAAACCCTTTTTGTTTTGGTTCTTCTCTCATATGCATTGTAAATTGTATTTGCCTCTTGATATTGTATTTGGTTATTGATATATTGTTTAATGCCCAAGTGGAGTTGGGGGCATATCTTTTATTTAAATTCCACCACCCTTTCTTTCACCACCTTATAATTCCACCATCCAACTAAATATGAGCTTTGCACTTTATTGGGTTTTACCTCTAGCTCATGTGGGTTGGGATGGATCCAAATCTATTTCCACATGCTCTCATCTTAGCATCATGTTGTTTTCACATAATTGATATGTGGAGCCACCTTTGCATGCATTGTGAGTAGTGCTCCTTTTCCTAGCTTCTATATGGATTATTATGGATTTATGCTCATGTTGGGATATTTTTGGGACTATTAAGCATCTAGTGTAATCTACACACTAGCAAGTCCCAATTATAATCAAATATGATCATCTCCATCTACTCCACTTGGAACTCTCTTTTAAATTCTTTTGGCTTGGCCTTAATTCCATGTTTGGAAATGCATGTGTTAATAAATGCCCATGGTCATTTACAATTGTTTTCACAAGAATAAACATGGCATTTACTAATTCATGCATGGGCCATGCAATCATCACCCCATTCCACTCTTTGGATTTTACTTGGATTTTTGGGTGCTTTATCTCTTTTGGATCTCTCTCTTCCCTCTCAACCTTTCCATCTTGTTGGTGTATCCTTGCCATGTGGCCATCAAGTCTCACCTCACCACCACCTCCTCCATCTTTGGCATGAGCTAGTTGGTTCATCACAAAACCCTACACACCTTAACCCTCTTTTCCACACCACCCAAACCCTATTTGATCTACCCGATCTACCCCTCTAAACCCTAAGCCTCTCTCTCTATCCTCTCTCCAAAAACCTAGTCCTAGCCAAACCCTAACCCGAGCCCCAACCAGCTAACCCGAGCTACCCTTCTAATCTAGACAAGTGTACCCGAGCCCCTCCCCTCTTCCTCTCCTTCTTGCACCACAAGATGGTCAAGCCAAAAACCAGAACCACCAGCTTCATCACGTGCCCTCCCCTGGTCCCCCTCCTCCTCTTTTAGCAAAACAACAAGAGAGAGGAGAAGAGATCACCGAGACCCTCTCCCTACCTTGCCAAAAAGCTACCACCACCAAACCCATGTGCTCCTCCCTCCCCTCTCTCCCCAACGACCCCAGCTCACCATATCCATCTCAGATCGGATCTGGGAGGTGCCCAGGTCCTCCTCTACCTCCCTTCTTCCTTCCCAAGCCTGCAAGCTTGCAAACATGCCCTAAACCCTAGCCATGGCCACATCATCCTCACGATGATCTGGAGCGCGTCAAGCAGGCCCTCGAGTACTGCCACGATCCTCTGCTTCTTCTACATCGCCTTACTCCGCTGGAAGCCACAGGAAACCGCCGGGGCAGCCACCACGCCACCATGCCGCGAGGAGCCGACGAAGCCGGCCACGAGCCACGCCGTTGATCTGGTCCACCTCGAGCACGTTTGTCTGCACCGGATGGTCGCTGGTGAGCCCCTCTCCCTCCCGGACATCTCCCTTTCCCTTCTAGCTCGCCGTAGCTCCGCCGCCTTCCGTCGAATGCTCTGCGCGCGCGTCGCGGCTTCTGGCGGCAAGCAGCGACTTTCCGTCCCGCCTCGTTTCTTCGTCGTGCCGCTTGGGCCGTCTCCGTGTGAGCTTGCTAAACGAGAATTGTAGCCCCAGCAACCCTCTCCATCTTTCCTTTTGGCGGCTTGGCGAGATTCGCCGCCGTTTGGTCGCCATCATCGTCCGAACTCCGGCCGGTTCCCGGTTCTCTGCAGGTCGGCGCGCAGCAGGCAGTCCGGCGACGGCGTCGCTTTTGCAGAGATAACCCTGCCCTTTTTCCCGCCTAAACCCGCGGTCCCCGAAGCCCACCTGTCAGCCTCGGTGTTCTCTTTGCAAGAAGACCCCCGGAAGATCCTGGCCACCACGGACTGACCCTCCCCGCGCCCTGGATCGCCCACGTGTCACCGTTGCCATTGGCCTTGTGTGGCCTTGCCGCCCGAGGCCCACCACATCCATCACCGGGTGTACTCACGGTGCAAAAACTCCGGACCAGTCCCCGCGTGTCGGCTGTTACTGAGTCAGCGCGTGGCCCACCCGTCAGCGTCTGTGGCTGGCTCTGCCTGAGTACAAAAATGTTTTCTGCTTGGCTGTTTAAATTAAACCTTTTCAAATTTATTTTAAAATTCAAATTCAAATCTGTATTTAAATAACTTTTAAAATATAATCCCAAATAATACAAATAATATATGTTTTCAAATCAGAAAAATGTGAGGAATTCAAATATGGCCTTCAAAATATATTTTGAATACTTTAAATTCCAAGTTGATTAAAATTACAATAAAATGCCCTTTTTCCTTAATTAATTAATAACTTTTGTTTTATAAGTCCAAATTTGACAAATGATATGTCTAAAATGATCAGCTCGACGAGACCTTTCTGTTTATGCATTCCATGTTCTGTTTTGCAGCATGCATCATATAAATATAATGTATACATCAACTTATTTGAGGATAAAATGTGGCTAAAACTCAATAAAATGTTTATTTCTTGTATTCCACACCTCACCCATGCCATGCTACTTTAATGCCATGCAAATTGTGCATCATTCATCATGGCATGATTGTTTGCTTGTCGCATTTTATTCATATGCTTGCGCACTTTATTTATGTTGTCCCTTGTTTGTTTGGTTCTTCTTCGAATAGACGCTGAAGGTGGGATATATCAAGAGACCCAGAGCACTACCATCCTTCTCTCGCTTCAATCGAGGCTGTGCAAGCACTACCACATGCTTGCATACATATAGTACCTATTTGCCTCTATCTTATTCCTGCATCATTGAGTCGCGATTGCATTAATCTGAATCCCAAGTACTGCATAGCCTTTACTTTTAAACCCCACCGAAGCTTGTTCCTCCATCCCATGAGCCTTTACTACAGGAGTTGGTTGAGCCATGCGAGTCGTAGAATAGCATGTGTAGGGTATGTGAGTGTCTGATGGATAACGAGGTACCTAAACAACTTAACCTGAGTAGTAATGGGATAACTAATGAAAGTGGCACCGGTGAGCCATATTTGCTATTTGGTTTTTCAGGCTCACTTGTGTCCCGTAGGTCCCCGAGTACTTGATTCCTGTTCCTTGAATATTCACGCTATCCACATCCGGGAGGCTTATGAACCCCCCTGAGCCAGAGCTTGATTCATTCTTATTTCTTGGGGCCACAATTAGTTTGGGGCTTTATTACTATCCTGTACTTATGCCATGCTTATCGCTTTATTTAAGATTGTGCGAGGATGCAGTCGCTTGTTAAGTGACGTCCGTTTTTGTATCGACAAGCCCGGCCACACTTTCGGGTTCCCAAATGCATGTAGCCACACAAACCTTGAGTCCGTCTCGTAGCCGGCCAGCTTCGTTGCGGGTAGCTTAATGGGGTGGGCCCCTGAAATATTTCTGAATCCTGTGATCGCTTTGTCGTGACGGCCTCGTTGGGTTTTGATTTGGTTTTTCCGAGGTTGATCGAGTGTGTGTTGCAATTTGTGCACCCTTGCAGGGTAAAACTTTCTGAAAGCCGTGTCCGCGGTTATGGACGACTTGGAGCACAGTTTCTCGATCATAGACAAGCATAACTAAAGTACCGCTTTTAATCTGACTAAGAACCTGACTAGTAAATAGTGCAACACTCATGGAATGGATAATAAAACCGCCAACGGATGGGGGGTTGTTCGTCCGCTTCCTCGTCGGTAAGCGAGGAGGAGGATGGATCTGTGGATATTACTGTTATAACTGTTGTTATTAATTCACGGACATCCGTCTATCTTTGGTTAGGCGGATGGTTAGCGAGTATCTATAGAATTGTTAGGTATTATCTTTTGCTACAATTGCGTCACCCTGTGTTGTGTCCCTTTAGAGGCATAAAGACTTGCCGAGTACCCCTAGGGTCTCACACGATATATTGTTTGATTCGATGAGCAGTAAACTCGCAAGATGGATACTGGGTGGAGGAGACGGACGATGTGGGCAACGATCATTCGGTGTAGAGATTCCGGGAACGGGGATCCGTGAGATCTGTGGGCGGGATGTGTTTATTTATGGGGCATCTTATGCCGATTTGCTTCTTATCCGTACTCGGATCTTGTTTTCCGCTTCCGCCTGATACTCTGTTGATTGATGTATGAGGAGATATCCTAAACTATTATATCCATCTAGGGTATTTGGATCTTGCCGTATGGAGTTGCAATATTTCTATTTCTTTTAGATGGAATGACTCTGAGAACTTTTGTATGGTGGCTAGCATACATACTCATTTGTGTATGTAGTTGATCCCTTCGCCTGCCGATTACGCCGCCCGTTCTTGTCCTGATGTTTGGAAATGGTTAGGACGGCCAAAAGGTCTACCTGTGAGTGGCATTTGGGCCCCACCGTACTATTTTAACCATTTCCGCTCATCCAGGCTTGTAACTAGGAGCGTAATTTACCGAGGTAGTTACAATTGGTATCAGAGCCATCCCGCCCTTCAGGGTCTCAGCCAAATGGTCGTTGTCAGTCTAGCAAATATTTTTGGTAGCTATGTATACTAGGGAAAAACAAAACGTGAGAGTAGGACTGCTTCCATTTTTCTTCTTACCCACCCACCCACCCTTTTCTGGTGAGGAAGTGTAACGTTTTCAATCCTCTTCTTAAAATTCAAACTAGGATTCACGTGTTATGGGTTTCCGTAGTACCGTAGGAAGTGTGAGTGTGTGTGTGTGTGTCTAATTCCTTGTCTATCTGTTGCATCCAATTTGTTATCACAATCTGCCTTTGGTTATCAACTGTTGGTACATTCCATACTGACAGGCTTTGAAAACCGGCGCGATCTATCTGACTCCTCGTTAACCGGTGCCATCTTCTTAAGGGTGTCCTTCCTTCTAGCAACTCCACATTCTGTGCAAGCATCAGTTGCTAATCTCTACCTGATAAGTGATTTTGCGCATCTATTGGTATTTTAATGCCGAAAATGCGGAAAAAATTTCTTTGATACATCTGTGCTTCCACACTCCTTTTCAGTCGTGTGTGAAACATTATCTATCTTCCTTTTATCAGCATGTCCATGCTAACTCATTCTTTTGTCACCGGCGCTTAATCCTAGAGTTTCATTTCATCTTCAAATTCTCTTGGGCTAATTACATAACATGTGTCGATCCGATGCTGGTGATTGTAATTTGGTTCTCGGCATAGCTATATGACACTTATCATGAGTGGAATATGGAAAATGCAATCACCACTATCCTCCAAATGGTGACGGTTATCTCCTGTGATTTTGAGTACACCGTGATCATATCTATGCATATTCAAGCATCTTTGGCAATCCGGAGTTTCTCAAAGCACTACGGCGGTCTATCATCTGTCCATCATGCTGCACATCTTTTTAAACTCCATATCTGCAAATTCTCTTTGAGACGAGGGAATTGCATCTTTTCGTCTCTGATAGCTGTGCTTGAGGTATGAGCTATCATCGGTTCTTTATCCAAGATCTCTTTATCTTTGTAACCGGTGATCCGATCGACAATGTGAACCAGGTGACATCTCTTTTTCTTCCGAAGGACCAGATAATCTATTCTGCCAGCGCATCTTCTTCAACAGGAATCCTTACTCGTAACGTCGATCTTTCAAAGAGCATTGAGCTCGGGAAGTGTTCGAGCATTTGTTCGTTTCTCTCGCCTTTTGAACTTGACATTCTGGGAATATCTTGGTAATCTGTGGTGGTATATGTTGATAATATGCTTGCCTATTCGATATCAACGGAAGGACATGGAAGATCATCTGTGTCTCTTTCTCTCAAGCTTCGTGAGCACTACCTGTGTGCAAAGTCTCAAAGTGAGAATCCTGACTTTTTGAAGTCACCTATCTCGGCCACGTCCTTCTGCTAAAGAGATCGCTTCAATTCTGGAATCAGCAAGTTCATTGTTAATTCCCTCTTCCATCTTCAATGAAAACCGGAGTCTTCCTTGTTGGCAAGTTATCATCATCGTTTCGCTAAAGTTTTCCTCAAGACTGCTTAATCTTTCTCAATCATTTCAAGAACAACATGGAGTTCTTTTCACCTCTATCTCGTTAAGTAATCTCTTGCAAACCCTATCGCTCTATCGTCTATGCTCAATCCACCGGAGGCCATGAAGACCTTCCAGATCTTGTATTCCTTCTGTTCAAGTTGGTGCTATCTTTTCTGTAGCTATTGAATCTTGCAGTTCTTCTCTGTAATCTTCCTTCATATCTTTCTGGTGGCTGGTTACTTACGATATGACGACAACATCATCACCCTTATCTATCTTGGATCCGGTGAATCGTTTGCATCAATCTTTGTTTTCTTACGGAGTTCCATGAGCTCTTCTTGTCAATACCTTCAGTCTGTTTCGGTAGTTGGGTTGCATGGTTTCCTATTCGTGTGCGGAGTAATGCTTTGAGTGCGGGATGGAGTAGCTACCATACCACTACTCTTATCATTCGCTCTTGTACATTGAATTGGTGAATTAATGTGATTTCACTCATTCCACGGAAGTTAGAAGTGGCCTTTATCCCTCGATACTTTTTCTTCCGTCTTTGTTTTTCCGGAGTGCTCTCTCGAAGAAAGTAATCAATCATCTCTTGTTGCTGGTCTGTCTATTCTAGATGGAGCAAAATCTTTAATTATCTGGTGGAAACAGACGCAAACTCTTTTCTGTCCTCGTCTTTCTACCGGTGCTTGACATCCCCAAACAAGATGAAAGGAAACTATCTCTCTCTTTGTTTCATCAATTCTTTTTCTGTGGTAAAGCCAATTATGGTTGAGGCCATCAGCCGCAAATCTATTGCGTTAGCCTCAAGGCTAAAGAAAGCAATAAGTATCTCTACAATAAACACCAGATCCTTCATATTCTTTGTGTCTCGGGATTCCACCATGATCTGGCTTCACATCCGTCTCTGGAAGTTATATCCGCGCACCTCATTTGCGTGATCCTTGGTTCTTACCGGCGCAACAAGAATCTAATCCGACGATGTCTAACTAAATCTTTCTGTTGGTATCATGGGACTCTATTGTTTGAAGGCAATATTGTTTCCGTACTTCATTTCTCGAATCCGAGAGAAGATACAATGCTATTGTCATAGTGGTTCAAACCTCTCCAATCTAACTCTTTTCCTCCGGCGAGACAAAGATTCATCCTCTCTAGTATCGGTAAATCTTTAATCTTAACGGTGTGTCCTTTCTTTATCCATGATACATCATCTTGTCCTTTCTTTCACAAGTGGTTCTTTTCTTTTATCATGTTTCTTGAGAAGACCGGAGCTATGTCCATCCTATCCTTCTTGTCTCACGACAATCCTTCAACTCTTCTAACCGTTGTTTCTCAGGCAAAACGCAAGACTCACAACAAGTCTAGCAAGATTTGCAAGGGGTAATGGTTGCACCACTCAGTTGTTACTCACCTTGGGAACGTGAGGGTCACCTTCGTTCGAACATCCGCCTCTCCTTGTGTTGTTTTCTTTTTCCTAGGAATCTCGGGGCGAGATTCTTGTTTAGCGGGGGAGAGTTGTAGCATCCCAATTGTCTAACAATTGCAATGCTACTAGCCTAGTCTATATAAATGCTACTTCCTACATATAATTGTTGCATCATAATTATATCATGCTCATGTCATCATGCCACCTTGCATTTGAGCATCATATAAAACCCTTTTTGTTTTGGTTCTTCTCTCATATGCATTGTAAATTGTATTTGCCTCTTGATATTGTATTTGGTTATTGATATATTGTTTAATGCCCAAGTGGAGTTGGGGGCATATCTTTTATTTAAATTCCACCACCCTTTCTTTCACCACCTTATAATTCCACCATCCAACTAAATATGAGCTTTGCACTTTATTGGGTTTTACCTCTAGCTCATGTGGGTTGGGATGGATCCAAATCTATTTCCACATGCTCTCATCTTAGCATCATGTTGTTTTCACATAATTGATATGTGGAGCCACCTTTGCATGCATTGTGAGTAGTGCTCCTTTTCCTAGCTTCCATATGGATTATTATGGATTTATGCTCATGTTGGGATATTTTTGGGACTATTAAGCATCTAGTGGAATCTACACACTAGCAAGTCCCAATTATAATCAAATATGATCATCTCCATCTACTCCACTTGGAACTCTCTTTTAAATTCTTTTGGCTTGGCCTTAATTCCATGTTTGGAAATGCATGTGTTAATAAATGCCCATGGTCATTTACAATTGTTTTCACAAGAATAAACATGGCATTTACTAATTCATGCATGGGCCATGCAATCATCACCCCATTCCACTCTTTGGATTTTACTTGGATTTTTGGGTGCTTTATCTCTTTTGGATCTCTCTCTTCCCTCTCAACCTTTCCATCTTGTTGGTGTATACTTGCCATGTGGCCATCAAGTCTCACCTCACCACCACCTCCTCCATCTTTGGCATGAGCTAGTTGGTTCATCACAAAACCCTACACACCTTAACCCTCTTTTCCACACCACCCAAACCCTATTTGATCTACCCCATCTACCCCTCTAAACCCTAAGCCTCTCTCTCTATCCTCTCTCCAAAAACCTAGTCCTAGCCAAACCCTAACCCGAGCCCCAACCAGCTAACCCGAGATACCCTTCTAATCTAGACAAGTGTACCCGAGCCCCTCCCCTCTTCCTCTCCTTCTTGCACCACAAGATGGTCAAGCCAAAAACCAGAACCACCAGCTCCATCACGTGCCCTCCCCTGGTCCCCCTCCTCCTCTTTTAGCAAAACAACAAGAGAGAGGAGAAGAGATCACCGAGACCCTCTCCCTACCTTGCCAAAAAGTTACCACCACCAAACCCATGTGCTCCTCCCTCCCCTCTCTCCCCAACGACCCCAGCTCACCATATCCATCTCAGATCGGATCTGGGAGGCGCCCAGGTCCTCCTCTACCTCCCTTCTTCCTTCCCAAGCTTGCAAGCTTGCAAACATGCCCTAAACCCTAGCCATGGCCACATCGTCCTCACGATGATTTGGAGCGCGTCAAGCAGGCCCTCGAGTACTGGCACGATCCTCTGCTTCTTCTACATCGCCTTACTCCGCTGGAAGCCACAGGAAACCGCCGGGGCAGCCACCACGCCACCATGCCGCGAGGAGCCGACGAAGCTGGCCACGAGCCACGCTGTTGATCTGGTCCACCTCGAGCATGTTTGTCTGAACCGGATGGTCGCTGGTGAGCCCCTCTCCCTCCCGGACATCTCCCTTTCCCTTCTAGCTCGCCGTAGCTCTGCCGCCTTCCGTCGAACGCTCTGCGCGCGCGCCGTGCGTCGTGCTCTAGCAGCAGCAGCTGCAGCAGCTTTCCGTCCCGCCTCTGTTTTTCGTCGTGCCCCGCGTGCTGTAGGCCGTCTCCGTGTGAGCTTGCTAAACGAGAATTGTAGCCCCAGCAACCCTCTCCATCTTTCCTTTTGGCGGCTTGGCGAGATTCGCCGCCGTTTGGTTGCCATCGCCGTCCGAACTCCGGCCGGTTCCCGGTTCTCTGCAGGTCGGCGTGCAGCAGGCAGTCCGGCGACGGCGTCGCTTTTGCAGAGATAACCCTGCCCTTTTTCCCGCCTAAACCCGCGGTCCCCGAAGCCCACCTGTCAGCCTCGGTGTTCTCTTTGCAAGAAGACCCCCGGAAGATCCTGGCCACCACGGACCGACCCTCCCCACGCCCTGGATCGCCCACGTCGCATTCCCGGCAGCGCGTGGCTATTGTGCCCGGAGGCCCACCTGTCATCCACTGCGGCTGGGTGTACTCACGGTGCAAAAAGTCCGGACCAGTCCCCGCGTGTCGGCTGTTGCTGAGTCAGCGCGTGGCCCACCCGTCAGCGTCTGTGGCTGGCTCTGCCTGAGTACAAAAATGTTTTCTGCTTGGCTGTTTAAATTAAACCTTTTCAAATTTATTTTAAAATTCAAATTCAAATCTGTATTTAAATAACTTTTAAAATATAATCCCAAATAATACAAATAATATATGTTTTCAAATCAGAAAAATGTGAGGAATTCAAATATGGCCTTCAAAATATATTTTGAATACTTTAAATTCCAAGTTGATTAAAATTACAATAAAATGCCCTTTTTCCTTAATTAATTAATAACTTTTGTTTTATAAGTCCAAATTTTACAAATGATATGTCTAAAATGATCAGCTCAACGAGACCTTTCTGTTTATGCATTCCATGTTCTGTTTTGCAGCATGCATCATATAAATATAATGTATACAGCAACTTATTTGAGGATAAAATGTGGCTAAAACTCAATAAAATGTTTATTTCTTGAATTCCACACCTCACCCATGACATGCTACTTTAATTCCATGCAAATTGTGCATCATTCATCATGGCATGATTGTTTGCTTGTCGCATTTTATTCATATGCTTGCGCACTTTATTTATGTTGGCCCTTGTTTGTTTGGTTCTTCTTCGAATAGACGCTGAGCAGGGGATATATCAAGAGACCCAGGAGCACTACCCAGATCCTTCTCTCGCTTCAACTGAGCTTCCAGGCAAGCACTACCACATGCTTGCATACATATAGTACCTATTTGCCTCTATCTTATTCTTGCATCATTGAGTCGCGATTGCATTAATCTGAATCCCAAGTACTGCATAGCCTTTACTTTTAAACCCCACCGAAGCTTGTTCCTCCATCCCATGAGCCTTTACTACAGGAGTTGGTTGAGCCATGCGAGTCGTAGAACAGCATGTGTAGGGTATGTGAGTGTCTGATGGATAACGAGGTACCTAAACAACTTAACCTGAGTAGTAATGGGATAACTAATGAAAGTGGCACCGGTGAGCCATATTTGCTATTTGGTTTTTCAGGCTCACTTGTGTCCCGTAGGACCCCGAGTACTTGATTCCTGTTCCTTGAATATTCACGCTATCCACATCCGGGAGGCTTATGAACCCCGAGCGAGCTTGATTCATTCTTATTTCTTGGGGCCACAATTAGTTTGGGGCTTTATTACTATCCTGTACTTATGCCATGCTTTACTGCTTTATTTAAGATTGTGCGAGGATGCACCTGTACTGTTTAGGTCCGTGACACGTTTTCGCTGTATCGACAAGCCCAGTCACACTTTCGGGTTCCCAGTCGTTTATAGCCGTCCACACAAACCTTGAGTCCGTCTCGTAGCCGGCCAGCTTCGTTGCGGGTAGCTTAATGGGGTGGCCCCCTGAAATATTTCTGAATCCTGTGATCGCTTTGTCGTGACGGCCTCTTGGGTTTTGATTTGGTTTTTCCGAGTTTGATCGAGTGTGTGTTGCTATTTGTGCACCCCTGCAGGGTAAAACTTTCTGAAAGCCGTGTCCGCGGTTATGGACGACTTGGAGCACAGTTTCTCGATCATAGACAAGCATAACTAAAGTACCGCTTTTAATCTGACTAAGAACCTGACTAGTAAATAGTGCAACACTCATGGAATGGATAATAAAACCGCCAACGGATGGGGGGTTGTTCGTCCGCTTCCTCGTCGGTAAGCGAGGAGGAGGATGGATATGTGGATATTACTGTTATAACTGTTGTTATTAATTCACGGACATCCGTCTATCTTTGGTTAGGCAGATGGTTAGCGAGTATCTATAGAATTGTTAGGTATTATCTTTTGCTGCAATTGCGTCACCCCAGGTTGTGTCCCCTTTAGAGGCATAAAGACTTGCTGAGTACCCCTAGGGTCTCACACGATATATTGTTTGATTCAGATGAACAGGTAAACTCGCAAGATGGATACTGGGTGGAGGAGACGGACGATGTGGGCAACGATCATTCGGGGTAGAGATTCCGGGAACGGGGATCCGTGAGATCTGTGGGCGGGATGTGTTTATTTA
The DNA here is from genome assembly GCA_023614405.1 of Avena insularis. Taxonomy (NCBI): domain Eukaryota; kingdom Viridiplantae; phylum Streptophyta; class Magnoliopsida; order Poales; family Poaceae; genus Avena; species Avena insularis. Next base: position 70,331,361 of record CM042692.1, on the reverse strand, counting down.
TGGGGCATCTTATGCCGATTTGCTTCTTATCCGTACTCGGATCTTGTCTTCCGCTTCCGCCTGATACTATGTTGATTAATGTATGAGGAGATATCCTAAACTATTATATCCATCTAGGGTATTTGGATCTTGCCGTATGGCGTTGCAATATTTCTATTTCTTTTAGATGGAATGACTCTGAGAACTTCTGTATGGTGGCTTGCATACATACTCATTTGTGTATGTAGTTGATCCCTTCGCCTGCCGATTACGCCGCCCGTTCTTGTCCCGATGTTTGGAAATGGTTAGGACGGCCAAAAGGTCTACCTGTGAGTGGAATTTGGGCCCCACCGTACTATTTTAACCATTTCCGCTCATCCAGGCTTGTAACTAGGAGCGTAATTCACCGAGGTAGTTACAATCCATAGGTGGATTGTGAAAAGAGCACACATGCAATGACACTGGTGGATCCAAATGTGGTATCTGAAAATAACACACATGCAATGACTCTAGTTGCTGTTAGTGAATAGAACACACATGCAATGACACTGGTGGATCCATAGATGGATTGTGAAAAGAACACACATGCAACGATTCTGGTGGATCCATATGCGGTATGTGAAAAGAACACACATGCAATGACTCTGGTTGTTGTTAGTGAAAAGAACACACATGCAATGACACTGGTGGATCCATGTGTGGTCTCTAAAAAGAACACACATTTCAATGACTCTGGTTGTTGTTACTAAAAAGAACACACATGCAATGACACTGGTGGATCCATATGTGGATTGTGAAAAGAACACATGCAATGCCACTTGTGGATCCATGTGTGGTCTCTGAAGAGAACACACATTTCAATGACACTGGTGGATCCATATGTGGTATGTGAAAAGAACACACATGCAATGACTCTGGTTGTTGTTAGTGAAAAGAACACACATGCAATGACACTGGTGGATCCATAGGTGGATTGTGAAAAGAACACACATGCAATGACACTGGTGGATCCATATGTGGTATGTGAAAAGAACACACATGTAATGACTCTGGTTGTTGTTAGTGAAAAGAACACACATGCAATGACACTGGTGGATCCATGTGTGGTCTCTAAAAAGAACACACATTTCAATGACACTAGTGGATCCATATGTGGTATGTGAAAAGAACACACATTTCAATGACTCAGTTGTTGTTAGTAAAAAGAACACACATGCAATGCCACTGGTGGATCCAAAGGTGGATTGTGAAAAGAGCACACATTTCAATGACTCTGGTTGTTGTTAGTAATAAGAACACACATGCAATGACACTGGTGGATCCATGTGTCGTCCCTGAAGAGAACACACATGCAATGACTCTAGTTGTTGTTAGTAAAAGGAGCACACATGCAATGACACTGGTGGATCCATATGTGGTATGTGAAAAGAACACACATGCAATGACTCCAGTTGTTGTTAGTGAAAAGAACACACATGCAATGACACTGGTGGATCCATGTGTGGTCTCTGAAGAGAACACACATTTCAATGACACTGGTTTATCCATATGTGGTATGTGAAAAGAACACACATGCAATGACTCTGGTTGTTGTTAGTAAAAAGAACACACATGCAATGACACTGGTGGATCCATAGGTGGTATGTGAAAAGAACATACATTTCAATGACTCTGGTTGCTGTTACTAAAAAGAGCACACATGCAATGACACTGGTGGATCCATAGGTGGATTGTGAAAAGAGCACACATGTAATGACACTGGTGGATCCATATGTGGTATGTGAAAAGAACACACATGCAATGACTCCAGTTGTTGTTAGTGAAAAGAACACACATGCAATGACACTAGTGGATCCATAGGTGGATTGTGAAAAGAACACACATGCAATGACTCTGGTGGATCCATATGCGGTATGTGAAAGAACACACATGCAATGACTCTGGTTGTTGTTAGTGAAAAGAACACACATGCAATGACGCTGGTGGAACCATGTGTGGTCTCTGAAGAGAACAGACATTTCAATGACACTGGTGGATCCATATGTGGTATGTGAAAAAGAACACACATGCAATGACTCTTGTTGTTGTTAATGAAAAGAACACACATGCAATGACACTGGTGGATCCATAGGTGGATTGTGAAAAGAACACACATGCAATGACACTGGTGGATCCATATGTGGTATGTGAAAAGAACACACATGCAATGACTCTGGTTGTTGTTACTGAAAGTAAAACACATGCAATGACACCGGTGGATCCATGTGTGGTCTCTAAAAAGAACACACATTTCAATGACACTACTGGATCCATATGTGGTATGTGAAAAGAACACATATTTCAATTACTCAGTTGTTGTTAGTAAAAAGAACACACATTTCAATGACGCTGGTGGAACCATGTGTGGTCTCTGAAGAGAACAGACATTTCAATGACACTGGTGGATCCATATGTGGTATGTGAAAAAGAACACACATGCAATGTCTCTGGTTGTTAATGAAAATAACACACATGCAATGACACTGGTGGATCCAAAGGAGGATTGTGAAAAGAGCACACATTTCAATGACTCTGGTTGTTGTTAGTAAAAAGAACACACATGCAATGACACTGGTGGATCCATATGTGGTCTCTAAAGAGAACACACATGCAATGACTCTGGTTGTCGTTAGTAAAAAGAGCACACATGCAATGACACTGGTGGATCCATATGTGGTATGTGAAAAGAACACACATGCAATGACTCTAGTTGTTGTTACTGAAAAGAACACACATGCAATGACACTGGTGGATCCATGTGTGGTCTCTGAAGAGAACACACATTTCAATGACACTGGTGGATCCATATGTGGTATGTGAAAAGAACACACATGCAATTACTCTGGTTGTTGTTAGTAAAAAGAACACACATGCAATGACACTAGTGGATCCATAGGTGGTATGTTAAAAGAACACACATTTCAATGACTCTAGTTGCTGTTACTAAAAAGAACACACATGCAATGACACTGGTGGATCCATAGGTGGATTGTGAAAAGAGCACACATGCAATGACATTGGTGGATCCATATGTGGTATGTGAAAAGAACACACATGCAATGACTCCAGTTGTTGTTAGTGAAAAGAACACACATGCAATGACACTGGTGGATCCATAGGAGGATTGTGAAAAGAACACACATGCAATGACTCTGGTGGATCCATATGCGGTATGTGAAAAGAACACACATGCATTGACTCTGGATGTTGTTAGTGAAAAGAACACACATGCAATGACACTAGTGGATCCATGTGTGGTCTCTAAAAAGAACACACATTTCAATGACTCTGGTTGTTACTACTAAAAAGAACACACATCACTAGTGGGAAACGGGCCTCTAGTCCCGGCCCGTAAGGGTCTTTAGTCCCGGTCCTGGTAACCGGGACCGGAGGGGCGGGACTAAAGGCCCACCCATTAGTCCCGACCCTCGTACCAGCCGGGACCAATGGGCATCCACGTGGCTGTCTCTGCGGGCGCTGGGTGCCCCCCATTAGTCCCGGTTCGTATTACGAACCGGGACAAATGGTTCTCTGCCGCGGCAGCATTTTAGGCACTTTCTCTGCCGCGGCAGAGAATTTAATTTGTATTCTTTTTTTATTTCAAAATAGTTTTCTACTGTACATGTTCGTGCATACATAAGATAACTTCTCTTAAGATCGAGCATACAAATATATACATGATAGTTACACATGGAGATCACAATTATCGGGACTAGAGCCCGTCTATTCAATTACACGGTCGGGGATCATCAGCGCCAATTCACACTAAATTCTCCGGCGTCATCTATCGTCTCGTTCATCAAGAATCCTGCCAGTTCTTCAGCAATTGCTACTACGCATTGCTGTGGTAGGAGCTGATCCCACATTTTCTCGAACTATATAAGAAAAGGAGATCAATATGAATATCAATCATGATAACAAAAAGTGACGGTAATAAAAATAATGTTATGAATGTATTGCTTACATCGACTCTATAATCATTCAGCTCACTGGTAAACATGCGAATGAACTCGCAAACGTAGAATCCACATAGATTCGTCCCCTGTGGCTGCCTCGCGCACTTTACGAGAATAGAATTCAATCAAAATAATAATCCAGCATCATAATTGTATTGAAACTAGAAGTAAAGAGATGCGCCTACTACTTACCGAGACCGGCTTAAATGTCAGCTTCTCAGTAAAGCCACCCGTAACCGCACTCTTGAACTAGTTCCAAACCCTACCCGGTAAAGAAAATGAATGAGTTATTTATTACGTGATATCTCAGGAAATCAACGAAAGAGACCGTCAGAGCGAAAATTACCTCTGGAGCATGTCCTGCATGTCACTAAACTGTTCCAGGGGTCTCTTTAATGGGTCCATGACTTCAACTCTTCCCTTATCAAGTTGAATGTCCATGAGAATCCAGTGGAAACTGTACACGTTTATATATACATTAGTAACTCGTCAATTACACTTAACATCGAGTAAGCAAAACTGAATGTGTATAATAGAGTAAGACACTCACGCAAAATTGTAAGGAAACAGTATGTGGTCACAGAAATTTTGCTTCGTTAGAAACCTTAGAAGGTTTTCCTATGTGTCCTCGAGTTTTTCCTTTAGCGTCTGACAATGTATTTTATCTGGGTCAATGAACCCAACACTGAAGATTGACCTTCTTTTACATTCCATGATCTTCATTCTGCATAATAATAGAGTACAAAAGGATATAATTAGGATAATTACATGCAATGAACTGAACAACTGAAAAAAATGAACAACTTATATATAGACAATGAATTCAACAACTTACAGACAATAGCAACTCATGAGACTTTTGTCGAGGGCGTCGAAAGTGTATAACTGGAAGAGTTCTGGAAACTCAACATGGACCTCTTCTTCTCGGAAGTAGTAGTCATGTGGGACTTTCACCACGATCATTATTCTCTCCTCCTTTACGGCTTTCAAGTACCATTTATGTAAACTCCGCATTTGTGTTGGCAGTTGTTGGAACTGCTCAAAGCTGACCAGAGGCTTCCCTGGGACATATGTAGGGACTACCTGAGCCTTGGGTAACTTGTCATCCTGGGAACCTAGCAATTCCTCAACAGTCACATTCATAGCGGCTGCAAGCTTCTTAGCTTCCTCCATATCCTGCTGGGCAATGTCATAGGATACCACCTTGAGGGGTGGGGTCGATTTTTTGGCCTGTTCCTCGAGCTAGGGGATGTCCTTTCTTTTCCCGGTTGCACTTTGACTTGATGATTTGCTCCCGCTTGCACTTCTACTTGATTTGCTCTTCTTCACTTCCTTCTGAAGTGTGCGTCGATAGTCATCTGGCTTATGGTGCAAGTCATTGCGATTTTGTGTTCAGAAAAGAAAGTGCATACGCTTTTTGCTTCTCGTGTATACCGGGGCGGGCTCGGGTTTTTCTTTTGAAGCTGCGCAACACATTCGGCCTTTACGATCATGTCGGTTTCCTCGTCAGTACGATCGTAAGGTCTGATAGAAAGATTCTTTTGAGGTACTCTTGGGAGGGGTGACATTTGTCGTTTTGGGCTCCTGCGTCGTTTAGTACTAATCGGTGGCTGCGGCGGAGATCGAGATGGACTCGGGCTATGGTGGTCGTAGTCATGGGGTGGGCTTCTTGGAGGTGATGGAGGTGAAGGTGACATGCGACCACTCGGAGGCGGTGTTGGCTTTGGCGTCCAGCCTGGAAGCTTGATGTTGTTCTTGTCCCATAGAATGATACCACCCAAGATTCGAGTGTCCTTTCACCTTCGTGTCCAGGGATGTCAAGCTCCATTGAGTCCCACCCCATTGCGATTTCATCCACACCAACTTTAGCATAGCCACCTGGAATCTCACGACCATGCCAACAGGCGTCGGTGGACAAGGTAAAGCACATCCGACCGCCACCTTGATGGATAGGTTCTTCACCTTCCGATGGAGCTCACAAGATGCCTCGCCTTGATTCCATCCACGGGTAGCCGGACCGCCATCTACCATAATGCGCATCGCCAAGGACCTCCGATTCAGCCACGTTGCTTTTCCGCTGAGATGGGACGGCGGTAATATTGAGTACAGATCTTGCAGCGCCGCTCCTCAAGTTCGTCAATCTGCTGTCGATGCATTCAAGTGTTCCTATCAACTCGATGAACTTGTCTCCTCCTCCTCCGCCGTCGCCTCTTTGCTCTCTCTCGCTCCTATAAGTATCTCGCCTTTGGGAAACCCCATCTCCCACGATAACTAGGGCCAAGGCCTCGACACGCCCTCCGCTCGTCATTCCCGAGGACCTTGTCGCAAGTCTTTCTCTCTATCGGGATGGAACTTTGTTGTCCCCGCTTAATCTCCTTCACCACTTTCTGCCATGTATCCCGGGTATCCTAATCCCGCCACCGCAAATAAGGTCCCCAGACTTTCGCCATACTCACTCCCATGCCCAAGGAACCAATTCCTTGCCCTCGATCCCATTCTTCGCAGATTGGTTCGAGTGATCCCTTTAGCAAGCAGCTCATTCTATTTAGCATCCCACTTTGGCATGGCAGCCAGCAGAGCCCCTCGCCCTGTGATGGTGATATTTCTTCATCGTGGCATTTTTCTTGTTTTTTCCGACATTTCCATAGCAGGTTGTGACTCCTTGTACTTCACAAATGCATCCCAATTAGCTTAGCCGCTTCGTTAGATAGCATTCAAATTTAGGAGTCTTCTTCGTCTTCTGATACTTTTGCCATAATGCTTTCTTCCAGTTCTTGAATAGTTCGGCCATCTTCGTCAGAGTCCACTGCTTGACTTTCTTCCTCAATGCAGCTGTGTTGGCATCATCCTCACATTCTGGCAGGGTGAAATGTGTCATGAGGTCATTCCAAAGACCCTCTTTGCACCTGTCGGAGACATACTCACCCTCTTTCGCCCCTTTGGTCTTATTCCACTCTTGAACGGTGATCGGGATGCGATCCCTAACCATAACTCCGCATTGTTGTTTAAATACAGTTTTAGCCTTTTCGGGTTCCATCGGTTCACCCCGTGGTGATACCCGCGTAATTGTATAACGCGTAGATGCGTCCAACTTTTTGGGCGAGCCTCGTTTGGAATATTTTTTGCTCGATGTGGAGGCCTAAGAGAAGAAACATTCGTCAATTAATATATATATACAACTCAGTTAATGCATCTACTGATCACCAGACTTCATATATATACCACGCCGTCGGCTTCTCCACCACCGGAGCCGTCGACTTCTCCTTGATCATTTCGGTCGACCTCCTCTCCCTCACCGGAGGGGTTCAGATAAATCGATGGAGATTCGGGTGGATCAACATGGGGGGTGTCGTTGATCATATCCTCGAGAATTTCTTCCTGTGCTAGGTCTCTCTGGATTGGATCCATAGTTTTCTACAAAATGCACACAATAACATTTTTCATTCAATATTGCTGCATAAAATAACACTAAACAATAATATGAACACGCAATTTGCTACAATAATACTAAACAATAGCAAAATTCTAGTGATGCCCTAACCCTAACCCTAAGTCCGGGCAGCTCGCAAGCACCACCACCCTAACCCTATCTCCGGCGGCCCACAAGCACCACCACTCTAACCCTATGTCCGGGGGCCTGCAAGCACTACCACCCTAACCCTATCTCCGGGCGGCCCACGAGCACTACAACCCTAACCCTAAGTCCGGGGGCCCGTGAGCACCACCACCCTAACCCTATCTCCGGGCGGCCTACGAGCACTACCACCCTAATCCTAAGTCCGGGGGCCCGCGAGCACTACCACATTAACCCTAAGTCCGGGTGCCCGCGGGCACTACCACCCTAACCCTAAGTCCGGGGGCCCGCGAGCACTATCACATTAACCCTAAGTCCGGGGGCCCGTGAGCACTACCACCCTAACCCTAAGTCCGGTGGTCCGCGAGCACCACCACCCTAACCCTAAGTCCAGTGGCCCGCGAGCACCACCACCCTAACCCTAAGTCCGGGGGCCCGCGAGCACTACCGGACTTAGGGTAGTTATTTCTTTAGCTTAAGTCCGGGGGCCCGCGAGCACCACCACCCTAACCCTAAGTCCGGTGGTTCATGAAAGCACTCCCCCCCTAACCCTAAGTCCGGTGGCCCGCGAGCACCACCACCCTAACCCTAAGTCCGGTGGCCCGCGAGCACCACCACCCTAACCCTAAGTCCGGGGGCCCACGAGCACTACCGGACTTAGGGTAGTTATTTCTTTAGCTTATCTTTATTTAGCACTGATGCTTGTCTGTCTCAATCGACACTATAATACTACATACTATATAATATACTACTGTATATATTATTACTAGTAATAAATATATATACACAAACATATATATATATACTATATTTATATACTAGTAATAAATATTACAATATAAAAAACATACACTAGAAATTAATATATACTATACTAGAAATATATACTATACTAGAAATTAATATATACTATACTAAAAATTAATAAAAAACATACACTAGAAATATAAAAAAGATACAAAAAATACTAGTAATAATTCTATCTATCTATTACAAAAAAACATACTAGTAATACAAGTAATAATTCTATCTATCTATTACAAAAAAGATACTAGTAATACAAAAAAACATACACTAGAAATACTAGTAATACAAAAAATATAAAAAAACAAAAAATGGCCGGCGGGTGCCTGGCTCGCTGGGTCATGGCGCCGCCCTGCTCATTGGGATGGAGGCAACATGGCTGGTCATGGGCGCCGCCTGGGCTCGCTGGGGCCAGGGACGGAGAGGAGGTAGATAGCGCGCGGTGGGGGAGGGATTACCTCCCACTGCAACGGGCAGACGCTGGCCTCGAGAGGCGTGATGCGGCAACACGGAGGAGTACGCGGACGGGCGGAGAGGCGCGGCGAGGTATTTCGGCAGCCTGGCGGCGTAGTGCTACTCCTCGCTCCGGTCGATGGATTCGACCGGGGAAGAAGGCAGCGCCTTAAATATGCCCAACCCTTTAGTCCCAGTGCGTGGCTGGAACCGGGACTACAGGGGGGGTCTTTAGTCCTGGTTCCAGCCACGCACCGGGACTAAAGGCTTTGGATGCCTTTTCGCCTGCAGAGTCTTTATTTCCGGATGGTGTTCTTGGCCGGGACTAAAGGCCCAAATTTGCACGCGCTGGGACTAAGTTGACGCCTGTTTTTTCAAATATTACAATTTGTAACTATTAGATTTTTTAAACATTTGAATTATACAATTTTTGCATACTTATGAATTTGAGAAAATTTTCAACATGAAAAGTTTTTGAATTTGAATAAGTAATCCAAATCTATTTTCTGTTTTATAAAATAATTATTCTAACTAGTGAAACTAATAACCATTTTGCCATTTTAAATTTAAAAATGCATTAAATATTATATTTTGCATATTTTTAAATAAGTGATTCAAATCAATTTTCTATTTTATAAAATAATTATTCTAACTAGTCAAACTATTAACCATTTTGCCATTTTCATGGAATTCCGATGCTCCGGTGGTCTTCCTCCGGCGAAACCCTAGACCGGGGGCCCCGGATCGTCTACCCCGCCTTATTTTTTCCCGCCCGTTCTCTTCCGGATCGTAGCCCCTCTAGGGTTTAGGGTTTAGGGTTTAGGGTTTTTGGTTTAGGGTTTAGGGTTTTTGGTTTAGGGTTTAGGGTTTTTAGTTTAGGGTTTAGGGTTTTTAGTTTAGGGTTTAGGGTTCCCTCCTCTGACTTAGGGTTTAGGGTTTAGGGTTCCCTCCTCTGACTTAGGGTTTAGGGTTTAGGGTTCCCTCCTCTGACTTAGGGTTTAGGGTTCCCTCCTCTGACTTAGGGTTTAGGGTTCCCTCCTCTGACTTAGGTTTTAGGGTTTAGGGTTTAGACTCATATCTGCCGCCTCTCTCCACTCTATCCCATGGCTTCCACCATACCTCTAACCCAGAGAGGCGGAGATGGAGTCTTTCACGGGCTAGCAGGAAAATATTTTCCAAGGCGGAACTTCCGAAGATGCCATAGGGCGTGTGCACCAAGGGCATCCTCGAGAAGTTCCACCACGGGAGATTTCCCAACCCTTTCCTCCATCCATGGGGATGAAACTCTCCATCCATGTTGGCTTGGTCGTTGCCATAGCACATCTAGACTCATATCTGCTGCCTCTCTCCACTCTATCCCATGGCTTCCACCATACCTCTAACCCCAGGGAGGCGGAGATGGAGTCTTTCACGGGCTAGCAGGAAAATATTTTCCGAGGCGGAACTTCCGAAGATGCCATAGGGCGTGTGCACCAAGGGCATCTTCGAGAAGTTCCGCCACGGGAGATTTCCCAACCCTTTCCTCCATCCATGGGGATGAAACTCTCCATCCATGTTGGCTTGTTGTGTTGCTTGCCATGGCGTATCGATGCTCCTTTTATAGGCATGGCGCCGCTTCTACTTTGTCTTCTTCCTCCAACAGGGCGTCGTGCGCTACATGCTTTATCTCATCGAGCAATGCGTCCACCCACACGTCCTTATCCTACCGACAGCTTTAGTCCCGGTTTGAGCCCCCACCCGGTACTAAAGGTTACCCATGCGTCCTTATACCACCGATAGTTTTGTTAGATGACACATAAACCACCTTTAGTCCCGGTTGAACCCACCAGCCGGTACTAAAGGTTAGCCACCCCCCAGATAAGGCCCTCCTAGATAAGCCTCCCCCAAATAAGGGCCCCCATCTTTTGTCCCGGTTTGAGCCCCCACCCGGGATGAAAGTTTCCCACACCACTGCGTTCCCGCGCTTTCCACCGGTTCCCACCTCTGTCTTCCCGCCATTTTTTCAGTATATATATATATGTACGCTTGGCCTCCATTTACATATCACGTCTAGACTCATCATTCTCTTCCCATGGCTTCCATCGTATCTCTAACCACCCGGGAGGCGAAGACGCTTTGCGCCTCGAACTACCCCTGCCCATCGGGGTACCACGTCCCCACCGGCTAGATGCTGAGCACCGGAGGCGTGCTAGTCCCTCCTGTCCCTCTAGGTGTGGAGCGCCAGATGGCCATCACGAACCACTACTACCTCGAGCTCACGCCAGAGCAACGGAGGAATCCCAACTGGCATCCCGACTATTTCCCGACTTGGGAAGCCTTCTTCATCAATCGGCGTGAGAGGGCGCTCGCTAGGCACGAGGAGGACGGCCCACCTCCTTCAAACTTCAACGAGGCCGGCCGTCGGCTATGGTGGTGCGGCCAGACTCTCCAGAGTGTCATGGCCTACAACACGACCGGCAATAACCCCCGCCTGCGGTACCCTCAAATCCAGCCCACGCGTGCCCAACCTTCAAGGTTCGACTACGGCACACGACAACCACAAATGACGACGGCGGCGACTACGATGACTACAAAGTATGCCAGACATGTGGCTAGGCAGAGCATGACTGAATCACTCCAACCATTAGGCATGTTTCTTAATTTTAGTTGTGCTATGTATCCTTAGTGTTTGTGGGTTCCTTCTCTTGTGATGGTTCCTTCTCTTGTGTGATCACCACCATGCTCGTAATGTCTAGTTTGATTGAGCAAGATGTATTACATGAAAGGGGACCTTTATGTCTCAAATAAAAGGATTAATACATTACATAGATTTATGTCTCAAATAAAAGGTTTAATTACATAGATTTATGTCTCAAATAAAAGGTTTAATACATTATTACACATCACCAACTCGAAGCAAATGGCAGTCGAAGGGGAACATATTGTGTAGCACGGTTATGAACATATTTCTTTAAGACTCCCATGAACCTCTCGAAGGGGAACATATTGTGTAGAAACACAGGACCGAGAGTTCTAATCTCTTCGACTAGGTGAACTAGGAGGTGCGTCATAATATTGAAGAAGGATGGTGGGAACAACAACTCGAAGCTGAACAGACATTGGACCACATCAATCTGTAACCCTGATAGACTTTCTCGACCGATTACCTTCTGAGAAATTGCATTGAGGAATGCACATACCTTCACAATGGCTAGTCGAACATTTTCTGGTAGAATTCCCCTCAATGCAACCGGAAGCAATTGTGTCATAAGCACATGGCAGTCATGAGACTTTAGGTTTTGAAAATTTTCTCTTTCATATTTACTATTCCCTTTATATTCGACGAGAAGCCAGACGGGACCTTGATACTGAAAAGGACTTCAAAAAAGATTTCCTTCTCTTCTTTGGTAAGTGCGTAGCTGGCAAGCCCTTGAAACTGCCCTGGATGCTTGTCGTCTCGTCCTTTATGATGTTGCTGGTCCTCCCGTGCTGCCAGGGTATCTTTTGACTTCCCATACAAGCCCAGGAAGCCTAGAATATTCACGCAAAGATTCTTTGGCAGGTGCATCACGTCGATTGCAGAGCGGACCTCATGCACTTTCCAATAGGGTAGCTCCCAAAATATAGATTTCTTCTTCCACATGGGTGCGTGTCCGGTAATGGCATCTTTCGGAACAGGTTGTCCTCCAGGACCCTTTCCAAAGATTACATCCAAATCCTTGACCATACCAAATACATCAGCACCACTACGGGGGACAGGCTTCGTCTGGGTTTCTGCCTTGCCATTGAAATGCTTGCCTTTCTTCTTTAAGGGATGACTGGGCGGAAGAAAACGACGATTGTACGGGTACACATTCTTTCTACATTTATCCAGATATATACTTTCAGTCTCATCTAAACAGTGTGTGCATGCATTGTATCCTTTGTTCGTTTGTCCTGAAATGTTACTAAGAGCAGGCCAATCATTGATGGTTACGAACAGCAACACTTGTAGGTCAAATTCCTGCTATTTGTGCTCATCCCACACACGTACACCTAGTTTGGCCCACAACTGTAGATGCTCATCAACTAATGGCCTTAGGTACACATCAATGTCGTTGCCGGGTTGCTTCGGGCCTTGGATGAGCACTGGCATCATAATGAACTTCTGCTTCGTGCACAACCAAGGAGGAAGGTTGTAGATACATAGAGTCACGAGCCAGGTGCTATGACTGCAGTTCTTCTCCCCAAAAGGATTCATGCCATCGGTACTTAGACCAAACCATAAGTTCCTTGCGTTACCAACAAAGTGCGGGAAGTCTCTCTCGATTTTTCTCCACTACCGACCATCAGCAGGGTGCCTCAACATCTCGTCTTTCTTACGGTCTTCCATGTGCCATAGCAACAACTTGGCATGCTCTTTATTTCTGAACAAACGTTTCAACCGTGGTATTATAGGAGCATACCACATCACCTTGGCAGGAACCCTCTTCCTGGGCTGCTCGCCCTCAACATCACCAGGGTCATCTTTTCTGATCTTATACTGCAATGCAGTCCATACCGGGCATTTATCCATATTCTTGTACTTATCACCGCGGTAGAGGATGCAGTCATTAGGGCATGCATGTATCTTCTGCACGTCTAATCCTAGAGGACAGACAAGTTTCTTTGCTTCGTACGTACTGGAGGGCAATTGGTTATTTCTTGGAAGCAGCTTCTTCATTATTACCAGCAACTTTTCAAATCCCGAGTCAGTCATACCGATCTCTGCCTTCCACTTCAACAATTCCAGTGTGCTACCCAGCTTCTTCTGGCCATCTTCACAAGTTGGATACAACAATGTGTTGTGGTCCTGTAACATCTGCTCGAACTACAACCTCTCCTTTTCTGTGTCGCAGTCTCGCCTTGCATCACTAATGACCCGACCAAAATCATCAACGGGCTCATCTGGTTCCCGTTCTTCACCCCCTTCTTTTTCATTATCTTCAACTGCGGTATCATGGTATTCAGGGAACATAGATCGGTAGTTGTCATCATCATTCTCTTCTTCATCACCGTCTTCCATCATAACCCCTCTTTCTTCGTGCTTGGTCCAAACATTATAGCCGGACATGAAACCGGACCGAAGCAGGTGGCTCTGAATGACTCTTGAGGAAGTGTGAGATTGCTCATTCCGACATTCAACACATGGACAACACATAAAACCATCCCGCCGCTTGTTCGCCTCAGCCACAAGGCGAAAAGAACGCACGCCTTCTCTGTAAGCGTCAGAGCGTCGGTCATCATACATCCATGGGTGGCTCATCTGCATCATACAACCATGCATATATATCAAATGCAATCACGATTCTTAAATTAATACCGCGCAGTCAAAACGAGAAAATAGTTGCTAACCTTTTAGGACACTTCAAAACAAAGAGGAGAAACCTTAAGTGTTGCTCTGACACCTCATATCATATTTTGTCTTGTGTGAACTCAAGTGGCATCGCTCTAATAGGCATTTCACCAAACACCTCTAGTGCATATGAAGAAAAAAAGTTAGCACAAAGTTATACCCACCTCTCACATAGGAAAAAAATAGGAGAGAGTGGAGGGCTGGGTGCGTATATATAGGGCCAGGCCATTAGTCCCGGTTTGACATACAAACTGGGACTAAAGGTTCTGCCAGGAGCTCGCGCGCCGGCCCAGACCCATTTGTCTCGGTTTGTATCTCAAACTGGGACTAATGGTTCCTTACGGTGGATCCATATGTGGATTGTGAAAAGAGCACACATGCAATGACACTGGTGGATCCATATGTGGTATGTGAAAAGAACACACATGCAATGACTCCAGTTGTTGTTAGTGAAAAGAACACACATGCAATGACACTGGTGGATCCATAGGTGGATTGTGAAAAGAACACACATGCAATGACACTGGTGGATCCATATGTGGTATGTGAAAAGAACACGCATGCAATGACTCTGGTTTTTGTTAGTGAAAAGAACACACATGCAATGACACTGGTGAATCCATCTGTGGTCTCTAAAAAGAACACACATTTCAATGACACTAGTGGGTCCATATGTGGTATGTGAAAAGAATAGACATTTCAATGACTCAGTTGTTGTTAGTAAAAAGAACAGACATGCAATGATACTGGTGGATCCAAAGGTGGATTGTGAAAAGAGCACACATTTCAATGACTCTGGTAGTTGTTAGTAAAAGGAACACACATGCAATGCCACTGGTGGATCCATGTGAAGAGAACACACATGCAATGACTCTGGTTGTTGTTAGTAAAAAGAGCACACATGCAATGACACTGGTGGATCCATATGTGGTATGTGAAAAGAACACACATGCAATGACTCTGGTTGTTGTTAGTGAAAAGAACACACATGCAATGACACTGGTGGATCCATGTGTGGTCTCTAAAATGAACACACTTTTCAATGACACTAGTGGATCCATATGTGGTATGTGAAAAGAACACACATGCAATGACTCCAGTTGTTGTTAGTGAAAAGAACATAGATGCAACGACACTGGTGGATCCATGTGTGGTCTCTAAAGAGAACACACATTTCAATGACGCTGGTGGATCCATAGGTGGTATGTGAAAAGAACAGACATGCAATGACACCGGTTATTTTTACTAAAAAGAAAACACATGCAATGACACTGGTGGATCCATAGGTGGTATGTGAAAAGAACACACATTTCAATGACTCTGGTTGTTACTACTAAAAAGAACACACATGCAATGACACGGGTGGATCCATAGGTGGATTGTGAAAAGAGCACACATGCAATGCCACTAGTGGATCCATATTTGGTTTTTGGAAATAACACATGCAATGACTCTGGTTGTTGTTAGTGAAAAGAACACACATGCAATAACACTGGTGGATCAATGTGTGGTCTCTGAACAGAACACACATTTCAATGACACTGGTGGATCCATATGTGGTATTTGAAGAGAACACACATTGAATGACTCTGGTTGTTGTTACTAAAAAGAACACACATGCAATGACACTGGTGGATCCATATGTGGTATGTGAAAAGAACACACATTTCAATGACTCCAGTTGTTGTTACTAAAAAGAATACACATGCAATGACACTGGTGGATCCATAGGTGGATTGTGAAAAGAGCACACATGCAATGCCACTTGTGGATCCATATTTGGTTTGTGGAAATAACACACATGCAATGACTCTGGTTGTTGTTAGTGAAAAGAACACACATGCAATGACACTACTTGATCCATGTGTGGTCTCTGAAGAGAACACACATTTCAATGGCACTGGTGGATACATATGTGGTATGTGAAAAGAACACACATGCAATGACTCTGGTTGTGGTTAGTAAAAAGAACACACATGCAATGACACTAGTGGATCCATAGTGGTATGTGAAAAGAACACACATTTCAATGACTCTAGTTGTTGTTACTAAAAGGAACACACATGCAATGACACTGGTGGATCCATAGGTGGATTGTGAAAAGATCACACATGCAATGACACTGGTGGATCCATATGTGGTATGTGAAAAGAACACACATGCAATGACTCCAGTTGTTGTTAGTGAAAAGAACACAAATGTAATGACAGTAGTGGATCCATAGGTGGATTGTGAAAAGAACACACATGCAATGACACTGGTGGATCCATATGTGGTATGTGAAAAGAACACACAT
This sequence comes from Avena insularis, assembly GCA_023614405.1. Taxonomy (NCBI): domain Eukaryota; kingdom Viridiplantae; phylum Streptophyta; class Magnoliopsida; order Poales; family Poaceae; genus Avena; species Avena insularis. The sequence continues at coordinate 70,314,907 of CM042692.1, read as the reverse complement.
GCAATGACTCCAGTTGTTGTTAGTGAAAAGAACACACATGCAATGACACTTGTCGATCCATAGGTGGATTGTGAAAAGAACACACATGCAATGACACTGGTGGATCCATATGTGGTATGTGAAAAGAACACCCATGCAATGACTCTGGTGGTTGTTAGTGGACAGAACACACTTGCAATGACACTGGTGGATCGATGTGTGGTCTCTGAAAAGAACACACATTTCAATGACTCTGGTTGTTATTACTAAAAAGAACACACATCCAATGACACTGGTGGATCCATATGTGGATTGTGAAAAGAGCACACATGCAATGACACTGGTGGATCCATATGTGGTATGTGAAAAGAACAGACATGCAATGACTCCAGTTGTTGTTAGTGAAAAAAACACACATGCAATGACACTGGTGGATCCATAAGTGGATTGTGAAAAGAACACACATGCACTGACACTGGTGGATCCATATGTGGTATGTTAAAAGAACACACATACAATGACTCTAGTTGTTGTTAGTCAAAAGAACACATATGCAATGACACTGGTGGATCCATGTGTGGTCTCTAAAAATAACACACATTTCAATGGCACTAGTGGATCCATATGTGGTATGTGAAAAGAACACACATTTCAATGACTCAGTTGTTGTTAGTAAAAAGAACACACAATGACACTGGTGGATCCAAAGGTGGATTGTGAAAAGAGCATACATTTCAATGACTCTGGTTGTTGTTAGTAAAAAGAACACACATGCAATGACACTGGTGGATCCATGTGTGGTCTCTAAAGAGAACACACATGCAATGGCTCTGGTTGTTGTTAGTAAAAAGAGCACACATGCAATGACACTGGTAGATCCATATGTGGTATGTGAAAAGAACACACACGCAATGGCTCCAGTTGTTGTTACTAAAAAGAACACACATGCAATGACACTAGTGGATCCATGTGTGGTCTCTAAAGAGAACACACATGCAATGACTCTAGTTGCTGTTAGTAAAAAGAGCACACATGCAATCACACTGGTGGATCCATATGTGGTATGTGAAATGAACACACATGCAATGACTCTGGTTATTGTTACTAAAAAGAAAACATATGCAATGACTCTGGTTATTGTTACTAAAAAGAACACACATGCAATGACACTGGTGGATCCATGTGTGGTCTCTAAAGAGAACATACATGCAATGACTCTGGTTGTTGTTAGTAAAAAGAGCACACATCCAATGACACTGGTGGATCCGTATGTGGTATGTGAAAAGAACACACATGCAATGACTCTAGGTATGGTTACTAAAAAGAACACACATGCAATGACACTGTGGATCCATGTGTGGTCTTTGAAGAGAACACACATGCAATGACTCTGGTTGTTGTGAGTAAAAAGAGCACAGATGCAATGACACTGGTGGATCCATGTGTGGATTGTGAAGAGAACACACATTTCAATGACATTGGTGGATCCATATGTGGTATGTGAGATCAACACACATTTCAATGACTCAAGTTGTTGAACCTAAAAAGAGAACACATGCAATGACACTGGTGGACCTATAGGTGGATTGTGAAAAGAGCACACATGCAATGGCACTGGTGGATCCATATGTGGTATGTGAAAAGAACACACATGCAATGACTCTGGTTGTTTTTACTTAAAAGAACACACATGCAATGACACTGGTGATCCATAGGTGGTATGTGAAAAGAACACACATTTCAATAACTCTGGTTGTTGTTACTAAAAAGAACACACATGCAATGACACTGGTGGATCCATAGGTGGATTGTGAAAAGAGCACGCATGCAATGCCACTGGTGGATCCATATTTGGTTTGTTGAAATAACACACATGCAATGACTCTGGTTGTTGTTAGTAAAAAGAGCATACATGCAATGACACTGGTGGATCCATGAGTGGATTGTGAAGAGAACACACATTTCAATGACACTGGTGGATGCATATGTGGTATGTGAAAAGAACACACATGCAATGACACTGGTGGATCCATGTGTGGTCTCTAAAGAGAACACACATTTCAATGACACTAGTGGATCCATATGTGGTATGTGAAAATAACACACATGCATTGACTCTGGTTGTTGTTACTAAAAAATACACAAATGCAATGACACTGGTGGATCCATATGTGATATGTGAAAAGAACACACATTTCAATGACTCTAGTTGTTACTAAAAAGAACACACATGCAATGACAATGGTGGATCCATATTTGGTTTGTGGAAATAACACACATGCAATGACTCGGTTGTTGTGAGTGAAAAGAACACACACGCAATGACAATGGTGGATCCATGTGTGGTCTCTAAAGAGAACACACATTTCAATGACACTAGTGGATCCATATGTGGTATGTGAAAAGAACACACATTGAATGACTCCGGTTGTTGTTACTAAAAAGAACACACATGCAATGACACTGGTGGATCCATGTGTGGTATCTGAAGAGAACACACATGCAATGACACTGGTGGATCCATATGTGGTATGTGAAAAGAACACACATGCAATGACTCTGGTTGTTGTGACTAAAAAGACCACACATGCAATGCCACTGGTGGAACCATAGGTGGATTGTGAAAAGAGCACACATGCAATGCCACTGGTGGATCCATATTTGGTTTGTGGAAATAACACACATGCAATGACTCTGGTTGTTGTGAGTGAAAAGAACACACACGCAATGACACTGGTGGATCCATGTGTGGTCTCTAAAGAGAACACACATTTCAATGACAGTAGTGGATCCATATGTGGTATGTGAAAAGAACACACATTGAATGACTCTGGTTGTTGTTACTAAAAAGAACACACATGCAATGACACTGGTGGATCCATATGTGGTATGTGAAAAGAACACACATTTCAATGACTCCAATTGTTGTTACTAAAAAGAATACACATGCAATGACACTGGTGGATCCATAGGTGGATTGTGAAAAGAGCACACATGCAATGACACTTGTGGATCCATATTTGGTTTGTGGAAATAAAACACATGCAATGACTCTGGTTGTTGTTAGTGAAAAGAACACACATGCAATGACACTGCTGGATCCATGTGTGGTCTCTGAAGAGAACACACATTTGAATGGCACTGGTGGATCCATATGTGGTATGTGAAAAGAACGCACATGCAATGGCTCTGGTTGTGGTTAGTAAAATGAACACACATGCAATGACACTAGTGGATCCATAGTGGTATGTGAAAAGAACACACGTTTCAATGATTCTAGTTGTTGTTACTAAAAAGAACACACATGCAATGACACTGGTGGATCCATAGGTGGATTGTGAAAAGATAACACATGCAATGACACTTGTGGATCTATATGTGGTATGTGAAAAGAACACACATGCAATGACTCCAGTTGTTGTTAGTGAAAAGAACACATATGCAATGACACTGGTGGATCCATAGGTGGATTGTGAAAAGAACACACATGCAATGACACTGGTGGATCCATATGTGGTATGTGAAAAGAACACACATGCAATGACTCCAGTTGTTGTTAGTGAAAAGAACACACATGCAATGACACTGGTGGATCCATAGGTGGATTGTGAAAAGAATACACATGCAATGACACTGGTGGATCCATATGTGGTATGTGAAAAGAACACACATGCAATGACTCTGGTTATTGTTAGTGGACAGAACACACATGCAATGACACTAGTGGATCCATGTGTGGTCTCTAAAAAGAACACACATTTCAATGACTCTGGTTGTTGTTACTAAAAAGAACACACATGCAATGACACTGGTGGATCCATATCTGGATTGTGAAAAGAGCACACATGCAATGACACTGGTGGATCCATATGTGGTATGTGAAAAGAACACACATCCAATGACTCAGTTGTTGTTAGTGAAAAACACACATGCAATAACACTGGTGGATCCATAGGTGGATTGAAAAGAACACACATGCACCGACACTTGTGGATCCATATGTGGTATGTTAAAAGAACACACATGCAATGACTTTAGTTGTTGTTAGTAAAAAGAACACATATGCAATGACACTGGTGGATGCATGTGTGGTCTCTAAAAATAACACACATTTCAATGGCACTAGTGGATCCATATGTGGTATGTGAAAAGAACACACATTTCAATGACTCAGTTGTTGTTAGTAAAAAGAACACACATGCAATGACACTGGTGGATCCAAAGGTGGATTGTGAAAAGAGCATACATTTCAATGACTCTGGTTGTTGTTAGTAAAAAGAACAAACATGTAATGACAATGGTGGATCCATGTGTGGTCTCTGAAGAGAACACACATGCAATGACTCTAGTTGTTGTTAGTAAAAAGAGCACACATGCAATGACACTGGTAGATCCATATGTGGTATGTGAAAAGAACACACATGCAATGACTCCAGTTGTTGTTACTAAAAAGAACACACATGCAATGACACTGGTGGATCCATGTGTGGTCTCTGAAGAGAACACACATGCAATGACTCTGGTTGCTGTTAGTAAAAAGAGCACACATGCAATCACACTGGTGGATCCATATGTGGTATGTGAAATGAACACACATGCAATGACTTTGGTTATTGTTACTAAAAAGAACACACATGCAATGACACTGGTGGATCCATGTGTAGTCTCTGAAGAGAACATACATGCAATGACTCTGGTTGTTGTTAGTAAAAAGAGCACACATGCAATGACACTGGTGGATCCATATGTGGTATGTGAAAAGAACACACATGCAATGACTCTGGTTGTTGTTACTAAAAAGAACACACATGCAATGACACTGTGGATCCATGTGTGGTCTCTGAAGAGAACACACATGCAATGACTCTGGTTGTTGTGAGTAAAAAGAGCATACATGCAATGACACTAGTGGATCCATGTGTGGATTGTGAAGAGAACACACATTTCAATGACACTGGTGGATCCATATGTGGTATGTGAGAAGAACACACATTTCAATGACTCCAGTTGTTGTTACTAAAAAGAGAACACATGCAATGACACTGGTGGATCCATAGGTGGATTGTGAAAAGAGCACACATGCAATGACACTGGTGGCTCCATATGTGGTATGTGAAAAGAACACACATGCAATGACTCCAGTTGTTGTTAGTGAAACGAATATACATGTAATGACACTTGTGGATCCATGTGTGGTCTCTGAAGAGAACACACATTTCAATGACACTGGTGGATCCAAAGGTGGTATGTGAAAAGAACACACATGCAATGACTCTGGTTGTTTTTACTAAAAAGAACACACATGCAATGACACTGGTGGATCCATAGGTGGTATGTGAAAAGAACACACATTTCAATGACTCTAGTTGTTGTTACTAAAAAGAACACACATGCAATGACACTGGTGGATCCATAGGTGGATTGTGAAAAGAGCATGCGTGCAATGCCACTGGTGGATCCATATTTGGTTTGTTGAAATAACACACATGCAATGACTCTTGTTGTTGTTAGTAAAAAGAGCATACATGCAATGACACTGGTGGATCCATGAGTGGATTGTGAAGAGAACACACATTTCAATGACACTGGTGGATCCATATGTGGTATGTGAAAAGAACACACATGCAATGACTCTTGTTGTTGTTAGTGAAAAGAACACACATGCAATGACACTGGTGGATCCATGTGTGGTCTCTAAAGAGAACACACATTTCAATGACACTAGTGGATCCATATGTGGTATGTGAAAATAACACACATGCAATGACTCTGGTTGTTGTTACTAAAAAATACACACATGCAATGACACTGGTGGATCCATAAGTGATATGTGAAAAGAACACACATTTCAATGACTCTAGTTGTTGTTACTAAAAAGAACACAAAGGCAATGACACTGGTGGATCCATATTTGGTTTGTGGAAATAACACACATGCAATGACTCAGGTTGTTGTTAGTGAAAAGAACACACATGCAATGACAGTGGTGGATCCATGTGTGGTATCTGTAGAGAACACACATTTCAATGACACTGGTGGATCCATATGTGGTATGTGAAAAGAACACACATGCAATGACTGTAGTTGTTGTTAGTAAAAAGAACACACATGCAGTGACACTGGTGGATCCATATGTGGTATGTGAAAAGAACACACATTGAATGACTCCGGTTGTTGTTACTAAAAAGAACACACATGCAATGACACTGGTGGATCCATGTGTGGTATCTGAAGAGAACACACATGCAATGACACTGGTGGATCCATATGTGGTATGTGAAAAGAACACACATGCAATGACTCTGGTTGTTGTGACTAAAAAGACCACACATGCAATGCCACTGGTGGAACCATAGGTGGATTGTGAAAAGAGCACACATGCAATGCCACTGGTGGATCCATATTTGGTTTGTGGAAATAACACACATGCAATGACTCTGGTTGTTGTGAGTGAAAAGAACACACACGCAATGACACTGGTGGATCCATGTGTGGTCTCTAAAGAGAACACACATTTCAATGACAGTAGTGGATCCATATGTGGTATGTGAAAAGAACACACATTGAATGACTCTGGTTGTTGTTACTAAAAAGAACACACATGCAATGACACTGGAGGATCCATATGTGGTATGTGAAAAGAACACACATTTAAATGACTCCAATTGTTGTTACTAAAAAGAATACACATGCAATGACACTGGTGGATCCATAGGTGGATTGTGAAAAGAGCACACATGCAATGACACTTGTGGATCCATATTTGGTTTGTGGAAATAAAACACATGCAATGACTTTGGTTGTTGTTAGTGAAAAGAACACACATGCAATGACACTGCTGGATCCATGTGTGGTCTCTGAAGAGAACACACATTTCAATGGCACTGGTGGATCCATATGTGGTATGTGAAAAGAACACACATGCAATGGCTCTGGTTGTGGTTAGTAAAAAGAACACACATGCAATGACACTAGTGGATCCATAGTGGTATGTGAAAAGAACACACGTTTCAATGATTCTAGTTGTTGTTACTAAAAAGAACACACATGCAATGACACTGGTGGATCCATAGGTGGATTGTGAAAAGATAACACATGCAATGACACTTGTGGATCTATATGTGGTATGTGAAAAGAACACACATGCAATGACTCCAGTTGTTGTTAGTGAAAAGAACACATATGCAATGACACTGGTGGATCCATAGGTGGATTGTGAAAAGAACACACATGCAATGACACTGGTGGATCCATATGTGGTATGTGAAAAGAACACACATGCAATGACTCCAGTTGTTGTTAGTGAAAAGAACACACATGCAATGACACTGGTGGATCCATAGGTGGATTGTGAAAAGAATACACATGCAATGACACTGGTGGATCCATATGTGGTATGTGAAAAGAACACACATGCAATGACTCTGGTTATTGTTAGTGGACAGAACACACATGCAATGACACTAGTGTATCCATGTGTGGTCTCTAAAAAGAACACACATTTCAATGACTCTGGTTGTTGTTACTAAAAAGAACACACATGCAATGACACTGGTGGATCCATATCTGGATTGTGAAAAGAGCACACATGCAATGACACTGGTGGATCCATATGTGGTATGTGAAAAGAACACACATCCAATGACTCCAGTTGTTGTTAGTGAAAAAACACACATGCAATAACACTGGTGGATCCATAGGTGGATTGCGAAAAGAACACACATGCACCGACACTGGGGGATCCATATGTGGTATGTTAAAAGAACACACATGCAATGTCTTTAGTTGTTGTTAGTAAAAAGAACACATATGCAATGACACTGGTGGATGCATGTGTGGTCTCTAAAAATAACACACATTTCAATGGCACTAGTGGATCCATATGTGGTATGTGAAAAGAACACACATTTCAATGACTCAATTGTTGTTAGTAAAAAGAACACACATGCAATGACACTGGTGGATCCAAAGGTGGATTGTGAAAAGAGCATACATTTCAATGACTCTGGTTGTTGTTAGTAAAAAGAACAAACATGTAATGACAATGGTGGATCCATGTGTGGTCTCTGAAGAGAACACACATGCAATGACTCTAGTTGTTGTTAGTAAAAAGAGCACACATGCAATGACACTGGTAGATCCATATGTGGTATGTGAAAAGAACACACATGCAATGACTCCCGTTGTAGTTACTAAAAAGACACACATGCAATGACACTGGTGGATCCATGTGTGGTCTCTGAAGAGAACACACATGCAATGACTCTGGTTGCTGTTAGTAAAAAGAGAACACATGCAATCACACTGGTGGATCCATATGTGGTATGTGAAATGAACACACATGCAATGACTTTGGTTATTGTTACTAAAAAGAACACACATGCAATGACACTGGTGGATCCATGTGTAGTCTCTGAAGAGAACATACATGCAATGACTCTGGTTGTTGTTAGTAAAAAGAGCACACATGCAATGACACTGTGGATCCATGTGTGGTCTCTAAAGAGAACACACATGCAATGACTCTGGTTGTTGTGAGTAAAAAGAGCATACATGCAATGACACTGGTGGATCCATGTGTGGATTGTGAAGAGAACACACATTTCAATGACACTGGTGGATCCATATGTGGTATGTGAGAAGAACACACATTTCAATGACTCCAGTTGTTGTTACTAAAAAGAGAACACATGCAATGACACTGGTGGATCCATAGGTGGATTGTGAAAAGAGCACACATGCAATGACACTGGTGGCTCCATATGTGGTATGTGAAAAGAACACACATGCAATGACTCCAGTTGTTGTTAGTGAAACGAATATACATGTAATGACACTTGTGGATCCATGTGTGGTCTCTGAAGAGAACACACATTTCAATGACACTGGTGGATCCAAAGGTGGTATGTGAAAAGAACAAACATGCAATGACTCTGGTTGTTTTTACTAAAAAGAACACACATGCAATGACACTGGTGGATCCATAGGTGGTATGTGAAAAGAACACACATTTCAATGACTCTAGTTGTTGTTACTAAAAAGAACACACATGCAATGACACTGGTGGATCCATAGGTGGATTGTGAAAAGAGCATGCGTGCAATGCCACTGGTGGATCCATATTTGGTTTGTTGAAATAACACACATGCAATGACTCTTGTTGTTGTTAGTAAAAAGAGCATACATGCAATGACACTGGTGGATCCATGAGTGGATTGTGAAGAGAACACACATTTCAATGACACTGGTGGATCCATATGTGGTATGTGAAAAGAACACACATGCAATGACTCTTGTTGTTGTTAGTGAAAAGAACACACATGCAATGACACTGGTGGATCCATGTGTGGTCTCTAAAGAGAACACACATTTCAATGACACTAGTGGATCCATATGTGGTATGTGAAAATAACACACATGCAATGACTCTGGTTGTTGTTACTAAAAAATACACACATGCAATGACACTGGTGGATCCATAAGTGATATGTGAAAAGAACACACATTTCAATGACTCTAGTTGTTGTTACTAAAAAGAACACAAAGGCAATGATACTGGTGGATCCATATTTTGTTTGTGGAAATAACACACATGCAATGACTCAGGTTGTTGTTAGTGAAAAGAACACACATGCAATGACAGTGGTGGATCCATGTGTGGTATCTGTAGAGAACACACATTTCAATGACACTGGTGGATCCATATGTGGTATGTGAAAAGAACACACATGCAATGACTGTAGTTGTTGTTAGTAAAAAGAACACACATGCAGTGACACTGGTGGATCCATAGGTGGTATGTGAAAAGAACACACATTTCAATGACTCTGGTTGTTGTTACTAAAAAGAACACACATGCAATGACACTGGTGGATCCATAGGTGGATTGTGAAAAGAGCACACATGCAATGACACTGGTGGATCCATATGTGGTATGTGAAAAGAACACACATGCAATGACTCCAGTTGTTCTTAGTGAAACGAATATACATGTAATGACACTGGTGGATCCATGTGTGGTCTCTGAAGAGAACACACATTTCAATGACAGTGGTGGATCCATAGGTGGTATGTAAACAGAACACACATGCAATGACTCTGGTTGTTTTTACTAAAAAGAACACATATGCAATGACACTGGTGGATCCATATGTGGTATGTGAAAAGAACACACATGCAATGACTCCAGGTGTTGGTAGTGAAACGAATATACATGTAATGACACTGGTGGATCCATGTGTGGTCTCTGAAGAGAACACACATTTCAATGACACTGGTGGATCCATAGGTGGTATGTGAAAAGAACACACATGCAATGACTCTGGTTGTTTTTACTAAAAAGAACACACATGCAATGACACTGGTGGATCCATAGGTGGTATGTGAAAAGAACACACATTTCAATGACTCTGGTTGTTGTTACTAAAAAGAACACACATGCAATGACACTGGTGGATCCATAGGAGGATGTTGAAAAGAGCATGCATGCAATGCCACTGGTGGATCCATATTTGGTTTGTTGAAATAACACACATGCAATGACTCTTGTTGTTGTTAGTAAAAAGAGCATACATGCAATGACACTGGTGGATCCGTGAGTGGATTGTGAAGAGAACACACATTTCAATGACACTGGTGGATCCATATGTGGTATGTGAAAAGAACACACATGCAATGACTCTGGTTGTTGTTAGTGAAAATAACACACATGCAATGACACTGGTGGATCCATGTGTGGTCTCTGAAGAGAACACACATTTCAATGACACTAGTGGATCCATATGTGGTATGTGAAAATAGCACACATGCAATGACTCTGGTTGTTGTTACTAAAAAATACACACATGCAATGACACTGGTGGATCCATATGTGATATGTGAAAAGAACAAACATTTCAATGACTCTAGTTGTTGTTACTAAAAAGAACACACATGCAATGACACTGGTGGATCCATATTTGGTTTGTGGAAATAACACACATGCAATGACTCAGGTTGTTGTTAGTGAAAAGAACACACATGCAATGACACTCGTGGATCCATGTGTGGTCTCTGTAGAGAACACACATTTCAATGATACTGGTGGATCCGTATGTGGTATGTGAAAAGAACACAAATGCAATGACTCTAGTTGTTGTTAGTAAAAACAACACACATGCAGTGACACTGGTGGATCCATCGGTGGTATGTGAAAAGAACACACATTTCATTGACTCTGGTTGTTGTTACTAAAAAGAACACACATGCAATGACACTGGTGGATCCATAGGTGGATTGTGAAAAGAGCACACATGCAATGACACTGGTGGATCCATATGTGGTATGTGAAAAGAACACACATGCAATGACTCCAGTTGTTGTTAGTGAAACGAATATACATGTAATGACACTGGTGGATCCATGTGTGGTCTCTAAAGAGAACACACATTTCAATGACACTGGTGGATCCATAGGTGGTATGTAAAAAGAACACACATGCAATGACTCCAGTTGTTGCTAGTGAAAAGAACACATATGCAATGACACTGGTGGATCCATATGTGGTATGTGAAAAGAACACACATGCAATGACTCCAGTTGTTGTTAGTGAAAAGAACACACATGCAATGACACTGGTGGATCCATAGGTGGATTGTGAAAAGAATACACATGCAATGACACTTGTGGATCCATATGTGGTATGTGAAAAGAACACACATGCAATGACTCTGGTTATTGTTAGTGGACAGAACACACATGCAATAACACTGGTGGATCCATGTGTGGTCTCTAAAAAGAACACACATTTCAATGACTCTGGTTGTTGTTACTAAAAAGAACACACATGCAATGACACTGGTGGATCCATATGTGGATTGTGAAAAGAGCACACATGCAATGACACTGGTGGATCCATATGTGGTATGTGAAAAGAACACACATCCAATGACTCCAGTTGTTGTTAGTGAAAAAAACACACATGTAATAACACTGGTGGATCCATAGGTGGATTGTGAAAAGAACACACATGCACTGACACTGGGGGATCCATATGTGGTATGTTAAAAGAACACACATGCAATGACTTTAGTTGTTGTTAGTCAAAAGAACACATATGCAATGACACTGGTGGATGCATGTGTGGTCTCTAAAAATAACACACATTTCAATGGCACTAGTGGATCCATATGTGGTATGTGAAAATAACACACATTTCAGTGACTCAGTTGTTGTTAGTAAAAAGAACACACATGCAATGACATTGGTGGATCCAAATGTGGATTGTGAAAAGAGCATACATTTCAATGACTCTGGTTGTTGTTAGTAAAAAGAACACACATGTAATGACAATGGTGTATCCATGTGTGGTCTCTGAAGAGAACACACACGCAATGACTCTGGTTGTTGTTAGTAAAAAGAGCACATATGCAATGACACTGGTAGATCCATATGTGCTATGTGAAAAGAACACACATGCAATGACTCCAGTTGATGTTACTAAAAAGAACACACATGCAGTGACACTGGTGGATACATGTGTGGTCTCTGAAGAGAACACACATGCAATGACTCTGGTTGCTGTTAGTAAAAAGAGCACACATGCAATCACACTGGTGGATCCATATGTGGTATGTGAAATGAACACACATGCAATGACTTTGGTTATTGTTACTAAAAAGAACACACATGCAATGACACTGGTGGATCCATATGTAGTCTCTGAAGAGAACATACATGCAATGACTCTGGTTGTTGTTAGTAAAAAGAGCACACATGCAATGACACTGGTGGATCCATATGTGGTATGTGAAAAGAACACACATGCAATGACTCTGGTTGTTGTTACTAAAAATATCACACATGCAATGCCATTGTGGATCCATGTGTGGTCTCTGAAGAGAACACACATGCAATGACTCTGGTTGTTGTGAGTAAAAAGATCATAAATGCAATGACACTGGTGGATCCATGTGTGGATTGTGAAGAGAACACACATTTCAATGACACTAGTGGATCCATATGTGGTGTGTGAGAAGAACACACATTTCAATGACTCCAGTTGTTGTTACTAAAAAGATAACACATGCAATGACACTGGTGGATCCATAGGTGGATTGTGAAAAGAGCACACATGCAATGAACTGGTGGCTCCATATGTGGTATGTGAAAAGAACACACATGCAATGACTCCAGTTGTCGTTAGTGAAACGAATATACATGTAATGACACTGGTGGATCCATGTGTGGTCTCAGAAGAGAACACACATTTCAATGACACTGGTGGATCCATAGGTGGTATGTGAAAAGAACACACATGCAATGACTGTGGTTGTTTTTACTAAAAAGAACACACATGCAATGACACTGGTGGATCCAAATGTCGTATGTGAAAAGAACACACATGCAATGACTCCAGGTGTTGTTAGTGAAACGAATATACATGTAATGACACTGGTGGATCCATGTGTGGTCTCTGAAGAGAACACACATTTCAATGACACTGGTGGATCCATAGGTGGTATGTGAAAAGAACACACATGCAATGAATCTGGTTGTTTTTACTAAAAAGAACACACATGCAATGACACTGGTGGATCCGTAGGTGGATTGTGAAAAGAGCATGCATGCAATTCCACTGGTGGATCCATATTTGGTTTGTTGAAATAACACACATGCAATGACTCTTGTTGTTGTTAGTAAAAAGAGCATACATGCAATGACACTGGTGGATCCATGAGTGGACTGTGAAGAGGACACACATTTCAATGACACTGGTGGATCCATATGTGGTATGTGAAAAGAACACACATGCAATGACTCTGGTTGTTGTTAGTGAAAAGAACACACATGCAATGATACTGGTGGATCCATGTGTGGTGTCTGAAGAGAACACACATTTCAATGACACTAGTGGATCCATATGTGGTATGTGAAAATAACACACATGCAATGACTCTGGTTGTTGTTACTAAAGAATACACACATGCAATGACACTGGTGGATCCATATGTGATATGTGAAAAGAACACACATTTCAATGACTCTAGTTTTTGTTACTAAAAAGAACACACATGCAATGACACTGGTGGATCCATATTTGGTTTGTGGAAATAACACACATGCAATGACTCAAGTTGTTGTTAGTGAAAAGAACACACATGCAATGACACTGGTGGATCCATGTGTGGTCTCTGTAGAGAACACACATTTCAATGACACTGGTGGATCCGTATGTGGTATGTGAAAAGAACACAAATGCAATGACTCTAGTTATTGTTAGTAAAAAGAACACACATGCAGTGACACTGGTGGATCCATAGGTGGTATGTGAAAAGAACACACATTTTAATGACTCTGGTTGTTGTTACTAAAAAGAACACACATGCAATGACACTGGTGGATCCATAGGTGGATTGTGAAAGGAGCACACATGCAATGTTACTGGTGGATCAATATGTGGTATGTGAAAAGAACACACATGCAATGAATCCAGTTGTTGTTAGTGAAACGAATATACATGTAATGACACTGGTGGATCCATGTGTGGTCTCTGAAGAGAACACACATTTCAATGACACTGGTGGATCCATATGTGGTTTGTGAAAAGAACACACATGCAATGACTCTGGTTGTTTTTACTAAAAAGAACACACATGCAATGACTCTGGTTGTTTTTACTAAAAAGAACACACATGCAATGACACTGGTGGATCCATATGTGGTATGTTGAAAGAACACACATGCAATGACTCCAGGTGTTGTTAGTGAAACGAATATACATGTAATGACACTGGTGGATCCATGTGTAGTCTCTGAAGAGAACACACATTTCAATGAAACTGGTGGATCCATAGGTGGTATGTGAAAAGAACACACATGCAATGACTCTGGTTGTTTTTACTAAAAAGAACACACATGCAATGACACTAGTGGATCCATAGGTGGTATGTGAAAAGAACACACATTTCAATGACTCTGGTTGTTGTTACTAAAAAGAACACACATGCAATGACACTAGTGGATCCATAGGTGGATTGTGAAAAGAGCATGCATGCAATGCCACTGGTGGATCCATATTTGGTTTGTTGAAATAACACACATGCAATGACTCTTGTTGTTGTTAGTAAAAAGAGCATACATGCAATGACACTGGTGGATCCGTGAGTGGATTGTGAAGAGAACACACATTTCAATGACACTGGTGGATCCATATGTGGTATGTGAAAAGAACACACATGCAATGACTCTAGTTGTTGTTAGTGAAAAGAACACACATGCAATGACACTGGTGGATCCATGTGTGGTCTCTGAAGAGAACACACATTTCAATGACACTAGTGGATCCATATTTGGTATGTGAAAATAACACACATGCAATGACTCTGGTTGTTGTTACTAAAAAATACACACATGCAATGACACTGGTGGATCCATATGTGATATGTGAAAAGAACACACATTTCAACGACTCTACTTGTTGTTACTAAAAAGAACACACATGCAATGACACTGGTGGATCCATATTTGGTTTGTGGAAATAACACACATGCAATGACTCTGGTTGTTGTTAGTGAAAAGAACACACATGCAATGACACTGGTGGATCCATGTGTGGTCTCTAAAAACAACACACATTTCAATGACACTAGTGGATCCATATGTGGTATGTGAAAAGAATACACATTTCAATGACTCAGTTGTTGTTAGTAAAAAGAACAGACATGCAATGACACTGGTGGATCCAAAGGTGGATTGTGAAAAGAGCACACATTCCAATGACTCTGGTTGTTGTTAGTAAAAAGAACACACATGCAATGACACGGGTGGATCCATGTGTGGTCTCTGAAGAGAACACACATGCAATGACTCTAGTTGTTGTTAGTAAAAATAGCACACACGCAATGACACTGGTGGATCCATATGTGGTATGTGAAAAGAACACACATGCAATGACTCTGGTTGTTGTTAGTGAAAAGAACACACATGCAATGACACTGGTGGATCCATGTGTGGTCTCTAAAGAGAACACACATTTCAATGACACTGGTGGATCCATATGTGGTATGTGAAAAGAACACAAATGCAATGACTCTGGTTGTTGTTAGTGAAAAGAACACACATGCAATGACACTGGTGGATTATGAAAAGAACACACATGCAATGACACTGGTGGATCCATATGTGGTATGTGAAAAGAACACACATGCAATGACACGGGTGGATCCATGGAATAACACTGGTGGATCCATATGTGGTATGTGAAAAGAACACACATGCAATGACTCTGGTTGTTGTTAGTGAAAAGAACACACATGCAATGACACTGGTGGATCAATGTGTGGTCTCTAAAAAGATCACACATTTCAATGACACTAGTGGATCCATATGTGGTATGTGAAAAGAAGACACATGCAATGACTCAGTTGTTGTTAGTAAAAAGAACACACATGCAATGACACTGGTGGATCCAAAGGTGGATTGTGAAACGAGCACACATTTCAATGACTTTGGTTGTTGTTAGTAAAAAGAACACACATGCAATGACACTAGTGGATCCATAGGTGGATTGTGAAAAGAGCATACATGCAATGACACTGGTGGATCCATGAGTGGATTGTGAAGAGAACACACATTTCAATGACACTGGTGGATCCATATGTGGTATGTGAAAAGAACACACATGCAATGACTCTGGTTGTTGTTAGTGAAAAGAACACACATGCAATGACACTGGTGGATCCATGTGTGGTCTCTGAAGAGAACACACATTTCAATGACACTAGTGGATCCATATGTGGTATGTGAAAATAACACACATACAATGACTGGTTGTTGTTACTAAAAAGTACACACATGCAATGACACTGGTGGATCCATATGTGATATGTGAAAAGAACACACATTTCAATGACTCTAGTTGTTGTTACTAAAAACAACACACATGCAATGACACTGGTGGATCCATATTTGGTTTGTGGAAATAACACACATGCAATGACTCAGGTTGTTGTTAGTGAAAAGAACACACATGCAATGACACTGGTGGATCCATGTGTGGTCTCTGTAGAGAACACACATTTCAATGAGACTGGTGGATCCATATGTGGTATGTGAAAAGAACACACATGCAATGACTCTAGTTGTTGTTAGTAAAAAGTAGTGACACTGGTGGATCCATAGGTGGTATGTGAAAAGAACACACCTTTCAATGACTCTGGTTGTTGTTACTAAAAAGAACACACATGCAATGACACTGGTGGATCCATAGGTGGATTGTGAAAAGAGCACACATGCAATGACACTGGTGGATCCATATGTGGTATGTGAAAAGAACACACATGCAATGAATCCAGTTGTTGTTAGTGAAAACAACACACAGGCAATGACACTGGTGCATCCATAGGTGGATTGTGAAAAGAACACACATGCAATGACACTGGTGGATCCATATGTGGAATGTGAAAAGAACACACATGCAATGACTCTGGTTGTTGTTAGTTAAAAGAACACACATGCAATGACACTAGTGGATCCATGTGTGGTCTCTAAAAAGAGAACACATTTCAACGACTCTAGTTGTTGTTACTAAAAAAACACACATGCAATGACACTGGTGGATCCATATGTGGATATTGAAAAGAGCACACATACAATTACACTTGTGGATCCATATGTGGTATGTGAAAAGAACACACATGCAATTACTCCAGTTGTTGTTAGTGAAAAGAACACACATGCAATGACACTGGTGGATCCATAGGTGGATTGTGAAAATAACACACATGCAATGACACTGGTGGATCTATATGTGGTATGTGAAAAGAACACACATGCAATGACTCTGGTTGTTGTTAGTGAAAAGAACACACATGCAATGACACTGGTGGATCCATGTGTGGTCTCTAAAAACAACACACATTTCAATGACACTAGTGGATCCATATGTGGTATGTGAAAAGAATACACATTTCAATGACTCAGTTGTTGTTAGTAAAAGAATGTACATGCAATGACACTGGTGGATCCAAAGGTGGATTGTGAAAAGAGCACACATTTCAATGACTCTGGTTGTTGTTAGTAAAAAGAACACACATGCAATGACACGGGTGGATCCATGCGTGGTCTCTGAAGAGAACACACATGCAATGACTCTGGTTGTTGTTAGTAAAAAGATCACACATGCAATGACACTGGTGGATCCATATGTGGTATGTGAAAAGAACAAACATGCAATGACTCCAGTTGTTGTTAGTGAATAGAACACACATGCAATGACACTGGTGGATCCATGTGTGGTCTCTAAAGAGAACCCACATTTCAATGACTCTGGTTGTTGTGAGTAAAAGGAGCACACATGCAATGACACTAGTGAATCCATGTGTGGATTGTGAAGAGAACACACATTTCAATTATACTGGTGGATCCATATGTGGTATGTGAGAAGAACACACATTTCAATGACTCTGGTTGTTGTTACTAAAAAGAACACACATGCAATGACACTAGTGGATCCATGTGTGGTCTCTGAAGAGAACACACATGCAATGACTCTCGTGGATCCATAGGTGGATTGTGAAAAGAACACACATGCAATGACTCTGGTTGTTGTTAGTGAAAAGAACACACATGCAATGACACTGGTGGATCCATGAGTGGATTGTGAAGAGAACACACATTTCAATGACACTGGTGGATCCATATGTGGTATGTGAAAAGAACACACAAGCAATGACTCTGGTTGTTGTTAGTGAAAAGAACACACATGCAATGACACTGGTGGATCCATGTGTGGTCTCTGAAGAGAACACACATTTCAATGACACTAGTGGATCCATATGTGGATTGTGAAAATAACACACATACAATGACTCTTGTTGTTTTTAATAAAAAGAACACACACGCAATGACACTGGTGGATCTATAGGTGGATTGTGAAAAGAGCACACATGCAATGCCACTGGTGGATCCATATTTTGTTAGTTGAAATAACACACATGCAATGACTCTGGCTATTGTTAGTAAAAAGAACACACATGCAATGGCACTGGTGGATCCATATGTGGATTGTGAAAAGAGCACACATGCAATGACACTGGTGGATCCATATGTGGTATGTGAAAAGAACACACACGCAATTACTCCAGTTGTTGTTAGTGAAAAGAACACACATGCAATGTCACTGGTGGATCCATAGGTGGATTGTGAAAAGAACACGCATGCGATGACACTGGTGGATCCATATGTGGTATGTGAAAAGAACACACATGCAATGACTCTCGTTGTTATTAGTGAAAATAACACACATGCAATGACACTGGTGGATCCATGTGTGGTCTCTAAAAAGAATACACATTTCAATGACACTAGTGGATCCATATGTGGTATGTGACAAGAATACACATTTCAATGACTAAGTTGTTGTTAGTAAAACGAATAGACATGCAATGACACTGGTGGATACAAAGGTGGATTGTGAAAAGACCACACATTTCAATGCTTTGGTTGTTGTTAGGAAAAAGAACACACATGCAATGACACTGGTGGATCCATGTGTTGTCTCTGAATCGAACACACATGCAATGACTCTGATTGTTGTTAGTAAAAAGAGCACACATGCAATGACACTGGTGGATCCATAAGAGGTATGTGAAAAGAACACACATGCAATGACTCCAGTTGTTGTTAGTGAAAAGAACACACATGCAATGACACTGGTGGATCCATGTGTGGTCTCTGAAGAGAACACACATTTCAATGACACTGGTGGATCCATATGTGGTATGCGAAAAGAACACACATGTAATGATTCTGGTTGTTGTTAGTAAAAAGAACACACATGCAATGACACTGGTGGATCCATAGGTGGTATGTGAAAAGAACACACATTTCAATGACGCTGGTTGCTGTTACTAAAAAGAACACGCATGCAATGACACTGGTGGATCCATAGGTGGATTGTGAAAAGAGCACACATGCAATGACACTGGTGGATCCATATGTGGTATGTGAAAAGAACACACATGCAATGACTCCAGTTGTTGTTAGTGAAAAGAACACACATGCAATGACACTGGTGGATCCATAGGTGGATTGTGAAAAGAACACACATGCAATGACTCTGGTGGATCCATATGCGGTATGTGAAAAGAACACACATGCAATGACTCTGGTTGTTGTTAGTGAAAAGAACACACATGCAATGACACTGGTGGATCCATGTGTGGTCTCTAAAAAGAACACACATTTCAATGACACTAGTGGATCCATATGTGGTATGTGAAAATAATACACATTTCAATGACTCAGTTATTGTTAGTAAAAAGAACAGACATGCAATGACACTGGTGGATCCAAAGGTGGATTGTGAAAAGAGCACACATTTCAATGACTCTGGTTGTTTTTAGTAAAAAGAACACACATGCAATGACACTGGTGGATCCATGTGTGGTCTCTGAAGAGAACACACATGCAATGACTCTGGTTGTTGTTAGTAAAAAGAGAACACATGCAATGACACTGGTGGATCCATATGTGGTATGTGAAAAGAACACACATGCAATGACTCCAGTTGTTGTTAGTGAAAAGAACACACATGCAATGTCACTGGTGGATCCATGTGTGGTCTCTAAAGAGAACACACATTTCAATGACACTGGTGGATCCATATGTGGTATGTGAAAAGAACGCACATGCAATGACTCTGGTTGTTGTTAGGGAAAAGAACACACATGCAATGACACTGGTGGATGCATAGGTGGATTATGAAAAGAACACACATGCAATGACACTGGTGGATCCATATGTGGTATGTGAAAAGACAACACATGTAATGACACTGGTGGATCCATATGTGGTATGTGAAAAGAACACACATGCAATGACTCTGGTTGTTGTTAGTGAAAAGAACACACATGCAATGACACTGGTGGATCAATGTGTGGTCTCTAAAAAGAGCACACATTTCAATGACACTAGTGGATCCATATGTGGTATGTGAAAAGAACACACATACAATGACTCTGGTTATTGTTAGTGAAAAGAAAACACATGCAATGACACTAGTGGATCCATAGGTGGATTGTGAAAAGAACACACATGCAATGACACTGGTGGATCCATATGTGGTACGTGAAAAGAGCACACATGCAATGACTCTAGTTGTTGTTAGTGAAAAGAACACACATGCAATGACACTGGTGGATCCATGTGTGGTCTCTAAAAAGAACACACATTTCAATGACACTAGTGGATCCATATGTGGTATGTGAAAAGAACACACATTTCAATGACCCAGTTTTTGTTAGTAAAAAGAACACACATGCAATGACACTGGTGGATCCAAAGGTGGATTGTGAAAAGAGCACACAATTCAATGACTGGTTGTTGTTAGTAAAAAGAACACACATGCAATGACACTGGTGGATTCATGTGTGGTCTCTAAAGAGAACACACATGCAATGACTCCAGTTGTTGTTACTAAAAAGAGCACACATGTAATGACACTGGTAGATCCATATGTGGTATGTGAAAAGAACACACATGCAATGACTCCAGTTGTTGTTACTAAAAAGAACACACATGCAATGACACTGGTTGATCCATGTGTGGTCTCTGAAGAGAACACACATGCAATGACTCTGGTTGTTGTTAGTAAAAAGAGCACACATGCAATCACACTGGTGGATCCATATGTGGTATGTGAAATGAACACACATGCAATGACTCTGGTTGTTGTTACTAAAAAGAACACACATACAATGACACTGGTGGATCCATGTGTGGTCTTTGACAAGAACACACATGCAATGACTCTGGTTGTTGTTAGTAAAAAGAGCACGCATGCAATGATACTGGTGGATCCATATGTGGTATGTGAGAAGAACACACATTTCAATGGCTCTGGTTGTTGTTACTAAAAAGAACACACATGCAATGACACTGGTGGATCCATAGGTGGATTGTGAAAAGAGCATGCATGCAATGCCACTGGTGGATCCATAATTGGTTTGTTGAAATAATACACATGCAATGACTCTTGCTGTTGTTAGTAAAAAGCATACATGCAATGACACTGGTGGATCCATGAGTGGATTGTGAAGAGAACACACATTTCAATGACACTGGTGGATCCATATGTGGTATGTGAAAAGAACACACATGCAATGACTCTGGTTGTTGTTAGTGAAAAGAACACACATACAACGAGTCTTGTTGTTTTTACTAAAAAGAACACACACGCAATGACACTGGTGGATCTATAGGTGGATTGTGAAAAGAGCACACATGCAATGCCACTGGTGGATCCATATTTTGTTAGTTGAAATAACACACATGCAATGACTCTGGCTGTTGTTAGTAAAAAGAAAACACATGCAATGGCACTGGTGGATCCATATGTGGATTGTGAAAAGAGCACACATGCAATGACACTAGTGGATCCATATGTGGTATGTGAAAAGAACACACACGCAATTACTCCAGTTGTTGTTAGTGAAAAGAACACACATGCAATGTCACTGGTGGATCCATAGGTGGATTGTGAAAAGAACACACATGCGATGACACTGGTGGATCCATATGTGGTATGTGAAAAGAACACACATGCAATGACTCTCGTTGTTATTAGTGAAAATAACACACATGCAATGACACTGGTGGATCCATGTGTGGTGTCTAAAAAGAATACACATTTCAATGACACTAGTGGATCCATATGTGGTATGTGACAAGAATACACATTTCAATGACTCAGTTGTTGTTAGTAAAACGAATAGACATGCAATGACACTGGTGGATCCAAAGGTGGATTGTGAAAAGAGCACACATTTCAATGCTCTGGTTGTTGTTAGTAAAAACACACATGCAATGACTTTGGTGGATCCATGTGTTGTCTCTGAATCGAACACACATGCAATGACTCGATTGTTGTTAGTAAAAAAGAGCACATGAAATGACACTGGTGGATCCATATGTGGTATGTGAAAAGAACACACATGCAATGACTCTAGTTGTTTTTAGTGAAAAGAACCCACAATGACCTTTGGTGGATCCATGTGTGGTCTCTGAAGAACACACATTTCAATGACACTGGTTTATCCATATGTGCTATGTGAAAAGAACACACATGCAATAACTCTGGTTGTTGTTAGTAAAAAGAACACACATGCAATGACACTAGTGGATCCATAGGTGGTATGTGAAAAGAACACACAGGCAATGACACTGGTGGATCCATATGTGGTCTCTAAAAATATCACACATTTCAATGATACTAGTGGATCCATATGTGGTATGTGAATAGAACACACATGCAATGACTCAGTTGTTGTTAGTGAAAAGTACACACATGCAATGACACTGGTGGATCCATAGGTGGATTGTGAAAAGAACACGCATGCAATGACTCGTGGATCCATATGGTATGTGAATAGAACACACATGCAATGACTCTGGTTGTTGTTAGTTAAAAGAACACACATGCAATGACACTGGTGGATCCATGTGTGGTCTCTAAAAAGAACACACATTTCAATGACTCTGGTTGTTGTTACTAAAAAGAACACACATGCAATGACACTGGTGGATCCATATGTGTATTGTGAAAAGAACACACATGCAATGACACTGGTGGATCCATGTGTGGTCTCTGAAGAGAACACACATTTCAATGACACTAGTGGATCCATATGTGGTATGTGAAAAGAACACACATACAATGACTCTGGTTATTGTTAGTGAAAAGAACACACATGCAATGACACTAGTGGATCCATAGGTGGATTGTGAAAAGAACACACATGCAATGACACTGGTGGATCCATATGTGGTATGTGAAAAGAGCACACATGCAATGACTCTGGTTGTTGTTAGTGAAAAGAACACACATGCAATGACACTGGTGGATCCATGTGTGGTCTCTAAAAAGAACACACATTTCAATGACACTAGTGGATCCATATGTGGTATGTGAAAAGAACACACATTTAAATGACCCAGTTTTTGTTAGTAAAAAGAACACACATGCAATGACACTGGTGGATCCAAAGGTGGATTGTGAAAAGAGCACACAATTCAATGACTCTGGTTGTTGTTAGTAAAAAGAACACACAAGCAATGACACTGGTGGATTCATGTGTGGTCTCTGAAGAGAACACACATGCAATGACTCCAGTTGTTGTTACTAAAAAGAGCACACATGTAATGACACTGGTAGATCCATATGTGGTATGTGAAAAGAACACACATGCAATGACTCCAGTTGTTGTTACTAAAAAGAACACACATGCAATGACACTGGTTGATCCATGTCTGGTCTCTGAAGAGAACACACATGCAATGACTCTGGTTGTTGTTAGTAAAAAGAGCACACATGCAATCACACTGGTGGATCCATATGTGGTATGTGAAATGAACACACATGCAATGACTCTGGTTGTTGTTACTAAAAAGAACACACATACAATGACACTGGTGGATCCATGTGTGGTCTCTGACGAGAACACACATGCAATGACTCTTGTTGTTGTTAGTAAAAAGAGCACACATGCAATGATACTGGTGGATCCATATGTGGTATGTGAGAAGAACACACATTTCAATGACTCTGGTTGTTGTTACTAAAAAGAACACACATGCAATGACACTGGTGGATCCATAGGTGGATTGTGAAAAGAGCATGCATGCAATGCCACTGGTGGATCCATAATTGGTTTGTTGAAATAACACACATGCAATGACTCTTGTTGTTGTTAGTAAAAAGCATACATGCAATGACACTGGTCGATCCATGAGTGGATTGTGAAGAGAACACACATTTCAATGACACTGGTGGATCCATATGTGGTATGTGAAAAGAACACACATGCAATGACTCTGGTTGTTGTTAGTGAAAAGAACACACATACAATGACTCTTGTTGTTTTTACTAAAAAGAACACACACGCAATGACACTGGTGGATCTATAGGTGGATTGTGAAAAGAGCACACATGCAATGCCACTGGTGGATCCATATTTTGTTAGTTGAAATAACACACATGCAATGACTCTGGCTGTTGTTAGTAAAAAGAACACACATGCAATGGCACTGGTGGATCCATATGTGGATTGTGAAAAGAGCACACATGCAATGACACTAGTGGATCCATATGTGGTATGTGAAAAGAACACACACGCAATTACTCCAGTTGTTGTTAGTGAAAAGAACACACATGCAATGACTCTGGTGGATCCATATGCGGTATGTGAAAAGAACACACATGCAATGACTCTGGTTGTTGTTAGTGAAAAGAACACACATGCAATGACACTGGTGGATCCATGTGTGGTCTCTAAAAAGAACACACATTTCAATGACACTAGTGGATCCATATGTGGTATGTGAAAATAATACACATTTCAATGACTCAGTTATTGTTAGTAAAAAGAACAGACATGCAATGACACTGGTGGATCCAAAGGTGGATTGTGAAAAGAGCACACATTTCAATGACTCTGGTTGTTTTTAGTAAAAAGAACACACATGCAATGACACTGGTGGATCCATGTGTGGTCTCTGAAGAGAACACACATGCAATGACTCTGGTTGTTGTTAGTAAAAAGAGAACACATGCAATGACACTGGTGGATCCATATGTGGTATGTGAAAAGAACACACATGCAATGACTCCAGTTGTTGTTAGTGAAAAGAACACACATGCAATGTCACTGGTGGATCCATGTGTGGTCTCTAAAGAGAACACACATTTCAATGACACTGGTGGATCCATATGTGGTATGTGAAAAGAACGCACATGCAATGACTCTGGTTGTTGTTAGGGAAAAGAACACACATGCAATGACACTGGTGGATGCATAGGTGGATTATGAAAAGAACACACATGCAATGACACTGGTGGATCCATATGTGGTATGTGAAAAGACAACACATGTAATGACACTGGTGGATCCATATGTGGTATGTGAAAAGAACACACATGCAATGACTCTGGTTGTTGTTAGTGAAAAGAACACACATGCAATGACACTGGTGGATCAATGTGTGGTCTCTAAAAAGAGCACACATTTCAATGACACTAGTGGATCCATATGTGGTATGTGAAAAGAACACACATACAATGACTCTGGTTATTGTTAGTGAAAAGAAAACACATGCAATGACACTAGTGGATCCATAGGTGGATTGTGAAAAGAACACACATGCAATGACACTGGTGGATCCATATGTGGTACGTGAAAAGAGCACACATGCAATGACTCTAGTTGTTGTTAGTGAAAAGAACACACATGCAATGACTTGTTGATCCATGTGTTGTCTCTAAAAAGAACACACATTTCAATGACACTAGTGGATCCATATGTGGTATGTGAAAAGAACACACATTTCAATGACCCAGTTTTTGTTAGTAAAAAGAACACACATGCAATGACACTGGTGGATCCAAAGGTGGATTGTGAAAAGAGCACACAATTCAATGACTCTGGTTGTTGTTAGTAAAAAGAACACACATGCAATGACACTGGTGGATTCATGTGTGGTCTCTGAAGAGAACACACATGCAATGACTCCAGTTGTTGTTACTAAAAAGAGCACACATGTAATGACACTGGTAGATCCATATGTGGTATGTGAAAAGAACACACATGCAATGACTCCAGTTGTTGTTACTAAAAAGAACACACATGCAATGACACTGGTTGATCCATGTGTGGTCTCTGAAGAGAACACACATGCAATGACTCTGGTTGTTGTTAGTAAAAAGAGCACACATGCAATCACACTGGTGGATCCATATGTGGTATGTGAAATGAACACACATGCAATGACTCTGGTTGTTGTTACTAAAAAGAACACACATACAATGACACTGGTGGATCCATGTGTGGTCTTTGACAAGAACACACATGCAATGACTCTGGTTGTTGTTAGTAAAAAGAGCACGCATGCAATGATACTGGTGGATCCATATGTGGTATGTGAGAAGAACACACATTTCAATGGCTCTGGTTGTTGTTACTAAAAAGAACACACATGCAATGACACTGGTGGATCCATAGGTGGATTGTGAAAAGGGCATGCATGCAATGCCACTGGTGGATCCATAATTGGTCTGTTGAAATAATACACATGCAATGACTCTTGTTGTTGTTAGTAAAAAGCATACATGCAATGACACTGGTGGATCCATGAGTGGATTGTGAAGAGAACACACATTTCAATGACACTGGTGGATCCATATGTGGTATGTGAAAAGAACACACATGCAATGACTCTGGTTGTTGTTAGTGAAAAGAACACACATACAACGACTCTTGTTGTTTTTACTAAAAAGAACACACACGCAATGACACTGGTGGATCTATAGGTGGATTGTGAAAAGAGCACACATGCAATGCCACTGGTGGATCCATATTTTGTTAGTTGAAATAACACACATGCAATGACTCTGGCTGTTGTTAGTAAAAAGAAAACACATGCAATGGCACTGGTGGATCCATATGTGGATTGTGAAAAGAGCACACATGCAATGACACTAGTGGATCCATATGTGGTATGTGAAAAGAACACACACGCAATTACTCCAGTTGTTGTTAGTGAAAAGAACACACATGCAATGTCACTGGTGGATCCATAGGTGGATTGTGAAAAGAACACACATGCGATGACACTGGTGGATCCATATGTGGTATGTGAAAAGAACACACATGCAATGACTCTCGTTGTTATTAGTGAAAATAACACACATGCAATGACACTGGTGGATCCATGTGTGGTGTCTAAAAAGAATACACATTTCAATGACACTAGTGGATCCATATGTGGTATGTGACAAGAATACACATTTCAATGACTCAGTTGTTGTTAGTAAAACGAATAGACATGCAATGACACTGGTGGATCCAAAGGTGGATTGTGAAAAGAGCACACATTTCAATGCTCTGGTTGTTGTTAGTAAAAAGAACACACATGCAATGACACTGGTGGATCCATGTGTTGTCTCTGAATCGAACACACATGCAATGACTCTGATTGTTGTTAGTAAAAAGAGCACACATGCAATGACACTGGTGGATCCATATGTGGTATGTGAAAAGAACACACATGCAATGACTCTAGTTGTTGTTAGTGAAAAGAACCCACATGCAATGACACTGGTGGATCCATGTGTGGTCTCTGAAGAGAACACACATTTCAATGACACTGGTTTATCCATATGTGCTATGTGAAAAGAACACACATGCAATAACTCTGGTTGTTGTTAGTAAAAAGAACACACATGCAATGACACTAGTGGATCCATAGGTGGTATGTGAAAAGAACACACAGGCAATGACACTGGTGGATCCATATGTGGTCTCTAAAAATATCACACATTTCAATGATACTAGTGGATCCATATGTGGTATGTGAATAGAACACACATGCAATGACTCAGTTGTTGTTAGTGAAAAGTACACACATGCAATGACACTGGTGGATCCATAGGTGGATTGTGAAAAGAACACGCATGCAATGACTCTGGTGGATCCATATGCGGTATGTGAAAAGAACACACATGCAATGACTCTGGTTGTTGTTAGTTAAAAGAACACACATGCAATGACACTGGTGGATCCATGTGTGGTCTCTAAAAAGAACACACATTTCAATGACTCTGGTTGTTGTTACTAAAAAGAACACACATGCAATGACACTGGTGGATCCATATGTGTATTGTGAAAAGAACACACATGCAATGACACTGGTGGATCCATGTGTGGTCTCTGAAGAGAACACACATTTCAATGACACTAGTGGATCCATATGTGGTATGTGAAAAGAACACACATACAATGACTCTGGTTATTGTTAGTGAAAAGAACACACATGCAATGACACTAGTGGATCCATAGGTGGATTGTGAAAAGAACACACATGCAATGACACTGGTGGATCCATATGTGGTATGTGAAAAGAGCACACATGCAATGACTCTGGTTGTTGTTAGTGAAAAGAACACACATGCAATGACACTGGTGGATCCATGTGTGGTCTCTAAAAAGAACACACATTTCAATGACACTAGTGGATCCATATGTGGTATGTGAAAAGAACACACATTTCAATGACCCAGTTTTTGTTAGTAAAAAGAACACACATGCAATGACACTGGTGGATCCAAAGGTGGATTGTGAAAAGAGCACACAATTCAATGACTCTGGTTGTTGTTAGTAAAAAGAACACACAAGCAATGACACTGGTGGATTCATGTGTGGTCTCTGAAGAGAACACACATGCAATGACTCCAGTTGTTGTTACTAAAAAGAGCACACATGTAATGACACTGGTAGATCCATATGTGGTATGTGAAAAGAACACACATGCAATGACTCCAGTTGTTGTTACTAAAAAGAACACACATGCAATGACACTGGTTGATCCATGTCTGGTCTCTGAAGAGAACACACATGCAATGACTCTGGTTGTTGTTAGTAAAAAGAGCACACATGCAATCACACTGGTGGATCCATATGTGGTATGTGAAATGAACACACATGCAATGACTCTAGTTGTTGTTAGTGAAAAGAACACACATTTCAATGACTCTGGTTGTTGTTACTAAAAAGAACACACATGCAATGACACTGGTGGATCCATAGGTGGATTGTGAAAAGAGCATGCATGCAATGCCACTGGTGGATCCATAATTGGTTTGTTGAAATAACACACATGCAATGACTCTTGTTGTTGTTAGTAAAAAGCATACATGCAATGACACTGGTGGATCCATGAGTGGATTGTGAAGAGAACACACATTTCAATGACACTGGTGGATCCATATGTGGTATGTGAAAAGAACACACATGCAATGACTCTGGTTGTTGTTAGTGAAAAGAACACACATACAATGACTCTTGTTGTTTTTACTAAAAAGAACACACACGCAATGACACTGGTGGATCTATAGGTGGATTGTGAAAAGAGCACACATGCAATGCCACTGGTGGATCCATATTTTGTTAGTTGAAATAACACACATGCAATGACTCACTGTTGTTAGTAAAAGAACACACATGCAATGGCACTGGTGGATCCATATGTGGAGTGTGAAAAGAGCACACATGCAATGACACTAGTGGATCCAAATGTGGTATGTGAAAAGAACACACATAATTACTCCAGTTGTTGTTAGTGAAAGAACACACATGCAATGTCACTTTGGTGGATCCATAGGTAGATTGTGAAAATAACACACATGCGATGGCCTGTGGATCAATATGTTTTATGTGAAAAGAACACCCATGCAATGAATCTCGTTGTTATTAGTGAAAATAACACACATGCAATGACACTGGTGGATCCATGTGTGGTCTCTAAAAAGAATACACATTTCAATGACACTAGTGGATCCATATGTGGTATGTGACAAGAATACACATTTCAATGACTCAGTTGTTGTTAGTAAAACGAATAGACATGCAATGACACTGGTGGATCCAAAGGTGGATTGTGAAAAGAGCACACATTTCAATGCTCTGGTTGTTGTTAGTAAAAAGAACACACATGCTATGACACTGGTGGATCCATGTGTTGTCTCTGAATCGAACACACATGCAATGACTCTGATTGTTGTTAGTAAAAAGAGCACACATGCAATGACACTGGTGGATCCATATGTGGTATGTGAAAAGAACACACATGCAATGACTCCAGTTGTTGTTAGTGAAAAGAACCCACATGCAATGACACTGGTGGATCCATGTGTGGTCTCTGAAGAGAACACACATTTCAATGATACTGGGGGATCCATATGTGGTATGTGAAAAGAACACACATGCAATGACTCTTGTTGTTGTTTGTGAAAAGAACAGACATGCAATGACACTGGTGGATCCATAGGTGGATTGTGAAAAGAACACACAGGCAATGACACTCGTGGATCCATATGTGGTCTCTAAAAAGATCACACATTTCAATGATACTAGTGGATCCATATGTGGTATGTGAAAAGAACACACATGCAATGACTCAGTTGTTGTTAGTAAAAAGAACACACATGCAATGACACTAGTAGATCCAAAGGTGGATTGTGAAAAGAGCACACATTTCAATGACTCTGGTTGTTGTTAGTAAAAAGAACACACATGCAATGACACTGGTGGATCCATGTTTGGTCTCTGAAGAGAACACACATGCAATGACTCTGGTTGTTGTTAGTAAAAAGAGCACACATGCAATGACACTGGTGGATCTATATGTGGTATGTGAAAAGAACACACATGTAATGACTCCAGTTGTTGTTAGTGAAAAGAACACACATATAATGACACTGGTGGATCCATTTGTGGTCTCTGAAGAGAACACACATTTCAATGACACCGGTGGATCCATATGTGGTATGCGAAGAGAACACACATGCAATGATTCTGGTTGTTGTTAGTAAAAATAACACACATGCAATGACACTGGTGGATCCATAGGTGGTATGTGAAAAGAACACACATTTCAATGACTCTGGTTGCTGCTACTAAAAAGAACACACATGCAATGACACTGGTGGATCCATAGGTGGATTGTGAAAAGAGCACACATGCAATGACACTGGTGGATCCATATGTGGTATGTGAAAGGAACACACATGCAATGACTCCAGTTGTTGTTAGTGAAAAGAGCACACATGCAATGACACTGGTGGATCCATAGGTGGATTGTGAAAAGAACACACATGCAATGACTCTGGTGGATCCATATGTGGTATGTGAAAAGAATAAACATGCAATGACTCTGGTTGTTGTTAGTGAAAAGAACACACATGCAATGACACTGGTGGATCCATGTGTGGTCTCTAAAAAGAACACACATTTCAATGACTCTAGTTGTTGTTACTGAAAAGAACACACATGCAATGAAACTGGTGGATCCATATGTGGATTGTGAAAAGAACACACAGGCAATGACACTGGTGGATCCATGTGTGGTCTCTGAAGAGAACACACATGCAATGGCTCTGGTTGTTGTTAGTAAAAAGAGCACACATGCAATGACACTGGTAGATCCATATGTGGTATGTGAAAAGAACACACACGCAATGGCTCCAGTTGTTGTTACTAAAAAGAACACACATGCAATGACACTAGTGGATCCATGTGTGGTCTCTAAAGAGAACACACATGCAATGACTCTAGTTGCTGTTAGTAAAAAGAGCACACATGCAATCACACTGGTGGATCCATATGTGGTATGTGAAATGAACACACATGCAATGACTCTGGTTATTGTTACTAAAAAGAAAACATATGCAATGACTCTGGTTATTGTTACTAAAAAGAACACACATGCAATGACACTGGTGGATCCATGTGTGGTCTCTGAAGAGAACATACATGCAATGACTCTGGTTGTTGTTAGTAAAAAGAGCACACATGCAATGACACTGGTGGATCCGTATGTGGTATGTGAAAAGAACACACATGCAATGACTCTAGGTATGGTTACTAAAAAGAACACACATGCAATGACACTGTGGATCCATGTGTGGTCTTTGAAGAGAACACACATGCAATGACTCTGGTTGTTGTGAGTAAAAAGAGCACAGATGCAATGACACTGGTGGATCCATGTGTGGATTGTGAAGAGAACACACATTTCAATGACATTGGTGGATCCATATGTGGTATGTGAGATCAACACACATTTCAATGACTCAAGTTGTTGTTACTAAAAAGAGAACACATGCAATGACACTGGTGGACCCATAGGTGGATTGTGAAAAGAGCACACATGCAATGGCACTGGTGGATCCATATGTGGTATGTGAAAAGAACACACATGCAATGACTCTGGTTGTTTTTACTTAAAAGAACACACATGCAATGACACTGGTGATCCATAGGTGGTATGTGAAAAGAACACACATTTCAA
The DNA here is from genome assembly GCA_023614405.1 of Avena insularis. Classification (NCBI taxonomy): domain Eukaryota; kingdom Viridiplantae; phylum Streptophyta; class Magnoliopsida; order Poales; family Poaceae; genus Avena; species Avena insularis. The sequence goes on along the minus strand of CM042692.1, from coordinate 70,282,048 downwards.
TAACTCTGGTTGTTGTTACTAAAAAGAACACACATGCAATGACACTGGTGGATCCATAGGTGGATTGTGAAAAGAGCACGCATGCAATGCCACTGGTGGATCCATATTTGGTTTGTTGAAATAACACACATGCAATGACTCTGGTTGTTGTTAGTAAAAAGAGCATACATGCAATGACACGGGTGGATCCATGAGTGGATTGTGAAGAGAACACACATTTCAATGACACTGGTGGATGCATATGTGGTATGTGAAAAGAACACACATGCAATGACACTGGTGGATCCATGTGTGGTCTCTAAAGAGAACACACATTTCAATGACACTAGTGGATCCATATGTGGTATGTGAAAATAACACACATGCATTGACTCTGGTTGTTGTTACTAAAAAATACACAAATGCAATGACACTGGTGGATCCATATGTGATATGTGAAAAGAACACACATTTCAATGACTCTAGTTGTTACTAAAAAGAACACACATGCAATGACAATGGTGGATCCATATTTGGTTTGTGGAAATAACACACATGCAATGACTCGGTTGTTGTGAGTGAAAAGAACACACACGCAATGACAATGGTGGATCCATGTGTGGTCTCTAAAGAGAACACACATTTCAATGACACTAGTGGATCCATATGTGGTATGTGAAAAGAACAGACATTTAATGACTCCGGTTGTTGTTACTAAAAAGAACACACATGCAATGACACTGGTGGATCCATGTGTGGTATCTGAAGAGAACACACATGCAATGACACTGGTGGATCCATATGTGGTATGTGAAAAGAACACACATGCAATGATTCTGGTTGTTGTGACTAAAAAGACCACACATGCAATGCCACTTGTGGAACCATAGGTGGATTGTGAAAAGAGCACACATGCAATGCCACTGGTGGATCCATATTTGGTTTGTGGAAATAACACACATGCAATGACTCTGGTTGTTGTGAGTGAAAAGAACACACACGCAATGACACTGGTGGATCCATGTGTGGTCTCTAAAGAGAACACACATTTCAATGACAGTAGTGGATCCATATGTGGTATGTGAAAAGAACACACATTGAATGACTCTGGTTGTTGTTACTAAAAAGAACACACATGCAATGACACTGGTGGATCCATATGTGGTATGTGAAAAGAACACACATTTCAATGACTCCAATTGTTGTTACTAAAAAGAATACACATGCAATGACACTAGTGGATCCATAGGTGGATTGTGAAAAGAGCACACATGCAATGACACTTGTGGATCCATATTTGGTTTTTGGAAATAAAACACATGCAATGACTCTGGTTGTTGTTAGTGAAAAGAACACACATGCAATGACACTGGTGGATCCATAGTGGTATGTGAAAAGAACACACGTTTCAATGATTCTAGTTGTTGTTACTAAAAAGAACACACATGCAATGACACTGGTGGATCCATAGGTGGATTGTGAAAAGATAACACATGCAATGACACTTGTGGATCTATATGTGGTATGTGAAAAGAACACACATGCAATGACTCCAGTTGTTGTTAGTGAAAAGAACACATATGCAATGACACTGGTGGATCCATAGGTGGATTGTGAAAAGAACACACATGCAATGACACTGGTGGATCCATATGTGGTATGTGAAAAGAACACACATGCAATGACTCCAGTTGTTGTTAGTGAAAAGAACACACATGCAATGACACTGGTGGATCCATAGGTGGATTGTGAAAAGAATACACATGCAATGACACTGGTGGATCCATATGTGGTATGTGAAAAGAACACACATGCAATGACTCTGGTTATTGTTAGTGGACAGAACACACATGCAATGACACTAGTGGATCCATGTGTGGTCTCTAAAAAGAACACACATTTCAATGACTCTGGTTGTTGTTACTAAAAAGAACACACATTCAATGACACTGGTGGATCCATATCTGGATTGTGAAAAGAGCACACATGCAATGACACTGGTGGATCCATATGTGGTATGTGAAAAGAACACACATCCAATGACTCCAGTTGTTGTTAGTGAAAAAACACACATGCAATAACACTGGTGGATCCATAGGTGGATTGCGAAAAGAACACACATGCACCGACACTGGGGGATCCATATGTGGTATGTTAAAAGAACACACATGCAATGACTTTAGTTGTTGTTAGTAAAAAGAACACATATGCAATGACACTGGTGGATGCATGTGTGGTCTCTAAAAATAACACACATTTCAATGGCACTAGTGGATCCATATGTGGTATGTGAAAAGAACACACATTTCAATGACTCAGTTGTTGTTAGTAAAAAGAACACACATGCAATGACACTGGTGGATCCAAAGGTGGATTGTGAAAAGAGCATACATTTCAATGACTCTGGTTGTTGTTAGTAAAAAGAACAAACATGTAATGACAATGGTGGATCCATGTGTGGTCTCTGAAGAGAACACACATGCAATGACTCTAGTTGTTGTTAGTAAAAAGAGCACACATGCAATGACACTGGTAGATCCATATGTGGTATGTGAAAAGAACACACATGCAATGACTCCCGTTGTTGTTACTAAAAAGAACACACATGCAATGACACTGGTGGATCCATGTGTGGTCTCTGAAGAGAACATACATGCAATGACTCAGTTCTTTGTTAGTAAAAGAGCACACATGCAATCACACTGGTGGATCCATATGTGGTATGTGAAATGAACACACATGCAATGACTTTGGTTATTGTTACTAAAAAGAACACACATGCAATGACACTGGTGGATCCATGTGTAGTCTCTGAAGAGAACATACATGCAATGACTCTGGTTGTTGTTAGTAAAAAGAGCACACATGCAATGACACTGGTGGATCCATATGTGGTATGTGAAAAGAACACACATGCAATGACTCTGGTTGTTGTTACTAAAAAGAACACACATGCAATGACACTGTGGATCCATGTGTGGTCTCTGAAGAGAACACACATGCAATGACTCTGGTTGTTGTGAGTAAAAAGAGCATACATGCAATGACACTGGTGGATCCATGTGTGGATTGTGAAGAGAACACACATTTCAATGACACTGGTGGATCCATATGTGGTATGTGAGAAGAACACACATTACAATGACTCCTTGTTGTTACTAAAAAGAGAACACATGCAATGACCTTTGGTGGATCCATAGGTGGATTGTGAAAGAGCACACATGCAATGACACTGTGGCTCCATATGTGGTATGTGAAAAGAACACACATGCAATGACTCAGTTGTTGTTAGTGAAACGAATATACATGTAATGACACTTGTGGATCCATGTGTGGTCTCTGAAGAGAACACACATTTCAATGACACTGGTGGATCCAAAGGTGGTATGTGAAAAGAACACACATGCAATGACTCTGGTTGTTTTTACTAAAAAGAACACAAATGCAATGACCCTGGTGGATCCATAGGTGGTATGTGAAAAGAACACACATTTCAATGACTCTAGTTGTTGTTACTAAAAAGAACACACATGCAATGACACTGGTGGATCCATAGGTGGATTGTGAAAAGAGCATGCGTGCAATGCCACTGGTGGATCCATATTTGGTTTGTTGAAATAACACACATGCAATGACTCTTGTTGTTGTTAGTAAAAAGAGCATACATGCAATGACACTGGTGGATCCATGAGTGGATTGTGAAGAGAACACACATTTCAATGACACTGGTGGATCCATATGTGGTATGTGAAAAGAACACACATGCAATGACTCTTGTTGTTGTTAGTGAAAAGAACACACATGCAATGACACTGGTGGATCCATGTGTGGTCTCTAAAGAGAACACACATTTCAATGACACTAGTGGATCCATATGTGGTATGTGAAAATAACACACATGCAATGACTCTGGTTGTTGTTACTAAAAAATACACACATGCAATGACACTGGTGGATCCATAAGTGATATGTGAAAAGAACACACATTTCAATGACTCTAGTTGTTGTTACTAAAAAGAACACAAAGGCAATGACACTGGTGGATCCATATTTGGTTTGTGGAAATAACACACATGCAATGACTCAGGTTGTTGTTAGTGAAAAGAACACACATGCAATGACAGTGGTGGATCCATGTGTGGTATCTGTAGAGAACACACATTTCAATGACACTGGTGGATCCATATGTGGTATGTGAAAAGAACACACATGCAATGACTGTAGTTGTTGTTAGTAAAAAGAACACACATGCAGTGACACTGGTGGATCCATAGGTGGTATGTGAAAAGAACACACATTTCAATGACTCTGGTTGTTGTTACTAAAAAGAACACACATGCAATGACACTGGTGGATCCATAGGTGGATTGTGAAAAGAGCACACATGCAATGACACTGGTGGATCCATATGTGGTATGTGAAAAGAACACACATGCAATGACTCCAGTTGTTCTTAGTGAAACGAATATACATGTAATGACACTGGTGGATCCATGTGTGGTCTCTGAAGAGAACACACATTTCAATGACAGTGGTGGATCCATAGGTGGTATGTGAACAGAACACACATGCAATGACTCTGGTTGTTTTTACTAAAAAGAACACACATGCAATGACACTGGTGGATCCATATGTGGTATGTTGAAAGAACACACATGCAATGACTCCAGGTGTTGTTAGTGAAACGAATATACATGTAATGACACTGGTGGATCCATGTGTAGTCTCTGAAGAGAACACACATTTCAATGACACTGGTGGATCCATAGGTGGTATGTGAAAAGAACACACATGCAATGACTCTGGTTGTTTTTACTAAAAAGAACACACATGCAATGACACTAGTGGATCCATAGGTGGTATGTGAAAAGAACACACATTTCAATGACTCTGGTTGTTGTTACTAAAAAGAACACACATGCAATGACACTGGTGGATCCATAGGTGGATTGTGAAAAGAGCATGTATGCAATGCCACTGGTGGATCCATATTTGGTTTGTTGAAATAACACACATGCAATGACTCTTGTTGTTGTTAGTAAAAAGAGCATACATGCAATGACACTGGTGGATCCATGAGTGGATTGTGAAGAGAACACACATTTCAATGACACTGGTGGATCCATATGTGGTATGTGAAAAGAACACACATGCAATGACTCTAGTTGTTGTTAGTGAAAAGAACACACATGCAATGACACTGGTGGATCCATGTGTGGTCTCTGAAGAGAACACACATTTCAATGACACTAGTGGATCCATATGTGGTATGTGAAAATAACACACATGCAATGACTGTGGTTGTTGTTACTAAAAAATACACACATGCAATGACACTGGTGGATCCATATGTGATATGCGAAAAGAACACACATTTCAACGACTCTAGTTGTTGTTACTAAAAAGAACACACATGCAATGACACTGGTGGATCCATATTTGGTTTGTGGAAATAACACACATGCAATGACGGTTGTTGTTAGTGAAAAGAACACACATGCAATGACACTGGTGGATCCATGTGTGGTCTCTGTAGAGAACACACATTTCAATGACACTGGTGGATCCATATGTGGTATGTGAAAAGAACACACATGCAATGACTCTAGTTGTTAGTAAAAAGAACACTCATGTAGTGACACTGGTGGATCCATAGGTGGTATGTGAAAATTACACACATTTCAATGACTCTGGTTGTTGTTACTAAAAAGAACACACATGCAATGACACTGGTGGATCCATAGGTGGATTGTGAAAAGAGCACACATGCAATGACACTGGTGGATCCATATGTGGTATGTGAAAAGAACACACATGCAATGACTCCATTTGTTGTTAGTGAAACGAATATACATGTAATGACACTGGTGGATCCATGTGTGGTCTCTGAAGAGAACACACATTTCAATGACACTGGTGGATCCATAGGTGGTATGTGAAAAGAACACACATGCAATGACTCCAGTTGTTGTTAGTGAAAAGAACACATATGCAATGACACTGGTGGATCCATAGGTGGATTGTGAAAAGAACACACATGCAATGACACTGGTGGATCCATATGTGGTATGTGAAAAGAACACACATGCAATGACTCCAGTTGTTGTTAGTGAAAAGAACACACATGCAATGACACTGGTGGATCCATAGGTGGATTGTGAAAAGAATACACATGCAATGACACTGGTGGATCCATATGTGGTATGTGAAAAGAACACACATGCAATGACTCTGGTTATTGTTAGTGGACAGAACACACATGCAATGACACTGGTGGATCCATGTGTGGTCTCTAAAAAGAACACACATTTCAATGACTCTGGTTGTTGTTACTAAAAAGAACACACATGCAATGACACTGGTGGATCCATATGTGGATTGTGAAAAGAGCACACATGCAATGACACTGGTGGATCCATATGTGGTATGTGAAAAGAACACACATCCAATGACTCCAGTTGTTGTTAGTGAAAAAAACACGCATGTAATAACACTGGTGGATCCATAGGTGGATTGTGAAAAGAACAATCATGCACTGACACTGGGGGATCCATATGTGGTATGTTAAAAGAACACACATGCAATGACTTTAGTTCTTGTTAGTCAAAAGAACACATATTCAATGACACTGGTGGATGCATGTCTGGTCTCTAAAAATAACACACATTTCAATGGCACTAGTGGATCCATATGTGGTATGTGAAAAGAACACACATTTCAGTGACTCAGTTGTTGTTAGTAAAAAGAACACACATGCAATGACTCTAGTTGTTACTAAAAAAGAACACTCATGTAGTGACACTGGTGGATCCATAGGTGGTATGTCAAAAGAACACACATTTCAATGACTCTGGTTGTTGTTACTAAAAAGAACACACATGCAATGACACTGGTGGATCCATAGGTGGATTGTGAAAAGATCACACATGCAATGACACTGGTGGATCCATATGTGGTATGTGAAAAGAACACACATGCAATGACTCCATTTGTTGTTAGTGAAACGAATATACATGTAATGACACTGGTGGATCCATGTGTGGTCTCTGAAGAGAACACACATTTCAATGACACTGGTGGATCCATAGGTGGTATGTGAAAAGAACACACATGCAATGACTCCAGTTGTTGTTAGTGAAAAGAACACATATGCAATGACACTGGTGGATCCATAGGTGGATTGTGAAAAGAACACACATGCAATGACACTGGTGGATCCATATGTGGTATGTGAAAAGAACACACATGCAATGACTGCAGTTGTTGTTAGAGAAAAGAACACACATGCAATGACACTGGTGGATCCATATGTGGTATGTGAAAATAACACACATCCAATGACTCCAGTTGTTGTTAGTGAAAAAAACACACATGTAATAACACTGGTGGATCCATAGGTGGATTGTGAAAAGAACACACATGCACTAACACTGGGGGATCCATATGTGGTATGTTAAAAGAACACACATGCAATGACTTTAGTTGTTGTTAGTCAAAAGAACACATATGCAATGACACTGGTGGATGCATGTGTGGTCTCTAAAAATAACACACATTTCAATGGCACTAGTGGATCCATATGTGGTATGTGAAAAGAACACACATTTCAATGACTCAGTTGTTGTTAGTAAAAAGAACACACATGCAATGACATTGGTGGATCCAAAGGTGGATTGTGAAAAGAGCATACATTTCAATGACTCTGTTTGTTGTTAGTAAAAAGAACACACATGTAATGACAATGGTGTATCCATGTGTGGTCTCTGAAGAGAACACACATGCAATGACTCTGGTTGTTGTTAGTAAAAAGAGCACATATGCAATGACACTGGTAGATCCATATGTGGTATGTGAAAAGAACACACATGCAATGACTCCAGTTGTTGTTACTAAAAAGAACACACATGCAATGACACTGGTGGATACATGTGTGGTCTCTGAAGAAGAGAACACATGGAATGACTCTGGTTGCTGTTAGTAAAAAGAGCACACATGCAATCACACTGGTGGATCCATATGTGGTATGTGAAATGAACACACATGCAATGACTTTGGTTATTGTTACTAAAAAGAACACACATGCAATGACACTGGTGGATCCATATGTAGTCTCTGAAGAGAACATACATGCAATGACTCTGGTTGTTGTTAGTAAAAAGAGCACACATGCAATGACACTGGTGGATCCATAGGTGGATTGTGAAAAGAACACACATGCAATGACACTGGTGGATCCATATGTGGTATGTGAAAAGAACACACATGCAATGACTCCAGTTGTTGTTAGTGAAAAGAACACACATGCAATGACACTGGTGGATCCATATGTGGTATGTGAAAATAACACACATCCAATGACTCCAGTTGTTGTTAGTGAAAAAAAAACACATGTAATAACATTGGTGGATCCATAGGTGGATTGTGAAAAGAACACACATGCACTAACACTGGGGGATCCATATGTGGTATGTTAAAAGAACACACATGCAATGACTTTAGTTGTTGTTAGTCAAAAGAACACATATGCAATGACACTGGTGGATGCATGTGTGGTCTCTAAAAAAAACACACATTTCAATGGCACTAGTGGATCCATATGTGGTATGTGAAAAGAACACACATTTCAATGACTCCGTTGTTGTTAGTAAAAAGAACACACATGCAATGACATTGGTGGATCCAAATGTGGATTGTGAAAAGAGCATACATTTCAATGACTCTGGTTGTTGTTAGTAAAAAGAACACACATGTAATGACAATGGTGTATCCATGTGTGGTCTCTGAAGAGAACACACACGCAATGACTCTGGTTGTTGTTAGTAAAAAGAGCACATATGCAATGACACTGGTAGATCCATATGTGGTATGTGAAAAGAACACACATGCAATGACTCCAGTTGTTGTTAATAAAAAGAACACACATGCAATGACACTGGTGGATACATGTGTGGTCTCTGAAGAGAACACACATGCAATGACTCTGGTTGCTGTTAGTAAAAAGAGCACACATGCAATCACACTGGTGGATCCATATGTGGTATGTGAAATGAACACACATGCAATGACTTTGGTTATTGTTACTAAAAAGAACACACATGCAATGACACTGGTGGATCCATATGTAGTCTCTGAAGAGAACATACATGCAATGACTCTGGTTGTTGTTAGTAAAAAGAGCACACATGCAATGACACTGGTGGATCCATATGTGGTATGTGAAAAGAACACACATGCAATGACTCTGGTTGTTGTTACTAAAAAGAACACACATGCAATGACACTGTGGATCCATGTGTGGTCTCTGAAGAGAACACACATGCAATGACTCTGGTTGTTGTGAGTAAAAAGAGCATACATGCAATGACACTGGTGGATCCATGTGTGGATTGTGAAGAGAACACACATTTCAATGACACTGGTGGATCCATATGTGGTATGTGAGAAGAACACACATTTCAATGACTCCGGTTGTTGTTACTAAAAAGAGAACACATGCAATGACACTGGTGGATCCATAGGTGGATTGTGAAAAGAGCACACATGCAATGACACTGGTGGCTCCATATGTGGTATGTGAAAAGAACACACATGCAATGACTCCAGTTGTTGTTAGTGAAACGAATATACATGTAATGACACTGGTGGATCCATGTGTGGTCTCAGAAGAGAACACACATTTCAATGACACTGGTGGATCCATAGGTGGTATGTGAAAAGAACACACATGTAATGACTTTGGTTGTTTTTACTAAAAAGAACACACATGCAATGACACTGGTGCATCCATATGTGGTATGTGAAAAGAACACACATGCAATGACTCCAGGTGTTGTTAGTGAAACGAATATACATGTAATGACACTGGTGGATCCATGTGTGGTCTCTGAAGAGAACACACATTTCAATGACACTGGTGGATCCATAGGTGGTATGTGAAAAGAACACACATGCAATGAATCTGGTTGTTTTTACTAAAAAGAACACACATGCAATGACACTGGTGGATCCATAGGTGGTATGTGAAAAGAACACACATTTCAATGACTCTGGTTGTTGTTACTAAAAAGAACACACATGCAATGACACTGGTGGATCCATAGGTGGATTGTGAAAAGAGCATGCATGCAATTCCACTGGTGGATCCATATTTGGTTTGTTGAAATAACACACATGCAATGACTCTTGTTGTTGTTAGTAAAAAGAGCATACATGCAATGACACTGGTGGATCCATGAGTGGACTGTGAAGAGGACACACATTTCAATGACACTGGTGGATCCATATGTGGTATGTGAAAAGAACACACATGCAATGACTCTGGTTGTTGTTAGTGAAAAGAACACACATGCAATGATACTGGTGGATCCATGTGTGGTGTCTGAAGAGAACACACATTTCAATGACACTAGTGGATCCATATGTGGTATGTGAAAATAACACACATGCAATGACTCTGGTTGTTGTTACTAAAGAATACACACATGCAATGACACTGGTGGATCCATATGTGATATGTGAAAAGAACACACATTTCAATGACTCTAGTTGTTGTTACTAAAAAGAACACACATGCAATGACACTGGTGGATCCATATTTGGTTTGTGGAAATAACACACATGCAATGACTCAAGTTGTTGTTAGTGAAAAGAACACACATGCAATGACACTGGTGGATCCATGTGTGGTCTCTGTAGAGAACACACATTTCAATGACACTGGTGGATCCGTATGTGGTATGTGAAAAGAACACAAATGCAATGACTCTAGTTATTGTTAGTAAAAAGAACACACATGCAGTGACACTGGTGGATCCATAGGTGGTATGTGAAAAGAACACACATTTTAATGACTCTGGTTGTTGTTACTAAAAAGAACACACATGCAATGACACTGGTGGATCCATAGGTGGATTGTGAAAGGAGCACACATGCAATGTTACTGGTGGATCCATATGTGGTATGTGAAAAGAACACACATGCAATGAATCCAGTTGTTGTTAGTGAAACGAATATACATGTAATGACACTGGTGGATCCATGTGTGGTCTCTGAAGAGAACACACATTTCAATGACACTGGTGGATCCATAGGTGGTATGTGAAAAGAACACACATGCAATGACTCTGGTTGTTTTTACTAAAAAGAACACACATGCAATGACTCTGGTTGTTTTTACTAAAAAGAACACACATGCAATGACACTGGTGGATCCATATGTGGTATGTTGAAAGAACACACATGCAATGACTCCAGGTGTTGTTAGTGAAACGAATATACATGTAATGACACTGGTGGATCCATGTGTAGTCTCTGAAGAGAACACACATTTCAATGAAACTGGTGGATCCATAGGTGGTATGTGAAAAGAACACACATGCAATGACTCTGGTTGTTTTTACTAAAAAGAACACACATGCAATGACACTAGTGGATCCATAGGTGGTATGTGAAAAGAACACACATTTCAATGACTCTGGTTGTTGTTACTAAAAAGAACACACATGCAATGACACTAGTGGATCCATTGGTGGATTGTGAAAAGAGCATGTATGCAATGCCACTGGTGGATCCATATTTGGTTTGTTGAAATAACACACATGCAATGACTCTTGTTGTTGTTAGTAAAAAGAGCATACATGTAATGACACTGGTGGATCCATGAGTGGATTGTGAAGAGAACACACATTTCAATGACACTGGTGGATCCATATGTGGTATGTGAAAAGAACACACATGCAATCACTCTAGTTGTTGTTAGTGAAAAGAACACACATGCAATGACACTGGTGGATCCATGTGTGGTCTCCGAAGAGAACACACATTTCAATGACACTAGTGGATCCATATGTGGTATGTGAAAATAACACACATGCAATGACTCTGGTTGTTGTTACTAAAAAATACACACATGCAATGACACTGGTGGATCCATATGTGATATGTGAAAAGAACACACATTTCAACGACTCTACTTGTTGTTACTAAAAAGAACACACATGCAATGACACTGGTGGATCCATATTTGGTTTGTGGAAATAACACACATGCAATGACGGTTGTTGTTAGTGAAAAGAACACACATGCAATGACACTGGTGGATCCATGTGTGGTCTCTGTAGAGAACACACATTTCAATGACACTGGTGGATCCATATGTGGTATGTGAAAAGAACACACATGCAATGACTCTAGTTGTTAGTAAAAAGAACACTCATGTAGTGACACTGGTGGATCCATAGGTGGTATGTGAAAAGAACACACATTTCAATGACTCTGGTTGTTGTTACTAAAAAGAACACACATGCAATGACACTGGTGGATCCATAGGTGGATTGTGAAAAGAGCACACATGCAATGACACTGGTGGATCCATATGTGGTATGTGAAAAGAACACACATGCAATGACTCCATTTGTTGTTAGTGAAACGAATATACATGTAATGACACTGGTGGATCCATGTGTGGTCTCTGAAGAGAACACACATTTCAATGACACTGGTGGATCCATAGGTGGTATGTGAAAAGAACACACATGCAATGACTCCAGTTGTTGTTAGTGAAAAGAACACATATGCAATGACACTGGTGGATCCATAGGTGGATTGTGAAAAGAACACACATGCAATGACACTGGTGGATCCATATGTGGTATGTGAAAAGAACACACATGCAATGACTCCAGTTGTTGTTAGTGAAAAGAACACACATGCAATGACACTGGTGGATCCATAGGTGGATTGTGAAAAGAATACACATGCAATGACACTTGTAGATCCATATGTGGTATGTGAAAAGAACACACATGCAATGACTCTGGTTATTGTTAGTGGACAGAACACACATGCAGTGACACTGGTGGATCGATGTGTGGTCTCTAAAAAGAACACACATTTCAATGACTCTGGTTGTTGTTACTAAAAAGAACACACATGCAATGACACTGGTGGATCCATATGTGGATTGTGAAAAGAGCACACATGCAATGACACTGGTGGATCCATATGTGGTATGTGAAAAGAACACACATCCAATGACTCCAGTTGTTGTTAGTGAAAAAAAAACACATGTAATAACACTGGTGGATCCATAGGTGGATTGTGAAAAGAACAAACATGCACTGACACTGGGGGATCCATATGTGGTATGTTAAAAGAACACACATGCAATGACTTTAGTTGTTGTTAGTCAAAAGAACACATATGCAATGACACTGGTGGATGCATGTCTGGTCTCTAAAAATAACACACATTCCAATGGCACTAGTGGATCCATATGTGGTATGTGAAAAGAACACACATTTCAATGACTCGGTTGTTGTTAGTAAAAAGAACACACATGCAATGACTCTAGTTGTTAGTAAAAAGAACACTCATGTAGTGACACTGGTGGATCCATAGGTGGTATGTGAAAAGAACACACATTTCAATGACTCTGGTTGTTGTTACTAAAAAGAACACACATGCAATGACACTGGTGGATCCATAGGTGGATTGTGAAAAGAGCACACATGCAATGACACTGGTGGATCCATATGTGGTATGTGAAAAGAACACACATGCAATTACTCCATTTGTTGTTAGTGAAACGAATATACATGTAATGACACTGGTGGATCCATGTGTGGTCTCTGAAGAGAACACACATTTCAATGACACTGGTGGATCCATAGGTGGTATGTGAAAAGAACACACATGCAATGACTCCAGTTGTTGTTAGTGAAAAGAACACATATGCAATGACACTGGTGGATCCATAGGTGGATTGTGAAAAGAACACACATGCAATGACACTGGTGGATCCATATGTGGTATGTGAAAAGAACACACATGCAATGACTCCAGTTGTTGTTAGTGAAAAGAACACACATGCAATGACACTGGTGGATCCATAGGTGGATTGTGAAAAGAATACACATGCAATGACACTGGTGGATCCATATGTGGTATGTGAAAAGAACACACATGCAATGACTCTGGTTATTGTTAGTGGACAGAACACACATGAAATGACACTGGTGGATCTATGTGTGGTCTCTAAAAAGAACACACATTTCAATGACTCTGGTTGTTGTTACTAAAAAGAACACACATGCAATGACACTGGTGGATCCATATGTGGATTGTGAAAAGAGCACACATGCAATGACACTGGTGGATCCATATGTGGTATGTGAAAAGAACACACATCCAATGACTCCAGTTGTTGTTAGTGAAAAAAACACATGTAATAACACTGGTGGATCCATAGGTGGATTGTGAAAAGAACAAACATGCACTGACACTAGGGGATCCATATGTGGTATGTTAAAAGAACACACATGCAATGACTTTAGTTGTTGTTAGTCAAAAGAACACATATGCAATGACACTGGTGGATGCATGTGTGGTCTCTAAAAATAACACACATTTCAATGGCACTAGTGGATCCATATGTGGTATGTGAAAAGAACACACATTTCAATGACTTAGTTGTTGTTAGTAAAAAGAACACACATGCAATGACTCTAGTTGTTTGTCAAAAGACCACACATTCAATGACACTGGTGGATCCATTGGTGGTATGTGAAAAGAACACACATATCAATGACTCTGGTTGTTGTTTGTCAAAAGAACACACATGTAATGACAATGGTGGATCCATTTGTGGCTTGTGAACAGAACACACATGCAATGACACTGGTGGATCCATATGTGGTATGTGAAAAGAACACAGTCAATGACTCCATTTGTTGTTAGTAAAATGAACACACATGCAATGACACTGGTGGATCCATGTGTGGTCTCTGAAGAGAACACACATTGCAATGACACTGGTGGATCCATATGTGGTATGTGAAAAGAACACACATGCAATGACTCCAGTTGTTGTTAGTGAAAAGAACACACATGCAATGACACTGGTGGATCCATATGTGGTATGTGAAAAGAACACACATGCAATGACTCCAGTTGTTGTTACTAAAAGATCACACATGCAATGACACTGGTGGATCCATAGTGGATTGTGAAAAGAACACACATGCAATGACACTGTGGATCCATATGTGGTATGTGAAAAGAACACAAATGCAATGACTCTGGTTCCATTGTTAGTGGAGAACACACATTTCAATGACACTAGTGGATCCATATGTGGTGTGTGAGAAGAACACACATTTCAATGACTCCAGTTGTTGTTACTAAAAAGATAACACATGCAATGACACTGGTGGATCCATAGGTGGATTGTGAAAAGAGCACACATGCAATGAACTGGTGGCTCCATATGTGGTATGTGAAAAGAACACACATGCAATGACTCCAGTTGTCGTTAGTGAAACGAATATACATGTAATGACACTGGTGGATCCATGTGTGATTGTGAAAAGAGCACACATGCAATGACAATGGTGGATCCATATGTGGTATGTGAAAAGAAAACACATGCAATGACTCTAGTTGTTGTTAGTGAAATGAACATACATGTAGTGACACTGGTGGATCCATGTGTGGTCTCTGAAGAGAACACACATTTCAATGACACTGGTGGATGCATAGGTGGTATGTGAAAACAACACACATGCAATGACTCTGGTTGTTTTTACTAAAAAATACACACATGCAATGACACTGGTGGATCCATATGTGATATGTGAAAAGAACACACATTTCAATGACTCTAGTTGTTGTTACTAAAAAGAACACACATGCAATGACACTGGTGGATCCATATTTGGTTTGTGGAAATAACACACATGCAATGACTCAGGTTGTTGTTAGTGAAAAGAACACACATGCAATGACATCAGGATGGATGTGGTCTCTGTAGAGAACACACATTTCAATGACACTGGTGGATCCGTATGTGGTATGTGAAAAGAACACAAATGCAATAACTCTAGTTGTTGTTAGTAAAAAGAACACACATGCAGTGACACTGGTGGATCCATAGGTGGTATATGAAAAGAACACACATTTTAATGACTCTGGTTGTTGTTACTAAAAAGAACACACATGCAATGACACTGGTGGATCCATAGGTGGATTGTGAAAAGAGCACACATGCAATGTTACTGGTGGATCCATATGTGGTATGTGAAAAGAACACACATGCAATGAATCCAGTTGTTGTTAGTGAAACGAATATACATGTAATGACACTGGTGGATCCATGTGTGGTCTCTGAAGAGAACACACGTTTCAATGACACTGGTGGATCCATAGGTGGTATGTGAAAAGAACACACATGCAATGACTCTAGTTGTTTTTACTAAAAAGAACACACATGCAATGACACTGGTGGATCCATATGTGGTATGTGAAAAGAACACACATGCAATGACTCCAGGTGTTGTTAGTGAAACGAATATACATGTAATGACACTGGTGGATCCATGTGTTGTCTCTGAAGAGAACACACATTTCAATGACACTGGTGGATCCATAGGTGGTATGTGAAAAGAACACACATGCAATGACTCTGGTTGTTTTTACTTAAAAGAACACACATGCAATGACACTGGTGGATCCATAGGTGGTATGTGAAAAGAACACACATTTCAATGACTCTGGTTGTTGTTACTAAAAAGAACACACATGCAATGACACTGGTGGATCCATAGGTGGATTGTCAAAAGAGCATGCATGCAATGCCACTGGTGGATCCATATTTGGTTTGTTGAATAACACACATGCAATGACTCTTGTTGTTGTTAGTAAAAAGAGCATACATGCAATGACACTGGTGGATCCATGAGTGGATTGTGAAGAGAACACACATTTCAATGACACTGGTGGATCCATATGTGGTATGTGAAAAGAACACACATGCAATGACTCTGGTTGTTGTTAGTGAAAAGAACACACATGCAATGACACTAGTGGATCCATGTGTGGTCTCTAAAGAGAACACACATTTCAATGACACTAGTGGATCCATATGTGGTATGTGAAAATAACACACATGCAATGACTCTGGTTGTTGTTACTAAAAAATACACACATGCAATGACACTGGTGGATCCATATGTGATATGTGAAAAGAACACACATTTCAATGACTCTAGTTGTTGTTACTAAAAAGAACACACATGCAATGACACTGGTGGATCCATATTTGGTTTGTGGAAATAACACACATGCAATGACTCTGGTTGTTGTTAGTGAAAAGAACACACATGCAATGACACTGGTGGATCCATGTGTGGTCTCTAAAAACAACACACATTTCAATGACACTAGTGGATCCATATGTGGTATGTGAAAAGAATACACATTTCAATGACTCAGTTGTTGTTAGTAAAAAGAACAGACATGCAATGACACTGGTGGATCCAAAGGTGGATTGTGAAAAGAGCACACATTTCAATGACTCTGGTTGTTGTTAGTAAAAAGAACACACATGCAATGACACGGGTGGATCCATGTGTGGTCTCTGAAGAGAACACACATGCAATGACTCTAGTTGTTGTTAGTAAAAATAGCAGGAAGCAATGACACTGGTGGATCCATATGTGGTATGTGAAAAGAAGACACATGCAATGACTCAGTTGTTGTTAGTAAAAAGAACACACATGCAATGACACTGGTGGATCCAAAGGTGGATTGTGAAACGAGCACACATTTCAATGACTTTGGTTGTTGTTAGTAAAAAGAACACACATGCAATGACACTAGTGGATCCATGTGTGGTCTCTGAAGAGAACACACATGCAATGACTCTCGTGGATCCATAGGTGGATTGTGAAAAGAGCATACATGCAATGACACTGGTGGATCCATGAGTGGATTGTGAAGAGAACACACATTTCAACGACACTGGTGGATCCATATGTGGTATGTGAAAAGAACACACATGCAATGACTCTGGTTGTTGTTAGTGAAAAGAACACACATGCAATGACACTGGTGGATCCATGTGTGGTCTCTGAAGAGAACACACATTTCAATGACACTAGTGGATCCATATGTGGTATGTGAAAATAACACACATACAATGACTGGTTGTTGTTACTAAAAAATACACACATGCAATGACACTGGTGGATCCATATGTGATATGTGAAAAGAACACACATTTCAATGACTCTAGTTGTTGTTACTAAAAAGAACACACATGCAATGACACTGGTGGATCCATATTTGGTTTGTGGAAATAACACACATGCAATGACTCAGGTTGTTGTTATTGAAAAGAACACACATGCAATGACACTGGTGGATCCATGTGTGGTCTCTGTAGAGAACACACATTTCAATGACACTGGTGGATCCATATGTGGTATGTGAAAAGAACACACATGCAATGACTCTAGTTGTTGTTAGTAAAAAGAACACACATGTAGTGACACTGGTGGATCCATAGGTGGTATGTGAAAAGAACACACCTTTCAATGACTCTGGTTGTTGTTACTAAAAAGAACACACATGCAATGACACTGGTGGATCCATAGGTGGATTGTGAAAAGAGCACACATGCAATGACACTGGTGGATCCATATGTGGTATGTGAAAAGAACACACATGCAATGAATCCAGTTGTTGTTAGTGAAAACAACACACATGCAATGACACTGGTGCATCCATAGGTGGATTGTGAAAAGAACACACATGCAATGACACTGGTGGATCCATATGTGGAATGTGAAAAGAACACACATGCAATGACTCTGGTTGTTGTTAGTTAAAAGAACACACATGCAATGACACTAGTGGATCCATGTGTGGTCTCTAAAAAGAGAACACATTTCAACGACTCTAGTTGTTGTTACTAAAAAAACACACATGCAATGACACTGGTGGATCCATATGTGGATATTGAAAAGAGCACACATACAATTACACTTGTGGATCCATATGTGGTATGTGAAAAGAACACACATGCAATTACTCCAGTTGTTGTTAGTGAAAAGAACACACATGCAATGACAATGGTGGATCCATAGGTGGATTGTGAAAATAACACACATGCAATGACACTGGTGGATCTATATGTGGTATGTGAAAAGAACACACATGCAATGACTCTGGTTGTTGTTAGTGAAAAGAACACACATGCAATGACACTGGTGGATCCATGTGTGGTCTCTAAAAACAACACACATTTCAATGACACTAGTGGATCCATATGTGGTATGTGAAAAGAATACACATTTCAATGACTCAGTTTTTGTTAGTAAAAAGAACAGACATGCAATGACACTGGTGGATCCAAAGGTGGATTGTGAAAAGAGCACACATTTCAATGACTCTGGTTGTTGTTAGTAAAAAGAACACACATGCAATGACACGGGTGGATCCATGTGTGGTCTCTGAAGAGAACACACATGCAATGACTCTGGTTGTTGTTAGTAAAAAGATCACACATGCAATGACACTGGTGGATCCATATGTGGTATGTGAAAAGAACAAACATGCAATGACTCCAGTTGTTGTTAGTGAATAGAACACACATGCAATGACACTGGTGGATCCATGTGTGGTCTCTAAAGAGAACACACATTTCAATGACTCTGGTTGTTGTGAGTAAAAGGAGCACACATGCAATGACACTGGTGAATCCATGTGTGGATTGTGAAGAGAACACACATTTCAATTATACTGGTGGATCCATATGTGGTATGTGAGAAGAACACACATTTCAATGACTCTGGTTGTTGTTACTAAAAAGAACACACATGCAATGGCACTGGTGGATCCATAGGTGGATTGTGAAAAGAGCATGCATGCAATGACACTGGTGGATCCATATGTGGTATGTGAAAAGAACACACATGCAATGACTCTGGTTGTTGTTAGTGAAAAGAACACACATGCAATGACACTGGTGGATCCATGAGTGGATTGTGAAGAGAACACACATTTCAATGACACTGGTGGATCCATATGTGGTATGTGAAAAGAACACACAAGCAATGACTCTCGTTGTTGTTAGTGAAAAGAACACACATGCAATGACACTGGTGGATCCATGTGTGGTCTCTGAAGAGAACACACATTTCAATGACACTAGTGGATCCATATGTGGATTGTGAAAATAACACACATACAATGACTCTTGTTGTTTTTAATAAAAAGAACACACACGCAATGACACTGGTGGATCTATAGGTGGATTGTGAAAAGAGCACACATGCAATGCGACTGGTGGATCCATATTTTGTTAGTTGAAATAACACACATGCAATGACTCTGGCTATTGTTAGTAAAAAGAACACACATGCAATGGCACTGGTGGATCCATATGTGGATTGCGAAAAGAGCACACATGCAATGACACTGGTGGATCCATATGTGGTATGTGAAAAGAACACACACGCAATTACTCCAGTTGTTGTTAGTGAAAAGAACACACATGCAATGTCACTGGTGGATCCATAGGTGGATTGTGAAAAGAACACGCATGCGATGACACTGGTGGATCCATATGTGGTATGTGAAAAGAACACACATGCAATGACTCTCGTTGTTATTAGTGAAAATAACACACATGCAATGACACTGGTGGATCCATGTGTGGTCTCTAAAAAGAATACACATTTCAATGACACTAGTGGATCCATATGTGGTATGTGACAAGAATACACATTTCAATGACTAAGTTGTTGTTAGTAAAACGAATAGACATGCAATGACACTGGTGGATACAAAGGTGGATTGTGAAAAGAGCACACATTTCAATGCTTTGGTTGTTGTTAGGAAAAAGAACACACATGCAATGACACTGGTGGATCCATGTGTTGTCTCTGAATCGAACACACATGCAATGACTCTGATTGTTGTTAGTAAAAAGAGCACACATGCAATGACACTGGTGGATCCATAAGAGGTATGTGAAAAGAACACACATGCAATGACTCCAGTTGTTGTTAGTGAAAAGAACACACATGCAATGACACTGGTGGATCCATGTGTGGTCTCTGAAGAGAACACACATTTCAATGACACTGGTGGATCCATATGTGGTATGCAAAAAGAACACACATGTAATGATTCTGGTTGTTGTTAGTAAAAAGAACACACATGCAATGACACAGGTGGATCCATAGGTGGTATGTGAAAAGAACACACATTTCAATGACTCTGGTTGATGTTACTAAAAAGAACACGCATGCAATGACACTGGTGGATCCATAGGTGGATTGTGAAAAGAGCACACATGCAATGACACTGGTGGATCCATATGTGGTATGTGAAAAGAACACACATGCAATGACTCCAGTTGTTGTTAGTGAAAAGAACACACATGCAATGACACTGGTGGATCCATAGGTGGATTGTGAAAAGAACACACATGCAATGACTCTGGTGGATCCATATGCGGTATGTGAAAAGAACACACATGCAATGACTCTGGTTGTTGTTAGTGAAAAGAACACACATGCAATGACACTGGTGGATCCATGTGTGGTCTCTAAAAAGAACACACATTTCAATGACACTAGTGGATCCATATGTGGTATGTGAAAAGAATACACATTTCAATGACTCAGTTATTGTTAGTAAAAAGAACAGACATGCAATGACACTGGTGGATCCAAAGGTGGACTGTGAAAAGAGCACACATTTCAATGACTCTGGTTGTTTTTAGTAAAAAGAACACACATGCAATGACACTGGTGGGTCCATGTGTGGTCTCTGAAGAGAACACACATGCAATGACTCTGGTTGTTGTTAGTAAAAAGAGAACACATGCAATGACACTGGTGGATCCATATGTGGTATGTGAAAAGAACACACATGCAATGACTCCAGTTGTTGTTAGTGAAAAGAACACACATGCAATGTCACTGGTGGATCCATGTGTGGTCTCTAAAGAGAACACACATTTCAATGACACTGGTGGATCCATATGTGGTATGTGAAAAGAACGCACATGCAATGACTCTGGTTGTTGTTAGGGAAAAGAACACACATGCAATGACACTGGTGGATGCATAGGTGGATTATGAAAAGAACACACATGCAATGACACTGGTGGATCCATATGTGGTATGTGAAAAGACAACACATGTAATGACACTGGTGGATCCATATGTGGTATGTGAAAAGAACACACATGCAATGACTCTGGTTGTTGTTAGTGAAAAGAACACACATGCAATGACACTGGTGGATCAATGTGTGGTCTCTAAAAAGAGCACACATTTCAATGACACTAGTGGATCCATATGTGGTATGTGAAAAGAAGACACATGCAATGACTCAGTTGTTGTTAGTAAAAAGAACACACATGCAATGACACTGGTGGATCCAAAGGTGGATTGTGAAAAGAGCACACATTTCAATGACTTTGGTTGTTGTTAGTAAAAATAACACACATGCAATGACACTAGTGGATCCATGTGTGGTCTCTGAAGAGAACTCACATGCAATGACTCTGGTTGTTGTTAGTAAAAAGAGCACACATGCAATGACACTGGTGGATCCATATGTGGTATGTGAAAAGAACACACATGCAATGACTCCAATTGTTGTTATTGAAAAGAACACACATGCAGTGACACTGGTGGATCCATGTGTGGTATCTGAAGAGAACACACATTTCAATGACACTGCTTATCCATATGTGCTATGTGAAAGGAACACAGATGCAATAACTCTGGTTGTTGTTAGTAAAAAGAACACACATGCAATGACACTAGTGGATCCATAGGTGGTATGTGAAAAGAACAGACATTTCAATGACTCTGGTTGCTATTACTAAAAAGAACACACATGCAATGACACTGGTGGATCCATAGGTGGATTGTGAAAAGAGCACACATGCAATGACACTGGTGGATCGACATGTGGTATGTGAAAAGAACACACATGAAATGACTCCAGATGTTGTTAGTGAAAAGTACACAAATGCAATGACACTGGTGGATCCATAGGTGGATTGTGAAAAGAACACGCATGCAATGACTCTGGTGGATCCATATGCGGTATGTGAAAAGAACACACATGCAATGACTCTGGTTGTTGTTAGTGAAAAGAACACACATGCAATGACACTGGTGGATCCATGTGTGGTCTCTAAAAATAACACACATTTCAATGACTCTGGTTGTTGTTACTAAAAAGAACACACATGCAATGACACAGGTGGATCCATATGTGGATTGTGAAAAGAACACACATGCAATGACATTGGTGGATCCATGTGTGGTCTCTGAAGAGAACACACATTTCAATGACACTAGTGGATCCATATGTGGTATGTGAAAAGAACACACATACAATGACTCTGGTTATTGTTAGTGAAAAGAACACACATGCAATGACACTAGTGGATCCATAGGTGGATTGTGAAAAGAACACACATGCAATGACACTGGTGGATCCATATGTGGTACGTGAAAAGAGCACACATGCAATGACTCTAGTTGTTGTTAGTGAAAAGAACACACATGCAATGACACTGGTGGATCCATGTGTGGTCTCTAAAAAGAACACACATTTCAATGACACTAGTGGATCCATATGTGGTATGTGAAAAGAACACACATTTCAATGACCCAGTTTTTGTTAGTAAAAAGAACACACATGCAATGACACTGGTGGATCCAAAGGTGGACTGTGAAAAGAGCACACAATTCAATGACTCTGGTTGTTGTTAGTAAAAAGAACACACATGCAATGACACTGGTGGATTCATGTGTGGTCTCTGAAGAGAACACACATGCAATGACTCCAGTTGTTGTTACTAAAAAGAGCACACATGTAATGACACTGGTAGATCCATATGTGGTATGTGAAAAGAACACACATGCAATGACTCCAGTTGTTGTTACTAAAAAGAACACACATGCAATGACACTGGTTGATCCATGTGTGGTCTCTGAAGAGAACACACATGCAATGACTCTGGTTGTTGTTAGTAAAAAGAGCACACATGCAATCACACTGGTGGATCCATATGTGGTATGTGAAATGAACACACATGCAATGACTCTGGTTGTTGTTACTAAAAAGAACACACATACAATGACACTGGTGGATCCATGTGTGGTCTTTGACGAGAACACACATGCAATGACTCTGGTTGTTGTTAGTAAAAAGAGCACGCATGCAATGATACTGGTGGATCCATATGTGGTATGTGAGAAGAACACACATTTCAATGGCTCTGGTTGTTGTTACTAAAAAGAACACATATGCAATGACACTGGTGGATCCATAGGTGGATTGTGAAAAGAGCATGCATGCAATGCCACTGGTGGATCCATAATTGGTTTGTTGAAATAACACACATGCAATGACTCTTGTTGTTGTTAGTAAAAAGCATACATGCAATGACACTGGTGGATGCATGAGTGGATTGTGAAGAGAACACACATTTCAATGACACTGGTGGATCCATATGTGGTATGTGAAAAGAACACACATGCAATGACTCTGGTTGTTGTTAGTGAAAAGAACACACATACAACGACTCTTGTTGTTTTTACTAAAAAGAACACACACGCAATGACACTGGTGGATCTATAGGTGGATTGTGAAAAGAGCACACATGCAATGCCACTGGTGGATCCATATTTTGTTAGTTGAAATAACACACATGCAATGACTCTGGCTGTTGTTAGTAAAAAGAACACACATGCAATGGCACTGGTGGATCCATATGTGGATTGTGAAAAGAGCACACATGCAATGACACTAGTGGATCTATATGTGGTATGTGAAAAGAACACACACGCAATTACTCCAGTTGTTGTTAGTGAAAAGAACACACATGCAATGTCACTGGTGGATCCATAGGTGGATTGTGAAAAGAACACACATGCGATGACACTGGTGGATCCATATGTGGTATGTGAAAAGAACACACATGCAATGACTCTCGTTGTTATTAGTGAAAATAACACACATGCAATGACACTGGTGGATCCATGTGTGGTGTCTAAAAAGAATACACATTTCAATGACACTAGTGGATCCATATGTGGTATGTGACAAGAATACACATTTCAATGACTCAGTTGTTGTTAGTAAAACGAATAGACATGCAATGACACTGGTGGATCCAAAGGTGGATTGTGAAAAGAGCACACATTTCAATGCTCTGGTTGTTGTTAGTAAAAAGAACACACATGCAATGACACTGGTGGATCCATGTGTTGTCTCTGAATCGAACACACATGCAATGACTCTGATTGTTGTTTGTAAAAAGAGCACACATGAAATGACACTGGTGGATCCATATGTGGTATGTGAAAAGAACACACATGCAATGACTCCAGTTGTTTTTAGTGAAAAGAACCCACATGCAATGACACTGGTGGATCCATGTGTGGTCTCTGAAGAGAACACACATTTCAATGACACTGGTTTATCCATATGTGCTATGTGAAAAGAACACACATGCAATAACTCTGGTTGTTGTTAGTAAAAAGAACACACATGCAATGACACTAGTGGATCCATAGGTGGTATGTGAAAAGAACACACAGGCAATGACACTGGTGGATCCATATGTGGTCTCTAAAAAGATCACACATTTCAATGATACTAGTGGATCCATATGTGGTATGTGAAAAGAACACACATGCAATGACTCAGTTGTTGTTAGTGAAAAGTACACACATGCAATGACACTGGTGGATCCATAGGTGGATTGTGAAAAGAACACGCATGCAATGACTCTGGTGGATCCATATGCGGTATGTGAAAAGAACACACATGCAATGACTCTGGTTGTTGTTAGTTAAAAGAACACACATGCAATGACACTGGTGGATCCATGTGTGGTCTCTAAAAAGAACACACATTTCAATGACTCTGGTTGTTGTTACTAAAAAGAACACACATGCAATGACACTGGTGGATCCATATGTGTAATGTGAAAAGAACACACATGCAATGACACTGGTTGATCCAAGTGAGGTGTCTGAAGAGAACACACATATCAATGACACAATTGGATCCATATGTGCTATGTGAAAAGAACACACATACAATGACTCGTTATTGTTAGTGAAAAGAACACACATGCAATGACACTGGTGGATCCATAGGTGGATTGTGAAAAGAACACACATGCAATGACACTGGTGGATCCATATGTGGTATGTGAAAAGAGCACACATGCAATGACTCTGGTTGTTGTTAGTGAAAAGAACACACATTTCAATGACACTAGTGGATCCATATGTGGTATGTGAAAAGAACACACATTTCAATGACCCAGATTTTGTTAGTAAAAAGAACACACATGCAATGACACTGGTGGATCCAAAGGTGGATTGTGAAAAGAGCACACAATTCAATGACTCTGGTTGTTGTTAGTAAAAAGAACACACAAGCAATGACACTGGTGGATTCATGTGTGGTCTCTGAAGAGAACACACATGCAATGACTCCAGTTGTTGTTACTAAAAAGAGCACACATGTAATGACACTGGTAGATCCATATGTGGTATGTGAAAAGAACACACATGCAATGACTCCAGTTGTTGTTACTAAAAAGAACACACATGCAATGACACTGGTTGATCCATGTCTGTTCTCTGAAGAGAACACACATGCAATCACTCTGGTTGTTGTTAGTAAAAAGAGCACACATGCAATCACACTGGTGGATCCATATGTGGTATGTGAAATGAACACACATGCAATGACTCTGGTTGTTGTTACTAAAAAGAACACACATACAATGACACTGGTGGATCCATGTGTGGTCTCTGACGAGAACACACATGCAATGACTCTGGTTGTTTTTAGTAAAAAGAGCACACATGCAATGATACTGGTGGATCCATATGTGGTATGTGAGAAGAACACACATTTCAATGACTCTGGTTGTTGTTACTAAAAAGAACACACATGCAATGACACTGGTGGATCCATAGGTGGATTGTGAAAAGAGCATGCATGCAATGCCACTGGTGGATCCATAATTGGTTTGTTGAAATAACACACATGCAATGACTCTTGTTGTTGTTAGTAAAAAGCATACATGCAATGACACTGGTGGATCCATGAGTGGATTGTGAAGAGAACACACATTTCAATGACACTGGTGGATCCATATGTGGTATGTGAAAAGAACACACATGCAATGACTCTGGTTGTTGTTAGTGAAAAGAACACACATACAATGACTCTTGTTGTTTTTACTAAAAAGAACACACACGCAATGACACTGGTGGATCTATAGGTGGATTGTGAAAAGAGCACACATGCAATGCCACTGGTGGATCCATATTTTGTTAGTTGAAATAACACACATGCAATGACTCTGGCTGTTGTTAGTAAAAAGAACACACATGCAATGGCACTGGTGGATCCATATGTGGATTGTGAAAAGAGCACACATGCAATGACACTAGTGGATCCATATGTGGTATGTGAAAAGAACACACACGCAATTACTCCAGTTGTTGTTAGTGAAAAGAACACACATGCAATGTCACTGGTGGATCCATAGGTAGATTGTGAAAATAACACATGCGATGGCACCGGTGGATCCATATGTGGTATGTGAAAAGAACACCATGCAATGAATCTCGTTGTTATTAGTGAAAATAACACACATGCAATGACACGTGGATCCATGTGTGGTCTCTAAAAGAATACACATTTCAATGACACTAGTGGATCCATATGTGGTATGTGACAAGAATACACATTTCAATGACTCAGTTGTTGTTAGTAAAACGAATAGACATGCAATGACACCGGTGGATCCAAAGGTGGATTGTGAAAAGAGCACATTTCAATGCTCTGTTGTTGTTAGTAAAAAGAACACACATGCTATGACACTGGTGGATCCATGTGTTGTCTCGAATCAACACACATGCAATGACTCTGATTGTTGTTAGTAAAAGAGCACACATGCAATGACACTGGTGGATCCATATGTGGTATGTGAAAAGAACACACATGCAATGACTCAAGTTGTGGTAAGTGAAAAGAACCCACATGCAATGACATCAGGATCCATGTGTGGTCTCTGAAGAGAACACACATTTCAATGACACTGGGGGATCCATATGTGGTATGTGAAAAGAACACACATGCAATGACTCTTGTTGTTGTTTGTGAAAAGAACAGACATGCAATGACACTGGTGGATCCATAGGTGGATTGTGAAAAGAACACACAGGCAATGACACTCGTGGATCCATATGTGGTCTCTAAAAAGATCACACATTTCAATGATACTAGTGGATCCATATGTGGTATGTGAAAAGAACACACATGCAATGACTCAGTTGTTGTTAGTAAAAAGAACACACATGCAATGACACTAGTAGATCCAAAGGTGGATTGTGAAAGGAGCACACATTTCAATGACTCTGGTTGTTGTTAGTAAAAAGAACACACATGCAATGACATCAGGGATCCATGTGGTCTCTGAAGAGAACACACATGCAATGACTCTGGTTGTTGTTAGTAAAAAGAGCACACATGCAATGACACTGGTGGATCTATATGTGGTATGTGAAAAGAACACACATGTAATGACTCCAGTTGTTGTTAGTGAAAAGAACACACATATAATGACACTGGTGGATCCATTTGTGGTCTCTGAAGAGAACACACATTTCAATGACACCGGTGGATCCATATGTGGTATGCGAAGAGAACACACATGCAATGATTCTGGTTGTTGTTAGTAAAAATAAAACACATGCAATGACACTGGTGGATCCATAGGTGGTATGTGAAAAGAACACACATTTCAATGACTCTGGTTGCTGCTACTAAAAAGGACACACATGCAATGACACTGGTGGATCCATAGGTGGATTGTTAAAAGAGCACACATGCAATGACACTGGTGGATCCATATGTGGTATGTGAAAAGAACACACATGCAATGACTCCAGTTGTTGTTAGTGAAAAGAACACACATGCAATGACACTGGTGGATCCATAGGTGGATTGTGAAAAGAACACACATGCAATGACTCTGGTGGATCCATATGTGGTATGTGAAAAGAATAAACATGCAATGACTCTGGTTGTTGTTAGTGAAAAGAACACGCATGCAATGACACTGGTGGATCCATGTGTGGTCTCTAAAAAGAACACACATTTCAATGACTCTAGTTGTTGTTACTAAAAAGAACACACATGCAATGAAACTGGTGGATCCATATGTGGATTGTGAAAAGAACACACAGGCAATGACACTGGTGGATCCATGTGTGGTCTCTGAAGAGAACACACATTTCAATGACACTGGTGGATTCATATGTGGTATGTGAAAAGAAAACACATGCAATGACTCTGGTTGTTGTTAGTCAAAAGAACACACATGCAATGACACTGATGGATCCATAGGTGGATTGTGAAAAGAACGCACATGCAATGATACTGGTGGATCCATACGTGGTATGTGAAAAGAACACATATGCAATGACTCTGGTTATTGTTACTGAAAAGAACACACATGCAATGACACTGGTGGATCCATGTGTGGTCTCTAAAAAGAACACACATTTCAATGACACTAGTGGATCCATATGTGGTATGTGAAAAGAACACACATTTCAATGACTCAGTTATTGTTAGTAAAAAGAACACACATGCAATGACACTGGTGGATCCAAAGGTGGATTGTGAAAAGAGCACACATTTCAATGACTCTGCTTGTTGTTAGTAAAAAAGAACACACATGCAATGACACTGGTGGATCCATGTGTGGTCTCTAAAGAGAACACACATGCAATGACTCTGGTTGTTGTTAGTAAAAAGAGCACACATGCAATGACACTGATGGATCCATATGTGCTATGTGAAAAGAACACACATGCAATGACTCTAGTTGTTGTTAGTGAAAAGAACACACATGCCATGACACTGGTGGATCCATGTGTGGTCTCTGAAGAGAACACACATTTCAATGACACTGGTGGATCCATATGTGGTATGTGAAAAGAGCACACATGCAATGACTCTGGTTGTTGTTTGTAAAAAGAACACACATGCAATGACACTGGTAGATCCATAGGTGGTATGTGAAAAGAACACACATTTCAATGACTCTGGTTGCTGTTACTAAAAAGAACACACATGCAATGACACTGGTGGATCCATAGGTAGATTGTGAAAAGAGCACACATGCAATGACACTGGTGGATCCATATGTGGTATGTGAAATGAACACACATGCAATGACTCCAGTTGTTGTTAGTGAAAAGAACACACATGCAATGACACTGGTGGATCCATAGGTGGATTGTGAAAAGAGCACACATTTCAATGACTCTGGTTGTTGTTAGTAAAAAGAACACACATGCAATGACACTGGTGGATCCATGTGTGGTCTCTGAAGAGAACACACATGCAATGACTCTGTTTGTTGTTAGTAAAAAGAGCACACATGCAATGACACTGATGGATCCATATGTGCTATGTGAAAAGAACACACATGCAATGACTATAGTTGTTGTTAGTGAAAAGAACACACATGCAATGACATCAGGGATCCATGTGTGGTCTCTGAAGAGAACACACATTTCAATGACACTGGTGGATCCATATGTGGTATGTGAAAAGAACACACATGCAATGACTCTGGTTGTTGTTTGTAAAAAGAACACACATGCAATGACACTGGTGGATCCATAGGTGGTATGTGAAAAGAACACACATTTCAATGACTCTGGTTGCTGTTACTAAAAAGAACACACATGCAATGACACTGGTGGATCCATAAGTGGATTGTGAAAAGAGCACACATGTAATGACACTGGTGGATCCATATGGGGTATGTGAAAAGAACACACATGCAATGACTCCAGTTGTTAGTGAAAAGAACACATGCAATGACACAAGTGGATCCATAGGTGGATTGTGAAAAGAACACACATGCAATGACTGGTGGATCCATATGGTATGTGAAAGAACACACATGCAATGACTCTGGTTGTTGTTAGTAAAAGAACACACATGCAATGACATCAGGATCCATCTGTGGTCTCTGAAGAGAACACACATGCAATGACTCTGGTTGTTGTTAGTAAAAAGAGCACACATGCAATGACACTGGTGGATCTATATGTGGTATGTGAAAAGAACACACATGCAATGACTCCAGTTGTTGTTAGTGAAAAGAACACACATATAATGACACTGGTGGATCCATTTGTGGTCTCTGAAGAGAACACACATTTCAATGACTCTGGTTGTTGTTACTAAAAAGAACACACATGCAATGACACTGGTGGATCCATAGGTGGATTGTGAAAAGAGCATGCATGCAATGCCACTGGTGGATCCATAATTGGTTTGTTGAAATAACACACATGCAATGACTCTTGTTGTTGTTAGTAAAAAGCATACATGCAATGACACTGGTGGATCCATGAGTGGATTGTCAAGAGAACACACATTTCAATGACACTGGTGGATCCATATGTGGTATGTGAAAAGAACACACATGCAATGACTCTGGTTGTTGTTAGTGAAAAGAACACACATACAATGACTCTTGTTGTTTTTACTAAAAGAACACACACGTAATGACACCGGTGGATCTATAGGCGGATTGTGAAAAGAGCACACATGCAATGCCTTGGTGGATCCATATTTTGTTAGTTGAAATAACTCTCATGCAATGACTCTGGATGTTGTTAGTAATAAGAAATCACATGGAATGGCACTGGTTTTTCCATAGTTGTTTTGTGATAAGAGCACACATGCAATGACACTAGTGGATCCATATGTGGTATGTGAAAAGAACACACACGCAATTACTCCAGTTGTTGTTAGTGAAAATAACACACATGCAATGTCACTGGTGGATCCATAGGTAGATTGTGAAAATAACACACATGCGATGGCACTGGTGGATCCATATGTGGTATGTGAAAAGAACACCCATGCAATGAATCTCGTTGTTATTAGTGAAAATAACACACATGCAATGACACTGGAGGATCCAAGTGTGGACTCTAAAAGAATACACATTTCAATGACACTAGTGGATCCATATGTGGTATGTGACAAGAATAAACATTTAAATGACTCATTTTTTGTTAGTAAAACGAATAGACATGCAATGACACTGGTGGATCCAAAGGTGGATTGTGAAAAGAGCACACATTTCAATGCTCTGGTTGTTGTTAGTAAAAAGAACACACATGCTATGACACTGGTGGATCCATGTGTTGTCTCTAAATCGAACACACATGCAATGACTCTGATTGTTGTTAGTAAAAAGAGCACACATGCAATGACACTGGTGGATCCATATGTGGTATGTGAAAAGAACACACATGCAATGACTCCAGTTGTTGTTAGTGAAAAGAACCCACATGCAATGACATCAGGATCCATGTGTGGTCTCTGAAGAGAACACACATTTCAATGACACTGGGGGATCCATATGTGGTATGTGAAAAGAACACACATGCAATGACTCTTGTTGTTGTTTGTGAAAAGAACAGACATGTAATGACACTGGTGGATCCATAGGTGGATTGTGAAAAGAACACACAGGCAATGACACTCGTGGATCCATATGTGGTCTCTAAAAAGATCACACATTTCAATGATACTAGTGGATCCATATGTGGTATGTGAAAAGAACACACATGCAATGACTCAGTTGTTGTTAGTAAAAAGAACACACATGCAATGACACTAGTAGATCCAAAGGTGGATTGTGAAAGGAGCACACATTTCAATGACTCTGGTTGTTGTTAGTAAAAAGAACACACATGCAATGACACTGGTGGATCCATGTGTGGTCTCTAAAGAGAACACACATTTCAATGACACTGGTGGATCCATATGTGGTATGTGAAAAGAGCACACATGCAATGACTCTGGTTGTTGTTTGTAAAAAGAACACACATGCAATGACACTGGTAGATCCATAGGTGGTATGTGAAAAGAACACACATTTCAATGACTCTGGTTGCTGTTACTAAAAAGAACACACATGCAATGACACTGGTGGATCCATAGGTAGATTGTGAAAAGAGCACACATGCAATGACACTGGTGGATCCATATGTGGTATGTGAAATGAACACACATGCAATGACTCCAGTTGTTGTTAGTGAAAAGAACACACATGCAATGACACTGGTGGATCCATAGGTGGATTGTGAAAAGAGCACACATTTCAATGACTCTGGTTGTTGTTAGTAAAAAGAACACACATGCAATGACACTGGTGGATCCATGTGTGGTCTCTGAAGAGAACACACATGCAATGACTCTGTTTGTTGTTAGTAAAAAGAGCACACATGCAATGACACTGATGGATCCATATGTGCTATGTGAAAAGAACACACATGCAATGACTATAGTTGTTGTTAGTGAAAAGAACACACATGCAATGACACTGGTGGATCCATGTGTGGTCTCTGAAGAGAACACACATTTCAATGACACTGGTGGATCCATATGTGGTATGTGAAAAGAACACACATGCAATGACTCTGGTTGTTGTTTGTCAAAAGAACACACATGCAATGACACTGGTGGATCCATAGGTGGTATGTGAAAAGAACACACATTTCAATGACTCGTTGCTGTTACGAACAAGAACACACATGCAATGACACTGGTGGATCCATAAGTGGATTGTGAAAAGAGCACACATGTAATGACACTGGTGGATCCATATGGGGTATGTGAAAAGAACACACATGCAATGACTCCAGTTGTTGTTAGTGAAAAGAACACACATGCAATGACACAAGTGGATCCATAGGTGGATTGTGAAAAGAACACACATGCAATGACTCTGGTGGATCCATATGCGGTATGTGAAAGAACACACATGCAATGACTCTGGTTGTTGTTAGTAAAAAGAACACACATGCAATGACACTGGTGGATCCATGTGTGGTCTCTGAAGAGAACACACATGCAATGACTCTGGTTGTTGTTAGTAAAAAGAGCACACATGCAATGACACTGGTGGATCTATATGTGGTATGTGAAAAGAACACACATGCAATGACTCCAGTTGTTGTTAGTGAAAAGAACACACATATAATGACACTGGTGGATCCATTTGTGGTCTCTGAAGAGAACACACATTTCAATGACTCTGGTTGTTGTTACTAAAAAGAACACACATGCAATGACACTGGTGGATCCATAGGTGGATTGTGAAAAGAGCATGCATGCAATGCCACTGGTGGATCCATAATTGGTTTGTTGAAATAACACACATGCAATGACTCTTGTTGTTGTTAGTAAAAAGCATACATGCAATGACACTGGTGGATCCATGAGTGGATTGTGAAGAGAACACACATTTCAATGACACTGGTGGATCCATATGTGGTATGTGAAAAGAACACACATGCAATGACTCTGGTTGTTGTTAGTGAAAAGAACACACATACAATGACTCTTGTTGTTTTTACTAAAAAGAACACACACGCAATGACACTGGTGGATCTATAGGTGGATTGTGAAAAGAGCACACATGCAATGCCACTGGTGGATCCATATTTTGTTAGTTGAAATAACACACATGCAATGACTCTGGCTGTTGTTAGTAAAAAGAACACACATGCAATGGCACTGGTGGATCCATATGTGGATTGTGAAAAGAGCACACATGCAATGACACTAGTGGATCCATATGTGGTATGTGAAAAGAACACACACGCAATTACTCCAGTTGTTGTTAGTGAAAATAACACACATGCAATGTCACTGGTGGATCCATAGGTAGATTGTGAAAATAACACACATGCGATGGCACTGGTGGATCCATATGTGGTATGTGAAAAGAACACCCATGCAATGAATCTCGTTGTTATTAGTGAAAATAACACACATGCAATGACACTGGTGGATCCATGTGTGGTCTCTAAAAAGAATACACATTTCAATGACACTAGTGGATCCATATGTGGTATGTGACAAGAATACACATTTCAATGACTCAGTTGTTGTTAGTAAAACGAATAGACATGCAATGACACTGGTGGATCCAAAGGTGGATTGTGAAAAGAGCACACATTTCAATGCTCTGGTTGTTGTTAGTAAAAAGAACACACATGCTATGACACTGGTGGATCCATGTGTTGTCTCTGAATCGAACACACATGCAATGACTCTGATTGTTGTTAGTAAAAAGAGCACACATGCAATGACACTGGTGGATCCATATGTGGTATGTGAAAAGAACACACATGCAATGACTCCAGTTGTTGTTAGTGAAAAGAACCCACATGCAATGACACTGGTGGATCCATGTGTGGTCTCTGAAGAGAACACACATTTCAATGACACTGGGGGATCCATATGTGGTATGTGAAAAGAACACACATGCAATGACTCTTGTTGTTGTTTGTGAAAAGAACAGACATGTAATGACACTGGTGGATCCATAGGTGGATTGTGAAAAGAACACACAGGCAATGACACTCGTGGATCCATATGTGGTCTCTAAAAAGATCACACATTTCAATGATACTAGTGGATCCATATGTGGTATGTGAAAAGAACACACATGCAATGACTCAGTTGTTGTTAGTAAAAAGAACACACATGCAATGACACTAGTAGATCCAAAGGTGGATTGTGAAAGGAGCACACATTTCAATGACTCTGGTTGTTGTTAGTAAAAAGAACACACATGCAATGACACTGGTGGATCCATGCGTGGTCTCTGAAGAGAACACACATGCAATGACTCTGGTTGTTGTTAGTAAAAAGAGCACACATGCAATGACACTGGTGGATCTATATGTGGTATGTGAAAAGAACACACATGTAATGACTCCAGTTGTTGTTAGTGAAAAGAACACACATATAATGACACTGGTGGATCCATTTGTGGTCTCTGAAGAGAACACACATTTCAATGACACCGTGGATCCATATGTGGTATGCGAAGAGAACACACATGCAATGATTCTGGTTGTTGTTAGTAAAAATAACACACATGCAATGACACTGGTGGATCCATATGTGGTATGTGAAAAGAACACACATTCAATGACTCCAGTTGTTGTTAGTGAAAAGAACACACATGCAATGACACTGGTGGATCCATAGGTGGATTGTGAAAAGAACACACATGCAATGACTCTGGTGGATCCATATGTGGTATGTGAAAAGAATAAACATGCAATGACTCTGGTTGTTGTTAGTGAAAAGAACACACATGCAATGACACTGGTGGATCCATGTGTGGTCTCTAAAAAGAACACACATTTCAATGACTCTAGTTGTTGTTACTAAAAAGAACACACATGCAATGAAACTGGTGGATCCATATGTGGATTGTGAAAAGAACACACAGGAAATGACACTGGTGGATCCATGTGTGGTCTCTGAAGAGAACACACATTTCAATGACACTGGTGGATTCATATGTGGTATGTGAAAAGAACACACATGCAATGACACTGATGGATCCATAGGTGGATTGTGAAAAGAACGCACATGCAATGATACTGGTGGATCCATACGTGGTATGTGAAAAGAACACATATGCAATGACAGTGGTGGATCCATATGTGGTATGTGAAATGAACACACATGCAATGACTCTGGTTGTTGTTTGTAAAAAGAACACACATGCAATGACACTGGTGGATCCATAGGTGGTATGTGAAAAGAACACACATTTCAATGACTCTGGTTGCTGTTACTAAAAAGAACACACATGCAATGACACTGGTGGATCCATAAGTGGATTGTGAAAAGAGCACACATGTAATGACACTGGTGGATCCATATGGGGTATGTGAAAAGAACACACATGCAATGACTCCAGTTGTTGTTAGTGAAAAGAACACACATGCAATGACACAAGTGGATCCATAGGTGGATTGTGAAAAGAACACACATGCAATGACTCTGGTGGATCCATATGCGGTATGTGAAAGAACACACCTGCAATGACTCTGGTTGTTGTTAGTAAAAAGAACACACATGCAATGACACTGGTGGATCCATGTGTGGTCTCTGAAGAGAACACACATGCAATGACTCTGGTTGTTGTTAGTAAAAAGAGCACACATGCAATGACACTGGTGGATCTATATGTGGTATCTGAAAAGAACACACATGCAATGACTCCAGTTGTTGTTAGTGAAAAGAACACACATATAATGACACTGGTGGATCCATTTGTGGTCTCTGAAGAGAACACACATTTCAATGACACTGGTGGATCCATATGTGGTATGCGAAAAGAACACACATGCAATGATTCTGGTTGTTGTTAGTAAAAAGAACACACATGCAATGACACTGGTGGATCCATAGGTGGTATGTGAAAAGAACACACATTTCAATGACTCTGGTTGCTGCTACTAAAAAGAACACACATGCAATGACACTGGTGGATCCACAGGTGGATTGTGAAAAGAGCACACATGCAATGACACTGGTGGATCCATATGTGGTATGTGAAAAGAACACACATGCGATGACTCCAGTTGTTGTTAGTGAAAAGAACACACATGCAATGACACTGGTGGATCCATAGGTGGATTGTGAAAAGAACACACATGCAATTACTCTGGTGGATCCATATGTGGTATGTGAAAAGAATAAACATGCAATGACTCTGGTTGTTGTTAGTGAAAAGAACACATATGCAATGACACTGGTGGATCCATGTGTGGTCTCTAAAAAGAACACACATTTCAATAACTCTAGTTGTTGTTACTAAAAAGAACACACATGCAATGAAACTGGTGGATCCATATGTGGATTGTGAAAAGAACACACATGCAATGACACTGGTGGATCCATGTGTGGTCTCTGAAGAGAACACACATTTCAATGACACTGGTGGATTCATATGTGGTATGTGAAAAGAAAACACATGCAATGACTCTGGTTGTTGTTAGTCAAAAGAACACACATGCAATGACACTGATGGATCCATAGGTGGATTGTGAAAAGAACGCACATGCAATGACACTGGTGGAGCCATGTGTGGTCTCTAAAAAGAACACACATTTCAATGACACTAGTGGATCCATATGTGGTATGTGAAAAGAACACACATTTCAATGACTCAGTTATTGTTAGTAAAAAGAACACACATGCAATGACACTGGTGGATCCAAAGGTGGATTGTGAAAAGAGCATATATTTCAATGACTCTGGTTGTTGTTAGTAAAAAGAACACACATGTAATGACACTAGTTGTTGTTAGTGAAAAGAACACACATGCAATGACACTGGTGGATCCATGTGTGGTCTCTGAAGAGAACACACATTTCAATGACACTGGTGGATCCATATGTGGTATGTGAAAAGAACACACATGCAATGACTCTGGTTGTTGTTTGTAAAAAGAACACACATGCAATGACACTGGTAGATCCATAGGTGGTATGTGAAAAGAACACACATTTCAATGACTCTGGTTGCTGTTACTAAAAAGAACACACATGCAATGACACTGGTGGATCCATAGGTGGATTGTGAAAAGAGCACACATGCAATGACACTGGTGGATCCATATGTGGTATGTGAAATGAACACACATGCAATGACTCCAGTTGTTGTTAGTGAAAAGAACACACATGCAATGACACTGGTGGATCCATAGGTGGATTGTGAAAAGAGCACACATTTCAATGACTCTGGTTGTTGTTAGTAAAAATAACACACATGCAATGACACTGGTGGATCCATGTGTGGTCTCTGAAGAGAACACACATGCAATGACTCTGTTTGTTGTTAGTAAAAAGAGCACACATGCAATGACACTGATGGATCCATATGTGCTATGTGAAAAGAACACACATGCAATGACTCTAGTTGTTGTTAGTGAAAAGAACACACATGCAATGACACTGGTGGATCCATGTGTGGTCTCTGAAGAGAACACACATTTCAATGACACTGGTGGATCCATATGTGGTATGTGAAAAGAACAAACATGCAATGACTCTGGTTGTTGTTTGTAAAAAGAACACACATGGAATGACTCTGGTGGATCCATATGCGGTATGTGAAAGAACATACATGCAATGACTCTGGTTGTTGTTAGTGAAAAGAACACACATGCAATGACGCTGGTGGATCCATGTGTGGTCTCTGAAGAGAACAGACATTTCAATGACACTGGTGGATCCATATGTGCTACGTGAAAAGAACACACATGCAATGACTCTAGTTGTTGTTAGTGAAAAGAACACACATGCAATGACACTGGTGGATCCATAGGTGGATTGTGAAAAGAACACACATGCAATGATACTGGTGGATCCATATGTGGTATGTGAAAAGAGCACACACGCAATGACTCTGGTTGTTGTTAGTGAAAAGAACACACATGCAATGACACTAGTGGATCCATGTGTGGTCTCTAAAAAGAACACACATTTCAATGACACTAGTGGATCCATATGTGGTATGTGAAAAGAATACACATTTCAATTACTCAGTTGTTGTTAGTAAAAAGAACATACATGCAATGATACTGGTGGATCCAAAGGTGGATTTTGAAAAGAGCACACATTTCAATGACTCGGGTTGTTGTTAGTAAAAGGAACACACATGCAATGCCACTGGTGGATCCATGTGTGGTCTCTGATGAGAACACATATGCAATGACTCTGGTTGTTGTTAGTAAAAAGAGCACATATGCAATGACTCTGGTTGTTGTTAGTAAAAAGAGCACACATGCAATGACACCGGTGGATCCATATGTTGTATGTGAAAAGAACACACATGCAATGACTCTAGTTGTTGTTAGTGAAAAGAACACACACGCAATCACACTGGTGGATCCATGTGTGGTCTCTGAAGAGAACACAAATTTCAATGACACTGGTGGATCCATATATGGTATGTGAAAAGAACACACATGCAATGACTCTGGTTATTGTTAGTGAAAAGAACACACATGCAATGACACTGGTGGATCCATAGGTGGATTGTGAAAAGAACACACATGCAATGACACTGGTGGATCCATATGTGGTATGTGAAAATAACACACATGCAATGACTCTTGTTGTTGTTAGTGAAAAGAACACACATGCAATGACACTGGTGGATCCATGTGTGGTCTCTAAAAAGAACACCCATTTCAATGACACTAGTGGATCCATATGTGGTATGTGAAAAGAACACACATGCAATGACTTAGTTGTTGTTAGTAAAAAGAACACACATGCAATGACACTGGTGGATCGAAAGGTGGATTGTGAAAAGAGAACACATTTCATTGACTCTGGTTGTTGTTAGTAGAAAGAACACACATGTAATGACACTGGTGGATCCATGTGTGGTCTCTAAAGAGAACACACATGCAATGACTCTGGTTGTTGTTAGTAAAAAGAGCACACATGCAATGACACTGGTGGATCCATATGTGGTATGTGAATAGAACACACATGTAATGACTCCAGTTGTTGTTAGTGAAAAGAACACACATGCAATGACACTGGTGGATCCATATGTGGTATGTCAAAAGAACACACA
This sequence comes from Avena insularis, assembly GCA_023614405.1. Classification (NCBI taxonomy): domain Eukaryota; kingdom Viridiplantae; phylum Streptophyta; class Magnoliopsida; order Poales; family Poaceae; genus Avena; species Avena insularis. Next base: position 70,241,719 of record CM042692.1, on the reverse strand, counting down.
TGCAATGACTCTGGTTGTTGTTAGTAAAAAGAACACACATGCAATGACACTTGTGGATCCATAGGTGGTATGTGAAAAGAACACACATTTCAATGACTCTGGTTGCTGTTAATGAAAAGAACACACATGCAATGACACTGGTGGATCCATAGGTGGATTGTGAAAAGAGCACACATGCAATGACACTGGTGGATCCATATGTGGTATGTGAAAAGAACACACATGCAATGACTCCAGTTGTCGTTAGTGAAAAGAACACACATGCAATGACACTGGTGGATCCATAGGTGGATTGTGAAAAGAACACACATGCAATGACTCTGGTGGATCCATATGCGGTATGTGAAAAGAACACACATGCAATGACTCTGGTTGTTGTTAGTGAAAAGAACACACATGCAATGACACTGGTGGATCCATGTGTGGTCTCTAAAAAGAACACACATTTCAATGACTCTGGTTGTTGTTACTAAGAAGAACACACATGCAATGACACTGGTGTATCCGTATGTGGATTGTGAAAAGAACACACATGCAATGACACTAGTGGATCCATGTGTTGTCTTTGAAGAGAACACAAATTTCAATGACACAGGTGGATCCATATGTGGTATGTGAAAAGAACACACATGCAATGACTCTGGTTGTTGTTAGTGAAAAGAACACACATGCAGTGACACTGGTGGATCCATAGGTGGATTGTGAAAAGAACACACATGCAATGACACTAGTGGATCCATACGTGGTATGTGAAAAGAACACACATGCAATGACTCTGGTTGTTGTTAGTGAAAAGAACACACGTTCAATGACACTGGTGGATCCATGTGTGGTCTCTAAAAAGAACACACATTTCAATGACACTAGTGGATCCATATGTGGTATGTGAAAAGAACACACATTTCAATGAATTAGTTGTTGTTAGTAAAAAGAACACACATGCAATGACACTGGTGGATCCAAAGGTGGATTGTGAAAAGAGCACACATTTCAATGACTCTGGTTGTTGTTAGTAAAAAGAACACACATGCAATGACACTGGTGGATCCATGTGTAGTCTCTGAAGAGAACACACATGCAATAACTCTAGTTGTTGTTAGTAAAAAGAGCACACATGCAATGACACTGGTGGATCCATATGTGGTATGTGAAAAGAACACACATGTAATTACTCCAGTGGTTGTTAGTGAAAAGAACACACATGCAATGACACTGGTGGATCCATGTGTGGTCTCTGAAGAGAACACACATTTCAATGACACTGGTGGATCCATATGTGGTATGTGAAAAGAACACACATGCAATGACTCTGGTTGTTGTTAGTAAAAAGAACACACATGCAATGACACTGGTGGATCCATAGGTGCTATTGATACGTCCATTTTGCATCACTATTCTATGTCTTAATTCACTATTATTCATTGATATATTTCGTATTGAGAGGTGATACTTATGTTATTTCATCTGTTTTTGCATGGTTGATGACTTTTGGAGCATGGACCGCTGTAGTCAGGATTCTGATGGAAAAGGTGCTGTTTGGAGGCAAAATTCGCGAAGATCAGAAAATCCGGGAAAATATACGGAAAATTATTTTTCCAGAAGATTCAAGATGCCAGAAGATGGAGTGGAGGTGGGCCATAGGGGGCCCACACCACCCCATGGCACGGGCAAGCCCAGGCCGCGCCAGGGAGTGGTGTGGCCACCCTGGCCCACTCCAGCCTCTCCCCTCTGGCGTATATCTTCCTCCCGAAACCCTAAGACTCGGAAGAGGGACCACAGAAAGATTCCGCCGCCTATGCTGGGCGGAAAACACCGAGAGAGAAAGATCTCTCCGTGAGATGATTCTGTAGGGAATTCCTTCCCGGAGAGGGGAGATCGTCGCCATCAACACCACCATCAAGCTGGACTTCATCGGGATCATCATCATCATCACCACCATCATCACCATCAGCACCCTCATCACCATCTCCATATTGCTGTAACAGTTGGTTGAATCTTTCTATAGTTCATAGGGGAAACTTTCCAGGGGTTGATTACTCTTTGTAGTTGATGCTATTGAGTGAACCATTGAATTATTGTTTATGTTCAGATTTTTATACATCATTATTCCATCTCTGATCATGATCCATATGATGTCGTGTGAGTAGTTCGTTTTGTTCTTGAGGACATGGGAGAAGTCTTGTTGTTAGTAGTGGAGTTGTGTTGAGAAAGATTCAATAGATTGTTATTTAAGTTGTGGTGTACTTATTCTAGTGGTGTCATGTGAACGTCGACTACATGACACTTCACCTATATGGGCTTAGGGGAATTCATTGTGTATTTGGCTACTAATCGTAGGGGTTGCCGGAGTGACAGAAACCTGAACCCCCGTTAGGAAACCATTGCACAAGGGACGTAAGGGTCTTAGAGTTTAAAGCTATGGTTAGGTTTTACATTAATTACTTTCTTGTACTTACGGATGTTTGCAAGGGGGTTTAATCACAAGTATGTATTAAGTCTTGGATGGGATGGTACATTAGCACAGGTTCACCCACACAACACTTAGCAAGCTAGAGAAGATTAATCGACTATATGAAGCGAAAGCACTTGACAGTCTTCCCATGTGTCCTCGAGAACGTTTGGTCATCTATAGAAATACAACCGGCTTGTCATTTGCTGCATAAAGGATTGGGCCACTTGCTGCATTCATTCTTACTATCTTTTGTTTACTCGTACTTTGTTTACTTGCTTTATCGAAAACCCCTAAAAATCCGTTTGCTAAGTATTTGCAGAGAATTCATGATCCATACCACTAGCCAGCACCTGCTGCTCCTCGTTCGGTTCGACACTCTTACTTATCGAGTATTGTTTACACCCCCTATACTTGTGGGTCATCAAGACTATTTTCTGGCGCTGTTGCCGGAGAGTGAAGCGCTATTGGAGAGTGGAACTGGTAAAGGAAACTTCTACTGTGAGTATTGTTTACTTCTGCTAGTTGCTTTATTTTCGTTATGGATAATTCGCTGAGTTTCTTATTTGGTAATGCTACTACCACTGCTAAGGTAGTAGATAAGCCACCACCTGCTGAGAAAGATGTTTTCAAAATACCTACAAGAATTATTGATTGTGTTATGGATAACTACTATGTTGGGGATGGAACTGTCCATCCCGGTGATCATTTACTCTTTATACACGAATTATGCGGGTTGTTCAAGTGTGCAGGTATTACTACAGATCAAGTTAAGAAAAGGTTATTCTCATTATCACTAAAAGGAAGAGCTGAGGAATGGTATAAGCTGCTGAAGAATGGTCAAGCTCTGGAATGGGAGGAGTGCCTCTCTTTTACTCAAAGTTTTATCCTCCTAGTGAGATTCATAAAGATCGGAATCAAATATACAACTTTTGGCCTCTTGATGGAGAGAGTACAACTCAAGCTTGGGGGAGATTGAAGTTACTAATGCTCAAATGTCCCATTCATGAGCTCCCCAACAATATTATTATCAACAACTTTTATGCAAGGCTCCCTCTACATGACAAGGATTTATTAGATGCTTCTTGTGCTGGATCATTCACTCGTATGGAAGAAGAAGTTAAATGGGACCTTCTAGATCGTATTCAAGACAATGCTGAAGCTTGGGAGAATGACAAAGGTAGAAAGTCAGGTATAAATCATGATTATGAATGCATTGAATCTTTTATGGGAACTGATGACTTTCAAAATATTAAAAATGCTTATGGTCTAGACTCTCAAGCTATTGCTTCTTATTTTAAGGCTTTTGCTTCCTACATTGAAGTGCCTAAAAAGAAGTGGAATAAGTATCATGAACCTTATAAAGATATTGCTAAGAGTGTTTGACATGGGTATACCCTACAGGTGCTCGAGCTTGGTATATACGGTCCAAATACATACAGGCCCACGATGTCGCCAAGGCCCGGATGGAGGGATTCGAGTAACCTACGGAATCTCGATTGCTTGAAGGACAAGAAGCCGCTAAAGATAGAAAGTTTGAAGGGGAAAACCCTAACTTGTAACCGACTCGACCTGCTACCCGAGACCTAGCCTATCTATATAAAGGCTAGGAGGGGGCAGCGAGGAAGACACACGCAACCCTAGTTTCGACAACCCTTGCCAGATAGCATCTGCGCACCATTGTAACTTTCGACTCCCTCAATAATTCCATGAGCAGACAAGCAGGAGTAGGGACCTCTACGAGGCCTGAACCTGGGTAAATCCTTTGTCCCCTGTGTGCTTGTTTCCTAGCCGATAGATGTCTCCAGCGCTCCCTGCTTCTCCAAAACCCAAGTCCATAACAATGGGCATTGACGAGTTAAACCCTTGTCAATTGGCGCCGTCTGTGGGAATTGGGAGTGCTGATGTTGCGGCTTCTTCGGCCCCATGAAACGCGATCTACAACTCTGCAACAGCGGAGATTCGCTAGCTTTTCGGCGCCTTCGACTTCACCGTCCACACGCTGCTACTCGCGACCTTCGAGTCCGTGACAGGGATCAACTGGCGATTGGGAGCTTCCGCTTCCAAGTTGGTCAGATGGGCACGCTTCGCATGCCCGATCAGCCGACGGCACCAGCGATTGCCCCAGCATCATGGTTCCCTCCATCGATCGGCACCCTCAGCGAGCTCAATGCTCCGACGGTAGTTGGGAACATGGTCAGCGACAACAGTCGCGACTCCGATCTAAGCGATCTGGCCACTGAAGATGGAACCCACGGTTCTGAATCTGAAAGTTGTGGAAGCAACAGCTTCCCAAATCACTTCATGTGCGCCGTCATCAACATGGGCGACACCTCCGCCAACCGCAGCAACAGTGGCAACACCGATAATGGCACCGATCCACCCAATCGCGGCAACGGTGGTAACGCCGGCAATGGCACCGACCCGCCTAACGCCACCAACGGTGGCAATGGAGGAGCAGTAGAACCTCCCAGCATAATCAACGAGCAAACCGGCGAACGCGTCGTGATCAGGCTCAATGAGCAAGAGTGGGAGCGCTGCCGCGAAGCCCTACGAGGTGCACCTCTACCCTTTGGGTCCCCGCAAGAACTGCTGATGGGCTACCACTGGCTCCTAAAAGAGGAATTCAAGCGCCAAAAACAAGCAATCGCGCAACTTGAGGCCCGTAAAAAGGCGGCAGACGAGTCAAGCCTTCGTCACGCTGGGCTCTCCTCCTACGGAGGATCCTCCTCAAGAGGCAACGAGCATCTCGCCAGGAAGAGGCAATCGCGGATGGCTCACCTCACCGAACAAGAACGCATAGACGCCGCGAAAGTCCTCGACTTCGGCTCTATGACAGTCGACACGAGAGGCAACGTGGTTCCCAGGACACCACAGGCCGCGGTGACAGCAGCCACCATGTACCTTCTCAATAACCAGCCACCAGCTGGAGACCCCCGAACAGCCATGCACCAATCTACGATCACGGGCCTCGGGCTAATCGAGGCCGCCCTCAACAAAGAACTAGCACCAGACCTAAAAAAGGGCAAAGCGTTAGCAAAGCGCTACTCCTCGCCCTCGTCCAACGATGACAGTCATGACCTATCTCGATGCCGCCGCTCACGACGACACGATCGTGACTACGATGCACGCGATGAAGTCACGCATCGCAAGATCGACAAGTCAAGGGCACGACATGCTCGGTCGACTGATTCGGAAGAAGAAGATGGGGAGCTCTATGGTGCCAGATGCTTCAGCAGATCCATCAGGCAAAAGCGAATGCCTAAAGGGTTCAAACTCCCATCAGAGAACCCGAAATTTGACGGTCTGCATGACCCCAAGATCTGCTGGAGGATCACATCTCCTCCGTCAGGCTACACGGAGGCAGTCGAAGCACTGCCATGCAATGCTTGCAGCTACAGCTGCAGGGCGCCGCCCGGGCATGGCTCAATAACCTCCCACGCGGATCCATTCACAGCTGGGATGAGCTGGTCTACAGCTTCGTGCGCAACTTTAAGGGCACGTACAAACGCCCTGCTTCAATCGAAGAACTGAGATGCTGCCAGCAAAGATCTGGCGAATCGCTGCGCTCTTACATCCAAAGGTGGTCCATCATCAAGAATTCCGCGGAGAACATCTCGGAAGACCGTGCGATTGATGCATTCAACGGTGGTGTCCGCCGCATGGAACTCAGGGACGAGCTAGGCCGCTCAAAGCCCAAGACCATCGACCACATGATGGAGATCGCGAATCGGTGGGCTGATGGAGAAGATTCGGTGAAGAACTGCGTTCAGTCTGACGAGGAGGCAGAACTCGAACGAAGACGCGACCGCCGGAGTAAGCGTCGCATGCGCGTCTACGACGATCGCGATGACGTCAACATGGTCGCAGCCGGCTACACCGATAGACGCGACGATAACCGCAACAGCGGATACCGCAGCGGCGGATACCGAGACTCCGCGAAAACCATGCAAGTGTGGCAACGCCGCACTCGCGATGAAGCACCCGCGACCTCCATCGAGGACAAACTGTCCGGGCCATGCACGGTACACTTCTACATCGACAAGCATGATGGCAAGAGAAAGTCCAGCCACCTCCTCAAGGACTGCCGCGAGTTCCTCAAGCTACATGAGGGGTTGGTCCGGATGAACCGCAATGCAGTCGAAAGAGGCTACGGAGCTGCTCCAGGCGCCGTGGCACATGGCGCACCACCACCACCACCTGGACCACCCCCGAACGGAGCTGCACCGGACCAGCACCACGGAGGCGAACCATACCCACGGGCCATGGGTACCATGATGATCCAAAAGGGGCGCCCCTCCAATAGGGTGCAGAAGGCCATCACTCGCCAAGTCAACTTGGCCACGCACTCACCACCATCCACCAGTGAGTATCTCAGTGGCAGTGAGTCGTGCATTACCTTCGATAAACGCGACCACCCGCCTCAAGTACCTCGCCCAGGTCATTGCCCCCTCGTACTCGAGGAACAAATTAGAGGCTTCGACATGAGTCGCGTCTTCATGGATGGCGGAAGCGGCATCAACCTCATATTCGCGAGTACCTTGCGAGCAATGAGGATCCCTCTAACCTGCCTGTAGGCATCGGACACAATGTTCCACGACATCGTCCCAGGGAAAGGCGTATACCCCTTGGGCAAAATCAACCTCGACGTCATATTCGGCATGCCAAGGAACTTCCGGCGTGAGTGCATCGACTTTGAGGTTGTCGACTGGCCCTCACAATACCACTCCATCCTCGGACGCGTCGCGTTCGCTAGGTTCATGGCAGTACCCCACTACGCCTACATGCAGATGAAAATGCCAGGTCCCAACGGCGTCATCACGATCAACGGGAGCTTGACGTCGACAATTCGACGGGGAATTCAGCAGAATCTCCGGTCCTTGACACGAGAGCTCGCGTGATTGAAGAAACGATCGACAACAGTCGCTTTAGTAGGCCAAGCTCACCTGACCTCTCCTTCGACTCATCTGTGCACACAAAGAAGGTGCAGGTCCATCCATCAGATCCCGCTAAAATGGCCCTCATCGCCAACAACCTGAGTCCCGCATAGGAACTCGCGCTCATCGAATTCCTCCGTGAGCACTGGGAAATTTTCGCCTGGTGTCCTGCGGACATGCCAGGAGTTCCCAGGGAATTCGCCGAGCACGCACTCAACGTCAACCCCAACGCAAGGCCAGTCAAGTTAACAATCAGGCGACTGTCTGAGCCACGGGCACAAGCAGTCGGAATGGAGATCAACAGACTCCTCGAGGCCAAATTCATACGCGAGATCAAGGAAAGCACTTGGCTGCATGTCTGATGCTGGTGCCAAAAAAGGACACGGATATCCTACAGATGTGCGTGGACTTCACTTCTTTAAATAAGCACTGCCCAAAAGATCACTTCCCGCTACCACGGATCGATCAAATCATCGACTCCACCGCTGGATGCGAGCGCCTCTGCTTCCTTGACGCCTACTCAGGCTATAACCAAATTCGAATGAAGGAGGAAGACCAGGAGAAGACCGCGTTTACAACGCCCTTCGGTGTGTTCTGTTACAACACAATGCCCTTCGGGCTAAAAAATGCAGGAGCCACGTACCAGCGGTGCATGCAGGCTTGCCTCAAGGAGCAACTAGGTCTCAACATCCAAGTCTATGTCGATGACATAGTAATCAAAACCAAGGAAGAAGCCTCTCTAATCGACGACTTGCGTGAAACCTTCGCCAATCTTGATCGTTACCGGATAAAGCTCAATCCGGACAAATGCGCCTTCGGCATACCCTCTGGGCAGCTGCTCGGGTATCACATCTCCGCGAGAGGGATTGAGGCAAACCCTAAAAATATAAAGGCCATACTAGCCATGGAGAAGCCAAAGAACATAAAAGGCGTTCAGCAACTAGCCGGGCGAATCGCGGCCCTCAGTCGATTTATCAGTCGAATGGGAGAAAAGACACTGCCCTTCTATCAGCTCCTCCGCAAAGCTGACAAATTCGAGTGGACCAACAAAGCGCAAGAAGCATTCGAAGACCTCAAGCGCCTGCTATCCACCTCGCCAGTATTGGTAACTCCACGAGAAAGGGAACCACTGCTGCTGTACATCTCCGCCACCAACCAAGTGGTTAGCACAGTGCTCGTCGTCGAATGGGGCGAGGAAAACAAGGTCCACGGCGTGCAACGCCCGGTATACTACCTCAGCGAGGTCCTCACACCAACAAAACAGCGGTACCCGCACTACCAGAAGCTGGCGTACGACGTCTTTATGACCGCCCGGCGACAGCGCCATTACTTCAAGGAACACCCAATCGTGGTAGTCAACGACGCCCAATTGGGACATATCCTCAATAACCCTGACGCCATAGGGCGAGTCGCGCTTTGGGGAATCGAACTGTCTCCACGAGACATCACACATACAGCAGCGCCAATCAAGTCGCAAGTTCTCCCTGACTTCCTCATACATTGGATGGAAAACGAACTCCCGGACAAGCCAGACATGTCCTACCTCTGGACAATGCACTTCGATGGGTCCAAGAGGAAAGATGGAGCAGGAGCAGGTGTCATACTGACATCGCCTCAAGGGGACAAGCTGAAATACGTCCTGCGAATGCAGCTCACAGCCTCAAACAACGAGGCTGAATACGAGGCCCTGTTACACGATGAGAATGGCAAAAGCCTGCGGCGCAAAGAGGCTAATCATATATGGCGACTCCAAGCTGGTCGTCAACCAAACAATGCACGAGTCTGACGGCCTTGAACGACAACATGATCGCATACCGTGACCTCTATGACACAATTGAAGGAGACTTGATGGTTGCGAGTTGCGACACATAGGTCGTGAAAGCAATGAGGAGGCGGGCCTTTTCGCCAACATAGGCTCCACCTGCGCACCCATACCACAGGGTATTTCTCGGCGCATATCTGACGCTCCATCAAGCCAAAGGCCCGCGAGAGAAGAAAACAAAGCGCAGCAGCGGACTCGGGCTCGCCACCCAATGAGCCAATGACACTCGATGACTTGGAGCTCGACACGGGACTCGAGGGTCAATGAGCGTCATGATGATCGAACAATCACGGGCGGCCGTACATTACGTACCTCCTCGTAGCGCCTACGGACGACCAGCGACGCCACGACACATCGCGGCGCTCAAGGCATTCGCCGTTATCAACGATGAACTGTATAAACGCAGCATCACAGGCGTATTACAACAATGCGTCTCCCTAGCCGATGGAAGAGCAGTCCTCCTCGACATCCATGAAGGGACCTGTGGGCACCACGCCGGTAGTCGCGCCCTCGTTGCCAAAGCTCTACGAGATGGATTTTACTGGCCCACGGCCATGCGCAACGCCAAGGATATAGTCCAAAAGTGCAACGCTTGTCAGCGATTCGCGGACAAGCCACACGCACCAGGCGCAGAACTACAGCCTATTCCATTGGCCTGGCCCTTCGCCCAGTGGGGACTCGACATGGTTGGTAAACATCCAAGGTCCTCGCAAGGAGGCTACGTCTACCTCTTGGTTGCAGTTGACAAATTCACCAAGTGGATTGAGGCCATGCCAGTGACCAAGCAATGAGGGCACAACACAGTCAAGTTCTTCAAGTCCATCGTCTACCGCTTCGGTGTGCCGCACAGCATCATCACCGACAACGGAACGAACTTCACATCCAAGGAGTTCCAAGAATTCTACGAGAACCTGGGGATCAACATCAGCTCGCCTCGAGAGCACACCCGCTGCAAACGGTCAGGTGGAAAAGGCAAACGGGCTCGTCTGCAGCGGCATCAAGAAGCGACTCCTCCGACCACTCGAACAAGCCACAGGCTGCTGGCCAGACGAACTGCAATCCGTACTCTGGAGCCTGCATACAACTCCAAACAGCGCCACCGACTACACACCATTCTTTATGGTACACGGAGCAGAGGCAGTACTACCCGCCGAGGTACGGTACAAAGTGCCACGCGTAGTCGCCTACAGCGAGCAGGAGTCATCCCTCGCACTCGAAGACTCCATCGACGTCCTTGACGAAACAAGATAAATCGCCACAGAAAGATCTACGATCTACCAGCAGAACCTGTGCAACTACCATAGCAGAAGGCTTCGCCCCAGATCCTTCGTCGAAGGTGACCTAGTCCTGCGACTGAAGCAGCAGGGACATCTCAAGCTCGAGTCCCCCTGGGAAGGACCGTACGTGATTACAGAAGTAATCACAGGTGGCGCCTATCGCCTTCAAGATCTAGAGACAGGAGTCGCACACTCCAACCCTTGGAATGTCGCACAACTGCGACGCTTCTACCCTTGGTCGTTTGTCCTTACTTTTGCATCGCAAATAAGGCTATTCAGCCAAGGCTACTTAGCCGCACATTGTACTTCGTACTGTCCTTCGAATAAATAAAAGCTAAGTGCCCTAAAACTCCGTGTTCTCCTTTACTTTGTCAATTTTCACACTCGGGGGCAACGCCACTCTATACACATATGTTCTTCGAACAATAACACGACATCCTGAGTAGCTGGCACATCGATCAAACCCCTTAACACAAACTCAACCCAGCTACAACGCACCTGACAAGTTGACAAGGGAACGATACAAAGATGGCCAGGCTAACGAAAAGGACTCGCATAAGTGCAACGCACCCCACGCTTAAAGCTATTTGTACACATTCAACAAGTAAATTATCTACAAATGTATACGAGATTTACAACACTAGTACACTTATATGCAGGATACATATTTGGCTACCCTTGCAACAGAAGAACATTAGTCTGTTCCTCGAAGAATTCGACGACCTCCTCGGCTGGACGATCCACCGCCTGATAGTGCGGCACCATGTTCGGGAAGATCTCTTTGGTGGCACCGGCGGCCCAGAGGCAATGGCGGCGACATCCACGTCAGGACTATGCAAACGCACCATGGAAAGGGCAGCCTTGGCACCAGCCACCAACTGCTGCCTCACGCACTCGTGAACCGCGGACATATCTTGAAATTTGGTCAGGAGAGCCAGCAGGCTTGACGGAGTATCATCCAGCGGGAACATCGCCCGATAGATGTTCTTCAAACACGACTGCGACTTCTTCAGTAAGAGCAGCACTCGCGAGACACGATCCTGCAGGGTCGCTAACGCAGTCGCACGGTCATGATCTACCCAGAAGTATCCACTCTCCTGAAGTTGCTCCTAGGTGAGATCATGAAGACGGATGGCAATCCTATCCCTCTCCTCCTGCGGATGGCGTGCGCTAACAAATACACGAAGCAGCATCAACAGCATGAGTACAACATACCATTGCGATTAACTACAAAGGAAAAGACAAGGATGAGTAAACTAACACTTAAACTGGTCGCCCAGTTGCGTCACCTCGCCAAGCAGATATTGCTCGCGGGCGGCGGCTTTTTCAGATTTTGACTTCCACACGTCCGCGCTACCGTGGATCACGGGCAATTCACGCTCCAGTTGCTTAACACGATCACGAAGTCGCGAAAGCAAGGACAGCTCCCCTACCCTGGAGCATGGTGGTGCCACTGTATCCTCAAGAGATGGCGAGTCCGGGGTTCCCCCCACAAGACCACTTGATGTACCCTACCAAAAATCAAGCCAGAGGAAAATAAGGCGACTAACTCAAAAAGTCAAAAGTAACAGATGCATTCAGGATCAGCATAAAAGTATCTACAAACACATTCGCCAACAGGCATGTTCTCCAATCAAAAGAGCAATTCATCAACTATTACAAAGAAACTAACTACGAGGCAGCTGGCTTCTTCGACTTCGATGACCTCGAGGGCTTCATCAAGTCCGTGGCAGTATCAGATGCCACTGACTTTCCGCCGGCCCCTGAGGCCGAAGTTTTCGCCGCCTTCTTTGCACGATTGAGCTCCTCCGAGTACTTGGCAATAGTGTTTATCAAGGAATGGCCATATTTGGCACAGGCAGTCGCAAAGGGAGCGAATACTACCTGCTGACCATCCGCGCCAACAGGCATCGTCTTCGACATCGTAGAAGGATCTACTTCGACTCCGTGGTCTTGCACCATGGCAAGCGACATGGTCGCGCCATTGCTGGAGGAGTTCTTGTATGGCGAGCACACCCCAATGGCGACTCCACTAGCTCTTCCACATTGTCGACTAGCTCCGCCTTTGGCATCAGCTCCTCCCGGAGGCGACTCAGGGTGGCCTTGGCCTTGGACAGCGTATTTTGGACAGCGGCGCTACGATCCTCGACCGCAGATACCGCGCCCGCCAGAGCGTCATCGCAACAAAGGGCTTGTGGATCAAAACTCAAGCCGCCAGCATCTACACCAAAATACACACATGGATCAAACTTCTAGTGCCACCGGCACTACAGAGGAAGAGAACAACATCAATAAAATATCTACCAGTAAAGGTACCTGAGAGGGCCTTCGCGACTGAGAACAGTTGCTCTTCGAACAACTTCTCCCTGGCCGCAAAGGAGGCACGCAGATCCTCTTCACGCTTCTGGGCATCATCGCGAGCCGCGATTGCCTCGTCACGCCCCTTCACAGCTGCGGCTAGTGTCTTCTCCAACGTGGCGACATCGCGCAGTAAAGTGTTATGCTCAGCTACATCGCAGTCAATAATTGGCTATCAGTCGATTATACCAAAACAGAGAGAAGACGAAAAGAATAAGTATAGACCACTTACTCTCTACCACGCGGTGGCGCGTCTCCAGCATCGCATGCTGGCGACCCATCGCCATCACCTGCTCCGCCACCTGCGTGGCTTCCTTTACAAGGAGCTGTCACACAAAACAAGGAGTCAACAGAGGGCAGCGGAAGGCGTTGACTACCACATTAAAAAAAATAAGGAAAGCTATACTTACATGGTCCTCCAGCGACTCCGAAGAAGTTCGCTGAACCATCATCCGAGCAACTACTCGATGATCCCCTACGTGAGGAGAGCTTGAAGAATTGTGCCCGGAGTGGGCCGCCGCTGGAGAAGGAGCGCGCTCGACCTCTACCTTGGCCCTTGAAGTCGCGACTCCCGATTCCTTAAAAAATTCGATGTCGCCAGAAGATGACGATGCCTTTTGACTGCAAGACAAAATCCGCACTCAGAAAGGGCAAACTCCAGAACAAAGCCAACAAGAAGAAAACAGAGAAGAATGAAGGCACTAGCAAAATTACCAGTCAAATTTGTCAAGATCAAACGTGGCCTCCGCCGACTCCGACGAAGACTCCTTGGGCAATCGCATCTTCTTGCGAGAAGACGGTGCCACAACCCTCACAGGCAGCGGAATTGGCGACTCCATGCGCCAACCAGCGCCTCCTAGAGTGGAAGGAGTGGCGTGGAATCCCTTCATGCTTGTGAGTATCCGTGCTCTCGGACTCGGGGGCTTCCTCTTCCACATTGGAAGGGACAGTCGACTCACACTCGTCCTCTTCCAAAGCTTCACGAGGAATAATCCCCTCAGGGAGGGGAGGCATGCAAGGCGACACCACCCACTCTTGCATACAAAAAGTAAAGATTAGCAAACATAACAGATAAGCAACAGAAAACGCAATCGAGAAAATAAGCTACTACATAGCACAACGGTACCTCAGGAGGAGGATTCTAAGCATCGAAAGGAGGAACGACTGGCTCGTTCGGAAGCACATCCTTGAGGGTGTACTTCGTGACCAGTCGCACCCTCTTATATACCTCACTCGTGGACATGCCATCAGCAGACACGCGAGTGGCATCATCAGCGCCACCCCATTGAAACATGGGATGGACCCTGGCCTGGAGGGGCTGGACGCGACGACGCAGCCAAGTCCTGACAAGGGCATAGCCTCCCTCTTCTATGCCTATGCGACTCTCGAGGTCGCAGACGCGCTGATATAGCACGTCTGTCTCCGCGAGTTCAGAAGGCATGATCAAGTTCTTCCAAGAACACATCTTCTTGCAGGGAGTCACAGGATCGAAAGGCGCGAGTCCAAAGTGCTCGTCCTTGGCCTTCTGGTCGCGAACATAGAACCATTTGTCCCTCCATCCCTGGACGGACTTGGTAAGCTTGATATCGAAGTAGGTGGCGGATGGTCGACGTGGATTCCGCAACCACCTACGTCATAAACTAAAGAGCGGATGCGGAGGCGCTTCAATTTAAAGATGCGCTTGAAAAGATCAAGTGTGGCTCGATCCCGAGCCAACACTCATGATGATGAAACAAGTGATGTGGAGGAGCGAATTTGGGGACAGCTGATGGAGCTGGAGCCCATAGAAACAAAGAAGACCCCGAAAAAAGGGGTGAAGAGGCAAGGAAAAACCGCGAATGATGAATGCAAGAAACATCACTCGAAAACCAGCGGGAGGTACAGGAATGGTCTCACCGCTGGGGATGCGCGAATCGGTGACTGTTGTAGAAATAACTCCGTCTTGGCAAAGAAGACGGAGATCCGACGCCTTGATGATAGAGGAGCGCCATGCGCCATTGGTCCTGTGGTGCCGCGCCTTCTTATTCCGGCGGCGACATCGGTGCCGTGGCGGTGAGCCACCTTTCTTCTTCACTGCAGCGAGGGTGGCCACGGAATCAGCGGCATCGCCTCCCTTCTTCTTCGCCATTGCGTGGCGGCGATGTGAGCGAAGGAAGTAGCTCGGGAACGAACGGAGCTGGTCCAGCGTCGTGGAGAAGATGGGCGCAGGGGAAAGTAGAAAAGCAACAGCAATGGCGACGGCAGCAAGGAAGAAAGAGCACAGGTGGGAAATTACCGCCACAGCATCGCTACTTAACCCCTTGGAGATGCAATCCAACGGCTGACAAAAACCCTATTGGACGCGTGGCACGCATCGCGTTGGACACGCGGAGAAGAGGAAGCGCGAACCGTCCCCCCACTTCTACCATTACGCGTGGAAATCGAGGAGGCACAGTTAAAAATAAGATTATGCACGCCCATTCAAATCAAAGTCAGAAAGTGGGACCCACCGCTCGTCACGTCTAGTCAAAATCGCTCACGCGGGAAACTAAGGTCATACAAGCGTTAACACTGACGTCATCAAGGCTATGCAATGGAAAACTTCGACTATTTTTTAGTCCTTGCTGGAGTCTTCGACTCCACCAAGCACTCGGGGGCTACTCCCATAAGGAGCGCTGGCCGCGCACCCTACGACTTTTCTTTTTCTTGTTGCAGGAACATGGGCAATCACAAAAGCAAACCCAACCACTCGAAACATAGTTCGATTATGGACATGTGTTACTCCCATAGGGAGCGCCGGAAACAAGCAGGCAAAAGATGGCAGCAGTCGCAAAAGTATTTTAGTACCTGCCTGAGTCATCGACTGAAACAAGCAAGCAAAAGACGACAGCAGTCGCAAAAGTTCTTTAGTCCCTGCCTGAATCTTCGACTCAACCAGGCACTCGGGGGCTACTCCCATAGGGAGCGCTGATCGCGCACCCTATGATTATTTGTACAAAAAACTGTGTGTTGATAACATCCACACTCGAAACTCATGGCGATACCGCCTCATAATTTTTTTCCCTACAAAGAGACTGTGTCTCCTGGGTTACCCGAATCGTCTCCGCGATGATAAAATTCGGATGGCGCGCCTACGGCGTGAAGGTAAGACCTGAATAAGGCCTGGCAACGCATTTAACTGCGCACTACCAGAAACATATCCGTGCCTACAGGCACGATGAACATGCCAGACGTCAAGTGCTCACACCATATAATGGAATTCGACTCTGTAAGACCTCCGGCTGAGTCGAATTACGCCCGATTACTACGGATTCGAGTCCGGGGACTCGAATTTGGGTAGATTGCGTTGTTTCACCCTAAGGTGGTTAACTGATACCGATACTTCGGCTATATCAGGCACGTATATCAACAATCCCTATGACACAAATAAAAGCAATCGAAATATACTCATTTAGGCACTCGAAGGCTTCAAAAAGTCCCTAGTCGAATCTGCGATTCCACTAGACACTCGGGGGCTACTGACATGGGTATACCCTACAGGTGCTCGAGCTTGGTATATACGGTCCAAATACATACAGGCCCACGGTGTCGCCAAGGCCCGGATGGAGGGATTCGAGTAACCTACGGACTCTCGATTGCTTGAAGGACAAGAAGACGCTAAAGATAGAAAGTTTGAAGGGGAAAACCCTAACTTGTAACCGACTCAACCTGCTACCCGAGACCTAGCCTATCTATATAAAGGCTAGGAGGGGGCAGTGAGGAAGACACACGCAACCCTAGTTTCCACAATCCTTGCCAGATCGCATCTGCGCACCATTGTAACTTTTGACTCCCTCAATAATTCCACGAGCAGACAAGCAGGAGTAGGGACCTCTACAAGGCCTGAACCTGGGTAAATCCTTTGTCCCCTGTGTGCTTGTTTGCTAGCCGATAGATGTCTCCAGTGCTCCCTCCTTCTCCAAAACCCAAGTCCATAACAATGGTCATTGAGGAGTTAAACCCTCGTTAGTGTTCCTGCAAGAAATACTGAAGTTTATATTGCTAATCATGTTTTACCTAAACCTTATATTGAGAAAATTCCTTTCCCAGTTAAGGTAAAGGAACATTCTATGATAGCTAGTATGGTTAATGAAAGTATGAATACGGCTATTGAACCTGATAAACAAATGGTTGATGAACCTATAGTAGCAAGTGTGAAAGACTTTGTTGCTAAATATGAAAAAGAGGGACACACTATCCTTTGTAAGGATACCTCTAATATTGTTTCACACAGTAGTGTTATGAGAGCTAGTATTCCTGTGTTTTCTATTAGAATAAGTGACCATTGCTATGATAGTCCTTGTGATAGCTATATTGTTAAGTTTATGCATGATACTGAAAGTTATTATGAGAAAGGGAAAAGTGTTCTTATGCATCTCAATAATATCAAGTTTCCCCGTTTTATGCTGAAAGTTTTTTATGTTGCACTTCTTTTGCCTTCTTATGCAAGTTGCCTTTGGTTTCAATAACTTGTTTGTTTACAAAATCCCATTGCATAGGAAGTGGGTTAGACTTAAATGTGTGTTTGTTTTTTCTTCTTAATGCTCTCTTTCACTTCAAATCATATCCCTATGAGAGCTTCTTCAAAATTATCATGCCCATCTTAATGGCTATAAAGAAAGAGCTTTATGGGAGACAACCCAATTTGTTTTTGCTTTCAGTTTGTTTTTGTTTCTTTGAGTATTGGAAGTGATTAGTTCAGTAATAACCGCTCCTTATCCGTTTTGTTTGGTTTTTATGTCAAGATCAACCTCTAATGAGAGAGAAGTAAGATTTGGGGAAGTTGCTGTCCCGAAACAGATTTTTGTGCTTCACCGTAAAAATTCGTGAGAGACCTCTGTCTGTCGGATTGAGCTGTAATTTTTTTTGCTTCTGCCCCAGGTTATTATTTAACTTTCGTTAGTTTTGCACTTTTTGATTTGATCAACAGAAGATTTTCGAAAAAATTGATCTTTACCTGCTGGTCTGTTTTGACAGATTTAGCCAATCTTGCATTTGCTTCTTTATTCGATTTCCTTTTTGAATTCTTTTTGGGTTTTCGGAAGGAGATGCTACAGTAGCTTTTGTTTTGATGGTTTTCAGTTGAAGTTGGACTCAAAAGGTTTTATCACTTCACTTATACTAATGTTGCTAATAAGAATTGTGTGAAGTTTTGTGTGAAAGAAATTTGCAGGAAAGTGGAGATAATGTGTAATAAGGAAAAGAAGGGTTTTATGACTCAAGTAATAAGTGTATGAAGATGAAGATGTTGATGCCTTTCAAGTTATAACTCTAGAGAAATTCATTGAGGACCAAATTCAGAGACCTGTAGAGTCCATTTCCAACTAGGTAAAAGTTCTAGTAAGAAAAGCTCCGTGAAAATTCAATCCAACTATATTTTTTCAGTTTTCAGTCAATAAGGAAAGCTACGAAGCGAAAAAGGGATGGAAATGGAGCCAGGGTGGCCTACACCACCCCATGGCGCGGGTCCACCCCTGGCCGCGCCACCAGGTGGTGAGGCCACTCCGGACTCCGCCTCTGACTCGTTTTCTCCCAGTACCTTCCGTTTGATATGAAACTTCATAATATACAACCCCCCGGATCTTCCAGGTTCGTATATTGTGTTTTCGTCGTGTTTTTTGTTTCGATCTGTTTTTATTAGGACATATTCTTTGAGAGCTTGGAAGCACAATGGTGACCGCCAAGGATAAAGGGAAGGAGCCCATGGAGGAAGACCTCCAAGACCCCAGGAAGGAGAAGGAGATCAAGAGTGAAGGTGAAGAGGAGCAAGGCCAACGTCCGCACACCGGCATCACCATTGCAAGCATTGGAGTGGTGAAACCTACCAAGATCAGAAGGACTGCACGGATGCAGACTGGGTGGAAAGTTCCCCGTCACAGTTTGGCTCCAAGGTCACTTCCTCCACACACCAAGAATCCCTTCCATACCTTCATCCATAACCATGCAGGAAAAGAAGACTCCAAGAGGGAAGAACAGAAAAAGAATCACGAGAGCTAGGATCCACGAACTGAAATGATCACGAGCCATATTAAGCACAACTCGGAGTTGATTCGTACTCTCACCTTCGAGATTGAGGACTTGGGGAAACTGATCAGAGAGCTCATCGAGAGGATACCACCACCACCAAAGCAGTAATTCGTCATCAGATTTGGCATCCCCTTGGTTTGTTCCAAGCTTGGGGGAGTGCCACGGTATCACATTACTATCTTCTATCTTTTTAGTTTATTAGTAGAGTTATATCATGAATAGAGGAGTTATTATGTAGTATGGTTTGCATTATGGAAGTGTCCCCTCTCTCGTTAGATTTGTATCCCTTGGTGTGAGTTTCCATTATGGAGTACTAATGAGAAGTTCTATCATTCACTCTTTTGCATAGCTTATATTAGTTTTCAATTCGTGGTTATATGATTGATCTTGTTGTTAGTATTGGTAGCACTTTGGGATCATTGAGTTAATTTAGTTGGTTTTGGCAAACCTGGCTCGGTCAGTAGCAACACCCTTTTTGAGAGTTGAAAAGAAAAAGATAGAAGTACTCGAGAGAAAAATAATTTCATCATCTTTATTTCTTGATTTGCTCATAAGTCTAGTATTCTCTAGTTAAGATCTTTTGTGCTTCCAAGGAAGATTGCATGTTTGTATTTATCATTTGTATGTTTGTTTGTTTCCTTCAACTCTTGTACTTGCTTCCCAGCCTTGCTAGCCAAAAACCTGTACTGAGAGGGAATTCTTCTCGTGCATCCACCTCCTTTAAACCAAAACCTTTGCCATTTGTGTCCACCATACCTACCTAGTAGCATTATTGCTATTCCAAGTAAATTCCTGTTTTATCTACCTCCCAAATTAAACTTGTTATGATAAAGTTAGTGATTAAAGCTCTCACGAACTTGATGGCGCACTTTATTTTCCGCACTTAATAAACCTGAACCATTGTGAACTCTCCATGAAAGTTATATGCTTGCAAATTATAGGCTGGGGATTAGCAGAACCGTGCTATCACGAGGAACGCTTTCAACACTTGTAAATATATACCTAGTTGATACCTTGCTCTTTTGTTTGCGGATGTCGTCGGGGTGAAATAAAAGGGGAGCTTGTAAGTCCATGGAGTTATGTATGTGTGTTAGAAAGCGCTTTGGGCTGGTCTAATCCATGCTGACATGGTGGAAACCTGCAGCGTAACCATAATGATATCTATGAAGCATTCTTCTTATAAAAAAGAGAAAGATAGCTATTGAGAAAAAGAAAAGAAAAGAGATACTATGAAAAGAGGAAAGAGAGAAAAAAGGCACCATTTTCCCATGGTAAATAAGAAGATTGCTGAGATACTCATTGTTTGCTTACCTTATCATTTTGATATGGGGATTCTTCCGTATCATCGGGCAAGGGGTACCCCGTTGGTGGTTCTTAATGATACGCACATACTTACGATGACAAGAACTTACCAGTAACTAAAGTTGAGTAGCATGAGGAGCGGCCCTCATACTCAAGGGACTTGGGATCTTTAGTTTATAGTCTGTCAAGCATATAACTCAGATTGGACCTCACTTTAACCTTAATCACCTAAAGATGCCTATGATAGGGGCAATGAGAGCTGAAAGCTAGTAAGTATCATAATTTTTGGGAGCTCTTTATGAGACTTGTAATTCCTGCTTCCCTCTTTGAAGGGCCCTTTCTTTTACTGTGTAGTTGAGTCAGTAAACCTACTCCTTTCTATATCGGCAAGTATTTTGAGTTGATGTGTTTCATTCATTCATATGATGATATATTCAATCATGTTTCTTATGTTCCTTGTTTTGCACATTGCTCTTATCTTGAAGTTACTACTTTGAAAGCTTTCATTGAAAAACCAGCTATTTGTGAACTCCAGCAAATTATCAACTATTCTTCGACCAAGAGCTAAGTTTGCCATTACCAATGATTATTTACTCTATGTATCTTTATTGTGTTTCCTTTACTCATTGCAAGTTGAGTTGTATAATAGTGATTTGTCTTCTATTATGATCTATGTATTTGATGAATGTGATGCTTCTTGTCCGTATTCTTTTATCGACTCTTCACTCCATAAACCTGAGGTCATGTTTATTGAGCTCAGTTTCGCTAGGGGACAAGCGAAGTCTAAGCTTGGGGGGAGTTGATACGTCCATTTTGCATCACTATTCTATGTCTTAATTCACTATTATTCATTAATATATTTCGTATTAAGAGGTGATACTTATGTTATTTCATCTGTTTTTGCATGGTTGATGACTTTTGGAGCATGGACCGCTGCAGTCAGGATTCTGATAGAAAAGGTGCTATTTGGAGGCAAAATTCGCGAAGATCAGAAAATCCGGGAAAATATACGGAAAAATCTATTTTTCCAGAAGACTCAAGATGCCAGAAGATGGAGTGGAGGTGGGCCACAGGCCCACCACCCCATGGCGTGGCAAGCCCAGGCGTGCCGAGGTGGTGTGGCCACCACAGCCTCACCTCTCCCCTCTGGCGTATATCTTCCTCCCGAAACCCTAAGACTCGGGAGAGGGACCACAGAAAGATTATGCCGCCTCTGCGGGGCGAAAAACACCGAGAGAGAAAGATCTATCCGGCAGACAGATTTCTGCCGGGGGAATTCCTTCTCGGAGAGGGGAGATCATCGCCATCAACACCACCATCAAGCTGGACTTCATCGGGATCATCATCATCATCATCACCACCATCATCACCATCAGCACCCTCATCACCATCTCCATATTGTTGTAACAATTGGTTGAATCTTGCTATAGTTCATGGGGAAACTTTCCCGGTGTTGATTACTCTTTGTAGTTGATGCTATTGAGTGAACCATTGAATTATTGTTTATGTTCAGATTGTTATACATCATTATTACATCTCTCATCATGATCCATATGATGTCTTGTGAGTAGTTCGTTTTGTTCTTGAGGACATGGGAGAAGTCTTGTTGTTAGTAGTGGAGTTGTGTTGAGAAAGATTCAATAGATTGTTATTTAAGTTGTGGTGTACTTCTTCTAGTGGTGTAATGTGAACGTCGACTACATGACACTTCACCTATATGGGCCTAGGGGAATGCATTGTGTATTTGGCTACTAATCGTGGGGTTGCGGGTGACGAAACCTGAACCCCGTTAGGAAACCATTGCACAAGGGACGTAAGGGTCTTAGAGTTTAAAGTTGTGGTTAGGTTTTACCTTAATTACTTTCTTGTACTTATGGATGTTTGCAAGGGGGTTTAATCACAAGTATGTATTAAGTCTTTGATGGGATGGTACATTAGCACAGGTTCACCCACACAACACTTAGCAAGCTAGAGAAGATTAATCGACTATATGAAGCGAACGCACTTGACAGTCTTCCCATGTGTCCTCGAGAACGTTTGGTCATCTATAGAAATACAACCGGCTTGTCCTTTGCTGCATAAAGGATTGGGCCACTTGTTGCATTCATTCTTACTGTCTTTTGTTTACTCGTACTTTGTTTACTTGCTTTATAAACCCTAAAATCCGTTTGCTAAGTATTTGCAGAGAATTCCTGATCCATACCACTAGCCAGCACCTTCTGCTCCTCGTTGGGTTCGACACTCTTACTTATCGAAAATACTACGATACACCCCCTATACTTGTGGGTCATCAGGTATGTGAAAAGAACACACATTTCAATGACTCTGTTTGCTGTTCCTAAAAAGAACACACATGCAATGACACTGGTGGATCCATAGGTGGATTGTGAAAAGAGCACACATGCAATGACACTGGTGGATCCATATGTGGTATGTGAAATGAACACACATGCAATGACTCCAGTTGTTGTTAGTGAAAAGAACACACATGCAATGACACTGGTGGATCCATAGGTGGATTGTGAAAAGAACACACATGCGATGACTCTGGTGGATCCATATCCGGTATGTGAAAAGAACACACATGCAATGGCTCTGGTTGTTGTCAGTGAAAAGAACACACATGCAATGACACTAGTGGATCCATGTGTGGTCTCTAAAAAGAACATACATTTCAATGACTCTGGTTGTTGTTACTAAAAAGAACACACATGCAATGACACTGGTGGATCCATATGTGGATTGTGAAAAAAGCACACATGCAATGACACTGGTGGATCCATATGTTGTATGTGAAAAGAACACACATGTCATGACTCGAATTGTTGTTAGTGAAAAGAACACACATGAAATGACACTGGTGGATCCATAGGTGGATTGTGAAAAGAACACACATGCAATGACTCTGGTGGATCCACATGCGGTATGTGAAAAGAACACACATGCAATGACTCTGGTTGTTGTTAGTGAAAAGAACACACATGCAATGACACTGGTGGATCCATGTGTTGTCTCTAAAAAGAACACACATTTCAATGACTCTGGTTATTGTTACTAACAAGAACACACATGCAATGACACTGGTGGATCCATATGT
This sequence comes from Avena insularis, assembly GCA_023614405.1. NCBI lineage: Eukaryota > Viridiplantae > Streptophyta > Magnoliopsida > Poales > Poaceae > Avena > Avena insularis. The sequence goes on along the minus strand of CM042692.1, from coordinate 70,218,432 downwards.
AGATTGTGAAAAGAACACACATGCAATGACACTGGTGGATCCATGTGTTGTATTTGAAGAGAACACACATTTCAATGACACTGGTGGATCCATATGTGCTATGTGAAAAGAACACACATGCAATGACTCTGGTTGTTGTTAGTGAAAAGAACACACATGCAATGAGACTGGTGGATCCATAGGTGGATTGTGAAAAGAACATACATGCAATGACAATGGTGGATCCATATGGGGTATGTGCAAAGAACACACATGCAATGACTCTGGTTGTTAGTGAAAAGAACACACATGCAATGACACTGGTGGATCCATAGGTGGATTGTGAAAAAAAAACACATGCAATGACTCTGGTGGATCCATATGCGGTATGTGAAAAGAACACACATGCAATGACACTGGTTTTTGGTAGTGAAAAGAACACATGCAATGACACTGGTGGATCCATGTGGTCTCTAAAAAGAACACACATTTCAATGACTCTGTTTGTTGTTACTAACAAGAACACACATGCAATGACACTTGTGGATCCATATGTAGATTGTGAAAAGAACACACATGCAATGACACTGGTGGATCCATGTGTTGTATTTGAAGAGAACACACATTTCAATGACACTGGTAGATCCATATGTGCTATGTGAAAAGAACACACATGCAATGACTCTGGTTGTTGTTAGTGAAAAGAACACACATGCAATGACACTGGTGGATCCATAGGTGGATTGTGAAAAGAACATACATGCAATGACACTGGTGGATCCATATGTGGTATGTGAAAAGAACACACATGCAATGACTCTGGTTGTTAGTGAAAAGAACACACATGCAATGGCTCTGGTTGTTGTCAGTGAAAAGAACACACATGCAATGACACTAGTGGATCCATGTGTGGTCTCTAAAAAGAACACACATTTCAATGACTCTGGTTGTTGTTACTAAAAAGAACACACATGCAATGACACTGGTGGATCCATATGTGGATTGTGTAAAAAGCACACATGCAATGACACTGGTGGATCCATATGTGGTATGTGAAAAGAACACACATGTAATGACTCCAATTGTTGTTAGTGAAAAGAACACACATGAAATGACACTGGTGGATCCATAGGTGGATTGTGAAAAGAACACACATGCAATGACTCTGGTGGATCCACATGCGGTATGTGAAAAGAACACACATGCAATGACTCTGGTTGTTGTTAGTGAAAAGAACACACATGCAATGACACTGGTGGATCCATGTGTTGTCTCTAAAAAGAACACACATTTCAATGACTCTGGTTATTGTTACTAACAAGAACACACATGCAATGACACTGGTGGATCCATATGTAGATTGTGAAAAGAACACACATGCAATGACACTGGTGGATCCATGTGTTGTATTTGAAGAGAACACACATTTCAATGACACTGGTGGATCCATATGTGCTATGTGAAAAGAACACACATGCAATGACTCTGGTTGTTGTTAGTGAAAAGAACACACATGCAATGAGACTGGTGGATCCATAGGTGGATTGTGAAAAGAACATACATGCAATGACACTGGTGGATCCATATGTGGTATGTGAAAAGAACACACATGCAATGACTCTGGTTGTTAGTGAAAAGAACACACATGCAATGACAATGGTGGATCCATAGGTGGATTGTGAAAAAAAAATGCAATGACTCTGGTGGATCCATATGCGGTATGTGAAAAGAACACACATGCAATGACTCGGTTGTTGTTAGTGAAAGAACACACATGCAATGACCTTTGGTGGATCCATGTGTGGTCTCTAAAAAGAACACACATTTCAATGACTCTGGTTGTTGTTACTAACAAGAACACACATGCAATGACACTTGTGGATCCATATGTAGATTGTGAAAAGAACACACATGCAATGACACTGGTGGATCCATGTGTTGTATTTGAAGAGAACACACATTTCAATGACACTGGTAGATCCATATGTGCTATGTGAAAAGAACACACATGCAATGACTCTGGTTGTTGTTAGTGAAAAGAACAGACATGCAATGACACTGGTGGATCCATAGGTGGATTGTGAAAAGAACATACATGCAATGACACTGGTGGATCCATATGTGGTATGTGAAAAGAACACACATGCAATGACTCTGGTTGTTAGTGAAAACAACACACATGCAATGGCTCTGGTTGTTGTCAGTGAAAAGAACACACATGCAATGACACTAGTGGATCCATGTGTGGTCTGTAAAAAGAACACACATTTCAATGACTCTGGTTGTTGTTACTAAAAAGAACACACATGCAATGACACTGGTGGATCCATATGTGGATTGTGAAAAAAGCACACATGCAATGACAGTGGTGGATCCATATGTGGTATGTGAAAAGAACACACATGTAATGACTCCAATTGTTGTTAGTGAAAAGAACACACATGAAATGACACTGGTGGATCCATAGGTGGATTGTGAAAAGAACACACATGCAATGACTCTGGTGGATCCACATGCGGTATGTGAAAAGAACACACATGCAATGACTCTGGTTGTTGTTAGTGAAAAGAACACACATGCAATGACACTGGTGGATCCATGTGTTGTCTCTAAAAAGAACACACATTTCAATGACTCTGGTTATTGTTACTAACAAGAACACACATGTAATGACACTGGTGGATCCATATGTAGATTGTGAAAAGAACACACATGCAATGACACTGGTGGATCCATGTGTTGTATTTGAAGAGAACACACATTTCAATGACACTGGTGGATCCATATGTGCTATGTGAAAAGAACACACATGCAATGACTCTGGTTGTTGTTAGTGAAAAGAACACACATGCAATGAGACTGGTGGATCCATAGGTGGATTGTGAAAAGAACATACATGCAATGACACTGGTGGATCCATATGGGGTATGTGCAAAGAACACACATGCAATGACTCTGGTTGTTAGTGAAAAGAACACACATGCAATGACACTGGTGGATCCATAGGTGGATTGTGAAAAAAAACACATGCAATGACTCTGGTGGATCCATATGCGGTATGTGAAAAGAACACACATGCAATGACTCTGGTTATTGTTAGTGAAAAGAACACACATGCAATGACACTGGTGGATCCATGTGTTGTCTCTAAAAAGAACACACATTTCAATGACTCTGGTTGTTGTTACTAACAAGAACACACATGCAATGACACTTGTGGATCCATATGTAGGTTGTGAAAAGAACACACATGCAATGACACTAGTGGATCCATGTGTTGTATTTGAAGAGAACACACATTTCAATGACACTGATAGATCCATATGTGCTATGTGAAAAGAACACACATGCAATGACTCTGGTTGTTGTTAGTGAAAATAACACACATGCAATGACACTGGTGGATCCATAGGTGGATTGTGAAAAGAACATACATGCAATGACACTGGTGGATCCATATGTGGTATGTGAAAAGAACACACATGCAATGACTCTGGTTGTTAGTGAAAAGAACACACATGCAATGACACTAGTGGATCCATGTGTGGTCTCTAAAAACAACACACATTTCAATGACTCTAGTGGATCCATATGTCGTATGTGAAAAGAACACACATTTCAATGACTCAGTTGTTGTTAGTAAAAAGAACACACATGCAATGACACTGGTGGATCCAAAGGTGGATTGTGAAAAGAGCACACATTTTGATGACTCTGGTTGTTGTTAGTAAAAAGAACACACATGCAATGACACTGGTGGATCCATGTGTGGTCTCTGAAGAGAACACACATGCAATGACTCTGGTTGTTGTTAGTAAAAAGAGAACACATGCAATGACACTAGTGGATCCATATGTGGTATGTGAAAAGAACACACATGCAATTACTCCAGTTTATGTTCGTGAAAAGAACACACATGCAATGACACTGGTGGATCCATGTGTGATCTCTGAAGAGAACACACATTTCAATGACACTGGTGGATCCATATGTGGTATGCGAAAAGAACACACATGCAATGACTCTGGTTGTTGTTAGTAAAAAGAACACACATGCAATGACACTGGTGGATCCATAGGTGGTATGTGAAAAGAATACACATTTCAATGACTCTGTTTGCTGTTACTAAAAAGAACACACATGCAATGACACTGGTGGATCCATAGGTGGATTGTGAAAAGAGCACACATGCAATGACACTGGTGGATCCATATGTGGTATGTGAAATGAACACACATGCAATGAGTCCAGTTGTTGTTAGTGAAAAGAACACACATGCAATGACACTGGTGGATCCATAGGTGGATTGTGAAAAGAACACACATCCAATGACTCTGGTGGATCCATATGTGGTATGTGAAAAGAACACACATGCAATGACTCTGGTTGTTGTCAGTGAAAAGAACACACATGCAATGACACTAGTGGATCCATGTGTGGTCTCTAAAAAGAACACACATTTCAATGACTCTGGTTGTTGTTACTAAAAAGAACACACATGCAATGACACTGGTGGATCCATATGTGGATTGTCAAAAGAGCACACATGCAATGACACTGGTGGATCCATATGTGGTATGTGAAAAGAACACACATGCAATGACTCTAGTTGTTGTTAGTGAAAAGAACACACATGCAATGACAGTGGTGGATCCATAGGTGGATTGTGAAAAGAACACACATGCAATGACACTGGTGGATCCATATGAGGTATGTGAAAAGAACACACATGCAATGACTCTGGTTGTTGTTAGTGAAAAGAACACACATGCAATGACACTAGTGGATCCATGTGTGGTCTCTAAAAAGAACACACATTTCAATGACACTAGTGGATCCATATGTGGTATGTGAAAAGAATACACATTTCAATGACTCGGTTGTTGTTAGTAAAAAGAACATACATGCAATGATACTGGTGGATCCAAATGTGGATTGTGAAAAGAGCACACATTTCAATGACTCGGGTTGTTGTTACTAAAAGGAACACACATACAATGCCACTGGTGGATCCATGTGTGGTCTCTGAAGAGAACACACATGCAATGACTCTGGTTGTTGTTAGTAAAAAGAGCACACGTGATATGACACTGGTGGATCCATATGTGGTATGTGAAAAGAACACACATGCAATGACTCCAGTTGTTGTTAGTGAAAAGAACACACATGCAATGACACTGGTGGATCCATGTGTGGTCTCTGAAGAGAACACAAATTTCAATGACACTGGTGGATCCATATGTGGTATGTGAAAAGAACACACATGCAATGACTATAGTTGTTGTTAGTGAAAAGAACACACATGCAATGACACTGGTGGATCCATAGGTGGATTGTGAAAAGAACACACATGCAATGACACTGGTGGATCCATATGTGGTATGTGAAAAGAACACACATGCAATGACTCTGGTTGTTGTTAGTGAAAAGAACACACATGCAATGACACTGGTGGATCCATGTGTGGTCTCTAAAAAGAACACCCATTTCAACGACACTAGTGGATCCATATGTTGTATGTGAAAATAACACACATGCAATGACTTAGTTGTTGTTAGTAAAAAGAACACACATGCAATGACACTGGTGGATCCAAAGGTGGATTGTGAAAAAAGAACACATTTCAATGACTCTGGTTGTTGTTAGTAGTAAGAACACACATGCAATGACACTGGTGGATCCATGTGTGGTCTCTAAAGAGAACACACATGCAATGCATCTGGTTGTTGTAAGTAATAAGATCACACTTTCAATGACACTGGTGGATCCATATGTGGTATGTGAAAAGAACACACATGCAATGACTCTAGTTGTTGTTAGTGAAAAGAACACACATGCAATGACACTGGTGGATCCATGTGTGGTCTCTGAAGAGAACACATTTCAATGACACTTGTGGATCCATATGTGGTATGTGAAAAGAACACACATGCAATGACACTGGTGGATCCATATGTAGATTGTGAAAAGAACACACATGCAATGACACTGGTGGATCCATGTGTTGTATTTGAAGAGAACACACATTTCAGTGACACTGGTAGATCCATATGTGTTATGTGAAAAGAACACACATGCAATGACTCTGGTTGTTGTTAGTGAAAAGAACACACATGCAATGACACTGGTGGATCCATATGTGGATTGTGAAAAGAACATACATGCAATGACACTGGTGGATCCATTTGTGGTATGTGAAAAGAACACACATGCAATGACTCTGGTTGTTAGTGAAAAGAACACACATGCAATGACACTAGTGGATCCATGTGTGGTCTCTAAAAAGAACACACATTTCAATGACTCTAGTGGATCCATATGTCGTATGTGAAAAGAACACACATTTCAATGACTCAGTTGTTGTTAGTAAAAAGAACACAAATGCAATGACACTGGTGGATCCAAAGGTGGATTGTGAAAAGAGCACACATTTCGATGACTCTGGTTGTTGTTAGTAAAAAGAACACACATGCAATGACACTGGTGGATCCATGTGTGGTCTCTGAAGAGAACACACATGCAATGACTCTGGTTGTTGTTAGTAAAAAGAGCACACGTGATATGACACTGGTGGATCCATATGTGGTATGTGAAAAGAACACACATGCAATGACTCCAGTTGTTGTTAGTGAAAAGAACACACATATAATGACACTGGTGGATCCATGTGTGGTCTCTGAAGAGAACACATTTCAATGACACTTGTGGATCCATATGTGGTATGTGAAAAGAACACACATGCAATGACACTGGTGGATCCATAGGTGGATTGTGAAAAGAACATACATGCAATGACACTGGTGGATCCATATGTGGTATGTGAAAAGAACACACATGCAATGACTCTGGTTGTTAGTGAAAAGAACACACATGCAATGACACTAGTGGATCCATGTGTGGTCTCTAAAAACAACACACATTTCAATGACTCTAGTGGATCCATATGTCGTATGTGAAAAGAACACACATTTCAATGACTCAGTTGTTGTTAGTAAAAAGAACACACATGCAATGACACTGGTGGATCCAAAGGTGGATTGTGAAAAGAGCACACATTTTGATGACTCTGGTTGTTGTTAGTAAAAAGAACACACATGCAATGACACTGGTGGATCCATGTGTGGTCTCTGAAGAGAACACACATGCAATGACTCTGGTTGTTGTTAGTAAAAAGAGAACACATGCAATGACACTAGTGGATCCATATGTGGTATGTGAAAAGAACACACATGCAATTACTCCAGTTTATGTTCGTGAAAAGAACACACATGCAATGACACTGGTGGATCCATGTGTGATCTCTGAAGAGAACACACATTTCAATGACACTGGTGGATCCATATGTGGTATGCGAAAAGAACACACATGCAATGACTCTGGTTGTTGTTAGTAAAAAGAACACACATGCAATGACACTGGTGGATCCATAGGTGGTATGTGAAAAGAATACACATTTCAATGACTCTGTTTGCTGTTACTAAAAAGAACACACATGCAATGACACTGGTGGATCCATAGGTGGATTGTGAAAAGAGCACACATGCAATGACACTGGTGGATCCATATGTGGTATGTGAAATGAACACACATGCAATGAGTCCAGTTGTTGTTAGTGAAAAGAACACACATGCAATGACACTGGTGGATCCATAGGTGGATTGTGAAAAGAACACACATCCAATGACTCTGGTGGATCCATATGTGGTATGTGAAAAGAACACACATGCAATGACTCTGGTTGTTGTCAGTGAAAAGAACACACATGCAATGACACTAGTGGATCCATGTGTGGTCTCTAAAAAGAACACACATTTCAATGACTCTGGTTGTTGTTACTAAATAAAACACACATGCAATGACCCTGGTGGATCCATATGTGGATTGTCAAAAGAGCACACATGCAATGACACTGGTGGATCCATATGTGGTATGTGAAAAGAACACACATGCAATGACTCTAGTTGTTGTTAGTGAAAAGAACACACATGCAATGACAGTGGTGGATCCATAGGTGGATTGTGAAAAGAACACACATGCAATGACACTGGTGGATCCATATGAGGTATGTGAAAAGAACACACATGCAATGACTCTGGTTGTTGTTAGTGAAAAGAACACACATGCAATGACACTAGTGGATCCATGTGTGGTCTCTAAAAAGAACACACATTTCAATGACACTAGTGGATCCATATGTGGTATGTGAAAAGAATACACATTTCAATGACTCGGTTGTTGTTAGTAAAAAGAACATACATGCAATGATACTGGTGGATCCAAATGTGGATTGTGAAAAGAGCACACATTTCAATGACTCGGGTTGTTGTTACTAAAAGGAACACACATACAATGCCATGGTGGATCCATGTGGTCTCTGAAGAGAACACACATGCAATGACTCTGGTTGTTGTTAGTAAAAGAGCACACGTGATATGACCTTTGGTGGATCCATATGTGGTATGTGAAAAGAACACACATGCAATGACTCCAGTTGTTGTTAGTGAAAAGAACACACATGCAATGACACTGGTGGATCCATGTGTGGTCTCTGAAGAGAACACAAATTTCAATGACACTGGTGGATCCATATGTGGTATGTGAAAAGAACACACATGCAATGACTATAGTTGTTGTTAGTGAAAAGAACACACATGAAATGACACTGGTGTATCCTTATTTGGATTGTGAATAGAGAACACATGCAATGACACTTGGGGATCCATATGCTGTATGTGAAAAGAACACACATGCAATGACTCTGGTTGTTGTTAGTGAAAAGAACACACATGCAATGACACTGGTGGATCCATGTGTGGTCTCTAAAAAGAACACCCATTTCAACGACACTAGTGGATCCATATGTTGTATGTGAAAAGAACACACATGCAATGACTTAGTTGTTGTTAGTAAAAAGAACACACATGCAATGACACTGGTGGATCCAAACGTGGATTGTGAAAAGAGAACACATTTCAATGACTCTGGTTGTTGTTAGTAGTAAGAACACACATGCAATGACACTGGTGGATCCATGTGTGGTCTCTAAAGAGAACACACATGCAATGACTCTGGTTGTTGTTAGTAAAAAGAGCACACATGCAATGACACTGGTGGATCCATATGTGGTATGTGAAAAGAACACACATGCAATGACTCTAGTTGTTGTTAGTGAAAAGAACACACATGCAATGACACTGGTGGATCCATGTGTGGTTTCTGAAGAGAACACATTTCAATGACACTTGTGGATCCATATGTGGTATGTGAAAAGAACACACATGCAATGACACTGGTGGATCCATATGTAGATTGTGAAAAGAACACACATGCAATGACACTGGTGGATCCATGTGTTGTATTTGAAGAGAACACACATTTCAGTGACACTGGTAGATCCATATGTGTTATGTGAAAAGAACACACATGCAATGACTCTGGTTGTTGTTAGTGAAAAGAACACACATGCAATGACACTGGTGGATCCATATGTGGATTGTGAAAAGAACATACATGCAATGACACTGGTGGATCCATTTGTGGTATGTGAAAAGAACACACATGCAATGACTCTGGTTGTTAGTGAAAAGAACACACATGCAATGACACTAGTGGATCCATGTGTGGTCTCTAAAAAGAACACACATTTCAATGACTCTAGTGGATCCATATGTCGTATGTGAAAAGAACACACATTTCAATGACTCAGTTGTTGTTAGTAAAAAGAACACAAATGCAATGACACTGGTGGATCCAAAGGTGGATTATGAAAAGAGCACACATTTCGATGACTCTGGTTGTTGTTAGTAAAAAGAACACACATGCAATGACACTGGTGGATCCATGTGTGGTCTCTGAAGAGAACACACATGCAATGACTCTGGTTGTTGTTAGTAAAAAGAGCACACGTGATATGACCTTTGTGGATCCATATGTGGTATGTGAAAGAACACACATGCAATGACTCAGTTGTTGTTAGTGAAAAGAACACACATACAATGACCTTTGGTGGATCCATGTGTGGTCTCTAAAGAGAACACACATGCAATGACTCTGGTTGTTGTTAGTAAAAAGAGCACACATGCAATGACACTGGTGGATCCATATGTGGTATGTGAAAAGAACACACATGCAATGACTCTAGTTGTTGTTAGTGAAAAGAACACACATGCAATGACACTGGTGGATCCATATGTGGATTGTCAAAAGAGCACACATGCAATGACACTGGTGGATCCATATGTGGTATGTGAAAAGAACACACATGCAATGACTCTAGTTGTTGTTAGTGAAAAGAACACACATGCAATGACAGTGGTGGATCCATAGGTGGATTGTGAAAAGAACACACATGCAATGACACTGGTGGATCCATATGAGGTATGTGAAAAGAACACACATGCAATGACTCTGGTTGTTGTTAGTGAAAAGAACACACATGCAATGACACTAGTGGATCCATGTGTGGTCTCTAAAAAGAACACACATTTCAATGACACTAGTGGATCCATATGTGGTATGTGAAAAGAACACACATGCAATGACTCTAGTTGTTGTTAGTGAAAAGAACACACATGCAATGACACTGGTGGATCCATAGGTGGATTGTGAAAAGAACACACATTCAATGACACTGGTGGATCCACATGTGGTATGTCAAAAGAACACACATGCAATGACTCTGGTTGTTGTTAGTGAAAAGAACACACATGCAATGACACTGGTGGATCCATGTGTGGTCTCTAAAAAGAACACCCATTTCAACGACACTAGTGGATCCATATGTTGTATGTGAAAAGAACACACATGCAATGACTTAGTTGTTGTTAGTAAAAAGAACACAAATGCAATGACACTGGTGGATCCAAAGGTGGATTGTGAAAAGAGAACACATTTCAATGACTCTGGTTGTTGTTAGTAGTAAGAACACACATGCAATGACACTGGTGGATCCATGTGTGGTCTCTAAAGAGAACACACATGCAATGACTCTGGTTGTTGTTAGTAAAAAGAACACACATTTCAGTGACACTGGTAGATCCATATGTGTTATGTGAAAAGAACACACATGCAATGACTCTGGTTGTTGTTAGTGAAAAGAACACACATGCAATGACACTGGTGGATCCATATGTGGATTGTGAAAAGAACATACATGCAATGACACTGGTGGATCCATTTGTGGTATGTGAAAAGAACACACATGCAATGACTCTGGTTGTTAGTGAAAAGAACACACATGCAATGACACTAGTGGATCCATGTGTGGTCTCTAAAAAGAACACACATTTCAATGACTCTAGTGGATCCATATGTCGTATGTGAAAAGAACACACATTTCAATGACTCAGTTGTTGTTAGTAAAAAGAACACAAATGCAATGACACTGGTGGATCCAAAGGTGGATTGTGAAAAGAGCACACATTTCGATGACTCTGGTTGTTGTTAGTAAAAAGAACACACATGCAATGACACTGGTGGATCCATGTGTGGTCTCTGAAGAGAACACACATGCAATGACTCTGGTTGTTGTTAGTAAAAAGAGCACACGTGATATGACACTGGTGGATCCATATGTGGTATGTGAAAAGAACACACATGCAATGACTCCAGTTGTTGTTAGTGAAAAGAACACACATACAATGACACTGGTGGATCCATGTGTGGTCTCTAAAGAGAACACACATGCAATGACTCTGGTTGTTGTTAGTAAAAAGAGCACACATGCAATGACACTGGTGGATCCATATGTGGTATGTGAAAAGAACACACATGCAATGACTCTAGTTGTTGTTAGTGAAAAGAACACACATGCAATGACACTGGTGGATCCATGTGTGGTCTCTGAAGAGAACACATTTCAATGACACTTGTGGATCCATATGTGGTATGTGAAAAGAACAGACATGCAATGACACTGGTGGATCCATATGTAGATTGTGAAAAGAACACACATGCAATGTCACTGGTGGATCCATGTGTTGTATTTGAAGAGAACACACATGCAATGACTCCAGTTGTTGTTAGTGAAAAGAACACACATGCAATGACACTGGTGGATCCATGTGTGGTCTCTGAAGAGAACACAAATTTCAATGACACTGGTGGATCCATATGTGGTATGTGAAAAGAACACACATGCAATGACTCTAGTTGTTGTTAGTGAAAAGAACACACATGCAATGACACTGGTGGATCCATAGGTGGATTGTGAAAAGAACACACATTCAATGACACTGGTGGATCCACATGTGGTATGTCAAAAGAACACACATGCAATGACTCTGGTTGTTGTTAGTGAAAAGAACACACATGCAATGACACTGGTGGATCCATGTGTGGTCTCTAAAAAGAACACCCATTTCAACGACACTAGTGGATCCATATGTTGTATGTGAAAAGAACACACATGCAATGACTTAGTTGTTGTTAGTAAAAAGAACACAAATGCAATGACACTGGTGGATCCAAAGGTGGATTGTGAAAAGAGAACACATTTCAATGACTCTGGTTGTTGTTAGTAGTAAGAACACACATGCAATGACACTGGTGGATCCATGTGTGGTCTCTAAAGAGAACACACATGCAATGACTCTGGTTGTTGTTAGTAAAAAGAGCACACATGCAATGACAGTGGTGGATCCATATGTGGTATGTGAAAAGAACACACATGCAATGACTCTAGTTGTTGTTAGTGAAAAGAACACACATGCAATGACACTGGTGGATCCATGTGTGGTCTCTGAAGAGAACACATTTCAATGACACTTGTGGATCCATATGTGGTATGTGAAAAGAACACACATGCAATGACACTGGTGGATCCATATGTAGATTGTGAAAAGAACACACATGCAATGACACTGGTGGATCCATGTGTTGTATTTGAAGAGAACACACATTTCAGTGACACTGATAGATCCATATGTGCTATGTGAAAAGAACACACATGCAATGACTCTGGTTGTTGTTAGTGAAAAGAACAAACATGCAATGACACTGGTGGATCCATAGGTGGATTGTGAAAAGAACATACATGCAATGACACTGGTGGATCCATATGTGGTATGTGAAAAGAACACACATGCAATGACTCTGGTTGTTAGTGAAAAGAACACACATGCAATGACACTAGTGGATCCATGTGTGGTCTCTAAAAAGAACACAGATTTCAATGACTCTAGTGGATCCATATGTCGTATGTGAAAAGAACACACATTTCAATGACTCAGTTGTTGTTAGTAAAAAGAACACACATGCAATGACACTGGTGGATCCAAAGGTGGATTGTGAAAAGAGCACACATTTCGATGACTCTGGTTGTTGTTAGTAAAAAGAACAGACATGCAATGACACTGGTGGATCCATGTGTGGTCTCTGTAGAGAACACACATGCAATGACTCTGGTTGTTGTTAGTAAAAAGAGAACACATGCAATGACACTGGTGGATCCATATGTGGTATGTGAAAAGAACACACATTTCAATGACACTGGTGGATCCATATGTGCTATGTGAAAAGAACACACATGCAATGACTCTGGTTGTTGTTAGTGAAAAGAACACACATGCAATGAGACTGGTGGATCCATAGGTGGATTGTGAAAAGAACATACATGCAATGACACTGGTGGATCCATATGGGGTATGTGCAAAGAACACACATGCAATGACTCTGGTTGTTAGTGAAAAGAACACACATGCAATGACACTGGTGGATCCATAGGTGGATTGTGAAAAAAAAATGCAATGACTCTGGTGGATCCATATGCGGTATGTGAAAAGAACACACATGCAATGACTCTGGTTGTTGTTAGTGAAAAGAACACACATGCAATGACACTGGTGGATCCATGTGTGGTCTCTAAAAAGAACACACATTTCAATGACTCTGGTTGTTGTTACTAACAAGAACACACATGCAATGACACTTGTGGATCCATATGTAGATTGTGAAAAGAACACACATGCAATGACACTGGTGGATCCATGTGTTGTATTTGAAGAGAACACACATTTCAATGACACTGGTAGATCCATATGTGCTATGTGAAAAGAACACACATGCAATGACTCTGGTTGTTGTTAGTGAAAAGAACACACATGCAATGACACTGGTGGATCCATAGGTGGATTGTGAAAAGAACATACATGCAATGACACTGGTGGATCCATATGTGGTATGTGAAAAGAACACACATGCAATGACTCTGGTTGTTAGTGAAAAGAACACACATGCAATGGCTCTGGTTGTTGTCAGTGAAAAGAACACACATGCAATGACACTAGTGGATCCATGTGTGGTCTGTAAAAAGAACACACATTTCAATGACTCTTGTTGTTGTTACTAAAAAGAACACACATGCAATGGCACTGGTGGATCCATATGTGGATTGTGAAAAAAGCACACATGCAATGACAGTGGTGGATCCATATGTGGTATGTGAAAAGAACACACATGTAATGACTCCAATTGTTGTTAGTGAAAAGAACACACATGAAATGACACTGGTGGATCCATAGGTGGATTGTGAAAAGAACACAGATGCAATGACTCTGGTGGATCCACATGCGGTATGTGAAAAGAACACACATGCAATGACTCTGGTTGTTGTTAGTGAAAAGAACACACATGCAATGACACTGGTGGATCCATGTGTTGTCTCTAAAAAGAACACACATTTCAATGACTCTGGTTATTGTTACTAACAAGAACACACATGCAATGACACTGGTGGATCCATATGTAGATTGTGAAAAGAACACACATGCAATGACACTGGTGGATCCATGTGTTGTATTTGAAGAGAACACACATTTCAATGACACTGGTGGATCCATATGTGCTATGTGAAAAGAACACACATGCAATGACTCTGGTTGTTGTTAGTGAAAAGAACACACATGCAATGAGACTGGTGGATCCATAGGTGGATTGTGAAAAGAACATACATGCAATGACACTGGTGGATCCATATGGGGTATGTGCAAAGAACACACATGCAATGACTCTGGTTGTTAGTGAAAAGAACACACATGCAATGACACTGGTGGATCCATAGGTGGATTGTGAAAAAAAAACACATGCAATGACTCTGGTGGATCCATATGCGGTATGTGAAAAGAACACACATGCAATGACTCTGGTTGTTGTTAGTGAAAAGAACACACATGCAATGACACTGGTGGATCCATGTGTGGTCTCTAAAAAGAACACACATTTCAATGACTCTGGTTGTTGTTACTAACAAGAACACACATGCAATGACACTTGTGGATCCATATGTAGATTGTGAAAAGAACACACATGCAATGACACTGGTGGATCCATGTGTTGTATTTGAAGAGAACACACATTTCAATGACACTGGTAGATCCATATGTGCTATGTGAAAAGAACACACATGCAATGATGACTCGTTGTTGTTAGTGAAAATAACACACATGCAATGACACTGGTGGATCCATAGGTGGATTGTGAAAAGAACATACATGCAATGACACTGGTGGATCCATATGTGGTATGTGAAAAGAACACATGCAATGACTCTGGTTGTTAGTGAAAAGAACACACATGCAATGACACTAGTGGATCCATGTGTGGTCTCTAAAAAGAACACACATTTCAATGACTCTAGTGGATCCATATGTCGTATGTGAAAAGAACACACATTTCAATGACTCAGTTGTTGTTAGTAAAAAGAACACACATGCAATGACACTGGTGGATCCAAAGGTGGATTGTGAAAAGAGCACACATTTCGATGACTCTGGTTGTTGTTAGTAAAAAGAACACACATGCAATGACACTGGTGGATCCATGTGTGGTCTCTGAAGAGAACACACATGCAATGACTCTGGTTGTTGTTAGTAAAAAGAGAACACATGCAATGACACTAGTGGATCCATATGTGGTATGTGAAAAGAACACACATGCAATTACTCCACTTTATGTTCGTGAAAAGAACACACATGCAATGACACTGGTGGATCCATGTGTGATCTCTGAAGAGAACACAAATTTCAATGACACTGGTGGATCCATATGTGGTATGCGAAAAGAACACACATGCAATGACTCTGGTTGTTGTTAGTAAAAAGAACACACATGCAATGACACTGGTGGATCCATAGGTGGTATGTGAAAAGAATACACATTTCAATGACTCTGTTTGCTGTTACTAAAAAGAACACACATGCAATGACACTGGTGGATCCATAGGTGGATTGTGAAAAGAGCACACATGCAATGACACTGGTGGATCCATATGTGGTATGTGAAATGAACACACATGCAATGAGTCCAGTTGTTGTTAGTGAAAAGAACACACATGCAATGACACTGGTGGATCCATAGGTGGATTGTGAAAAGAACACACGTGCAATGACTCTGGTGGCTCCATATGCGGTATGTGAAAAGAACACACATGCAATGACTCTGGTTGTTGTTAGTGAAAAGAACACACATGCAATGACACTAGTGGATCCATGTGTGGTCTCTAAAAAGAACACACATTTCAATGACTCTGGTTGTTGTTACTAAAAAGATCACACGTGCAATGACACTGGTGGATCCATATGTGGATTGTCAAAAGAGCACACATGCAATGACACTGGTGGATCCATATGTGGTATGTGAAAAGAACACACATGCAATGACTCTAGTTGTTGTTAGTGAAAAGAACACACATGCAATGACACTGGTGGATCCATAGGTGGATTGTGAAAAGAACACACATGCAATGACACTGGTGGGTCCATATGAGGTATGTGAAAAGAACACACATGCAATGTCTCTGGTTGTTGTTAGTGAAAAGAACACACATGCAATGACACTAGTGGATCCATGTGTGGTCTCTAAAAAGAACACACATTTCAATGACACTAGTGGATCCATATGTGGTATGTGAAAAGAATACACATTTAAATGACTCAGTTGTTGTTAGTAAAAAGAACATACATGCAATGATACTGGTGGATCCAAAGGTGGATTGCGAAAAGAGCACACATTTCAATGACTCGGGTTGTTGTTACTAAAAGGAACACACATACAATGCCACTGGTGGATCCATGTGTGGTCTCTGAAGAGAACACACATGCAATGACTCTGGTTGTTGTTAGTAAAAAGAGCACACGTGATATGACACTGGTGGATCCATATGTGGTATATGAAAAGAACACACATGCAATGACTCCAGTTGTTGTTAGTGAAAAGAACACACATGCAATGACACTGGTGGATCCATGTGTGGTCTCTGAAGAGAACACAAATTTCAATGACACTGGTGGATCCATATGTGGTATGTGAAAAGAACACACATGCAATGACTCTAGTTGTTGTTAGTGAAAAGAACACACATGCAATGACACTGGTGGATCCATAGGTGGATTGTGAAAAGAACACACATGCAATGACACTGGTGGATCCATATGTGGTATGTGAAAAGAACACACATGCAATGACTCTGGTTGTTGTTAGTGAAAAGAACACACATGCAATGACACTGGTGGATCCATGTGTGGTCTCTAAAAAGAACACCCATTTCAATGACACTAGTGGATCCATATGTTGTATGTGAAAAGAACACACATGCAATGACTTAGTTGTTGTTAGTAAAAAGAACACACATGCAATGACACTGGTGGATCCAAAGGTGGATTGTGAAAAGAACACACATTTCAATGACTCTGGTTGTTGTTAGTAGTAAGAACACACATGCAATGACACTGGTGGATCCATGTGTGGTCTCTAAAGAGAACACACATGCAATGACTCTGGTTGTTGTTAGTAAAAAGAGCACACATACAATGACACTGGTGGATCCATATGTGGTATGTGAAAAGAACACACATGCAATGACTCTAGTTGTTGTTAGTGAAAAGAACACACATGCAATGACACTGGTGGATCCATGTGTGGTCTCTAAAGAGAACACATTTCAATGACACTGGTGGATCCATATGTGGTATGTGAAAAGAACACACATGCAATGACTCTGGTTGTTGTTAGTAAAAAGAACACACATGCAATGACACTGGTGGATCCATAGGTGGTATGTGAAAAGAACACACATTTCAATGACTCTGGTGGATCCATAGGTGGATTGTGATAAGAGCACACCTGCAATGACACTGGTGGATCCATATGTGGTATGTGAAAAGAACACACATGTAATGACTCCAATTGTTGTTAGTGAAAACAACACACATGCAATGACACTGGTGGATCCATAGGTGGATTGTGAAAAGAACACACATGCAATGACTCTGGTGGATCCATATGCGGTATGTGAAAAGAACACACATGCAATGACTCTGGTTGTTGTTAGTGAAAAGAACACACATGCAATGACACTGGTGGATCCATGTGTGGTCTCTAAAAAGAACACACATTTCAATGACTCTGGTTGTTATTACTAAGAAGAACACACATGCAATGACACTAGTGGATCCATATGTAGATTGTGAAAAGAACACACATGCAATGACACTGGTGGATCCATGTGTTGTATTTGAAGAGAACACACATTTCAATGACACTGGTGGATCCATATGTGCTATGTGAAAAGAACACACATGCAATGACTCTGGTTGTTGTTAGTGAAAAGAACACACATGCAATGGCACTGGTGGATCCATAGGAGGATTGTGAAAAGAACATACATGCAATGAGACTGGTGGATCCATATGTGGTATGTGAAAAGAACACACATGCAATGACTCTGGTTGTTGTTAGTGAAAAGAACACACATGCAATGACACTGATGGATCCATGTGTGGTCTCTAAAAAGAACACACATTTCAATGACACTAGTGGATCCATATGTGGTATGTGAAA